>CM055122.1:1029995093-1031314260 GCA_029206835.1 Rana muscosa | reverse complement strand
TAGACATTGAACATATATGTATAAAAATAAAATTGCTTACCTTTCAAGTAATTGGCAAAGATAAATCGATAATCGAATTTTTTGATGAGATGATTGGTATCACGTCCTTAACCTCGTGTCCGCAGGTGTATAATGGCAAAATACACCCGCGTGCCCTTATCTAAAATGGCGGAATTAGATCCGCCCCCCCTTGTCACGTGACCGACCGGCTAGACGAGTCACGTGACGATACAATTATCGTGAGATCTCACTGGAAGGAAGCTGGGCAAGTTGATCCCAGGAGGCACTGCGGGAATAGGACGTAGGAAAGGACACGCCTACTCCCGCGGGAGTGAATACCGGAAGAAGCATCTTCTAAATCATTTATTAGGAAAACTATAAAGGATAAAAAAAAAGGTTAGTGATCGGGTTATGTACTTGCTAAGCGCAAGTAATGTATTTAAAGTCGATTATGTGGGTGAACCTCCGCTTTAAGACCAGCCCTCAAAATTTGCACTCTCCTGCTCGCATTGGAGAGGGGGGGCAGCCCCCGTCATTCTCTTAGCAGGGCCTGACATACAGCGGGAGTCGGCAAAGACTAGATGAGGTGGGGGCGGGGGTGGGGGGGTTGTTGGGCAGGAGCTGCCAAAGTTCACTTTTCCTATTAACAAGCTGGTGATTGGATGCTCAGACCACTTAGCAGCCAATTACCAGCTTGTTAACATCTCCTGCTCCCCTGTCCAGTGGTGTGCTCCGCTGTAAGTCTCTCTGCATCCTAAATCAGTGAAAGTGTCATTCACTGGTTTTAATTTTTTTAATGCTTTATTTAATATAGAATTAAAATATTAACTTAACAAGGCAGTAATTATGTGTCCAGTGCCTATAGTAGCCAATCATATTGTAAAGATCCTGACAGCTCCGGTCGGAGCCGCTGTACTAACCATGCAAGATTAGTTCAGCGGTCTCTCCGGCTGATCTGTTGTGTTTTGACAGGAGGGTGCCCCCCCAACAGAACACTCCGATCAGCGCCCTCTGTCATTGGCTGAGAGCGCTGATCTGGATACGGTCGGCTACTGGTTTTACAGGATGCACATCCGACAGAAGGCAACCAAAAGCCTGGCTTCTGTCAGACAGACCGACATATACACAGGCCGAATGTCAGCTGTTTTTTTTTTAACCGCACATTGTTACTGACATTCGGCCCGTGTGTGAAGCCTCGTACACGCGGCCGAGAATCTCGTCGTAAAAAACACATCGTTTTTTTCGACGAGATCCTTGGACAAGAAACTTGTTCCGGCCGAGTGTACACACGCTCATTTTAAAGAACCCGCAGTTCTTTGAAGGGAGCGAACGCGGTGACGTAATTGAATACGACGAGCATGCGCTCGTCACATTCAATGCCGTCGCCGCCATCTTTGTACACCCTATCCTATGCCTAGGAAGCTACCGCGCATGCGTCAAAGTCATTTTGAGCATGCGCGGGCTTCCCAGAGGACAGGTAAGTGTACACACACACAATTTTCTCGTCGAGAAACAGGCTGACGAGAATCTCGACGAGAAAATAGAGAGCAGGTTCTCTATTTTCTCGTCGAGATTCTAGTCGGTTTTCTTGACGAGAAACCATACACACGAACGAATTTCTCGGCAAGAAATCTCTGCCAGCAAGTTTCTTGCTGGTTCTTGCCGAGAAACTCGGTCGTGTGTACGAGGCTTCACTCTTAAGGCCTGGCTAGTAGCTCAGAAATTTTGAGCCCTGATTAAGACAACTGAAAGTTGGCAAAAAGGGTGTTGTGTGTTCATCACTTTAATAATTATTAATATGTTTGTGCATTTACTACATTGCTTGCTATAATGATATAATTTGGCTGCTTCTGATGACGATACACTTAAGGCGAAGCTAGAGCATCATTACGTCACATCTGCTTTGGGTCCATGGTGCGCAGCTAGCTCTGGACTTCCTGGTTTATCCTGTTTTATTGCCTGTCATCTCAAACCTGATGTAAGTGTTATATTTACCTTTATTAATTAAATGGTTTATGGAATTACACTATGGAGGCTTTTTAGTATCCCTATATACCTGTTTGACCAAATATGCCATGTAGAGTGAGGCACCTGCGGAAAGACCTGTTTACATTGTGAAACACACGCTACCCCTTGAGTGGGGATTTCTAGCTGGTGAATGCAATCACATAAGGGGGAGCACAAATGATACATGGAAACCGCTCGCCTGTTTTGGATATTGCATCTCTTTTTTTTTATTACAGTACATCTATTCAGAGACTATTTGATTTTTATGATCATGTTTCATCCAGTGGACTTTTATTAATATGTTTACTTGCAATTTGCACATTTTCATAGGATTTGTATTTGCACTTTATTAGCACATTTGCCCAGATTTGGCTTCATTTGCACTTTAATTATGCCAGGAGTTATTTGTTGATATATGCACTGTGTTTTTTTTATGGTAATATTTAATGTTTTTGCTTGCCACTTAATTACAACACATTTATTCTACCTCATTAGCAGTGCCACACCCACTGTTAACACTTGATACTCTGAACTGACAGTTAGTGCAGCCTGATGGGCAACTGTGAGAGACTAGTTCTTTACCAGGTCCAGTAAAGCCCCGTACACACGGTCGGACTTTTGCCCAACAAACTTAGTTTTGAGCAAGTTGGACCAGCAATCCGACCGTATGTATGCTCCATCGAACAAACTTTTTTCGTTTGGTTTTGGATTTCATCGGACAAAAGTTGGGTCTGCAAACGGACAAACTTTTGCCCAACAAAAGTCTGATGGAGCAAAGTCCAACCGTGTGTACAGAAAACCATCGGACTTTAGTCCGATAGACAAAACAACTAATGTTAAAATCAACCAACAATAGCAGAAGTTGACCAAAGGGTGGCAGTAAAGATCAGAAAAGAGCAGAAAAAACATGTGATGTTGTAAGAAGTTTTAAGAAAGTTTGCAGAAAAGTCAGAGCGTGTGTATGCTATGGGTGTTCCCAACCAACTCCGTTCGGACAAAAAAACACGGAAAAGTCTGATGGAAGTCCGACCGTGTGTACGAGGCTTTAGACTGTGGTTGACAACAGATGGCAGTGAGTCAATTCAAAGCTGCTTCTCAGTCCAATAGCTGCTCTGGAATATGCCCACTGCCATCTGCTGTCAATCCCAGGGAAGGTGGATCTGATGGGGAACTTGTCTCTCACTAATTCCCATCAGGCTGTGCCCACTGTCAGTTCAGTGTGACTTGCCTCATTGTTTGCAATGATGGACAGGTATTTTGTGTCCAAGGTCAAACCAGGTGGCCAAACATAAGATGGTCAAACCAGAAGGCCACATTAAAGGGAATTATTGAAAGCTTTGTTAGAAAGCCAAACTCCTGTATTTAAAAATTCACAGAATTCCCTATTGGTCAAAAAGAAACAAGAAGTCCGCAAAATTTAGGCATGGAGAAAAATGAGACTAAAGCCTCGTACACACGAACGAGTTTCTCGGCAAAAACCAGCAAGAAACTTGCTGGCAGAGATTTTTTGCCGAGAAATTCGTTCGTGTGTATGGTTTCTCGTCAAGAAAAGCAACAAGAATCTCGACGAGAAAATAGAGATCCTGCTCTCTATTTTCTCGTCGAGATTCACGTCAGCCTGTTTCTCGACGAGAAAATTGTGTGTGTGTACACTTACCTTTTCGTCGGGATGCCCGCGCATGCTCGAAATGACTTTGATGCATGCGCGGTAGCTTCCTAGGCATAGGTAGGGTGAACCAAGATGGCGGCGACGGCATCGAATGTGACGAGTGCATGCTCGTCGTATTCGATGACGTCACCGCGTTCGCTCCATTCAAAGAACCGCGGGTTCTTTGAATCGAGCGTGTGTACACTCGGCCGGGACAAGTTTCTTGTCCAAGAATCTCGTCGAAAAAAACGACATGTTTTTTTCGACGAGAATCTCGGCCGTGTGTACGAGGCTTTAGTATGAGCAGGGATATGTCAGCAGTGTTGGTCATCTTACTTTAAAAAAGTAATTAGTTACAGTTACAAATTACTTCTCCCAAAAATAATTGCGTTAGTAACTCAGTTACTACATTGAAAAAGTAATTAGTTACTGACTTTTTTTTGAGGGCACATAGCACATCAGGGCATAGGACACATAGCACATCAGAGCATGGGGCACATAGCACATCAGGGCATGGGGCACATAGCACATCAGGGAACATAGCACATCAGGGCATGGGGCACATAGCACATGAGGGCACATCAGGGCATCGGGCACATAGCACATCAGGGCACAGGGCACATAGCACATGAGGGCACATCAGGACATGGGGCACATAGCACATCAGGGCACATAGCACATCGGGGCACATAGCACATCGCGGCACACAGCACATCGGGGCACACAGCACATCGGGGCACATAGCACATCGGGGCACATAGCACATCAGGGCACACAGCACATCAGGGCACATAGCACATCAGGGCACATGATAGCACATAACACATCAGGGCATGGAACACATAGTACATCAGGGCATGGGGCACAGGGCACATAGCACATAGCACACAAGGGCACATCAGGACATGTGGCACATAGCACATCAGGGTGGGGCACATAGCACATCAGGGCAGGGCACATAGCACATCAGGGCAGGGCACATAGCACATTGTTTACCAGCTATGCAGAGTAGCGCAGGAAGCGAGTGTAATAAGTTCTCTCTCATGTCATGGCACTGACGGCAGTCACGCTACTCCCCGGTGGACCCTCATCTCTTCTCGTCCATCCCAGATGATGTCACAAGCAAATGGGGATGGACGAGAAGAGAGGAGGGGCCGCGGGGAGCAGCGTGACTGCCGTCAGTGCCGTGACATGAGAGAGACCCGGTCATAGAGGAGAAGAGGAATTACACTACTGCCATCTAGTGGCGGTAGATGTAATTGGGGTAACGCCGCCCAAGTAATGGTAACTGCGTTACCATGAGGGGAAGAGTAATCAGTTAGATTACTCGTTACTCTCTAAACTAACTGCGTTACGTAACTCCGTTTATTCTAACTCCGTTACTTACATCACTGTATGTCAGTGACATGAACATTTTATATACTGTATGTAGCGGGACCCCCAAAAATGGGTTCACTATGCTGTAAATTTAGGGGCAGTCTGGGCAATAGTGTGGCTCAATTTCTACAATTCTGTTCAATACAGACTCTGATCTGCCATGTTGTTGCCTTGTGTATAGTTTCCCTGGGCCTGAGGTGGCGCTGTTGCCCAGGTCTTGGGTTGAACCGCAGGTGGCATTGTGGTACGATTGGTGTCCTCTCTCGGCTACCGTGTGGTGGGCGGGCTCTGCCTGCTGTGCATGCTGGGAGAGAGTATATAAAGGTCAGACGCCAGAAGTGCAGGGAGTGTGTCCATGGGGGTGGAGGGTGCCCCATGGGGTGGTGTGCCAGGGGGATTCCAAGGACCCCTGGTGGCGAAGTCGTGCTCTATGGCCTTGCTGGCCGGGGGGTGTGTGAACTGGTCGGGGAATCTAGGGCACCTTTAACTACAACGTTCCAGGTAGGCCAAGTACCTTCAACTGTGTCTACAAACAACACACTGGAGTCCCAGGGAACCCGTGTGAGGGTTGCCCACTTTGAAGGAGAGCAAACCGGGGGAGGACCTGTCCGATGGATCAGTGAAGGAATTCATGGTGAAGGAGAGGCCTGGTTACCTATCAGAGGGAAGGACTTGTGAGTTGCAATATAGCTCCTGTAGCATGTCCCATTGACACCTATGGTCCGTGAAGGGGACTAACTTAAAGGAACTGTTCGTGTTTCACTCCGGCTGCTAGAACTGTGAGAGGGATCTATCCGGGTGACCAATTCATACTCAGGCTTGAGTGAAGAATAGGGTAGTTGGGTGTCGCGTGCCTGAACCTGTCCCTCTACCTACTTTGTTTCTATTTTTAACCTATTCCCAAATCTGTTTCAAGCAAGATAAAATAAACTCGTCTGGAGTTTAAATACTGTTTGGACATTGGTTTTCTTTGGAAGGAAGAACACAGACTTTTCCCTATATTCTGGGGACAAGAACCAATTGGGGGAGGTAACTCGCCACAGGCCCAAAATTGTAAGAACACTGCTCAACCTCTTAAATCAGGAGGATCCAGGCATGTGGCACGGTGTGCCTTTATCCCTGCAAGGAGAAGGTAGACAGGAGAAAAGGGTCCGTGTGCTACATGTACAATAAAAACAGATATCACTCATGCTCTCAGATATACTATAAACACCTTTAATTTGAATCAGTACCAGTGACACATCACATTTGGTTCACATGTAATAAAAAACTAACAAAAGTGCAGCACTCTCATTTTTTAAAGTTTATTTACAGTATATACAGCAACATATCTTGGGCATAAATGTATATTGGCATGCAACCACTCTTGAAGTCAAACCCCAGGCAAAATTTATACTTTTCTGATCCCTGTCTCCCATCTCCCTTTAACGGATCCTGGCAGCTGCTAATGTTTCCTTACCTGGTGAAGTCTGTTACACTCAAATGAGTTTCTCCCTCTAGTGTCCCTCGCTGGTAGGGTTTCCACCTGAGGGAAACACAAGTCCTTCGCAGCTCATTAACTCTTGCCGGGCAGTCCACTTCATTTTCTTCAGAGTAGGAGGAGGTCCAAGTGAGGACAAACATCCCCAATAGGACCCGTAAATATGGACTTTATAGGCACATCATGAGACCATCATTTGTATAAAAATCCATACTCTATTACATTTCAGTTAAAACATCAACAATACATAAATAAATACATGGGGTAAAGAAGCCACTCATAAATAAAATAGCCTCTACTGGATTGGCACTCAAAAGCCTGACCATTGATGTATAAACAAAGCAATATAGCAGCCTTATTTACAACCAGGCTGTGCCAAATCCATGTCAACACGCTTTGAGGTACTGTCAGGACAAGAGAGGGTAAGTAGATGAAGACTAGACATATAAATAAAGAATTGGAAAAGTTACATGTTGTACAATAATGATAACATTTATTTAGTTCAATGGATCATTTAGAACATGCATTTAACCACTTCCCACCCAGCCTATAGCAGAATGACGGCTGGGACGGAAGCTCCTTACCACGTGATCAGCTGTGACCAATCATAGCTGATCATCACGTGAACCAGGAAGAGTCAGTAAACGGAATTCCTCGGTTCACGCTGACAGGGAGAGCCGATCAGCGGATCTCCGTGTCCGAGGGTGGCTCTGTGCCGATTAATCAGCACATTGATTATCAGCACAGCCCCCATCAAATGTGCCCATCAGATTCTAATCAGTGCCCATCAGCTGTCAATCAGTGCCCCATCAATAACGGCTGTCAGTGCCAATGAAAGTGCCAATCAGTGCCCACCACAGTACCTCATCATCGGTGCTGCCCATCAGTGCCTCCTGTCAGTGCCAATCAGTACCGCCTATCAGTGCCAATCAATGCCACCTGTGAGTGCCCATCACAGCACACATGTCAGTGCCCATCACAGCCACCTGTCGGTGCCCATCAGTGCCACCTATCAGTGCCACCTATCAGTGCCCATCAGTGCCACCTATTAGTGCCCATCAGTGCTGCATATCAGTGCCGCCTATTGGTGCCCATCAGTGCTGCATATCAGTGCTGCCTATTAGTGCCCATCAATTCTACATATCAGTGCCTCCTCATCAGTGCCCATAAGTGCCACCTTATCATTGCCAACTTATCAGTGCCCATCAGTGCCACCTCATCAATGCACATCAGTGCAGCCTCATCAGTGCCCATCAGTGAAGGAGAAAATGTATAACCGAAACAAAGAAAACTTTTTTTCAAAAATGTTGGTCTTTTTTAGTTTGTTTAGCAAAAAATAGAAAACCCAGTAATGATCAAATACCACCAAAAGATAGCTCTATTTGTGGGAAGAAAATTATAAAAATTTAGTTTGGGTGTAGTGTTGCATGAGAGCGCAATTGTCATTCAAAGTGCGACAGCACTGAAAGCTGAAAATTGTCCTGGGCAGGAAGGGGCGAAAGTGCCCGGTATTAAAGTGGTTAATATACTGACCAATATTACAGATAGAGTAACCTAGAATCCTTTGGCAGGTGAACATAGAGGCATAGACAGGGTCCACATCCTCAAAGGTGCATGGTATGGTCCAAAAACGAACGATCTTGAAAATAAATAGATATACACGCTTCAATGTTGCCATATAGTGTCACCAAGTCAAATCACTGAGCAGATATTCAGTAGGTGAACAAAGAAAAAGGGTTGGGACTTTAGGTGAGGCCTAGGACAATTACGTCCATCCAGGTAAAAAAAGAGGAGAAGTTGGGACTTTGCATGAAGCATGCGGATTTGGAGGCAACAATTAGCTATATGAGTCTGATAATGTTAAATATATTAAAGCGGGATTCCACCCGCAATTTTTTTTTTTAAAGTCAGCAGCTACAAACACTGTAGCTGCTGACTTTTAATAAGGACACTTACCTGTCCTAGGCGCCAGCGATGATGGGTCCCCTGATGCCGATCCGGATAATTGCAGGTCCCGCGCCGCCATCCTCAGTAAGGGAAACAGGCAGTGAAGCTTGCGGCTTCACTGCCCCTTTCCTACTGCGCATGCGCGAGGTTCACGCCGCTTTGTGAATGGGCGGCTGCTCTCTGGGATACACACAGTTCCCAGAAGGCAGCGCGCCCCATTCACCAGAAGGAGGATGCAGAAGAAGTCCCACCGCGGATAAGGAAGAGGCAGATTAGAGACTTCCGCATAGCAAACGCTATTTCGGGTGAGTAAAAAAAAAAATATATATATATATATTTTTTTTCAATTTCTTTGCAGCATTTTTGTGTAATTTTTTTTTCAGGGTGGAACTCCACTTTAAATATTACATGGTAAAATGCCTTAAAAGCAGTAGTTCATATTGCATCATCCATCATGATTGATTGATTCATACATAAACATGTTACACATAAAAGGTAATGTTCAAGTAAATTGGGTAAAACAGTATATACACAATATATTACAGAACTGCATGATTGTTGAATTTATGGCATCTGAAGCTCGACGCGTTTCGTGGCCACTCATCAGGAGCTGATGTAAATTTTATGTCTATGAAACAAAAGTATTATACCAAACAGTGAGTCAGGCTTGTATATAAAAAGTAAAGGTATATGCTTGAATCAATCACCCATACTTACAGGTGAAGTGATGGGAAGGGCGTGGCAGTGGTTGCGTAGGGCAGCCGGGGACAGGGTCCGTCACGGGAGCTGAGGCGGCACAACATGCAGTAAAGCAGGGAAGCGAGAAACATGAATGTGAACTGAGTGGATGATCCTCACCAAAAGGTCGAAGGTGACACGTGTACAAAGACTCGTACCATCTGGGGCTAGGCGTGAAAAACAAAAACCAAAACAAAACCAAAACAAAAAAATTTTGGTGTTTATGTATGAATCAATCAATCATGATGGATGATGCAATATGAACTACTGCTTTTGATGCATTTTACTGTGTAATATTTAATAAATTTAACATTATCAGACTCATATAGCTAATTTTTGCCTCCAAATCCGCATGCTTCATGCAAAGTCCCAACTTCTCCTCTTTTTTCACCTTGATATTCATTAGGTGGACCATTTATATACTATACTTACATCTCTATTAGAAAAAGGTGTAATAACTGGATCAAGCTGGTTCCTGGTGGATTATCAAAGTTCTCAGAACTCCTAGTCCAAGCATATCATCAGGACATTATCAATAAAGATACGTATGAAGTGATTCTTGTAAAACATCCAACGACATTCTATGCGTAACCAAAAAGGCATAAAGTGTAACCAATCCACCAGGGAGGCCAAACATCTCCGGAATTGGCTCCCAAACAGAGCTAGAGGGTCCTTTAGTCGACTCACATCATTTAGTCAACTCACTTTCCTGCCTTCTTATATATAGAATACCCCAGACCTATTAAAATGTCTAGAAGGAATAAAGGTCCCCTTGGATACAATATCGGTATCCATTGATATTGAGGCACTGTATAGCAGTATTCCTATTGCTATCTTTTTAAAGGAAAGAGACCAGAAATATTGGGCATATAAACCGTTTATTCTGTCGAGTCTTGAATTTTTACTTAAAAGAAATGTATTTCTCTTTGACAGCTGCCACTACTTCCAGGTGTAGGGTGTCGCAATGGGCACATCTTGTGTGCACTCTTATGCAAACTTGAACTTGGTGGGTGGGAGTGGTCTCTTTTCTCTGATGAGGAATATGCAGCATTTTGGACATATGTTCTTAGCTGGAAACGATATATCGATGATGCCCTGATGTTCTGGACGGGAACTGCTGATGCTCTCTCTGATTTTATAAAAGCACTAAGTGAAAATTAATTTAACATCAAATTTACTATGCAAAGAGATACCAAGCACATCTCCTTCCTAGATATTGAAATCATCTTGGAGGAGGGTGAAATAATTGGGACTACTCTCTTTTGCAAGCCATGTGCAGGAAATACTATACTGTGCATGGCAAGCGTACATCCACATCCATTAGTAAGAAGTATCCCCTATAGTTAATACCTGAGATTGAGATGGATCTGTTTGAGTGATGACTATTTTAAACAGGGGGCCAATGCTTCACGGGAGAGACTTCTAGATAGAGGTTACTCTAGCACAGGCCTAAAAAAAAAGTCTTCAACCGGGCATACAGGCTACCACACCAAGAGGCTCTGTTTAAGACTAGAGATAACAAAAATTTAGACACAGTGAGGCTTATAACATCATACCACAGACAACACTTTTACATAAAAAAATATTTTACAAAAGCATTGGTACCTCCTAATGAATGACCCTGTTCTCAAGAAATATGTTAAAGATAGACTGGAGATTACCTATAGGAGAGGTAGATCTTTTAGTGATAAACTGACTAGAAGTCATTTTGAGAGGATACATCTGAGACAGACACTCCCCGTGTCAATGGTACCTGGAAATGTGGAATATTTTGTTTTTGTAATTAGATCTTTGAAAACCAAACTTATTTTTTACCAAATGTTAATCTACATGCAGCGTCCCATTATGTGGACTGTCAGACTGTTGGTGTGGTATATATTATGCTGTGTGAATGTGGGGCATTGGTGAAACAAAACACCAATTTTGGCAGAGGATCAATGATCATATTTACTATATTAATAGCAACAAACCTTCTACTCCAATTGGGAGTTGCACTTCAACATAAACGTAACAACGAGGTTAACAGCCCTGGAACATATTCCCCCCTGACCCCCCCCCCGACCCAAGAGGAGGAGATCTCGATAAACGGATCCTCCAATGGGAATCTAGGTGGATTTTCTCATTAAAGACAACATGTCCACCAGGACTAAATGATGCATTCAGTTACAAACCTTTTTTTTTATCCATTTTTGCACTGTTTGATTACCCACATTCTGACATGATGTTATTTTGGTGATCAAATAACACCAAAATAAATCTCTATTTGTGGGAAAAAGAGGACATACATTTTGTTTGTGTACAACGTTGCATGACCACGCAATTGCCAGTTAAAGTGACGCAGTGCCGTATCGCAAAAAAAGGCCCTTCTCATTAAGGGGGTAAATCCTTTTGGGGCTGAAGTGGTTAATAGACGCTATATCCCAGTCATTCTCTTTGGACAAAGCTGATCAGAGATGACAGTAAAGGGCCAATTACAGTGGCCCTTTACAATGTGATCAGCTGTGTCCAATCACAGCTTATCACATGTAAATAGACTTGTCAGTCCTTTCCTCAAGAGCTTTGTCTGTGTGAAGAAAGGACAGCTGATACTAGCCAAGGCTGTCAGTATATTGTTTACACTGATTATCATCAGCCCCATCAGTGCCCATCAATGCAGATCAGTGAAGCTTAGCAGTGGCCATCAGTGCCGCCTATCAGTGGCCATCAGTGCCAACCCATCAGTACAGCCTCATTAGTGCCCATCAGTGACTATCAGTGCAGCCTCATACGTTCTCATCAGTGCAGCCTCATCAGTGCCCATTAGTGCAACCTCATCAATACACATCAGTGAAGAAGACAACATACTGTACCTATTTGCAACATTTTATAACGGAGACTAAGAAAAAAAAAATCCAAAATGTTTAGTCTTTTTTTGTTGGTTTAGCATGTTTAGCAAAAAAATAAAAAAAACTGTGGTGATTAAATGCCATCCAAAAAAATCTCTATCTCTCTCAATACAATTATACAAAATAAATATGGGCACAGTGTTGCATGGCCATACAATTGTCATTCAAAGTGAGCTAGCACTAAAAGCTAAAAATTGGCCTGTGCAGGAAGGGGGTTAAAACGCCCAGTATTGAAGTGGTTAATATGTATGTGAAACAAATTAGCAGCAATGCTAAGTAGCCCAGACTTATTCCCCTATCTTTCCACCTTGGTTAAAATCTAGCTTCCACTGTTCAGTGGGCCACTGTGTGACTGTGCCCAAGCTCTAAAATCAGAGCTGATTTGATCTAGCTTCTATATCTGCAGTTTCAAAATAGTCTCTGTCTCTAAGGAGATACCAAGAGAAACACACTATACAATACTGCTCCAGCTTAGCCCACCTTTATCTGACCATAAACCAGATTCCAGTCCAACTTGCAATGGTAGACAACATGTAGAAAGCATAGGATGATTGCACTCAGTAAAATCCACTTCTTTATTGTAGTACAGTACATCAATAAAAACAAAAACAATGCAGTAGGAGAGGTGAGAGGAGAGTGCCACCATGTGTTTTAAATGCTGTTTAACCACATATCACCACTAGTGTGTTAATCAATGCAGCTGAAAGTGGTTAGTGGATTCCTTGCCCCAAAAGTAAAAAATAAAAATAAAGTGCAGCATCACTCAAAAAGTTAAGTACCACTGGTTTGCTCCCTCTCTCCAGATCCAGAAGGTTAGCATAACATGTTATTAGTCACATTTATGCTACCGATCCACTGCTATGTTTTTAAGTTGTTTTGGGCTTTATTATAAGGGTGGTTTATTTTGAGGGGCAAATATTATTGGCGTCTAGTATGTAGCTCATGTGTAGGCACATTACTTATTTGTTAGAGAGAAGTTTGTTCCCTTGAAATTACCACATGTTTTGGGTTTGAGAGGTCTCTAAGTCTCCCTTTTGTGACAAAAGCCACATTGTATAATAACAGTACAAATATTAAGTTATAAATAAACATAGATACAATTTATAATTTAGGTCTAAGTGGGTTTAGGTGTGTGGTGAAGGGAGGGCATCACCCGATTTTTTATTTTTATTTTGTTATAACTGGTTCCCACATTTGCCCATTTAAAAGTGTGTATAAAAAATAGCAATCCTACAGTGCATCCAGAAAATATTCACAGCGCTTCACTTTTTCCACATTTTGTTATGTTACAGCCTTATTCCAAAATGGATTAAATTCATTATTTGACTTAAAATTCTACAAACAATACACCATAATGACAGGATAAAATAAGTTTATTTGAAATATTTGCAAATTAATTAGATATAAAAACAAAAAAAAACACATGTACTGTACATAAGTATTCACAGCCTTTGCTCAATACTTTGTGGAAGCACCTTTGGTACCAATTACAGCCTAGAGTCTTTTTGAGTATGACGCTACAAGCTTGGCACACCTATTTTTAGGCAGTTTTGTCCATTCTTCATTGCAGGACCTCTCGGGCTTCATCAGGTTGGATAGGGAGCATCAGTGCACAGCCATCTTCAGATCTCTCCAAAGATGTTCAATCAGGTTCAAGTCTGGGCTCTGGCTGGGCCACTCAAGGACATCCACAGAGTTGTCCCGTATCCACTCCTTTGTTAGCTTGGCTGTGTGCTTAGGGTTGTTTTGTTGGAAGATGAACATTCGCCCCAGTCTGAGGTCCAAAGCACTCTGGAGCAGGTTTTCATCAAGGATGTCTCTGTACATTGCTGCATTCATCTTCCCCTGGATCCTGACCAGTCTCCCAGTTCCTGCCACTGAAAAACATCCCCACAGCATGATGTATTGGCCAGGTGATAAGCGGTGCCTGGTTTACTCCATACGCTTGCCATTTGAGCCAAAGAGTTCAATCCTTGTTTCATCAGACCAGGGAATTTTGTTTCTCATGGTCTGAGAGTCATTCAGGTGCATTTTGGCAAACTCCAGGTGGGCTGTCATGTGCCTTTTGCTGAGGAGTGGCTTCCATCTGGACACTCTACCATACAGGCCTGATTGGTGGAGTGCTGCAGAGATGGTTGTTCTTCTGGAAGGTTCTCTTCTCTCCACAGAGAAATGCTGGAGCTCTGTCAGAGTGACCATTAGGTTCTTGGTCACCTCCCTGACTAGGGCCCTTCTACCCGATCGCTCAGTGTGGCTGAGTGGTCCGCTCTAGGAAGAGTCCTGGTGGTTCCAAACTTCTTCTATTTATGGATGATGGATGATGATGACTGTGCTCATTGGGACCTTCAATGAGGCAGACATTTTTCTGTATCCTTCCCCAGATCTGTGCCTTGATACAATCCTGCCTCGGAGGTCTACAGACAATTCTTTGGACTTGGACTCATGGCTTGGTTTGTGCTTTGACATGCACTGTTAACCGTGGGACATTAGACAGGTGTGTGCCCTTCCAAATCATGTCCAATCAACTGAAATTACCACAGGTGGCCTCCAATCAAGTTGTAGAAACATCTCAAGGATGATCAGTGGAAACAGGATGCACCTGAGCTCAATTTTGAGTGTCATGGCAAAGGCTGTGAATACTTATATACAGTACATGTGATTTTTTTTGTTTTTTAGTTTAATAAATTTGCAAAGATTTCGATAAACCTTCTTCACGTTGTCATTAAGGGTATTGTTTGTAGAATTTTGAGGAAAATAATGAATGTAATCCATTTTGGAATAAGGCCGTAACATAACAAAATGTGGAAAAAGTGAAGCGCTGCAAATACTTCCCAGATGCACTAAATATTAGTATAAGAGAAATCTAGATATGGTTCTTCTAATTATGTATTTTTAAATTTTAGTGATGGTTTTTACTCTTTTCCTTACTAAGAAAAGATGAACCTTGCTAACCTATGTGTGTGCAAGGGCCATGGCACTAACATAGAAGCACAGAAAACCTTGTGAAGGTCTTACAAGAATCAGTGACAGCTATTAAGCACTAAAATGTACTCTGATAATGTAAGGATGATGATGAGTGAAATAAAGCAGCCCTTGATACACATGGCCGCAAGTACTGTATTGTGTCTGATCAAGGCTGAAAGCAGCGCTAAACATATGTACAATATACAGCACCATATACACTCAGAAAATGTAAAACATGTTTCTGCAATTCTTTTATTGCAGTTTGCATTTGATTAAATAACCTTTTACCCTGCATTGGCAAAGCACGGCTTTTCTTTAATGTTTAAAAGTGTAAGTTTATGCACCTAGGGAATAGCATTACCACATACATTACATGGAGAAGAGCAGAACAAAGCACAGGGACACAGAAAGAATTGGGCTTAGCAGCACCAATAGATTCCAAATGACAACTGCAACAACAAGCGAAATCTTAGGATGGCAAGATAAAATATGTAATGTTAATATCTTGTGGTCTCTGTACAAATGACTTGTAAAGCCACAGCTAGAATATGGGATCCAGCTTTGGGAATAAAAAGAACATTGTAGTTTTAAAAAGGTTTCAGAGGTGAGCAACTACATTAATGAAATAGCTGGAAAATGTTAACCACAGTGAAAGATTTAAAAAAATTGCATATGTTCAGTTTGGAAAGAAGATATCTTAAAAGTGACTTAATAAACCTGCACAAATATATCCAAGGCCAGCATAAATATTCGGTAAATGTACTTATTATTCCAAGGACTGTACATAGAACAAGGGGACATCAATTACATTTTGAAAGTTATTTCTTCCTGTGGAATGCGTTATTTAATAAAAGGAGTGGATGATTTTTTGCAACTAATAATATTAAAGGAAAAAAGAGCACATTTTTGATCTGAATTACCTTGAGGGGGAAAAGAGGTATTTTTGTGTGTAGTAAAATTGTCAACAGTGGGTTTGTCCTGTCTTCCTATAGATTATATCTGCAGTAATTGTGAGAGGTTGGAGTTGATGGTTATCAATCTGTTTACAACCTTTTAATTATGTATTGTAATTATGTGTGAAATTATAGTAAGACAGTGAAAACCTGACATCTTCAACAAGTACAGTGCTAGTGATCTATGAAAACAATGTGCACATGTGAATACAAGCAAAGTGCAAATAAAAAGACTCTTTGGTCAATAAAATGAAAGAAATACAATATATTGCCAAAAGTATTGGGGCACCTGCATTTACACGCACATGAACGTAAATGGCATCCCAGTCTTAGTCTGTAGGGTTCAATATTGAGTTCAATATTGAGTTGAACCACCCTTTGCAGCTACAGTATACCGGCTTCAACTCTTCTGGGAAAGCTGTCCACAAGGTTTAGGAGTTTGTTTATGGGAATGTTTGATCAATCTTCCAGAACCGCATTTGTGATAAGAAGGCCTGGCTCGCAGTCTCCACTATAATTTATCCCAAAGGTGTTCTATTGGGTTGAAGTCAGGCCAGTCAAGTTCCTCCACCCAAACTTGCCCATCCGTGTCTTTATTTGTGCACTGGTGCTCAGTCATGTTGGAACAGGAAGAGGGCATCCCCAAACTGTTCCCACTAAGTTGGGAGCAGGAAATTGTCCAAAATGTTTTGGTATGCTGTCGTATTAATCCCCCTTCCACCAAATGATTTGGACAAGTGCACAAAGCAAGGTCCATAAAGACATGGATGAACAATTTTGGGGTGGAGGAACTTAACTGGCTTGCACAGAGTCCTGACCCAATAGAACACCTTTTGGAGGAATTACAGTGGAGACTGCGAGTCAGGCCTTAACATCCAACATCAGTGCCTGACCTCACAAATTCGCTTCTGGAAGAATGGTCAAACATTCCTATAGGGACACACTCCTTAAGCTGTTATAGTTGCAAAGGGTGGGCCAACTCAATATTGAACCCTACAGACTAAAACTGGGATGCCATTAAAGTTCATGCGCGTGTAAAGGCAGGTGTCCCAATACTTTTGGCAATATATATACAGTGGTTACGGAAAGTATTCAGACCCCCTTAAATTTTTCACTCTTTGTTATACTGCAGCCATTTGCTAAAACCATTTAAGTTCATTTTTTTTCCTCATTAATGTACACACAACACCCCATATTGACAAAAAAACACAGAATTGTTGAAATTTTTGCAGATTTATTAAAAAATAAAAACTGAAATATCACATGGTCCTAAGTATTCAGACCCTTTGCTGTGACACTCATATATTTAACTCTGGGGCTGTCCATTTCTTCTGATCATCCTTGAGATGGTTCTACACCTTCATTTGAATCCAGCTGTGTTTGATTATACTGATTAAACTTGATTAGGAAAGCCACACACCTGTCTATATAAGACCTTACAGCTCACAGTGCATGTCAGAGCAAATGAGAATCGTGAGGTCAAAGGAACTGCTTGAAGAGCTCAGAGACAGAATTGTGGTAAGGCACAGATCTGGCCAAGGTTACAAAAAAAAATTCTGCTACACTTAAGGTTCCTAAGAGCACAGTGGCCTCCATAATCCTTAAATGGAAGACGTTTGGGAGGACCAGAACCCTTCCTAGAGCTGGCCGTCCAGCCAAACTGAGCTATCGGGGCAGAAGAGCCTTGGTGAGAGAGGTACAGAAGAACCCAAAGATCACTGTGGCTGAGCTCCAGAGATGCAGTCGGAGATGGGATAAAGTTGTAGAACGTCAACCATCACTGCAGCCCTCCACCAGTCGGTGCTTTATGGCAGAGTGGCCCGACAGAAGCCTCTCCTCAGTGCAAGACACATGAAAGCCCGCATGGAGTTTGCTAAAAAAACACCTGAAGGACTCCAAGATGGTGAGAAATAAGATTCTCTGGTCTGATGAGACCAAGATAGAACTTTTTGGCCTTAATTCTAAGCGGTATGTGTGGAGAAACCAGGCACTGCTCATCACCTGTCCTATACAGTCCCAACAGTGAAGCATGGTGGTGGCAGCATCATGCTGTGGGGGTGTTTTTCAGCTGCAGGGACAGGAGGACTGGTTGCAATCAAGGGAAAGATGAATGCGGCCAAGTACAGGGATATCCTGGACGAAAACCTTCCCCAGAGTGCTCAGGACCTCAGACTGGGCCGAAGGTTTACCTTCCAACAAGACAATGACCCTAAGCACACAGCTAAAATAACGAAGGAGTGGCTTCACAACAACTCCGTTAATGTTCTTGAATGGCCCAGCCAGAGCCCTGACTTAAACCCAATTAAGCATCTCTGGAGAGACCTAAAAATGGCTGTCCACCAACGTTTACCATCCAGCCTGACAGAACTGGAGAGGATCTGCAAGGAGCAATGGCAGTGGATCCCCAAATCCAGGTGTGAAAAACTTGTTGCATCTTTCCCAAAAAGACTCATGGCTGTATTAGATCAAAAGGGTGCTTCTACTAAATACTGAGCAAAGGGTCTATATACTTATGACCATGTGATATTTCAGTTTTTCTTTTTTAATAAATTTGCAAAAATGTCAACAATTCTGTGTTTTTCTGTCAATATGAGGTGCTGTGTGTACAATAATGAGGAAAAAATGAACTTAAATGATTTTAGCAAATGGCTGCATATAATATAAGAAGTGAAATATTTAAGGGGGTCTGAACACTTTCCGTACCCACTGTATATATATATATATATATATATAGTCAGGACCATAAATATTGGGACATTGACACAATTCTAATCTTTTTGGCTCTATACATCACCACAATGGATTTAACTTCAGACTTTCAGCTTTAATTTGAGGGTATTTACATCCAAATCAGGTGAATGGTGTAGGAATTACAACAGTTTGGATATGTGCCTCCCACTTTTTAAGGGACCAAAAGTAGTAGGACAATTGGCTGCTCAGCTGTTCCATGGCCAGGTGTGTGTTATTCCCTCATTATCCCATTTACAAGGAGCAGATAAAAGGTCCAGAGTTAATTTCAAGTGTTCTATTTGCATTTGGAATCTGTTACTGTCAACTCTCAATATGAGATCCAAACAGCTGTCACTATCAGTGAAGCAAGCCATCATTAGGCTGAAAAAAACAAAACAAACCCATCAGAGAGATAGCAAAAACATTAGGTGTGGCCAAATCAACTGTTTGGAACATCCTTAAAAAGAAAGAAGGCACCGGTGAGCTCAGCAACACCAAAAGACCCACAAGACCATTGGTGAGCCTCAAAAGCAGGAAGGCCAGATTAGAGTTTGCCAAACAACATCTAAAAAAGGGTTCACAGTTCTGGAACAACATCCTATGGACAGATGAGACCAAGATCAACTTGTACCAGAGTGCTGGGAAGAGAAGTGTATGGAGAAGGAAAGGAACTGCTCATGATCCAAAGCATACCACCTCATTAGTGAAGCATGCTGGTGGTAGTGTCATGGCTTGGGCATGTATAGCTGCCAATGGAACTGGTTCTCTTGTATTTATTGATGATGTGACTGCTGACAAAAGCAGCAGGATGAATTCTGAAGTGTTTTGGGCAATATTATCTTCTCTGCAGACTTTCAGCTTTAATTTGAGGGTATTTACATCCAAATCAGGGGAACGGTGTAGGAATTACAACAGTTTGTATATGTGCCTCCCACTTTTTTTTTGTAATTCCTTTATTTACCAAATTAAGTTACAAGGCACAGTCGAAAATAACAGGATATACAATATCTCAATCAGGTAACAAATAGGTACACGGAGGTCAAACAGAATACAGCAAGCCCAGCATTGCACAAAATTTGCGGCCAGAACCACCAATGTAGTTGTAGTTGTGGAGATAATGCTCAGTGCATCGAGCTAGGATGTCCATTGTGCATTAAAAGAGAAGACCATGGCGCCTACACCTTATTGCATAAAACAGTAAAATAAACTAAGACAAATGCATGGTAAGACAAAGTAACTTAGATTGGAACTTTTCAATCAACTTAGTGGGAGATAAAACTCCCCTTAGGCCCGGAAAAATCCAGAGATGGGGCAACCTAAAAACCCAAATATAGACATGGATATGCAATATATCTGAAAAATATAACCCATCACTGAGTCCCAAAATAAAATAAAAAAGGGAGGGGAGGAAAGAAAAAACAACAAAAAGGGAAAAAAACAGAGAGCAGGGAGTCGTGGGGAAAGGGGGAAAGAAGCAGATAGCAGAGAGGGCCTCTCGCCCAGGGAGTGGGGGTGAAGCCAGGAAAGTTAGCTTATTTGTGCCACCTCCTGGAGGTACGCGTCAGTGTACACAAAATAATTCCTAGGCTTCCAGGTCTCACGGAAGGTCTCCTCCCGGTTGTGTAAAGTAGCGGTGAGATCCTCAATTCATTCACCTTAGAGAACCACAGAGTTTTAGATGGGGGTTTTTCCGACCTCCAGCAAAGGGGGATGCATGTCTTGGCAGCGTTCAGCAGCTGAATCGTGAGAGAGGCCTTATATTTCTTAATCGGTCTGTCTGAAAGATGAAGCAGGAAGGCCGCCGGGTTTCCTTCCAGGTCAACTTCTGTCAGGTGTTTGACCGTACAGACCACCTCGTGCCAGAAGGAGGCGAGTTTAGGGCAATCCCAGAAGATGTGCAGCAGTGTCCCTTCAGCAGTTCTGCATCGCCAGCAGACACTGGGGACATGCGGGAAGAGACAGTGTAAGACGGTAGGCACCCGGTACCATCTGGTCAAAATCTTATAGCACGTCTCCTGGGTCCTCGTGGCAATAGAAGACTTTTGGGAGAAATGGAGGATCTTCTCCCTCTGAGAGTCAGTAAACTGGGTGTCTAGATCTGACTCCCATTTGGTTAGGAAGGGTGGAATAAATCCATCAGCCGGCCGGGTCAAAGAGGCATATATGATTGAGAGGCCATGGTGGACTGGTTCCCCCCGGCAACACAGGTGTTCCAATTCCGTCAGCTGGCGGGAGGCACCCAGTGTCCGCAAGCACTGGCGGAGGAAATTACAGAGTTGAAAACCACTCCAGAAATCCAGCGGAGGATCCGCAGCAGAAACCCCTGCAAAGGGAGAGAGATGGCCATCAGAACCCACAAAGTCGCAAAGACGGAATCGTCCACTCGAAACTAAACGTTTGAACTGGGGGTTCTGAAGGCCAGGCGGAAATTCCAGGTTGCCCAAGACCGGTACCATAGGGGAGGGTAGTGGTGACACCAAGGTGTGTCTAAATGAGTCTCTTGCCACAAGGAGAGTGCTACCCAATGCAGGGTGATCGGTAAGAGACCTTGGGAGTGGTGACAAAATCCACGGCCAGCTCTTGGCTGTGTCATCAGAGTCCTCCATCTCCATGGCCACCCAATGCTTCGCCTCTGCATGACAATGCCAGTCCACCAGCCTGGTGAGGTGTGCTGCCCTATATTAGGCGTTAACATCTGGGAGACCCACTCCACCCCAGCGCTTCGCGAGATGAAGGAGTTGCAGTCTGATGCGAGACTTGTGGTAAGATCAGACGAAGTCTCTAAACATTGAATTTACCCGTTTGAAAAACACTGGAGGAAGACGAATGGGGAGTGCTTGCATCAAGTACAATACCCTTGGCAGTAATGTCATCTTGAGGGCATTGCAGCAACCGAACCACGTTAATGTGAGTGAGTGCCAGTGAAGAAGATCTGCTTTGAGATGGGTAAGTAAGGGAGCAAAGTTTGCCAAATATAAAGCGGAGGGGTCATAGGTGATATCCACACTAAGGTAGCGAATCGAGTCAGTTGCCCAGTGGAAAGAGAACGTCTGGCGTAGTGATTTGGTCAAGTCTTCCCCCCGTGACATTTAGAGCGGACGATTTGGATACATTGATTCGAAAGAAAGAGAGAGCACCATACTCCTGCAAAGACTGGAAGAGTTTCGGAAGAGAGGTCAACGGGTCCGTTAAAAAAAAAGATCAAGTCATCCGCAAATTCCGCAAACCTTGTGCGTCCCAGAGGCTTTCTGAAAGCCAGCAATAGCAGGGTCTGCCCTAACATGCACAGGAAAGGCTCTAAGGTGAGTATGAAAACCAAAGGAGACAACGGGCATCCCTGACGTGTGCCGTTATGGATACTAAAGAAATCTGATCTCGTCTCGTTTACCTTGACTGTGGCTGCAGGGTTTGAGTTAAGGGACATTATCCAGCTCCGCATGGAGGACCATAGACCAACATGCTCTAGAGTAGCTCGCATGAAGGACCCGTTTACTCGGTCAAAGGCTTTCTCTGCGTCCGTAGACAGCAAGAGAAGAGGTCGATTCGAAGATTTGGCTGCATGTATCAGGTTCACCACCCGGATAGTATTATCGCGCGGCTCGCAAAGGGGCACAAAGCCTGCTTGGTCTCTGTGAATAAGGCTCGAGATATGAGGGAGAAGCCTATTTGCCAAAATTTTTGCAAACAATTTCAAATCAGTGTTTAAAAGCGCAATCGGACGGTAATTCCCGCAACGCAGCGGGTTTATCCCTTCTTTCGGAATAAGAGAGATGTACTCTCTCAATGTGTCAGTTGGGAAAGACTCCCCCTGCTTGATCGAGTTTAATGCCGAAACAAGTGGTTGAGAAAGAGTCTTGAAAAAATCTTTATAATAGCTTGGAGTGAGGCCGTCCGGACCAGAAGCCTTCTTAGGCTTAGAATGGGCCAAGGCCACCCCCAATTCCGCCACCATAATGGGCTCCTCCAACTCCTCCTGGACTGCACTAGGGAGATTAGGCATGCCTGAGGAAGCAAGATAGGACTGAGGAGTAGCCGTGTCACCAAGAGGGGACTTCGAAGTAGGGGGGCAGTCTAAGTTGTATAGGCCCTGGTAGAAGGATCTGAATTCCATCGCTATATCAGAGGAAGTATGAAAGTTCTGGCCCATGGCACCCATAATGTGGGAGATATAGGTTTTCGTGCGTGGGCCTCTCAATGCCTTAGCTAACAAAGTGCCTGGTTTATTGGAAAATTCATACATGGTACAATGAGCTCAAGCTAGTTTTTGCTTCATTCTGTGGAATAGGTGCGTGCAAAGCTCCTCATGAACTCGAAGAAGATCCTGATACGTGGAGCGCGCAAGATTGGCCTTATGAGAACACTCTAGACTACGTAGCTGGGCAAAAAGTTCCTCTGTGCGGTGGGACCTTTACTTCTTAAGACGTGCACCTATTTTGATCAATGCGCCCCGGATCACCGTCTTATGGGCCTCCCATACCACTAACGGATTGGTGACCGAGGCCTCATTAGTGGCAAAGTACTCACGTAGGGTGGTCGAGAGCTCGGAGCAAGTCTCCTCCGACTGAAGCAGGGACTCATTCAACCTCCAGGAAGGTGGAGTTTGGGTCACCTGGCCCAGCTGAAGGGTCATATGAATCGGGACATGATCTGAAAGGGAGATGACATTGATACTACTCTAGAGAGGTCCTTATGCGGAATCAGAATATAGTCTAGCCGCGAGTAGGTATTATGCACCGGGGAGAAGAAAGAGTAGTCACGGTCCTGAGGGTGTAGCAACCTTCAGGGATCAATCAAATGCAAAGCATGCAGGTCCGCCTTGAGGTGCTTCAGACGCGAGAAGGGAAGGTGGGAAGAGCCACGAGAGACATCAAGAAGGGGATCCATAGCAAAGTTGAGGTCGCCCCCAAAAATTAGGAGCCCCTCTGAGAACTCCAATATTTCAGGGAGGAGCTTCCGCAAAAATTGCGGGTGATCCACATTGGGGAAGTAGACGTTGGCAAAGGTAATCTGTCTGTCAAACACCCTTCCCTTTAGCAGAAGGAAACGGCCCAATTCATCTGATCGCTGCGCTTCAAAGGTCCAAGGGACCGACTTGGCCAAAAGAATGCTCACCCCCTTAGACTTAGAAATGGGAGAGATGCGGTGGTAAACTGTGGGGTAAAACCCATTTGTCAATTTGGGGATGCGATTCACCGCGGAAGTGCGTTTCCTGAAGAAAAGCAACTTGGGTCTTACCCTTCCGCAGCCCGGCTAAAAGCTGGGATTGCTTTTCAGGCGTATTAAGGCCATGCACATTAAGGGAGGTGACCTTGAGGAGACCCATAGTGTCATCTGGCAAAGTAAGGACACCTGGGCGAGAGGCAGAGACTGGAATTAAAGAACAAAAAAAAAAAGGGGGGGAGAAAAGTAGAACAAGAAAATAGATATGTGAGATATAAAGGGAGATGAAGAAGAGGGGAAGGGAAGGAGGAAAAGGTGGTAAGGAAGGATCTGTCTAGAATGTTAGAAAATTTAGATCTCCGACTCAACACACAAAGTGGCCGAGTGGGAGTCCGCCCTAATTGGGGGATGGTAAAGGCGGCAGAGGGTGCCCAAAGCGGGCAGCTGAGATTAAGAGAAAAACCAACACATTTGGAGATGCACAGGACGAAAACCAAGAACATATTTTAACTGAGCAACTTAGCAAGCCAACAACAATAAAATAAGGCAGTTTAGGAACCATAGTAACAGTAATAGAGGACCATCGACCGAGACCAATCTGCAATGGTGCTCCGGGGGAAGCAATGAGGGCGGCACAGTAGGCAGGTGGCAGGTGGGCAATAGCCAGTGAGAACGAGTGTGTGCGCAGCCCCCGCGCCAGGCCCAGGGACACCAAGACAGAGGACCCAATCATAGGCAGGCATAGACAATATGGAGAGGAACGGAAGTGGGCCCTGGAACCAGCAGGGCCATCCTCCCTTTAGAAAACCCACCGGACAGGCCCCATCTCCCCCTCTAGAGAGGTAGAGATAAAAAATCAGCTAGGACTGGGAGATAGGGGGGGAAGAGAGGCGGAGAGGGTGATGGGCAGAGAGCCGCCCCAGCCAGGCAAAGCCCAGTGGCTCTGGCATAGACACTGTGGAGGTGTTATGTCACAAGGCCCATCCGGCGACTCTAATACCTGCACAACAGTCTCCCCGCCCACCTCCCAAAACAGCAGACCGGGGCGAGCAAAAGGACAGCAAAAACAAAACAAAAACAAAACAAAATACAAAATACATTGAAATTAGATAAGAGGAACCAAATGGCCTGACTCGGCTAAGGAATTTCCCTGGGTAGCCATATCTTTTTCCAATGTCCCGAATAGGAAGCTGTAAAGGTAACTAACTAGGGCACAGTAGCAAAAAACCAACAGGCAAACCTTGGTACCCGCAGAGTCAGGAAACAGCAGATTGATGTAGGCCGAGTCCCAAAAGGCACAACAAATTACCAGGTAACTTCGGGGAAGAGTATAAGGACACAGTGCATATACGATCTTACCAGTCCCATTCTGAGAGAAAAAGGCACTCCTCTGCAGAGGTCGGGTGGGATCCAGGAGCCTCATGACTTGGGGCACGGGATCGTGGTCTTCGCTGCCGTTGTGGTCTTGGCAGAGGTGGACCAAGAGCTTCATGAGAGAGTAGAAAGTCATACCAGTTAGGAACACTGACAGCAGGTTCATCCAGGAAACCAAACAAAGCAGGAAGTTGATCCGGGGAGCGGAAGTAGAACTCAGAACCGTGCTTTCGGACAATCAGATGAAAGGGGTTACCCCAACGATAGGTGGCCTCCACTGCACGGATCACCTCCAGGAGGGGCCGCATAAGGCCCCGCAGAGCTCAGGTTCGTCGGGAAACATCAGGGTATATCCGAATCGAAGCTCCGTCAAAGTAAATCGTGCCCCTTGACCATGCCAGGTGAAGGATCTCCTCTTTGATAGTAAAAAAATGGACCCAGCAGAGCACGTCTCGAGGCATGTCTGAGGGAGCACAATTCTTTTTTTTTTTAAATCTCTTTATTGAATTTTTCCTTTTTCTCTCATATTAAATTATACATTTTACATCATACCTTCATATCTTACTTCCTATTTCCTCATATTAAGTTATACATTTTGCATCACACATTTTACATCTAACATCCTATCCTCTCATATACATTTTACATCATACATTTCACATCTTACAGTTGTCCACCCACCGGAAAAGAAACAAAAAACAAAACACAAAAAAAAAAAAAAATTCCCATCGATATAACCCATTTCTTCGCATTCCGGTTTAGGTTTGTATGTTCCTTGACCCTTTTTTTTTATTGGTGTAATTCTGGAGCACGATTCTGGGTGGAAGAGGAGGGGGGCAACCTGGGCCCCGGCACCCTGTGAACCCTATCTAATTCCAGCTCCAAAGTGGGTGGTTTGCCCAGGACCTTGTCCAGAATGGCTGTCACTGTGGCGCGCAGATCCGGGCCCATGGTGGCCTCCGGGATGCCATGGAGTCGCAGGTTGTTGCGCCTTCTCCCCGTCATCCAGCCGCAGCTGCACCTCGACAAGGTGGCGGCGAAAGGCCTGTTGCTCCAACTCCAGGGTGGTAATGTGGGCATCAGTTGCAGATGAGGAGGATTCCAGACCCATCACCCTCTCCTCCACAGTGTCCACCTGCTGGCGTAAGTCATGGAGGTCCCGTGAGAGGGCAGAAACAATAGAGTCAGCCTTGGCCTGGAGGTCTTGCTTGGTGGGAAGGCCTGCTACAATATCTCTGAAGGACCCCTCGGGGTGGCTACCTCCCCCCACCACCATGCTCCCCGACACAGGCTGCGAGTCAGAGCGAGGAACGTCCAGGGAAGGTATGGGGGAGAGTGGCCGGTCTGAGAGAGGATGTGAGTCCTCGGTCACTGCAGCCCCCGCTTGTGTGCCTCTCTTACCGCTGGTGCTGGTGGCGGCAGCAGCACTCGCCTGAGCTACCCGCGGCGGCGCCATCTTGGCTGGAATCGCGGGAGAAGCTGTCGCGTGTTGCCGGAGAAAGTAATGTGTGATCTCGGGTCCCCTCGGCTCCCCAGCAGTTGGCGGGTGTTTACGGTCCCCCGGCATGTGAGAAGGGCTTGCCTGAAATGATCGTTAGGCAATTTCCAGCCTCAGCCCATGCAGAGCTCCAGTCTAAGCGTTATCATGCTGCCATCGTCAAGCCACGCCACCGCCTCCCACTTTTTAAGGGACCAAAAGTAATGGGACAGATTAACAATCATAAATCAAACTTTCACTTTTTAATACTTGGTTGTAAATCCTTTGCAGTCAATTACAGCCTGAAGTCTGGAATGCATAGACATCACCAGACGCTGGGTTTCATCCCTGGTGATGCTCTGCCAGGCCTCTACTGCAACTGTCTTCAGTTCCTGCTTGTTCTTGGGGCATTTTCCCTTCAGTTTTGTCTTCAGCAAGTGAAATGCATGCTCAATCGGATTCAGGTCAGGTGATTGACTTGGCCATTGCATAACATTCCACTTCTTTCCCTTAAACTCTTTGGTTGCTTTCACAGTATGCTACGGGTCATTGTCCATCTGCACTGTGAAGTGCCGTCCAATGAGTTATGAAGCATTTGGCTGAATATGAGAAGATAATATTGCCCAAAACACTTCAGAATTCATCCTGCTTCTTTTGTCAGCAGTCACATCATCAATAAATACAAGAGAACCAGTTCCATTGGCAGCCATACATGCCCACGCCATGACACTACCACCAGCATGCTTCACTAATGAGGTGGTATGCTTTGGATCATGAGCAGTTCCTTTCCTTCTCCATACTCTTCTCTTCCCATCACTCTGGTACAAGTTGATCTTGGTCCCATCTGTCCATAGGATGTTGTTCCAGAACTGTGAAGGCTTTTTTAGATATTGTTTGGCAAACTCTAATCTGGCCTTACTGCTTTTGAGGCTCACCAATGGTCTTGTGGGTCTTTTGGTGTTGCTGAGCTCACCGGTGCCTTCTTTCTTTTTAAGAATGTTCCAAACAGTTGATTTGGCCACACCTAATGTTTTTGCTAGCTCTCTGATGGGTTTGTTTTGTTTTTTCAGCCTAATGATGGCTTGCTTCACTGATAGTGACAGCTCTTTGGATCTCATATTGAGAGTTGACAGTAACAGATTCCAAATGCAAATAGAACACTTGAAATTAACTCTGGACCTTTTATCTGCTCCTCGTAAATTGGATAATGAGGGAATAACACACACCTGGCCATGGAACAGCTGAGCAGCCAATTGTCCTACTACTTTTGGTCTCTTAAAAAGTGGGAGGCACATATCCAAACTGTTGTAATTCCTACACCATTCACCTGATTTGGATGTAAATACCCTCAAATTAAAGCTGAAAGTCTGCAGTTTAAGCAAATCATGTTTGTTTCATTTTAAATCCATTGTGGTGGTGTATAGAGCCCAAAAGATTAGAATTGTGTCAATGTCCCAATATTTATGGACCTGACTGTATATATATATATATATATATATATACAGTATATATATATATATATATATATATATATATATATATATATATCAAAGGTCCAACAGATAAGTAAAAAATAAAAGTAAAAAAATAAAAAGCAAGTGTGCATACAAGCAAATTAAACAAACACAGAATTTACACAGTCCCAATAAGCATCCAAATTGTGCAAAATTAAGTATAAAATCTTATGTCCAGTCACAAACTGCCCTTAGTGAATCTTCAATTCAATGAAACCTATCTTCCAACAGACCTCCCTTCACCACATTTAAGGAATCACATTGACCAGAAGTGCATGCCCATCTGATTACAGATTAGACAAACATGACTTGTAGAGACTCAGCCAAGATGGAAAATCCACTTGATCATCTTCTGGGACACAACACAGGCCAGGATAGATGAGTCATAATAGAAATTTATCATAGTGTAATACTGTAAAACACATCTTTTTTCATATCAATGAAACTGTACTGGCACAATGAGAGAAGACTGTAGGCATAGCACAAGTAACACTCTAAAGAAATGTGCTGCTGGATCAGCAATGTGAAGGAAACTGAGAGATATGCTGGCCCTGGGTCACTTAGCTCCTGCCTGCTCACACAGATGCAATTAGATCCCAATGGAACTCAGCTGACAGTGTTAGTCTCCATCCCCTATGTGTTTCATCATCATCTAGGATTTCATCAAGGAGATCAAGTAATTATGTATTTATGTGACAAATGTTGGTTGACAATTTCAGAGCATGTTATGAAATATTTTGCCAAATATTTACCGCAAACTCAAAGTGTTTTATTCTAGATATTTTTTTTTATTTTTTTTATTCAGTATATTTTGGCTTTCGGGTTATAGTAACATAAAATCTTAATCTTGCTTTTCAGGTTGTGTGTTTTGGTGTAATTCATTAATATGAACTGTCAGTCCTTATCGTAATAAATATATTACCTCCATGCCAGTATACACACCAGGCATGTCAGCCTCAACAGCTCAAGTTGTACACCTCATAAGCATTATTCAAAGAGAGTGCTGGAGTTCAATAACAATACTTCACAGAACTTTATTACTTTATTGGAAAAAACTATAAATAAGCAATCTGGTTCAACCAAACTAACCCAGCAGAATGCTAACGCATTTCAGCCAAAGCCTGCCATAGACTGATCGAAATATGACCAGTTCAGCAGTAACCAGATGAATTTTCGTCCGTATATGGGCAGGCTAGTTGAACTGAAATGTGTCTTTCGATCAACTTCAATACAACCAGCCTGTCTTTTTTCTTCACCCAATTACTGCCAGCAGCTATAGCCACCAGCAGTGATCAATAAACTCATCATGTGGGGAAGGCTCCCCACTGGCAGAAGACAATAACGCTACGGGAGGGATTTCCCATCAACACTGACTGTGCTGATGAGGGAATCAAGCAATTTTATTTCCTTCGGTGAGAACTGATTATCACTACTCTCTGAATTGGTAAGTTCCTATCAGGGAAACAGAACTTTGGAGGTTCAAAGTGTTTTGGGAGAGAAGAACCTCCAAACCCTGACTACAAGGACTCTGGTCCTGAAGGGGTTATACCTCAGCAAAGGGAGTATTGATAGGCAGCAGGAAGGGATCATCATCTGTGTCAGTGAGGCAGAGGGGAGAGGTTCACTGGCTGTAATCCAGGTGAACCCTCTAACAACTGAGATGCTGGTTGCTGAATCCCTGTGGCCTGTCCATCACACTAAAACAAGGAGGAACCCTAACCCCAGTGTGAGCCTGTGGGATGGATCTCATTCATACCCAAACTATGTATTGTTTTTGTTTTTATTCTGGCTGATAAAAAGCCATTTGTTTTTCCCTTTTTTGAAGATACCAGGTACTGTTTGCTTTTACCAACTTGTCTGGCTAGTGTTCCTGGGCTCCCTTATATCTATATATATATATATATATATATATATATATATATATATATATATATATATATGTGTGTGTTATATGAGGTGTGGCGGCTTTTATGAACTTTAATCCAACCAGTGAAGTTTGTTGTTTCAGGGCCATTTTTCAAAAGTTTGCAAGGGTTTCAATGTCACAGCAGACTCACCAAAATAGCTCATTTAGCCTTGTGACATACAAGCTGTCCTCATTGATTAGATTGCAGAAGATTTAGACAAAAGCAAGGTGGAATGACCTGATGGTGCATTTTTCATATATATTTACAAATGCATGAAATCAACATTGCTGATTGGTAGGGTTGAGGCTGGACCCTTATTTGTATTGTACGCTTGGATTCAACCCTCTTCTCAAAGTCATTTAATTAATCCAGGCACTGTCAGTTTTGCAAGAGCTAATACACTTTGCAAGAGCTAATATATGCAGAGTGGGAATATGATCGTAAGGGGGTTGATTTTAACTACTTTCTGTGGGTTAGGAAACATGATATTAATATGTTTAGCATTCAATAACATTTGTATACTCTGAAGTTCTCTACTGTGTCAGTAACACATTTATGCAGCTTATTGGATTTTCACATTTTGACTAATGATCCACATTAATGCTTTTCCCTGCAATTCCCTTTAAAGAAAATAGTTGCTTACTTAAAGTTCATAAACTAATAAAATGTAGAAAAAAAAATAAACATATTTTAAAAATGCTTGTAATCATTCTGTCAATAAGCGTATACTGTATATTTTACATCAACAACTAACTGTATTTACCACTTCTTGAAAGAAGGATAAATTAATATTTTTTTGTAGCCCTTTTCCTACTTTATTTTTCTATGCATTTAATTTTATAATCATACGCTTTTCTTTGATTTTGCTAAAGCAATATTATTTTTGGTTCTGTAAACTAAAACATATTCTGCAATCTGTTAGACAGAAAGGAATTACGCAACTTATTTTATAAGAAATTAAAAGCAATGCAGTTATACTGAATAGTATAGTGCATTGCTATGCAAGTCAAATATCTACTAACTAATGATAAATAATTAATTTCCATATCAAATGATGCTGAAGTGGCTAAAAATGTTTATCTTTAATATATCTAACTACCTCAGGTGAAGATGTTTCTCTAATAGTGCTTTATTGATAGTTGCCCGAAATTTCCATAATTTGTGTAAAAGAATATCAAAGTAACTGACTGCATCCCATAATGACATGTGAATTATGCTGCATGCGTTGGGGAGAAACAAGATGCCTGCGGAAATGCTGACATTATATTAATTGGGAAAATTGGAACAATTTTCTTCTAAAGTAGCAATTTTCTCTTCTGCTATGAAAGTAAATGCAGAATAAAGGTGATTTCAATAAAAAATAGATTTAGTTTTGTTTTTGTAAAATTTTAAGTTGATTTCATGTAGGCTCACTTATAGCATTTTTGCTAAACCAGTTTCCAATTTAGATTGTTTTACTTTGCTTCCAGATAAGTTAAAATTTTTTAATGGATGATAAAATACCTTCATGTACTAGATATCCTCTAGAAGAATCACTATGTCAATGCAAATCTTCCATTGTAAATCTGCACATATTTACAATGCTAAAGTTAGAGTCGTAACCTGCTTAACAAAATTGTAGTTTCATCATATAGGATATCTTACAAAACATTTTGATGTGTATTCTATAAAAGTAAAATTGTAACGAAAGAAAAATTAGTGTAACTAAATTATGAACTTAACAGAGATGGTCATATATTTCTTGAAAATAGGGTCTGCTCAGGGATTCATTTAAAAATCTTGTGCCCTGTCTCCTGGGATTGGTACCTGGGGAGACAAGCCTGTTGCTGTCTCCCCCAGGCTAATCCCGGGAGACCAGCTAGAAGGTGGAAAGCCTTGAAATGATACCTGGATCTCTCAGGTGCTGCTTTCTGGTTAGCTGGCCTACATCTTTACATCTGTAACTGCACTGAAGTTAGCTGGGTCTCCTCAGTTCTAGTCCTGCAAAGGCACAAGGATGCAGGCCTTTCCTTCATAAGGAGGCCAAGCCTAAGGTCCAGTGCTGTTTACTTCTGGATCAAAACTTTGTTATGACTTTATTATTATTATACTGCATCTTGGCCATGAAACTTTACAGCTTGCCTTGGATTTGGTTTTGACTCAAACAATGAATCTGTGTCACCTGCCCCGACATCATCACACTAACAAAACATTAAAAAAAGATATCACAGAAATAACAATACCGAGACAGACAATAAAGTCATGGCTAGAGTTCTGTAGCAATCTCAAAGAAGCTATTTTGCACTCTTCTTCATGTTGTTCTAGCCTTTTGTCTCCTAGAGCCTATATTTTCTAACATTCTAAATTGCCTAGAAGGTGAGCATACAACCTAACCTGCTCCTTTTTTTTAAACAACCCAACCTGCTCCTTTTTTTTAAAAACTTAATTTTGCTGAATATAAAAGAATACATGTGTATTAACAGTTTCCATGCATCAAGCTTGTGACAAGAGTGTCACACAGGCAATCAGAGGATGAAGTACATGCAATTGGTCACAAATGTATATGACAAATAGTCATCAAGCAGCTGAATGCATTGCAATTATACAGTTAGTAGTTTAGAAAGAAAGACATAAGAACCAAAGTAAATAAGAAACTAGAAAACCAATTCACCATTAATTAGTGCTGTACCAGTTTTCTAATAAAAAAGAGTATAGGGGAAAAAATCTGCATGTCATATAGTTCTGTTACCTATCAGTGGACTAGGGCATAGGAAAGTTCTAAGGCGTGGAATCATTAAGCAGCGAATGAATGGTGTCACAGTTGTCCTGATTTTCCAGCCAGGTACCAAGGGTACCTCTTGGCCTCATATGTCAGTTTATACAAAGGTAAGGTTTGGTTAATCAGTTTATTTTTCACACAGTAATATTAAGAGGGTCTTTGTGTATCCACTTAAGTGCCACCATTTTCATTGCATAATACAGAAGTATTCACAGGAAATGCTTTTCTGTGGCACTGATGTCCACATCTTTGCAAATACCTAATGGACACAACTTAGGGTTACAGATGTTAGGCAATTCAAAGGTAATAGAAAAAGACAGTCATTTGAGACTAAAAAGGCCTAATTTTGTTGCAGTTTCAGACCATGTGAAGAAAATCACCAGGTTATTTAAGGCCTTTTTGACAGGTAAGGGTGTTCCCTTTTGCATTTGAAATAGTAGTTGTGACGTATAGTATGGCCTGTGTAAATATCTTCATTGGATGAGTTTATCTCTGGCAGATTTAACCAAAGTATTAAAATATGAAATAAATAACCCTTAGTAGTTTTCATCAAAGATATCAGGGATTACATGTGGCCACTGTGTTTGTGTTTTTATCAAGAAGAATAGGATAAAAAGTAGAGGTGAGAAGTGTATGAACTGATTGAAGAAGTATTTTCTTTAATTTAGAATTATAAAAGTGTACATCTCAAAGTCTAAATTGGGCTTCAATCATGTCTGAGCTGCGAGTATCTAAAATGCTAATTCACTGTAATATGTAGCTCCTGCTGTAGTACTAATGATAAATAAGAAAGTTTTAAAAGATACCCTGATTATAAAGTGTGTGGATATATTTTAGGCCTTTGTGCCCACCACAGAACATCTGTAGGGGCATAAAATGTGGAAGCATAGGGTTAGGTCAGATAGGTTGATTAGGAGAGGTAATATGTTCTAAATCAGACAATAGAGACATACACTGGGTGTATATTTTCACCAACACTTTTAAAATAGCAGTACCCATTACTGTAGGAAGAACACACCTATAGATGTGGTTAGCTAACGCCTCATAAGAGCAGACCACAAAAGCTTTTGTTGCCGTGGCTGCATTATTCAATTGAGGGAAAAGTCACCAATGGACATATATCACTTGTGAGGCATAATAATAAAGACTGGGGTTAGATAGGTCTATAGCTCCTCAAGAAGCAGGGAGCTGAAAAGTCTCCATAGAGAGTCTGAGTGTTTTAGGGTGCTAGAGAAATGTGGAAAGGACAGAGTCAATGTTGTTTTTATATTTTATTTTAAAGCGAGAATGTGATTAACAATGAGGGTGACCACAACATTTGGCCAAATAGATAATAAGAGTATGATAAAATACAGTCTGTTGATATAGTTTGAAAACAAAGTAAAAGTGTTTTGGGTCTAGGAATAAACAGTTATGAGCATCAGAGTGGATGGCAGTCGGTCTCACAGTTAGTGGATGGAGGACAAGGGAAGAGGCATGATGCAATAAATTGGTGAATATAGTTTGATTTAATTGGAGGGTGGGGTGTCAACTAGTGGGTCATTGGTTAACAGTCTAGTTATGTACCATTATGTATACATTGTAATGTAGATTGTTTTGTATCTAGGGACAAGGTTTGAATGAAAGTTTTCCAGACATCAAAGAATTTTTGGACCCAAGATTCCTTTTGTTCGGAGGCCTCCACCCATTCCATGTGGAAAACATAGGAGACGTTATCTATGAACAAAGAAATAGTGGGGGGATCTGTGTTAATCCACTTATGCAAAATGGCTTTCTGTGCTACCAGGGATATGACATTGAGGAGTTTTTTTAGGGTCCCTTGAAATTTTGATACCAGGGAGCACACTACCAAGTTCCAAAAACTTTTGACTATGGGCCACACCCAAATGTAGAAAGAAGAGGAGATAAAGCCCATAAGATGGGACCAATTTGGAGATACATAATAATGGTGGAAAAGCCAAAGCATCATTTCATGATACAATGTTGCTTTGATCGTTCCCCAAGATAAACGTAAAGATTTCAAAAGAACATCAACTTGAAGGTGAGGGAAGTTCTTGGTCCTTTTGGTAAGGCCAGTTGAGGGACAGGTATAGGCAGAATACTGTTTTGGGGATAAAGATTGTGAGTTAGGGGGGACGCATGCACGGCGGCTCCGGATATGGCCGCTTGACTCGGGAGCTCAGTCCTGCCCTGACCCACCAAAGCCTCTCGCAGACAATATAAAGCCAGCAGCATCCAGACCTATGGGAGAACCCTCCAGTCTCCCTTATGATAGGAGGGACAGCATGCCGGGACCTTCTGAGCCTGTTTTCAGCAAGCGAGTGTCGGGCAACATCTCCCAAGATGGCGGACATCAGCCAGCCTCTCTCACAGACCTGCCTACAGCTACTGCAGTTGGTGTCTCCCACAATGAACCAGACCCCGGGATCTTGTGTGAGTACTCCTCTCATGGGCCCTGTAACTCTGACTTCCACCAACTCACTCATTGAACACACGCTGGCAGACCTCGCATGTTCCCCTACGGATGCAGGCACTCCCCAGCCCTGTAACATGGCCCAATCCACAGGACTATAAATTAACAACCAAGAGCAATCTCAGCAATGTTTGCCAAATTTTCTGATCTACTTGATTGCGGTCTTACTAATACTGCCTCCAAGATCTTTGGGGACATTAAAGCTGACTGTCAGGGTCACCTGTGGCCAGGTGACAGATGCACACCGTAGGGGGACAGGAGTGCACCGCGAGGTAGTGAACCCTATGGCTGGCTTCTGCGGATAGGAAACTGGGTGGTTGTGGAAAGCGGGACCAGAGGAGCACAACCGGGATCCCAACGGAAGTGAGAGCCAAGATTCCCCAGGGCGCGGAGTCTAAGACCCAGCTGGTCTTCTCCAGGGCCTCTAGTGGTGAGGATGTTACGCTGCAGGCTGGGACCAGGTCGCGGCCCCTGGAGTTTCCTAGCTCACGCCCCGTAGGATAAGGGGAAAAGAGGGGAAGCAGCAGCACACGATAGAGAGAACCGAATAACAAGCTGAAGGTCAGGGGCCACAAGCAGACAAGGATAACGAAGAACGAGCCGAAGGTCAAGGGTCACGAGCAGACAGGGATAGACGGGGACAAGCCAATAACGTAACAGAGAGACAGACGTAGCACACGGCAGGCAGGAACCCAAACACACAATGCCTAAAAAACATGTTGATCAGCAAAGCAGGCTTGCAGTGCACAGGTTAATATAGTGTTCTGTGATAGGGCCTGGGGTGGAGTCAGGCTGGGAGGAGATTATAAAGGAAGCCAGGTGAAAGGGCTCAGGCCTCTAAGATGAACACATGGGAAGGAAGGTAAGCTGACAGACAAACACTACTGCATATCCATGACAGTACCCTCCCTCTTATGGCCCCTCCCCCGCCTGGACCCAGGCTTAAAGGGAAATCTCTGATGAAACCTTCTCAACAGATGAGGTGCAGCGACATCAGATGCAGCGATCCAAGACGCCTCCTCAGGACCAAAACCTCTCCAATGCACAAGGTACTGAAGAATGCCTCTGCAGAGCCGAGAATCCAGAACTTGTCTAACCTCGTACTTAAGATTATCCTCAGAGACCGAAAACGAGGTAGGGAGATGACAAGAAGATCTATTGAGGACCAAAGGCTCTCTAGGAATAAGCAAGGGCATGAGAAGATCAACAGGAATCTGAGGAGGGTCCCCTAGACCCTTAAAGGGGAACTGGTCATCTTGCACAGGACCATCAGACTGGGCAGATGTCAGTGGAACCCTGAAGTCAGGTTGGTTAGAAGGTGACATGTCGCTGGAGTCAAGCTGAATAGCTGAAGGACAAGCAGAATGTCCCGAACAAGAAAAAGTAGGAGGCTCACTGGGCATGGGCTGGACTGGCATAACTAGTACAGAGGCAGAGTGAATAGCTGAGTCAGGTGTAGCGACTACCTGAATCGCATCGCAAGACGTAGCGACTGCAGGACTTGTAGACAAGCTAGCCTGGCTGTGCGTCCAAGGGTGGTTAGGGACAGAGAAATGTAAATGGTTATGCAACCTGGAATGAATGACCGGCTCAGATTCACAGGGGGCAACCTTGGGTAGGCAGGACGAGGAACAGGAGGGACCCCAAGCCAGGATCTGTCCAGTAGTCCAGTCCACATGAGGAGAATGGAGCTGTAACCATGGGAGACCCAAAATTATAGGCGTTGAGGCCTTGGGTAAGATAAGGAAGGATATCCACTCCTGGTGGAGTGTCCCTACCGACATCTTAACAGGGAGGGTCTGGAAGCGGATAGGTCCCCCTGGGAGAACAGTACCATCAATCGCCAAGACCACCAATGGCGTGGTGAGGGGCAAAAGAGTAAGTCTCATGGACGATGCGATTTCCCAGTCCATGAAATTACCAGCGGCTCCGGAATCCAGATATGCTGAGACCGAATGAGAAGAAGCACCAACATGAAGGAACACAGAAAGCAGAAGACGAGAAGGGGAAGATGATATCTCTGGGTCCAATACTCCACTTTCCAGATGAAGTGGACCCGAACGTTTTTCTGGACAAAGAGAGCAAGTGTCACGAAAATGACCTTTGCCCCCACAGTAAAGACACAGACCAAGAGTTCTGCGCCTAGCACGTTCCTCGGGGGATAGCCTGGTCCGACCCGGCTGCATGGGTTCCTCAGCTGGTAGGAGATGCTCTACGGGTCGAAGAGAGGGGAGCTCAGGCTGACTAAGAACCAAGGAGTGCTGGCGTTGCTTTTCTAAGGTCTTCTCCTGAAAGCGAATATTGATCTGGTTACACAAGGAGATAACGCCGGGCCAGATCAGTGGGGATGGTTCTTCCTGCTAATTCATCCTTCACTCTATCAGACAGGCCATGCAAAAATGTTGCGACTAAGGCCTCATTGTTCTAGCTCAACTCAGCCGACAGTATGCGGAAATGAAGGGCATACTGTCCCACAGAAGCAGACTCTTGGCGGAGACGTAAAAAGGGCGCTGGCCGCTGAAGAGACACGAGCCGGTTCTTCGAAGATATTCCGAAAAAGTTTCAAGAAGCCAGACAGGCTAGAAACCACTGGATCATTCAGTTCCCACAGAGGGGCTGCCCAGGCTAAAGCTTCACCAGAGAGGAGGGAAATGATATAGGCTACCTTAGCCCGATCAGACAGGAAGTTTTGGGGCTGGAGCTCAAAATGAATCGTGCATTGGCTAAGGAACCCCCTGCAGGCCTTGGAGTCCCCAGAGAAACGGGACGGAGCTGGCAGTTGTAGTGAGTGTGTGGCTGCGACTGGTGCAATAGGTGCAGCCGCTGATTGTATTTGAGGTTGCGGATTCAGGGTTCCCAAGGAGGCCTGAAGCTGCTCGAAGCGAGAAGCCAGATCCTGGAGGAATCGCATCACCTGAGTCTGATTCGATTCCTGGGTTTCAAGTCTGCAAACTATGCCCTGCAATGGATCATCCGCGGGTAGCGGGATGTCAGCCGGGTTCATGGCTGATCAAACTGTCAGGGTCACCTGTGGCCAGGTGACAGATGCACACCGTAGGGGGACAGGAGTGCACCGCGAGGTAGTGAACCCTATGGCTGGCTTCTGCGGATAGGAAACTGGGTGGTTGTGGAAAGCGGGACCAGAGGAGCACAACCGGGATCCCAACGGAAGTAAGAGCCAAGTTTCCCCAGGGCGCGGAGTCTAAGACCCAGCTGGTCTTCTCCAGGGCCTCTAGTGGTGAGGATGTTACGCTGCAGGCTGGGACCAGGTCGCGGCCCCTGGAGTTTCCTAGCTCACGCCCCGTAGGATAAGGGGAAAAGAGGGGAAGCAGCAGCACATGATAGAGAGAACCGAATAACAAGCTGAAGGTCAGGGGCCACAAGCAGACAAGGATAACGAAGAACGAGCCGAAGGTCAAGGGTCACGAGCAGACAGGGATAGACGGGGACAAGCCAATAACGTAACAGAGAGACAGACGTAGCACACGGCAGGCAGGAACCCAAACACACAATGCCTAACAAACACGTTGATCAGCAAAGCAGGCTTGCAGTGCACAGGTTAATATAGTGTTCTGTGATAGGGCCTGGGGTGGAGTCAGGCTGGGAGGAGATTATAAAGGAAGCCAGGTGAAAGGGCTCAGGCCTCTAAGATGAACACATGGGAAGGAAGGTAAGCTGACAGACAAACACTACTGCATATCCATGACACTGACCTACAAAACTTGGGTTTTCGCATGGAAGCGATCAAGCATAAACTCGATCACACAGTCGCCAGAAACAACCACAACTCTGATCGCATACAAGATCTCCAAAACCAACTGGAGTCTGCCCTTTTGAAAATCGATGATCATGAAAACAGAAGTAGAAGATACAATTTCATGCCTGAAGTGATTAAAGATGTCACCCTATTCAGATCTTTACAGAGTTATCGTCTTCCACGTTCCAGAGATGGAGATCCTTTAAACCATTACTGGCCACCCTTTCACAGAAAGAGATAAAGTACTGGTGGCTTTTTCCATTTGACTTAAAATTTGAATACAGGATGAAAACATACAACTTTGCCACATTTAAATAGGGTAAGAACTTGCTGCTGAGACTAAAGTTGATCTTGCAGGAACCCTCCTCGTCCCCTCCTAGTTCAGCATCAGGAACCCCAAACGACAACTTCCCTCCAGCCCACTGTCTCCACTATGACATAAGTCCAAGACCAAGAAACCCAAGGATGGCCCTCCTCCCTGAAAGAAGCTCCACAGAACTGTGCTGGATTGCTCAGTTTTTCCTATATGGAAAATGTTGTCACTTTCTCTGATCTCTTCGAATCTGCTTAACTGTTTTCGTAGTTGCTGGTTCCACAGTTACTTAACTATAATTTAACTCATTAAGTTGACTAGGTTAAAAAATTTTCATTTTTGGTTTAATTCCATGATTTTTGAATGGTCTTGTGCCACCAACTGATGGCCTGGCCATGTCCGTCTTCAGGCATCATCTCCCTTCTGTGCAGGGGGGCTGATTCTTGATCTTGGGGGCTAGGATATTTGAGCTCTATCAGGTAGGGTTTTCTACCTGGGTTGCTTCTCTTAAATACCTGACTAGACTGTTTCCCCTGTGACATGCTGTCACACATCTCTCATTCTGCCAAAGGCTTGATTTTCCCACAACATTGCACTGTTAGGAGGAAGGGGTCCCATGGAGTTTGCACATTTATAAGGTACCTCATTTTCTCTACTCCTACCTCCATTCCCCTCCCTATCCCCATTCCCTGACAAATTTCACCTCTCCCTTCTTCCTTTCCCTCTCCCTATAGCCCCACCCCCCCTACTTACAGTGCCTGGGTCTCGTCTCCGTAGCTGCTGTTGTATGTAGTAATCCTGATACTACCACAAATTTGTTGATAACAGGTATCATTATGGGGTTTCAATAGATTTAGCTAGGCCTAGAGCCTAATACTAATTCAGCTATATCTAAGGGATCTTGTGGTCAGAGCGGTACTCATGCTCCTCCTCCTGTCTTGGAAACCTGCATCTTCTGACTTTTCCAATACTGTACAGGATCACCTTCTCTCTGGTGGAGGAGGTTTTTCTTCTCTGATATGAAGGTTTTTGAGATAATTATCCTCCCCACCTTCAGGGCCGACTTTCAACCCTTTTTTCTTCTTGTTTCCTTCTATGTTTTTTTTTTCCTTTCTTTCTTTCTTTCCTAATTCTCCTTTTTTTCTAGGGACCAATTTGGACGAACAAGCTTCCCACAACTTTGATTTCCTATGGCTGGCGCTGGTTCCTAGACCCACTTGACACACATTAGACTCAAATCTGTTAAGTGACCACTTTTTCTTGGTTCCCTATCCCCTCTTGCTCCATGGCTAACATCAACAACCCCATGCCCCCTTTGAGGGTAGTATCCCAAAGCACACAAGGCCGGAATTCTCCAACTAAACGGAAAAAAATCTTACAATATTATCATTCTCAAAAAACGGATGTGGTGCTACTCCAAGACACTCATTTCCCCAAACAATACTGTCCTTAATTTATTCATGCTAAATTCCCCTCCTTTTTTCTAGCCAATGCAGAAGATAAAACGAAAGGAGTGGCAATCCTATTTTCACGCAACTGCAAATTTTCACTCTTAGCGTAGCACAAAGACCCAGAAGGGAGATTTATTCTCGCTAAAGGGATGATTGAAAGCCAAATAGTTTCATTAATTTCTTACTATGCTCCAAATCGGGGGCAGGCACAATTCTTCCACAACATGGTCTAAGTTCTGAACCCACTTTTGGAAGGTCTAGTAGTCTATGGGGGAGATTCTAATGTTGCTTTTGACCAAGGTCTAGACAAAAAAAGACCCCTCGGTAATTGCCTTACACGTCCCTCTAAACAGAGCTTAAGTATTTCTAAACTATTATACAAACAGAGCCTGGTAGATATTTGGAGAGAAATTAATCCCACAATACGTGATTTCACACACTTTTCCCAACCTTATCAATCCTTTTCAAGGATGGACCACACCCTCATTTCCGCAGCACATGTACCTCTGGGCTCTAAATCCATTATAAGGGATTCGGCTTGGTCAGATCACTCCTCAGTCTTTTTGCTTCTCTAACGTCCCTCTGGTCAGAGAGATGAATTCAGATGGAGGCTAAATTAATCTATCCTCAGCGTTTGCAAATGCGTGCGGACAAACCCCTGTTTTTAATGCATACTGTTAGACAGGTTAATTGGTTGTCTGCGAGCTGGTCAGTAAGTAGGCTTGGTTTTTCCTGGGCATTCCCCAGGCTTTTTTGTCAGTGACCCCATTAGACTACTCGAAATAGAGAAGGCTATTCGAGAATATTTTCTCCTCAACAATAATCAAGAAGTATCCCCAGAGACCCTATGGGCGGCCCACAAGGCCATGATTTAGGGAAAACTTATTCAAATTTCCTCCCAAATCCATCGGTTTAATTCACTTTTCCATGTGTTTCATATCTGCTTAATTTTGATTTTGTAAAAATTCAATAAAAATATTGAAAGTAAAAAGTATTGGTGAGTTAGACAAAATATAGAAAAAATTGTGAAGGAAAGTAATTTTAAATAATTGTACTCTTCCCATGAGCGGAAGAGGGAGTTAAAGTCACAGTGTGGTTTTAGTATGGAGTAAGGCTATACATGGTAACAAATATTGTATTTATATTGTATATTTATAACAATATTTAGATAATGGCAAGGCAAAGAGAAGCTCTAGGTCCATTGGGGATATTTGTGATTTAAACTAGTTAAACTAGAACCCTTAGTAAAGACCAAAGTTCTAGGCAATAAGTACCAGCTCATCCATAGTATGTTGTGGGTCAGAAAGGTACAGCAGCAGGTCATCGACATACAAAGAGACTCTTTCTTCCATCATACCTACCTCAATGCCTTTCAACAATGGTGAAGCCCTAAAAAGTTCAGCTAGAGATTCTACTACAATGGTGAACAGAAGAAGGGGACATGCCTGACTAGCTCCCTTTGAATAGAAAAGGAGGTGGAGATACAGTCATTAACACATGGTCATGTCAGGGACTGTGTGAATAAAATTTGTACCCAAGTGATAATTGCCAAATTCAAATGTAGGCAATACTTGAAAAATATATGGCCATTCTATAGAATTGAGTGTCTTGTGGGTGTCTAAGGCCACTATAGCTTTAGGGGTCAGAAAGGAGTTAGGGATTTGTAAATTAGTGAAGAGCCATCAGATATTTAAAGCGGAGGTCCACTCTAAAAAAAAAAAAAAATAGGCAAAAAGGCTCCAAAAAATGTGAAAAAAATAAATAAACATTTATACTTACCAGAAATGACTGTTGCTGGGCAGATCGTCCTAATCTGCAACTTCCTCGTCCACGGTGATCTTCTTTCTTCTCCTCCTCGCGTTTACTCCTGGGAAATGGGGCGCGCTGTCTTCTGGGAACTGTGTGTCCCATTCACAAGCACCCATTCACAAGCGCCGTGCGACTCACGCATGCGCAGTAGGAAATGGGCAGTGAAGCCGCAAGGCTTTGCTGCCTGTTTCCCTTAGTGAGGATGGCGGCGCCGGGACATGCTCAGGAGGATGGATCAGCCTCGGGCGGCCGACATCGCGGGCACGCTGGACAGGTAAGTGTGCTAATTAAAAGTCAAAAGCTACATTGTTTGTAGCTGCTGACTTTAAAAAAAAAATTCCCAGCTGGACCTCCGCCTTAAATTTGGTGGATCTACCAGGAATAAAACTAGATTACATTTCCCCAGTGAGGCAATAACAGGGTTTAGACTAAGCTAAATTTTGGAAAAAAACTTTGAGATCTGTATCAATCAAAGAGATCAGTCTAAGCAATTCAAAATAATGAAGATATTTGTCAGGTTTGGGGATTGATATTCTTAAGAGGAAGGAAGTATTTTCTTCTTAAAAATAGAGGCATACAATGTAGACAATCGGAATAACATACTTTCTTTATGTGCACTGTACCACTAGATCTGAAGGCCATCTAAGTGACGAGATTTTCAAGAAACAGTTTGTTTGCAATAGACAGAGAAGTTAATGGAAAACAGGAAAGTACTGTGCTTAGGACAATATTAAAAAAAGATTTGCTGCCCCCCTAAAAGAGCTCCACAAGGGAGTCTGGTAAATTATAACAAACAGGTGGGGTAGTGGCGCTACCTGGGGTGCCTGACAGTGGGGAAACCCACTAAATTAACAAAAAGTATCTATATAACCATATAAGATGTAGAACCCATCCTTCGTGGGATCGTACAATGTAAATAATGGATTCTTATGCCCTGTACACACAATCATTTTTTCAGATGAAAAAAGTCCGGTGGACTTTTTTCATCGGAAAAAACTATCGTGTGTGGGCCCCATCAGACTCTTTTCCATCGGTGTTAGAAAATAGAACATGTTTTAAATTTTTCCAATGGAAAAAAAAAGATAGGAAATTCTGATCGTCTGTGTGGAACTCCAACGGAGAAAAAACCCACGCATGCTCAGAATCAAGTCGACGCATGCTCAGAAGCATTGAACTTAATTTTTCTTAGCTCGTCTGAGTGTTTTACGTCACCGCGTTTTGGATGGTCGGAATTTTGTCTGATGGTGTGTAGGCAAGACTGATGAAAGTCAGCTTCATCGTAATTCCGACGGAAAATTCCATTGGATTTTATTCCATCGGAAATCTGATCGTGTGTACAGGGCATAAGAGCAGTGAAACACCAATATGTGAGAAAGCATAAATAAGTGCATAACAATCTGTGCAATACAATCTCTATACCAATGACCAAAAAACTAAACATATATGTATATAACAGAACGGTAAAAAAAATTAAAACATATATATATATATGGTGAAAAGTAGTCCAACACTAATGTGTATAAAAATGAATATTCAAAAAAATAGATGAATAGACCAAAAAATTACTAAATTATTGAAGAAATTCCCATTCATTCTCTGTAAGAAAATCCAAAGTGACTTGGGGGGTGATTTACTAACAACAGTGCGCTGCGCCGGATCATACCTAAATTTGTGCGCCGGTTAAATCATTAATTGGGCGTGTGAACCGGCGGCGCACTGTGATAGTAAATAAAAATATCAGCGGCGCTTCTGTCTCTATTCAAAATGAATGGTTCCCTATGTGAGCCCATTGATTTGAATAGAGGTCGCACCAGAAGTCGGATCAAGACGATCCGACTTGCGGGGTGACTCGTGTGCCAGTTCACACAGGGGCAGCGCGACTTTGCGAGGCAACTTGGACACGACTTGAGCGTGAAGCACACGCTCAAGTCGTGTCCTGGAGGTGACTTGAAGTCGCCTCCAGTACAGGCTTCTTTACCAGTACCTGCCCGCAAGAATGTTTCCAGCGCAATCCCATCGCACTGGTTCTCGGCGACAGGGTACTGCAAACCTCGCGCTCGCTGTCCCCTGTGTTTGGTATGAACTCCAAAAAAACGGCATGAGTTCCCCTCCAAGAGCATACCAGGCCCTTAGGTCTGGTATGGATTTCAAGGGGAACACCCTACGCCAAAAAAACGGCGTGGGGGTTCCCCCAGTATCCATACCAGACCCTTATCCGAGCACGCAGCCTGGCAGACTAGACCATACCAAGCACACAGCCTCGCAGCCTAGACCATACCAAGCCACATACCCTCAACATGGGTGGTGGGTGGTTTGTGGCAGGGGGGCGCCCTGTGCCCCCCCCCACCCCAAAGCACCCAGCCCCCATGTTGATGGGGACAAGGGCCTCTTCCCGACAACCCTGGCCGTTGGTTGTCAGGGTCTGTGGGCAGGGGGCTTATCGAAATCCAGGAGCCCCCTAATAAGGGTGCCCAAAGATCCCGGCCCCCCACCCTATGTGAATGAGTATGGGGTACATCGTACCCCTAACCCATTCACCTGGTGGAAAAAAATGTCAATTAAAAAACACTACACAGGTTTTTAAAGTAATTTATTAGGCAGCTCCGGGGGTCTTCTTCCGACTTCGGGGGTCTTCTTCCAACTTTGGGGGTCTTCTTCTAACTTCGGGGGTCTCTTCTCCCGCTCTCCGGTGCCTTCTCCACGCCCTCCGGTTCTTTCTGCTTTCGGCCTCCACTCTCTTCTTCCAGCTCTTTTGCTAGCAGGGGCCCATCATTCCCCGGGACTGTAACGTCATACGGGGGCGGGGTCACCGGGTGGCATCACCCGGTGACCACGCCCCATGCCACACTCGCTCGCCCCCCTTTCCTGACCTACTGGGCTGCGTGCTCGGATAAGGGTCTGGTATGGATCCTGGGGGAACCTCCACACCATGTCCTGCATTACTTAAATAACGGCGGGGGCGTGGCAACTGGATTACGTCATTCGGAGGCCACACCCCCCTACTTTTTTTAAGTGAATGGGTAGGGGTAAAATGTACCCCATACTCATTCACATAGGGGGGACGGAATCTGGGGGCCCCCTTGTTAAAGGGGGCTTCCAGATTCCGATAAGCCCACCGCCCGCAGACCCCGACAACCACCGGGCAAGGGTTGTCGGGAAGAGGCCCTTGTCCCCATCAACATAGGGGCAGGGTGCTTTGGGGTGGGCGGAGCAGAGCCCCCCTGCCCCAAAGCACCCACCCCCCCATGTTGAGGGCATGCGCCCTGGTATGGTTCGGGAGGTGGGCCCTTGCTCGTCCCCTCCCTTTCCTGACCTGCCGGGCTGCATGCTCGGATAAGGGTCTGCTATGGATTTTCGGAGGACCCATACGCCATTTGATTTTAAATTTTGGTGTGGGGGTTCCCTTTTGAATCCATACTAGACCCAAGGGCCTGGTATGGACCTGGGGGGGGGACCCCACGCTGTTTTTTTCTCGATTTTTTTTTTTTATAGCCAGCAATGTTTATTTTTTTACATTTCCTTTAACAACAAGCTATAAACAGGTTTAAAAAAACACAAATCGTGACAAAATCGCGGTAAAAACGCAGCAAAATCGCGGTACTTCCGTTTTGGATGTGGGCCCATACACATACAAAACACTGCTTTTTGCGGGGAAAAAAGTCATTGACCTTTTCCAAAAACGCAGAGGCACAAAAATGCATTGATGTGAACATGTTTCATAGGAACCCATGTTAAAAAATTTCCCTGCATTTCTGCAAAATGCAAAATGCGCCAAATAACACATTAGTGTGAATCGAGCCTTACAGCCAATTTTTTAAAACGTCCGTGGGCATGAGGCCTAAGAAAAAAGAGGGTGAAAAAAGGCACTGGACTGCATCAAAAACGCACATGCAGAAAAGCACCTGGAACGCATCCGGACTGCGTTTCCAAGGTGTAAAACTGCCCCTTAGGCAGTTGCGTTTAACCTCGTTTTTCAGAAAGCCAAAAAATGCGTTCAGACGCCAAAGATTTCCACGTTTCAGACGCCAAACGCGCCTAAAAGCGTTTTTAAAGGTGACCTATTTTTTTACATTGAAAAACTCAAAAATGATGGCAAATGATGAAAAAACATTAAATATATACAGTGGGGCAAAAAAGTATTTAGTCAGCCACCAACTGTGCAAGTTCTCCCACTTAAAAAGATGAGAGAGGCCTGTAATTGTCATCATAGGTATACCTCAACTATGAGAGACAAAATGTGGAAACAAATCCAGACAATCACATTGTCTGATTTGTAAAAAAATTTTTTTGCAAATTATGGTGGAAAATAAGTATTTGGCCCCCCAAAACAAGCAAGATTTCTGTCTCTCACAGACCTGTATCTTCCTCTTTAAGAGGCTCCTCTGTCCTCCACTCATTACCTGTATTAATGGCACCTGTTTAAACTTGTTATCAGTATAAAAGACACCTGTCCACAACCTCAAACAGTCACACTCCAAACTCCACTATGGTGAAGACCAAAGAGCTGTCGAAGGACACCAGAGACAAAATTTGTAGACCTGCACCAGGCTGGGAAGACTGAATCTGCAATAGGCAAGCAGCTTGGTGTGAAGAAATCAACTGTGGGAGCAATAATTAGAAAATGGAAGACATACAAGACCACTGATAATCTCCCTCGGTCTGGGGCTCCACACAAGATCTCACCCTGTGGGGTCAAAATGATCACAAGAACGGTGAGCAAAAATCCCAGAACCACTCGGGGGGGACCTAGTGAATGACCAGCAGAGAGCTGGGACCAACGTAACAAAGGCTACCATCAGTAACACACTACGCCGCCAGGGACTCAGATCCTGCAGTGCCAGACGTGTCCCCCTGCTTATGCCAGTACATGACCGGGCCCGTCTGAGGTTTGCTAGAGAGCATTTGAAGAGGATTGGGAGAATGTCATATGGTCAGATGAAACCAAAGTAGAACTGTTTGGTAGAAACACAACTCGTCGTGTTTGGAGGAGAGAGAATGCTGAGTTGCGACCAAAGAACACCATACCTACTGTGAAGCATGGGGGTGGCAACATCATGCTTTGGGGCTGTTTCTCTGCAAAGGGAACAGGGCGACTGATCCGTGTACATGAAAGAATGAATGGGGCTATGTATCGTGAAATTTTTAGTGCAAACCTCCTCCCATCAGCAAGGGCATCGAAGATGAAACGTGGCTGGGTCTTTCAGCATGACAATGATCCCAAACACACTGCCCGGGCAACAAAGGAGTGGCTTCGTCAGAAGCATTTCAAGGTCCTGAAGTGGCCTAGCCAGTCTCCAGATCTCAACCCCATAGAAAACCTTTGGAGGGAGTTAAAAGTCTGTGTTGCCCAGAGACAGCCCCAAAACATCACTGCTCTAGAGGAGATCTGCATGGAGGAATGGGCCAACATACCAGCAACAGTGTGTGACAACCTTGTGCAGACTTACAGAAAATGTTGGACCTCTGTCATTGACAACAAAGGATATATAACAAAGTATAGAGATGAACTTTTGATATTGACCAAATACTTATTTTTCACCATAATTTGCAAAAAAAAAAATATTTCCAAATCAGACAATGTGATTGTCTGGATTTGTTTCCACATTTTGTCTCTTATAGTTGAGGTATACCTATGATGACAATTACAGGCCTCTCTCAACTTTTTAAGTGGGAGAACTTGCACAATTGGTGGCTGACTAAATACTTTTTTGCCCCACTGTATATAAAAAAAACTGTAATTGCTTGCATTGCATTGTGGACAATCCACAACTTGTGGCAGGTGATGTGGCCAGGTGACGTGGCAGGTGACGTGGCCAGGTGAAGTGGCAGGTGACATGGCCAGGTGACGTGGCAAGTGGACAATCCACAACTTGTGCCAGGTGACATGGCAAGTGGACAATCCACAACTTTTGGCAGGTGACGTAGCAAGTGGACAATCCACAACTTTTGGCAGGAGACGTAGCAAGTGGACAATCCACAACTTGTGGCAGGTGACGTGGCAAGTGGACAATCCACAACTTGTGGCAAGTGATGTGGCAAGTGACACGCTAAATACAAGTACACTGCTGCTCTCTCAGCTGCTGCTGCTATTCACTTTGGTCTCACAAAATAGCTGAAATGGTTAATAATACTGTTTTTTGAGCTTAGGGAGGGTCCTTATGATGTTTCCTAACTAAACGCTTATAGACGCAAATGTGGTAAAACGCGGCATGCAAACGCGACAAACCGCGCGTTTCTAAACGCCGGTTTCAACCTTAGTTCAGAAGACTTTGCACCAGTGTCCTGTGTACATGGGGCCTAAAAACGGCTACGCCATTTACAGCTCAAAAACGCCATGGTGGGCATGAGGCCATAGGCTAACATGGAGAGGCGTTTTTAAGCTACAAAAAACGCTCAAACAAGCGGCTGTAAAAACGTCCGTGTACATGTAGCCTTATATTAACCACTTGCTTACTGGGCACTTAAACCCCCTTCCCGCCCAGACCAATTTTCAACTTTCAGCGCTGATGCACTTTGAATGACAATTGCGCGGTCATACAACACTGTAACCCAATGAAAATGTAATCATTTTTTTCACACAAATAGAGCTTTCTGTTGGTGCTATTTGATCACCTCTGCGTTTGTTTTTTGTTTTTTTCTATAAATACAAAAGACGACTAAAAAAATAAAATAGGTTATTTTAACCACTTCAGCATCGGGCCTATTCTGGCACTTCTCTCTTTCATGTAAAAATCATAATTTTTTTGCTATAAAATTACTTAGAAGCCCCAAACATTATATATTTTTTTTTTATCAGACACCCTAGGGAATAAAATGGCAGTCATTGAAAATTTTTATCTTGCACGGTATTTGCGCAATAAATTTTCAAACGCCTTTTTTTTGAGAAAAAAAAACGGTTTCATGAATTAAAAAATAACAAAACAGTAAAGTTAGCCCAATTTTTTTGTATAATGTGAAAGATGTTGTTATGCTGAGTAAATAGATACCTATTTACTCAGATGTTGTTATGCTGAGTAAATAGATACCTAATGATGCCTGCAGCCTGAAGCTTCAGGCAACATTCAGATATCAACGCACAAAGTCAATGACATTGGGCGGCAGGGAAGTGGTTAATATTTAGTTCGAAAATTTTGAAAAAAGGTAATTTTTCTCCTTCATTGATGTACATTGATGTACACTGATGAGACTGCACCGATGGGCTGCACTGATGGGCACCAATAAGGTGGCAAGGGTGGGCACTGAGAGGTGGCATTGCTAGTTGGCACTGGTGGGCATTGAGAAGTAGCACTGCTAGGTGGCAATGATAGTTGGCAGTGATGGGCACTGATAGGGAGCACTGCTAGGTGGCACTGATTGGCACCAGTGGTGGGCATTGATAGGTGGCGCTGGCAGGGGCTACTGATTGTCACAGATGATCAGGGGAGGGCTGGCGGCCTTAGGCCTGGGGGGCAAGTCCAGTCAAGTGGCCCATTGAACCGCCAAATCAACTCACCATCCATGGCCCACCTGGTTTTTCAATGCAACCTCACCAGTGCCCATCAGTGCAGCCTGATCACTGGGGCAGGTTACATGGGGTGTATGGGGGGAGATGGGGGGTCAGCTAGGGGTGTCAGGGTCTCTCACCTCAGTGATCTCAGCTCAGCAGGTCCTTGCACGCCACGGTATCCTGGGGGGGGGTAACGCTCCTGATCCTGGGGTTAAGTTGCAGCCAGCGCCCAGCCCTGAAGTTCTGCGTCCCAACTCCCTGGCATGCCTTGCCTCTGCCTGCTTCCAAGAATACGGTCCAAGGGAGTAGTTTCCTCTGCGCTGCTGTGTTTTCCACCCACCAGAAGCTTGAGTGCGGACTACAACTCCCGGAATGCAACAGCTAGTGGTCTACCGCCATGGCCATGCCCCCAAAACCGACTTCGTAGACCAGAATAAAAAAGAAAATGGTAGCGGGCAGCGGCTGTCGGCCATTTTGAACATTAGGGCAGCCTGAGAGGCAATTGCCACCCTGCCCCCTGGCCCAGCCCTCCCCTGCAGATGATGCAGAATTGCCTCTTCCTCTTCGGGCCCGATGTCCCTTGCACATAAGCCGGTGATTGCCTTTTTTTATGCTCATGCTGTCAGCACAAGGAGAAAACAAAAACCTTTACCAAGCTTTTGTTTACATCACGTGATCAGCTGTCATTGGCTAACAGCTGATCACGTTTTAAGGGGCAGGGATCGGCCCCTTACTCGGATCCGTGATCACCCGAGTCTCAGTGACTCGGTGACCACAGCGCGCGCGAAGGGGAGGACGTCTATTGACGGACTCCTGGCAATTGAGGACCGTGCTGTGGCCGTCGATCAGTTATAGCGCTGATCTCAAGTGGTTAAAGAGGGTCTAAATGGGCCATTGACATGCATCACAATTCAACATAGGAATGTGTCTTTGCAAAGTTAAACTAAATGAAATCCTTTTTCTTATTTTTGCTTGGGGATAGAGTGCAGAGGGATTAGAAGTCTGGACAGTTTTTGGGGATGTCTGCACCCCTGATAGGGTGAAGACAACTCCCAAATTTGGCCACTTTATCCTTCCAAATAATTCACTTCCTGTCACATAGCCACACAGGAAGTGCGGGTAAATCCCTACCAATGTCTTTCCTTGGGGACACACAGGTCAATCTAAATACTTTCCCCATTATGTACATTGCACTCCAGCATTTTGCTGGGTACACCCCAAATTATTATGTATTTTGGACTTTGGGGTTTATTTACTAAAGGCAAATACACTTTGCACTACAAGTGCACTTGCTGGATATCCGAGGGGGACATGCAAGGAAACAAAAAAAACACCATCTTTGCTTCTACATGATTGGATGATAAAATCACCAGTGCTTCCCCTCAGATTTTCAGCAACTACACTTGTACTGCAGAATGGATTTGCCTTTACTAAACCCCAAACTATCTAATGATTTGGGGTGTACACAACAAAGTGCTAGAGTGCAATTTGCTTAATAGGGACACTAGTTAGATTGATCTGTGTGTCCCCAAGAAAAGACATTGGTAGGGTTTTACCTTCATTTCCTGTTTAACTGTGTGACAGGAAGTAAAGCCAATTTTACTAAAAGGGACACAAAGCCCAACCTAAAAAAAAAACTAAAAAAACACAAGCAGGGGTTCTAACACTTACTTGGTTTTCCTCAAAATGCCCACAATTAGAATAGTATTGCCTTGAGCTATTTTTAAGAGTAGTGCTCTAAATCAGTGCTTCTCAAGTACCCCCATAAGGCCATGTTTGCAGGTTGTCCTTCATCTTGCACATGTGCTTTAAATCACAGTCAATGGTTTGGTATTTTGGACAGCAATTATCGATAAGATAAATTCACAAAACATGTCCTGTTGGGGGTACTTGAGGACTGAGGCTGAGAACCACTGCAGTAAAAAGGAAAATTGAATACTTACCACTCTGTATTTTTAATTTCCCGGTGACTATCCATGGCAGCACACAATCCATGCATATGCTACCATGAAGGCACCAGGTTAGACAAATCACACCTCTTTTGTTTTAACATGCCCATCAGCATAGTTAAGCTTCAGCTGTCACATTTGTTGCATAGAAAACAAAAAACAAACATCAAACTTTGCATCAAATTTTATTGGTCAACAAAACAGGACTTGGAAATAACAAAGGGAAGCAAAAAAAAAAAGACATGAAGGTAAATTTGAAACATTAGTCACAACATCTTGAGAAATATTTAGCAAAATAATGTAGCACAGACAATTAAATCAAAGTGAACAAACGACACACATTAACAACATCAAAAATATTTCATGTGAACATATCCCCCCACACAAAAAAGTACAATCAACAAAAGTAAAACAAACATCTGTTTTGCAAAGACATAACAAATAAAATGCATGTGTTACAAACTCGATAAGGACACCAAAATGTACTTTTGGATGCACGCACACACGCACGCACGCAACATACACCCCTTGCCTCTTTTCAGGGTAAGGGAGAGAATGCTATCTGCAAGCTTTATATAACATAGGTTTGTGTGCTAAAGAGGCAATTGAAAATACATGAACAGTCCATGAAACACCCAAAATGCAAGTTCACCCAATGTAGAGACTGGACTTCAAAGTGGGTACACCTGTTAAGGATATCCTTCAATTACTAACCCAAAAAACATGCTTTCTAAACATGCCCAGAAACATCCAGGTGCTGTTCACACACAAAAAGTACCAAAAAAAAAGATGTCCCTGAGGGCATGTGGCCTGGTACGGTTCAGGAGGGGGGGCGCTTTCTCGACCCCCCCCTTTTCCTGCAGCCTGCCAGGTTGCGTGCTCAGATAAAGGGTCTGGTGTGAATTTTTAGGGGGACCCCCATGCTATTTTTTTTAAGTTTGGCACGGGGGTTCCCCTTAAAATCCATACTAGACCTAAAGGGCCTGGTACGGATTTTGAGGGGAACTCCCCACGCCATTTTTTTTTAATTGGCGCGGAGTTCCCCTTAATATCCATATCAGACCTGAAGGGCCTGGTAATTTTTTTTTTTTTTCAAAGACTTTCAATGACTTTTCTCTGTGTTGACGGGAGCCGACAATTCATTATAGCCGCAAGTGCTTTTAAATTACTTTTTTTTTCCTTTAGAAATGTAATTTTGTGCAGGGACTGTTATATAATGGCAAGTTTAGAGGAGGGCCTGTTCAACTTATGCAAATGCATTTACGTGACTTGATATATACTAAGATCTTGCCGACGAAGTGAACCGGCGCATTTGAACGAGCGCAATTGCAGCGCAGTGCACAAATAGACCTCTCGCAGTTATAAACGTAATTGCAGGCGCAGCAGGCTGGTTCAGAAAAAGTTACTTTCTCATTCTATTTTGGCCATGTTTGTTACTTGGGCAGTTTGCAGGTTTGTTACTTGGGCAGTTGTCACTATACTTCCTCACATCACCCCACATCACCCCATTATATTGGAACTTCAAGCTTTTTTATATTTTGATTTGAAGATGCCGTGCGCCAGGTTCATAGTGGCGCACTGAGCGCCTCCTCCCATGCGCCGAGAACACTATAGTAAATGGGGAATAGCGCTGCGTTACCAGCGCAAATGTTTCGTAAATACCAAAAATGCTGTTTCACGCGCCGATGCGCCGATACTCATGGCGCAAAAGGTTTGTAAATCAGCCCCTTGGTGTGGTATGAAGCAGGTAATCAGGTGACTTGTGTGCTCCCTCTTCTGGGTCCCCACTCACCAGGTGCCACCACCTCTGCAGGGGTAGATGGCGTATAGTAGCTAAAGCTGCAGGAATCCTAAGGCTTCTCTCCGTCAGCTCGCCTCCAGCCTTTCCGCTAGATGATATCCTGCGTTCCTGAGTGCGGAGCTAAGCTGGTATGATGGTAGCAATTCCTCAGCAGTGAATCCTCATAGGAAGAGACAAGGTCTCCAATAGTGTAATATTATCTGTGTTTTTTTAAAAAGTTAAAAAACAACAAGGGGTACCAGCATCAACACATAAAAAGCAGCTGATATTCCCCAAGAACATACACTAAAATCCGTGGCTAGATGAGCGTAATGGAGGCCGGGATGAGCAGCGTGGGTTCCAGCTGAGTTCCACATGCTCTCCTAGCAACCCGGAAATGACGTAACGTGCGTATACGTGACCACGCCTTAAGCTTTTCGTCAATGGACGTCATCTGAGGCAGTTTCACCGTTCTGTTACCGGATTCTTTGTATTATTGAAATATATACATATATATTTAGGTTTTTGGTCACTGGTATAGAGATTTTATTGCACAGATTGTTATGCACTTATTTATGCTTTCTCACATATTGGTGTTTCACTGCTCTTAGAATCCATTATTTACATTGTATGATCCCACCAAGGTACGGGTTCTACATCTTATATGGTTATATAGATACTTTTTGTTAATTTAGTGGGTTTCCCCACTGTCAGGTACCCCAGGTAGCGCCACTACCCCACCTGTTTGTTATAATTTATCAGGGAAGTTTATGATAATGATCCCAAGTACACAGAGAGATTAAAAGGGTCATAGTGTGCCTAGCTATAGACCGCCAGGTGCCTTGGGGCACCAGGAGGGGGGGGCAAAAGCTGGGGGTCCCTCGAGAAAAGCTTATGCTGGCACAGAGACAACAATCGCCGCTGACCTGGAGGCATGAGATGAGGGGGTGGAGGCCAGTGAGACCAGGGGGGGATCAAGCAGACACAGGAGAGGTATCAGCATGGAGCTGAGGGATGCCTTAGTCTCAGTGGAAGGTAAACCTTGGTGCTTTGCTTTATTATGTCTAACTGTGCATTAGACAGCCCGCTGACATGTACAGTAAATAATGGGGACCCTCTAGAGATGAGGACAGAGAAGGGGACATAGTGACAGAGAGCAAGGGAAATGAGAAATGGGGACAGAAGGGGACATGGGAGCAGTAAGAGAAAATTACATGGGGACAGAGGAGCAGAATCTGCTTTCTATCCACTTGCTCAGCTTGGGATCTGTGTGTTGATCCCCTGCTGAGCAGAATGGGCAGATCACTGGTCCGTGTCCCCTCCGCTTATGCACAGAGGACATGAACACTGCAACTGCACTACTTGTGTCTGTTTACACCCAACTGCCCTCTGATCCCATCTGCCCAGATGGAGGGGAACAGATCCCTTTTGTTTGTTTTTAGCGGATCGGATTGGAGATTGGCAGGTGTAAAGCAGACACAAGTCTTTTTACATCTGCGACTCCATAAAGGAGAAGGGAGGGTCTGATGAAAAATGGACAAGAAGACCCGATCAGACCAATCGCGTGAAAGTCCTTAGGGCGCCAGATTGCGGGTGGTGGTAAAATCTGAATTCCCAGCCACTTGCTGGAGTTTCAGATCTTTAACGTGCTGCAGACATGTGCTTTTAGCACACTCCCTGCTGCCATTGCTGTCCCACCTGCAGGTCCAGTGCAGTCATGGAGGAATGTTGCAAGAAGAGCAGCGGAAGCTCAATAGACATCTGTACTATGAGCTTCCCTCCTGTGTACAGACCAGGAAGTGACATGTATGATGTCACTTCCTGGTCCTGAGCTGTCAATCACCAAGATCAGTGTCCGGGAAGCGGGTGACAGAACACTGATTGTGTTCTATCTGCTACAGTGGAGTACAGAAGAGACATCCTGGGTCTCTCTTTATAAGAGCCGGATGTCTCATAAAGAGAACCTGTCACCTATATGCTATCGAATAGGGGCTATTCGTCCCAAATGTGATAGCAATAAAGTAATGTAAAAAAAAAAAATACATTTAAAAAAGTGGTTAAACCATTTAAATAGACACATAATCAATACTAATAATAATAAAAAAAAATAGAGCCCCCATCCCTCCCACACATCCATGCAAATACACAGGGTTAGGTCAAAGCACTGCCTGTGAGAAAAATATGGGGTAATAAAGTTTTTCACCATTTAACAGGTGCATGCAATTTAAGGTTGAACATGTTGGGTATCTATTTATTTTGCACAACCTCATTTTTTATATTTTGACCGAAAATTAGGTAATAAATTGCATGTGCCCAGAAATTGACTTCAGTGTATTTTCTTGCTGAAATTTTGTGTTTCATAAACCATTGCGCTAATATAATGTAGCATTAAAAAAATGGGACTGACAACATTTTATTCTCCAGGGTGTCTGCTTTCAGAAAATATATAATCTTTTGGGGTTGTTAAGTAATCTTCAGGCCTAAAATTATTTTTAAACATGTAAAAAGAAATGGCTTTGGGACTTCAGTGGTTAAATTACTAACCTTCTTCTTGGTCTTCTAATCCTCAATGCTGCGCCCTCTCCCCTACCATGCATAGCATGGAAGATTTAATTTTCCTCACCTGACAGCTGCCCGTAGCCAATGAGGGTAAGCAGGGAATGCACAACCTAGAAAGCGGGGAGCCTCATTGCACACTGCTGTTAAGCATATAATCAGTATATAATTGAAGAAAGGAATCCATAATATGGTCAGTAGAGATCTGAGAAGCAGAATCGTTATCAAAAATTCTCGGTATGGGGGGCGGAGCTAGCTGGAGACCGAGATGGACGCTCACTAGCAGAGCTCCGGTTCCAGCGGGACAGAAGCGGCACACATCGACCCTCCTAGGCAGTTATTCTCCACTCCAACATGGCTATCTGGTACTGCAACATCCGGGGTGTGATCAGTCGCAATGCCGAGGTGCAAGAGAGACGGGAACTGGCCTACAAAGCTCACAGAGTTTTTCTTCCTGGGGCCTAGACAAGATGGCACCGGATCATCCTCTACGCCGCTTCTCGGACCACAGCACAGGGGAAAACACAAAAACGGAGCAGTCCTCCTAAGACCACACACTGTCCACCAGCCACACCATCCTCAGGTAGCCCGGAAAAGGTGAGATTCAGGATGGATGCAGCGGATGCTGGAAATGAGGTGAGCTCTCTCCCAGACTCAGGGGATGACACTAGGGAGCTGCCAGACTCTATTGACACGTTCCCCACTAATAATCAGCCGGTGTTGGACGCTGTGCTAAAAGAGATGTTGGTATCTCTGAGAAGCTCTCTACATTCAGACATGGTATCCTGTGTACACAAGTTTAGCACAGAACTTAGATCAGTTTCAGATAGTCTCCCACATAAAAATTCTCGGTGTAATGAAGGGCTTATGTTCAGGTTTATTTAAAATAGTGAGTAAGTGACCATTTTTGTTACCTAACTCAAAGACATGCTGTGCCTGGTAGAGCATTTGTGTTTTGTCAGTGAGGACTATTGCATATAATCTTTGGGCTTTTATCAAGCAGAAGTGTAGTTAGTAAACAAGCCAAAGGTCGGTAACAAGTAGGTCTGGATGTAATCAGATGGTATCATAGTTGATGAACAAGCCAAGGGACCCTTGGCTTGTTTGTCAACTATGATACCATCTGATTACATCCAGCTATTACTTGTTACCGACCTTTGGCTTGTTTACTAACTACACTCCTGCTTGATACCTACCTGCTATAGTTGATGAACAAGCCAAGGGTCGATTACAAGTGGTAGAGAAGACAAGGGCAGCAGTAGGTATGCAAGGAGCAAGGTATTAACTGGAGAGAGCACAACAATCTGTTAAACAGGAAGTGCAAAGACATGGCTTGAATCAGAAAGTTCATAGGAGGAGCAAAGGGTTCAGGATATTTCAGGATATTTAGCAAAATAATGTAGCACAGACAATTAAATCAAAGTGAACAAACAACACACATTAACAACATCAAAAATATTTCATGTGAACATATCCCCCACACAAAAAAGTACAATCAACAAAAGTAAAACAAACATCTGTTTTGCAAAGATATAACAAATAAAATGCATGTGTTACAAACTCGATAAGGACACCAAAATGTACTTTTGGATGCACGCACACACGCACGCACGCAACATACACCCCTTGCCTCTTTTCAGGGCAAGGGAGAGAATGCTATCTGCAAGCTTTATATAACATAGGTTTGTGTGCTAAAGAGGCAATTGAAAATACATGAACAGTCCATGAAACACCCAAAATGCAAGTTCACCCAATGTAGAGACTGGACTTCAAAGTGGGTACACCTGTTAAGGATATCCTTCAATTACTAACCCAAAAAACATGCTCTCTGAGCATGCCCAGAAACATCCAGGTGCTGTTCACACACAAAAAGTACCAAAAAAAAGATGTCCCTGAGGGCATGTGGCCTGGTACGGTTCAGGAGGGGGGGCGCTCTCTCGACCCCCCCTTTTCCTGCAGCCTGCCAGGTTGCGTGCTCAGATAAAGGGTCTGGTGTGAATTTTTAGGGGGACCCCCATGCTATTTTTTTTAAGTTTGGCACGGGGGTTCCCCTTAAAATCCATACTAGACCTAAAGGGCCTGGTACGGATTTTAAGGGGAACTCCCCACGCCATTTTTTTTTTAATTGGCGCGGAGTTCCCCTTAATATCCATATCAGACCTGAAGGGCCTGGTAATGGAATTTTGGGGGGACCCCCACTAATTTTTTTTTTTTTCAAAGACTTTCAATGACTTTTCTCTGTATTGACGGGAGCTGACAATTCATTTTAGGCCCGAGTGCTTTTAAATTACTTTTTTTTTCCTTTAGAAATGTAATTTTGTGCAGGGACTGTTATATAATGGCAAGTTTAGAGGAGCGCCTGTTCAACTTATGCAAATGCATTTACGTGACTTGATATTTACTAAGAGCTTGCCGACGAAGTGAACCGGCGCATTTGAACGAGCGCAATTGCAACGCAGTGCACAAATAGACCTCTCGCAGTTATAAACGTAATTGCAGGCGCAGCAGGCTGGTTCAGAAAAAGTTACTTTCTCATTCTATTTTGGGCATGTTTGTTACTTGGGCAGTTTGCAGGTTTGTTACTTGGGCAGTTGTCACTATACTTCCTCACATCACCCCACATCACCCTATTATATTGGCACTTCCAGCTTTTTTATATTTTGATTTGAAGATGCCGTGCGCCAGGTTCATAGTGGCGCACTGAGCGCCTCCTCCCGTGCGCCGAGAACACTATAGTAAATGGGGAATAGCGCTGCGTTACCGGCACAAATGTTTCGTAAATACCAAAAATGCTGTTTCACGCGCCGATGCGCCGATACTCATGGCACAAAAGGTTTGTAAATCAGCCCCTTGGTGTGGTATGAAGCAGGTAATCAGGTGACTTGTGTGCTCCCCCTTCTGGGTCCCCACTCACCAGGTGCCACCACCTCTGCAGGGGTAGATGGCGTATAGTAGCTAAAGCTGCAGGAATCCTAAGGCTTCTCTCCGTCAGCTCGCCTCCAGCCTTTCCGCTAGATGATATCCTGCGTTCCTGAGTGCTGAGCTAAGCTGGTATGATGGTAGCAATTCCTCAGCAGTGAATCCTCATAGGAAGAGACAAGGGCTCCAATAGTGTAATATTATCTGTGTTTTTTTTAAAAGTTAAAAAACAACAAGGGGTACCAGCATCAACACATAAAAAGCAGCTGGTATTCCCCAAGAACATACACTAAAATCCGTGGCTAGATGAGCGTAATGGAGGCCGGGATGAGCAGCGTGGGTTCCAGCTGAGTTCCACACGCTCTCCTAGCAACCCGGAAATGACGTAACATGCGTATACGTGACCACGCCTTAAGCTTTTCGTCAATGGACGTCGTCTGAGGCAGTTTCACCGTTCTGTTACCGGATTCTTTGTATTATTGAAATATATACATATATATTTAGGTTTTTGGTCACTGGTATAGAGATTTTATTGCACAGATTGTTATGCACTTATTTATGCTTTCTCACATATTGGTGTTTCACTGCTCTTAGAATCCATTATTTACATTGTATGATCCCACCAAGGTACGGGTTCTACATCTTATATGGTTATATAGATACTTTTTGTTAATTTAGTGGGTTTCCCCACTGTCAGGTACCCCAGGTAGCGCCACTACCCCACCTGTTTGTTATAATTTATCAGGGAAGTTTATGATAATGATCCCAAGTACACAGAGAGATTAAAAGGGTCATAGTGTGCCTAGCTATAGACCGCCAGGTGCCTTGGGGCACCAGGAGGGGGGGGCAAAAGCTGGGGGTCCCTCGAGAAAAGCTTATGCTGGCACAGAGACAACAATCGCCGCTGACCTGGAGGCATGAGATGAGGTGGTGGAGGCCAGTGAGACCAGGGGGGGATCAAGCAGACACAGGAGAGGTATCAGCATGGAGCTGAGGGATGCCTTAGTCTCAGTGGAAGGTAAACCTTGGTGCTTTGCTTTATTATGTCTAACTGTGCATTAGACAGCCCACTGACATGTACAGTAAATAATGGGGACCCTCTAGAGATGAGGACAGAGAAGGGGACATAGTGACAGAAAGCAAGGGAAATGAGAAATGGGGACAGAAGGGGACATGGGAGCAGTAAGAGAAAATTACATGGGGACAGAGGAGCAGAATCTGCTTTCTATCCACTTGCTCAGCTTGGGATCTGTGTGTTGATCCCCTGCTGAGCAGAATGGGCAGATCACTGGTCCGTGTCCCCTCCGCTTATGCACAGAGGACATGAACACTGCCACTGCACTACTTGTGTCTGTTTACACCCAACTGCCCTCTGATCCCATCTGCCCAGATGGAGGGGAACAGATCCCTTTTGTTTGTTTTTAGCGGATCGGATTGGAGATTGGCAGGTGTAAAGCAGACACAAGTCTTTTTACATCTGCGACTCCATAAAGGAGAAGGGAGGGTCTGATGAAAAATGGACAAGAAGACCCGATCAGACCAATCGCGTGAAAGTCCTTAGAGCGCCAGATTGCGGGTGGTAAAATCTGAATTCCCAGCCACTTGCTGGAGTTTCAGATCTTTAACGTGCTGCAGACATGTGCTTTTAGCACACTCCCGGCTGCCATTGTTGTCCCACCTGCAGGTCCAGTGCAGTCATGGAGGAATGTTGCAAGAAGAGCAGCGGAAGCTCAATAGACATCTGTACTATGAGCTTCCCTCCTGTGTACAGACCAGGAAGTGACATGCATGATGTCACTTCCTGGTCCTGAGCTGTCAATCACCAAGATCAGTGTCCGGGAAGCGGGTGACAGAACACTGATTGTGTTCTATCTGCTACAGTGGAGTACAGAAGAGACATCCTGGGTCTCTCTTTATGAGAGCCGGATGTCTCATAAAGAGAACCTGTCACCTATATGCTATCGAATAGGGGCTATTCGTCCCAAATGTGATAGCAATAAAGTAATGTAAAAAAAAAAAATACATTTTAAAAAGTGGTTAAACCATTTAAATAGACACATAATCAATACTAATAATAATAAAAAAAATAGAGCCCCCATCCCTCCCACACATCCATGCAAATACACAGGGTTAGGTCAAAGCACTGCCTGTGAGAAAAATATGGGGTAATAAAGTTTTTCACCATTTAACAGATGCACGCAATTTAAGGTTGAACATGTTGGGTATCTATTTATTTTGCACAACCTAATTTTTTATATTTTGACCGAAAATTAGGTAATAAATTGCATGTGCCCAGAAATTGACTTCAGTGTATTTTCTTGCTGAAATTTTGTGTTTCATAAACCATTGCGCTAATATAATGTAGCATTAAAAAAAAGGGACTGACAACATTTTATTCTCCAGGGTGTCTGCTTTCAGAAAATATATAATGTTTTGGGGTTTTTAAGTAATCTTCAGGCCTAAAATTATTTTTAAACATGTAAAAAGAAATGGCTTTGGGACTTCAGTGGTTAAATTACTAACCTTCTTCTTGGTCTTCTAATCCTTAATGCTGCGCCCTCTCCCCTACCATGCATAGCATGGAAGATTTAATGTTCCTCACCTGACAGATGCCCGTAGCCAGTGAGGGTAAGCAGGGAATGCACAACCTAGAAAGCGGGGAGCCTCATTGCACACTGCCGTTAAGCATATAATTAGTATATAATTGAAGAAAGGAATCCATAATATGGTCAGTAGAGATCTGAGGAGCAGAATCGTTATCAAAAATTCTCGGTATGGGGGGCAGAGCTAGCTGGAGACTGAGATGGACGCTCACTAGCAGAGCTCCGGTTCCAGCGGGACAGAAGCGGCACACATCGACCCTCCTAGGCAGTAATTCTCCACCCCAACATGACTATCTGGTACTGCAACATCCGGGGTATGATCAGTCGCAATGCCGAGGTGCAAGAGAGACGGGAACTGGCCTACAAAGCTCACAGAGTTTTTCTTCCTGGGGCCTAGACAAGATGGCGCCGGATCATCCTCTATGCCGCTTCTCGGACCACAGCACAGGGGAAAACACAAAAACGGAGCAGTCCTCCTAAGACCACACACTGTCCACCAGCCACACCATCCTCAGGTAGCCCGGAGAAGGCGAGATTCAGGATGGATGCAGCGGATGCTGGAAATGAGGTGAGCTCTCTCCCAGACTCAGGGGATGACACTAGGGAGCTGCCAGACTCTATTGACACGTTCCCCACCAATAATCAGCCGGTCTTGGACACTGTGCTAAAAGAGATGTTGGTATCTCTGAGAAGCTCTCTACATTCAGACATGGTATCCTGTGTACACAAGTTTAGCACAGAACTTAGATCAGTTTCAGATAGTCTCCCACATAAAAATTCTCGGTGTAATGAAGGGCTTATGTTCAGGTTTATTTAAAATAGTGAGTAAGTGACCATTTTTGTTACCTAACTCAAAGACATGCTGTGCCTGGTAGAGCATTTGTGTTTTGTCAGTGAGGACTATTGCATATAATCTTTGGGCTTTTATCAAGCAGAAGTGTAGTTAGTAAACAAGCCAAAGGTCGGTAACAAGTAGGTCTGGATGTAATCAGATGGTATCATAGTTGATGAACAAGCCAAGGGACCCTTGGCTTGTTTGTCAACTATGATACCATCTGATTACATCCAGCTATTACTTGTTACCGACCTTTGGCTTGTTTACTAACTACACTCCTGCTTGATACCTACCTGCTATAGTTGATGAACAAGCCAAGGGTCGATTACAAGTGGTAGAGAAGACAAGGGCAGCAGTAGGTATGCAAGGAGCAGGGTAATAACTGGAGAGAGCACAACAATCTGTTAAACAGGAAGTGCAGAGACATGGCTTGAATCAGAAAGTTCATAGGAGGAGCAAAGGGTTCAGGATTCACTAGAAACAAGACACAAAGCAAAGTTGTCCAAGGAATAAGACAGAGAGCTGGACAGTATCCCTGCTGGCACGGTGATATGAGCTACAGCCAGAAACTGCAAGGTCACGGTTTCAGACTCAGATCCTGACAATCGTATTGCTAACCTGCTCTCTGGGTTTCATCCATTCTTGAATTTCAAGCCTATCAGTCAACCCTTCAGGAATTTATCCAGTTTTGAAGAAAACTTTAGAACCAGGATGTCTCCTTTTTTAGGGTCCACAGCAACAAAAGCATAAAGCCATACCAGTCTTGGTTAACATATGCTACAGTACGCACCCTAAAACAGTCTTATTAACTATTTTAACACTCTATCCTATCCCAATATTTAATTACTTACACATCATAATTGAGATTATCGTCAAGAACTCATGTGACACTCTTGCTATGCAATACTTTTTATGACAGTAATATTCGGACAGCAATGTTTGTAATTACATGGGATCTATTATATGTAATAATAGCTCATATTTAGAGTTTTGAAATTAAAATTGAACATATAGTATAACTAAACTAAATTTGATGTATGTATTTTTTTTACTAATAGGTATTCTGTTGTTTTCTGATAATCTTGTAGCTTTCAAAAAACATAATGATCAACAACAGGAAAAGGGAACCATTTCTATATCCATTGGTAACATAAAAGAGTGTATACTATATGCAGTTCAAGATATCATGTTTTATGCCTGTCAGGATGATCAAAGAGTGACCTACGGGACAGGAAATTGCAGAGCTATGTATATGATTGCAGTGGATAAGAATGGATTTTTATTTATTTATGCAGCTGTCTCTTAAGACTAGAACCCCACCATACTATATATACCTAATTTCACTCCATCTGAGTTTATAAATCATTATTAGGAGATTCTGTTGCTGGTGGGATGGAGGGGTCAATCAGCTGCAGGGATGAAGTACAGACATCATAAGCTACCTGTACATACCTGCAGAAGCCTTGTTACATGCTCTAATTCACATAGCATAACATAAAACAATATTTTTAAAAAAGCTTTTTTTTTTTTTAAATGTATATGTAGCGGGGTATCGTTATTCACCCAAAGACTACAGTTCCCAGCACGCTTTGAGGCACCCAAGGTGCATTGCCCCGCGCAAGGACTGCTGGGGAGGACTTTAAAAGGGAGAGGTGGAGCTCTCTCTTTCTCTTTGGACACCTCCCTCCCAGCAAGAGGATCCCTGCTGACCTGCTGTGCGTGCAACGCCTGAAGCCTGGGCCTTGTACGTTTCTTCCAAAGAGCCTTCCACTCCACTGAAGAGCCTGCGGAGCGTCTGACCCCTGCTGTGAAGCTGTCATCAGGAGGACCGAAGACCCGGGCATCGTGGACACTGTGAAGCGATTCACAGTAGCGGAGGTACCGGACAAGGACTGGTCCGGTCGGGTGAGAGAGCGCCTGCTCAGAACCACATACTATTAACTTTGTGCCTATTTAACTTTATCCAGGCCCATCAGTGGTTACAGTTACACTCTGAAGAGACTGCTTGCTGAACTGAGTTTATTAGTCTCTCCAGCTTTACAAAGTTAGCAATCAGTGCTACCCTATTGGATTACAATTTGTTCTTTAAATGCACCACCGTGTTTTGCTATCGAATATTCCTTCATCAAACTTTACCCCAAGTTATAGTCAGGCCTGACTGGGTAGTATAGGACATTGCTGGGCGCCATCTTGCTCAAGAGGGAGGATAGCTGCAGTGGGGTCTGTTAAACTGTCGTTTCATTGCTGAATGTTTTACCTTTGATAAGTATACTTGTATTGCAGGGATCTGCATGCGACATTGCATACTGATTTACCCTTTTAACCTTTTATTAATAGTAAAGAACCTATAGTTAACGATATTGGTTGTCAGTTTCAATTACTGTGCTATATCACAAAGGGGATTGTGTCATATAGAATACCAGAGAGAGAGTGTAATTCTATCATCCCTTTTCCTAACTGTGTCACGAGAGGTTAGAGACAATTGCCTGGGGTTGATAGCGGTGCACTACCTGGCCCAAAAAAACTAAAACAAGGCGGCCCTCTTAACTGGGGGTATCGCTACACGTGGGGGCTCGGTTCCGAGATCCTTGTGGGTTGCACGCTGCAATCAACCCGGTCGGAATTACCAGCATGGACCCGCAGGCAGTGACACAATGGTGCGCAGAGTGGGCGGTTGACCCAATCCAGGTGGTAGCTGTTGAACTCCCAGAAGGGATTCTGGAAAAAGAAGAGGTAAAGCAGCTAATAATGTCAATATCTCCAAGATAGAAAGCATGGGCGTTGAATGTAAAGTCAGATACCTTGGGGGCATATGCACTAGTAGAATGGACAAGAGGAATCCCATAAGAGTTCAAAGGGCCAGATTCCAGTGAGCATCAGAAATGTCTCTAGTTCTCCTGTGAAGATCCCAGCTCGGGTACTACTGGGCAAAGTAAATCCTGCCACCCCAGTGACCCTGTCTGAGTTGAAGGGGATGGAGGGAGAAGAAGTCACTCTGGAGGGACTTTGTTTGGAAGATACCACCTTACCATTGAAGTGGAAGGAGAGAGCCAAAGCACAGCTAACCAGATGGAGGAAGATATTCTTAGAAGATGAGTTCGACGTGGGGTATGCGAGGAGTGCCACCCATAAAATGCGTCTGCAGGAAGACAAACCCTTCCGTGAGAGGGTCCGACGAGTCCCCCTGGCTGACTTGGAAGACCTGCGTGAGCAGTTAACAGAGCTCAAATGGACAGGGGTCATTCGAGAGTCAAGGAGTCCATATGCTTCCCCCATCGTGGTGGTAAGGAAGAAGAACGGGTTGCTGAGGCTCTGCAGTCTGCATAGACTACAGGACTCTCAACAGGAGGACCATACCCGACCAATACACTACCCCCAGGATAGAAGATGCTTTACAGAGTCTGTCTGGGGCCAAGTGGTTCAGTGTCATGGACCTGAAGAGTGGGTATTATCAAATCCCCATGCACTCTGAAGACAGAGAGAAGACGGCCTTCATCACCCTGGTGGGATTCTATGAGTTTAAAAAGATGCCTCAAGGCCTGTCGGGGGCTCCCGCCACTTTCCAGAGGTTGATGGAGAAGACAGTGGGGGACATGAATCTTATCGAAGTCTTGGTGTACCTAGATGACATCATTGTCTTTGGGAAGACTCTGGAGGAGCATGAAGAGAGATTGGAGAAAGTTCTGAAGAGACTCAGTGAAGAGGGACTAAAACTCTCCAGAGAAAAATGCCAGTTTTACCAGTCTTCGGTCCACTATTTGGGACACATAGTATCTGCAGAAGGAGTGTCTACAGATCCTGACAAACTGGACGCCGTTACTTCCTGGCCCAGGCCAACTACAGTGACTGAGCTCAGATCCTTCCTGGGGTTCTGCTCTTACTACCATAGATTTGTGGAAGGGTTTGCAAAGATTGCAAAACCCTTGTATGAGCTGCTGAAGACAGAAGGAGAGGAGGATGATACTGGGCCCAGGAAACCTGGAGAGTCTGTGGAAGGCCAGTGGACAGAGGAGTGTGAGGAAGCCTTCCAAATGTTGAAGAAGAGTCTGACCACTGCCCCAGTCTTGGCCTATGCTGATCCCAAGTAAACCATATGAGCTGCATGTAGATGCCAGCCATGATGGTCTACGAGGGGTGCTGTACCAAGAGTATGAAGGACAGTTGCGCCCAGTTGCCTACATTAGTAGAAGTCTGACACCAGCCGAAAAGAACTACCCCACTCACAAGTTGGAATTCCTGGCCCTAAAGTGGGCAGTCGTAGATAAGCTCAGAGATTACCTGTATGGAGCTGACTTTACAGTAAAGACTGACAATAATCCACTCACCTACCTCTTCACCACAGCCAAGCTGGATGCCACTGGCCACCGTTGGTTGGCAGCCCTGGCCGGGTTCAACTTCAGTCTCAAGTATAGGCCTGGAGCTGGGAATCGTGATGCAGATGCATTGTCCAGAAGGGCTCATGCACCCACGAACCAAACAGAAGACTGGACCCAGGTAACCCCAGATGGGGTGCGGGCCTTGTGTCAAGGAGCACAACTTCAAGCTAGTGGTGGATCAAGGGCTGAAGAGATCGGAGTTTCGGTGGTAGGGGTGCCCAAGTGTTATTGTGACGTGACCCAGATTGGAGAGGACGACCTGCCAAAACTGTAAAAATAGGACATAAGGAAAGACCAGTTGGAAGATCCCTGGGGAAGATTGGCTTTGAAAGCACTGGAAGATCAGGATCCAAGCAGGCTCCTCAAGGATCCCTCAAAGGTGGCTAGACTGGTCCACAAAGAATGGGACAAGTTGCAAATACATCAAGGGGTTGTCAACCGAAGGGGCCCCTCTGATGACCTAGAAGAAAAGTGGCAAATGTTCTTGCCGGAGAAACACAGAAGAACTGTTTTGGCTGCCTTACATGATAACCATGGCCATATGGGGGCTGAACGAACATTTCAGCTTGTAAGGGATAGGTTTTATTGGCCCTGCATGCGGGCTGAAGTGGAGGAGTACTGTCACTCATGTGCTCGCTGCATTCAAAGGAAGACATTACCACGTAAACTGCCCCAATGGGTCATCTGCAGAGTCAAGGACCCTTGGACTTGGTATGCATCGACTTTCTCTGTCTAGAACCTGACTTGAGTGGACATGGAAATGTTCTGGTGATAATCGACCATTTCACCAATTATGCCCAGGCTTTTCCAGCTAAAGACCAGAAGGCCTCCTCCGTAGCCAAAATCTTGGTGGAGAAATACTTTGTGCATTATGGGCTACCACAGAGCCTACACTCAGACCAAGGGAGAGACTTTGAGAGTCGATTGATCAAGAAATAGCAGCAATAGTGCATGCTTATAACAGTACAAATAGTGATGCTACAGGGTACTCTCCATAGCGATTAATGTTTGGCAGGGAAGCAAGACTGCCTGTGGATCTGGCCTTCGGCATATCCATGGATCACACTTCAGCCACCTCGCATAAGGGATATGTGGATAGACTGAGGAAGAGTTTGAAGCTGGCCTTTGAACAGGCTCAAGCGGCATCAGAACAAAGAGGAGCTCGGAATAAGAGGAACTTTGATCTCAAAGTTCGAATCCAAGACTTGCAACCTGGGGACAAAGTGCCGTTGCGGAACTTGGGTGTCCCTGGGAAGCACAAATTGGCAGACAGATGGAGACCCAAACCTTATGTGATCTGCAAAAAGTTACCAGGCTTGCCGGTGTATCAGCTGAATTCAGAAGGGAAGATAGGGCCGCTGAAGACCTGGCACAGAAACCACTTACTTCCACTTTCAGAAGCAGTACGGATACCTCCTGTAGAGGATTCCCCTGGACCATCCTCAAGCCTCGATACACCTGGGCCCAACAGGTATCTCAGTCTGGAGGAATGGATGTCTCTGCTCAAAGTGAAGAAGAAGAGCTTGGATGGTTGTGGCCGACCCTGGCCCCTGAGCCCCTGTCCATAGATCTTCCACCCTCTGAAGGAACCCTGTATAGTACATTGAATGTGGAAGCCACTGAGTTTGTTCCGTCCAGCCCTCTGTCTGAAAAGTGGGAAGATGCCATAGGGACGCCTTCTGCTGAAGATCAAAGGGACCCTCAATATCTTGTTGCACCTGATCTGGACGTCCCAGAAATAGTGGAACCCAATGTAGTCACCCCAAGAGAACAGAGAGCTAAGAGAACCATTCGTCCTCCTCGGAAGTTAACCTATGCCCAAATGGAGGAAAGTTCTGAGGATACAGTCAATACTGCTAGAAGGACAATACCAACACCTAGTCCCTCCACTGTGCATTTGGTGGAGGGCAACCCCAGCTCGCTCTCTGACACAGTTAGGCAGGTCACCCCCATTGATGTGACCTGTGGGCAGGACAAGCTCCCTTCCCCGTTTTGGTGGGAGTTTCCCTTGCCAACTTCCCTTGCAGCCCTGAATGAGTTTGTGTTCTCTTATTGTTAATGCTGTCTTTGGGGACCAAAGATTCTAAGTGGGGGGAGTGTGTAGCGGGGTATCATTATTCACCCAAAGACTACAGTTCCCAGCACACTTTGAGGCACCCAAGGTGCATTGCCCCGCGCAAGGACTGCTGGGGAGGACTTTAAAAGGGAGAGGCGGAGCTCTCTCTTTCTCTTTGGACACCACCCTCCCAGCAAGAGGATCCCTGCTGACCTGCTGTGCATGCAAGGCCTGAAGCCTGGGCCTTGTACTTTTCTTCCAAAGAGCCTTCCGCTCCACCGAGGAGCCTGCGGAGCGTCTGACCCCTGCTGTGAATTTGTCATCAGGAGGACCGAAGACCAGGGCATCGTGGACACTGTGAAGTGAGTCACAGTAGCGGAGGTACCGGACAAGGACTGGTCCGGTCGGGTGAGAGAGTGCCTGCTCAGAACCACATACTATTAACTTTGTGCCTATTTAACTTTATCCAGGCCCATCAGTGGCTACAGTTACACTCTGGGGAGACTGCTTGCTGAACTGAGTTTATTAGTCTCTCCAGCTTTACAAAGTTAGCGATCAGTGCTACCCTATTGGATTACAATTTGTTCTTTAAGTGCACCACCGTGTTTTGCTATCAAATATTCCTTCATCAAACTTTACCCCAAGTTATAGTCAGGCCTGACTGGGTAGTATAGGACATTGCTGGGCGCCATCTTGCTCACGAGGGAGGATAGCTGCAGCGGGGTCAGTTAAACTGTTGTTTCATTGCTGAATGTTTTACCTGATAAGTATATATGATAAGTATACTTGTATTGCAGGGATCTGCGTACGACATTGCATACTGTTTTACCCTTTTAACCTTTTATTAATAGTAAAGAACCTATAGTTAACTATATTGTTTGTCAGTTTCAATTACTGTGCTATATCACAAATGGGATTGTGTCATATAGAATACCAGAGAGAGAGTGTAATTCTATCATCCCTTTTCCTAACTGTGTCACGAGAGGTTAGAGCCAATTGCCTGGGGTTGATAGCGGTGCACTACAAGGCCAAAAAACAAACAAACAAGGCATCCCTCTTAACTGGAGGTATCGCTACATATAGTTTTGAAAATTCCAACAGTGTAAAATCCTAATGTAGTTTTCTTTGTTTAGGAAAGGGTTGGGCATCTGTGTTTGCCATAAATAACCCTGTCTGTACTGTGCAGGGAGATCTTATTTATCAGTTGCACAACAGAACAACACCAAGACGAGCAATAAGGGGTAGCGTATACTGTGCAGGAGGCACCTACACCCACTGTAACTGCTTGCAGATGCCTGTCTGTGTGACACAACAGAACAACACCACCACGACGAGCAATAAGGGGTAGCTTCAGGTGTATACTGTGCAGGAGGTTTAGCAAAGAATATCACTGACACTCTCCCTGCCTATCCTTCTCTGTCCATGCACGCCAACACACTGTACTGTAAATGCACTAGGTTTCAAAGGATGTCACTGACACTCTCCCTGCCTTTCCTTCTCTGTCCCTGCATGCCAACAGACTGTAAATGCACAAGGTTTCAAAGGATGTCACTGACACTCTCCCTGCCTATCCTTCTCTGTCCCTGCATGCCAACAGACTGTAAATGCACAAGGTTTCAAAGGATGTCACTGACACTCTCCCTGCCTATCCTTCTCTGTCCCTGCATGCCAACAGACTGTAAATGCACAAGGTTTCAAAGGATGTCACTGACACTCTCCCTGCCTATCCTTCTCTGTCCCTGCACGCCAAAAGACTGTACATGCACAGGGTTTCAAAGGATGTCAAAAACACTGTCCCTGCCTATCAAGCTCTTTCCCTGCACGCCGGAACACACTACACAAGGCCACCGCGCTTAGCGGCCTTTTATAGTGTGGGGCGTGTACTATACCCCCCTGAGCTATGATTGGCCACAGGCATCCTGCCTGTGGCCAATTATGGCTCTCCTTGCTGCCGGCGCTGTGATTGGCCAAGCATGCGGGGTCATAGTGCATGCTTGGCCAATCATCAGCCAGCAATGCACTGCGATGCCGCAGTGAATTATGGGCCGTGACGCTCCACTCGAATTTGGCGCGAACGGCCCATATAACGGCCCATAACAGCCGATGTTCGAGTCGAACGTGTGTTCGACTCGAACACGAAGCTCATCCCTAGTGCCCATCAGTGCTGCCTCATCAGCGCCCATCAGTGTAGGAGAAAAATTACTTATTTACAAAATTTACTGACAGAAACTAAGACAAACATTTTTTTTTCGGTCTTTTTTTAGGAAAAAATAAAAAACCCAGAAGTGATTAAATACCACCAAAAGAAAGCTCTATTTGTGTGAAGAAAATGATAAAAAATTCACATGGTTACAGTGTAGCATGACCGCGCAATTGTAATTCAAAGTGTGACAATGCCAAAGGCTGAAAAATGGCTTGGGCAGGAAGGGGGTGAAAGTGCCCTGTATTGAGGTGGTTAAATCATAATGGCAACAGAAAATACCCAAATGACCCTGATCAAAAGTTTACATACCTTGGTGATTTTGGCCTGATAACATGCACACAAGTTGACAAAAAGGGGTTTGGATGACTATTAAAGGTAACCATCCTCACCTCACCTGTGATCTGTTTGCTTGTAATTAGTGTGTGTGTATAAAAGGTCAATGTGTTTCTGGACTCTTGACAGACCCTTGCATCTTTCATCCAGTGCTGCACTGACAGTTCTGAATTCTGAGTCATGGGGAAAGCAAAAAAATTGTCAAAGGATCTGCGGGAAAAGGTAGTTTAACTGTATAAAACAGGAAAGGGATATAAAAAGATATCCGAAGAATTGAGAATGCCAATCAGCAGTGTTCAAACTCTAATCAAAAAGTGGAAAATGAGGGGTTCTGTTGAAACCAAACCATGGTCAGGTAGACCAACTAAAATTTCAGCCAAAACTGCCAGGAAAATTGTTTGGGATGCAAAGAAAAAGCCACAAATAACTTCAGGTGAAATACAAGACTATCTGAAAAACATGTAGTGTGGTTGTATCAAGATGCACAATAAGGAGACACTCCACTGCATGGTCGAGTCACCAGAAGAAAGCCATTACTACGCAAAAACAGTTACAATACGCCAAATTTACAATATGCCAAACAGCACAGAGACAAGCCTCAAACCTTCTGGCAGAAAGTCATTTGGAGTGATGAGACCAAAATTTAGCTTTTTGGCCACAACCATAAATGCTTCATTTGGAGAGGAGTCAACAAGGCCTATTAAGAAAGGTACAGAGGTGGATCGCTGATGTTTTGGGAATGTGTGAGCTACAAAAGGCACAGGAAATGTGGTCAAAATTGTTGGCAAGATGAATGCAGTATGTTATCAAAAAATGCTGGAGGAACATTTGTATTCATCAGCCAGGAAGCTGCTCATGGGACGTACTTGGACATTCCAACATGACAATGATCAAAAAAACACAAGGCAAATTGAACCTGTTATTGGCTACAGCAGAATAAAGTGAAGGTTCTGGAGTGGCCTTCTCAGTCTCCTGACCTCAGTATCATTGAGCCACTCTGGGGAGATCTCAAACAGTTCATGCAAGACAGCCCAAGAATTTACAGGAACTGGAGGCTTTTTGCCAAGAGAAATGGGCAGCTTTACCATCTGAGAAGATAAAGAGCCTCATCCACAAATTCCACAAAATACTTCAAGCTGTCATTGATGTTAAAGGGGGCAATACATGGTATTAAGAACTGGGGTATGTGAACTTTTTATCAGGGTTATTTGGGTAGTTTCTGTTGCCATTATGATTTAAAACGAGTAAACACAGTTGATTGATAATAAATTGCTTCAGCCAAACACTAACCATGAGTGAAAGAAAAGTTTTTGTGTTATCATTCATATTCTCTACAAAATGGTCAAGAAATCATCAATGATGCCAGGATATGTAAACTTATGAGTACAACTGTATATCTGCAAAAGGGGCCAGCCTGAGGTCATCTATCAGGACTTAATTTTCTAACTAAAGTTTTATTTATTAATTTCCTTCACCTCTATTGTTTACTGGTGGCAGGATTAGTGCATTTGCAGTGATAACCAACAACTTAATTTAGAGATGAGAAAAAATTATATATTTAAAGTAGGACTTGGCAGAAAACTAGAAGTACAATAATGGTTTCTCTTTTTTTGTATAGCCCTTGACAAGAAAATAATAACAAAAAATGCATTGTTTGCTGCAGGAGAGAGGAGAGAGTGCTCAACAATGGTTGTTAAAACCTGGAGCAGTGATATCACCCATAGGTTCCCATCCATTGTCAGCACGCCCCCCTCTTCCCTACAGCTGACTGACAGAGGGGAGATCATTTGACCAGACCGTAGGGGGCTAAAACTAGGTATTTGAATCTTTTTTACACAGGTTAGTCAGCATTGGTGTTAGGAGGGGAAGGGGACAGTTTTAATGTTAGTTTGGTTTAACCACTTGCCGACGGTGAACCATGGTTTTACTGCTACAGTGCGGGCCGGCTGTGCAGAAGTCAATAAATATACGTGATTGTTTATTTCTGGGTAGGGGGCTTGCTCTCATGCCAGCTAACCCGGCTGTGCTCTCACTGGCTCCCTTAGATGCCAATCAGTGGGTACCGGACAATTATTTATGACTGGGACCCGCTGATCGTTGGAGTGGAAGACAGATGAGAGAGCTGTGTTGGTAATCAACACAGATATCTCTACTGACAGTGGGGATGTGGTGGTTTGTATCTCATTGCAAAGCAGGGAATAAAAACTATCACATTACATAGCAAAAGCAGCACATAGTTGACACAATAACACTTGCTAGGCACATAGTTACCCTTTGTTCGCCCCAGATTTTAACCCCTTTCTACTCAATGTCAATAGTACAGTGACAGTGCTTTTTTTTTTTACCAAAGACATGTAGCAGAATACATTTTGGCCTAAATTTATGTAGACATTTTATTTTAATTTTTTTTTATTGGATATGTTTTATAGAAAAAAGTTAAAAATATTATTTTTTTTCCGTCAAAATTTTTGGTCTTTTTTCATTTATAACGCAAAAAAACAACTCAGTGGTGATCAAATACCACCAAAAGAAAGCTATATTTGTGTGAAAATATATAAATTTAATTTGTGTACAGTTTTGCATGACCGCGCAATTGCCAGTTAAAGTAGTGGAGTGCAGTATAGCAAAAAATGTCCTGGTCATGAAGGGGGTAAAATCGTCTGCAGGTCAAGCAGTTAAGCTGGAATAACACTTTACTTTCACTTTAGCTTGTGTTACTTAAAGGCTAAATTCACTTTTTTTTTAATCCAGCTCCCCTATGTACCAATATTCCAGTAATGTACCTCTATTGTACAAAAATACATGTTTTCTTTGGTTTTGAAGAACAGGCCTACCTCCATCCATGGATGTAGTTTGCAGATCATTTCAGAAACTTACTGGTAGACAGAGGACGGACACACAGGATGGACAAGCCAGTATGACCCAGGAAAGAGTTTACCAGCTGTCTACATTAGCACACCTTCACCCATCAACTAAGTTTTTACAGCACCCTCGGCATTCCTCCATGTATGAATTTGCCTGACTTCCCCAGCATCCCTTTGGAGGGGCTCAGGGTGCATGCTAAATTCCCTAGGGCCACATGCAGCCCACAGGTTACACCTATGATGTGGTACAAGAGGCTGCCTGATTGGATACAGAGTCATTAAATTGATGGTGTGTCCTTCTATTATATTGTTTTGGTAAATCTAAAGGTGACTGTAAAGAGATTGTATAGTGCATGGCCACATTTATACACCTAAAATTACCTATTTGCACTTTCAAGCCTCGTACACACGGCCGAGAATCTCGTCAAGAAAAAACACGTCGTTTTCCTTGACGAGATTCTTGGACAAGAAACTTGTCCCGGCCGAGTGTACACACGATCCATTCAAAGAACCCGCGGTTCTTTGAATGGAGCGAACGCGGTGATGTCATCGACTACGACGAGCGTGCGCTCGTCACATTCGATGCCGTCGCCGCCATCTTGCTACACCCTACCTATGCCTAGGAAGCTACCGCGCATGCGTCAAAGTCATTTCGAGCATGCGCGGGTTTCCACGGCGAAAGGTAAGTGTACACACACACACTTTTCTCGTCGAGAAACATGTTGACAAGAATCTCGAAGAGAAAATAGAGAGCAGGTTCTCTATTTTTCTCGTTGAGATTCTTGTCGGTTTTCTTGACGAGAAACCTGATAGCCGCGTACACATGACCGAGTTACTCGGCAAGAAGGCTCTGCCAGCAAGAAACTCGGTCGTGTGTACGAGGCTTCAGTCTCATTTCTTGTTAATGGCATACCAAACACAGAAGCAAGCACACATTTTGCCATATGAAAAAACTGGTGACAAATGCAGTAATAATCTTACAAAAATGTCCCATGAGCTACTTTGCCAGGTGTAGCACAGCCCATTGAAATCAAGAGGCTTCCCTATGTGTGTCACAGGAAAAACAAGCTAAAAAGCCTGCGCTCCCACTACTCTAGGTGTTAAAGGAAGCACTGAAAGGCCTGAAAGTGAAATTGGTGCATTTACACAAGAACAATGAGGCCCCATTCACATCTGTGTGTTTCCAAACACATGGCAAACTGCACAGAAAATGTGCGCTTTGCCATGCAATTCAGAAATGCGCTGCAAATGTGCATTGTGTTTGTGTTGTCATTACATGTTAAAGAATCCCCAAGTGCCGCAAACGCATTGAAAACTGCAGTAACGCACCATGCTCCGGAGCTTCTGTGGGACGATTGTTGCGCATAGGGCAGTCCATTCAAGTGAATCGACTGCCCTATGCACGACGAGTGAAAATGCCCAAAAACAAATGCATGCAGAAATGTGAGTCTTCGTTAAATGGAGATGTGAACGAGGCCTGACAACTGTGTTTCTGTCCACTCCCTCCCATGTACTAGGGTAAAGATGGCCATATACTATGCAATCTGATTGTACAATCTCTGTACAATTTCCTTTAGATTTACCAGAACTATGGAAAAGAGGACACACCTGAACAATCCATGTAATTTGTATCAAAACAGACAGGCCCTTGTACTACATAGCTAATGGGAGATCTAAAGGAGATTGTACAATAAAATTGTATAGGAAGTGGGTGGAAGGTGGAATTGTAATGAGGGGGTGTGGTCTAGAGTGGTGAACACACCCTGTAACACCCTCTTTTGTGATGCAACAAGGAAGTGAAGGCTTCTGGGAGATGACCCAACAGGAAGTGAATGCTGATACAAGCTACAGGAAGTGATGTAATCTGAAAATCTGTTCAAAGATTCAACAAGACTGACAAGATTCTAAATATCATGTGAATGAGGTAAGTGAGAGAAAAGCACATTGGGAGGGCTAGGCCCCTCAAACTGAGGTCAAATGATTTGATACAGTAATGTAATCCAATAAGAGTACAATGTATTGTGTGTATTATGAATGACATTGGAAAATGCTTCTATTTATTATGAAAAGTGAAATTCTGCTTGAAAAGGTGAACTTATCCTTTAAAGGAAGCCACATGCACAAGGCATTATGAGAGATGTACATTGTAAGTAAGTTATACAGTTTTTGTTCCACATTTTAATAAATCAAGATATTTGTTAAAAAAAAGAAAACCTACAATGAAAGAAATATGGGGGCTGCCATTGCTGATCTCTTTCTGAAAATACTAGCTGCCTGGTTGTTTAGAGCTTCAATACTTTCTCAATTGCTGAGAAGAACAAGTGTGTGGATTAGAAAGTCAGAATAAAGTCAAGGCTCCTGATTTACATGCTTGTTCTAGGTGTGTGCCTCAGTATTCAAGCCAATTGATCACCATGACAGCCAGTCAATTAACATTATTAGAAGAAGTTTTCAGCAATAGAAGCCATTGTATCCCAGTGCAGGTTTCCTTTAACTGCCTTGGCAGTATTCCAGAGTGTGGCTCGGGGTGAAATTTCAGTACCATTAGCGGCAACCCCGAGCCACACTCAGAACTGCATCAGCCAGATCTTCCTCCCGATGCTCTGTGTGTTCTGGCTTCCCTTCCCTGCGAGTGTCACGACGCAGGGGGGGTGGAACCGGTGGCAGATTCAAAATTAATAAATCACAATACACACAATACATTGTAATCTTATTGGATTATATTACTGTATCAAATCATTTGACCCCAGTTTTCCCCCTAGCGCTTTGTCCAGTACCCTTGCCTGCAGTTTTACTGTTCTTTCTGCCTGTAAGCTGGAGAGCGACCATGGCATCCAAAAAGTGCGCCTCTACATCAAAAGCGGTTTATGACCTGCTGGAAAACAGCGATAGTGATATAGAATCATTTGCAGAATTGAGTGATAGCGATTTGTGGGGAAATTCGTCATCAGACACAGAAAGTAATTTCAGCAACGATCCTGCGACTGAGCTCAGTGATGTGCAGACTTGGTGCTCTAATGACTGCGGTACGGATGACGCAGCGCCTCCAATATTCCCATTTACTGGAGCACCTGGTATAAAAGTGGATGAAGATGACAACCCCTTGGCATACCTGCAACTATTTTTGACCGATGTGATTATTGGAAAAATAGTTACAGAGACAAACCGGTACCAAGAGCAACAAGCTGCTACGCAACGGAAGTTTTCAAGAAGTAGAAAGTGGGAACCAGTGACCAAAGAGGACATTTGGAAATTTCTGGGCCTAATAATTCTTCAGGGAGTGGTGAGGAAACCCCATGCAGAAGTGGTATTGGACAACCAATAAATTACTTCCCACTCCATTCTTTGGCACGGTCAGTACAAATTTTTCCTGATAATGAAGTACCGTATTTATCGGCGTATAACACGCACTTTTTTCCCCTGAAAATCAGGGGAAAATCGTGGGTGCGTGTTATACGCCGATACCCACATCCCTGGGCTGTCTCCGCTGACTGTGAGCGGAGCGGAGCGAGATACACATAGCCGAATGTACTCGGCTATACTCGGCTTTTCTCGGCTCCGCTCACAGTCACGCCCAGTCCCGCCATTGGACCTGTGTTATGTCCATCATAGGGCGGGACTCGGCGTGACTGTGAGCGGAGCCGAGAAAAGCCGAGTATAGCCGAGTACACTCGGCTATGTGTATCTCGGCGGCGGCTCCGCCCAGTCCCTGCGTCCCTGCGTTCTCGGCGGCGTCCTCCCCGCTCCGCACAGTCTCGGCGCCAATTTTAAAATCCGGCACGGCGACACTGGGGCAAGGCTGCACGGCGACACTGGGGCAAGGCTGCACGGCGACACTGGGGCAAGGCTGCACGGCGACACTGGGGCAAGGCTGCACGGCTACACTGGGGCAAGGCTGCACGGCTACACTGGGGCAAGGCTGAAATGGACTCTGGGGCAAGGCTGCAATGGACACTGACAAGGCTGCACTGTGACAAGGCTGCAATGGACACTGACAAGGCTGCACTGTGACAAGGCTGCAATGGACACTGACAAGGCTGCACTGTGACAAGGCTGCAATGGACACTGACAAGGCTGCACTGTGACAAGGCTGCAATGGACACTGACAAGGCTGCATTTAAGTGTAAGTTATTTTTCCTTAAACTTCCCTCCTAAAAGTTTTTTTCCCTAAAATTTCCTCCTAAACTTGGGATGCGTGTTATACGCCGGCGCGTGTTATACGCCGATAAATACAGTATTTGCACTTTAAAAAACAATGAAGAATTTGATGAAACTACTCATCCAGCACCAAAACTCAAGAAAATTTGGGAAGTATATGAAATGATTCTGAAGAATTTCCAATGAAGCTATGTGCCAGATAGAGTCATCAGCATTGATTAAAGTCTAATGGCGTACAAGGGAAGGCTCAGCTGGATACAATGTATGGCATCAAAGAGAGCACAATTTGGCGTACAATCCTTCATGCTATATGAATTGACAACTGGTTACATTTGGAATTCTGTCCTATACACTAGGAAAGGAACCAAATTCAACCCAAAATACAGTAATTATGGAATGGCAACATCTTCCGTTCTTTCACTGATTGAGCCATTGCTCAATCAGGGCTATCGTGTAACTACAGACAACTTTTACACATCTCCTGAACTTTATGAGTTCCTTCTGCAGAACAAAATGGATGCCTATGGAACCGTTAGGGCTAAACGGCGTGACAAACTGCCAATTTTTGGCAATAAAATGCTCAAGACTGCGATGGCGTGACAAAAAAGATGTGTGCCTAATGAGTACAATCCATAATACCTCCACTGTCATGGTACGCACAAAAGGTGGGAAAGACATCATGAAGCCACAGGTAGTGATAGACTACAACAACACCATGGGAGGTGTTGACAGAGCCGATCAAGCAATGACATTTTATCCAGCAATGAAAACAACAAAAAAAGTATTACAAGAAGGTCTTAAGGCATCTTCTTGAGCAATGATTGTGTAATGCCTACATTCTGCTCCAAAAAAAAGTGACAAGCTTGTAGTTCATGCTGACTTTGTTAGGAAAGTTGCCAAACTGATCTTTCTGAACCACCAAACACCAATGGCTGTGAATAGAGCTGGGCGCCGTGCTGCTGCCGTTGTCAAACCGAAACGCCTGACTGGTCGTCACTTCATGGACTACATCCCACCAACTGAGAAAAAGTGAGCACCCACAAGGATGTGCGTGGTTTGTTGCTCAAAGCGTGATGACAGTGCAAAGAAAATCCGAAAGGAAACCAGGTTCCATTGTCCTGATTGTGACGTTCGACTTTGTGCAGTCTCATGTTTCAAAGTTTATCATGCTCGGGATGTTTACTGAAGCAATATGACTAGTAATATTGCATGCTTGTTTGGACAAAAAAAAATCTGTGTTTTTGATTTGATTATATTTTTGACTAAAATGTATTGAATAAAATGTATTATTATTTTATTATTATTTGTTATTATTTATAGTTATTTATTATATTATAATTTATGAATTTGTGTTTCAAACTTTATCATACCCGGGATGTCTACTAGACTCTTGTTTGGACAGATTTAAGTGAGTTATTCCTAAGAACTACAGGCCTACAATATAAAACGCTTTCTGCATCAAAAATCTGACATACCACCAGGTAGGTTAAAATACCCAGTCAGATTTATGTGAAATATAGTGTGCTATTACATTTCTTTGCAAAAGGATACCTATGCTATACGCCAATATATATGCCAATAGATAAAGCTAAACTAATATAAAGTGCTAGTATAAAGTGTTAGTATAAATATAAATTACATACAGCAGCTCACTTCTATGGTGTAACCAACACAACTAAATAAAATGAAAAATGTTGAAGCAGCGCTAAATGTCCAAGTGCAAAAAATACTTAAAGTGAAACGTGCTATAAATAATCCAATATAAAATGCAATTACTATTAGTGCATATATATATATCCAAACGTAGATGTATCCCAAAAAATGTCCCAAAAAAATATATTTTATAATGGAAAGTTCACACAAAATGTAATTGTCTCCCAAAAAAATGTGAAAGTATCCAGCAACCAAGAACAGGAGAGGAGGAAAAGAACAGGTGTGGGAGTCCAGCTTGTCACATCAATAGGGAATCAATAGGGAATTAACCATAACAGGTATAAGCGCACAATCCTCCCCCGATGACACCAGCCTCTCACCTTACTGATGAACCCAAAGGGTCAGATAAAGCCTTAACCTCCCTGGCGGTAGTCCCGAGTGGGGCTTGGGGTGAGATTTCAGTACCTAAAGCGGTAACCCCGAGCCACACTTGGGATTGCCTCGCTGGATCCTGGAAGAAGTTACTTACCTTGTCCCCGGGATCCCGCAATGTATTTCCACAGTGTACGGCGGCCGGATCTTCCACCCGATGCACTGTGTTCCCCTGATTCCCTTCCCTGCGAGCGTCGGTAAATTCAAAAATTATAAAGCACAAACACACTGATACAATGTAATCCTATTGGAATAAAATAAAGTGACCTTAGATTGCCCCCCAGTGCTTTCTCCAGTGCCCTTGTCTGCAGTTTTACTGTACTTTGTGTCTGTAAACTGCACAGCGACCATGGAATTAAAAAGGCGCGCCTCCACCTCAAAATCGCTATATGACCTGCTGGAAAACAGCGACAGTGATACAGAATCGCTTGCAGAGAAGTTGAGTGACAGCGACTCGTGGGGAAGTTCGTCATCAGACGCAGAGAGCGATTTTCCCAACGATCCTGCGACTGTGCCCAGCGATGTGCGGACTTGGTGCTCGATTGATTGCGGTGCGGAGCACATAGCGCCCCCAAGATTTCCGTTTACAGGAGCACCTGGGATCAAGGTGGATGTTGAGGATGATAACCCCTTGGCATACCTCAAGCTCTTTTTGACTGATGAAGTTATTGGCAAAATTGTTATGGAGACGAATTGCTACCAGGAGCAACAAGCTGCTACCCATCAGCGCTTTTCAAGGACCAGAAAATGGGAACCGGTAACCAGAGAGGACATCTGGAAGTTTCTGGGCCTTATAATACTTCAGGGAGTGGTGGGGAAACCCCTGCAGAAATGGTACTGGACAACCAACAAATTGCTGGCCACTCCTTTTTTTAGCACCGTTATGTCGGAATACAAATTTTCGCTCATAATGAAATATTTGCACTTTGCAAATAATGAAGACTTTGATGAGAGTTCTCATCCAGCTCCAAAACTGAAAAAAAATTGGGAGATTTACCAACTAATTTATAATAATTTCCAGCAGACCTATGTGCCGGACAGAGACATAAGTGTTGATGAAAGTCTTATGGCCTACAATGGAAGATTTAGCTGGATACAGTTTATCGCATCAAAGCGAGCTCGTTTTGGCATTTATGCTGTGTGAATCCAGCTTTGGGTACATCTGGAATTCATTCCTGTACACCGGGAAAGGGACCAAATTCAGCGATCGATTCAGCAGTTTTGGAATGGCAACCGCTTTGGTTCTTTCTTTGATTGAGCCATTGCTGAACCAGGGTTACTGTGTCACCACAGACAATTTTTATACGTCCCCAAAACTCTATGAATTCCTTCTTATGAACAAGACGGATGCCTATGGGACCGTTAGGCCTAACTGGCGTGACATGCCGCCAACCTCTGCCAATAAAAAGCTTGGCGCAGGAGAAATAGTTGCCTGGCAGAAAGGAAAAATTATGGCAATGAGATGTCGGGACAAAAAAAACATGTGCCTTATGAGTACCATTCACAACACCTCTACTGTAATGGTACATACCAAAGGTGTAAAAGATGTAATGAAGCCACAGGTCGTGTTGGATTACAATAATTCCATGGGAGGTGTGGACAGGGCTGACCAGGCCATGACCTTTTATCCAGCCATGAGGAAGCAACAAAAAAAATATTATAAAAAAAATAATTCAGGCATCTTCTGGAACAGTGCCTGTGGAATGCATTCATTCTTCTGAAAAAAAAGAGTGACAGGCCTATGATTCATGCAGACTTTGTGTGGAAGTTTGCCGAACTCATATTTCTGAAGCACCAGACGCCAACGGCAGTAAACAGATCTGGACGTCGGGCTGCTGGCGTTGTGAACCCGGAACACCTGACTGGTCGTCACTTTATGGACCACATTCTACCAACTGAAAAGAAGACAGCACCCACAAGGATGTGTGTGGTTTGCTGCTCCAAGCGTGACGACTCCGGAAGGAAAATTCGAAAAGAAACCCGTTTCTATTGTCCCGATTGTGACATAGGACTTTGTGCTGTACCTTGTTTTAAGATTTTCCATACCCAAGACGTTTACTGACGCAATATGACTTCTATTATTGCACCCTTGTTTGAGCAAAAAAAATGTCAGTGTTTTTGATTATATTATTTACTAAAATTTATTGAATAAAAAGTATTATTATTATTAAATTATTATTTGTTATTATTTATTATATTATAATTTATGATTTTGTGTTTCAAACTTTATCATACCCGAGATGTCTACTAGACTCTGGTTTGGACACATTTAGGTGAGTTATTCCTAAGAATTGCAGGCCTACAATGTAAAACGCCAAATTTCCATGCAAAATAATGGTACCGCTTTCAGCACCTAAAATCTGAAATAATCATACCGCCAGGGAGGTTAATGGATCTCCAATGCTCTCCAATTCTTGTATACAAGCAGGGATTGCTGTGGCCTTTCCACCACTTCCAACCGTATCTTCCCAGAATATATATCTTGCTTTACGGAAGTTTTGCAGACTTAGAACCTATTTGTGCACCATGAAAATATTCTTAGCACTTGTAATTACCAGGACACAATGCAACTGAGCTAATCAGGGACTCGGGAATAGTCATCTGTGCCTAAACAAGACCTCACATTCACTGACTACATTTTTTTGAAGAATAACTGAAGTCAAATAAATAGATATGCAGTCAGATGGACATCATGCTAACAACCTCTATTGTCATGTCATAGTCTCATCTCAGTTTTCATGTTACAGCAGTTGTTCAGGGTATTAAATAAGACTGTTCAGTCTAATAAGCAGCAGAAAAGACCCAGCACTAGGGATGAGCTTCGAGTTCGAGTCGAACTCATGTTCGACTCGAACATTGCCTGTTCGCCCGTTCGCCGAACAGCGAACAAATTGGGGTGTTCTCGGCAAATTCGAAAAAATCTATGGGAGAAATCTAAAGTGCTAATTATAAAGGCTTATATGCAAGTTATTGTCCTAAAAAGTGTTTGGGGACCGGGGTCCTGCCCCAGGGGACATGTATCAATGCAAAAAGAAGTTTTAAAAACGGCAGTTTTTTCGGGAGCAGTGATTTTAATAATGCTTAAAATGAAAAAATAAAAGTGAAATATTCCTTTAAATTTCATACCTGGGGGGTGTGTATGATATGCATGTAAAGTGGCGCATGTTTCCCGTGCTTAGAACTGTCCCTGCAAAAAATGACATTTTTGAAAGAAAAAAATGCATTTAAAACTGACTCGCGGCTATTAATGAATTGTCGGCTCCCGGCAATACATACAAAAGTCATTGATAAAAAAAAGTGTGGGGGTTCCCCAGAATTCAATTACCAGGCCCTTCAGGTCTGGAATGGATATTAAGGGGAACCCCGCCGCAAATTAAAAAAAAAATTGACGTGGGGTTCCCCCAAATATCCATTCCAGGCCCTTCAGATCTGGCATGGATTTTAAGGGGAACTCCACCCCAATTTTTTTTAAAAAATGGCGTGGAGTCCCCCTAAAAATCCATACCAGACCCCTTATCCGAGCACGCAACCTGGCCGGCCGCAGGGGAAAGGGGGGGGACGAGAGAGCGGCCCCCCTCCCTCCTGAACCATACCAAGCCACATGCCCTCAACATGGGGAGGATGTCCCCATGTTGATGGGGACAAGGGCCTCATCCCCACAACCCTTGCCCGGTGGTTGTGGGGGTCTGCGGGAGGGGGGCTTATCGGAATCTGAAAGACCCCTTTAACAAAGGGGACCCCCAGATCCCGGCCCCCCCCTATGTGAATTGGTAAGGGGTACATTGTACCCCTACCATTTCACGAAGAAAGCATAAAAAAATGTTTAAAAAAACACACAAACACCTTGAAAAAGTCCTTTATTTAAAAAAATAAATAAATAAACATTCCAGCGGTGAAATCCAGTGTCCCGCGGCGATCCTGATGTCCAGCGCTGTCCTTCATTGGTTGTGCCTGAGCGGACCTGATGGGGAACTCCCTCTCAGTATTTTAAATGTATAGACCCGCCCCTTCTAAAGTTCCCCATCAGGTCCGCTCAGCGGACCAGATGCGGAACATGAGAAGGGGCGGGTCTATACATGTATTACCAAAGTGAGAGCAGTTCCCCATCAGGTCCGCCCCCTCGGTATGTCGGACCCGCCTACGTCATTGGCTTGAGCGGGGAACTTCCTTCACTGTGTAATTTAAATTTACATAGTGAAGGAAGTTCCCCGCTCAAGCCAATGACGTAGGCGGGTCCGACATACCGAGGGGGCGGACCTGATGGGGAACTGCTCTCACTTTGGTAATACATGTATAGACCCGCCCCTTCTCATGTTCCGCATCTGGTCCGCTGAGCGGACCTGATGGGGAACTTTAGAAGGGGCGGGTCTATACATTTAAAATACTGAGAGGGAGTTCCCCATCAGGTCCGCTCAGGCACAACCAATGAAGGACAGCGTTGGACATCGGAATCGCCGCGGGACACTGGATTTCACCGCTGGAATGTTTTTTTTTTAATAAAGGACTTTTTCAAGGTGTTTGTGTGTTTTTTTAAAATATTTTTTTACGCTTTCTTCGTGAAATGGTAGGGGTACAATGTACCCCTTACCAATTCACATAGGGGGGGCTGGGATCTGGGGGTCCCCTTTGTTAAAGGGGTCTTCCAGATTCCGATAAGCCCCCCGCCCGCAGACCCCCACAACCACCAGGCAAGGGTTGTGGGGATGAGGCCCTTGTCCCCATCAACATGGGGACATCCTCCCCATGTTGAGGGCATGTGGCCTGGTACGGTTCAGGAGGGAGGGGGGGCGCTCTCTCGTCCCCCCCTTTTCCCCTGCGGCAGGCCAGGTTGCGTGCTCGGATAAGGGGTCTGGTATGGATTTTTAGGGGGACTCCACGCCATTTTTTTTTTAATTTGGGGTGGAGTTCCCCTTAAAATCCATGCCAGATCTGAAGGGCCTGGAATGGATATTTGGGGGAACCCCATGTCAATTTTTTTTTAAATTTGCGGCAGGGTTCCCCTTAATATCCATTCCAGACCTGAAGGGCCTGGTAATTGAATTCTGGGGAACCCCCACGCTTTTTTTTTTTTTTTATCAATGACTTTTGAATGTATTGCCGGGAGCCGACAATTCATTAATAGCCGCGAGTCAGTTTTAAATGCATTTTTTGCAGGGACAGTTCTAAGCACGGGAAACATGCGCCACTTCACATGCATATCATACACACCCCCAGGTACGAAATTTAAAGGAATATTTCACTTTTATTTTTTCATTTTAAGCATTATTAAAATCACTGCTCCCGAAAAAACGTCCGTTTTTAAAACTTCTTTTTGCATTGATACATGTCCCCTGGGGCAGGACCCGGGTCCCCAAACACTTTTTAGGACAATAACTTGCATATTAGCCTTTATAATTAACACTTTAGATTTCAAACGTTCGAGTCCATTGTATTTAATAGGGTTCTAAAGTTTACACAAACATTTTGTCTGTTTGCAGGTTCTGGTGCGAACCGAACAGGGGGGTGTTTGGCTCATCCCTGCCCAGCACCTTTGGTAATTCAAAAAGAGCTGGTCTCTGTCTCTCCCCAGACACATGCAATGAGAAGACATGCCTGATACTCAGCTCTGCCAAAACTAACCACTTCAACGGGAGAGCAGAAAGCTGCATTTTTACTGAAAGGAACAAATCTTTAAAAAAAAATTGATCACAAATCATAAAATTTGGGTGTATAGGCCTCAAAAATGGATTAAAAGGTGTGACTTCAGTTGGGCTTTAAACATGATATCATCTTTCATATTTATTCAATTAAAAAAGGAAAATCAAATAACAATATGGTACTTGAGCTATCTCTCATTTATTTTTCCATTGTCTTTACTGTATACTATTTTAAATGTAGATTAATAAAAAAAGAAAATGCCACAATAAGTGAGATTCATGATTCATGTGAACATGTCATTTGTGCACTTAGAATAAGTATCAAGTAAACAAGTTATGTTCTTGAAAGAGAAATAGGTTATAGGAAAAAGGACATTCCAGTCTCCGGGGGTTCCAAAGCTGGCAATTGTGCTTTTATTTCCAGGACACTTTGACATGATAATGTCACCTCGCCATTGACAGTTATGAAATGTTTTCCAGCCTTTATGACTACTTTGGTGATGTTTCTTGTGATCTTATGTAGCTGTTCATTACTAGAGTTGTCGACTGTTATATATATTTCTCAAAAGGCACTATACAGTAAATATCATATTATATTTTTATTTTGTAAATGTCAAAGCACATTACACTGAAACGGTTGACAATGAAAACAAAGCTTTGAAATCATTTAAGGGCACACGTAACAGTTTTATTTTTATCAGTCATTTCCTTCTTACTGGCATTCAACATCCAGTTCAAAAGTGCATCATTTTTTCATTGTTCACAATATACATAGATATGCCAGATATCCCCAAACACATTGCACATTTATGTGTAAATATTGTTCACCAAGGTACATTAAATACAGCTTCATGTATTATTATGTTTTTTTATTTTTTGTTCTCGGGACATCAAAATTCCCGTACCATGATCATTATAATACACTTGCAGACACTGTTGAAATATAAGTTCCTTTGCACTAATGCATATGAAAAAAAAATAAAGCAGAAAAATGCTTAGTTCTGGTTCCGCAACAAATAATTTTAGATTTGAAAAATAATTTCATACCTGGCAAATAAGTTTCAATACTTTTTAATTGCAGTGTTCGTTAGAACATAATATGATTCTGTAATGTTAGTCAATTATTAGATATATTGTCTAGTTTCTGAATCTGAGGTGGGCTACTAATATGCAGATTAGTTGATTTCTTCTTCTTCCATCATATTACTGTCTTGTATTTGCCTTTCTTGTTTTAAAACCATGGGGAATCATGACAGGATGGAAAGAAGAAGTGACCACATAGTGGTCCTATTTTTTATGGCTCCTGGAGCTATGGGAACCTGGTAAACATATATATATATATATATATATATATATATATATATATATATATATATATATATATATACTGTATATATATATATATATATACTGTATTTATTGGAGTATAACACTCACTTTTTTACCCTGAAAATAGAGGGTAAACTGTGCCTGCGTGTTATACGCAGGGGGCTGTGGAAAGTTTTTTCCTGAAACTTCCCTCCTAAAGTTAGGGTGCGTGTTATATGCCTGTGCGTGTTATATGCCGGTAAATACGGTATATATATTATTATTATTTTTTCACAAAAAGGATTGTCAGTGGGGACAAGGGCCCTATCCCTGGACCAGTAAATGTGGAGTCTGTGAGGGAGGATGTCTCCAAACCTGGAAGTCATCTTTAAAACAAGGGGGCCCCCAGATATTTGTCGCACTTGCCTGCGTGAATGAGCATAGGATACATAGCAACCCTTGTTACTCATTCATTAAAAAAATTAAATAACAACACCCTGTTTGTAGACTGAGTCTTTTATTAAAAAATCCAGGAAAGACGTGTAAATTCAAAATCCATTACATCGTTCAACAATGTAGATCCATGAGCAATCATAATGAGTGATGCCCTGACAACCTACCGATACCAAACTTCCACAATGATCCTTTCCCATACAGTACCTACTCTCATCACAAATGGCATTTCTCTGTCTGGCTGTTGAATGTCAACAATCCAACCTGGGATGCTGGCTGATGGCATTGATCAAATATGGCAATGACAATGGCAACGTTTTTGGTCAATAACATCAGCTGGGATACCCGCTGGCTTGTTCACAATTTGGAAAAAAGCCTGCACATTTACGGGCATCTGGACATTTTTATTTAGTGGCAGTAGTAATACCACAATTAAATGAAAGACATCTTGCTGCAGCAGACTGAGGTTTGAGCAAGCTGGAAAATTGGCCAAAACTGGCTAATTGTTTCACCTATTCAGAAAACTGCAAACATTGTGGATTAAGGTAGAACTCATGATCAATTCATAACTGAAGTTCATCTCTAAATAGGAATGATTAACCCTATTAAAAAGTAAAGTCCAACTATAAATACATTTTATTCTGTCGGTTTATAAAGTAGATGAAAATAATAATACTTAAATTGATTTTGTAAATGGTTACTATAATAAAGTGGTGAGTAAATATTGTTGTGCAGAGTATTGAAATTATGTGCTGGAAACTTCTTGGATACAACAAACAGCTTTACTTTTATGGAGTATTAGCAATGCATGTCTTACAGCATGAGAAACATGAAACAGGAACTAACCACAAACAAGTGGACTTGGATAGATGGTACATCCTGTCATATCATAGAGTACATATTATAATACTACAGTGCCACCTGCTGCATAGATAAGTATAATGAATTCACTGTTTAGTTCACAGTACTTTACATTACATGCTGTTGTTTTTTCCAATACCCCTTCTCAACAGCATGTGCTTTGTCAAAATATATTCAGCTTCTTCTGGAAATAACTATGACGTTCCTTCAACAAAGGTTTGGTGAGTGCATCGGCAGTCATCTTCTCTGACGGGCAGTATTGCATGTCAATAACACCTTGCTCTTGATTGTCCCTCAGTAGGTGATAGTTGACGTTGATGTGTTTGGTTCTAGGATTGACCCTTTCTGATTGCGTAAGCTTTATACATCCCTGGTTGTCTTTAAATATGGGAATTGGTTTTGGGATGTCTTTCCCAATGTCCACAAAAAGTTGAAAAATTAATATCACTTCTTGACATGCATGTGCTGCTGCAATGTACTCTGCTTCAGTTGAAGATAGAGCGACAATTGCTTGCTTTCAACTAGACCAGCGTATGGTTCCTTCCCCATATGGGAAAATTAATTCACTTGTGTATTTGCGGTCTGTGCAGTCCCTGGCCCAATCAGCATCCACACATCTGACCAGTTTTGGATCTGATGTTGCTGGTAGCCGTAACTTCATCTGAATTGTTCCTTTGAGGTATTGCATCACTTTCCTCACTGCATTCCAGTCACGCTGATAGGGAGCTGAGACTTTCCTGCATAGTATGTCCACTTGTCAGGAAAGGTTCCATCCGCTGGTAATATCTATCATTTGGCATGTAGTACTGAGGTCCATCAGCAGGTGTCTCCTGCCAGTTTGGAACTGTCAGGGGAACTTATTCCTGCTGGTGTTATGTCATCTTTGGGCCACAGTACTGGTGTCCACCAGCGGATGAATCCTGGCAGTGTGGAGCAGATTTTACCTTCTGCAGTCAGGCATCACCTGAGCTTGTTAGCAGGTAATAGTATAAATAACCGGCAAGTGCACACACACCTTCCCCTGATATTGTCCTTGTGCCCTGACCTGCAGCCTGTTTACCTGTTATCCTGATCCTGAACCCTGATTCCTGTATCCCGTATCCTGAACCTGTTTGTATCTGTTCCTGTATCCCTGGATCCTTGCCCTGCAGCCTGATTCCTTCCATCTTGTCCCTGTCTGTTTACCCCTGGCCCCCCATCTGCTGATCTCCTGTTTTCGACCCTGGCCTGGCTTGACTACGATTCTGGCACTCCCTTTTGCTATATATGCTGGTTGGTTTACTATCACTGTTTGGTTGTTTGGTTTGTTCACTCTGTTTGTATTGGTGATGTATTCACATTTATATGCATTTACCTTAATAAACTTACTTACTTTCACCTATTTATGTTTGCATTTCCTCTGTTGCAGTCCACACATTCTGGTCTTATCTGATACGTGACAGAATACCAGGGCCACCCCTGACCAGAAGTGGCTGCCCAGGGGAACCATTTTGGTTCAGTTTGTTTGCAAACATAAATGCCGATGAGGTTATTTATTTTTCTCTGCTGGCATCTGAAAGTGGTGATTATTTCCGCCAGGCTTTGAAAGGATGGTCTAGTGACTAGGGATGAGCTTCGAGTTCGAGTCGAACTCATGTTCGACTCGAACATTGCCTGTTCGCCCGTTCGCCGAACAACGAACAATTTGGGGTGTTCGCGGCAAATTCGAAAAGTCTATGGGAGAAATCTAAAGTGCTAATTATAAAGGCTTATATGCAAGTTATTGTCCTAAAAAGTGTTTGGGGACCTGGGTCCTGCCCCAGGGGGCATGTATCAATGCAAAAAAAAGTTTTAAAAACGGCCGTTTTTTTAGGAGCAATGATTTTAATAATGCTTAGAATAAAAAAATAAAAGTGAAATATACCTTTAAATTTCGTACCTGGGGGGTGTGTATGATATGCATGTAAAGTGGCGCATGTTTCCCGTGCTTAGAACTGTCCCTGCACAAAGTGTCATTTTTGAAGGAAAAAAGTCATTTAAAACTCACTCGCGGCTATTAATGAATTGTCGGCTTTTATCAATACATAGGAAAGTCATTGATAAAAAAAAAAAAAAAGCGTGGGGGTTCCCCCAAATTCAATTACCAGGCCCTTTAGGTCTGGAATGGATATTAAGGGGAACCCCGCCGCAAATTAAAAAAAAATGGCGTGGGGTTCCCCCTAAATATCCATACCAGGCCCTTGAGATCTGGCATGGATTTTAAGGGGAACTCCACCCCAAATTTAAAAAAATGGCGTAGAGTCCCCCCAAAAATCCATACCAGACCCTTATCCGAGCACGCAACCTGGCCGGCCGCAGGGGAAGAGGGGGGGGCGAGAGAGCGGCCCCCCCTCCCTCCTGAACCGTACCAGGCCACATGCCCTCAACATGGGGAGGATGTCCCCATGTTGATGGGGACAAGGGCCTCATCCCCACAAACCTTGCCCGGTGGTTGTGGGGGTCTGCGGGCGGGGGGCTTATCGGAATCTGGAAGACCCCATCAGGTCCGCCCCCTCGTGGCCTGGTACGGTTCAGGAGGGAGGGGGGCAGCTCTCTCGTCCCCCCTCTTCCCCTGCGGCCGGCCAGGTTGCGTGCTCGGATAAGGGTCTGGTATGGATTTTTGGGGGGACTCCACGCCATTTTTTTTTACATTTGGGGTGGAGTTCCCCTTAAAATCCATGCCAGATCTCAAGGGCTTGGTATGGATATTTAGGGGGAACCCCACGCCATTTTTTTTAAAATTTGCGGCGGGGTTCCCCTTAATATCCATTCCAGACCTAAAGGGCCTGGTAATTGAATTTGGGGGAACCCCCACATTTTTTTTTTTTTTTTACCAATGACTTTTCTATGTATTGATAAAAGCCAACAATTCATTAATAGCCGCGAGTGAGTTTTAAATGACTTTTTTTCCTTCAAAAATGACACTTTGTGCAGGGACAGTTCTAAGCACGGGAAACATGCACCACTTTACATGCATATCATACACACCCCCCAGGTACGAAATTTAAAGGAAAATTTCACTTTTATTTTTTCATTTTAAGCATTATTAAAATCACCGCTCCCGTAAAAACGTCTATTTTTTAAACCTTTTTTTGCATTGATACATGTCCCCTGGGGCAGGACCCAGGTCCCCAAACACTTTTTAGGACAATAAATTGCATATTAGCCTTTATAATTAGCACTTTAGATTTCGAACGTTCGAGTCCATTGTATTTAATGGGGTTCTAAAGTTCACACGAACATTCTGTCTGTTCGCAGGTTCTGGTGCGAACCGAACAGGGGGGTGTTCGGCTCATCCCTGCTAGTGACCAGTTGTTTGCAGCTATCCGTTTGGCTCACTCCCTGGTCGATCAGGGTTATTTACTATTTGGGGAGGTGCAGCCTTTGATCAAGATCTGTACTGAGCTGGCCTTGCCCTGTATTCCAGAGGGCCATGATAATTTCTCTCCTCCTTTTAATGTGAATCAGGTTTTATCCCTAGTATGGCTTTTTGAAGATGATCCCGCCAATTTTTGTGAGCACTACTCGGCCTGTTCCCCACAGGTGATTGCTGGGTGCATTGTGTCTGCTCAGTCTTTTGTTAGACTAGGGAGATTTAAAACTACAGTTTGTACAACCTATACTCTCGGCATGGTCTGACATGGTGCAATCAGCCATAGCCAAACAAACCACCTCTGCCATCAGACACCAGCCTACCCAAATGTATGTTTCCCCATCACCCATGTCAACCTCAGTTGCAGCCCAGTATATGCTGCTCCCAACCAAATACACATATCCAGTATCTGCTCCCTGTACCTATCCTGCATTCTACCCACCTGTCTCTTCTCAGCTGCCTACAAACCCATAAGAACTTCCCACAGCTACTGTTACCTCTTCTCTGTCATATCCCAATACTCCTTTCCAGTCCCCTTACCTATAGAGCTTCAGTGGCTAAGCCAAAAAAAACGTGTTTTTTTCCCAACCAAAACGATCCTGCCTTTAACCCAACCTGCCTCCACACCCACCAATCTGTCCCAGTTCCGGTGCCAGTATCCCAGCCTGAAGTCCCGGTGCCTGTATTCCAGTCTGATGTCTCAGTGCCTGCCTTCCAGTCTGATGTCTCGGTGCCCGCCTTCCAGTCTGACGTCTTGGGGCCTGCCCTCCAGTCTGACGTCTCGGTGCCTGCCTTCCAGTCTGACATCTCGGTGCCTACCTTCCAGTAGGATGTCTCGGTGCCTGCCTTCCAGTCAGATGTCTCAGTGCCTGTCTTCCAGTCAGATGTCTCAGTGCCTGTCTTCCAGTCTGATGTCTTGGTGCCTGTTTCCCCGCTTGAAGATCCGGTGTCCCAGTCTGAAGTCCCGGTGTCCCAGTCTGAGATCCCGGTGTTCCAGCCCAAAGTTCCAGTGTTCCACCCCAAAGTGCCAGAGCCAGTGTTCCAGCCTGAAGAGCCAGAGCCAGCGTTCCAGCCTAAGGTTCCAGTGCCTGTTTCCCGGTCTGAGGTTCCGGTGCCGGTTTCCCGGTCTGAGGTTGTGTTGCCCGTTTCCCGGTCTGAGGGTGCGTTGCCCGTTTCCCGGTCTGAGGGTGCATTGCCCATTTCCCGGCCTGCGGAGCCTGCTGCCCAGCCTGATGTGTTCTTGTCTGCTGCCCAGCCTTATGAGCCTCTGTCTGCTGCCCAGCCTAATGAGCCTCTGTCTACTGCCCAGCCTGATGAGCCTCTGTCTGCTGCCCAGCCTGATGAGCCTCTGTCTGCTGCCCAGCCTGATGAGCCTCTGTCTGCTGCCCAGCCTGATGAGCCTCTGTCTGCTGCGCAGCCTGATGAGCCTCTGTCTGCTGCCCAGCCTGATGCGTCCCTGTCTGCTGCCCAGCCTGATGCGCCACTGTCTGCTGCCCAGCCTGATGCGCCACTGTCTGCTGCCCAGCCTGATTTGCCCCTGTCTGCTACCCAGTTTGATGTGCCCGTACCTGCTGCCCTGCTTGATGTGAACATACCTGTTGCCCAGCTTGATGTGAACATACCTGTTGCCCAGCTTGATGTGCCCTTGCCTGCTGCCCAGCTTGATGTACCCGTGCCTGCTGCCCAGCTTGATGTGCCTGTACCTGCTGCTCAGCTTGATGTGCCTGCTGCCCAGCTTGATGTGCCCGTGCCTGCTGCCTAGCTTGATGTGCCTGTGCCTGCTGCCTAGTTTGATGTGCCTGTTCCTGCTGCCCAGCTTGACGTGCCGGTGCTTGCTGCCCAGCTTGATGTGCCTGTGCCTGCTACCCAGCTTGATGTGCCTGTTGCCCAGTTCAATGTGCCTGCCACCCAGTTCGGTGTGCCTATTACTATGTTCAATGTGCCTGACGCCTGACTCGGTGTGCCTGCTGCTCAGCTTTATGTGCCTGCAACTCAGCTTGAGGTTCCTGTGCCTGCTACCCAGCTTGACGTACTTATTGCCAAGCCTGATGTGTCTGTACCCGAGCTGCTCTTTGCCCGGTTTAAAGCCATGGACCTTCCTCATGCCCAACCTGATGTGACTTTTTCCGCTGCCCTGCTTGACTCCATGGACTTTCCCCAGCAACGGCTAGTTGGAGCATCTGGAAGTACTGACAGGAAAGGTTCTATCTGCTGGTAATATCTATCATTTGTCGTTCAGTACTGAGGTCCACCAGCAGGTGTCTTCTGGCAGTTTGGAACTGTCAGGGGAACTTCTCCCTGCTGGTGTTATGTCATCTTTGGGCCGCAGTACTGGCGTCCACCAGCGGATGGATCCTGGCAGTGTGGAGCAGATTTTACCTTCTGCAGTCAGGCATCACCTGAGCTTGTTAGCAGGTAATAGTATAAATACCCGGCAAGTGCACACACACCTTGCCCTGGTATTGTCCGTGTGCCTTGACCTGCAGCCTGTTTACCTGTTATCCTGATCCTAAACCCTGATTCTTGTATCCCGTATCCTGAAACTGTTTGTATCTGTTCCTGGATCCTTGCCCTGCAGCCTGATTCCTTCCATCTTGTCCCTGTCTGTTTACTCCTGGTCCCCTATCTGCTGATCTCCTGTTTATGACCCTGGCCTGGCTTGACTACGATTCTGGCACTCCATTTTGCTATATATGCTGGTTGGTTTACTATCACTATTTTGTTGTTTGGTTTGTTCACTCTATTTGTATTGGTGGTGTATTCACATTTATATGCATTTACCTTAATAAACGTACTTACTTTCACCTATTTATGTTTGAGTTTCCTCTGTTGCAGTCCACACAGTTCTGGTCTTATCTGATACGTGACACTACTGCTGCGGCTATGTCTGGTCTTGTCACAGTGGCAACATATAGCAGTTTACCGATTGCTCTGCGATACATGTCATTGTTAAGTAGCAAGCAGGGATGAGCCGAACACCCCCCTGTTCGGTTCGCACCAGAACCTGCGAACAGACAGAATGTTCGTGTGAACTTTAGAACCCTATTAAATACAATGGACTCGAACGTTCGAAATCTAAAGTGCTAATTATGAAGGCTAATATGCAATTTATTGTCCTAAAAAGTGTTTGGGGACCCGGGTCCTGCCCCAGGGGACATGTATCAATGCAAAAAAAGGTTTAAAAAATTGACGTTTTTACGGGAGCGGTGATTTTAATAATGCTTAAAATGAAAAAATAAAAGTGAAATATTCCTTAAAATTTCGTACCTGGGGGGTGTGTATGATATGCATGTAAAGTGGCGCATGTTTCCCGTTCTTAGAACTGTCCCTGCACAAAGTGTCATTTTTGAAGGAAAAAAAGTCATTTAAAACTCACTCGCGGCTATAATGAATTGTCGGCTCTTATCAATACATAGAAAAGTCATTGAAAAAAAAAAAAAAAAGCGTGGGGGTTCCCCCAAATTCAATTACCAGGCCCTTCAGGTCTGGAATGGATATTAAGGGTAACCCCGCCGCAAATTTAAAAAAAAAATGGCGTGGGGTTCCCCCTAAATATCCATACCAGGCCCTTGAGATCTGGCATGGATTTTAAGGGGAACTCCACCTCAAATTTAAAAAAAAATGGCGTGGAGTCCCCCCAAATATCCATACCAGACCCTTATCCGAGCACGCAACCTAGCCGGCCAATGATGGACAGCGCTGGACATCGGGATCGCCGCGGGACACTGGATTTCATTGCTGGAATGTTTTGTTTTTTTTATTATTTTTTTATTTTTTAATAAAGGACTTTTCCAAGGTGTGTGTGTTTTTATTTACATTTTTTGACACTTTCTTCGTGAAATGGTAGGGGTACAATGTACCCCTTACCAATTCACATAGGGGGGGCGGGATCTGGGGGTCCCCTTTGTTAAAGGGGTCTTCCAGATTCCGATAAGCCCCCCGCCCGCAGACCCCCACAACCACCGGGCAAGGGTTGTGGGGATGAATGAGGCCCTTGTCCCCATCAACATGGGGACATCCTCCCCATGTTGAGGGCATGTGGCCTGGTACGGTTAAGGAGGGCCACTCTCTCGTCCCCCCCTCTTCCCCTGCGGCCGGCCAGGTTGTGTGCTCGGATAAGGGTCTGGTATGGATTTTTGGGGGGACTCCACGCCATTTTTTTTACATTTGGGGTGGAGTTCCCCTTAAAATCCATGCCAGATCTCAAGGGCCTGGTATGGATATTTAGGGGGAACCGCACACCATTATTTTTTTTAATTTGCGGCGGGGTTCCCCTTAATATCCATTCCAGACCTGAAGGGCCTGGTAATTGAATTTGGGGGAACCCCCACGCTTTTTTTTTTCTTTTTTTATCAATGACTTTTCTATGTAATGATAAAAGCCGACAATTCATTAATAGCCGCGAGTGAGTTTTAAATGACTTTTTTTCCTTCAAAAATGACACTTTGTGCAGGGACAGTTCTAAGCACGGGAAACATGCGCCACTTTACATGCATATCATACACACCCCCCAGGTACGAAATTTAAAGGAATATTTCACTTTTATTGTTTCACTTTAAGCATTATTAAAATCACTGCTCCTAAAAAAACGGCCGTTTTTAAAACTTTTTTTTGCATTGATACATGTCCCCTGGGGCAGGACTCAGGTCCCCAAACACTTTTTAGGACAATAACTGGCATATAAGCCTTTATAATTAGCACTTTAGATTTCTCCCATGGACTTTTCGAATTTGCCGCGAACACCCCAAATTGTTCGTTGTTAGGCGAACGGGCGAACAGGCAATGTTCGAGTCGAACATGAGTTTGACTCGAACTCGAAGCTCATCCCTAGTAGCAAGTTTTCTGCTTCATTGCTCTTCATAGCTTGGTTCCATAGCAGTTTTCACTTCCTTTGCATCTTGCATATGGAATTGTTCCAAGATTTCTGAGATTTTCTGAGATTGGTTGAGAAGATAACTTCCACCTTCTCTCTCTATTTGGATTCCAAGATAGTAGCTAATGTTCCCTAGCTCTTTGATTTCAAAATTTTCTTTCAGCTTTTGAACTTTCTGATTGTAATCCCCTTCTTGTTCAAAACAGGTTATAATGTCATTGACATAGATAAGGATGCATATCCATCTGTCTTCTTAATTTCTGGAGTAGAGACAGGGGTCTGCTTTATTTCTTGAGAATCCCTCTCTTGTAAGCACTTCATTCACTTTCTCATTCCATATACTTGCAGATTCTTTAAGACCGTGGATGCTCTTCTGAAGTTTACACACAAGGTTGTCTCCTTGCTCAAACCCTGGTGGTTGCTCCATGTAGAGATCTTCCTTAATGTCTCCATATAGGAAAGCGGTTTTAACGTCTAGGTGTTTGACTTGCATGCCCTTCCTGGTTGCAACGCTAAGAAGATATTTCACCGGATTTCTGGGAGTAAGCCTTGGCAACTATTCTGGCTTTGTATTTGTGGATATTCCCTTCTGCATCTGACTTTACTTTGAGAGTCCACTTACCGTACTTCCTATAGTTTTGCAGTTAGGAGGGAGCTCTGTGAGTGTCCAGGTTTTATTTTCTTGAAATGACTATAATTCTTCTTCTGCTGCCTTTCTTCATTTATTGGCTTCACATTTTGGCAGTTTTTGCAATGAATATACCTCTGGCCGTTTTCGCTGTTCTTATGTGGATAAGCTGGTTATCTTCCACTAATAAGCTTACGGTCGCTTTTGTCTGTTTATCTTTCCTGTGCCATTCATCCGTCTCTCCGTGTGTGGGTCTGTCTGTATTCAGCACTTGTCACAAGTCATCCTGGCTAAGAAGCATTTATAGTTTAACCTTCACATCTGGACCACTTGCCATCTTTCAGTAGCTTGTATACAGTACACACTATACTCACTGAGTTGCAGAGTTCTCTTTCCAGTGCCTGGGTGCTGCTTGGTGTCTGCTGGGTACTCTGGGTGTGATGGGGTGTGCTGGGTCCCATAACCTTTTGTGCAGAGTATTTAAATTATGCGCTGGAAGCTTCTTGGATTACAGCAAACAGCTTCAATTTTTTGGAGGATTAGCAATGCATGTCTTACAGCATGAGAAACATGAAACAGGAACTAACCACAAACAAGTGCACTGAACTTAGATAGATGTTACATCCTGTCATATCATAGAATACACATTACAACACTATAATACTACAGTGCCACCTGCTGAATAGATAAGTATAATGCATGCAGTATTTAGTTCACAGTACTTTACATTAGATGCTGTTATTTTTCCAACAAATATGATGATCTTTTTGCACATATAAGGGTTATAATGAAGAACAGGTATCACAATACCTTTATTATAGCACTGCACCCTCTTCCACTGTCAGACTAGACAACACTATCAACCCCCATATATATATATATATATATATATATATATATATATATATATATATATAAATAAATAGCATTTAAAGCAAGCACTTTTCAAATGAATTGGTCAATGACATCTACATCCCTTGTAGAAAAAATGTATAAAGAACCCCATATCCGGGGAAATGAATGGGACTATAAGGATGCCAATTGACTAGATTTATACAGTAATCCCCATAGAGAATGTATCAAATTGCAAGGAGCAAACATATACAGTTAAAATTATGTTTATTACAAAAATCATGATGACATTAAAACAAAGGAATACAGAAATACACCGTGATGCATTTGTTCCTTCAAGATAACATGCTGCTAGTCCTACATGTTTCGCCTGAAAGCAGGCTTCTTCAGGGACACAGACACTTTAACAAATCTGGTGACTCATAAATGGACTCCTCATGGCAGGTTAGGGTGTACAGCCTCCCAACTGAGTGGGGGTATGTTGATATATGTATCCCCTTACACGTGTCCCATAGCCAGACGCACACCACAAGGAAAATATGCACGGGGGGGTATGTACCCAATTCCAATATATAGCTATATATGTTAGCAGGATATTGGATTGCTGGGGAGCCTAACCCTGCACAGCTTGCCCAGATGGGAACAAAGACCACATTTGAATAATAGATATTACTCCCCGGGGAGAGCTGAGGGAGCCATGACACGCACAACAGATTACAGATTCCAGGGGACAGCGTTTCCTATGGGATTTGTTTAAACCATTATTGGTTGATTCTAGCTATAGAAGTAATATCCATTATTCAAATGCGGTCTTTGTTCCCATCTGGGCAAGCTGTGCAGGGTACTCTAGTCAATTGGCATCCTTATAGTCCCATTCATTTCCCTGGATATGGGGTTCTTTATACATGTTTACATATATATATATATATATATATATATATATATATATATGAGTCATAGTCGAAATTGTTGGCACCCCAAAAAGTTTTCCAGAAAATCAAGTATTTCTCACAGAAAAGTATTGCAGTAACACATGTTTTGCTATACACATGTTTATTCCCTTTGTGTGTATTGGAACAAAACAAAAAAAGGGAGGAAAAAAAGCAAATTGGACATAATGTCACACAAAACTCCAAAAATGGTCTGGTCAAATTTCTTGGCACCCATAACTTAATATTTGGTTGCACACCCTTTGGAAAAAATAACTGAAATCAGTCGCTTCCTATAACCATCAATAAGCTTCTTACACCTCTCACCTGGGATTTTGGACCACTCTTCCTTTGCAAACTGCTCCAGGTCTCTCTTATTGGAAGGGTGCCTTTTCCCAACAGCAATTTTAAGATCTCTCCACAGGTGTTCAATGGGATTTAGATCTGGACTCATTGCTGGCCACTTTAGAACTCTCCAGCGCTTTGTTGCTATCCATTTCTGGGTGCTATTTGACGTATGTTTGGGGTCATTGTCCTGCTGGAAGACCCAAGATCTCGGACGCAAACCCAGTTTTCTGACACTGGGCCCTACAGTGCGACCCAAAATCCTTTGGTAATCCTCAGATTTCATGATGCCTTGCACACATTCACTCACTCACTCACTCACTCACATTCAAGGCACCCAGTGCCAGAGGCAGCAAAACAACCCCAAAACATCACCAAATTTCACTGTAGGTACTGTGTTCTTTTCTTTGTAGGCCTCATTCCGTTTTCGGTAAACAGTAGATTGATGTGCTTTACCAAAAAGCTCTATCTTGGTCTCATCTGTCCACAAGACGTTTTCCCAGAAGGATTTTGGCTTACTCAAGTACATTTTGGCAAACTGTAGTCTTGCTTTTTTATGTCTCTGTGTCAGCAGTGGGGTCCTCCTGGGTCTCCTGCCATAGCGTTTCATTTCATTTAAATGTCAACGGATAGTTCGCGCTGACACTGATGCTCCCTGAGCCTGCAGGACAGCTTGAATTTTTTTGGAACTTGTTTGGGACTGCTTATTCACCATCCTGACCAGGGATGAGCCGAACACCCCCCTGTTCGGTTCGCACCAGAACCTGCGAACAGACAAAATGTTCGTGTAAACTTTAGAACCCTATTAAATACAATGGACTCGAACGTTCGAAATCTAAAGTGTTAATTATAAAGGCTAATATGCAAGTTATTGTCCTAAAAAGTGTTTGGGGACCTGGGTCCTGCCCCAGGGGACATGTATCAATGCAAAAAGAAGTTTTAAAAACGGCCGTTTTTTCGGGAGCAGTGATTTTAATAATGCTTAAAATGAAAAAATAAAAGTGAAATATTCCTTTAAATTTCGTACCTGGGGGGTGTGTATGATATGCATGTGAAGTGGCGCATGTTTCCCGTGCTTAGAACTGTCCCTGCAAAAAATGTCATTTTTGAAAGAAAAAAAATGCATTTAAAACTGACTCACGGCTATTAATGAATTGTCGGCTCCCGGCAATACATACAAAAGTCATTGAGAAAAAAAAAAAAAAAAAGCGTGGGGGTTCCCCAGAATTCAATTACCAGGCCCTTCAGATCTGGCATGGATTTTAAGGGGAACTCCACCCCAAGTTTAAAAAAAAATGGCGTGGAGTCCCCCTAAAAATCCATACCAGACCCCTTATCCGAGCACGCAACCTGGCCGGCCGCAGGGGAAAAGGGGGGGACGAGAGAGCGGCCCCCCCTCCCTCCTGAACCGTACCAGGCCACATGCCCTCAACATGGGGAGGATGTCCCCATGTTGATGGGGACAAGGGCCTCATCCCCACAACCCTTGCCCGGTGGTTGTGGGGGTCTGCGGGCGGGGGGCTTATCGGAATCTGGAAGACCCCTTTAACAAAGGGGACCCCCAGATCCCGCCCCCCCCTATGTGAATTGGTAACGGGTACATTGTACCCCTACCATTTCACGAAGAAAGCGTAAAAAAAATGTTTAAAAAAACACACAAACACCTTGAAAAAGTCCTTTATTTAAAAAAATAAATAAATAAACATTCCAGCGGTGAAATCCAGTGTCCCGCGGCGATCCCGATGTCCAGCGCTGTCCTTCATTGGTTGTGCCTGAGCGGACCTGATGGGGAACTCCCTCTCAGTATTTTAAATGTATAGACCCGCCCCTTCTAAAGTTCCCCATCAGGTCCGCTCAGCGGACGAGATGCGGAACATGAGAAGGGGCGGGTCTATACATGTATTACCAAAGTGAGAGCAGTTCCCCATCAGGTCCGCCCCTTCGGTATGGCAGACCCGCCTACGTCATTGGCTTGAGCGGGGAACTTCCTTCACTGTGTAATTTAAATTTACATAGTGAAGGAAGTTCCCCGCTCAAGCCAATGACGTAGGCGGGTCTGACATACCGAGGAGGCGGACCTGATGGGGAACTGCTCTCACTTTGGTAATACATGTATAGACCCGCCCCTTCTCATGTTCCGCATCTGGTCCGCAGAGCGGACCTGATGGGGAACTTTAGAAGGGGCGGGTCTATACATTTAAAATACTGAGAGGGAGTTCCCCATCAGGTCCGCTCAGGCACAACCAATGACGGACAGCGCTGGACATCGGGATCGCCGCGGGACACTGGATTTCACCGCTGGAATGTTTTTTTTTTTTTTTTTTTAAATAAAGGACTTTTTCAAGGTGTTTGTGTGTTTTTTTAAACATTTTTTTACGCTTTCTTCGTGAAATGGTAGGGGTACAATGTACCCCTTACCAATTCACATGGGGGGGGGGCCGGGATCTGGGGGTCCTCTTTGTTAAAGGGGTCTTCCAGATTCCGATAAGCCCCCCGCCCGCAGACCCCCACAACCACCGGGCAAGGGTTGTGGGGATGAGGCCCTTGTCCCCATCAACATGGGGACATCCTCCCCATGTTGAGGGCATGTGGCTTGGTACGGTTCAGGAGGGAGGGGGGGGCGCTCTCTCGTCCCCCCCTTTTCCCCTGCGGCCGGCCAGGTTGCGTGCTCGGATAAGGGGTCTGGTATGGATTTTTAGGGGGACTCCACGCCATTTTTTTTTAATTTGGGGTGGAGTTCCCCTTAAAATCCATGCCAGATCTGAAGGGCCTGGAATGGATATTTGGGGGAACCCCACGTCAATTTTTTTTTTATTTGCGGCGGGGTTCCCCTTAATATCCATTCCAGACCTGAAGGGCCTGGTAATTGAATTCTGGGGAACCCCCACGCTTTTTTTTTTTTTTTTATCAATGACTTTTGTATGTATTGCCGGGAGCCGACAATTCATTAATAGCCGCGAGTCAGTTTTAAATGCATTTTTTTCTTTCAAAAATGACACTTTTTGCAGGGACAGTTCTAAGCACGGGAAACATGCGCCACTTTACATGCATATCATACACACCCCCCAGGTACGAAATTTAAAGGAAAATTTCACTTTTATTTTTTCATTTTAAGCATTATTAAAATCACTGCTCCCGAAAAAACGGCCATTTTTAAAACTTCTTTTTGCATTGATACATGTCCCCTGGGGCAGGACCCGGGTCCCCAAACACTTTTTAGGACAATAACTTGCATATAAGCCTTTATAATTAGCACTTTAGATTTCTCCCATAGATTTTTCGAATTTGCCGCGAACACCCCAATTTGTTCGCTGTTCGGCGAACGGGCGAACAGGCAATGTTCGAGTCGAACATGAGTTCGACTCGAACTCGAAGCTCATCCCTAATCCTGACTATCCTGCGTTGAAACCTTTCATGAATTTTTCTCTTCCGTCCACGCCCAGAGAGATTGGCTACAGTGCCATGGGTTGCAAACTTCTTGATAATGTTGCGCACTGTGGACAAAGGCAAATCTAGATCTCTGGAGATGGACTTGTAACCTTGAGATTGTTGATATTTTTCCACAATTTTAGTTCTCAAGTCCTCAGACAGTTCTCTTCTCCTCTTTCTGTTGTCCATGCTTAGTGTGGCACACACAGGCACACAATGCAAAGACTAAGTGAACTTCTCTCCTTTTTATCTGCTTTCAGGTGTGATTTTTATATTGCCCACACCTGTTACTTGCCCCAGGTGAGTTTAAAGGAGCATCACATGCTTGAAACAATCTTATTTATCCACAATTTTGAAAGGGTGCCAAGAATTTGGACCAGCCCATTTTTGGAGTTTTGTGTGACATTTTGTCCAATTTGCTTTTTTCCTTCCTTTTTTTTTTATTTTTTTTTCCAATACACACAAAGAGAATAAACATGTGTATAGCAAAACATGTGTTACTGCAATACTTTTCTATGAGAAATACTTGATTTTCTGGAAAAATTTCTGGGGTGCCAACAATTTCGGCTATGACTGTGTATATACAGTCGGGTCCATAAATATTGGGACATCGGCACAATTGTAATCTTTTTGGCTCTATACACCTCCACAATGGATTTAAAATGAAACAAACAAGATGTGCTTTAACTGCAGACTTTCAGCTTTAATTTGATGGCATTTACATCCAAATCAGGTAAACGGTGTAGGAATTACAACAGTTTGTATATGTGCCTCCAACTTTTTAAGGGACCAAAAGTAATGGGACAATTGGCTGCTCAGCTGTTCCATGGCCAGGTGTGTGTTATTCCCTCATTATCCCATTTACAAGGAGCAGATAAAAGGTCCAGAGTTAATTTCAAGTGTGCTATTTGCATTTGGAATCTGTTGCTGTCAACTCTCAATATGAGATCCAAAGAGCTGTCACTATCAGTGAAGCAAGCCATCATTAGGCTGAAAAAACAAAACAAACAGAGATAGCAAAAACATTAGGTGTGGCCAAATCAACTGTTTGGAACATCCTTAAAAAGAAAGAATGCACCGGTGAGCTCAGCAACACCAAAAGACCCGGAAGACCACGGAAAACAACTGTGGTGGATGACCGAAGAATTCTTCTTTCCCTGGTCAAGAAAACACCCTTCACAACAGTTGGCCAGATCAAGAAGACTCTCCAGGGGGGGGGGCGTGTCCGGTGGCGAAAGGAGAAGGACGTGTTCTGGCTGAGCTCTGCAGCCTGAGCCCTAATCCACTGCCATCCGGCGGTATCGACAGGGATCCGAGCCAGGACGATACACTACCCTGCTACTAGCACGCTAAAGAGGCGCTAATATCAGGAATTGAGAGAGGATTAGAGAGGTCTGGAGGATTGTTAACCCGGTCCTCGGGCCTGCGGCCGACTCCTACCATCACCGCGCTACCGCCATCTTGAGGCCTGTGACTGTTCCGAATCCTCCGAGCGCCGGTCTTCAGCTCCGCAGACCCCCCGGTGGTGCCTCCGGACCACAGTACGAGTGGATGCCCTAGCCCAAGGCAAGAACAGGAGCCAAGCGGAGGGTGAAATACTTGAATAGGACCGGCGGCATCCTCCCGCAATGTGCGGAGGCCATCTTGCTACACCCGGGACCCGGCAAGGACACCATACCCAGCCATAAAGTGACCTGGTTCCCCCGAAGAGAGGAAGGACTGTTGTATCCAACCACAGGTGAGGCGATCTGGACCAGTGACTGACCAGCTGACTGATAACCCTGTTACTGTAGTCTGGTACGGCGGCCATCTTGCTACACCCTTGGCCCGGCTGCAATAGAGACATAGCTACCCCTGTCTTCCCTCACTAAGCCATTGTACTGCAGAAACAATCTGCCATACACACTAGTGGGGACACACAGACTAATGTAATATGGACCTTTTCTGCTAGGCTGCAGCCAGGCCTCTGCAACTTGATGCAGCGGTCATTCCTCCCTCATTACAACTAATGCACACAACGCACCGGCCCCCCCTACTACTGTGACTATACTTAAGCACGACAGATCTGCTTTCGAACATCCTCTCTAAGGATTTAGGGATATTGGTTAGGCGCGCAGAGCTGATGGCAGATGTGTGAGTGAAACCTGAGCTGCTGTGAGACCTGGGCCTGAAAACGAACCGTGTGCAAAGTGATTATGTCCACACAAATTGAAAAGGGGACACATAACCATGTTCTCCGCTCTCTGACTACCCCCAAAAGAAGGGTATCATCAACAAACCTGAACAAATACAGATATAGTGGGGGAGGGAGAAACTCAAAAATGGCGACACCGCACAGGCAAAACATGGAGGTAAAATTAGAGGATGACGAAGTGTCCCTTCCGCCATCTGAGGACTCAGCAGTGGGTCATGATGACAGTGACAGACCTTTGACCTATGCCACCATGACAGACATAGCTGCGGACATCAAAAGATCATTCACCTCCGCCATTACGGACATTAAAACGGAGCTGCTTAGGCTATCCGAACAAATGGCTGTAACGGAACGTGCAGGGAAAAGGAGAGACAGGGCACTGGTTAGACTGGATGACATCACTGCCTCTCACTCCCAACACTTGATTGAAATGAATAGACATTTGAAAGACTTGGATAATAGAGGAAGGAGACATAATATAAGAAATAGAGGTGTTCCTGAGACCATCCTCCCGGACCAAATCAAACCGGCGTTGACTTCCATCTTCAATAACCTTCTGGACAGACCTGAACAATCTCCCATAGAATTTGACAGAGCTCACAGGGCCCTACGGCCTTAAGCACCGGATGGAAACCCACCTAGGGACATCATATGTTGCTTACCCAACTTTAGCCTGAAGGAAGATGTCCTCCAGAAAGCAAGATCCAATGACCAAATCCTATTCAATGAGTCCACAGTACAACTGTTTCAAGACCTGTCACCGATTACTCTGAAGAACAGAAGAGCATTGAGACCGCTGCTGGAAGTCCTAAGAGGAAAAGGCATTAATTATAGATGGAAATATCCATTTGCACTACAAGCCTCTTATATGGGCAAACAACACTTGCTTAAAATCCCTGAAGATTTAAAAAAATTCTGCAAAAACCTACAAATAGCCCCAATCGATCTCCCTGATTGGTACGCGGACTTTCTACTACCGCCGGAAATCAACAACTACCAATTTGGATCTGGATCAACACCCACCCGCTCTCCTTTCCAACAAGGGCCATACCGCAAAAACGCCAACAGGAGCAATTTTGACTCTCCCTCTTTCCCCAAAGGAGCTAAAAGTCCTAGGCTCAAGTAAACAACCCAATATTCACTTCTACAGAATTCATGGGCGCAAGGGAGGAGGATAAACATAGAGGGGGAAATTACCCCCCCTTTTTTTTTGCACCACGAAAATCACAGACTTTCAGTAAAGAACCGGTAACAGGAAACTTTAGATTTAAATTTCCGTACGGGAGTCGAGTTTGTTTGTTTGGTTGTTATTTTATATAAAGATACCTCCTTTACCCCAACGGAAAATGTACCTCGGTTTGTTTCCTGGGAGATACTTGCACTCCCCTCTAAGAACAAAAGTAGGACAGGTGACACGCTCACGAAGACGACCTATTGGAACTCTCCACAATGTCCAACTAACTCTTTTTTCCACAGATATAGGAGAGGGGGTATCAGATCTCTTGACCCTAAGTGCCTACTTAAATCTTGCAATCTAAGTTCATGGTACTCACAATGTTTGAAGACTTACGAATAGGATCTCACGGGTGGCTAATTATACAGATTTTGATATGGTTTAATTTGCATAATTTCTCCACCTGGAGGCAGGGCGAGTGAAAGACCGGGATCAGACGACTGCGAAGTTCCTACCCACATCTGCTCTCTCCATACCTCAGAACTGTGAGTATACTAACTAACCACATTGAAGATGTAACGAGAGTGCGCTGCCTAGACAAGCGAGGGGGAACAAAAACTTACATCTGGATATGCTTTGTCACCTGGACACCGAATGCCCTCACATACCTTGTCAGCCCCACATGTGACAGTAATTACCGGTGGAGGCAGAATTTTTCTCAAACAGGCTTAAAGTAACCTGTCAATTTGCAACCACTTACCTGAGATCATTGTTTTTTTTTATAGTTGAATGTCTTGTATATGTGACTACTGTTATTCATTTTGTGCTGTGTCAACCTGCAAAAGCATTTATCTAGGCCTATAGGATATCTTTCCTGTTTGTCCTGCAGTGTGCAACATGATGCATGTACCAGGTGAGACGAGGGGACAAGACCTACTCATGATGTTATTGTCTATAGATTCTCATTATACATATCACGTAAGGCAAGATCTATTCCAGCTAACTTAGTAGAATTGCGGGGGTCTACCCCCCCTCTCCATCCCCCCTCTGGGTTGTTTTTTTTTTGTTGTCTTTTCCCTTCTCTCCTCCCTTGAACGTTGTTACTGTTTTAAAGTTAACGGTTTAAGATTACATTACAATTTTTTGAGGCTCACTTTCCCAGGTCTCCTAGTTTTGTCTCCATTTTCTATGAGATACAACCTCACACGCAACACACTATAGTGATACATTCTTGGTAATCACCATCTCACTGCCAAATTTGTTCTGTTGCGCCTCCCACTTACCCCTCAGAGTTGACATTAACGTCTCGTTTCAAAGACGACTTATTTGCTCTTCGCCTTTTAGGTGTAACTTGAGCACCCACTCAACCTCCCCTACCTGTTCACCCCCCTTTCCTTTTCACTACCCCTACCCCCTTCCATATCCTATCCATACTCTATCTAATAGCAAGATATTGCTCCTTGTCGCGAATCCCAATCGCACGATACGTAACCACACAAATTAAACCATGGCATATACTCATCTAGGGAAATCCCCGACCCTGATATCCCACAATGTCAACGGCCTCAATATCCCTGAGAAGAGATCTAAATTGCTAAGAGAACTTAAAAAAGCCCGCCCTTCTGTAGTTTTCCTACAAGAAACCCATTTCAAGAGCAAACATATCCCTACATTCACTGATAACATGTTTACAAAAATGTACCATGCCACAAACCATCTAGCCAAAACAAAAGGAGTTTCTATATTGTGTGAGGGGGTTAGCTCGGCAGCGGGTGTGTGTGACCCCCGGGATGGGCTCCCCACACAAAAACAGGCCCAGCAAACGGAGGTTGTGGTTTTCAAAATCAAAAAGGTGCGGTTTATTTTCTATTTACAGTGACAAAACACAGCAAAGCAAAAGAAACATAAACAAAATAAATCCTGGTCAACTTGACCTCTGACTAAACATACAGGTTTCCTAACTAACAACTGGGATCAGCCTAGTGCTGTCCTAGTCCCTAAGTCCCTGGTTTTAAATGTCCAAGCAAATAGCCACACAGGCTTTGTCTCACCGCACAGGGGTTCACTCTCCCTAGACAGTCCACACAGGTCTGGGTCCAGGTATGAGCTAACATCTAATGAAGCTGGGAGTTCTTATAGAGGCCTAAATGAGCTGACAAGCTTCAGCTGGTCTCATCAACTCCCTGTCTGCACGACGCCCCACACTCTCCCTAGAGGTATGAGTCATCCATGAGCCCACTAGCCCCAGCTGGGCTTATACAACTCTCCACCTAGTTGTATAAGTCGGCGTAAAGCCTGAATCTGGGCGAAATATATCTACCCCCCTGGATGCAACCAGGTGACTTTACCTTCCTGCTGTCACATACCCCCCCTCTTGTTTTAACCTCGGGGTTGGAACACCAGCAATCAGGCATTCATGTACTCGAGACAAAGCATCCACATTCCCCATTTGAACGCCAGGGCGATGCTTTACTGTGAAGTTGAATTCCTGGAGGGCCAGGAACCACCTATTCACTCTTCTATTTGTTTCCTTGTTTTGAGCCATCCACTTTAACGGAGCGTGATCCGTAACCAAGTCAAAGTGCCTACCTAGCAGGTAGTACCGAAGGGAATCTAGAGCCCACTTCACCGCTAAACACTCCTTTTCAACGGTGGCGTAATTTACCTCATGGGACTTCAACTTCCTGCTGAGGTAAATGACTGGGTGCTCTTCCCCGTTCCAGACCTGGGACAATACTGCTCCTAACCCCACATCTGACGCATCACTTTGTACGACAAAGTCTTTAGAGAAGTCGGGTGAGTACAACACTGGCTGGCTACATAAGGCTTGTTTCAAGAATTGGAATGCTGCCTCAGCCTCGGGGGTCCATTTAATCATGACCGACCCTTTCCCCTTCGTCAGGTTGGTTAGGGGCACAGCCTTAGAAGCAAAGTGGGGAATGAATCGCCGATAATACCCAGCGATTCCCAGAAAGGCTCGTACCTGCTTCTTGCTGTTGGGACGTGGCCAACTCTGGATGGCCTCGACTTTGTTGAGTTGGGGTTTTATTACTCCCCTCCCAATGGTGTACCCAAGATATTTGGCCTCTTCCTGCCCAATGGTACACTTCTTGGGGTTAGCCGTAAACCCCGCTTCCCGAACAGAGTCCAGGACTGCTTGCACTTTTGGCAGATGTGAGGCCCAATCTGTGCTATGGACAATTACGTCATCCAGGTAAGCCGCAGCATACTTCCGATGGGGCCTCAGCATCTGGTCCATTTTCCGCTGGAATGTGGCCGGCGCATTCTGTAACCCGAACGGCATTCTTTTATATTGGAACGCCCCGTCTGGGGTTACAAATGCGGTTTTCTCTTTGGCCGACTTGGCCAGGGGGATTTGCCAATACCCTTTTGTGAGGTCAAGAGTCGTCATGTATCGGGCTGTTCCCAGCCGGTCGATCAACTCATCTATACGTGGCATGGGGTAGGTGTCAAATTTTGTAACTTTGTTCAACTGACGAAAATCGTTACAAAATCGCCAGCTCCCATCCGGTTTAGGCACCAACACAATGGGACTAGACCAATCACTTTGGGACTCCTCTATCACCCCTAAGTTCAGCATTTTCTGTACTTCCTCCCGTATTGCCTCCCGTCGGGCCTCTGGGATCCGATAGGGTTTTAACTTCACCCTTTCACCGGGCGGGGTAATGATGTCATGCTCTACCCCAGATGTTTGTCCCGGCAGCTCAGAGAATACCTCCTTGTTGCGAAGCACAAACTCCTTAACCTCCTGTTGTTGGGGTTGTGACAAGGTGGCTGCTATTCCAACCTCAGGAATCACGCAACCAGTCTGAGCTGGTGACCAAGTGTCTGCGACTAGGGACTCTCTATCCCTCCAGGCTTTCAACAGATTAACGTGATAGATCTGTTCGGGCTTTCGCCTTCCTGGTTGTCTGACCTTGTAATTCACTTCGCTCACTTTTTCCATTATCTCGTAGGGGCCTTGCCATTTGGCAAGGAATTTACTTTCAACCGTAGGGACAAGTACCAGTATCCTATCCCCCGGGGAAAAGGTACGGGTCTTGGCTCCACGGTTGTACACTCTCTGCTGTGCTAACTGCGCTTGGGCCAAATGTTCCTTCACGATGGGCATTACCTGTGCAATTCGGTCTTGCATCAGGGCGACATGCTCAATCACACTCCTGTGGGGAGAACTCTCACTTTCCCAAGTTTCCTTGGCAATATCCAACAGCCCTCTTGGGTGTCTCCCATACAGTAACTCAAAGGGGGAGAATCCCGTAGAGGATTGGGGCACCTCCCTAATAGCAAACATCAGATAAGGAAGTAGACAGTCCCAATCCTTTCCATCTCTATCCACCACTTTCTTCAACATTTGTTTTAGGGTTTTGTTGAATCTTTCAACCAGCCCATCGGTTTGGGGGTGATACACAGATGTACGTAATTGCGTCACTTTGAACAATTTACACAGCTCCTTCATAACCCGGGACATAAAGGGTGTACCTTGGTCCGTAAGCAGTTCTTTACAAATACCCACCCGGCTAAAAACAAGAGATAGCTCTTTGGCTATGGTTTTGGCCGAGGTATTTCGGAGAGGGATCGCTTCTGGATAACGGGTGGCATAGTCCATTATAACTAATATGTACTGGTGCCCCCTAGCGGACTTGATTATAGGACCTACCAAATCCATGGCGATCCTCTCAAACGGGACCTCAATGATGGGTAGAGGGACCAGCGGGCTACGGAAATGTGGCATCGGGGCCGACCTCTGACACACAGGGCAGGAGGAACAATAATTTTCTATGTCCTTCATCACCCCCGGCCAATAGAATCTCTGTAATACCCTCTCTCGGGTTTTCTCTGTCCCCAGATGACCTCCAAGAATGTGCCCATGGGCCAACTCCAACACCAACTTCCTGTAAGGTTTGGGCACCACAAGCTGCTCAACGGTTTCTTCTGCCCTTTTTGACACCCGATACAGTAGGTCCTTCTCTACGCTGAAGTATGGGTAAGTGCAGGTATTATCTGGGTTCACTAACTCGCCATCTATTTTCACTACGTTTTCCCGTGCCTTTATTAGGGCGGGGTCTTTCAACTGTTCTGTGGCAAAGTTTTCCCTGTGAACCTCAAGATCAGAAAACTCCACAGACGGTAGGTTTTCGTCTGAGGAGGTGGGCTCCTCTCCAGTTTCTTGAGTCTCCCCTGCCAATACTGATAAGGGAAATTCCGGAGAGTCCTCACCACTCTCAGGGGAGTTCTGGCTATCACATTCCTGGTACATAGGGGCACCAGTGGGGGGCTCAGGATCATCCCACAGTTCCCAGAACTTCGGAAAATCCCTTCCCACAATGGCGTCATGCGGTAACTGAGATACTAAGCCCACTGGATGAAAGAGGGTACCTTTGGAGGTCTCGAAACACACTGTAGTCACTGGATACTCTCGGGTGTCCCCATGCACACAAATAACAGCTACCTTGCTATTCCCAGAGACCTCTGTTTTAACTAACTCAGCCTTTATCAGGGTCACAAGGCTACCTGAATCCAGCAATACCACAACATTTCTACCATTAACACACATTTTGCATAAATGTTTCTCAGTTCCTCGAATGGCAGTGCATGCGACTGTCGCACACAGCGACTGACGTCTGCCCGTCAGAAAGTCACACTGCATGGGTTCCTCCACAACCGGGCAATTGGCTGCAATATGTCCCGCTTGCCGGCAGCGGTAGCAAACGATCCTTCTTGCCGCCTCTTGAGCCGCTGATTTCCCAGGCTGTTCTCGCCAAACTTGGGGTAGAGCTCCCACCCACTCACTCTCTCCACCCTCACCCCTTGGAATCCTCTTATCCGCCCCTGGGGATGGTCTGGTCTTAGGGTGGAAAGTCCGAGTGTCTCTGGAAGAGGCCGTCAGGTTCTCTGTAGCCAAGTATTTCTCCACACGATCCACAAGACCATTGGCCGTCTCTGGGTCTCCATGGCTTACCCACTTTTGGATGGCAGTAGGAAGAGCTCTCAAAAACCGATCCATTACAACACGTTCCACAATCTTTGGTGCGGACAAAGTCTCTGGCTGTAGCCACTTTCTGCTCAGGTGAATGAGATCATACATTTGAGACCTGGGGGGTTTTCCAAGCTGGAAAGTCCAGTTATGCACACGCTGAGCCCGGACAGCCAGGGTGACACCCAGCCTTGCCAATATTTCAGCTTTTAGCATCACATAGTCTTTTGCTTGGTTAGGCTCTAGGTCATAGTAAGCTTTCTGCGATTCACCAGTTAACAGAGGAGCCACCAGTCCAGCCCACTGCTCCTCAGGCCACTTTTCTCTTTCAGCGGTCCTTTCAAATGTGGTCAAAAATACCTCTGGATCATCCTCTCCAGTCATTTTTGTCAATAAACGACTCACCCCAAAGGACGCGGTATTAGTGGGACGGCTTTCCTCACTGGTCTGCGGACGTTGCTGCATTACTGCTTCCATCTGTTGTTGTAGTCTCTGCTCTTGCTTCTGCAACAGGTCTATGAAGCGGGCCTCAGATTGCTGCTGGGCTTGTTGCTGAGCCTCCAGACTCTGTTGCAAAGTTGCGTTTGTCTGCTGCTGGGCTGCAAGGCTCTGTTGATGAGCTTGCTGCTGGGCTGCAAGGCTCTGTTGATGAGCTTGCTGCTGGGCTGCGAAGTTCTGTTGTTGAGCTGCAAGGCTCTGTTGATGAGCTGCAAGGCTCTTTTGCAAACCTGCATTTGTCTGCTGTTGATTGGCATTTGCTAGAGCCAGCTGTTTCAGTATCTCCTCCATGCTGGCTTAAAAAAAAACTGCCACTGGTTCCCACCAACTGTGAGGGGGTTAGCTCGGCAGCGGGTGTGTGTGACCCCCGGGATGGGCTCCCCACACAAAAACAGGCCCAGCAAACGGAGGTTGTGGTTTTCAAAATCAAAAAGGTGCGGTTTATTTTCTATTTACAGTGACAAAACACAGCAAAGCAAAAGAAACATAAACAAAATAAATCCTGGTCAACTTGACCTCTGACTAAACATACAGGTTTCCTAACTAACAACTGGGATCAGCCTAGTGCTGTCCTAGTCCCTAAGTCCCTGGCTTTAAATGTCCAAGCAAATAGCCACACAGGCTTTGTCTCACCGCACAGGGGTTCACTCTCCCTAGACAGTCCACACAGGTCTGGGTCCAGGCATGAGCTAACATCTAATGAAGCTGGGAGTTCTTATAGAGGCCTAAATGAGCTGACAAGCTTCAGCTGGTCTCATCAACTCCCTGTCTGCACGACGCCCCACACTCTCCCTAGAGGTATGAGTCATCCATGAGCCCACTAGCCCCAGCTGGGCTTATACAACTCTCCACCTAGTTGTATAAGTCGGCGTAAAGCCTGAATCTGGGCGAAATATATCTACCCCCCTGGATGCAACCAGGTGACTTTACCTTCCTGCTGTCACAATTGATTAACAAAGATTCCCCCTTTGAAGTTAAACAACTCCTCGCAGACCCCGAGGGTCGCTTCCTCTTCCTCAAAGGCGATTGGGCAGGTTCCCCTGTCACACTCGCCAATGTATATTTCCTGAATACCGCCCACATCTCATTCTGTCATAAGATAATTGACAAACTAAAATGGTTTGCTGAGGGTTGTATCATCTTGGGAGGAGATTTCAATATTCCCCTCTCCCCCCTCAAGGACACTTCTACGGGACATACACGGCTGTAACATATAGGATCCTCAAGCGAATCAAATTACTCTTGAGATCCTTATCTTTAGTAGATACCTGGAGATCTATTGTCACAAGCCGGACTGATGGCTAGTGGGGATACAGGAGGTGGATCCTCTGTACCAGAGAGGGGATGGCACGGGTCGTACTGAAGGACCGGTTCTAAGCAGCTACCGGTTTTCACCAGAGCCCGCCGCAAAGCGGGATGGACTTGCTGCGGCGGTAGCAACCAGGTCGTGTCCTCCAGTAGCGACTCCACCTCTCTGGCGGCTGAGATAGGCGCGGTACAAAAGGACTAGGCAGAGGCAAGGTCAGACGTAGCAGAGGGTCAGGGCAGGCGGCAATGGTTCGTAGTCTGAGACAATGGCAGCAGGTCAGATACACAGGCAAGGCAACTCACAAAACGCTTCCACAGGGTACTAAGACAACAAGATCCGGCAAAGACAGGAAGGGGAAGTGGGTTTATATCAGATTTGGGTGTGCACACAGTAATTGGGCCAGGCACCAATCAATGGTGCGCTGGCCATTCAAATCTCAGAAGGCCGGCGCGCCCTAGAGCGCAGCAGCGCCGCGCGCATCGGGAAGGAGCAGGAGGGGGATGGTGAGTAGGATGGGATGCGATCCGCGGACGGAGATGTGCCGCCGTGTGGATCGCATCCCCGCCGGTAACAGAGCAGTGCCCACGGCCAGGGGGGCTGACCGGAGCGCTGCAGGGGGACCGACGCCGCGAGCGCTCCGGGCAGGATGGGACACCCGGAGCGCTCGGCATTACAGTACCCCCCCTTAGGTCTTCCCCTTTTCTTGGAACCCAAGAATCTACGGATGAGCTCCTTGTCTAAAATGTTGGTCTCAGGCTCCCAGGATCTCTCTTCAGGACCACAGTTCTCCCAATCAATTAAAAAATATATTTTACCTCGGATGACCTTGGAGGCGAGGATTTCTTTCACCGAGAAGACATCGGAAGAACCAGAGACAGGAGCAGGAGCAGTGACCTTGGGGGAAAATCGGTTAAGAATGAGGGGTTTGAGAAGAGACACATGAAAAGAATTGGGGATACGAAGAGAAGGAGGAAGATGGAGTTTGTAAGAGACAGAATTGATTTGGTTTTTGATTTTAAAAGGTCCGAGGTAACGAGGGCCCAGCTTGTAGCTAGGTTCCCGAAACCGAACATATTTGGAGGAGAGACACACTTTGTCACCAGGGACATAGACAGGAGGAATTCTTCTTTTTTTATCTGCATGTCTCTTCATGCGGGCAGAGGCCAGTGATAGCGACTTTTGAGTCTCTTTCCAGATAGAGGTGAAGTCTTGAGTTAATTCATCCACGGCAGGAACTCCAGAAGAAGTGGGGATGGGGAGGGGGGCAATGGGTGACGGCCGTAGACCACAAAGAAAGCTGATTTGGAGGACGATTCAGAGTTCTTGAAATTGTATGAGAATTCTGCCCAGGGTAATAGGTCGACCCAATCGTCTTGACGGGCGGAGACAAAATGTCGTAAGTAGTGACCAAGGACCTGGTTAACTCTCTCCACCTGTCCATTGGATTGCGGGTGATAAGCGGAATAAAAATTCAACTTAATCTTTAGTTGAGTACAGAGAGCTCTCCAAAATTTTGAGATGAATTGAACGCCTCTATCAGAGACGATATGTGAGGGTAGCCCATGGAGACGGAAAATTTGAAGAAAAAAATGCTTCGCCAACTGAGGTGCAGTAGGCAGACCAGGAAGCGGGACAAAATGAGCCATTTTCGAAAAGCGGTCAACGACCACCCAGATGACAGTGTTACTATGAGACAAAGGAAGGTCCGTGATGAAATCCATGGCAATGTGGGACCATGGTTGTTCAGGCACAGGTAGAGGAAGGAGAAGACCTGCAGGCTTCTGGCATGGAGTCTTGTCACGTGCACAGATAGTGCAGGCCCGTACAAAGTCAGTCATATCTTTTTCCTGGGTAGGCCACCAATAGTGTCTGGCCATCAATTGTATGGATTTTTTGATTCCAGCATGACCGGCTAGATGGGAGGAATGGCCCCACCTGAGTATCTGGAGACGAAGGCATGGATGAACAAAAAGTTTTCCTGGAGGAACTGGCACCAGAGAAGCAGGAGCAGAGGAAATCAGACACTCAGGGGGTACGATGTGTTGAGGGGGAGTCCCGGTTTCAGAGGCATCGGAGGAACGGGACAAGGCATTAGCCCTGACATTCTTGTCTGCGGGACGAAAATGGATCTGGAAATTGAACCGGGCAAAGAACAATGACCACCTGGCCTGGCGAGAATTTAAGCGCTGAGCGGACTGAAGGTAGGACAAATTTTTATGGTCAGTGTAGATGGAGATAGGGTGAAGGGATCCTTCCAGGAGATGTCTCCACTCTTCTAATGCCAGCTTGATGGCCAACAGTTCACGGTCACCTATGGAATAGTTTTTTTCAGGAGGGGAGAAGGTTTTAGAGAAAAAAACACACGTGACGTTTCCTCCTTTAGCATTTTTTTGAAGAAGAACAGCTCAGGCTCCTACCGAGGAGGCATCAACTTCAAGGAAGAACGGCTTTATGGGGTCTGGTCGAGACAGGACAGGTGCAGAGGAGAAGGCGGTCTTAAGGCGAGTAAAGGCTTCTTCCGCTTGAGGCGGCCAGGACCTTGGATTTGCGTTTTTCTTAGTCAGTGCCCCTATAGGAGCAACGATGGTGGAGAAGTGGGGTATGAACTGACGATAGTAGTTGGCGAATCCAAGGAAGCGTTGGATAGCACGGAGTCCAGAGGGGCGTGGCCAATCCAAGTCTGTGGAGAGCTTGTCAGGGTCCATTTGAAGGCCTTGTCCTGAGACCAGATAACCTAGGAAAGGAAGGCTGCTGCGCTCAAAAAGGCATTTTTCAAATTTAGCGTAAAGATGATTTACGCGGAGGCGCTGGAGCACTTGACGGACATGGAGCCGATGTTCCTCAAGGTTGGTAGAGAAGATTAGGATGTCATCAAGATAGACAACCACACAGGTATACAGTACGTCCCGAAAGATTTCATTGACAAAATCCTGAAAGACTGCAGGAGCGTTGCAAAGTCCGAATGGCATGACTAGATATTCAAAGTGACCATCTCTGGTGTTAAATGCGGTTTTCCATTCATCTCCTTCACGGTTTCTGATGAGGTTATAAGCGCCCCTGAGGTCCAATTTCGAAAAAACGTTTGCTCCGCGCAGACGGTCAAAGAGCTCCGAGATGAGAGGCAGAGGGTAGCGATTTTTAATAGTGATATTATTGAGACCATGATAGTCTATGCAAGGGCGTAGTGATCCGTCCTTCTTGGCAACGAAGAAGAACCCCGCTCCGGCTGGAGAAGATGATTTCCTAATAAAACCTCTCTTGAGGTTCTCCTGTATGTAATCAGTCATGGCCTTGGTTTCAGGAGAGGAGAGAGGGTAAATTCTGCCACGGGGTGGTGTAGTATCTGGGAGCAAGTCAATCGGGCAGTCGTAGGGTCTATGTGGTGGTAAGACCTCCGCCTGTTTTTTGCAAAAGACATCAGAAAAGTCCTGATAGGCCTTGGGAAGGCCGGGCAAAGGAGTAGCGATGGGAACTTGACTGGTGGGTACAGACTTAGGACAATGCTTGTGGCAGGAGTAGCCCCAGGATTTGATGTCCCCAGTGGTCCAGTCGAGGGTAGGAGAATGGCGCTGGAGCCAGGGTAGGCCAAGAAGGATGTCAGAAGTACAGTTCGGCAAAACAAAGAATTCAATTTTTTCTTGGTGAAGAACACCAACGGACATGAGCAGGGGTTCGGTGCGGTAACGCACGGTACAATCTAGATTCTCTCCATTTACAGAGGAAATGAAGAAGGGTTTGATGAGACGGATAACAGGAACGTTGAACCCGTTGATGAAAGAGGCTTCAATAAAGTTTCCTGCAGAACCAGAGTCCAGGAAGGCCACCGCAGAGAAGGGGGAGCCAGCAGAAGGGGAAATCCGCACAGGAATAGTCAGACGTGGAGAGGAAGAATTCACACCTAGTAACGCCTCTCCCACGTTCACTAGGTGCGGGCGTTTCCCTGACGTAGAGGACGAATAGGGCAGTCCTTTAGGAAATGTTCAGAGCTCGCACAATAAAGGCATAAGTTCTCATTCCTACGGCGAGTCCTCTCTTGTAGGGTCAGGCGAGATCAGTCCACCTGCATGGCCTCCTCGACGGAAGGCATAGTATCAGGATGCGTTGGATTCAGGAAGAGAGGAGCCAGGCGCGGATAACGCCTGGTGCGAACAAGATCTTCCTCCTGGCGAAGCTCTTGGCGTCTTTCCACGTAGCGTATGTCAATGCGGGTAGCTAAGTGGATGAGCTCCGTCAGCGAGAAGGGTATCTCTCGTGCGGCCAGACAATCCTTGATGTGGCTGGATAAACCTTTCTTGAAGGTCGCGCAGAGAGCCTCATTATTCCAGGCTAGCTCTGAGGCCAGTGTGCGGAACTGTATGGCATATTCGCCCACAGAGGAGTTTCCTTGGACAAGGTTAAGCAGGGCGGTTTCAGCGGATGAGGCTTGGGCTGGTTCCTCAAAAACGCTACGAACCTCAGCAAAGAAGGACTGAACGGTGGCTGTAGCAGGGTCATTGCGGTCCCAGAGTGGCGTGGCCCAGGCCAAGGCCTTCCCAGACAACAGACAGACCACGAATGCCACCTTAGACCTTTCTGTGGAAAACTGGTCTGACATCATCTCAAGATGCAGGGAACATTGGGACAATAATCCCTGGCACATCCTAGGGTCCCCATCAAACTTCTCCGGAAGAGACAAGCGGATCTTCGAGGTAGTAGCGGCAGCTCGGAGAGGGGAAGATGCTGGAGCTTGTGGCGGCAGACGCTGCTGGATCATGGCGGTCAACTGCGACAGCTGCTGTCCTTGTTGGGCAATCAATTGCGACTGCTGGGCAACCACGGTAGTGAGATCAGCGAGACTAGGCAGCGGCACGTCAGCGGGATTCATGGCCGGATCTACTGTCACGAGCCGGACTGACGGCTAGTGGGGATACAGGAGGTGGATCCTCTGTACCAGAGAGGCGATGGCAGCGGCGGTAGCAACCAGGTCGTGTCCTCCAGTAGCGACTCCACCTCTCTGGCGGCTGAGATAGGCGCGGTACAAAAGGACTAGGCAGAGGCAAGGTCAGACGTAGCAGAGGGTCAGGGAAGGCGGCAATGGTTCGTAGTCTGAGACAATGGCAGCAGGTCAGATACACAGGCAAGGCAACTCACAAAACGCTTCCACAGGGTACTAAGACAACAAGATCCGGCAAGGACAGGAAGGGGAAGTGGGTTTATATCAAATTTGGGTGTGCACACAGTAATTGGGCCAGGCACCAATCAATGGTGCGCTGGCCCTTTAAATCTCAGAAGGCCGGCACACGTGCGCCCTAGAGCGCAGCGGGGCCGCGCGCGCCGGGAAGGAGCAGGAGGGGGATGGTGAGTAGGATGGGATGCGATCCGCGGACGGAGATGTGCCGCCGTGTGGATCGCATCCCCGCTGGTAACAGAGCAGCGCCCACGGCCAGGGGGGCTGACCGGAGCGCTGCAGGGGGACCGACGCCGCGAGCGCTCCGGGAAGGATGGGACACCCGGAGCGCTCGGCGTTACATCTATACACACCACTGGGAGAGATTATACCTTTTTCTCCCCTCCACATAAACAATATTCACAAATTGACTTGATTCTGATCTTTCAAAGGGATTTGTGCACCTTACATAAGGCTGAAATAGGTATAATCTCCCTATCAGACCACGCCCCCACAGCTATTTCACTGAAATTCGACCATCCGAAACGAACCACTTTTAATTGGAGACTCAATGCATCACTCCTGACTGACCAGACCATAAAAGACGACATTCACAGAGCAATTAATGAATACTTTAAAGCCAATGTAGACGCAGATACTAACCCCCTAAATAATTGGGAAGCTCACAAAAGTGTGATAAGGGGAGAACTTATGAGATGGGGCAGGAAAAAGAAAGAGAGGGAGAAAGAAATAGCTAAACTGTCCTCGTAAATAGCTACATTGGAATCACAACACAAACAATCACTCTCCATCAAGGTAGAAGAAGAGCTGATGCGCTGTAGGGCCGCCCTCAAATCTATACTGGACCTTAAAATTAGAAAGGCCCTCTTCTTTAAAAAAAGCATCTACTTTGAGCACGGAAATAAGAGTGGTAAACTACTAGCCAAAGCACTAAAAGATACTACCATGGCAGGACACATACATGCTATAAGGGACAAGGATGGTACCCCTAGACACAGGACTACTGAAATAGCTGACCTTTTTCATAAGTTTTACTCAAAACTCTATAACCTTCCGGAACAACATAAGCCCCCACATTTAACAACCATGAAACAAGAAACAATCTCTGAATTCCTTAAGGATAGCAAAATTCCCACGCTCAATCAGGAAGACACAGCGAAACTAGAAGAACCCATTGACACAGAAGAAATTTTAGAGGCGATCAAAGGCCTCAAAACAGGGAAAAGCCCGGGACCAGACGGTTTCACTTAACAGTACTACAAAACCTACACACATTTACTTATAAAGCCCCTTAGATCCACATTTAACTATTTGGCTAAAAATTAACATAACTCAGAATCCTTCCTCATGGCACACATTGCGGTAATACCCAAACCGGATAAAGACCAGACGGAATGTGAAAATTATAGACCTATCTCCCTATTGAACACTGATTTGAAACTCTTGGCCAAAATATTAGCTAACAGGTTGAAACCCCTACTGTCAAAAATTATAGGACCAGAACAAGTAGGATTCATGCCGGGCAGAGAGGCACAAGATAACATCACCAAAGCATTAAATTTAATACACTTCTCCCAAAATTCTAAAACAAAAGGATTGTTACTTTCTACTGATGCCGAGAAGGCTTTCGATAGGGTCTCTTGGGACTAAATGATGGCTACATGCTCCCATATTGGCTTAAATGAAAATATGCTTTCATGGATCTCAGCCCTATATCGAAACCCGCGTGCAAAGATCAAAGTTAACAATACCGTCTCTGACCCCATTAGGATCTGCAACGATACACGCCAGGGATGCCCGCTCTCCCCCCTTCTCTTCATCATCTCTCTGGAGCCCCTGATAAGGAAAATAAACCTGGCAGACGATATTTCGGGCTTTAAGATAGGAAAGAGAGAATACAAAGTTGCCGCTTATGCGGATGATCTATTATTTTTCCTATCACAACCGCATATATTCATCCCTAATTTAAAAATAATTTTTGAGACGTTTGGATTTATAGCCAATTTTAAGATTAACCAATCCAAATCTGAAGCCCTGAATATTAATCTTCCTCCTGATCAACTAAACTTAATGAAGGACAACTACAATTATAGATGGGAATGAAATACATTGAAATACCTAGGAATACACCTGACTGACAATTTAGATTCTCTTTACCCATACAACTATAAGCCACTACTTAACTCACTGATTAAAGAACTACGAGTATGGTCCTCTAAGACCTTCTCGTGGTTCGGCAGAGCCTCAATTTTAAAAATGACGGTCCTCCCAAGACTGCTCTACCTCTTTAACGCACTTTCCATTAAAATCCCAGAGACTTTTTTCACAAGCCTCCTCAGAGCACAGAGATGTTTCCTATGGGCAAACAAGAAACCAATAATTCATTTCAACTTGCTGACACACCCCAAAAACAGAGGAGGAATAGGCCTGCCTGATTTTAAAAAATATCACCAAGCCTCCCACATTACTAGGATACTTGACTGGCATTGCCATGGACAGGACAAAGACTGGATCCAACTGGAACAAAGCTTGACTCCAAACAACCTACTGTTCTACCCTTGGACACTACACTCCAAAACCGACAGGAATCAGACGCACCCCTTAGTAGCAAACACTCTTCAGGTCTGGCACAAAATTGTAGGCAAACACAACATTGCCTCCATACCTGGACCTCTGACCCAGGTCACCAATAACCCTGATTTTATCCCGGGACAACATCTGAAGGATGTACACCCATGCACAACCTCCCAATGCCTATCAGACTCAAGGGTCAAATCTTTGGACGCATTGCGGGCAGATTGGTGGGGGCCATTCCCGGGCCTCTGGTTTTACTTGCAACTAAGAGATTTCTTGATCAATAGCAAATTTGGGTCATTATACTGCATGCCAATGTCTCCACTTGAAACTCTCTGCTTTAAGAGATCCTCAGTAGCACATACCACTTCTCTAGCCTATTCCTGGTTAAACCAGGCTCAGCACACAGATGACTTGAAACATAAGGCTAAATGGGAAAGTGACCTAAAAATTAAGATATCGAAAACCCAATGGGAGAAGGCATGTATTATGACACATAAATGTTCCCGGAGCTCCAATTATCAAGAGATCTCTTACAAAATCCTTACCCAATGGTACATTACACCCCAGAGGTCTGGGAGATGGTCCACCGCAGCCTCAGATGCATGCTGGTGTTGTGAACATGATATTGGCACCTTCCTCCATATATGGTGGGAGTGTCCAAAAATTCTAGAGTACTGGGATGAGGTCAGAAAATGGGTCCAATTCATAACTGAAACCAATCTAAATCTGACAGCAGCAGCCTGCCTGATTAACGTTAACACTCTCACCATAAGCAAATATAAGAAATCTCTCACTAGACACCTCCTCCTTGCAGCGAAAACACTTATCCCACTTCATTGGAAGACCAAACGTGTTCCAAAAATTAGGGATTGGTTGGATAGGATACACCATATACACAGAATGGAAGAAATTGCAGCCATGAAAAAAGAAAATAGCACCAATTTTAATGAAATCTGGCAACCTTGGGTCTTATTCTCATACTCTCCTGAATTCCAGTTGCTTAATACATAAATTACTATGTACCCCAGGCTGATCATACTTTTTTTTTTTTTTGTAGAACCTAATTTGATGAAGTTAAGTCATAACATAAAGAATATATACATGTGATGGATTGTTATTGTATCTCTATTACCTGTACCCCCTATGCTCTACTCACTCCGCTCCTATCCCCCCCCCCACTCTTCCCCCTCCCCCCTCTTTCCTATTCTCTTTACCCATCCCGTTCTACTTCCCTTACATTTCCTTAATATATGTTCTGTAAGGTATAAGAAGATCATGAACCAATATTCATGGTTAGAGTTCTCCTCAAATATATATATATTTTACAATAATGTTTCTCTGACATGAGTGTGAACAAGATGTGACTTTTGTGGTCAAGCTAATCTTTCTTCTGTGTAACAGGCATGTATATTTAGGTTGAAATGTGACTTTGTGGTTAGGCCTTTTCCGGGAAAAAGTTTATCTGACTTCTGCTTTTTAACTGACAGGTTGACCACACTGACATCTGGCGTTTCTTATCTTCCTGTTTCAAATGTCAGAACATGTCTAGTTTGACCACAATTGACGTATGTTAACTGACCGCTTTTGCAGAAGTCAAAAAACCTGTTAGAATTTATTTTTGTCTAACTCATGAGGTTTTTGCTTATTGCTGATAGGTCCATAGGAGGGAGGCAACTTTTCTCGCTGTGTATAAAAAAGGACATGTAACCATTAAACGATATATTCTTGTATACCCATTCACTGTTTATTGGTGTCTTGAATATCCGACCGGTCAGAGAGACTTCCACAGATCCTGAGTCCAGCTCGAGCCAAGAAGGTCCAACAGAACCAGAACCTTTCATGTTCAGCATTTATTTGCCTCATATTACCCCTTGATTATCATCCGGGCTTTGTAATTTGTTAGGCCTTTGCCTATTTACTCTGTCTACAGCTGAGCCCTGGATGTTTAATTCTGTATTATGTATGCTTTTTTTATTACTTGTTACATGTAACGTGCTTCAATAAAACTCTTTGATTTTGAAAAAAAAAAGAACAATCTCCAGGAGGTAGGTGTATGTGTGTCAAAGTCAACAATCAAGAGAAGACTTCACCAGAGTGAATATAGAGGGTGCACCACAAGATGTAAACCATTGGTGAGCCTCAAAAACAGGAAGGCCTGATGAGAGTTTGCCAAACAACATCTAAAAAAGCCTTCACAGTTCTGGAACAACATCCTATGGACATATGAGACCAAGATCAACTTGTACCAGAGTGATGGGAAGAGAAGAGTATGGAGAAGGAAAGGAACTGCTCATGATCCAAAGCATACCACCTCATCAGTGAAGCATGGTGGTGGTAGTGTCATGGTGTGGGCATATATGGCTGCCAATGGAACTGGTTCTCTTGTATTTATTGATGATGTGACTGCTGACAAAAGCAGCAGGATGAATTCTGAAGTGTTTCGGGCAATATTATCTGCTCATATTCAGACAAATGCTTCAGAACTCATTGGACGGCGCTTCACAGTGCAGATGCACAATGACCCGAAGCATACTGCGAAAGTAACCAAAGAGTTTTTTAAGGGAAAGAAGTGGAATGCTATGCAATGGCCAAGTCAATCACCTGACCTGAATCCGATTGAGCATGCATTTCACTTGCTGAAGACAAAACTGAAGGGAAAATGCCCCAAGAACAAGCAGGAACTGAAGGCAGTTGCAGTAGAGGCCTGGCAGAGCATCACCGGGGATGAAACCCAGCGTCTGGTGATGTCTATGGGTTCCAGACTTCAGGCTGTAATTGACTGCAAAGGATTTGCAACCAAGTATTAAAAAGTGAAAGTTTGATTTATGATTGTTAATCTGTCCCATTACTTTTGGTCCCTTAAAAAGTGGGAGGCACATATACAAACTGTTGTAATTCCTACACCGATCACCTGATTTGGATGTAAATACCCTCAAATTAAAGCTGAACGTCTGCAGTCAAAGCACATCTTGTTCGTTTCATTTCAAATCCATTGTGGTGGTGTATAGAGCCAAAAAGATTAGAATTGTGTCGATGTCCCAATATTTATGGACCTGACTGTGTGTGTGTGTGTGTATATATATATATATATATATATATATATATATATATATATATATACCGTATTTATCAGTGTATAACACACACTTTTTCACCCTGAAAACAGAGTGAAAATAGCATGATATAGTATAAAAAGGTACATACTTCATTAAGCCTTGGGGGGGGTGCGATCTCAGGCGAGCAGACACAATCAGAGACAGGGGGGTCCCGGGACACTCAGACCCGGCATTGAAAACCTCCGGCAGACATCCTCCTGCTGCTCGCACACAGAAGCCAGTCTAACTCTCGCGGCCGTTATAGCGTAACCATGGTAACACTCTGCACTGCTCGCGGGAGTTGAGGCTGACAGGAATCTTATGTGGATTACAGAGTTTGTAATCTCAGCCGTTGGCGGTCATTTCTCGACAGGACAACGGCAGGTACAAATCTTTTTAATGAAAAGTGGAGTAAAAAAAAACGGTCTGCAGGGGGCTGGGGGTCCTCGGGGAGCAATAAATTATAATGCCAGCAGGGGGATGAGAGCAATGAATGACACTGCCTGACAGGGGGGAGGGGGAGCTAAGAGAGACACACAACACACACTGGCTGACAGACCCCCCTCCCTGCAAAGCAGAGTTTGTGTCTCTTTGCCCTCCCTTGTCAGGCATCAGTGTGTGCACTGGTCTTAACCACTTCAGCCCCAGAAGAATTTACCCACTTCCTGAGCTATCCTTATTTTGCTTCAAAGTTCTTTATTTACATTTTTTATTTTTTTCCTGAAAATTTCCTCTTAAAATTAGGGTGCGTGTGAACTTATTCTCTTATCTCTTGTTTCAGCGCCTTATATTCCTTCAGCAATGGCTTAAAGCAGAACTCTGGGATTTTCAAAAAATCACCCATTAGTACCCCCCCACACACACACACAAAACACTAAACAGTTGTAGCGGGGTCTTCAGATTTAGTGGGATACACCTGGGGGTAGTGTGACCCAGGTGTGTAATTATGTCAGGGTTTAGACCCCTTTTTGTTATTCGTGGAGGATTGGGGGATGTAATATTCTCCTTTGCCTGTGGGTGGCGGAGTACATACAGGCTTCAGGTAGAATATTCACCACAGTGCTACCCTTTTTGTCCCTTCCTGGAGATGGTACGGCTGGGGCAGGGAACCCGCCGTGGTGTTGATGGGGAGGAGATAAAAGGGGGAGACGCCCTAGCCACGAGGTCTTCGGGGATCATCTCGTCGCGCACCCAGGCACCTTCGGCCTGGGTGCGGGCGGTTCAAGGTTCCGGCCTAGGCGCCCTAGGCCTGGCCGGAATGAAGCTGGGATTCCATCCCAGGCACCTTCAGCCTGGGATGAGGTACTATTGAGGAGGCCTGGGACCCAGTGACTCCGACTGGGTCCCGCAAGGGTGAAGTGATTCCAGGGTGCCCCTTGCGAGGGGACCCGCATCTGAGGTGAGGAGGCTGGGGAGGTCACCCGTCCGAAGATTCCGGTGCAGCGTCAACCCGGTTACGGATGGGCCTCCGGTAACTCTCTTGGAGGACATCTTCCCCTGATAGGGGCTGCAACGCAGCGGAGGTATTCAAATTAAGACTCCTGCAACCCTTGGTCATAGCACAGGGGGTGTAGGGACCCAGATCAGTATAGTGCCTCGACCTGCTCATCCCACCGTATCCTGTTATTGCATTGCTTGTATGTGGAGATAAGAAATAAAACCAACAGTTGGACTGTGATCGGTGTATGGACTCTGTTAATGGGAGCAAAGGGTGGTTTGGTGGTTTCTGCACAACAGACTCGGTACATGCCCAAGACACACCAGCCCGAGGAAACATCAGATATTGGCCTTCACCTCACCCACAGTTATGGGGAGGACATGGGCCGTAGCGCACCTCACTCTGTCGCGTGACATACCCCTAGCTAAAGAGTGCGGGGTGAGGCCGCTACACAGTTATTACATTTGTGACACTTCTTACCGTTTAAGAGATATGACTGATTGAATTTTCAGGAAGTCAGCTCTGTGATTCTGTGATTCAAAAAATGCATCATCTTTTCTGGCAGGGAGGATCTCTTAGAACAGTGATTGCATCATATCCTCTTCTCTCTCTCTCTAACTTTAATCAGCCTACATTTCCCATGAATCCTTGAGATGGGAGTGAATGTGGGAGGTACACTAGACTTGTACAAGTAAATGTGAACTCGCCCACTTCAACATAAATCACACCCCTCATTCTGCAGCCAGCAAGCCACACATAACACACAGTATGATAGGTTACAGCCTTATAAATGCAAACCAGTGCAATGTGTCAGTGTCCACCAGAGCCAAATGTCAGGGACCACCAGAGCCAAATGTCAGGGACCATCAGAGCCAAATTTCAGGGACCACCACCAGTGCCGAATGTCAGGGACCACCACCAGTGCCGAATGTCAGGGACCACCAGAGCCAAATGTCAGGGACCACCACCAGAGCAGAATGTCAGGGACCACCAGAGCCAAATGTCAGGGACCACCAAAGTCAAATGTCAGAGACCACCAGTGCCGAATTCCAGGGACCACCACTAGTGCCGAATGTCAGGGACCACTAGAGCCAAATGTCAGGGACCACCAGTGCGGAATGCCAGGGACCACCACCAGTGCTGAATGCCAGGGATCGCAAGTGCAGTATGTCTGTTCCACCAGTGCAGCTTGTCAGAGACCACCAGTGCCGAATGTCAGGGACCACCAGAGCCAAATGTCAGGGACCACCACCAGAGCAGAATGTCAGGGACCACCAGAGCCAAATGTCAGGGACCACCAAAGTCAAATGTCAGGGACCACCAGTGCCGAATTCCAGGGACCACCACTAGTGCCGAATGTCAGGGACCACTAGAGCCAAATGTCAGGGACCACCAGTGCGGAATGCCAGGGACCACCACCAGTGCTGAATGCCAGGGATCACAAGTGCAGTATGTCTGTTCCACCAGTGCAGCTTGTCAGGGACCACCAGTGTAGAGCGAGGATTATTATTAGAAATTGCTTGTATGACACAGCGGAGATCTCCCGCGGTGTCAGGTATTGTATATGAGAACACAGAGCGCTGATGTCTCGCCTACCTGTATTTCGATTGACAGTGCACTGTGCCAATACCGGAGGGAGGCAGACATCAGCTGTGTTATGTGAGTGGGGAAGTTTACTATCGAGCCGTGTGGTTCTAATAATACACGACTATAGATATATGTATGTGTTTATATTAAGGATACATGCCCCAATATACATAGAACAGCAGGCTCACATTTCTACCACTAATGAACATGCGTTCACATACATGTCTCCACATACCGACATATATATGGCTGAATTATGTCCAGCAGCATACCAATTAACTGACATAGTTATGATTTCCATCATTTCCTTTGGTTCTGTACACTTATATCACTGGGGCCTACACCATTATTATTATAATTATTATTATTATTATTATTATTATTATTATTAACACATCGTATTTACACACATGTAGGGAGTGGGGTCTCCACACAGATGGCACAACATAGATCCCACCCATTTATGTGTTCACCACCCAGCTAAATATATATAATTAGATGATTCAGGAATAAATAACATTCACCTATTTGGTTTAATAAATAAATAGACACGGTCACATAGATTCACTTTAATTACTTATTCATTTATTTATTCATTTATCTATTTATTTCCATGTTTTTTAACCTCTTCACCTACTCCCTAATTGAATATTTACACTTACAATACATCTTCACCTACTCACTAATTGAATATTTACACTTACAATACATCCACTGTTATATAGGCATGTAGAGGCGCATGTATATACACATACACATATTTATATTATATTATACTTTTTGTTTCACGATTTTAGATTTATTCATTTAGTTCTATTATATGTTTCACATATATTCTTGCACATAGAATCGATTATGGCACATTATATAATCACACTGCTCACAGAATGTGTCGAGATTTCAGGTGATCAATTGAATTCAATTGATCAAACAATCAATTAAGCAAATTTTCTGGTCACATGGTCCAAAAGGAAATAGTATTTAAGCAGTATTAATTTCTGTGATTATTAGCTATGACTAAGCACTGTTTGTTAGTGTGAAACGCGTCAGCTCTTCTGTCCATTCTGTTCTGCTGTGGCATGTATTTTTGATGTCCATTTTTGAATAAGAGGCAAAAACTTTTTTGGAGTGCGGCTGTCCAGAATTTCTTCCCATTTTTGCATGGTTACATGCATTGCCAGCACCTGGGGCTTCTAATCTGGAAGAAAGGCTTTTACTTTTGCTTGAACTTCCTGAAGCGGTGATATCCCTTTCTATACCTGACACAGCAGGACATCCCCGCTGTGTCATACAACAGATTTCTAATAATAATCCCCACATTGCACAGAGATAGCAGCCGGGGGTGGCGGGCAGGGACCACCAGAGCCGAATGTCAGGGACCACCAGAGCCAAATGTTAGGGACCACAACCAGTGCCGAATGTCAAGGACCACCAGAGCCAATCATCAGGGACCACCAAAGCCGAATGTCAGGGACCACCAGAGCCGAATGCCAGGGACCACCAGTGCCGAATGTCAGGGACCACCACCAGTGCCGAATGTCAGGGACCACCACCTGTGCCTAATGTCAGGGACCACCACCACCATACTGAATGCCAGGGACCACCACCAGTGCCGAATGCCAGGGGACAGTCGAGGATTGCTGGCAGGGAGGAGGAGAAAAGAGGAGAGTGGAGAAGGACACCTCCTCCATGGGCGGCACAGACCGGAGGCTGAGAGACCCCTTCCGCCCACAACAACATGTCAGCTTCCTACCTGCTTTTTCACAGGACTACAAGGGGGTGTGTCAGACCGCTGGCTGAGCTTAGGAGAGGGATAGAAGCCAGCGGTCTTACACACAGGATGTAAGCAAGCAATAACGTTTTTTCAGCAAGTTCAGCAGCCTATTACAGAGGAACTACAGAGCTCAGAGGAACATGAATAGCAAACTTGGTGAAGGTAGGAGATCAGCAACAAGGACATGGAAAAAAAAATAACCGGAGTTCTGCTTTAAGTTCTGATTGTTCCTTGTTTTCATTATAAATATTTTGTTATGCAATTTTATTTTCTTGTTATTTAGTGTTTCTACATGGATATATGTATCTAACTGATTTTGTTACAAACATACCAATTTTACCATCTGCCAAATCTTTTCCGAACAGTAACTCGGTTTTCACTCATTGATCTGTTTGGATAAAGTTTGGCTGGAAAAAAAATTCTCTTTTTTTTGATTTTGTCTATATTGTTTCATTATTTATGTAATTTTACTTTACAATTTATATTGTACCCTTTTTCCACTTTTTTCTCTTTCTGTGAAAATATGTAAAATAATGACGCTACAAAGGTACTGTTTTCCAGCCAAAGCTATTTTAGGCAATGGAATTCACCATGAATAAATAATGAAACAGGCTGAAAATATTTTGGCTTATAAAGAACAGTAATTCAGATTCTTTAGCATTCCCACCATCATGTCGGATGTGTCAAAAGTATCAAAAGTGGAACATTCGATGCAACCCCCTATACCAGCTTCCATCACAAGTTACCATAATATTTTTTTTAAGCTTTGTCCCATTTGGGATGGTTCATACAGTACATTCACAATTTTCATAACATCACTTTGGTCCTAAAACAGTGAATAATAAAATCTGAATTAGTGTTTAAATTTAGAAGCTTTAATTAAAGTTATGAAGGAAAGGGCTTGTGGTATTATGTGTTGGGGCTAGGTTAAATGTTAAATTTCTAATTTAGGATAGGGTCTAAGGACTAAGGGATCACAATAAGCAGTATGTTAAATGTAATGCTTAGTGGGAGGGACATATTAGGTGTAAAGATGTGGATAAAAGTTAGAATATAGTAAAAAAAAAATAGCACAGGAAGTTACTTACTATCAGTGTGATGTGACCGATGTGCTGTTGTCTCTTTGTTTAATAGAAATATTCCTCTTCTAATCCCTGGTGGGGGCAGGGGTTAAAAGAGCTGATGGTCCTGTGACAGGCAATCATCTAGAGTTCCCAACTATGTCCGGTTTTCTTTCCAATCAATGGCCCACATTTTTTTTTTCACTAAACCTTGGCTTAAGGATTATCAATAGTCAAAGTGGACAAGGGCGTTTGCAAAAAAAATACATACCTGATGAGAGGGATTCCCTTGTGGCTGATTGCTAAGCCTTCAAAGGTGAAAAGAGGGCGTGCTAGGCACAAAGAAGCACAAGTGCCATTTAGGTAGTGTGAGGGGGTTAGCTCGGCAGCGGGTGTGTGTGACCCCCGGGATGGGCTCCCCACACAAAACAGGCCCAGCAAACGGAGGTTGTGGTTTTCAAAATCAAAAAAAGGTGCGGTTTATTTTCTATTTACAGTGACAAAACACAACAAAGCAAAAGAAACATAACCAAAATAAATCCTGGTCAAGTTGACCTCTGACTAAACATACAGGTTTCCTAACTAACAACTGGGATCAGCCTAGTGCTGTCCTAGTCCCTAAGTCCCTGGTTTAGTAAAAGTCCAAACAAATAGCCACACAGGCTTTGCCTCACCGCACAGGGGTTCACTCTCCCTAGACAGTCCACACAGGTCTGGTTCCAGGCATGAGCTAACATCTAATGAAGCTGGGAGTTCTTATAGAGGCCTAAATGAGCTGACAAGGTTCAGCTGGTCTCCTCATCTCTGTCTGCACGACGCCCCACACTCTCCCTAGAGGTATGAGTCATCCATGAGCCCACTAGCCTTATACAACTCTCCACCTAGTTGTATAAGTCGGCGTAAAGCCTGAATCTGGGCGAAATATATCTACCCCCCTGGATGCAACCAGGTGACTTTACCTTCCTGCTGTCACATACCCCCCCTCTTGTTTTAACCTCGGGGTTGGAACACCAGCAATCAGGCATTCATGTACTCGAGACAAAGCATCCACATTCCCCATTTGAACGCCAGGGCGATGCTTTACTGTGAAGTTGAATTCCTGGAGGGCCAGGAACCACCTATTCACTCTTCTATTTGTTTCCTTGTTTTGAGCCATCCACTTTAACGGAGCGTGATCCGTAACCATGTCAAAGTGCCTACCTAGCAGGTAGTACCGAAGGGAATCTAGAGCCCACTTCACCGCTAAGCACTCCTTTTCAACGGTGGCGTAATTTACCTCATGGGACTTCAACTTCCTGCTGAGGTAAATGACTGGGTGCTCTTCCCCGTTCCAGACCTGGGACAATACTGCTCCTAACCCCACATCTGACGCATCACTTTGTACGACAAAGTCTTTAGAGAAGTCGGGTGAGTACAACACTGGCTGGCTACATAAGGCTTGTTTCAAGAATTGGAATGCTGCCTCAGCCTCGGGGGTCCATTTAATCATGACCGACCCTTTCCCCTTCGTCAGGTTGGTTAGGGGCACAGCCTTAGAAGCAAAGTGGGGAATGAATCGCCGATAATACCCAGCGATTCCCAGAAAGGCTCGTACCTGCTTCTTGCTGTTGGGACGTGGCCAACTCTGGATGGCCTCGACTTTGTTGAGTTGGGGTTTTATTACTCCCCTCCCAATGGTATACCCAAGATATTTGGCCTCCTCCTGCCCAATGGTACACTTCTTGGGGTTAGCCGTAAACCCCGCTTCCCGAACAGAGTCCAGGACTGCTTGCACTTTTGGCAGATGTGAGGCCCAATCTGTGCTATGGACAATTACGTCATCCAGGTAAGCCGCAGCATACTTCCGATGGGGCCTCAGCATCTGGTCCATTTTCCGCTGGAATGTGGCCGGCGCATTCTGTAACCCGAACGGCATTCTTTTATATTGGAACGCCCCGTCTGGGGTTACAAATGCGGTTTTCTCTTTGGCCGACTTGGCCAGGGGGATTTGCCAATACCCTTTTGTGAGGTCAAGAGTCGTCATGTATCGGGCTGTTCCCAGCCGGTCGATCAACTCATCTATACGTGGCATGGGGTAGGTGTCAAATTTTGTAACTTTGTTCAACTGACGAAAATCGTTACAAAATCGCCAGCTCCCATCCGGTTTAGGCACCAACACGATGGGACTAGACCAATCACTTTGGGACTCCTCTATCACCCCTAAGTTCAGCATTTTCTGTACTTCCTCCCGTATTGCCTCCCGTCGAGCCTCTGGGATCCGATAGGGTTTTAACTTCACCCTTTCACCGGGCGGGGTAATGATGTCATGCTCTACCCCAGATGTTTGTCCCGGCAGCTCAGAGAATACCTCCTTGTTGCGAAGCACAAACTCCTTAACCTCCTGTTGTTGGGGTTGTGACAAGGTGGCTGCTATTCCAACCTCAGGAATCACGCAACCAGTTTGAGCTGGTGACCAAGTGTCTGCGACTAGGGACTCTCTATCCCTCCAGGCTTTCAACAGATTAACGTGATAGATCTGTTCGGGCTTTCGCCTTCCTGGTTGTCTGACCTTGTAATTCACTTCGCTCACTTTTTCCATTATCTCGTAGGGGCCTTGCCATTTGGCAAGGAATTTACTTTCAACCGTAGGGACAAGTACCAATATCCTATCCCCCGGGGAAAAGGTACGGGTCTTGGCTCCACGGTTGTACACTCTCTGCTGTGCCAACTGCGCTTGGGCCAAATGTTCCTTCACGATGGGCATTACCTGTGCAATTCGATCTTGCATCAGGGCGACATGCTCAATCACACTCCTGTGGGGAGAACTCTCACTTTCCCAAGTTTCCTTGGCAATATCCAACAGCCCTCTTGGGTGTCTCCCATACAGTAACTCAAAGGGGGAGAATCCCGTAGAGGATTGGGGCACCTCCCTAATAGCAAACATCAAATAAGGAAGTAAACAGTCCCAATCCTTTCCATCTCTATCCACCACTTTCTTCAACATTTGTTTTAGGGTTTTGTTGAATCTTTCAACCAGCCCATCGGTTTGGGGGTGATACACAGACGTACGCAATTGCGTCACTTTGAACAATTTACACAGCTCTTTCATAACCCGGGACATAAAGGGTGTACCTTGGTCCGTAAGCAGTTCTTTACAAATACCCACCCGGCTAAAAACAAGAGATAGCTCTTTGGCTATGGTTTTGGCCGAGGTATTTCGGAGAGGGATCGCTTCTGGATAACGGGTGGCATAGTCCATTATAACTAATATGTACTGGTGCCCCCTAGCGGACTTGATTATAGGACCTACCAAATCCATGGCGATCCTCTCAAACGGGACCTCAATGATGGGTAGAGGGACCAGCGGGCTACGGAAATGTGGCATCGGGGCCAACCTCTGACACACAGGGCAGGAGGAACAATAATTTTCTACGTCCTTCATCACCCCCGGCCAATAGAATCTCTGTAATACCCTCTCTCGGGTTTTCTCTGTCCCCAGATGACCTCCAAGAATGTGCCCATGGGCCAACTCCAACACCAACTTCCTGTAAGGTTTGGGCACCACAAGCTGCTCAACGGTTTCTTCTGCCCTTTTTGCCACCCGATACAGTAGGTCCTTCTCTACGCTGAAGTATGGGTAAGTGCAGGTATTATCTGGGTTCACTAACTCACCATCTATTTTCACTACGTTTTCCCGTGCCTTTATTAGGGCGGGGTCTTTCAACTGTTCTGTGGCAAAGTTTTCCCTGTGAACCTCAAGATCAGAAAACTCCACAGACGGTAGGTTTTCGTCTGAGGAGGTGGGCTCCTCTCCAGTTTCTTGAGTCTCCCCTGCCAATACTGATAAGGGAAATTCCAGAGAGTCCTCACCACTCTCAGGGGAGTTCTGGCTATCACATTCCTGGTACATAGGGGCACCAGTGAGGGGCTCAGGATCATCCCACAGTTCCCAGAACTTCGGAAAATCCCTTCCCACAATGGCGTCATGCGGTAACTGAGATACTAAGCCCACTGGATGAGAGAGGGTACCTTTGGGGGTCTCGAAACACACTGTAGTCACTGGATACTCTCGGGTGTCCCCATGCACACAAATAACAGCTACCTTGCTATTCCCAGAGACCTCTGTTTTAACTAACTCAGCCTTTATCAGGGTCACAAGGCTACCTGAATCCAGCAATACCACAACATTTCTACCATTAACACACATTTTGCATAAATGTTTCTCAGTTCCTCGAATGGCAGTGCATGCGACTGTCGCACACAGCGACTGACGTCTGCCCGTCAGAAAGTCACACTGCATGGGTTCCTCCACAACCGGGCAATTGGCTGCAATATGTCCCGCTTGCCGGCAGCGGTAGCAAACGATCCTTCTTGCGGCCTCTTGAGCCGCTGATTTCCCAGGCTGTTCTCGCCAAACTTGGGGTAGAGCTCCCACCCTCTCACTCTCTCCACCCTCACCCCTTGGAATCCTCTTATCCGCCCCTGGGGATGGTCTGGTCTTAGGGTGGAAAGTCCGAGTGTCTCTGGAAGAGGCCGTCAGGTTCTCTGTAGCCAAGTATTTCTCCACACGATCCACAAGACCATCGGCCGTCTCTGGGTCTCCATGGCTTACCCACTTTTGGATGGCAGTAGGAAGAGCTCTCAAAAACCGATCCATTACAACACGTTCCACAATCTTTGGTGCGGACAAAGTCTCTGGCTGTAGCCACTTTCTGCTCAGGTGAATGAGATCATACATTTGAGACCTGGGGGGTTTTCCAAGCTGGAAAGTCCAGTTATGCACACGCTGAGCCCGGACAGCCTGGGTGACACCCAGCCTTGCCAATATTTCAGCTTTTAGCATCACATAGTCTTTTGCTTGGTTAGGCTCTAGGTCATAGTAAGCTTTCTGCGATTCACCAGTTAACAGAGGAGCCACCAGTCCAGCCCACTGCTCCTCAGGCCACTTTTCTCTTTCAGCGGTCCTTTCAAATGTGGTCAAAAATACCTCTGGATCATCCTCTCCAGTCATTTTTGTCAATAAACGACTCACCCCAAAGGACGCGGTATTAGTGGGACGGCTTTCCTCACTGGTCTGCGGACGTTGCTGCATTACTGCTTCCATCTGTTGTTGTAGTCTCTGCTCTTGCTTCTGCAACAGGTCTATGAAGCGGGCCTCAGATTGCTGCTGGGCTCGTTGCTGAGCCTCCAGACTCTGTTGCAAAGTTGCGTTTGTCTGCTGCTGGGCTGCAAGGCTCCTTTGCAAACCTGCATTTGTCTGCTGTTGATTGGCATTTGCTAGAGCCAGCTGCTTCAGTATCTCCTCCATGCTGGCTTAAAAAAAACTGCCCGCATTCTCCACCAACTGTGAGGGGGTTAGCTCGGCAGCGGGTGTGTGTGACCCCCGGGATGGGCTCCCCACACAAAACAGGCCCAGCAAACGGAGGTTGTGGTTTTCAAAATCAAAAAAAAGGTGCGGTTTATTTTCTATTTACAGTGACAAAACACAGCAAAGCAAAAGAAACATAACCAAAATAAATCCTGGTCAAGTTGACCTCTGACTAAACATACAGGTTTCCTAACTAACAACTGGGATCAGCCTAGTGCTGTCCTAGTCCCTAAGTCCCTGGTTTAGTAAAAGTCCAAACAAATAGCCACACAGGCTTTGCCTCACCGCACAGGGGTTCACTCTCCCTAGACAGTCCACACAGGTCTGGTTCCAGGCATGAGCTAACATCTAATGAAGCTGGGAGTTCTTATAGAGGCCTAAATGAGCTGACACTCTCCCTAGAGGTATGAGTCATCCATGAGCCCACTAGCCTTATACAACTCTCCACCTAGTTGTATAAGTCGGCGTAAAGCCTGAATCTGGGCGAAATATATCTACCCCCCTGGATGCAACCAGGTGACTTTACCTTCCTGCTGTCACAGTAGATATGCTGGAAGCTGCTTGCAGCACAGCGAAAGTGGATAGCTGTCAGCTGGTCTGTCAGGACAGATGGTAGGACCTCTGTAGCCCCTGCAGATGTAGCATAAAAATGGCAGCAATCGCAGGCAAGGTGGAAACCGAAAAAGAAGCAGGATCAGGCTGGCAGGGCAGGACTGAAGAAGCGTAGTCAGGATGAGGGCTAAAGTCACACACAGGAAGGCAAGCCAGGGAGTAAGCAGATGCGCGGTTAAAAACAAAGCTAAAGTCATTCACAGGGATTCACTGCAGCAAATAGAAGGGTAGTCAGGAAAAAGCCAAGGTCATGCATGGTAGAGCAGGAGATGCAGAGTCCTTAGAACAAGCCGGGGACAAAACCAGGGATCAGGCAGTAGAGAGGTCCAGAGGCAAGCAGGTAACAGGTAATCTAAAGAATACAGGAAACACAGGAGAAAGGATTACTGGTAGCTGGAGATCATCCAGCAAAGTCTAAGTGCAGCCACTGACCTCATAAAGGGCATTTGGTGCCATTCTGGCAGCAGATGTGCATGAACGTGCACCACTGTGTAAACGAGCACGGCCATATAAAGTATTGGTAACTATGTCAGGTCTTTTCTTTCTTTCAGCACATGTACATTTTTATTTTTCTGTCTCCTTTTCAGCACATGCTCATGTTTATTCTAAAGAGCACCTTGACAATGAAGATGTATTTTTTTTACACAAAGTTGTCAATTACTAAGATATTTCTAACACACATTATAGGCATACTTAGAAATACACCTCAAAACACATTCTGCTACTCCTCTTGAGTGTGGGGATACCACGTGTGTGAGACTTATTTTGTGTATGGACTGATTATATACCAAACATTGTATCTTGTGGATCACACAAATCAATCAATTGTGTCAAAACCAATACACTGTAATGATCACCTCTATATAAGTAGTCAGGGAACATAGCTTATTGTAGCATCACTTATAGCAGTTCCTATAAGCCAAGAAAGTTTAGTCTACTGATACGTGGAAGTTCCCCGATCAGTAACATTTTGTTACTTTTGGTTTCTGTATGTTGTTTACAAGGCGCAATGCCTTGGCTGTGTTGCCAGTTGTGAAAGCATCTGATCAAACCATGTTATTAATCCTTTATTTTTAAAGCATTGCCTATGGAGATATTTAAAGCGGAGTTCCTCCAAAAAGTGGAACTTCTGCTTAAACCACTCCTCGCCCCCTTACATGCCACATTTGGCATGTAACTTTTTTTGGGGGGAGTGGGGGCTTCAGTAGGAGTGGGACTTCCTGTCCCACTTCCTCCTTCCGCCCAGGGACCGCTTAGGCGACTCGTCATATCGCCTAAGGCGGCCCCTCCCTGTAGGCAATCACCTGGGACACGTGACAGGTCCCAGGCGATCGCCTGTCCTCTCAGATTGCAAAGCGCCGCTCGCGCATGCGCAGTGAGTGAAGCCGAAAGCTGTCACGGCCGGGTGCCCACAGTTAGAATGAAGGTGCTGGCATAGGGGGGGGAGAGGAGCGAAGCTCCGTTCGGCTGCGTCGCTGGACAGTGGAACAGGTAAGTGTCTGTTTATTAAAAGCCAGCAGCTACACTTTTTGTAGCTGCTGACTTTTAATAAACATAAAAAAGTCTGGAACTCCCCTTTAAGTACTCTAGTATGTCGCCATTCTACGGGCATGCACAATTTTAAAGCACAATATGTAGGTATCTATTTACTCGGTGTAACTTGATTTTCCCAAAAATTTGCATTTGAAAAACCAATGCACAAAACTGCGTGACATAAAAAATTGCAACAACCAACATTTTTTCCCTTGGGCCTTTGGGTTTAGAAAACATATAATTAATTATTTTAATGCAATATTTTAGTTTTTTTGTATAGTTCCTATGCTAAACTTTCGGTTGAGGCGTATATACCCTGATGAGGCCATAGGACAAAACATGTGATCATTCAATCTTTGTTCAACTGAAACCCTGTGTATTCAACCACCATAATGGAGATGCTTAACAAAACCCAGCGACTTACCATGTCCTGTTATTGGTTTTAGTCATGTTTCTAATAAAATAACATTCAATTTTTATATATACTTATGGTTTCCATTATTATGTGTAAAGCACTGCTATAATCCCTTCCCAAACTCTCTCCTTTTTTGAATAATACATTTCTTGGGATGAGGTGCTTAACTTTAGGTGTCTACCCATAATCAGACAAAAACCCTAAAAACATATAATGTTTGGGGGTTGTAAGTAATTATTTTGTATAAAAAATGCAGATTTTTACATGTATATGAGAAGTGTCAGACTAGGCTTGGTAGGCAACTGGTTAACTGGTGTGGTGGTGATCAGGGACTGTCAGGGAAATAGGCACATCCCTGTGCGTAATGGTGCATGGTTGGCAAATCAGCACAGACAAAGGCATGCCGGCACGAGGACGCGCGGCGCCGTGACTAGGCAGACACGCGTCGCCGTGATCAGGCGAACGCGCATGCGCAACGGTGCACGCTCGCCGTAATCTGGGCACCACTGCCTATTTGAACCCACTGCTTACAACAATGCACTGCTGGTTTATCTTTAGCTCCCCCAGTGTTCCTGTATCCTGAATTACCTGCTGATTTGTGTACCGACCCGGCTTGTTCTGACCTGCTCTCCCTGATCCTCTGGCTCGACCCTTGGCTTGCACCTGACCTCCTTTTGCCTGCTCCCTGCATTTGACCCCGTCTGTCTATTGGACTCTGCTTATCCTGCTTCCTGTACTAAGACTCGGCTCACCCCTGGTCATCCTGATTACGGACTGTCTTCCTGTAAATGATCCTTGGCCTGGCTCTCGGCTCACCTTTCCGGTGCTCCACTGGTCTCTGTCTCCTGGACCTCCCAAGCACGTCTGTCTTCAGCAACTAGGCACCCGTGCTTCTGTGGGCATCACACCTGCTGTGTCACCTTCCGTGGTGTGCTGCACTCGGCCGCAAGGGGAGCCCTCCCAGCATCTCGGCCTCCTACCAAGTTCCTGACAGGGACAATATGTGTTGTGTGGCGATAATCAGGGACAATATGACTGGTGTGGTGGTGATCATGGACATTTTGAGTGGTGTGGCGGTGATTAGCGACACTGTGAGTGAGTGGTAGTGATTAAGGAACATATGAGTGGTGTGCCGATAATCAGGGACAATATGACTGGTGTAGTGGTGATCATGGACATTTTGAGTGGTGTGGCAGTGATTAGTGACACTGTGAGTGGGTGGTAGTGATTAAGGACAATATGAGTGGTGTGGCGATAATCAGGGACAATTTGACTGGTGTGGTGGTGATCATGGACATTTTGAGGGGTGTGGCGGTGATTAGCGACACTGTTAGTGGGTGGTAGTGATTAAGGACAAAATGAGTGGTGTGGTGGTAATCAGGGACACTGGGACTGGGGTGGTGATGATCACGGACATGGTAACTGCTATGGGAGTGATCACAGACAACTTTACTGGTGTGACGGTAATCACAGACACTTTAACTGGTGTGGTAGTGATCACAGACACTGTAACTGGTGTGGCAGTGATGAGGGACACTAATTGGTGTGGCAGAGATTAGGAACACTTTGAGTGGGTGGCGGTGATTAGGGATACTGATTGTTGACAGCGAGTTGAAAAGAAAAAAATATATAATTTTTTATTTTATTTTTGTCACATTATTTATTTATTTATTTATTTACATACGGTCACCCTAGCAGTACAGCATCACTATAGTGACACTGTACTACTTTTGGGGGGGGGGGGGGGTGGTGGTGATCAGGATTTTCTTTTTTTTTACATTGTGATTGCTTTTACAGCCATGATTTCTGTAAAAGCATTAATTTATCACTCTCTCCGGCTGCTTTCCTGCAGCCTATGAGAAATGTCATAGGTATCACAAAGTACAAGGCTGCTGTGAATTGCCTTTTTACCATATGATCTCTGAGACCAATCAGGAAATGGCATCTTGTTTACTACTGTGCATGTGATAGCTGATTGGCCAATCAGCAATCACATGGTATCAGGACGGCACACAGCAGCCTGGTATAGAGATCTTGGACACAGCGGACACAAATCACACTGCTGTGCACTCTCAGGGAGATTGCACAGGCAGCGGATGTGGGGGGACATTCGGGTATGTCCATCCGCATTGACACTGCTCCAGTCCGGCCGTTTATATACATGGGCCAGACAGGAAGCAGGTATTTGAAAAAGCAGAATTTAGAAGCTGATTGGCTACCATGCACAGCTGCACCAGATTTTGTACTCTCCAGTCTTAATAAATCAACCCTGTAATTTTTTTTTTGAACAAATTGGTGGTGTATTCTAGTTCTGGTGGCATGTTGGTACATAAAGTGGTAGCTGTAACTGCATGGGGGCTGAAGGGCATAGATTTTGGAGGAAATACAAATAAGTCAATTAATTTGCCCAGGTTTCCCTTATAATTCAGGGTTAGGGTAATACTTAAAATCTTAAGGTACTAAGTTTCTTGTAAGGTAGAAGAATTCCTTAAAAAAAAAAAAATGATACATGGAATTATGAAGGGAAACACTACAATAGTCAACAAGCCTAGACTTACAATACAGAAATGCTAAAAAAGACTAATTAGCATAAATGCAATTTGTTCTGGGAGCTCTCCTTAAAGGAGAAGTATGGGGTGGGTTAAATAACTAGTACATATCACATTAGTCACATATCAGCTAGTCTTTTTTTCCTACCTCTTTTGGTTTTTACAGCATGTGCATATGAACTTTCCTTCAGCTGGCAAAAATGGTCCATTTTCAGTTTGAAAAGTTTCAGGGGGTGTGTACATCTTCACCAACACACCAACACACCCCCTGCCCCTGTCCCCACTCCCCTAAGAGATGTGGCTGTGCTGATAGATAGGGAGGGGAAGGAGAGAGAAGTGAGAAGGGAGGGGGGAGCAGATATGTGAAGATATGTGAAGTCTCAGAAACAAGCAGAGGGAGGAGAGAGGACATCAGTCAAGCAAAATGACAGGGAAGGGGGTGCATCCAGACTCTATATTCACACCATTGTCTGGATGATGCTGTATGAAAGTCTCTAGAACCTCCCACAGGTATTTATCTTGATTTTAACAGAATAGGGGCACTTCTGAGAGGGCTGGAAAGGTTTATAGATATCAGCAGCTCACATAAAATAGATGTAAGAAAAAAAAAGGAAACCCATACTTCTCTTTTAAGATCTTCTGTCCCATTTTCATCCATGTATAAAATATACCTATGTGGAAGAACAAGGTTGCAGTATAATTTCTTCCATAGATAAATTCAGATATCAAAAACTAATTTTATTATATAACATATGTAGTCAGATGTCTGTTAAAAAATTATACTCTCTTTTTTAATACATGTTTTACATTCCAATGAGGGTGTTTTCTATAATTGTATAATATTACTATGTACACTGGATGAAAATGTAGCCTTTCATCATAATGTTTCAGTAATGTTTACATAGATATCCTAAAAAAACAAGATCCATGTGACAACTGCATTACACAGTCTTCTTATTCTAGAACAGTGGCTTTGCCTGTGAAAATGGATTTCCTTTGCAAGTTCAATCTATGGTATGAGTGGCAGTTCTATGGGTTCTCTTTAAGTTTTAATGAGTTTTCCTCTTCTATGATGGTTCCCAGGTACATGTTAAAGAAGAGTAAACCCCATCCATATCTAGCAGAGATGGTTGGATGTGTTGCATTAGACAAACATGACAGGCTCACCACTGGAACCTAAAGTGGTTGTATACCCCGCTTTCACATGTTTACCTACAGGTAAGCCTATGATAAGGCTTACCTGTAGGTAAAATTAGTTACTCTTTCGTCCATGGACCGACACAGCTTCTCTATTGACAAAGTGGGTATTATCCGTTAATTAGGAGTGACTAGGCAGAAAAACTTGTAAAAAGTGTTGCATCACACCTTCTACAGTACCGCCCAGGGGGCGGACCCTCTGGGTATACCCTCTCAGTCTGCACATCGCAGATCAGTTTTTTTCTGTCTAGCAAGGAGTAGGACATGGCTCCCTTCGGGCTCATTGGTCCGGGGAAAAAAGATATATATATTTTTATTTTTTTGCTACATTTGTTGTTTCCTGCGATCTTCGATCAACTGCCGACTGGGTGACAGGCTGGATCCTCGATCCTTGTAGTCTCCCCAGTTTCGGCCATCGAGCGTGTGCCGACCCTAGCTACGCGCTGGGTTTTCCACGACATGCCCGTCGCTCCACGGGTGGCCGGTGAGCCTACGCTCCAGGGCCTGCATCGGACCGCTCAGCTTCGGCTGACCTTACGGCCGAGTCGCAGCAGCCTGGCCGGTGAGCTTACGCTCCAAGGCTTGCATCGGACCGCTCAGCTTCGGCTGACCTTACGGGCGAGTCGCAGCAGCCTGTCCGGTGAGCGTCATGCTCCAGGGCATACATATGATCGTCCCTTCTGGGTCCAATCACAGCATGCCTGGCCAACAGTCACCTTCCGTGCGCGGACGATGATCTGTTTGGAATGTCTTCCAGCAGAATACATGCAGGATAGGTAAGTAAAACTCCCCTGCCTCGGCTGGGTGATTTAGCTGGACATTCCTGGAGAGATCAAGTAAGTGGTTGTGGCCCCTTTCTTTCCTCTCTCCCTGCCTTTCCCTCCTCCCTGGGCTTCTAGCTAAAGGTTGCTGGGTGCTGGGGGTCACCTAGGGGGTCCCACTGGAGCGGGGCTGGCTGTAACTAACATTTAAAAGAAATGTCATTTTTGCTTACCTGTGTTTCTGTGTCTCCATGCTGTCGGCGGCCATTTTGAGGTGGTCCATGCCAAGTTTGGCCTCTTGTAACTGCCTGGCGGCCATCTTCCTGTAGTTCGGCCACACCCACTGGCCCCTATCAGGTGATCGGCGGCCATGTTTGTCCACCCTGTATGCAGATATTGCCGTTCGGCGGCCATCTTTTTTGTGGGCTATGGCTGCCTGACCTCTATCTTCTGTCGGCGGCCATTTTCTTAGAGCCCACATTATCTTCCATACAGACGGTTTTGGCAACCATTTTGCGAGAGCCTCCGGCCTCTAGGGTGCATTACACTGGCGCGAAAATTCACACAGGAAGTGCTGATAAAAGAAGCAGACTGACACAGCAGCAAGGGGACAGCATCACAGGCGCAGCATAGCAGTACCTATCCAGGGTGGTGAGTCCTCTGGGTGACCCAGCATCTCTGCAGCGCAGGAGGGTGGCCTATTGATATCTTGCCTGGAGCCCTGTGAGTGTCAGCGTGTGGTCAGCATGGCATCTGAGCCAGATGTCTTCTCCCCTGAAACACCAGATTTAGCAGCTGGTGTCCCTGAGGTGTCTATGGACGCTATGTCGGCAATCCTAGAGGCGTTTGCTGCCAGGGTGGAAGCAGCACACGGGAATACAGGGGGTAGTAAACGCCCCATCCCCTGCAAGCTTCTGGGGATAATTCTGGTGCAGAACCAGGTCCAGCTATGGCTCGGGGCCCAGATTCTGACGCACCAGAGACTGCAGACCGTGACCGGACAGTGAGAATGACTCAAAGTCCAGGTCAGTACGCGAGACGGCTTTGGTATCTGACCTTATTACTGCAGTGCGGGATATGCTAAAATTGGAAAATACTGCAGAAGCAGCAGAGACTCCGGTCCACTTGGGTTTCATAGACCTGCCCGCACTGCTAAGGTGTTCCCTTGTGTGTCTTTTGATAAACTCTTATACAAGGAATGGGAGAACCCACTGAGGGTCTTTACAGCCCCAAAGAGGTTTGCGGTACGGTACCCCTTTTGAGGAGAGTTTTCTGAAGAAATGGACCTCTCCCCCCTATAGTGGACCCTCCGGTGTCCAGACTTAATAGAGCCACCACAATTCCTGTAGAAGGGGCTCCTGTTTTCTAGGACCCTGTGGATAAGAAGGCTGAAGCACTCGCTTGCTACCTATACTCAGTGGTAGGCTCGGCAGTACGCCCGGCATTGGCGGGGGCCCTAGTGTCTCACACACTTACTGAATGGGCAAGATTGCTACTCCAGGGGTTAAGGAGCGAGATGCTCCTCCTGATGAGATAACATTGGCCGACCTGTTGGTCCAGGGCCTTAGGTTTGTCTGCGAGTCAGACATGAATACTATTCCCCTGCTGTCTAAAACTTCGGTTTATGCAGTAGCAATACGCCACCTGATCTGGCTAAAAGGCTGGTCTGCGGACCAGACTTCCAAGAAAGCCCTGTTGGATCTGCCTTTTAAGGGCGACAGACTTTTTGGGGCTTCTCTGGATGACATCATCAAGGATGCCACAGGAAGTAAAAGCACTTTGCTTCCCCAAATTAGCAAAGGTAAGGGGCCACGCCAAGGGCAAGGGCCCTCCTTTACTGCACACAAGTGGTTTTTTCGTCCCCCTAGGGCGACAGGGAAAAGACCCCAGGCCGATAAAGCGCCTGCCCAAGGACAAAAGCGTCCCTGGTCCCGCATACCCAATAAGCCTGCGGACAAATTTGCGTCCGCATGAAGGTCCACCCCCACCCAGCTCTCGGGTGGGGAGACGTCTTCGCAAATTCGCGACTCAGTGGACAGCACTAATCTCCGACAGGTGTGTTTGCGAAGTAATCTCCTCAGGCTACAAGATAGTTTCTCTCTTGTCCACCGGACAGATTCAACACCTCCAATCTCCAGCTACTACCGACCCGTCGGGAGGCCCTGTATGGGGCGGTCCAGGGTCTACTGGAACGCGGGGTAGTTATTCCAGTTCCAGAACTGGAACGGGGTTTTTACTCAAATCTGTTCATTGTGCCGAAGAAGGAGGGGGTTCGTCCAAGCTTGGATCTCAGAGCCCTCAATTGCTTTGTGAAGGTACAAAGTTTTCGGATGGAGTCGGTTCGATCTGTAGTCACGGCTCTCCATCCGGGGGACTTTCTGGCCTCCTTGGACATCAAGGACGCATACCTGCATGTCCCCATATACTCCAGACACCAGAGGTTTCTGCGATTTGCTATCGGGAAGAACCACTACCAGTTTGTGGCCCTCCCGTTTGGCCTTGCCTCAGCACCCAGGACGTTCACCAAGGTGCTCGCTCCGATTCTGGCACTTCTAAGACAGCGGGGTATCGCTATCACAGGTTACTTGGACGACCTTCTGCTGAAGGGCCCTTCAAGCTCAGAATTAGAGGTAAGCGTGTCCATTACCTGTCAGACTCTTCGAGACTGTGGTTGGATACTAAACACGCAAAAGTCAGTATTGGTGCCCACTCAACGCCTAGTGTACCTGGGGTTGATTCTGGATTCCTCAGAGGCAAAGGTATTCCTCCCTGTGGAGAAGTTGCAGACCCTCCGGGCTGCAGTACGGCAGCTGACTTCCAGGAATTGGTCGTCACTCCGTTTTTGCATGCGAGTGTTGGACCTCATGGTAGCCTCCTTCGAGGCGGTCCCATATGCTCAATACCACACTCGAGTGTTACAGAGGGAAGTTCTGTCCAGATGGAACAGATGCCCTTCATCTCTGGATTATCAAATCCGAGTGAGCCACCTAGTCAGGAGATCCCTGGTATGGTGGCTGACAGCACCGGCTCTAATGGCCGGGAAGTCATTTCTTCCGGTTTACTGGATAGTGATCACGACGGACGCCAGCCTTACAGGTTGGGGGGGAGTCTGGGGTGTCCAGTCGGCGCAAGGTCGCTGGACCCCAGAGGAAGCCCTCCTGCCGATCAATGTCCTGGAGATCCGGGCGATCAAGCTGTGCCTCTTCAAATGGTCTCAGAGACTGCAAGGGCGTCCAGTCAGGATCCAGTCAGACAACGCCACAGCAGTGGCATATGTCAATCATCAAGGAGGAACAAGAAGCTCAGCTGCAGCATCGGAGATCGCTCGCATCCTGAAGTGGGCAGAGAGGAGCGTACCGGCACTGTCGGCCGTGTACATTCCGGGTGTGGAAAACTGGCAGGCGGACTACCTGAGCCGCCAGATGCTGGACCAGGGAGAATGGTCCTTACACCCGGAGGTGTTCCAACTCCTCTGCCAAAGATGGGGCACACCAGACGTAGATCTTCTGGCTTCCCGACTCAATCGGAAGGTATTGAGGTTTGTGGCCCGGTCAAGAGACCCATGGGCAGACGCAACGGACGCGTTGGTAGCATCGTGGGGCCAGTATCGGCTAATCTATGCCTTCCCTCCCTTAAGGCTTCTTCCTCTTCTGCTCCGCAGAGTGGAGGCAGAGGGAATTCCAATGATCCTAATCGCTCCAGATTGGCCTCAGCGTCCTTGGTACGCCGATCTAGTACGTCTGGTAGCAGACGTCCCCTGGCGCCTACCACTACGGAAGGACCTGCTGTCGCAAGGTCCCATATTCCATCCTGCTTTACAGTCATTGGCTTTAACGGCATGGCTGTTGAGAACCAGGTACTGAGAGACCGGGGCCTGTCAGACTCAGTAATTTCTACTATGAGAAGTGCTCGGAAACCGTCCTCTAGGAAGGTCTATCACCGCACTTGGAGGGCCTACATCTCCATGTGTGAGGAAATGAAATGGCATCCGCGTACCTATTTGGTTTCCAGAATCCTGCTGTTTTTACAGCATGGGGTAGACCAAAGGCTTGCCCTAAGTACGAGTAAGGGACAGATATCTGCCCTGGCTGTCTTTTTTCAGCGACCCCTGGCGACTCACTCTCTCGTGAGTACATTTGTGCAGGGGGTTCGACATGTGGCCCCTCCGGTCCGCCCCCCGTTACCTCCGTGGGACTTGAACCTGGTCCTCTCGGTGCTTCAGAAGGCACCGTTTGAGAATATTAGAGATATTCCCCTGTTGACACTTTCTCAGAAGGTGGTCTTTTTGGTGGCTGTTACGTCAGTTAGACGAGTCTCTGAGCTGGCAGCCTTGTCCTGCAAGGCTCCCTATTTGATTTTCCACAAGGATAAGGTGGTGCTGCGGCCGCAGCCTTCCTTTCTTCCGAAGGTCGTTTCGGCTTTCCATCTCAACGAAGACATTGTACTTCCATCCTTGTGTCCTCAGCCGTCGAATCCTAAGGAGTCGGCGTTGCATTCCTTGGACGTTGTCCGAGCTTTGAGAGTATACATATCTGCTACTTCCCTGTTCCGGAAGTCAGACTCACTGTTTGTTTCGGTGGCTGGTCCCAAGAAGGGCCAAGCAGTCTCATCGGCCACCATCTCTAGGTGGATCCGACAGATAGTAATCCAGGCTTACGCCTTAAAGGGTCAGGCGCCCCCCTTTCCTGTCACGGCGCATTCGACCAGGGCAATAGGTGCCTCTTGGGCTTTCCGACATCAAGCGTCTGTTTCCCAACTATGTAAAGCGGCGACTTGGTCGTCCGCTCACACTTTCACAAAATTCTACAAAGTTGATGTAGGTGCATCTTCGGATGCCTCTTTCGGCCGCAAGGTTTTGCAGGCGGCTGTTTAGAGTTGCAACTCCTCCGTTGGAGGAGTGCTGTTTTGTGTTTTGGGGTGAAGTTTGTTTTTATGCTGTTACCACCCCTCGTTTTTTTCTCTGACACTGCTTTGGGACGTCCCACTTTGTCAATAGAGAAGCTGTGTCGGTCCATGGACGAAAGAGTAAATAGGATTTTTTACTCACCGTAAAATCCTTTTCTCTGAGTCCATGGACCGACACAGCACCCACCCCTCCTTTTAAGTTTGTACTGCTTTTTGACGAACTGATCTGCGATGTGCAGACTGAGAGGGTATACCCAGAGGGTCCGCCCCCTGGGCGGTACTGTAGAAGGTGTGATGCAACACTTTTTACAAGTTTTTCTGCCTAGTCACTCCTAATTAACGGATAATACCCACTTTGTCAATAGAGAAGCTGTGTCGGTCCATGGACTCAGAGAAAAGGATTTTACGGTGAGTAAAAAATCCTATTATCTCCTAAACCTGTACGGTTTAGGAGATATTCACCTTGCATGCAGCCACTGACTTCAGAGGCAAATGCACTTTGAGGGTCCGGCTGATGCTGCCGGAAAATCAGAGCTCCTTTCCGGAAAGAGGACTCCCGCACGCGGCACGCATGCGCGGGAATAACATCATCACGGCTCTGGTCACTCACAGCGCCGAAGCTGCGAACCCGGAGGAAATGCAGACAGAACATGTCAGCTCCCTCAACGGTGACTAGGAGGCGATGCCAGCGCTTCGTTCTAAGGTAAGTACAGTATTTCATAATGAGCTAGTATGCGCTGCATGCTAGCTCATTATGCCTTTGCCTTACAGGGTTTTTTTTTTTGCGGGCATACAACCGCTTTAAGGAGAAGGTTTTCTAAGTGACATTTTACAGTATGTCACCTAGAAAAAAAAGAGGCATGAGGTTGCAAGGGAACCTGTGAGACTAGCAGTATGGAAGCTGCCACTCCTGACCTATTGTAAGTTAGGCAATCATCTTTATCCTTTATGGTGTCAATTTTAGGACATCCATCCCAAATGGCAACCCACCACCACAGTGATGGCAGCTGGATAATACCATGCTGCCTTGAGGGCGCTTCCTCTGGGGTGGATCCACTGTGCAGCAAGATGAGGTGTTTTAAACAACGTCTGTGTGTTACCTAGTGTGCTGGTTGCCATACTCATGACCAATGTAGTCCAGAGGTACCCAACCTTACCCCTTACTGTTATACCACTATTACTCCAACACCCCCCATATCTTATTTTCTTAAAATGATGAGACCATACTTTAAATTTGGAGTAAAATGGCCATAACAGCCTATTTATTAAAACACTATAAAATAACACTCCAAACTCAAATATATAACAAAAAATATATAACATCTGTAAACAACTTGTTAAACCTAGTCTGTTGGTCTTTTGGTGGCCCCCCGAATTCCAACACATATACCACCAATACACTGCGGGCCCATATACCATACTAGGCCTCCAGCCGTAGAATCAGCTTGGAGAAAACCCCGCCTGCAGTCCAACCATTACGGTATTCTATCAACCTTTCAGCTGGAATACACCAGAGGGCACATACTACTGATGAGCCCCCCACCCCTTTTCATCACATTTGTTTACTGCCACCGTAAAAGTCCAACAGAAACACTGCCGATCTTCAGCTGTTACGACAACCATCTTCCAGCGCTCCTGCAAGAAAGAAAACACACAAAACACACCAACAACATATAGGGAGGGAGGGTGTGAAAACTGCCTCCTCCTATCTCTTCCCCAGCTTACTGTTCCTTTCCTGGTCCCGCCTCTCTCTTAAATACTGCCACTCCCCCTCAGACTTTTCTCTCAGACTTTCTTGTTAACCCTTGCTTGTATACCCTGCACACACTGTCATGCCTGGCCCTGCACTACTTTATTTTTGTCTTCTCCGTTCCGGGCCTCACTTAACTGCAGAATTTGAACATGTATTATCAATTATCCAAAAAAATGGAAAACAGAACACTGTCATTGATTACATTTTTATTAAAGCAATTGATATTAGTGTAGCACCCTCCTCACTCCCCTCTTTCTCTTCAGCTCGGCTCTCTCTTGTCTAGGGGTATCTTTTAGAGGGGAAGGGAGTGGGGACACTACGCCAGGCCTTTGTCACAGGTGTCAGTGTGATACAAGCAAAGTTCTTTTACCTTCGGGTCAGTGCTGTGCACCTGGAGCCTCCACCGAGAGTTACCTTGAACAATGTCTGTCAGGAAATGAGCCCCACACCATTAAAGTTCAACACTCCTTTATTCCTCTTGAATGAACACAATCAGTTGAACTCCCTTGGTAGAAACAGAACAGAAAAGGAGGTGTGGAATAGGCCCAGACACAATGTATTCTCCACTTTCCTTTCTGAAAGTGGGTTGCAGTCTCCGAACGAGGGGGGATTTCCTTCCAAGTGGTCTCCGGTGAGAGACTCACCCGTCACTGGCAATCTGCTGCACTATATCTTCGAATGAGGAGCTCCCCCCAGTCCATTACACCTTCCGGATTCGGGTACCCACTCCCGGGGTTCCCTAGGATCTCCTTCCCTCGCGGAACTCAGTGTTGGGCACTGAGCTCCGGACCTCCATCTGAGTACCTCACCCCAGGCTAAAGGTGCCTGGAATGGAACACGACCTCCGGCTGTCCTCTAGGCCTAGGCCCGCCTAGAGAACCGACACAAACCACCGTCCACAGGCTGAAGGTGCCCTGGACTCCCACCCCATGACAAAGATGGCTGGCCCCTCTATACCCTCTCCCAGCAAGCACAGCGGGTTCCCCGCCCCACCATACCGCTGCCGAGGGAGGACAAAAAAGAGGCACGACACACAGCAATGATTCAACCTCAGCCCAGGGTGACATCGCCACCTGCTGGGCTGCAGGGAATTACACATCACCAATGTCTCTGTCAAGTTCAAATTTACACCCGGGAAAGTACATACCCGCTACATTAGTGTAAAACTTTATTACCCAATTGTGGCTATTACACAGTTACTGTATATTCCGTTTGTTTACACACTATTAACTTAGCTTGGAATACACAGTTTTGGAACGTGAGTTTGAATGAATTACTAGAAATGTGCAGAACACAAAAAAAAATGCTTAGTTTCATTTTGGATGGATTTGTTAAGTTACAAATTTTGTTTGCTTACATTTGTTATATTAGAATGATTCTTTTTCATAATTCGTTTCATTTTCGTTTTGTTTTTGGTTTGATCAAATTTTTTTGACTGTATTCATCTTCAGTTTAAATTGAATGCAGTTAAGCCGTGACTACAGGATTCTTAAAAATCTAAGAATTGTAAGATCTAAATCTAATGCGGCGTACACACGATCGTTTTTCATGCCGTTAAAAATGGCATTTTTAAAAATGGCCATTAAAACCGATCGTGTGTGGGCTCCAGAGCATTTTTAACGGCGTGAAAAATGGCCATTAAAAATTTCGAACATGCTCTATTTTTTCACGTCGTTTTTCATGTCGTTTTTTTTTAACGACGTGAAAAACGATAGTGTGTATGCTTTGACGAGTAGAAAAAAACGCGAATGCTCAGAATCAAGTATGAGACGGGAGCGCACGTTTTGATAAAGCTAGCGTTTGAAATGGAGATGGCACATTCGTCACGGTGGAAATAATAGCATCGTTTTAATGCTGCGCATTCCGTTCTTCTTTTGATAATGCTTAAATAATTACCTTCTTTTGCTAATGATATTCAGAGTTATGCCAAACTTGTTTCTTAAGTAATTCCTAATTGACCTAATGATTGTAAAATATTCTTGTTAAGCCAGATCTCCCACATAAATTCATAAATAAATGTAAAGGTAAAGATCACAATTTTTTTTTTTGTGTTTGTGTTTTTTATTTTGTAGTTTTTTATTTAAGTTAGATTTCTTATTTGTTTTTTTGGGCTTCTTTGCTATATTTAGGCTTATTTTTTTAATTTTGATTTCGTATTGTATTTTTTTTTAATAATTATTTGTGTGTAAAGTTACCACACCAACCTTCTAAATTTGTCTAATTTTGCCTCAAGGAGGTTTGTGTCCCTTGTTAATAACAATAATATTATTAGAAATGTCCCTGCCTACTCCCTAGCAAACTCTCTTTTAAACTCGAAATCACATAGTCAAGTATTTTAAGCAAAACAAAAGAATCCTTTATTTAGGTACATTACAAATTAAAGGGGAAGGCAGCACTGGAGAGCCTGCTTGCATTTGTGCATCCTTTGGACCCCACAACAACCATCCAAGATGTGAAAACCAAACTCTTGAATTCATAAAAAAAAAGGAGCCCAATCTTGGCTTGAACTCCCAGAGGTCAGGAACAGCAGCAGATAAGTCAGATATGTCCCCAGTCTGTGGTACTACAGCAGTCATTATTTTTTACTCTTCCTTGTAGCCTTCTCTCCAGCCTTCTCTGCAGCCTTCCCTGCAGCCTTTGTTGCTTGCTTCCTCGGAGGCTGAGGATCAGGAGGAGAGGTTGTGGCAGGAGGAGTATTAGGAGGAGGAGGAGGGACAACCTCAGTTATGTCAGTGAACTGTGTCAGTTCACCTAGCAACCCCCTGTTTATGACCTTCAGCATGAGGTTCTCGCTGTATAGGCGTTGCCTTAAGTCCATCTGGCTTAATTTATGGGCCAGGACTGCGGCATAGCCCTCCTCAGCAGAGGGTGCCTCTCTGAGGGCCGCAGTAGCGTCTCTTAGGAAGGCTCTGGTTTCCTCCTCCACCTGCCTAGCTCTCCTTGGCCCTCGTTAGATTAGTTTCAGGGGAGGCATCTGGGCTCTTGTGCTGGGCCCAGCCTCCTCCTGTGTGCCACTGGGCCCTGCCTCCTCCTGGTCCTCAACATCACACTCTTCCTGGCTCAGCTTTGGCTGAAAAAAAAAAAGGGACGTTCTTTAGTTTTTGCCACCATCAATCACACACATTGTTCACCTCCAGACATTTTTAAATTGAATGGCAAAAGGGATTTAATTTCCATAGATTCCGACTCCTGATATTTTTGGCTTGTTCCCATCAAATTTGACCAGTACTGTCTTTTGCTCTGTAAATCCTTATTTTTTCAGACATTAAATACATAACAATACTAACATCAATTTAAAATCATCACTTTTGTAACATATAAATGTAGATATCAATACTCTACCTGGCTCCATATATCCAAATCTGCCTGCTCAAGGACCTCTGCTTGATCCTCAGAGGAAGCCAGAGCAGGGTTGCTAGGAAGGCTGGAGGACTGGCTGCAAGAAAGGCTGGAGGATTGGCTACAAAGAAGGCTGGATTGACCTCTGGGGGAAGGGTGGACAGAGATTCCCTCACTTCCAGCTGGTCATCCAGAAAAGATAACTTGCAGTAGTACCACAGACTGGGTTTATACACATCATCTGCTGCAGCACCTGACCTCTGGGACTTCAGGACCATATTTCTCTGGGTCCTGTATGTCCCCCTGATGGTAGCAAGTTTGGTTTTAACATCTTGGATAGTTGTTGTGGGTATCTGGGTTTGGACAAATGCAAGCAGGCTCTCCAGTGCTGCTGTCCTGGCCGCTTTATTTTTATTGGAACCACTTTTGGTCTGCCACAGGATAGGGAGTTCCTTCCATCTATCGATGAACTCCCCCATAAATTCAGGATTTTTGAAACTATTAATTTTCTCTGTAAAATCAAGAACCAAGAAAATACATTTGTTTCAGTCAACATTCATCAAATAATCATTTTGGACAGATTTAAGCCCCAAATCTCATCCTATGAAGAAACCCAAATCCTTAAAATGTTATGTACCTTGGTGAACACGTTCGTTGTTAACTCCCTCTCCCGGCAAATGAACGTATTTTCGACACATGGATATTCGCTTGATATACACTGCGCATGCGTGAAACTCTGCACGCTTTCCCCGCCCCTGACGTTCGATATTGTACTTTCCCCACCCCTTTTCGCTCATCATAGTGCTAAACAACATGGCGGAGACACAGGTGGCTGAGATTACCTCTACAGAGGAGGAAATTCATGAGGAACCCAAATCCAGGTCCCGGAGATATAAGGCATCCAACATGTCATTCGAGGAAACGGTGAAGATGGTTGCCATTTTGAGGAGGGAGGATTATGATGCCAAGCATGGGCCGTATAAAAGACCTAATCTTGTCAAGTCAAAAATTATGGGCAAACTGGTCAAAACTCTTCACCAAAAATTCAGGGTGTGCAGAACGAAGGAACAGCTCAGAAAATGATGGTCTGATCTGAAGTTGTGGGAGCCCGACCAATACAAAAGAATCAAGAAAGTTTTAGGAAAAAGTAAGTAATTTTCATACATTCTCCCTGCTAAAGATTATTATTACTTGTATTAAATAGTGTATTTTTGACTTTGATATAGTACAGTGAAAGATAACAACTTTCATGTTCGTCCGCACAGTAAACGGACGTAGTAAAGCTCTTTCTCCGTACACTTATTAATACGATGTTTTTGGGTCATCCAGTGTGAACTCCAAAATGACAAATTATTTTTGGGGGAGCTAATTTTAGAAACAAGTTGAATTATTTTTTTAGATAACTTTTATTTTTTAATAATTAAAAGGGTATGCATTGTAATGTTAAAGGAAGAGAATGCTCAGCAGCTGATTAAACATCAGAACGCAGTAGTAGAAGTGTGGCCCAAAACCAAAAGATTTTGAGGGTGTCACACACAGGTGATCCAGTGTATATAGTTTGGGGTGTTTCAATATGTCAAACTTAATTAAATAAAGTATATGTTCTTGTTTTGGCAATGTATCCAATCATGTGTTCAGGTTGTCACTGGGGGTATATTTAAATTTGGACCACACTTCCAAATAAGCTTTATAAATTCCCTTTTAGGGTATTTTTTGGTATATAATTAATTTATAGCAATTAAACTAAACATTTTTTTTCAATCTCCATAGGGCTTCAACAAGCTACGTCAGATGAGCCTCTAAATCCAACACCTTCAACAAGACCCCCAGAACCACATGATGTAGAGGAACGTGAAGTTGAGGAAGTGGAAAGTGGCACCACAACAGGTCAGTGTCAAACCAGACAGATGCAGTTTAATAGATGTAGGCCTACATATTCTATAGTACATGTTTTTTTTTTTTTATTTAGGTGCTGTTCTGGCTGAAGACCCCGAAAAGTTTACACATCACAGTGCCCAGATCCTGATCCAATACTTAATGGTCTGCTGTCGTGACCTTGAAAAAATAAAGGGAGACTTGATAGAGATCAGGCAAAATACCAAGCGGGTGGAGGAAAGGCTACAAAAGATCATGGCTGTGCTTGGGCGTGTTTAATTTTTTTACTCAAAAGAACGTTGACCTTGCTGGTTTTTGGAAGGTTTTTGTTGTTTTTCAGCTTTAATGAATAGTACATGTTTACATTTACATTCCAGTTTTTTAGATTGTGTTTTATGCATGGCTGTTCATGCGTTTTACCCCCCAAAATAATTTGGATACATCTACATTTAAAAGGAAGTCGACACATCACTTCCTATTTGGAATCATTTTGTATTGGCTGAGCGCCATTTTATACAAAAACGCTCAATTTTACTTGTCGTGTTGTAAGTACCCCCTTCTGATTTTAAAATTAAAACATTTTAAAACGGGTTCACGCTATGGACATCCTTTCTTCCCTCCTATAACAACTTTTTCATCATCTCGGAATCTGCACCCCGGAGAACCGCAAGGAACCCCTGGAACCATCCCCTGATTGCTACACAGTGGCACATACTGTGGCTGCAGCATACCCCTAGAGGGTATGAAGGATCTGGTAAGTGCATATATTTAAACTCTTACGGATTGTCTCACTCATAAGAAAACTGAAGGAACATAAAGCATACCAAGAAAAAGTCACATTTTTTCACTGCCACCTAATTATTGGACTTTTCTGTTATCACTATACTATGTATATCGCATGTTTTATATAGTTTTAAGCTTCATTTGAATGCTATAAGGCAGCACTTTTTCCTGAACATATTAGGAGTAGTAAACACCTGGCTGAGACCATATCAGCTTATCTACCCCTTTACTAGCATAGACTATTACCAATATCACACATCTCTTTATGAACACATCTTTAACACATTTTGGACAATTTTTTGTTTTAGCAAACACCCGGCCGACCATCGGTCTCACTAATGCTTTTCCATTAAAAAAGTATTTTATTCACTTTTTCAAATAAAATTTTCGCTTCACACATGAGGGACACGTCTTGCTGGAAAGACACCCAATCAAAATATTTCAATTTAACAAAAAATTATTTTTAACAAACACCCGGCTGAGCCAATTTAATTTTTTCAATTTTATTTCAATTTTATTTAAATTTATTCTTTTATTTATATATTTATTTTTCTTGTATTTATAATACTCTAAAGTGGATACCGTCATAGGTATACCATCACCTAAAATTTCCTTGTCTATTACATTGCATATCTGGACAGCGCCACATCTACCACCCCCCCCCCTTTTTCATATTCTTGCTTTACCCATCGTGATATAGCAATCTAGTAGAGGCAGCAGTTCAGTCTACTGTGTTTTGATTTGATTTCCTTTGCACGGAGACACCCCATCCATTTTTCAAGTTTCCATAAAAAAAATAAAAAAAGATATTTTATTAACAAGAATTTGTGGCTTCATCATGTAAATGTTGTGCAAAGTGAACTAATCAATGTTTTGTGTTTACACTGACAATGAAGGCACTAGGTTAACCCACGAGAAACATAAAAGAATACAAATCTAAAACACAATACCAATATTTTCACATAAAAAAGCATTATTTAAGCCAAGATTAATTTTACACATCCTCAGGCATATCAATGGCCCCCCTACCCACAAAATATTCGACATATTTTTGTCTGACATCACGTCCGGTTTGGGGGGCCAAGCCTGGACAGCCAGCTTCCAGGGCCACTAAATTCTCTGGATCAACTAATGAGGCCTCAGGACCACTCAAAGTCAGGTAATTAGAAGAATGCACCCTCAAAAAATTATGGAGCACGCAACAAGTCATTACTACATGGTTCCATTTATAGGGGGCAAGGTGGATGGAGGTGAGGAACAGGCGGAATCAGCTGGCCATGATGCCAAAGGCATTTACTCTTTCGTCCATTGACCGACACAGCTTCTCTATTGACAAAGTGGGTATTATCCGTTAATTAGGAGTGACTAGGCAGAAAAACTTGTAAAAAGTGTTGCATCACACCTTCTACAGTACCGCCCAGGGGGCGGACCCTCTGGGTATACCCTCTCAGTCTGCATCTTCGCAGATCAGTTTTTTTCTGTCTAGCAAGGAGTAGGACATGGCTCCCTTCGGGCCCATTGGTCCGGGGAAAAAAGATATATATATATATATATATATATATATATATATTTTTTTTGCTACATTTGTTGTTTCCTGCGATCTTCGATCAACTGCCGACTGGGTGACAGGCTGGATCCTCGATCCTTGTAGTCTCCCCAGTTTCGGCCATCGAGCGTGTGCCGACCCTAGCTACGCGCTGGGTTTTCCACGACATGCCCGTCGCTCCACGGGTGGCCGGTGAGCTTACGCTCCAGGGCCTGCATCGGACCGCTCAGCTTCGGCTGACCTTACGGCTGAGCCGCAGCAGCCTGGCCGGTGAGCTTACGCTCCAAGGCTTGCATCGGACCGCTCAGCTTCGGCTGACCTTACGGCCGAGTCGCAGCAGCCTGTCCGGTGAGCGTCATGCTCCAGGGCATACATATGATCGTCCCTTCTGGGTCCAATCACAGCATGCCTGGCCAACAGTCACCTTCCGTGCGCGGACGATGATCTGTTTGGAATGTCTTCCAGCAGAATACATGCAGGATAGGTAAGTAAAACTCCCCTGCCTCGGCTGGGTGATTTAGCTGGACATTCCTGGAGAGATCAAGTAAGTGGTTGTGGCCCCTTTCTTCCCTCTCTCCCTGCCTTTCCCTCCTCCCTGGGCTTCTAGCTAAAGGTTGCTGGGTGCTGGGGGTCACCTAGGGGGTCCCACTGGAGCGGGGCTGGCTGTAACTAACATTTAAAAGAAATGTCATTTTTTCTTTTTTTTTTGTGTCCTTCCTCCTCCATGCTGTCGGCGGCCATTTTGAGGTGGTCCATGCTAAGTTTGGCCTCTTGTGACTGCCCGGCGGCCATCTTCCTGTGGTTCGGCCACACCCACTGGCCCCTATCAGCTGATCGGCGGCCATGTTTGTCCACCCTGTATGCAGATATTGCGGTTCGGCGGCCATCTTTTTGTGGGCTATGGCTGCTTGACCTCTATCTTCTGTCGGCGGCCATTTTCTTAGAGCCCACATTATCTTCCATACAGACGTTTTTGGCAACCATTTTTCGAGAGCCTCCGGCCTCTAGGGTGCATTACACTGGCGCGAAAATTCACACAGGAAGTGCTGATAAAAGAAGCAGACTGACACAGCAGGAGGGGACAGCATCACAGGCGCAGCATAGCAGTACCTATCCAGGGTGGTGAGTCCTCTGGGTGACCCGGCCTCTCTGCAGCACAGGAGGGTGGCCTATTGATATCTTGCCTGGAGCCCTGTGAGTGTCAGCGTGTGGTCAGCATGGCATCTGAGCCAGATGTCTTCTCCCCTGAAACACCAGATTTAGCAGCTGGTGCCCCTGAGGTGTCTATGAACGCTATGACTGCAATCCTAGAGGCGTTTGCTGCCAGGGTGGAAGCAGCACACGGGAATACAGGGGGTAGTAAACGCCCCATCCCCTGCAAGCTTCTGGGGATAATTCTGGTGCAGAACCAGGTCCAGCTACGGCTCGGGCCCAGATTCTGACGCATCAGAGACTGCAGACCGTGACGGGACAGTGAGAATGACTCAAAGTCCAGGTCAGTACGCGAGACGGCTTTGGTATCTGACCTTATTACTGCAGTGCGGGATATGCTAAAATTGGAAAATACTGCAGAAGCAGCAGAGACTCCGGTCCACTTGGGTTTCATAGACCTGCCCGCACTGCTAAGGTGTTCCCTTGTGTGTCTTTTGATAAACTCTTATACAAGGAATGGGAGAACCCACTGAGGGTCTTTACAGCCCCAAAGAGGTTTGCGGTACGGTACCCCTTTTGAGGAGAGTTTTCTGAAGAAATGGACCTCTCCCCCCTATAGTGGACCCTCCGGTGTCCAGACTTAGTAGAGCCACCACAATTCCTGTAGAGGGGGCTCCTGTTTTCAAGGACCCTGTGGATAAGAAGGCTGAAGCACTCGCTTGCTACCTATACTCAGTGGTAGGCTCGGCAGTACGCCCGGCATTGGCGGGGGCCCTAGTGTTTCACACACTTACTGAATGGGCAAGATTGCTACTCCAGGGGTTAAGGAGCGAGATGCTCCTCCTGATGAGATAACATTGGCCGACCTGTTGGTCCAGGGCCTTAGGTTTGTCTGCGAGTCAGACATGAATACTATTCCCCTGCTGTCTAAAACTTTGGTTTATGCAGTAGCAATACGCCGCCTGATCTGGCTAAAAGGCTGGTCTGCGGACCAGACTTCCAAGAAAGCCCTGTTGGATCTGCCTTTTAAGGGCGACAGACTTTTTGGGGCTTCTCTGGATGACATCATCAAGGATGCCACAGGAAGTAAAAGCACTTTGCTTCCCCAAATTAGCAAGGATAAGGGGCCACGCCAAGGGCAAGGGCCCTCCTTTACTGCACACAAGTGGTTTTTTCGTCCCCCTAGGGCGACAGGGAAAAGACCCCAGGCCGATAAAGCGCCTGCCCAAGGACAAAAGCGTCCCTGGTCCCGCATACCCAATAAGCCTGCGGACAAATTTGCGTCCGCATGAAGGTCCACCCCCACCCAGCTCTCGGGTGGGGAGACGTCTTCGCAAATTCACGACTCAGTGGACAGCACTAATCTCCGACAGGTGGGTTTACGAAGTAATCTCCTCAGGCTACAAGATAGAGTTTCTCTCTTGTCCACCGGACAGATTCAACACCTCCAATCTCCAGCTACTACCGACCAGTCGGGAGGCCCTGTATGGGGCGGTCCAGGGTCTACTGGAACGCGGGGTAGTTATTCCAGTTCCAGAACTGGAACGGGGTTTTTACTCAAATCTGTTCATTGTGCCGAAGAAGGAGGGGGTTCGTCCAAGCTTGGATCTCAGAGCCCTCAATTGCTTTGTGAAGGTACAAAGTTTTCGGATGGAGTCGGTTCGATCTGTAGTCACGACTCTCCATCCGGGGGACTTTCTGGCCTCCTTGGACATCAAGGACGCATACCTGCATGTCCCCATATACTCCAGACACCAGAGGTTTCTGCGATTTGCTATCGGGAAGGACCACTACCAGTTTGTGGCCCTCCCGTTGGGCCTTGCCTCAGCACCCAGGACGTTCACCAAGGTGCTCGCTCCGATTCTGGCACTTCTAAGACAGCGGGGTATCGCTATCACAGGCTACTTATACGACCTTCTGCTGAAGGCCCCTTCAAGCTCAGAATTAGAGGTAAGCGTGTCCATTACCTGTCAGACTCTTCGAGACTGTGGTTGGATACTAAACACGCAAAAGTCAGTATTGGTGCCCACTGAACGCCTAGGGTACCTGGGGTTGATTCTGGATTCTTCAGAGGCAAAGGTATTCCTCCCTGTGGAGAAGTTGCAGACCCTCCGGGCTGCAGTATGGCAGCTGACTTCCAGGAATTGGTCGTCACTCCGTTTTTTGCATGCGAGTGTTGGGCCTCAGGGTAGCCTCCTTCGAGGCGGTTCCATATGCTCAATACCACACTCGAGTGTTACAGAAGGAAGTTCTGTCCAGATGGAACAGATGTCCATCATCTCTGGATTATCAAATCCGAGTGAGCCACATAGTCAGGAGATCCCTGGTATGGTGGCTGACAGCACCGGCTCTAATGGCCGGGAAGTCATTTCTTCCGGTTTACTGGATAGTGATCACGACGGACGCCAGCCTTACAGGTTGGGGGGGAGTCTGGGGTGTTCAGTCGGCGCAAGGTCGCTGGACCCCAGAGGAAGCCCTCCTGCCGATCAATGTCCTGGTAATCCGGGCGATCAGGCTGTGCCTCTTCAAATGGTCTCAGAGGCTGCAAGGGCGTCCAGTCAGGATCCAGTCAGACAACGCCACAGCAGTGGCATATGTCAATCATCAAGGAGGAACAAGAAGCTCAGTTCCAACTCCTCTGCCAAAGATGGGGCACACCAGACGTAGATCTTCTGGCTTCCCGACTCAATCGGAAGGTATTGAGATTTGTGGCCCGGTCAAGAGACCCATGGGCAGACGCAACGGACGCGTTGGTAGCATCGTGGGGTCAGTATCGGCTAATCTATGCCTTCCCTCCCTTAAGGCTTCTTCCTCTTCTGCTCCGCAGAGTGGAGGCAGAGGGAATTCCAATGATCCTAATCGCTCCAGATTGGCCTCAGCGTCCTTGGTACGCCGATCTAGTACGTCTGGTAGCAGACGTCCCCTGGCGCCTACCACTACGGAAGGACCTGCTATCGCAAGGTCCCATATTCCATCCTGCTTTACAGTCATTTGCTTTAACGGCATGGCTGTTGAGAACCAGGTACTGAGAGACCGGGGCCTGTCAGACTCAGTAATCTCTACTATGAGAAGTGCTCGAAAACCGTCCTCTAGGAAGGTCTATCACCGCACTTGGAGGGCCTACATCTCCATGTGTGAGGAAATGAAATGGCATCCTCGTACCTATTTGGTTTCCAGAATCCTGCTGTTTTTACAGCATGGGGTGGACCGAGGGCTTGCCCTAAGTACGATTTAAGGGACAGAAATCTGCCCTGGCTGTCTTTTTTCAGCGACCCCTGGCATTTGTGCAGGGGGTCCGACATGTGGCCCCTCCGGTCCGTCCCCCGTTACCTCCGTGGGACTTGAACCTGGTCCTCTCGGTGCTTCAGAAGGCACCGTTTGAGAATATTAGAGACATTCCCCTGTTGACACTTTCTCAGAAAGTGGTCTTTTTGGTGGCTGTTACGTCAGTTAGACGAGTCTCTGAGCTGGCAGCCTTGTCCTGCAAGGCTCCCTATTTGATTTTCCACAAGGATAAGGTGGTGCTGCGGCCGCAGCCTTCCTTTCTTCCGAAAGTCGTTTCGGCTTTTCATCTCAACGAAGACATTGTACTTCCATCCTTGTGTCCTCAGCCGTCGAATCCTAAGGAGTCGGCGTTGCATTCCTTGGACGTTGTCCGAGCTTTGAGAGTATACCTATCTGCTACTTCCCTGTTCCGAGAGTCAGACTCACTGTTTGTTTCGGTGGCTGGTCCCAAGAAGGGCCAAGCAGTCTCATCGGCCACCATCTCTAGGTGGATCCGACAGATAGTAATTCAGGCTTACGCCTTAAAGGGTCAGGCGCCCCCCTTTCCTGTCACGGCACATTCGACCAGGGCAATAGGTGCCTCTTGGGCTTTCCGACATCAAGCGTCTGTTTCCCAATTATGTAAAGCGGCGACTTGGTCGTCCGCACACACTTTCACAAAATTCTACAAAATTGATGTAGGTGCATCTTCGGATGCCTCTTTTGGCCGCAAGGTTTTGCAAGCGGCTGTTTAGAGTTGCAACTCCTCCGTTGGAGGAGTGCTGTTTTGTGTTTGGGGTGAAGTTTATTTTTATGCTGTTACCACCCCTCGTTTTCTCTCTGACACTGCTTTGGGACGTCCCACTTTGTCAATAGAGAAGCTGTGTCGGTCCATGGACGAAAGAGTAAATAGGATTTTTTACTCACCGTAAAATCCTTTTCTCTGAGTCCATGGACCGACACAGCACCCACCCCTCCTTTTAAGTTTGTACTGCTTTTTGACGAACTGATCTGCAAAGATGCAGACTGAGAGGGTATACCCAGAGGGTCCGCCCCCTGGGCGGTATTGTAGAAGGTGTGATGCAACACTTTTTACAAGTTTTTCTGCCTAGTCACTCCTAATTAACGGATAATACCCACTTTGTCAATAGAGAAGCTGTGTCGGTCCATGGACTCAGAGAAAAGGATTTTACGGTGAGTAAAAAATCCTATTTTCCACCTCCCTTCTTGCTCTGGCCAGCCGATAGTTGAACACCCTCCTCTCAGGGGTGAGGGTGCGTTGAGGGAATGGCCTCATCAAATGGGGACCCAGGCCAAACGCCTCATCCGCCACAAAAACAAATGGTAGTCCCTCCACATTCTGCTCCGCTGGTGGCAAGGCCAGCTGATCCAATAGGAGCCGTTCCCCAAACTCGGTCTGTGCAAAGACTCCTCCATCTGACATCCTGCCATTTTTGCCAACGTCCACATAGAGGAATTCGTAGGTGTCCGACACCACTGCCATCATGACGATGCTGTGGAACCCCTTATAATTATAATAAAAGGATCCCGAATGGGGTGGTGGTATGACCCGAACATGCTTGCCGTCGATGGCCCCTCCACAGTTCGGAAAGTTCCATCGTTGGGCAAACTCAGATGCCACATTCTGCCATTCATGTGGTGTAGAAGGGAACTGTGGAGTTAAATTAAAAATAAATGAATACTTTGAGACAGAAACATTGCAAGCAGATTTTAGAAAACCATTCATGGCCAACATTAGGATAAACAGACAAATTAAAACATTATTAGTAAGCAACAAAAAACCTAAAACAAACCCAAAATAAAAACTGGGGGGGGGGTTGAAGATTAGTTGGGGAGATCACAAATGAAGGCTGTAGCACTCTGTATGAAGTTTAACTAAATGTAACATTCCTAGGCAATCTTTAGGGTGCTTTTAGGGTAAAGCACTACAATGGAGCATAGAAAAAAAAATCGAAATGACTAGGCAAGGTGGGTATGGCCCCAAGATAGCATAATGGAAAGGTTAGGTAAGGCAAATTTAAATGTAGGCCTAAAAAAAACATCCTAAAAATAAAAAAGGCATGTGGAGAAAGGGGACATTCCCTGCAGCTAAGAATCATGGGAATTAGGGACTGATAATAAAACAAAAACAAAAAAATATGCAAGAAATACATACAATGTGATGTTTTAAATAGGAACACTTACCTTAATATAGTCCTCCTGCAAAACTTGAAAGATGGCAGAACAAGTCTCTGGTATAATGATACCCAGAGCCTGGGGGGATATGCCTGTGGAGAACTTTAGGTCCTGCAGGCTTCTCCCAGTCGCCAGGTATCGCAACGTGGCGATGAGCCTCTGCTCAGCACTGAAGGCTTCACGCATAACAGTGTCCTGCCTGGTAATGTAGGGGGACACCAAAGCCAACAGATGCTGAAATACGGGGTCAGACATCCTGAGAAAATTCCTGTAGTCCTCAGGATTATTCTCCCTGATCTCCCGCAACAAAGGCATGTGACGAAACTGGTGCCGCTGGAGCAACCAATTCTTGGTCCATGAACTCCTCCTCACCCTGTTCATGGCCTGGAGTCGGGATACAGCATGGACCCCTGCACCAACTACAGCACAAACTCTACGACGAGTACGTAGCCGCAACATGGCTAGATAACGGTCGGCACCTCAGAACGAACTAGAAGAACGAACGGAAGAGCAGCAAGGCCTATGAAGAACAAGCTGAAAAACAGGAACGAGCAGACAAGAATGAATTGAATAAGCAGATACGAACTGACTACAAGCACTGCAAGACAGATACGAACCCACAGGCACAAACTGAACTCCACAAAACGATCTTCAAAGCACGAAGACTGAAAAGCGCGAATCGTCTCTCACCAAACTTTTACTAACACGCGGTAACACGAAATTAGCAAAAGCGTCCCAAAGGGTGGCGTCATTAGAACGGAACTTCCCCTTTATAGAGCCGTCGTACGTGTTGTACATCACTGCGCTTTGCTCAAGCGTTTTTTTCAATGATCGTGTGGATGCAAGACAGGCTTGAGAGGAAACATGAAAAAAAACGACGAGAAAAACGTCGGTTAAAAAAATGGCATTAAAAATGTACGTGTGTACGCCGCATAAGAATTTGTTAAACCTTTAAGAAAAGGATTGAAAGTAACATAAAATAGAAGGATCCTAAGTTATAAGCAGAGACCTTCAAATGCCACATTGCCAAGGCGCCATACTAAAATGCCACATTTTGTCCATTTGATTTAAGTTGCACGATTTAATATCCCTTTTACGATGGGAAGGAGGGTGGAAAGTTGAAAAATAAATGCCACATTTGGCCACATTTTGTTATGTTGCTTATGTAACAGTTGTGTAAAAACTTGTTTTTCATTTTGAAAAGAGCAAGGGAGCGTTATAACACCTGTCAGACTTTTTTTCACCACCTGTGTCCCATTCTGGAGATTTACCTTCACTTCCGGACCCATAGCCAAACAGGAAGTGAGAGGAAATCCCTGCAACTGAAGGGACCAGAACTAGTGTCCCTATTGGAAGATTTCCCCTCTATTACCTTTCTGGGGACAACCCAAAATGTGTTATTTTTCTTTTACTTTCACTTTCAATGGTAATGGTAAACAGGACTTTCAATGGTAATGGTGAACAGACAGCAATGAAAGCTGACAAGCATTCTAATCCCTCTGCACTCTATCCAAAACAAAAAAAAAAAAAGTTTTGCTTTTTGTTACACCTTAAATTAATTTTTTTCTCATTAACCTACACTCTGTACCCCATAATGACAAAGGGAAATCAAATTTTATAAATGCCTGTGGTTTTATCAAAAAGAAAAAACTGAAATATCACGTGTGCTTAAAGGGGTTGTAAACCCTCGTTTTTTTTTTTTTTTTAAATAACAAATATGTCATACTTTCCTCCACTGTGCAGTTCGTTTTGCACAGAGTGGCCCCAAACCTCCTCTTCTGGGGTCCCAATGGCTGCGCTGCTATCAATTTATTCTATCCAATCGGGACACAAGACACCAGCTACAGATGGTGTGCTCATTCCCGGACAGAGGATGACAGCGTCCAGGTAAGTATAACGAGGGGCTGGGGGGCTGCAGCACTAAAAAAGTTTTTTCACCTTAATGCATAGAATGCATTAAGGTGAAAAAACATGAGAGTTTACAACTCCTTTAAGTATTCAGCTTTGCACACCTGGATTTTCTGCAATTCTGCATTTCAAATCCTCTCATGCTCAGTCAGGTTGAATAATGGGGACCATCGGTGGACAGCCATTTTCAGGTCTCTCCAGAGTAGGGATGAGCTTCGTGTTCGAGTCGAACATACGTTCGACTCGAACATCGGCTGTTCGATCGTTCGACGAAGATCGAACGATTTGGGCCGTTCGCGCCAAATTCGAGTGACGCGAACGGCCCACAATGCACTACGCCATCGCAGTGTCATCCAGGCGCTGTGATTGGCCAAGCATGCACTGTGACCCCGCATGCTTGGCCAATCACAGCGCCGGCAGCGAGGAGAGCAATGATTGGCCACAGGCAGGATGCCTGTGGCCAATTATTGCTGAGGGGGTTTAGTACACGCCCCACACTATAAAAGGCCGCCAGCACGGCGGCCTAGTGTAGTGTGTTCCGGAGCAGGGATAGAGCAGCATAGGCAGGGACAGTGACTTTTATTTCTTTCTTTCTTAACCTGGATTCCTTTAGTTTAGGGAAAGAGAAGGATAGGTAGGGAGAGTGTCAGTGTGTTTTGTGCTTGTGCTATATTGTGCTTAAAAAAAACATTTTTTCTAGGGACAGAAAACTGTAGGTAGGGAGAGTGTGTCAGTTTCTTTCACTGTCAAAGTCCTTGTTTCCAGGGACCTGGAAGGACAGTGAGTGAATTCTCCTTGTGCTAAATTGTGCTTAAAAAAAACATTTTTTCTAGGGACAGAAAACTGTAGGTAGGGAGAGTGTGTCAGTTTCTTTCACTGTCAAAGTCCTTGTTTCCAGGGACCTGGAAGGACAGTGAGTGAATTCTCCTTGTGCTAAATTGTGCTTAAAAAAAACATTTTTTCTAGGGACAGAAAACTGTAGGTAGGGAGAGTGTGTCAGTTTCTTTCACTGTCAAAGTCCTTGTTTCCAGGGACCTGGAAGGACAGTGAGTGAATTCTCCTTGTGCTAAATTGTGCTTAAAAAAAACATTTTTTCTAGGGACAGAAAACTGTAGGTAGGGAGAGTGTGTCAGTTTCTTTCACTGTCAAAGTCCTTGTTTCCAGGGACCTGGAAGGACAGTGAGGTAATTCTCCTTGTGCTAAATTGTGCTTAAAAAAAACATTTTTTCTAGGGACAGAAAACTGTAGGTAGGGAGAGTGTGTCAGTTTCTTTCACTGTCAAAGTCCTTGTTTCCAGGGACCTGGAAGGATAGTGAGTGAATTCTCCTTGTGCTAAATTGTGCTTAAAAAAAACATTTTTTCTAGGGACAGAAAACTGTAGGTAGGGAGAGTGTGTCAGTTTCTTTCACTGTCAAAGTCCTTGTTTCCAGGGACCTGGAAGGACAGTGAGGTAATTCTCCTTGTGCTAAATTGTGCTTAAAAAAAACATTTTTTCTAGGGACAGAAAACTGTAGGTAGGGAGAGTGTGTCAGTTTCTTTCACTGTCAAAGTCCTTGTTTCCAGGGACCTGGAAGGACAGTGAGGTAATTCTCCTTGTGCTAAATTGTGCTTAAAAAAAACATTTTTTCTAGGGACAGAAAACTGTAGGTAGGGAGAGTGTGTCAGTTTCTTTCACTGTCAAAGTCCTTGTTTCCAGGGACCTGGAAGGACAGTGAGGTAATTCTCCTTGTGCTAAATTGTGCTTAAAAAAAACATTTTTTCTAGGGACAGAAAACTGTAGGTAGGGAGAGTGTGTCAGTTTCTTTCACTGTCAAAGTCCTTGTTTCCAGGGACCTGGAAGGACAGTGAGTGAATTCTCCTTGTGCTATATTGTGCTTAAAAAAAACATTTTTTCTAGGGACAGAAAACTGTAGGTAGGGAGAGTGTGTCAGTTTCTTTCACTGTCAAAGTCCTTGTTTCCAGGGACCTGGAAGGACAGTGAGGTAATTCTCCTTGTGCTAAATTGTGCTTAAAAAAAACATTTTTTCTAGGGACAGAAAACTGTAGGTAGGGAGAGTGTGTCAGTTTCTTTCACTGTCAAAGTCCTTGTTTCCAGGGACCTGGAAGGACAGTGAGGTAATTCTCCTTGTGCTAAATTGTGCTTAAAAAAAACATTTTTTCTAGGGACAGAAAACTGTAGGTAGGGAGAGTGTGTCAGTTTCTTTCACTGTCAAAGTCCTTGTTTCCAGGGACCTGGAAGGACAGTGAGTGAATTCTCCTTGTGCTAAATTGTGCTTAAAAAAAAAAAAAATTCTAGGGACAGAAAACTGTAGGTAGGGAGAGTGTGTCAGTTTCTTTCACTGTCAAAGTCCTTGTTTCAAGGGACAGAGAAGGACACCTGAAGGTAGCCCTTATTGCTTTTTTCCCATCTCCCTGCAGGCCATCTATTAGAATGTCTGGAAGGCAAACAAGGAGAGGCAGACAGTCTGGAGGCAATAAAAGAGGGCAAGCAGGCTCTGTGTCTGGGGGCAACAGTGCTGGTCATGGACGCGGTGCATTGTCATCAGCACATGGCCATGGGACACGCTTGTCCTTCTTTTCGGCAGCTGGACATGTTGAGCCACATCATGCCGAAGACTTGGTAGAGTGGATGACCAAGCCCTCCTCCTCCTCCTCATCCTCTCTCACCCAGGCTCAGGGTACTGGAAAAGCAGCTGCCAAAGCGTCCTCTTCCCTGGTATCAATGTCAGACTCATCATCACAGTCACTCCTTCCCTAGACCCACCATGTCCTCCTCCTGAGGAGTCCCCCGAACTGTTTCAGCACAGTGTTGGGTACATGCTCCAGGAGGATGCCCAGCGTTTCGAAGGGTCTGATGATGAAACCCAGCTAGAGGAAGGCAGTAGCGTGAGAGCAGACAGAGGGGATGCTCAAGAAGGACACCAATCTGGCAGTCATGTTCCAGCAGCTGCAGCATACTGCCAGATTGGCTCCAGTGATGAGGAGGGAGGTGATGATGAGGTCACTGACTCCACGTGGGTGCCTAATAGGAGAGAGGAGGAGGAGGAGGATGAGGAGGAGGCACATCTCCAACGAGGCAGGATGCCCTTTGGTGGCCAGCGTAAGGGCAGTACACCGACGGAATCACACCGCAGAGCTCCGCCTGTGCAGGGCGCTGCCTCTGCCCGTCATTCAAAAAGTTCTTTGGTGTGGGCCTTTTTTGAGGCTAGTGCATCAGATCGCACAGCTGCTGTTTGCAACATATGTCTCAAGCGTATATCGCGTGGCCAAAACATCAGCCGCTTGGGTACCACATGCCTGACCAGACATATGTTGACCTGCCATGCAGCTCGTTGGCAAGCCTACCTCAAAGACCCACACCAAAGAACAAAGCGGACCTCTCCTTGCACCGCATCAGCTGGGATCTCCAACCCCACTATAACTTCAGTCCTCTCTGAAACATGCACTGAGAGGAATGAAGGTGTAGAATTAGGTGTGTCACAGCCAAGTACTTGCGGCCACTCTGCTAGCAGTACACCGACGTCCGATTCTAGCAGGCAAATTTCCCTGCCCCAGCTGCTGGACCGTCGAAAGAAGTTCACTCCCAGCCATCCACATGCCCAGCGGTTGAATGCTAGCTTGGCTAAATTGCTAGCGCTTCAACTGCTGCCTTTTCAGTTGGTAGACTCGGCCCCCTTCCGTGAGTTTGTGCAATGTGCGGTTCCTCAGTGGCAGGTTCCCAAACGCCACTTTTTCTCACGGAAGGCTATTCCGGCTCTCTACCGGCATGTGGAAGGCAATGTCTTGGCCTCGCTGGACAGGGCGGTCAGCGGTAAGGTGCATATTACCGCTGACTCATGGTCCAGCAGGCATGGACAGGGACGTTACCTTTCTTTCACGGCCCATTGGGTCACTCTTTTGGCAGCTGGGAAGGATGCAGGACAAGGTGCAGTAGTGTTGGAGGTTGTCCCACCGCCACGCCTCCAAAATGCTACTACTGGTTGTGACACACCTCTCTCCTCCACCCCCTCCTCTTCTTCTTCCTCCATGGCCTCTTCCTGTGGTTTGTCCTATGAACCAGCGGTGCTCCGTAGCCGTTCACGGGGCTACGCAAGTACGCAGGCAAAAAGATGCCATGCCGTGCTTGCGCTGGTGTGTTTGGGGGACAGAAGCCACACTGGGGCAGAGGTCCTGTCTGCTCTGCAGGGCCAGGCCGAGAGGTGGTTGACGCCACGCCAGCTTAAGCCAGGAATGGTGGTTTGCGACAATGGCACCAACCTCCTCTCCGCCCTCCGACAGGGACAACTGACCCATGTGCCCTGTGTGGCTCACGTCCTTAACCTGGTGGTGCAGCGGTTCTTGGGCAGGTACCCGGGCTTACAGGATGTCCTGAGGCAGGCCAGGAAAGTCTGTGTGCATTTCCGCAGATCTTATAATGCCAGTGCTCGCCTGGCTGAGCTGCAAAAGGAGTTGAACCTGCCCAAGAACCGCATTATATGTGACATGCCCACCAGGTGGAACTCAACGTTGGCCATGCTGCAGCGGCTGCACACGCAGCAGAGGGCCATCAATGAGTACCTGTGCGACTACGGCACCAGGACAGGGTCAGGGGAGCTTGGTTTTTTTTCTCCACGCCAGTGGGGCATGATCAGGGATGCATGCACTGTCCTGGCACCATTTGAGGAGGCCACGAGGATGGTGAGCAGTGACAGTGCATGCATCAGTGACACTGTACCTCTTGTCCACCTGTTGGAGCACACGCTGCGTGGAATAATGGACAGGGCACTTGAGGCAGAACAGAGGCAGGAAGAGGAGGACTTCCTTGCCTCTCAAGGCCCCCTTTACCCAGACAGTGTTCCTTCTGTCCCACCCATCGCACAGGAAGAGGAGGAGGAGGAGGAGGAGGAGGAGGAGGATTGTGTCAGCATGGAGGTGGAGGCTGGCACTCAGCATCATCAGCAGCAGTCTTTTAGGGATGATTTACAGTCCCAAGAAACCAGTGGACTTGTACGTGGCTGGGAGGAGGTGGCTGCGGATCATGTCGTCCTTAGTGACCCAGAGGACTCCGGAGCGAATGCCTCAGCAAACCTACGCTGCATGGCCTCCCTGATCCTGCAAAGTCTGCGGAAGGATCCTCGTATTCTTCGGATCAAGGAGAGGGACCATTACTGGCTGGCCACTCTCCTTGATCCACGGTACAAGGGTAAGGTTGCGGACCTTATGTTACCGTCGCAGAGGGAGCAGAGGATGAGACAACTCCGGGAGGCCTTGCAGAAAGGTCTGTGCAACACGTTCCCAGAGACTGGGAGGTTACAAACTCCTGGTCCTGGACAACGAGTTGCTGAGGCTTCGGCCAGTCAAAGAAGGAGCGGTGGGGAAGGTGGCCGTCTGACCGATGCGTTCAGACAATTCTTTAGTCCGCAGCCCCAAAGTATGATCGGTTCCAGCAACCATCGCCAGCGTCTGATAAACATGGTGCAGGAATATCTAGGGGCAAGGTCAGACTTGGACACCTTCCCCACCGAAAATCCTCTGGCTTACTGGGTCTTGAGGATGGATCACTGGCCAGAGCTTGCACAGTATGCAATTGAGCTACTGGCCTGTCCTGCATCCAGCGTTCTTTCGGAACGCACATTCAGTGCTGCTGGAGGATTTGTCACGGATCACAGGGTGCGCCTGTCCACCGACTCGGTTGATCGACTGACTTTCATCAAGATGAACCAGTCTTGGATCACCACCAGCTACCACACACCTGATGCTGATATAACAGACTAATTGATTTTAACATGTCACATCCCTTCAAGACTGATGCTGATGCTGAGTGCCTGTGCTGTTATGTTGACTGGCTATCCTCCTCCTCCGAGTCCTCAATGATACGATTGATGATGATAGCTTGGAAGATCATTTTTGTTTATGGGTGCCGCCACCAGTGGCTAAGGCCCAATTTTTCAGCCCCTGTTTTACAGGGGCGTGTAATTACAATTTTTTTAGCAATAATTTGCCATAGGGCTCATTGCTGTGCTCCAAGTACAGTATCTGTGAGGGGTTGGAGTGTTGTGGTACCAGTGCCTAAGGCCCAATTTTTCAGCCCCTGTTTAACAGGGGCGTGTCATTACAATTTTTGAAGCAATACTTTGCAACAGGGCTCATTGCTGTGCTCCAAGTACAGTATCTGTGAGGGGTTGTAGTGTTGTGCCACCAGTGCCTAAGGCCCAATTTTTCAGCCCCTGTTCAACAGGGGCATGCAATTACAATTCTTGATCTAATAATTCACAGCAGGGTCCATTGCTGCACCCACCAAGAGTAACTCTGAGGGCTTACAGTCTTGTGGCAACGCCACCACCACCACCACCACGAAAGGCCCAATTTTTCAGCCCCTGTTCAAAAGGGGCATGTAATTACAATTCTTGATCTAATAATTCACAGCAGGGCCCATTGCTGCACCCACCAAGAGTAACTGTCAGGGCTTACAGTGTTGTGGCACCAGCACCACCATCAAAGCCCCAATTTTTGCTACCACTGTTCAACAATTATATGTAATTAAAATTCCTGATATAATAGTTGACAGCAGGGCGTTCCAGCACCAACCAAGAGTAACTGAGTGCTTACAGTGTTGTGCCAACACCAACAACTAAGGGGCCTATTTCTGCAGAGTATATACGGCAGGTCCCTACTTTCAAACATCCAACTTACAAACGACTCCTACTTGCAAACGAAAGAAGACAACAGGAAGTGAGAGGAAATCTACCCCTAGAAAGGAAAATTCTCTCCTGTAAGAATAAATATGGGAGAAAGGGGTCTCATCTGTACTGATGCTTTATCAGCAATTCTTGTTTCAAGAAAAACACCACATTTCAAAAACAGTTGTCATTGGGACGGAAAGTGAGGTGAAATGTTCTGAACAGGGGCACAGACAGCAAAACAAATGTTACAGGGGTGATAACCCTTACCTATGTTTCCCAAAAAGTTTAAAAATAGATTTTTGGGCTGGAGCTACACTTCAACAATGTACCTGTTCAAAATTACAAACAGATTCTACATAAGAACAAACCTACAGTCCCTGTCTTGTATGCACCGCCTGTATACGGCTGTTCAGAGTATATAGGGCCTTTTTTATTTTATGTGCGGGGTTCCCCTTAATATCCATACAAGACCCAAAGGGGCTGGTAATGGGCTGGGGTAGGGGGGGGGGGTCATGGGGTAGCTATGCCATTTTTCTTAAAGAATTTCATCCATATTACCGGGACCAGACATTACATTAAAGCCGCAAGCAGTTTTAAATGGCTTTTTTTTCCTTTAGAAGTGTCATTTTGTGCAGGGACAGTTCTAAACACGGGAAACACGTGGCACTTCACAGGCATACTTTAGACACCCCCCAGGTACGATATTTAAAGGAATATTTGACTTTTTTTTTTCACTTTATGCATCATTAAAATGACTGCTCCCGAAAAACGACCGTTTTTAAAACTTCTTTTTGCATTGATACATGTCCCCTGGTGCACAACCCGGGTTCCCAAACCCTATTTATGACAATAACATGCATAATAGTTGTTATAATTAGCACTTTAGAATTCGAACGTTCGCATCCATTGTATTTAATAGGGTTCTAATGTTCGTTCGAACTTTCGGTCCGTTCGCGGGTTCTGGTGCGAACCGAACCCGGGGGTGTTCGGCTCATCACTACTCCAGAGATGTTCAATAGGGTTCAAGCCAGGCGATCAGCTCTCGAAAGAGTCCTGGTTGTACCACACTTCTTCCATTTGAGAATAATGGAGGCCACTTTGCTCTTGGGAACCTTCAGTGCAGCAGAATTTTTTTGTAGCCTTCCCCAGATCTGTGCTTTGCAATAATCTCAGGAACTTGGCGGCCAGTTCCTTTGACCTCATGTGGGGCCTTTTATAGAGAGGTGTGTGCCTTTCCAAATCATGTCCAATTAATTTAATTTACCACAGGTGATCTACAATCAAGGTGTAGAAACATCTCAGCAACGATCAAGAAATGTGTTGTTGCAATGTGATATTTCAGTTTTTTCCTTTTTCATACCTGCAAACATTTCTAAAATTCTGTTTTCACCGAAGAGAGTGCGGAGAAGAGCCGGAGATGAAGTCGGAAGACAGGGCCGATCCTAGGGTGACAGACGCCTGGGTGCAGAAATATTTCTGACGCCCCCACATGGGCGTGGTCATCTTACAAACTCCTCCCCTTTACACATGTTTCTATGGCAACTACTCAAACACAGAGTTGCTCCCCTAAGAAGTCTTCATTACCCTGGGACCCTCCCATGAACTTTTAACAGTAAAGAAAATACAGGAAGAGCGTACACTAATGAGACCTGGAGGGGAGTTTCTCTAATGCACACAGAGGGGGCTTCTGTTAGAGAGTCTATTAGAAAGAACCCCCAGACATAGTACAGGAGAAGGTCAGAGACTGCAGACATGATACAGGAGATGGTCAGAGACTGCAGACATGATACAAGAGACGGTCAGAGACTGTGGACGTGGTACAGGAGATGGTCAGAGACTGCAGACATTATACAAGAGATGGTTAGAGACTGCAGAAATAGCACAGGAGATGGTCAGAGACTGCAGACATAGTACAGGAGATGGTCAGAGAGTGCAGACATATTACAGGAGACGGTCAGAGAGTGCAGACATATTACAGAAGGTGGTCAGAGAGTGCAGCCATATTACAGGAGGCGGTCAGAGAGTGCAGACATATTACAGGAGACGGTCCGAGAGTGCAGACATATTACAGGAGGCGGTCAGAGAGTTCAGACATATTACAGGAGGCGGTCAGAGAGTGCACACATATTACAGTAGATGGTCAGAAACTGCAGATATAATACAGGAGATGTTTAGAGACTGCAGACATAGCTCAGGAGATGGTCAGAGACTGCAGATATAATACAGGAGATGGTCAGAGACTGCAGATATACTACAGGAGATGGTCAGAGACTGCAGACATACTACAGGAGATAATGGCCGATCGGCCCTCTCACCTGACCCAGCGATACAGCAACAACAGTTCCTCTGATCAGGAGTCAGCTGACTCTTAATTGCCCGTGGCCACTCCGCTGGGTAGAGTCCAGATCTGTATTCTGGCAATGACTCCATTCCTTTCTCCGCCAGGGATGATGCCAGGATGTGTTTCTTTCCCTCTGGTGGTGCAGGGCAGCAGGGTTCTCTCTCTAATGATGTTCTCTCAGCACTGTCGTCTCCCTCTGGAGTCCTGGGTGCACTTCCCTGAAAGCTTTACGGGCTCCTGGCTCTCTCTCTCTCCCATTCAGCTGGGCATGCTGTGTGGGCTGCAGTTTCCGTGTTACAGTGGGGCTGCCAGTCCTCAGGACTATATGTCCCACAATCCTCTTCTCTGCTTCTTATTTTATTCTATTTTTTCCCTGGCCGATATGAAGGCGGGGGAAGAAACATAGTGGGCGGCTGTGCTGGCAAGCGCTGCTCACTAGTACAGCAGAGCGAGGAGAGGGAGAGGGAGGGGGGAAAGAAGAGCCCGCGGCTGCAGTGGTGTCACTATTTTTGGTGTCACCCCATCTCCACCAACTATAGTCACCCCTCAGTACAGACCCTCCTCCACTAAGTATAGACCCCCCTCTGTCAGTGCAGACTCCCCACTAAGTATAAACCCCTCCCCCAGTACAGACCTTCCTTAATACAGACCCCCCTCCATTAGTACAGAGTACAGACCCCCCAGGACAAACCACCCCCCTCCATTAGTACAGACCTCCCCAGGACAAACCACCCCCCTCCATTAGTACAGACCCCCCTCAGGACAAACCACCCCCCTCCATTAGTACAGACCCCCCTCAGGACAAACCAACCCCCCTCCATTAGTACAGACCCGCCTCAGGACAAACCAACCCCCCTCCATTAGTACAGACCCCCCTCAGGACAAACCATTCCCCCTCCATTTGTACAGACCCCCCAGGACAAACCACCCCCCTCCATTAGTACAGACCCCCAGGACAAACCACCCCCCCTCCATTAGCACAGACCCCCCTCAGGACAAACCACCCCCATCCATTAGTAGAGACCCCCCCAGACAAACCACCCCCCCCTCCATTAGTACAGACCCCCCACAAACCACCCGCCCATTAGTACAGACCCCCCTCAGGACAAACCATCCCCCCTCCATTAGTACAGACCCCCAAGGACAAACCACCCCCCTCCATTAGTACAGACCCCCAGGACAAACCTCTCCCCTCCATTTGTACAGATCCCCCCTCAGCTTAAACCATCCCCCTCCATTATTATAGACCCCCCCAGGACAAACCACCCCCTCCATTAGTACAGACCCCCCAGAACAAACCACCCCCCATTCTATTAGTAGAGACTCCCCGGACAAACCACCCCCCCTTCATTAGTACAGACCCCCGGGCAAACCGCCCCGCTCCATTACTACAGACCCCCCTGACAAACCACCCCCCTCCATTAGTACAGACCCCCCATTAGTACAGACCCCCCTCAGGACAAACCACCCCCCTCCATTAGTAGAGACCCTCCTTTCATTAGTACAGACCCCCGACAAACCACCCCCTCCATTAATACAGACCCCCCACAAACCACCCCCCTCCATTAGTACAGACCCCCTCCATTAGTACAGACCCCCAGGACAAACACCCCCCCTCCATTAGTACAGACCCCCCGCCATTAGTACAAACCCCCCTCCATTAGTACAGACTCCCCCAGGACAAACCACCCCCCTCCATTAGTACAGACACCCCCACAAACCATCCCCCCTCCATTAGTACAGACCCCCCACAAACCACCCCCCCATTAGTACAGACCCCCCCACAAACCATCCCCCTCCATTAGTACAGACCCCCCATAAATCACTCCCCCATTAGTACAGACCCCCCACAAACCACCCCCCCATTAGTACAGACCCCCCGCAAACCATCCGCCCTCCATTAATACAGACCCCCACAAACCACCCCCCTATTAGTACAGACCCCCCACAAACCACCACCCTCCATTAGTACAGACCCCCTCCATTAGTACAGACCCCCCTGGACAAACCACCCCCTCCATTAGTACAGACACCCCCACAAACCATCCCCCCTCCATTAGTACAGACCCCCCCACAAACCACCCCCCCATTAGTACAGACCCCCCCACAAACCATCCCCCTCCATTAGTACAGACCCCCCATAAACCACTCCCCCATTAGTACAGACCCCCACAAACCACCCCCCCATTAGTACAGACCCCCCTGCAAACCATCCCCCCTCCATTAATACAGACCCCCACAAACCACCCCCCTATTAGTACAGACCCCCCACAAACCACCACCCTCCATTAGTACAGACCCCCTCCATTAGTACAGACCCCTCCAGGACAAACACCCCCCCTCCATTAGTACAGACCCCCAGCCATTAGTAAAAAACCCCCTCCATTAGTACAGACTCCCCACAAACCACCCCCCCATTAGTACAGACCCCCCGCAAACCATCCCCCTCCATTAATACAGACCCCCACAAACCACCCCCCCATTAGTACAGACCCCCCACAAACCACCCTCCCTCCATTAGTACAGACCACCCCCCACAAACCACCCCCCCATTAGTACAGACCCACCACAAACCACCCCCCCTCCATCAGTACAGACCCCCCTTCCATTAGTACAGAACCCCCCTCAGGACAAACCCCACCCGGGCGGCAGCTGGAGAGAGGACAGTGTGCAGCCGCGCTGCCCAGGTGGAGAAGATCGTGACAGAGAGGAAGAGAAGAACAAATGACAGGCACTGCATGGCATGGACCGCCCTGCCCCAATGACGTCACTGCGCGGGTCTCTCTCTGAACAGAGACAGCTGCTCCGATCTCCTCTGACAGGAGGATGGAGGGGGGATGGACTTGGGCAGGAAACACAGTGGCGGCAGTGACCGGCGGAGAGAGCGCCTCTGGACACCGACATGGAGAGGAGGAGGAGGAGGAGGAGGGAGGGGAGCACTCTGGTGCTTGAGCGCCCCCACCTCTGTGGTGCCTGGGTGAACTGCACCCCGCGCAACCATCTAGCATCAACTGTGTCGGAAGAGACCCCCCGGAGCTGCCTAATAAATTACTTTAAAAACCTGTGTAGTGTGTTTTATTTTTGACACTTTTTTTCCCAGGTGAATGGGTAGGGGTACAATGTACACATTCACATATAGTGGGGGGCCGGGATCTGGGGGCCCCCTTATTAAAGGGGGCTCCCAGATTCCTATAAGCCACCCGTCCGCAGACCCCGACAACCAACGGCCAGGGTTGTCGGGAAGGGGCCCTTGTCCTCATCAACATGAGGACAAGGAGCTTTGGGCATGCGGCCTGGTACGGTTCAGGAGGGGGGCACTCGCTCGTCCCCACCCCCTTTCCTTACCGGTCAGGCTGCATGCTCGGTTTTTCCTTCTTTTGACGTGCTCAGATAAGGGTCTGGTATGGACTTTGGAGGGGGCCCCGTGCCGTTTTTTTCGGCGTAGGGGGTTCTCCTTAAAATCCATACTAGGAGGAAGATAACAGGGGAAGATGGGAACATGTACATAAGAGATTAAGGAATCAATATAGAAAGTAAGATTGTATGAGGGAATAAATATGGTCTGGCTGAAGTTATATATAAACTAAATTAATATACTATGGATAATGTACAGATTTAATTTTTGAAAGATATAATGTAAAGAAATAGGCTTTGAATTCAATTTCTTTTTCTTGATTAACCTACAATCTAAGATAAAGGTATATATGTATAAACCCTGTTGTTGAAAAGAAATAAATAAATAAAGAATTTAAGGAGAACCTACTTGGACTCGCACAGGATCAAAGGAAGCCAAAGCCATGGCCTGTAAACAATGTCTGGATCTGGGCAAGCCAGGCAGTGTGCAAGCTGGGAGAGGTTTTTAAGTGATAGGAGGCCTGGAGCAGTCTCAGAATGTTTTTGAACACATATTGCATTTATATTTTAAGCCAGAAACAAAAGATTAAAATGGAACCTGCATCTTTAACCTGCTTTCTTACCTCGTCACGCACGGTTTACTCGGTAAGAAAGTTCTGCCAGCAATTTGCTTGCTGGTTCTTGCCGAGAAAACCGGTCGTGTACTTGTTGATCTTTACAGTAATACAGTGTCCTTGCCACTTCCTGTGAGCTAAACAGAAAGCAAAATAGGATTTTTTACTCACCGTAAAATCCTTTTCTCTGAGTCCATGGACCGACACAGCTTCTCTATTGACAAAGTGGGTATTATCCGTTAATTAGGAGTGACTAGGCAGAAAAACTTGTAAAAAGTGTTGCATCACACCTTCTACAGTACCGCCCAGGGGGCGGACCCTCTGGGTATACCCTCTCAGTCTGCATCTTCGCAGATCAGTTCGTCAAAAAGCAGTACAAACTTAAAAGGAGGGGTGGGTGCTGTGTCGGTCCATGGACTCAGAGAAAAGGATTTTACGGTGAGTAAAAAATCCTATTTACTCTTTCGTCCATGGACCGACACAGCTTCTCTATTGACAAAGTGGGACGTCCCAAAGCAGTGTCAGAGAAAAAACGAGGGGTGGTAACAGCATAAAAATAAACTTCACCCCAAACAAAAACAGCACTCCTCCAACGGAGGAGTTGCAACTCTAAACAGCCGCTTGCAAAACCTTGCGGCCAAAAGAGGCATCCGAAGATGCACCTACATCAATTTTGTAGAATTTTGTGAAAGTGTGAGCGGACGACCAAGTCGCCGCTTTACATAATTGGGAAACAGACGCTTGATGTCGGAAAGCCCAAGAGGCACCTATTGCCCTGGTCGAATGCGCCGTGACAGGAAAGGGGGGCGCCTGACCCTTTAAGGCGTAACCCTGGATTACTATCTGTCGGATCCACCTAGAGATGGTGGCCGATGAGACTGCTTGGCCCTTCTTGGGACCAGCCACCGAAACAAACAGTGAGTCCGACTTCCGGAACAGGGAAGTAGCAGATAGGTATACTCTCAAAGCTCGGACAACGTCCAAGGAATGCAATGCCAACTCCTTAGGATTCGACGGCTGAGGACACAAGGATGGAAGTACAATGTCTTCGTTGAGATGAAAAGCCGAAACGACTTTCGGAAGAAAGGAAGGCTGCGGCCGCAGCACCACCTTATCCTTGTGGAAAATCAAATAGGGAGCCTTGCAGGACAAGGCTGCCAGCTCAGAGACTCGTCTAACTGACGTAACAGCCACCAAAAAGACCACTTTCTGAGAAAGTGTCAACAGGGGAATATCTCTAATATTCTCAAACGGTGCCTTCTGAAGCACCGAGAGGACCAGGTTCAAGTCCCACGGAGGTAACGGGGGACGGACCGGAGGGGCCACCTGTCGGACCCCCTGCACAAATGTACTCACGAGAGAGTGAGTCGCCAGGGGTCGCTGAAAAAAGACAGCCAGGGCAGATATCTGTCCCTTAAATCGTACTTAGGGCAAGCCCTTGGTCCACCCCATGCTGTAAAAACAGCAGGATTCTGGAAACCAAATAGGTACGCGGATGCCATTTAATTTCCTCACACCTGGAGATGTAGGCCCTCCAAGTGCGGTGATAGACATAGAGGACGGTTTTCGAGCACTTCTCATAGTAGAGATTACTGAGTCTGACAGGCCCCGGTCTCTCAGTACCTGGTTCTCAACAGCCATGCCGTTAAAGCCAATGACTGTAAAGCAGGATGGAATATGGGACCTTGCGATAGCAGGTCCTTCCGTAGTGGTAGGCGCCAGGGGACGTCTGCTACCAGACGTACTAGATCGTCATATCAAGGACGCTGAGGCCAATCTGGAGCGATTAGGATCATTGAAATTCCCTCTGCCTCCATTCTGCGGAGCAGAAGAGGAAGAATCCTTAAGGGAGGGAAGGCATAGATTAGCCGATACTGACCCCACGATGCTACCAACGCGTCCATTGCGTCTGCCCATGGGTCTCTTGACCGGGCCACAAATCTCAATACCTTCCGATTGAGTCGGAAAGCCAGAAGATCTACGTCTGGTGTGCCCCATCTTTGGCAGAGGAGCTGGAACACCTCCGGGTGTAAGGACCATTCTCCCTGGTCCAGCATCTGGCGGCTCAGGTAGTCCGCCTGCCAGTTTTCCACACACGGAATGTACACGGCCGACAGTGCCGGTACGCTCCTCTCTGCCCACTTCAGGATGCGAGCGATCTCCGATGCTGCAGCTGAGCTTCTTGTTCCTCCTAGATGATTGACATATGCCACTGCTGTGGCGTTGTCTGACTGGATCCTGACTGGACGCCCTTGCAGTCTCTGAGACCATTTGAAGAGGCACAGCTTGATCGCCCGGATCTCCAGGACATTGATCGGTAGGAGGGCTTCCTCTGGGGTCCAGCGACCCTGCGCCGACTGGACACCCCAGACTCCCCCCCAACATGTAAGGCTGGCGTCCGTCGTGATCACTATCCAGTAAACCGGAAGAAATGACTTCCCGGCCATTACAGCCGGTGCTGTCAGCCACCATACCAGGGATCTCCTGACTAGGTGGCTCACTCGGATTTGATAATCCAGAGATGAAGGGCATCTGTTTCATCTGGACAGAACTTCCTTCTGTAACACTCGAGTGTGGTATTGAACATCTGGGACCGCCTCGAAGGAGGCTACCATGAGGCCCAACACTCGCATGCAAAAACGGAGTGACGACCAATTCCTGGAAGTCAGCTGCCGTACTGCAGCCCGGAGGGTCTGCAACTTCTCCACAGGGAGGAATACCTTTGCCTCTGAGGAATCCAGAATCAACCCCAGGTACACTAGGCGTTGAGTGGGCACCAATACTGACTTTTGCGTGTTTAGTAACCAACCACAGTCTCGAAGAGTCTGACAGGTAATGGACATGCTTACCTCTAATTCTGAGCTTGAAGGGGCCTTCAGCAGAAGGTCGTATAAGTAGCCTGTGATAGCGATACCCCGCTGTCTTAGAAGTGCCAGAATCGGAGCGAGCACCTTGGTGAACGTCCTGGGTGCTGAGGCAAGGCCCAACGGGAGGGCCACAAACTGGTAGTGGTCCTTCCCGATAGCAAATCGCAGAAACCTCTGGTGTCTGGAGTATATGGGGACATGCAGGTATGCGTCCTTGATGTCCAAGGAGGCCAGAAAGTCCCCCGGATGGAGAGCCGTGACTACAGATCGAACCGACTCCATCCGAAAACTTTGTACCTTCACAAAGCAATTGAGGGCTCTGAGATCCAAGCTTGGACGAACCCCCTCCTTCTTCGGCACAATGAACAGATTTGAGTAAAAACCCTGTTCCAGTTCTGGAACTGGAATAACTACCCCGCGTTCCAGTAGACCCTGGACCGCCCCATACAGGGCCTCCCGACGGGTCGGTAGTAGCTGGAGATTGGAGGTGTTGAATCTGTCCGGTGGACAAGAGAGAAACTCTATCTTGTAGCCTGAGGAGATTACTTCGCAAACCCACCTGTCGGAGATTAGTGCTGTCCACTGAATCGCGAATTTGCGAAGACGTCTCCCCACCCGAGAGCTGGGTGGGGGTGGACCTTCATGCGGATGCAAATTTGTCCGCAGGCTTATTGGGTATGCGAGACCAGGGACGCTTTTGTCCTTGGGCAGGCGCTTTATCGGCCTGGGGTCTTTTCCCTGTCGCCCTAGGGGGACGAAAAAAACACTTGTGTGCAGTAAAGGAGGGCCCTTGCCCTTGGCGTGGCCCCTTACCCTTGCTAATTTGGGGAAGCAAAGTGCTTTTACTTCTTGTGGCATCCTTGATGATGTCATCCAGAGAAGCCCCAAAAAGTCTGTCGCCCTTAAAAGGCAGATCCAACAGGGCTTTCTTGGAAGTCTGGTCCGCAGACCAGCCTTTTAGCCAGATCAGGCGGCGTATTGCTACTGCATAAACCGAAGTTTTAGACAGCAGGGGAATAGTATTCATGTCTGACTCGCAGACAAACCTAAGGCCCTGGACCAACAGGTCGGCCAATGTTATCTCATCAGGAGGAGCATCTCGCTCCTTAAACCCTGGAGTAGCAATCTTGCCCATTCAGTAAGTGTGTGAGACACTAGGGCCCCCGCCAATGCCGGGCGTACTGCCGAGCCTACCACTGAGTATAGGTAGCAAGCGAGTGCTTCAGCCTTCTTATCCACAGGGTCCTAGAAAACAGGAGCCCCTTCTACAGGAATTGTGGTGGCTCTATTAAGTCTGGACACCGGAGGGTCCACTATAGGGGGGAGAGGTCCATTTCTTCAGAAAACTCTCCTCAAAAGGGGGTACCGTACCGCAAACCTCTTTGGGGCTGTAAAGACCCTCAGTGGGTTCTCCCATTCCTTGTATAAGAGTTTATCAAAAGACACACAAGAGAACACCTTAGCAGTGCGGGCAGGTCTATGAAACCCAAGTGGACCGGAGTCTCTGCTGCTTCTGCAGTATTTTCCAATTTTAGCGTATCCCGCACTGCAGTAATAAGGTCAGATACCAAAGCCGTCTCGCGTACTGACCTGGACTTTGAGTCATTCTCACTGTCCGGTCACGGTCTGCAGTCTCTGATGCGTCAGAATCTGGGCCCCGAGCCGTATCTGGACCTGGTTCTGCACCAGAATTATCCCCAGAAGCTTGCAGGGGATGGGGCGTTTACTACCCCCTGTATTCCCGTGTGCTGCTTCCACCCTGGCAGCAAACGCCACTAGGATTGCAGTCATAGCGTCCATAGACACCTCAGGGACACCAGCTGCTAAATCTGGTGTTTCAGGGGAGAAGACATCTGGCTCAGATGCCATGCTGCTCACACGCTGACACTCACAGGGTTCCAGGCAAGATATCAATAGGCCACCCTCCTGTGCTGCAGAGAGGCCGGGTCACCCAGAGGACTCACCACCCTGGATAGGTACTGCTATGCTGCGCCTGTGATGCTTTCCACTGCTGCTGTGTCAGTCTGCTTCTTTTATCAGCACTTCCTGTGTGAATTTTCGCGCCAGTGTAATGCACCCTAGAGGCCGGAGGCTCTCGAAAAATGGTTGCCAAAAACGTCTGTATGGAAGATAATGTGGGCTCTAAGAAAATGGCCGCCGACAGAAGATAGAGGTCAAGCAGCCATAGCCCACAAAAAGATGGCCGCCGAACGGCAATATCTGCATACAGGGTGGACAAATATGAGCCGCCGATCAGCTGATAGGGGCCAGTGGGTGTGGCCGAACCACAGGAAGATGGCCGCCGGGCAGTCACAAGAGGCCAAACTTGGCATGGACCACCTCAAAATGGCCGCCGACAGCATGGAGGAGGAAGGACACAAACACAGGTAAGAAAAAATGACATTTCTTTTAAATGTTAGTTATAGCCAGCCCCGCTCCAGTGGGACCCCCTAGGTGACCCCCAGCACCCAGCAACCTTTAGCTAGAAGCCCAGGGAGGAGGGAAAGGCAGGGAGAGAGGGAAGAAAGGGGCCACAACCACTTACTTGATCTCTCCAGGAATGTCCAGCTAAATCACCCAGCCGAGGCAGGGGAGTTTTACTTACCTATCCTGCATGTATTCTGCTGGAAGACATTCCAAACAGATCATCGTCCGCGCACGGAAGGTGACTGTTGGCCAGGCATGCTGTGATTGGACCCAGAAGGGACGATCATATGTATGCCCTGGAGCATGATGCTCACCGGACAGGCTGCTGCGACTCGGCCGTAAGGTCAGCCGAAGCTGAGCGGTCCGATGCAAGCCTTGGAGCGTAAGCTCACCGGCCAGGCTGCTGCGACTCGGCCGTAAGGTCAGCCGAAGCTGAGCGGTCCGATGCAGGCCCTGGAGCGTAAGCTCACCGGCTACCCGTGGAGCGACGGGCATGTCGTGGAAAACCCAGCGCGTAGCTAGGGTCGGCACACGCTCGATGGCCGAAACTGGGGAGACTACAAGGATCGAGGATCCAGCCTGTCACCCAGTCGGCAGTTGATCGAAGATCGCAGGAAACAACAAATGTAGCAAAAAAAAATAAAAATATATATATATCTTTTTTCCCCGGACCAATGGGCCAGAAGGGAGCCATGTTCTACTCCTTGCTAGACAGAAAAAAACTGATCTGCGAAGATGCAGACTGAGAGGGTATACCCAGAGGGTCCGCCCCCTGGGCGGTACTGTAGAAGGTGTGATGCAACACTTTTTACAAGTTTTTCTGCCTAGTCACTCCTAATTAATGGATAATACCCACTTTGTCAATAGAGAAGCTGTGTCGGTCCATGGACGAAAGAGTAAACTATTTTATCTTTCTTTTGTGTCTTGTTCAAGTATTTTATTAAAGATTATCAGAAAACATTAATGCCGCGTACACACGGTCGGAAATTCCCGACAGAAAAAGTCCGATGTGAGCTCTTGGTCGGAAATTCTGACTGTGTGTATGCTTCATCGGACTTTTGCTGTCGGAAAAAGTTCCTATCGGAAATTCCGTTCGTCTGTATGCAATTCCAATGCGCAAAAAAACACGCATGCTCGGAAACAATTCGGTGCATGCTCGGAAGCATTGAACTTAATTTTATCGGCTCGTCATAGTGTTGTACGTCACCACATTCTTGACGGTCGAAAGTTCAGAGAACTTTTGTGTGACCGTGTGTATGCAAGCCAAACTTGAGCGGAATTCCGTCAGACAAACCATCCAAGGTTTTTCCGATGGAAATTCCGACCGTGTGTACGCAGCATAAGTGTAATGAGTAAAGAGAATTTTTTTTACATCTTAACTTTAAGATAATTTTATTACAGGAATGTATATCTCTAGTCGCATATGACATCATATAATTGTTTAGTTAAAAATTTAATTTCAGACAGATCAATGCAGTAAATTAATAGTTATCTATATAAACAAGAATCTTCCTTATATATATGTAGCGACCTCACCCCTCTCACCCCTTCTCATTCACGGCTTGTCTGTCTCGTCTAGGGGTTAACACTGGGGGGAGGGATGAGATAGACCACGGCCCATGTCCTCCAATGTGTAGAGGTGAAAGACAGAACTATCGGGTTTTGTGTATGTGTCCCAGAGTCAAATCCTCTCCTCGGATTGACTCCCCTTTGCTCCTAGTAATCAGAGTTCCACACACTGAAAGGGTCCAACTCGTATTTATTCTTCTCAATAAATAGTCATACAGCACAGACAGGTTGAGACCCATATAACACTTCAGTCTTTGTGGGGAGTAGGCCAAGGCACAATTCTTTTAGATAGAGCTAACCACTGTGGTGTCACCAGTGGCGAATAGTCACTGCCACTGACTATATAGAACAAAAACATGAATTTCCTTCGCTAACGTACCCCCTATCATGGGAAGGACATCCGTCCAAGACAGTTACCGGAGGCCTCTCCGTCACCAGCAATGCTGCGCTGGACTTGGGCCCGGAACTCCGGAAGGCCAGCACCCAGGCTGAAGGTGCCTGGGCGCGGCTGCGTCCTCCGACTCTGAACCCCGAGGTCAGGGCGTCCGCCCCTTTTATCTCCTCTCCCTTTGCGTCACAGTGGGTACCCCGCCCCGCTGTACCAGCGCCAGGAAAGGACAAAAAGGGAAGCAGTCTTGCAGTGAGTGTTCAACTCCGGCCAGGGTGACAGTGCCACCTGCAGGCCGCAGGGAACCTCACACCACCAGAGTCCTCCAAGAACCACAAAAGGGTCTCAGATTCCCTGACAATCAATGCATCTGGGTTACACTACCACCCAGATGCCTCCCCTAAATTCAAACACCCACTACATATATATATATATATATATATATATATATATATATATATATATATACTTCATATATATAAATTTATGTAGAGTCGCTAGTATATTTGGTGCTCTTTTTAATACTGGAACATTATGGTTAATCTACCGCTGATTTGGAATGATTTTGGTATGTCAGCCAACTATAGTGGAGTTTACCTGAATTAAAAAGGTAATATGAAAAATAAGGAGGGGAAGGGGTTTACAACAAGGAGGGGAAAGAAAGCAAGTAGGAAGAGGGAGGAATAGGAGGTCCACGAATATCTTTCTTTTGTGAAGTACTTATCCCATCAACTACTATGTAATGAAGAGGAACAAAGGCAGACATGTTTGAAGTCCAGCGTGTGTGGCAACCATGACTTCCTCCATAGACAAAGTGAAGAAGTGAGCGAAGCCGCCCTAGGACAGCAAGTGTGTCATGCACAGAGTTACCTGGTGAAAATAGCTGGAAAAAAAGAAAAAAAAAACATATTCACCAACCACATCTAGGGACTGATAGGCTAATACATATTACTGTTTTGTTTTTAGGTTTAGATACACTAGATTTCCTCATAACTATGGGGTGTATTTATAAAAACGATAAATAAATAAGTAATACTGCACCTATCAACAAGTGCAAAAATGATATAGATATCAAAATTATTAATAAATGTTAATATTCTAATAAGCTGCTAACATAACAATTGACTAATTGTAAAAAGGATATGTGTAAAATATGTGAGCGCTAAATACAATCCTAATTCCTAGGAAAAGTGCCTATATAGACATATCACAACAAATGTATCCACAGTGTTGTTATGTCTGTGAAAATCACAAAAAATCACAAAAAAATGTATGTATCAATGATACATGATCAATGATAACAACTAATAAATGTGTGTGCACAAATTCTATACAAATAATGCAATCTTATACTTAATCCGTATCAAAGTGACCAAAAACAGAAAACAAAAATTAAGATCAAGATCGCACTCTCAGAAAATACAGGGTATGTGAACCCCTATATAAGTGAGAAAAAAAGCTGTGAGCAATATAAATGGCAACGTTGCTTATCATAAGATGTAAATGGAGGGACAGTCTATAAAATGCATATCTGACATGAAAACAACAAAAATAAAGTCTATAACTTGTATCCACACCGTCAGGTATGTATCCAGTGTTCCCCAAATAAATGTCAATCACATGGGGGTACTAGGAAACCCTAGATGTGGGTATAATGTCCACTTGGAACTTCCTGGAATGTGTTGTGGATTAATCCTATTCCTACAGGTGTAGAAACACCAGTAGTGGGAAGGAAGAAAGTACTTCAAAGTTTTCAGCTGATACACGGTGATAACATCATCATCATAAGCATTGAAGAGAATTAAATACTCTTACCGCAAGACTCGGACCCAAGCCACCATACGATGCTGGGTCATGCAGGCTTATGTCCTCACAGGGACTCAGGTTGTGGTGATGTGATGTCGTGTTGTCCTTATTTGATCCACGAATGGAAGTCTACACCGGATCAGATCCTTCAGCTCAAACCACAATCAGATATCCAGGAAAGGAATCAGTTCCAAGAAAAGAAAGAAAAATCCTCTGCATGGTGTAAAACCAGATAACTGGGTTTTATTAAAACTAAAAAGGTTCAAATGGCAAAAAACCACTGCACAAAAAAATATTTTTTAAAATGAATAAAAATAATATACAAAAATCCAAAATTCTGGAAAAGCAAACCAGCGAATATAACAAACAAGCGTGGGCTAGGTGGCTAGCATGTGGTCCCGACGCGTTTCGTCTACTGCAGACATCCCCAGTTGATGTCTGCAGTAGACGAAACGCGTCGGGACCACATGCTAGCCACCTAGCCCACGCTTGTTTGTTATATTCACTGGTTTGCTTTTCCAGAATTTTGAATTTTTGTATATTATTTTTATTCATTTTAAAAAATATTTTTTTGTGCAGTGGTTTTTTGCCATTTGAACCTTTTTAGTTTTAATAAAACCCAGTTATCTGGTTTTACACCATGCGGAGGATTTTTCTTTCTTTTCTTGGAACTGATTCCTTTCCTGGATATCTGATTGTGGTTTGAGCTGAAGGATCTGATCCGGTGTAGACTTCCATTCGTGGATCAAATAAGGACAACACGACATCACATCACCACAACCTGAGTCCCTGTGAGGACATAAGCCTGCATGACCCAGCATCGTATGGTGGCTTGGGTCCGAGTCTTGCGGTAAGAGTATTTAATTCTCTTCAATGCTTATGATGATGATGTTATCACCGTGTATCAGCTGAAAACTTTGAAGTACTTTCTTCCTTCCCACTACTGGTGTTTCTACACCTGTAGGAATAGGATTAATCCACAACACATTCCAGGAAGTTCCAAGTGGACATTATACCCACATCTAGGGTTTCCTAGTACCCCCATGTGATTGACATTTATTTGGGGAACACTGGATACATACCTGACGGTGTGGATACAAGTTATAGACTTTATTTTTGTTGTTTTCATGTCAGATATGCACTTTATAGACTGTCCCTCCATTTACATCTTATGATAAGCAACGTTGCCATTTATATTGCTCACAGCTTTTTTTCTCACTTATATAGGGGTTCACATACCCTGTATTTTCTGAGAGTGCGATCTTGATCTTAATTTTTGTTTTCTGTTTTTGGTCACTTTGATACGGATTAAGTATAAGATTGCATTATTTGTATAGAATTTGTGCACACACATTTATTAGTTGTTATCATTGATCATGTATCATTGATACATAAATTTTTTTGTGATTTTTTTGTGATTTTCACAGACATAACAACACTGTGGATACATTTGTTGTGATATGTCTATATAGGCACTTTTCCTAGGAATTAGGAATGTATTTAGCGCTCACATATTTTACACATATGTATTTATAAAAAGCAGAGCTATTAATCCTGTGAAACTGCATTTGGATTTGCTTTAGGCGAATGGGGACAAAATGAATGCTATTAGGCTATTTTCATTTGTCGTTCAAATGTTTTTCATTCATGCAGATTAGAGTGAATCTTAAAAAATATGCAATGTCCACTAGATAGAGCTGGCAATCATAGAAAATAAGTATTTATTTCCTAGGATCATCAGCTCCATCTGGTAGCCAAAATGCAGTAATTTCATGATCCAATCCAATCACACAGAAAGAATGTACGTACAGTAGGGATGAGCTCGGTGTTCGAGTCGAACATACGCTCGACTCGAACATCGGCTGTTCGATCGTTCGACGAAGATCGAACGATTTGGGCCGTTCGCGCCTAATTCGAGAGACGCAAACGGCCCACAATGCACTACGCCATCGCAGTGTCATCCAGGCGCTGTGATTGGCCAAGCATGCACTGTGACCCCGCATGCTTGGCCAATCACAGCGCCGGCAGCGAGGAGAGCAATGATTGGCCACAGGCAGGATGCCTGTGGCCAATTATTGCTGAGGGTGTTTAGTACACGCCCCACACTATAAAAGGCCGCCAGCACGGCGGCCTAGTGTAGTGTGTTCCGGAGCAGGGAAAGAGAAGCATAGGCAGGGACAGGGACATTTTTTTTTATTGCTTAACCTGGATTCCTTTAGTTTAGGGAAAGAGAAGGATAGGTAGGGAGAGTGTCAGTGTGTTTTACTGTGCTAATCCTTGTTTCTAGGGACAGGGAAGGACAGTGAGGGAAATTCTCCTTGTGCTATACTGTGCTAAAGCATTGATCATCAACCATCTTTAAAAAAACATTTTTTATAGGGACAGAAAACTATAGGTAGGGAGAGTGTCAGTGTGTTTTACTGTGCTAATCCTTGTTTGTAGGGACAGGGAAGGACAGTGAGGGAAATTCTCCTTGTGCTATAGTGTGCTAAAGCATTGATCATCAACCATCTTTTAAAAAAAAAAAATTATAGGGACAGAAAACTATAGGTAGGGAGAGTGTCAGTGTGTTTTACTGTGCTAATCCTTGTTTGTAGGGACAGGGAAGGACAGTGAGGGAAATTCTCCTTGTGCTATACTGTGCTAAAGCATTGATCATCAACCATCTTTAAAAAAACATTTTTTATAGGGACAGAAAACTGTAGGTAGGGAGAGTGTCAGTGTGTTTTACTGTGCTAATCCTTGTTTGTAGGGACAGGGAAGGACAGTGAGGGAAATTCTCCTTGTGCTATAGTGTGCTAAAGCATTGATCATCAACCATCTTTAAAAAAAAAATTTTTATAGGGACAGAAAACTATAGGTAGGGAGAGTGTCAGTGTGTTTTACTGTGCTAATCCTTGTTTGTAGGGACAGGGAAGGACAGTGAGGGAAATTCTCCTTGTGCTATACTGTGCTAAAGCATTGATCATCAACCATCTTTAAAAAAACATTTTTTATAGGGACAGAAAACTATAGGTAGGGAGAGTGTCAGTGTGTTTTACTGTGCTAATCCTTGTTTGTAGGGACAGGGAAGGACAGTGAGGGAAATTCTCCTTGTGCTATAGTGTGCTAAAGCATTGATCATCAACCATCTTTAAAAAAACATTTTTTATAGGGACAGAAAACTATAGGTAGGGAGAGTGTCAGTGTGTTTTACTGTGCTAATCCTTGTTTGTAGGGACAGGGAAGGACAGTGAGGGAAATTCTCCTTGTGCTATACTGTGCTAAAGCATTGATCATCAACCATCTTTAAAAAAACATTTTTTATAGGGACAGAAAACTATAGGTAGGGAGAGTGTCAGTGTGTTTTACTGTGCTAATCCTTGTTTGTAGGGACAGGGAAGGACAGTGAGGGAAATTCTCCTTGTGCTATAGTGTGCTAAAGCATTGATCATCAACCATCTTTAAAAAAACATTTTTTATAGGGACAGAAAACTATAGGTAGGGAGAGTGTCAGTGTGTTTTACTGTGCTAATCCTTGTTTGTAGGGACAGGGAAGGACAGTGAGGGAAATTCTCCTTGTGCTATACTGTGCTAAAGCATTGATCATCAACCATCTTTAAAAAAACATTTTTTATAGGGACAGAAAACTATAGGTAGGGAGAGTGTCAGTGTGTTTTACTGTGCTAATCCTTGTTTGTAGGGACAGGGAAGGACAGTGAGGGAAATTCTCCTTGTGCTATAGTGTGCTAAAGCATTGATCATCAACCATCTTTAAAAAAACATTTTTTATAGGGACAGAAAACTATAGGTAGGGAGAGTGTCAGTGTGTTTTACTGTGCTAATCCTTGTTTGTAGGGACAGGGAAGGACAGTGAGGGAAATTCTCCTTGTGCTATACTGTGCTAAAGCATTGATCATCAACCATCTTTAAAAAAACATTTTTTATAGGGACAGAAAACTATAGGTAGGGAGAGTGTCAGTGTGTTTTACTGTGCTAATCCTTGTTTGTAGGGACAGGGAAGGACAGTGAGGGAAATTCACCTTGTGCTATAGTGTGCTAAAGCATTGATCATCAACCATCTTTAAAAAAACATTTTTTATAGGGACAGAAAACTATAGGTAGGGAGAGTGTCAGTGTGTTTTACTGTGCTAATCCTTGTTTGTATGGACAGGGAAGGACAGTGAGGGAAATTCTCCTTGTGCTATACTGTGCTAAAGCATTGATCATCAACCATCTTTAAAAAAACATTTTTTATAGGGACAGAAAACTATAGGTAGGGAGAGTGTCAGTGTGTTTTACTGTGCTAATCCTTGTTTGTAGGGACAGGGAAGGACAGTGAGGGAAATTCTCCTTGTGCTATAGTGTGCTAAAGCATTGATCATCAACCATCTTTAAAAAAAACATTTTTTATAGGGACAGAAAACTATAGGTAGGGAGAGTGTCAGTGTGTTTTACTGTGCTAATCCTTGTTTGGAAGGACAGTGAGGGAAATTCTCCTTGTGCTATAGTGTGCTAAAGCATTGATCATCAACCATCTTTAAAAAAACATTTTTTATAGGGACAGAAAACTATAGGTAGGGAGAGTGTCAGTGTGTTTTACTGTGCTAATCCTTGTTTGTAGGGACAGGGAAGGACAGTGACGGAAATTCTCCTTGTGCTATACTGTGCTAAAGCATTGATCATCAACCATCTTTAAAAAAACATTTTTTATAGGGACAGAAAACTATAGGTAGGGAGAGTGTCAGTGTGTTTTACTGTGCTAATCCTTGTTTGTAGGGACAGGGAAGGACAGTGAGGGAAATTCTCCTTGTGCTATAGTGTGCTAAAGCATTGATCATCAACCATCTTTAAAAAAACATTTTTTATAGGGACAGAAAACTATAGGTAGGGAGAGTGTCAGTGTGTTTTACTGTGCTAATCCTTGTTTGTAGGGACAGGGAAGGACAGTGAGGGAAATTCTCCTTGTGCTATAGTGTGCTAAAGCATTGATCATCAACCATCTTTAAAAAAACATTTTTTATAGGGACAGAAAACTATAGGTAGGGAGAGTGTCAGTGTGTTTTACTGTGCTAATCCTTGTTTGTAGGGACAGGGAAGGACAGTGAGGGAAATTCTCCTTGTGCTATACTGTGTTAAAGCATTGATCATCAACCATCTTTAAAAAAACATTTTTTATAGGGACAGAAAACTATAGGTAGGGAGAGTGTCAGTGTGTTTTACTGTGCTAATCCTTGTTTGTAGGGACAGGGAAGGACAGTGAGGGAAATTCTCCTTGTGCTATAGTGTGCTAAAGCATTGATCATCAACCATCTTTAAAAAAACATTTTTTATAGGGACAGAAAACTATAGGTAGGGAGAGTGTCAGTGTGTTTTACTGTGCTAATCCTTGTTTGTAGGGACAGGGAAGGACAGTGAGGGAAATTCTCCTTGTGCTATAGTGTGCTAAAGCATTGATCATCAACCATCTTTAAAAAAACATTTTTTATAGGGACAGAAAACTATAGGTAGGGAGAGTGTCAGTGTGTTTTACTGTGCTAATCCTTGTTTGTAGGGACAGGGAAGGACAGTGAGGGAAATTCACCTTGTGCTATAGTGTGCTAAAGCATTGATCATCAACCATCTTTAAAAAAACATTTTTTATAGGGACAGAAAACTATAGGTAGGGAGAGTGTCAGTGTGTTTTACTGTGCTAATCCTTGTTTGTAGGGACAGGGAAGGACAGTGAGGGAAATTCTCCTTGTGCTATACTGTGCTAAAGCATTGATCATCAACCATCTTTAAAAAAAACATTTTTTATAGGGACAAGGAAGGACAGTGAGGGAAATTCTCCTTGTGCTATAGTGTGCTAAAGCATTGATCATCAACCATCTTTAAAAAAACATTTTTTATAGGGACAGAAAACTATAGGTAGGGAGAGTGTCAGTGTGTTTTACTGTGCTAATCCTTGTTTGTAGGGACAGGGAAGGACAGTGAGGGAAATTCTCCTTGTGCTATAGTGTGCTAAAGCATTGATCATCAACCATCTTTAAAAAAAACATTTTTTATAGGGACAGAAAACTATAGGTAGGGAGAGTGTCAGTGTGTTTTACTGTGCTAATCCTTGTTTGTAGGGACAGGGAAGGACAGTGACGGAAATTCTCCTTGTGCTATACTGTGCTAAAGCATTGATCATCAACCATCTTTAAAAAAACATTTTTTATAGGGACAGAAAACTATAGGTAGGGAGAGTGTCAGTGTGTTTTACTGTGCTAATCCTTGTTTGTAGGGACAGGGAAGGACAGTGAGGGAAATTCTCCTTGTGCTATAGTGTGCTAAAGCATTGATCATCAACCATCTTTAAAAAAACATTTTTTATAGGGACAGAAAACTATAGGTAGGGAGAGTGTCAGTGTGTTTTACTGTGCTAATCCTTGTTTGTAGGGACAGGGAAGGACAGTGAGGGAAATTCTCCTTGTGCTATAGTGTGCTAAAGCATTGATCATCAACCATCTTTAAAAAAACATTTTTTATAGGGACAGAAAACTATAGGTAGGGAGAGTGTCAGTGTGTTTTACTGTGCTAATCCTTGTTTGTAGGGACAGGGAAGGACAGTGAGGGAAATTCTCCTTGTGCTATACTGTGCTAAAGCATTGATCATCAACCATCTTTAAAAAAACATTTTTTATAGGGACAGAAAACTATAGGTAGGGAGAGTGTCAGTGTGTTTTACTGTGCTAATCCTTGTTTGTAGGGACAGGGAAGGACAGTGAGGGAAATTCTCCTTGTGCTATAGTGTGCTAAAGCATTGATCATCAACCATCTTTAAAAAAACATTTTTTATAGGGACAGAAAACTATAGGTAGGGAGAGTGTCAGTGTGTTTTACTGTGCTAATCCTTGTTTGTAGGGACAGGGAAGGACAGTGAGGGAAATTCTCCTTGTGCTATAGTGTGCTAAAGCATTGATCATCAACCATCTTTAAAAAAACATTTTTTATAGGGACAGAAAACTATAGGTAGGGAGAGTGTCAGTGTGTTTTACTGTGCTAATCCTTGTTTGTAGGGACAGGGAAGGACAGTGAGGGAAATTCTCCTTGTGCTATAGTGTGCTAAAGCATTGATCATCAACCATCTTTAAAAACACATTTTTTATAGGGACAGAAAACTATAGGTAGGGAGAGTGTCAGTCTGTTTTACTGTGCTAATCCTTGTTTGTAGGGACAGGGAAGGACAGTGAGGGAAATTCTCCTTGTGCTATACTGTGCTAAAGCATTCCTCATCAACCATCTTTGAAATCCTTGTTTTTTGGACAGTCAGGGAAATTGTCGTTGTGCTATTCTGTGCGAAAGCAATCATCCTCAACCATATTTAGAAATCCTTAAGTAAAGGGACAGAGAAGGACACCTGAAGGTAGCCCTTATTGCTTTTTTCCCATCTCCCTGCAGGCCATCCATTAGAATGTCTGGAAGGCAAACAAGGAGAGGCAGACAGTCAGGAGGCAATAAAAGAGGGCAAGCAGGCTCTGTGTCTGGGGGCAACAGTGCTGGTCGTGGACGCGGTGCAGTGTCATCAGCACATGGCCATGGGACACGCTTGTCCTTCTTTTCGGCAGCTGGACATGTTGAGCCACATCATGCCGAAGACTTGGTAGAGTGGATGACCAAGCCCTCCTCCTCCTCCTCATCCTCTCTCACCCAGGCTCAGGGTACTGGCAAAGCAGCTGCCAAAGCGTCCTCTTCCCTGGTATCAATGTCAGACTCATCATCAGTCACTCCTTCCCTAGACCCACCATGTCCTCCTCCTGAGGAGTCCCCGGAACTGTTTGAGCACAGTGTTGGGTACATGCTCCAGGAGGATGCCCAGCGTTTCGAAGGGTCTGATGATGAAACCCAGCTACAGGAAGGCAGTAGCGTGAGAGCAGACAGAGGGGATGCTCAAGAAGGACACCAATCTGGCAGTCATGTTCCAGCAGCTGCAGCATACTGCCAGATTGGCTCCAGTGATGAGGAGGGAGGGGATGATGAGGTCACTGACTCCACGTGGGTGCCTAATAGGAGGGAGGAGGAGGATGAGGAGGAGGCACATCTCCAACGAGGCAGGATGCCCTTTGGTGGCCAGCGTAAGGGCAGTACACCGACGGAATCACACCGCAGAGCTCCGCCTGTGCAGGGCGCTGCCTCTGCCCGTCATTCAAAAAGTTCTTTGGTGTGGGCCTTTTTTGAGGCTAGTGCATCAGATCGCACAGCTGCTGTTTGCAACATATGTCTCAAGCGTATATCGCGTGGCCAAAACATCAGCCGCTTGGGTACCACATGCCTGACCAGACATATGTTGACCTGCCATGCAGCTCGTTGGCAAGCCTACCTCAAAGACCCACACCAAAGAACAAAGCAGACCTCTCCTTGCACCGCATCAGCTGGGATCTCCAACCCCACTATAACTTCAGTCCTCTCTGAAACATGCACTGAGAGGAATGAAGGTGTAGAATTAGGTGTGTCACAGCCAAGTACTTGCGGCCACTCTGCTAGCAGTACACCGACGTCCGATTCTAGCAGGCAAATTTCCCTGCCCCAGCTGCTGGACCGTCGAAAGAAGTTCACTCCCAGCCATCCACATGCCCAGCGGTTGAATGCTAGCTTGGCTAAATTGCTAGCGCTTCAACTGCTGCCTTTTCAGTTGGTAGACTCGGCCCCCTTCCGTGAGTTTGTGCAATGTGCGGTTCCTCAGTGGCAGGTTCCCAAACGCCACTTTTTCTCACGGAAGGCTATTCCGGCTCTCTACCGGCATGTGTAAGGCAATGTCTTGGCCTCGCTGGACAGGGCGGTCAGCGGTAAGGTGCATATTACCGCTGACTCATGGTCCAGCAGGCATGGACAGGGACGTTACCTTTCTATCACGGCCCATTGGGTCACTCTTTTGGCAGCTGGGAAGGATGCAGGACAAGGTGCAGTAGTGTTGGAGGTTGTTCCACCGCCACGCCTCCAAAATGCTACTACTGGTTGTGACACACCTCTCTCCTCCACCCCCTCCTCTTCTTCTTCCTCCATGGCCTCTTCCTGTGCTTTGTCCTCTGAACCAGCGGTGCTCCGTAGCCGTTCAAGGGGCTACGCAAGTACGCAGGCAAAAAGATGCCATGCCGTGCTTGCGCTGGTGTGTTTGGGGGACAGAAGCCACACTGGGGCAGAGGTCCTGTCTGCTCTGCAGGGCCAGGCCGAGAGGTGGTTGACGCCACGCCAGCTTAAGCCAGGAATGGTGGTTTGCGACAATGGCACCAACCTCCTCTCCGCCCTCCGACAGGGACAACTGACCCATGTGCCCTGTGTGGCTCACGTCCTTAACCTGGTGGTGCAGCGGTTCTTGGGCAGGTACCCGGGCTTACAGGATGTCCTGAGGCAGGCCAGGAAAGTCTGTGTGCATTTCCGCAGATCTTATAATGCCAGTGCTCGCCTGGCTGAGCTGCAAAAGGAGTTGAACCTGCCCAAGAACCGCCTTATATGTGACATGCCCACCAGGTGGAACTCAACGTTGGCCATGCTGCAGCGGCTGCACACGCAGCAGAGGGCCATCAATGAGTACCTGTGCGACTACGGCACCAGGACAGGGTCAGGGGAGCTTGGTTTTTTTTCTCCACGCCAGTGGGGCATGATCAGGGATGCATGCACTGTCCTGGCACCATTTGAGGAGGCCACAAGGATGGTGAGCAGTGACAGTGCATGCATCAGTGACACTGTACCTCTTGTCCACCTGTTGGAGCACACGCTGCGTGGAATAATGGACAGGGCACTTGAGGCAGAACAGAGGCAGGAAGAGGAGGACTTCCTTGCCTCTCAAGGCCCCCTTTACCCAGACAGTGTTCCTTCTGTCCCACCCATCGCACAGGAAGAGGAGGAGGAGGATTGTGTCAGCATGGAGGTGGAGGCTGGCACTCAGCATCATCAGCAGCAGTCTTTTAGGGATGATTTACAGTCCCAAGAAACCAGTGGACTTGTACGTGGCTGGGAGGAGGTGGCTGCGGATCATGTCGTCCTTAGTGACCCAGAGGACTCCGGACTGAATGCCTCAGCTAACCTACGCTGCATGGCCTCCCTGATCCTGCAAAGTCTGTGGAAGGATCCTCGTATTCTTCGGATCAAGGAGAGGGACCATTACTGGCTGGCCACTCTCCTTGATCCACGGTACAAGGGTAAGGTTGCGGACCTTATGTTACCGTCGCAGAGGGAGCAGAGGATGAGACAACTCTGGGAGGCCTTGCAGAAAGGTCTGTGCAACGCGTTCCCAGAGACTGGGAGGTTACAAACTCCTGGTCCTGGACAACGAGTTGCTGAGGCTTCGGCCAGTCAAAGAAGGAGCGGTGGGGAAGGTGGCCGTCTGACCGATGCGTTCAGACAATTCTTTAGTCCGCAGCCCCAAAGTATGATCGGTTCCAGCAACCATCGCCAGCGTCTGATAAACATGGTGCAGGAATATCTAGGGGCAAGGTCAGACTTGGACACCTTCCCCACCGAAAATCCTCTGGCTTACTGGGTCTTGAGGATGGATCACTGGCCAGAGCTTGCACAGTATGCAATTGAGCTACTGGCCTGTCCTGCATCCAGCATTCTTTCGGAACGCACATTCAGTGCTGCTGGAGGATTTGTCATGGATCACAGGGTGCGCCTGTCCACCGACTCGGTTGATCGACTGACTTTCATCAAGATGAACCAGTCTTGGATCACCACCAGCTACCACACACCTGATGCTGATATAACAGACTAATTGATTTTAACATGTCACATCCCTTCAAGACTGATGCTGATGCTGAGTGCCTGTGCTGTTATGTTGACTGGCTATCCTCCTCCTCCGAGTCCTCAATGATACGATTGATGATGATAGCTTGGAAGATCATTTTTGTTTATGGGTGCCGCCACCAGTGGCTAAGGCCCAATTTTTCAGCCCCTGTTTAACAGGGGCGTGTAATTACAATTTTTGAAGCAATACTTTGCAACAGGGCTCATTGCTGTGCTCCAAGTACAGTATCTGTGAGGGGTTGGAGTGTTGTGCCACCAGTGCCTAAGGCCCAATTTTTCAGCCCCTGTTTAACAGGGGCGTGTCATTACAATTTTTGAAGCAATACTTTGCAACAGGGCTCATTGCTGTGCTCCAAGTACAGTATCTGTGAGGGGTTGCAGTGTTGTGCCACCAGTGCCTAAGGCCCAATTTTTCAGCCCCTGTTCAACAGGGGCATGTAATTACAATTCTTGATCTAATAATTCACAGCAGGGCCCATTGCTGCACCCACCAAGAGTAACTCTGAGGGCTTACAGTGTTGTGGCAATGCCACCACCACCACCACCACGAAAGGCCCAATTTTTCAGCCCCTGTTCAAAAGGGGCATGTAATTACAATTCTTGATCTAATAATTCACAGCAGGGCCCATTCCTGCACCCACCAAGAGTAACTCTGAGGGCTTACAGTGTTGTGGCAACACCACCACCACCACAAAAGGCCCAATTTTTCAGCCCCTGTTCAACAGGGGCATGCAATTACAATTCTTGATCTAATAATTCACAGCAGGGCCCATTGCTGCACCCACCAAGAGTAACTGTCAGGGCTTACAGTGTTGTGGCACCAGCACCACCATCAAAGGCCCAATTTTTACTACCACTGTTCAACAATTATATGTAATTACAATTCCTGATATAATAGTTGACAGCAGGGCGTTCCAGCACCAACCAAGAGTAACTGTGAGTGCTTACAGTGTTGTGCCAACACCAACAACTAAGGGGCCTATTTCTGCAGAGTATATACGGCAGGTCCCTACTTTCAAACATCCAACTTACAAACGACTCCTACTTGCAAACGCAAGAAGACAACAGGAAGTGAGAGGAAATCTACCCCTAGGAAGGAAAATTCTCTCCTGTAAGAATTAATATGGGAGAAAGGTGTCTCCTCTGTACTGATGCTTTATCACCAATCCTTGTTTCAAGAAAAACACCACATTTCAAAAACAGTTGTCATTGGGACGGAAAGCGAGGTGAAATGTTCTGAACAGGGGCACAGACAGCAAAACAAATGTTACAGGGGTGATAACCCTTACCTATGTTTTCCAAAAAGTTTAAAAATAGATTTTTGGGCTGGAGCTACACTTAAACAATGTACCTGTTCAAAATTACAAACACATTCTACATAAGAACAAACCTACAGTCCCTGTCTTGTATGCACCGCCTGTATACGGCTGTTCAGAGTATATAGGGCCTTTTTTATTTTGTGTGCGGTGTTCCCCTTAATATCCATACAAGACCCAAAGGGGCTGGTAATGGGCTGGGGTAGGGGGGGGGTCATGGGGTAGCTATGCCATTTTTCTTAAAGATTTTCATCCATATTACCGGGACCAGACATTACATTAAAGCCGCAAGCAGTTTTAAATGGGTTTTTTTTCCTTTAGAAGTGTCATTTTGTGCAGGGACAGTTCTAAACACGGGAAACACGTGGCACTTCACAGGCATACTTTAGACACCCCCCAGGTACGATATTTAAAGGAATATTTGACTTTTTTTTTCACTTTATGCATCATTAAAATGACTGCTCCCGAAAAACGACCGTTTTTAAAACTTCTTTTTGCATTGATACATGTCCCCTGGTGCAGAACCCAGGTTCCCAAACCCTTTTTATGACAATAACATGCATAATAGTCATTATAATTAGCACTTTAGAATTCGAACGTTCGCATCCATTGTATTTAATAGGGTTCTAATGTTCGTACGAACGTTCGGTCCGTTCGCGGGTTCTGGTGCGAACCGAACCCGGGGGTGTTCGGCTCATCACTAATGTACAGTTTCACAGGATGAATTGCTCAGTAACTTTTCTTATACATACACCCTTTACTACTGTCACAATTACAATGACTTCACCAAATAGGAAGTGAGGGAAAATCTGCAAGACACAGACAGCAATAAAATGTTGAAAGGGGTTTTAGCCTTACCATACGTTAAAAAATATGTATATTTATATTTTTATCTGAATTGCTTTTGGAGATCCCCTTCACCATTATTGTCACTGTGCCAGTAAGTGAGGGGACATTTTTCTAACAACGCTCCTGATAGCAGAAACCTCACAGGGCTTCAAAACTTTCCCCACTCTGTTCAAAACAAATAAAAAGATATTTTGGCTGCGTGTATATTTTATTAGCAGATGTACTATTTGAATTAATGTAGATTTACTATATATACCCAGCAAATACCCAAAAAGTCTAACAAATATTCAATTAACATATTGTAATTCAGAAGGATATACAATATCTAATGCTAAATAAAAATTAACCTCTAGTAAATGGTAAAAAAAAAAAAAAAAAAAAAATCATGTAAGCAAATAGCATATCAAACAGCACTATGGAGCACTTTTGTAATACAAAAAACACAAAACGAATTCCTTTACACAGATCTACACTTCATAAATGTCAACAGTTCTAGGCATAAAATGAAAAACTAAAAAAAACTAATGGCTGAAGCCTAGTACACACGACCAAGAATCTCGTCAGGAAAAAACCCGTCGTTTTTTACCTGACGAGATTCTTTACAAGAATCTTGTCCCGGCCGAGTGTACACACGCTCCATTCTAAAGAACCACCGTTCTTTTTAATTGGAACGAAAGCGGTGACATCATCGACTACGACGAGCATCCGCTCGTCACATTCAATGCCGTCGCCGCCATCTTGCTACACCCTACCTATTCCTAGGAAGCTACCGCGCATGCGTCTAAGTCATTTCGAGCATACGTGGGTTTCCACGGCGACAGGTAAGTGTACACACTCCCGGGTTTTTCTTCGGGAAACAGGCCGGAGTGAATCCCGACGAGAAAATAGAGAGCAGGTTCTCTATTTTTCTCGTTGAGATTCTGGCCAGTTATCTTGACGAAAAACCTGAAAGCCTCGTTCACACGCACGGTTTACTAGGCAAGAAAGCTCTGCCAGCAATTTTGTTGCTGGTTCCTGCCGAGAAAACCGGTCGTGCGTACGAGGCCTTAAGCCTCGTACACACAATCTGATTTTTGGAAGGAGATTGTCTGATGACAGACTGCTGTCCTAAAATCAGACCGTTTGTATGCTCCTTCAGACAATTGTTGTCCAACTTTCGGCCAACAAATGTTGGATGGAAGGCTAGTAAATTTTTGGCGGACAACGGCCTGTTGTTTGATTTTCGTATCGTCAGTACACAAGTCCGTCACACAAAAGTCGAAAGTACAAACACGCATGCTCAGAATCAATTCCCACCAAACACTAAATTAGCAGAAGGGGCCCAAAGGGTGGCGCTCAAGAGCTGAAATTCCTCATAGTACATCACTACGTTCATGTTTGTTGGCCGACAATTGTGTACCGTTAGTATGCAAGACAAGTTCCAGGCACACGCCCTTTGGACAAAAAATCAGATGCTCGGTTGGCCAACAATCGGATCGTGTGTACGAGGCTTAACTCCACCTTTTGGACCAAGTTACACGTTACACCCATATTTAGGGTGTAAAATGTAACATGGCGAAAATTGGACCCCTCACCCTAAAACCAGATTCCTGCATAGCCACTTTATTTATTCATAGAGATATGTGAACATACAAAATCCCTTTTTTTAACTGATTTCATTAACACAAAAAATGTGAAAATATTTTCTTAATGGCAACTAAAAAATATCTTAAAGGGGTTGTAAAGGTTTTTTTTTTTTTTCTAAATAGGTTCCTTTAAGCTAGTGCATTGTTGGTTCACTTACCTTTTCCTTTGATTACCCTTCTAAATATTTTTTTCTTTGTTTTCTTTGTCTGAATTTCTCACTTCCTGTTCCTCCTCAGTAAGCTGTTCAGTAAGATGTTCTAGCTGACTCCACACCACTCGGATGATGGTGTGAAGTTTAGTGAGGAGAAACAGGAAGTGAGAAATTCAGACAAAGAAAAAAAAACATTTAGAAGGTTAATCAAAGGAAAAGGTAAGTGAACCAACAATGCACTAGCTTAAAGGAACCTATTTAGAAAATAAAAAACAAACCTTTACAACCCCTTTAACTGTGTATGTTGAGAAATAAGTCCAGACGTTGCTCTATTCAATCCTATTTTCTCTTTCAGTAAAAATATCACAACTTGTCTCTAAAGATCTCATCCTCCACAAAAAAAAGTCTGATGAAAAGGAACAGATGTTTGTAAGATTGTATGTAGTCTGTTTCCTATTTTATTTTATTTCTGTTGAAAATACTAGACTGAAAAATAGATTGAAAAGAATCAGGCAAACTTTAAATCACTGGACCATTTTCAACTTCAGAAAATCTGTTTACATATGCTCGAACGGCCTTACTGAATAGACTGTGTCTTTTGCATTCAGCCCGAGGTCAGTCCTAATGCTCTGTGCAGTGGTCCACGTTCTTTTCAAACCGAGCAGCTGCCTATAATTGCCATCCCAAATTGATATGATGTAGACCCCTAGCAGTGTGTCAGTGTATGTTTTGTTCATCTGAAGCAAAGGAAAGGGCTCTGAACATGACCAACTAAGGCTTATTACAATAAACCATAAGATTTGATTTGATACACTTCAGAATAAAAAAAAAAAACTGCAGTGACAAAATAGGCGACAAGATAGTTTAATGCCAGATAAAGAAAAATGCATTTATTAAGTTACACCAAATTAACCTATGGATCACAAGTAGAAATAAATTATCCCAATGACAGAAATGAATGATTTTAATAAAGTATCCTGGGATGTTTAAACAGATGTTATAAAGCTTGCGCAATAACACCTAATGGGATTTAAGCACTTAATGATTAATATAACTAATACTATTCACCAATGACATTTCCATCGCTTATCCATGTTCCGCTACTTTTGCATAAAAAGAATTGTCTTGTTTTGATGTATCAGTTATGATCATTTATTTATTAGGTGTTAACACAGAATCCAGAGCTGTACATTTGAGACAAGCCCTGCTTCCTGTCAGACCCGGAGCAATGCAAATTTAAATAAAAAATGGAGGACAAAGCAATTCAAGACAAATAAATTAGAAGATGCTTGCAAATAAATGGAATGGACAGTGTTCATTGTGCTAAAGTGCTGTAACATAATGAGAAGACCAAGAGTGAATCAGTTCACAGATTGTAGTTCATTGATAGGTACTAAGCAAATCAGTAAAAATGTAGATACGGGAAGTCTAACAAAGCAATTTACTAGCAAGTTTAGTGAGACGGCCAATTCTGTGCAATGGTAATGTCAGGCTTGCTTTCTTGAAAGAGGAAATTGTATGCCATGTGATTTTATCTCTTATCACAACTCTTTTAAAATGTAAGCTATTTTCCCATACACCTATTTTGCATGTAGAACAGGATTTACATTTGTTGGAAAAGCTGAAGGCGGAAACCAAGAGTTTATTAAGACATCTAATTATTTCATAGGGTGCCATATATACTGTATATATAAATATATTATATAATGTACAGTATATTTCATAAAATCGTTTTAATTATCTATCATTCAATACATTCTTATCTACATAGAAGGCAACAGATAGGAATGAATCCAGGCAACCATCAAAACGAGTGAATATCCAATGAAATCCATGAAAATCGTGCAGGGCTAAGATCAAGAGGGCCTTTTAATATGCCTTTAATCTAAGCATTAGAATGATATGTTGCATCCATGTTCAATAATAGGGATGAGCTTCGAGTTCGAGTCGAACTCATGTTCGACTCGAACATTGCCTGTTCGCCCGTTCGCCGAACAGCGAACAAATTGGGGTGTTCGCGGCAAATTCGAAAAATCTATGGGAGAAATCTAAAGTGCTAATTATAAAGGCTTATAAGCAAGTTATTGTCCTAAAAAGTGTTTGGGGACCCGGGTCCTGCCCCAGGGGACATGTATCAATGCAAAAAGAAGTTTTAAAAACGGCCGTTTTTTCGGGAGCAGTGATTTTAATAATGCTTAAAATGAAAAAATAAAAGTGAAATATTCCTTTAAATTTCGTACCAGGGGGGTGTGTATTATATGCATGTGAAGTGGCGCATGTTTCCCGTGCTTAGAACTGTCCCTGCAAAAAATGTCATTTTTGAAAGAAAAAAATGCATTTAAAACTGACTCGCGGCTATTAATGAATTGGCTCCCGGTCATTGATAAAAAAAAAAAAAAGCGTGGGGGTTCCCCAGAATTCAATTACCAGGCCCTTCAGGTCTGGAATGGATATTAAGGGGAACCCCGCCGCAAATTTTAAAAAAATTGACGTGGGGTTCCCCCAAATATCCATTCCAGGCCCTTCAGATCTGGCATGGATTTTAAGGGGAACTCCACCCCAAATTAAAAAAAAAATGGCGTGGAGTCCCCCTAAAAATCCATACCAGACCCCTTATCCGAGCACGCAACCTGGCCGGCCGCAGGGGAAAAGGGGGGGACGAGAAAGCGGCCCCCTCCCTCCTGAACCGTACCAAGCCACATGCCCTCAACATGGGGAGGATGTCCCCATGTTGATGGGGACAAGGGCCTCATCCCCACAACCCTTGCCCGGTGGTTGTGGGGGTCTGCGGGCGGGGGGCTTATCGGAATCTGGAAGACCCCTTTAACAAAGGGGACCCCCAGATCCCGGCCCCCCCCTATGTGAATTGGTAAGGGGTACATTGTACCCCTACCATTTCACGAAGAAAGCGTAAAAAAATGTTTAAAAAAACACACAAACACCTTGAAAAAGTCCTTTATTAAAGAAAAAAAAAAACATTCCAGCGGTGAAATCCAGTGTCCCGCGGCGATCCCGATGTCCAGCGCTGTCCTTCATTGGTTGTGCCTGAGCGGACCTGATTGGGAACTCCCTCTCAGTATTTTAAATGTATAGACCCGCCCCTTCTAAGTTCCCCATCAGGTCCGCTCAGCGGACCAGATGCGGAACATGAGAAGGGGCAGGTCTATACATGTATTACCAAAGTGAGAGCAGTTCCCCATCAGGTCTGCCCCCTCGGTATGTCGGACCCGCCTACGTCATTGGCTTGAGCGGGGAACTTCCTTCACTGTGTAATTTAAATTTACATAGTGAAGGAAGTTCCCCGCTCAAGCCAATGACGTAGGCGGGTCCGACATACTGAGGGGGCGGACCTGATGGGGGACTGCTCTCACTTTGGTAATACATGTATAGACCCGCCCCTTCTCATGTTCTGCATCTCGTCCGCTGAGCGGACCTGATGGGGAACTTTAGAAGGGGCGGGTCTATACATTTAAAATACTGAGAGGGAGTTCCCCATCAGGTCCGCCAGGCACAACCAATGAAGGACAGCGCTGGACATCGGGATCGCCGCGGGACACTGGATTTCACCGCTGGAATGTTTTGTTTTGTTTTTTTTAAATAAAGGACTTTTTCAAGGTGTTTGTGTGTTTTTTTAAACATTTTTTTACGCTTTCTTCGTGAAATGGTAGGGGTACAATGTACCCCTTACCAATTCACATAGGGGGGGCCGGGATCTGGGGGTCCCCTTTGTTAAAGGGGTCTTCCAGATTCCGATAAGCCCCCCGCCCGCAGACCCCCACAACCACCGGGAAAGGGTTGTGGGGATGAGGCCCTTGTCCCCATCAACATGGGGACATCCTCCCCATGTTGAGGGCATGTGGCTTGGTACGGTTCAGGAGGGAGGGGGGGCCGCTCTCTCGTCCCCCCTTTTCCCCTGCGGCTGGTCAGGTTGCGTGCTCGGATAAGGGGTCTGGTATGGATTTTTAGGGGGACTCCACGCCATTTTTTTTTTAAATTTGGGGTGGAGTTCCCCTTAAAATCCATGCCAGATCTGAAGGGCCTGGAATGGATATTTGGGGGAACCCCACGTCAATTTTTTTTTTAATTTGCGGGGGGGTTCCCCTTAATATCCATTCCAGACCTGAAGGGCTTGGTAATTGAATTCTGGGGAACCCCCACGCTTTTTTTTTTTTTTTATCAATGACTTTTGTATGTATTGCCGGGAGCCGACAATTCATTAATAGCTGCGAGTGAGTTTTAAATGCATTTTCGTTCTTTCAAAAATGACATTTTTTACAGGGACAGTTCTAAGCACGGGAAACATGCGCCACTTTACATGCATATCATACACACCCCCCAGGTACGAAATTTAAAGGAATATTTCACTTTTATTTTTTCATTTTAAGCATTATTAAAATCACTGCTCCCGAAAAAACGGCCGTTTTTAAAACTTCTTTTTGCATTGATACATGTCCCCTGGGGCAGGACCCGGGTCCCCAAACACTTTTTAGGACAATAACTTGCATATCAGCCTTTATAATTAACACTTTAGATTTCGAACGTTCGAGTCCATTGTATTTAATAGGGTTCTAAAGTTTACACGAACATTTTGTCTGTTCGCAGGTTCTGGTGCGAACCGAACAGGGGGGTGTTCGGCTCATCCCTGTTCAATAAGTTTATCGCAGCACTTCTGAGCTGGAGCTGCCCCCTTCTTTATGGAAAGTATAGAGGGCAGAGCCTGGAATATGGGAAACAGGGACTGCATTTTTTCTAAGATCAGATTAACTCTTTGACATATTAACCACTTAAGCCCGGGACCATATGGCTGGCCAAAGACCAGGCCCCTTTTTGCGATTCAGCACTGCGTTGCTTTAACTCACAATTGCGCGGTCGTGCGACATGACTCAAAAAACAAAATGAATGTCCTTTTTTCCCACAAATAGAGCTTTCTTTTGGTGGTATTTGATCAAATCTGCGTTTTTTTCTTTTTTGCCCTATAAACAAAAATAGAGCGACAATTTTGAAAAAAATTCAATATTTTTAACTTTTTGCTATAATAAATATCCCCAAAAAATATATAAAAAAACGAATTGTTTTCTCAGTTTAGGCCGATACGTATTCTTCTACATATTTTTGGTAAAAAAAATGCAATAAGCGTTTTTTGATTGGTTTGTGCAAAAGTTATAACGTCTACAAAATAGGGGATAGTTTTATCGTATTTTTATTAATATTTTTTTTTACTAGTAATGGCGGCAATCAGTGATTTTTTATCATGACTGTGACATTATGGCGGACACATCGGACACTTTTGACACATTTTTGGGACCATTGTCATTTTTACAGCGATCAGTGCTTTAAAAATGCACTGATTCCTGTAAAAATTACACTGACAGTGAAGGGGTTAACCTGTAGGGGGCGCTGAAGGGGTTAAGTGTGTCCTAGGGAGTGATTCTAACTGTTAGGGGGCATGGCTACAAGTGACACGTCACCGATCGCTGTTCCCGATGAGAGGGTTCATTCAATCAGTGACATGTCACTAGGAAGAAGGGGGAGATGTTGTATTTACACTGACATCTCCCCGTTCTTCAGCTCTGTGACCCGATCGCGGGACACCGGCGGACATCGAGTCCACGGGTCCCGCGAGCATGGTCACGGAGCTCGCGACATGGTCGTGAGCACGACCACACGGTGTAAAATTAAGGGGGACGTATATATACGCCCATTTGCCCAGCCGTGCCATTCTGTTGACATATAAGTCAGTGCGGTGATCCTTAAGCAGTTAAGTATTTTTATGTACATTTCCTTGGGTTTTTAAAACCATTTAGACAGCAAAGCTGGCCATACACTCAAGGAATTTTGTTCAAAAACTATAGTTAAACCAAGTTTCTGGTAAAACGTACCAGGAAATCCCCAAGGGGTATGCAGCAGCAAGATCTGTTGCAGCTGTGTCCACCGGACAGAGAGAATCACCAGTTGGTTTTGGCACCATTTGATTGCTGTGGGCAATCACAGCAATACATGTACAGTTGTAAACAGTGTCATTCATTCATGGTGCCATTGCATACTACTATGATCTTTGTGATTGGTCATGGTGATCACACGACGGTACAGGGCCAATCATGGCAGTCCTGTACTATATGATAGCTGCGGCCAATCACAGTAGTAAATAATGGCATCATGAGAAAAGCCAAACATAGGTAGAGAAATGATTGCTTGTACAGTGATCATTACTGCATGAACAATCATAGTGTAACAAAAAAAATCCCAATCACCCCCCAGAGCAGTACAATTACATGCTGTCACCAGATCAGGTGCAGTGTCGTCATAGTGACATTGTACTGCTGTGCCAGTGATCATGTACAATAGCTGACTACTCTGCTATCACTGTATGTCAGTGCAGCCAACCATTGTCTCTGATTACCACAGTCAGTATCCCTAATCACGGCCACATCATTCAGTGTCCTTAATCACCAGTGTCCACTAATAGTGTCTCTAATCACCACCACATCAGTCATATTGTACTTAGAGGATACATTCACCTTTAAAAACAAATAATAAATGCACATCTTTTTGCAGGTAAACAATGTGCATTTATTAATTTTTTATTAAGAGCTTGTAAAGCATCTCAAGCTCCTGTAGTCTGTCAGTTGAGCTAAACCTTGTATGGGCAGACAGGTACTGAATGACAGGAAGAATCAATGAATGACCTAGAATGCTCATTAGCGCCCTGGTAGTTCATTGAAGACCACAAGCCATCAGTCCAAATGGCTGATGGTATTTGTAGTTCTCCCATTCACTGAACTCTGTGAATAAATGACACGGCCAGGTGGGTGGAGCCCCGCATGGCCGCTTTTTATAAATTGTGACAGCAGGTTCGGTAAGAAGATCCCCAGCCCATTGTCATAACAGGGCTAGAGGGGGTGGGGTGCTGGAGCTGCTCAAATAGTAACATATGCCATGTTACACCCTAAATATGTCACATTTTGCTAAAGGTGAACTTATCCTTTAATCACTGTAACACCAGTTACAGTGTTCCAGATCACATCTCACCAGTCCCAGTGTACTTGATCACCACTACACAAGTTCCAGTGCCCCTTATTACCACTTAACCTGTCCCAGTGGCTTTGATTACCCTTCCACCAGTCATAGAGTCAACATAAGGACTTATTCACATGTGTGATGCTTTCTGAAGAGTGATTTATGTTCAGATTGCTCTTCAGAGAGTATTTGACAGACAGTGAGGGGGCATTGTATCGCCTCATCACAACCTTCTTTCACCCTTTGAACCCCACACAAGCACCCCCATTCACTTTAATGGATCATAATTGGTGGGCTTACAAGGGATATAATTCCTGCCAAAGCTGCATATAAAGCATCACAGCTGTGGCATGTGTACACTACCAGCTGCTGCATCTGCAGCTAAATATGGTAGCAATTGTAGCAGTTTATCAGTGTAGCTGGTGGTATCTCCATACTCAGGAGAGGCAGTAGAATGTGTTTTGAAGTGTAATTCTAAGTATGCCTATGATGTGTGTTTGACATCTTTGTGTAAAAAAAAAAAAAAAAAAAACAATTTTATTTTCTTTACTGCATTTTGCAAAAAACTTGTGGCAAAAAAATAGGCATTTTTTTGTTTGCTTTCCAAAATGGGGTAATTTTCTAGTTTTTATTTTCCTGTCCAGGGACTCAAAAATATGATAGGGGCATAATTTGTCTGCAGCCGGGTATGACGGCATAATCTCAGAGCTGTATCCCTGCACTGAAAGAACTAGCAACTCACAGAGGCACATAGGTACTTGACAGCATTTCCAGACAGCAGAGGAAAACCACTGTCACCTACCCAGCATGTTTCAAAGATTAAACAGGCAGCTGGGGCTCCGAATGCCCCGCAGACTTTGTCCCGTAGTCTGAGAGAGGGGACTTTCAAGATCCACATCAGAGGACAGAGCACCACTCCACAACCTTCCCCCTCCGCCTCTCCAAGCAACAGAATACCTGTAAGTAGAAGACTGCACTGGGTTGCACACTAGACATGTGCAGTTCGTTTAGTTCTGAATTGATTTTCTAAAAAAATAAAATTACATTCGGATGAATCAGAATTTTCGAATTACAATAGTACTGAATTTAAATGAATCCAAAATAAGGAAAATAAATCAAATTGATTCAAATAGTTTTCAAATCAATTTAGAATTTTCAAGAAAAAAAATAGAATTTGAATTTGGAAAAGTTTTCTAATTCGAATTTCAAAAAGTTTTCTAATTTAAATTTCAAAAAGTTTTTGACTTGGAAAAGTTTTCGAATTTGAAAAGTTTTCGAATTTGAAAAGTTTTCGAATTTGAAACATTTTCGAATTTGAAAAGTTTTCAATTTGTATTCCAATTTGCAAAGAGAATAAAATAGAATCGAAAAAAATATTACAGAATAGAAAAGAATAGAATATAATAAAATAGAATAAAAACTAATAGGATAAATAGAAAGAATATAACCGTCTTCTAAAAATTGGAATTTCATATAGAATAAATTTGAATTAAGAAAATAAAAGAGTAGAAAATAATAGACGATAAAAAAGAATAGAATAGACTATAATGGAATAGAAAATAATAGAATAAAAAAACAATAGATCAGAATAGAATAGAATAGAAAGAATATTTCCCAAAATTTAAATAGAATCAATTTTATTTGAATACAATAGAAAATAATAGATTAAAATTGAATAGAAAATAACAGAATCATATAGAAAAAAAAACAAAAGAATAGAATAGAAAAGAACAAATATTACTATCTTCCAAAATTTTAATTTTGAATAGAATAGAATAGAAAAGAATGGAATAGAATAGAAAAAAATGAATAGAATAGAATAAACAAATAGAAAATAATAGAATTTAAAAAAATAGAATAGCATAGAAAGGATATAACCATTTCCCCAAATTCAAATATAATCAATTCAAATTTAAATAGAATAGAAAAGATCAGATTAGAATAGAAAGATGGTTATATCCTTTCTATTCTATTCTGCTGTTTTTTTGTATACTAGTCTGTTGTTCTCTATTCTATTCTAATCTATTATTTTCTATTCTATTCAAATTTGAATTTATTTAATTTAAATTTTGGGAAAAGGTTATATTCTTTCTATTCTTTTCTATTCTATTGTTTTTTTTTATTCTATTCTTTTGTATTATATTATTTTCTATTCAAATTTTAGAAGATGGTCATATTCTTGCTATTTTATTCTATTCTGTTTTTATTATATTACATTATATGCTATTCTATGCTTTTCTATTCTATGCTGTTCTTTTATTTTCTATTCTATTTTGTTCTGTTTTTACTCTATTATTATATTATTTTATTTCATTTTATTTCATTTTCTTTTCTATTCTATTTTATTTATTTTTTTCTATTCTATTCCCTTATCTTCTTTTCTATTTTATTCTCTTTGGAAATTGGAAATCAAATCAAAAACTATTCCAATTTGAAAACTTTTTGAATTTGAAAACTGAGGGGGAAACTACTAGAAAGCAGCATTATGGGAAAGTCAGATAAATACAATGAAAATGTATAGTCTTTGTTAAATCTTATGTACAAGGTTGGTATTCCTTGTAGCCAGTGCCATCACTTCTGCCAATTGAGGGTAATCTTTTCTACAAAGGAATACCCAAATGGATTAAATAGGCCATTTTTGAAGGACAGAGTGAACCAGATTGCCACAGAAAATGGAGAGTGGACCCACTGTGGTATCTAACTGTTGGAGAGGGTGTGAGCCCTTAAAATAGCTCATGGTCAGAGTCTAAGGTAATAGAGGGGTTCAGGTGAAATACAAGTGGAATATCTCACCAGAATCCATCCGTAGAAAATACCTTGTTTGGAGTGAGCAATTCTCATAAGGAACCCTTTTGGAATGGAAATATAGTAGCGGCCCTCCCTGGAATGCCATCCTTATTCGTTTTTCACTGCTGGATGAGTTAGTGACCTACAAAAGACATGTCCATAGCAAGTGTGAAATCACTAGGAAAAGTGAAAACAGGATCAGAAAGACAGCCTCAGAGCATACACCTTTTAAAATAAGACAACAATGGCAATTTCCATATTTCTGTTATTTCTATTTTTTCCAAATATGTATAGTGATAATTTGGATACATTTTAATGATGCCAGCATTTGGCAGCATCTGGCAACTGTTGATGAAAATGAAAAGGTGTACAACTAATAGCACAATATTAAAAAAATATATATATATAAAGTCTGCTGATCTGTTGTAAGAATTGCTTTTTAACTAAAGTCAAAGAAAGTAGCAGTCAAAGGGACAAATAGCTCTTGTCAGTGACTAATATGCAATAAACAATCATTTTCAGTAGCGAAACATAAAAAGATTCAACAAAAGATTTGTTGAAGATTTTGTTCTGACATTATGCTCCTTTGAGCTTGTAATTCTTTGCTTTTTAATGATTTTCATTGGAGATGAGCTTCCTGTTTGAACTGAACGGAGCAAACTTTCCAGATTAGGCCAGCTAACCCACCTGATCCCCCTAGTTTACTCTCCAGAATCCCCAGATTTTGTTTTTAAACAGGCTGGTCGGGGACCAAAGGAGGTATCATTGACCAAATGTGGTGCATGATCCCTGACTAATTTGTTTAAAAATCTGTGTTTGCGATGGAATTGATTGTGGGGAAGCATTGTTCTGTGGTGAAGCAATATCATTGGGTGGAAGGTCATTGTGAGTTTGTGACTAGGATTGAACGAATCCGAACTGTAAAGTTCGGGTCCGTACTGAACTTTAGCTTTTTCCAGAACCCGAACCCGAACCCGGACTTTGCGCGAAAGTCCGGGTTCGGGTACGGGTTCGGCAATCTAATGGCGCAGTTAGAAATGCTTCAGGGGCCAGCCAATCACCTTTTGATTAGCTGGTGTGCCCTTAGAAGCCATCATAGCCATGCCTACTAATGGCATGGCTGTGATTGGTCAGTGCAACATGTGACCCAGCTTCTATATAAGGCACACAGCACACACGTCACTCTGCTTCAGAATAGATAGGGAGAGGATCTTGTCGGCTGCTGCTGCTTTTAGGGAGAGATTGAAAAATACATGAGTTAGTCCTGATTCTGGAATCTGAGGGAAAAGATAGAGAGACAGTGTAGTGTAGGGCCAGGTTCCTGTTGGTGCTTTCAGGGAGAGAGATAAATTATATAGAAATAGGAGTCCAGATTCAGAGATATAACTCAGCGATCTGCATAGGTTTACCTGTTTGTGTTGCAGTGCAGTCTTTTTACACTGCCATGAGCCCAGTGTCAGAGAAAATATACCTTTTATCTGCAAGCTCAGTGCACCAGCACTGCATATATTACGTTGAGAGATACACCGTTTCTATACTGTGGGTGTATTCTGCTCTTGGAAAAAGATCCATTTAGGGCACAAAAAAGGCACTTTATTGTGCTCTTTTCCAAAAGACCCATTAAGGGCAAAATAAAAAAAAAAATGCATTTTATTTTGCTCGTGCAAAAAAAGACCCGTTTAGGGCAAAAAAAAATTTGCACTTTAATGTACGCTTGCAAAAAGACCCATTTAGGGCCACAAAAAATATTTTGCAGTGTGTTATACATATGTGGAGGCGTGTGAAATAAACCATTTCTATATATTTGTCTTCTACTGTGCTATACTAAAAAAACATTTTTTTTTTTTTAATAGCATTTTCTGCAGTTCTGTAGCTGTGCGATTCAGCGGTTACATACTGTGGGTGTGTTGTGGTCTTCCAAAAAATGCCATTTAGGGCCACAAAAAATATTTTGCAGTGTGTTATACATATGTGGAGGTGTGTGAAATAAACAATTTCTATATAGTTTTCTTCTACTGTGCTATACTAAAAAAACAAAATTTTTTTTGAATAGCATTTTCTGCAGTTCTGAAGCTGTGCGATTCAGCGGTTATGTACTGTGGGTGTGTTGTGGTCTTCCAAAAAACGCCATTTAGGGCCACAAAAAATATTTTGCAGTGTGTTATACATATGTGGAGGCGTGTGAAATAAACCATTTCTATATATTTGTCTTCTACTGTGCTATACTAAAAAAACAAAATTTTTTTTGAATAGCATTTTCTGCAGTTCTGTAGCTGTGCGATTCAGCGGTTATATACTGTGGGTGTGTTGTGGTCTTCCAAAAAACGCCATTTAGGGCCACAAAAATATTTTGCAGTGTGTTATACATATGTGGAGGTGTGTGAAATAAACTATTTCTATATAGTTTTCTTCTACTGTGCTATACTAAAAAAACTACAATTTTTTTGAATAGCATTTTCTGCAGTTCTGTAGCTGTGCGATTCAGCGGTTACGTACTGTGGGTGTGTTGTGGTCTTCCAAAAAATGCCATTTAGGGCCACAAAAAATATTTTGCAGTGTGTAATACATATGTGGAGGCGTGTGAAATAAACCATTTCTATATATTTGTCTTCTACTGTGCTATACTAAAAAAAAAAACATTTTTTTTGAATAGCATTTTCTGCAGTTCTGTAGCTGTGCGATTCAGCGGTTACGTACTGTGGGTGTGTTGTGGTCTTCCAAAAAACACCATTTAGGGCCACAAAAAATATTTTGCAGTGTGTTATACATATGTGGAGGTGTGTGAAATGAACAATTTCTATATAGTTTTCTTCTACTGTGCTATACTAAAAAAACAGCATTTTTTTTGAATAGCATTTTCTGCAGTTCTGTAGCTGTGCGATTCAGCGGTTACGTACTGTGGGTGTGTTGTGGTCTTCCAAAAAACGCCATTTAGGGCCACAAAAAATATTTTGCAGTGTGTTATACATATGTGGAGGTGTGTGAAATAAACTATTTCTATATAGTTTTCTTCTACTGTGCTATACTAAAAAAACAACATTTTTTTTGAATAGCATTTTCTGCAGTTCTGTAGCTGTGCGATTCAGCGGTTACGTACTGTGGGTGTGTTGTGGTCTTCCAAAAAACGCCATTTAGGGCCACAAAAAATATTTTGCAGTGTGTTATACATATGTGGAGGCATGTGAAATAAACCATTTCTATATATTTGTCTTCTACCGTGCTATACTAAAAAACCAACTTTTTTTTAATAGCATTTTCTGCAGTTCTGTAGCTGTGCGATTCAGCAGTTACGTACTGTGGGTGTGTTGTGGTCTTCCAAAAAACGCCATTTAGGGCCACAAAAAATATTTTGCAGTGTGTTATACATATGTGGAGGCGTGTGAAATAAACCATTTCTATATATTTGTCTTCTACTGTGCTATACTAAAAAAAAAACATTTTTTTTGAATAGCATTTTCTGCAGTTCTGTAGCTGTGCGATTCAGCGGTTACGTACTGTGGGTGTGTTGTGGTCTTCCAAAAAACGCCATTTAGGGCCAAAAAAAAGCAGTATGTGTCCACAGGCCTACACGTACTGGATGACGGGTCTGCCCCCTTTAACTTCTAGGTCTCCAAATTGGGCACATGGCCTGAGCTTGCCCTTTATGCCTTGGAGGTGCTGGCCTGCCCTGCAGCCAGTGTATTATCTGAACGTGTATTTAGCACGGCAGGGGGCGTTATCACAGACAAGCGCAGCCGCCTGTCCAGAGCCAATGTGGACAAGCTCACATTCATTAAAATGAACCAGGCATGGATCCCACAGGACTTGTCCGTACCTTCTGCAGAATAGACATGTATACCGGTGTTGTGACAAAAACTGTCCGGCCATCGGATTGTGTCCGGCCCATACTGCGAAGGCGCAGCGCTTGCGCAGTACAGAGGACAAGGAGATTCACAAAATCTCCGAAGATGAACGGCGCCTGCGCCGTGAGTGCAGGTTCAAGCCCCACCATCCAAGTGGACATACGGTAGCACATAGTAACAGGGCCCCTCACGGGCTTGGTTCGATCGCCACGCTTCGGGCATGGCCTCACTTGGCTCGGCTTGAACCACGGCTGGTGTGGCCTTCACCTGAACTCACCACGCAGGCGCCGTTCATCTTGGGAGATTTTCGAACTCCCATTGTCCTACATACTGAGCAAGCGCAGTACAGGGTGGACACTATTTGACGGGGGACAGAATTCGACACATCACCGGCCTTACCCAGCCATTGTTGTATTTTTGAACCAGTGTTGGCTACCTCGTCCTCCTCCACCGCCGCTTCCACCTACACAGCCACATCCACCGCCACCTCAACCTCCTACTCCATATGGACCTCGTCCTCCTAGGTCAAGATTATAATTTTTATTTAATTTTTTTGTAGCGCACAGATCCTTTCCCCCTTACCTGCCTTTATGTTGTTGGCTCCTCGCAGGAGGGAGAAAGGCACACCGCACTACCAGCCCGTACCCTCCTATATAAAGAGGTTGAGCGGTGTACTTGATGGGCCGTGTCCACAGCCGGAGTCAAAACTCCTCCAGAGGATGATTCTCACCTCTACTGTAGGTAGAGGCAAGTCCTTTAATTCCCAGTAAAGTCAATGTCCACACCAGCTGAAATTACAACTCTTATTCTCTCATGGCAAAATAAACTCTACTCGGATAGAAAAGGTTAGAGCAAAGAAACAGGACAGCTTAAGGTGTGGAGGAGGTCCAGGCACAAACGTAGCACATTCACTTCACTGCTTAGGTTTCTCAAACAGTTTTAGGTGCACGGTCTCTGCCACAGACCTTGAGGTTGGTCTCTGCCACAGACCGGGTGTACAAGGCCCCTGCCACAGACCTGGAGAACTTTGGTCTCTGCCACAGACCAGGGTGTATAAGGTCCCTGCCACGGGCCGGGTGAATAAGGCCTCTGATACAGTCAAGATGACCTTGAGCTTCTCCTTCTACGAACCTAGCCCATATCAAGGGGAAGACATCTCTCCAGGGAGTCAACAGACCCTTCATTCACCGTGACTCCCGCATTGGTCCATCAGAATGATCCTCCCTTCCCTGGAACATGGTCCCCTACACAAGGCGGCACCCTAAGACTCCTCGACCCTTAGCGGACTCCAGACGAAGGCTCTGGACTCCAGGCTTTACTCCCGCACCTAGGCCTCCATACCCAGGGCAGCAGGAACTCCAGGATAGTACCTCACCCCGGGCTAAAGGTACCCGAGATGGAACAGGAACACATGCACCCAGGCGAAGGCACCTGGGCGTGGACCCCACTGGACATCAGCCCCCAGGCCAAAGGTCTGCCCCTTTTATATGCTCTCCCGGCATGCACAGCAGGTTCCCCGCCCCGCTGTACTACTGCCAAGAGGGGACACAAAAGGCACAGCACTGTATCGGCGGTTCAACCCTAGCCTACCATGGCCACGCCACCTGTAGGCCGCAGGGAACTGCACACCAATACTGTCCCCCGAGGACAAAATGGTCCATGAATCCTACAGAATTAGGGTGTTTGAGCCTATTTACCACTCAAACACTTCCCTTAAATTTAGCACCCCGCTACATTTTTATTTCAAAGTATTATATTTTCCCACTAGCTTATCCATTAAATGTAATAATTTATTCCAGAAAGGGCGTATTCTGGGGCATTCCCACCATATGTGTGGCATCATGCCATTGAGTTTCTGAGGTTCTTAATGACTTCCCGTACCTCTTCTGCTGAAAAGGGGGCCTCCAGCATATTTTTTTATTTTTTTATTTTTTTTTATGTTATTTTAAGTTATTTCCCTATCCACATTTGTTTGCAGAGCACTTGCCATGCTCTTAACAACATTTTGCTGCCATTTGCAGCCCTCTAGCCCTTTCCATTACTTTTTTAGAGCCTTTTTAGTCCTTAGAAGTCCGGGTCCCCATTGACTTCAATGGGGTTCGGGTTCGGGTTAAAGTTCGGTCCCGAACCCGAACTTTTTTCCGAAGTTCGGCCGAACCCGTCGAACCCGAACATCCAGGTGTCCGCTCAACTCTATTTGTGACGATGAGTCATCATGATTAACCACTTGCCATCTTTTTCCTGCAGATATACTATGGTGGGGCAGCATATGCAGGCTCAGTCACATATATACAATACGCATAATTAAGCCTGCTGTGGATTAGAAGTGTGCTGCGTGCCTGCTGGAGTGCACAGCGTGCCCCTCCTGTGACCTCAGTGTCCACTGGACTCATCGGATCACTGTTACCGACACACAATAACTGGGTATCACGTGATCCCTATGATTGGTCATAGTGATCACAATGTAAACAACCTGTCATGAATGAACAGCTTGCTTACTATTGTGATCTGGGATTGGCTCAAAGTAATCGCATGATACCTGCCTACCTATACCATGTGATTAGCTTAGCCAATCACAGATCACAATCAAAAGCAAGCAGTTCATGAATGGAAAACCCATTCATGAGGCAGGGCTTTCTTTTTCCTGGCTTTCTCCTTCCTACCTTTTTTCCATTGAACAGTACTCTGGATACAAAAATTATGTATTGTCATACAGGCACACACATATTTTTTGTGTGCAGCGCTTTGAAATATGTTTCTCCCCATGGGCCCGGCAGGATTTACCTCTAGCCTTTACTCCTACAAGTTTATTTGAATGTGAAGATTTTGTTGACAATTAATATTATTTTATATACGTGCATTGCCTATTATTATACTATTACTGTATGTATGCTCTTCTTCTGTTTCCTCTATCCTTCTTTCAATCCAGAATGGGTAGATAAATTAAGATGAATTGTTTTTCACTTATTGTGATACTTGATGTATTATATGCACTTTCAAGATCTTGTATAAAATGTCATAATAAAAATGTATTTACATGTAGTAGTACAGCACTTTTATATTGCGATCACAGGTCCTGATGAAATGGGATTTCCTGAGAAATCCGTTGACCTTCATAAGTTGATCTCAAGGCCATATATACAGTAACTTTGGATTGCTAACTTGAACATTTTGTTTTAAGATGCCTTTGTCTTTTATATATTTAAAAAAAGAGTCAATATTGTGTACCTTTATTTTGTGTCTGCATCATACATTTGGAGGTATATTTAAAGTCCAATTTTTTATATACTTCTACTTGGTTTTACAAAGTCTTACTTTTGTAAGTTCAAACACGGGGAAATAAAAACTCCAGAGCTTATTATCTTGGGGACCCTCTTAATATGACAGTTAAACCCTATTAAAAAAAGGTAGTCTTATTAGCAATTTTATTTATAGAAGTTTATACGTCACATTTTCCTTTTTTTTTTTTTCAGAATGTAAACATAACACGTGTATATCGCACCTTCCAGTTCTATAGTGTATGTTGGACCTGAGCAATAATTAATTTCTATAATAAGCCAGCATTTACAGTAGATTTGTTAATGCTGGAAGCAGGGATAATACTAACATAATTAAATAGGTTCATAAAAATTATGGCCATTAGGTAAACCAACTGCAGTTTTTGTCCAGAGGAAACTAAAACAAATCTCCATGGACAGTGTTTGCTAATTCTTCCACACAGGAATAATGTAAGATCTCTTAATAATAACCTGAACCAATAACATATCATATTATCTTTTAACAAGCACAACTGTAGATATAATAAGGCATTCCTGGGCTTCTAAGCACTTCTATTTGTAATTAATAATTTTCTATACTGAAAGGAAAATCTTCTTTCTTCTTGATTGTTGTTGAAATCTTGTCCTAAAAATGGAACATGTCAAATCTTTATATTGACCTTAGATATACAGTTGCAAAAAAAAGTATGTGAACCTTTTTGGAATGATATGGATTTCTGCACAAATTGGTCATAAAATGTGATCTGATCTTCATCTAAGTCACAACAATAGACAATCACAGTGCTTAAACTAATAACACACAAATAATTAAATGTTACCATGTTTTTATTGAACACACCATGTAAACAATCACAGTGCAGGTGGAAAAAGTATGTGAACCTTTGGATTTAATAACTGGTTGAACCTTCTTTGGCAGCAATAACTTCAACCAAATGTTTCCTGTAGTTGCAGATCAGACGTGCACAACGGTCAGGAGTAATTCTTGACCATTCCTCTTTACAGAACTGTTTTTCAGAAATATTCTTGGGATGTCTGGTGTGAATCTCTTTCTTGAGGTCATGCCACAGCATCTCAATCGGGTTGAGGTCAGGACTCTGACTGGGCCACTCCAGAAGGCATATTTTCTTCTGTTTAAGCCATCCTGTTGATGATTTACTTCTATGCTTTCGGTCGTTGTCCTGTTGCAACACCCATCTTCTGTTGAGCTTCAGCTGGTAGACAGATGGCCTTAAGTTCTCCTGAAAAATGTCTTGATAAACTTGGGAATTAATTTTTCCTTCAATTAAAGCAATCCGTCCAGGCTCTGACGCAGCAAAGCAGCCCCAAACCATGATGTCCCCACCACCATACTTCACAGTTGGGATGAAGTTTTGATGTTGGTGTGCTGTGCCTCTTTTTCTCCACACATAGGGGCTGATTTACTAATAACAGTGCGCTGCACTGCTTCTAACCTTAATTGGTGCGCCTGATAACTCCTTCACTGGGCGCAGGAAGCAGCGGCGCACTGTTATAGTAAATAGAAATGTCAGCGGCGCTCTATTGAAAATGAATGGTTCCCTATGGGAGCCCATTGATTTGAATAGAGGTCGCCCGGGAAGTCGGATCCGACTTGCGGGCGACTCATGTGCCGGCTGACACAGGGACAGCGCGACTCTGCCAGGCGACCTGGACACGACCTGAGCGCGTGAGGCAGCCGCTCAAGTCGTGTCCTAGAGGAGACTAGCTGGCCGAGAATGTGTCCAGCGCGATGTCATCGCGCTGGTCCTCGGCAGCCTCGCTGTCCCATGTTTGGTATGAATCATGAAGGGGAACTCCAGGCCAAATTTTCATGAAAAAACCGGCATGGGTTCCCCTTCAGGAGCATACCAGGCCCTTAGGTCTGGTCTGGATTCTAAGGTGAACCCCCTAAGCCGAAAAACGGCGTGGGGGTCCCCCCAAAATCCAAACCAGACCCTTAGGTCTGGTCTGGATTTTAGGGTGAACCCCCTTAAGCCGAAAAACGGTGTGGGGGTCCCCCCAGAATCCAAATCAGACCCTTAACCTGGCAGGCCGCAGGGGAAAAGGGGGGACGAGAGCGCCCCCCTCCCTCCTGAACCGTACCAGGCCGCATGCCCTCAACATGGGGGGTTTGGTGCTTTGGGGCAGGGGGCGACCTGCGGCCCCCCCACCCCAAAGCACCCTGCCCCTATGTTGATGGGGACAAGGGCCTCTTCCCGACAACCCTGGCCGTTGGTTGTCGGGGTCTGCGGGCGGGGGGCTTTTCGGAATCAGGGCGCCCCCTTTAAAAAGGGGGCCCCCAGATGCCGGCCCCCCACCCTATGTGAATGAGTATGGGGTACATCGTACCCCTACCCATTCACCTGGTTGCAAAATAAGTCAATAAAAAAAAGACAACACAGGTTTGAAAAGTAATTTATTGGGCAGCTCCGGGGGTCTTTCTGCCGGGCCCCCGCTATCTTCTGCTAGCTCTTTTGCTAGCGGGGGTCCCAGGCTTCGTCGCCGTCTTCTTCCGACTTCGGAGGTCTTTCTGCCGGGCCCCCCGCTATTTTCTGTTAGCTCTGTTGCTAGCGGGGGTCGCGGGCTTCGTCGCCGTCTTCTTCCGACTTCAGGGGGTCTCTTGTTCTGTTCTCCGGTTCTTCTCCCGCTCTCCGACGCCTTCTCCTCGATCTCCGGTTCTTTCTGCCGGACGCCCCGCTATCTTCTCGCAGCTCTTTTGCTAGCGGGGGCCGGTCTTCTACGTCGCCTTCTTCCTTCTTCTCTTCGCCCGATGTTGACTCGTCGCTCTCCACCGCCGCAATGATCGTCTGAGCAGCGGTGCCACTTTTATTGGCATGGGGCGTGGTCACCGGATGATGCCACCGCTGACCCCGCCCCCATTTCACGTCACAGTCCCATCATTCCCCGGGACTGTGACATCATACGGGGGCGGGGTCAGCGGTGGCATAAGCCGGTGACCACGCCCCATGCCAATAAAAGTGGCACCGCTGCTCAGACGATCATTGCGGCGGTGGAGAGAGACGAGTCAACATCGGGCGAAGAGAAGAAGGAAGAAGGCGACGTAGAAGACCGACCCCCGCTAGCAAAAGAGCTGCGAGAAGATAGCGGGGCGTCCGGCAGAAAGAACCGGAGATCGAGGAGAAGGCGTCGGAGAGCGGGAGAAGAACCGGAGAACAGAACAAGAGACCCCCGAAGTCGGAAGAAGACGGCGACGAAGCCCGGGACCCCCGCTAGCAAAAGAGCTAGCAGAAAATAGCGGGGGCCCCAGCAGAAAGACCCCCGAAGTCGGAAGAAGACGGCGACGAAGCCCGGGACCCCCGCTAGCAAAAGAGCTAGCAGAAGATAGCGGGGGCCCGGCAGAAAGACCCCCGGAGCTGCCCAATAAATTACTTTTCAAACCTGTGTTGTCTTTTTTTTATTGACTTATTTTGCCACCAGGTGAATGGGTAGGGGTACGATGTACCCCATACGCATTCACATAGGGTGGGGGCAGGTATCTGGGGTCCCTTATTAAAGGGGGCTTCCGGATTCCGATAAGCCCCCCGCCCGCAGACCCCGACAACCAACGGCCAGGGTTGTCGGGAAGAGGCCCTTGTCCCCATCAACATGGGGGCAGGGTGCTTTGGGGTGGGGAGGGTCGCAGGTCGCCCCCCCCCCCTGCCCTGAAGCACCAAACCCCCCATGTTGAGGGCACGCGGCCTGGTACGGTTCAGGAGGAAGGGGGCCGCTCTCTCGTCCCCCCTTTTCCCCTGCGGCCTGCCAGGTTGAGTGCTCGGATAAAGGGCCTGGTGTGTATTCCAAGGGGACCCCACGCATTTTTTTTTGTTTTTGGTGCGGGGTTCCCCTTAAAATACATGCCAGACCTGAAGGGCCTGGTATGGATTCTGGGGGGACCCCCACGCCATTTTTTTTTTCATTTTTGGGGGGGTCCCCTTTGAATCCATACTAGACCCAAGGGCCTGGTATGGACCTGGGGAGGGACCCCACACAGTTTTTTTTTTTGGTTTGGTTTTTTGAACAGTTTTTTTTTTTTTTACATTTGCTTTAACAACCAGCTATAAACAGGTCAAACAAAAAATCGCAGCAAAATTGCAGTACTTGCGTTTTGGATGCGGGTCCATTGAATTCTATTACATCCAAAACACTGTTTTTGTCCTGGCCAAAAAAATCTGCAGTTGCATTTAAAATCGTTTTTCACAAACCCTCAAAATGCCTTCAGACGCCAAAGATTTCCACGTATATGTATATATATATATATATATATATATATATATATATAAAAGAAGTTGCTTCCATTGCATTGTGGACAATCCACAACTTGGGGCAGCTGACGTGGCAAGTGGACAATCCACAACTTGTGGCAAGTGATGTGGCAAGTGACACGCTAAATACAACTACACTGCTGCTCTCAGCTGCTGATATCACTCTGGTCTCACTAAATAGCTAAAATCATAAATAATTCTGTTTTTGGAGCTTAGGGCGGCTCCTTATCATATACACGCAAATGTGGTAAAACACGGCATGCAAACGCCACAAAGCGCGCCTTTCTAAACGCCACTTTCAACCTTAGTTCTGAACACTTTGCACCAGCGTCCCGTCTACATGGGGCCTAAAAACGCCTATGCCATTTACAGCTCAAAAACGCCATGGTGGCCATGAGGCCATAGGCTAACATGGAGAGATGTTTTTAAGCTGCAAAAAACGCTCAAACTAGCGGCTTGAAAAACGTCCGTGTGCATGTAGCCTTATATTAACCACTTGTGCACTGCCCAGACCAAGTTTCACATTTCAGCGCTGATGCACTTTTAATGACAATTGCACGCTCATACAACACTGTAACCCAATGAAAATGTTTTATTTTTTGGCACACAAATAGAGCTTGCTTTTGGTGCTATTTGATCACCTTTGTGTTTTTTTTTTTTTTTTTTTCTATAAATACAAAAGACAGAGTTAAAAAAAAAAAAAAGAATATTTTACCCACTTCAGCACTGGGCCTATTCTGGCACTTCTCTCCTTCATGTAAAAATCATAAATTTATGGCTATAAAATTACTTCAAAACACCAAACATTATATATGTTTTTGGAGCAGACACCCTAGGGAATAAGATGGCGGTCATTGCAAATTTTTATCTCGCTTGGTATTTGCGCAATAAATTGTCAAACGCCTTTTGTTTGCTAAAAATATTACAAAACAGTAAAGTTACGGCCAATTTTTTGGTATAATGTGAAAGATGTTGTTATGCTGAGTAAATAGATACCTAACACGTCACGCTTTAAAATTGCGCACACACATGGCATGACACCAAACTTCAGTACTTAAAAATCTCCCTAGGCGATGCTTTAAAAAAATTTACAGGCTACCATTTTGGCATTACAGAGGAGGTCTAGTGCTAGAATTGTTGCACTCGTTCTAACGCACGCAGCAATAACTCACATGTGTGATTTGAACGCCGTTTACATATGAGGGCGGGACTTACGTGTGTGTTTGCTTCTGAGCGCGAGCTACCGGGGACATGGGCCTTTTTTCTTATTTTTTATTTTTTTTCCTTTTTTGTATTTCTTACTCTTTTTTTTTTTTTGGGGGGATCACTTTTATTCCTATTACAAGGAATGTAAACATCCCTTATAATAGGAATGTGTGTGACAGGTCCTCTTTATGGAGAGATGCAGGGTCAATAAGACCCCGCATCTCTCCTCCAGGCTGGAAAGCATGATATTGGTCCAAAAAAAACACCAATCTCATGCTGACAGCCGAGATCACGGCTTGGTTAACATACGGGAACACGGCATGATGTCATAACATCGTGCCCGCGCCTCCGACGGTCATAGAGATGACTGATGACCATCTGGTCCCCAGTCATCTCCAAATCGTTCTCCGAGCCCCAGATGGCACGGGAGAGCCAGGAGAAGCACCGGATGGCGGCAAGAGGGGGGGGGGACCTCCCCTCCCCCCGCCTATAAGAACAAACAAGCGGCGGAACTGCCACTATGATCGTTTTTATTGTGCACAGAATCGCCGGCTGAAAAGAATGATATCTGAATGATGCCTGCAACTGCACCCAACATTCAGATGTCACTGCACAAAGCCAAGGATGTCATTTGACGGTGGGCGGTAGGCGGTAGGAAACTGGTTAATATTAACTAGTTAATATTTTTAAAAAAGGTAATTTTTCTTCTTCATTGATGTACACTGAGACTGCACTGATGGGCACCGATAAGGTGGCAAGGGTGGGCACTAAGAGGTGGCATTGCTAGGTGGCAATGATAGTTGGCAGTGATGGGCATTGATAGGCAGCACTGCTAGGTGCCACTGATTGGCACCAGTGGTGGGCATTGATAGGTGGCACTGGCAGGGGCTACTAATTGTCACAGATGATGCAGAATTGCCTCTTCCTCTTCGGGCCCCATGTCCCTTGCACATAAGCCGGTGATTGCCTTTTTTTTATGCTCACGCTGTCAGCACAAGGAGAAAACAAAAACCATTACCCAGTTTTTGTTTACATCACGTGATCAGCTGTCATTTGCTGACAGCTGATCACATGGTAAAGGGCAGGGATCGGCCCCTTACTCGGATCTGTCATCACCTGAGTCTCAGTGACTCTGTGACCACAGCGCGCGCAAAGGGGAGGACGTTTATTGACGGACTCCCGGCAATTGAGGACCATGCTGTGGCCGTCGATCAGTTATAGCGCTGATCTCAAGTGATTAAAGAGGGTCGAAATGGGCCATTGACATGCATTACAATTCAACTTAGGAATGAGTCTTTGAAAAGTTAAACTAAAAAATTTGGCCACTTTATCCTTCCAAATAATTCACTTCCTGTCACATAGCCACACAGGAAGTGAGGGAAAATCCCTAACAATGTCTTTCCTTGGGGACACACAGGTCAGTCTAAATACTTTCCCCATTATGCACATTGCACTCCAGCATATTGCAAGGTACACCACAATTTATTAGGTAGTTTGGACTGTGGGGTTTATTTACTAAAGGCAAATCTACTTTGCACTACAAGTGCACTTGCTGTATATCTGAGGGGGACATGCAAGCCAAAAAAAAACATTTTTGCTTTTACATGATTGTAACATCCAATCACCAGTACTTTCCCTCAGATTTTCAGCAGCTACACTTTTACTGCAGAGTGGATTTGTCTTTACTAAACCCCAAACTACCCAATGATTTGGGGTGTACACAACAAAGTGCTAGAGTGCAATTTGCTTAATGGGGACACTAGTTAGATTGATCTGTGTGTCCCCAAGAAAAGCCATTGGTAGGGTTTTACCTTCACTTCCTGTTTAGCTGTGTGACAGGAAGTGAAGCCAATGTTAAGAAAAAGGAGACCAAGGCCAAACTACAAAAAAAAATAAAAAATCTAAAAAAAAAAAATACACACACTTCGTTTCCCTCAAAATGCCCACAATTAGAATTGTATGGCCTTGAGCCATTTTTAAGTGCAGTGCGCTAAATCAGTGCTTCTCAAGTACCCCCAACAGGCCATGTTTGCAGGTTTTCCTTCATCTTGCACATGTGCTTTAAATCACAGTCAATGGTTTTGATTTTTGGACAGCAATTCTCGATAAGATAAATTCACAAAACATGTCCTGTTGGGGGTACTTGAGGACTGAGGCTGAGAACCACTGCAGTAAAAAAAAAGGAAAATTGAATACTTACCGCTCTGTATTTTTCATTTCCTGGTGACTTTCAATGGCAGCACACAATCCATGCATATACTACCATGAAGGCACCAGGGTAGACAAATTACACCAGTTTTGTTTTGACATGCCAATCAGCTGTCACATTTGTTGCAAAGAAAACACAAAACAAACATCAAAATTTTGCATCTAATTTTATTGTTCAAAAAAACAAAAGGGAAGGCAAAATAAAAAACATGGTCAATTTGAAACAGTTACAGACTCAACATCTTGAGCAAGTTTTGGCCAAAAAATGCAGCAGACAATTAAATCAAAGTGAACAAACAACACACATTAACATCAGAATTATTTCAGGGAAACATTTCCCCCACACAAAAAATATACAATTCACAAAATAAACCAAACACCTGTTTTGCAAAGACATACAATACATGTGTTACAAACTCGATAAGGTCACCAACATGTACATTTTAACACACACACACACACACACACAAGTTCTCCCAATGTAGAGACTGAAATTCAAAGTGGGCACACCTGTTAAGATGTCCTTCAATTTCTTACCCATAAAAACACTCTCTGAGTGAGCATGCCCAGAAATATCCAAGCGCTGTTCACACACAAAAAGCACCCCAAAAAAAAACTAACTGGCTGGGCATGTGCAGAACAACACCAATGCAGCTAACAAAAAATAACTCCCCCCGTCCAAAATTAAGCACATCATCCAGCATGCTACAAAATTAGAGATGGGACAATCACCCCTCCTCCCCCCCACCAACAAATCCCATTGCAGTCTATGGGAACTGACTTGTTAATTTTGCTAGTCCCCACTTGGCTGGCTTATCTTCTAGGTATTGGCCTTAAAATGGGGGCCCAGGTCCCACCCTAAGGGACATATATCAATGTCACCAATTTGGAAAACACCAAAAACAAAACAAGGAGAAGTGCCTTTAAATATGCCAAATTGCTTAAGGGCCATTTCACACCACATACAGTCCATTGCGTTTTTTATGCATCCAAAATGCATGGAAAGTTGGTTATATGGTTCTAAATGGCAGTGTTTGTTCCAGTGCGTTCCAGTTCCACCAAAAAAGTAGAACATGCTGCATTTTACCTGCACTGGACTGTACTGGAACGCATCAAAACGCATCATAAACGCACTGGAACGCACAGGAACACACCTAAATGCACCAAAAACGCACTGGAACACACTTGTCCTTATCTATGGTTAATAAAAAAGAGGGGTGAAAAAAAAGCACTGGACTGCATCAAAAACTTACCAAAAATGCACTGGAACGCATGAAAAACGTGCATGCAGAAAAGCACCTGGAACACATCCAGATTGTGTTTCTATGGTGTGAACTGGCCCTAGTTCACACTATAGAAACGCAGTCTGGGTGCGTTCCAGGTGCTTTTCTGCATGCGTGTTTTTGACACATTCCAGTGCATTTTTGAGGCGTTTTTGATGCAGTCCAGTGTTTTTTTCCCCCTCTTTTCACTTAGGACAAGTGTGTTGCAGTGCGTCTTTGGTGCATTTAGGTGCGTTGTGATGCATTCCAGTGCATTTTTGGTACGTTCCGTTGCGTTTTTGATGTGTTTTACTGGGGTATTTTTTGGCTTTCTGAAATGCACTGGAACGGACTGCAGTGGTGTGAACTATGCCATTGGCATTAATGTGATCAACTTTCTTTGCGTTTTTCAGGCATCAAAAAAACGCACTGCACTGCATCCGGTGTAAACTGGCCCTAAATATCATCCCCGGGGGGTGTCTAAAAAAAATGCGTGGGGGTCCCTCAAATTCCATAACCAGGCCCTTCAGGTCTGGAATGGATATTAAGGGGAACCCCGCTGCAAAATTTTTAAAAAAATGACGTGGGGTTCCCCCCAAATATCCATACCAGGCCCTTCAGATCTGGCATGGATTTTAAGGGGAACTCCACCCCAAATTTAAAAAAAAAATGGTGTGGAGTCCCCCTTAAAATCCATACCAGACCCTTATCCGAGCACATAACCTGGCAGGCCGCAGGGGAAGAGGGGGGGATGAGAAAGCGGCCCCCCCTCCCTCCTGAACCGTACCAGGCCACATGCCCTCAACATGGGGAGGATGTCCCCATGTTGATGGGGACAAGGGCCTCATCCCCACAACCCTTGCCCGGTGGTTGTGGGGGTCTGCGGGCAGGGGGCTTATCGGAATCTGGAAGACCCTTTTAACAAAGGGGACCCCCAGATCCCACCCCCCCTATGTGATATGGTAATGGGGTACAAATGTACCCCTACCATTTCACAAAGAAAGTGTAAAAAATGGAAAAAATGACAAGAGCCGGTTTTTGACAATTCCTTTATTAATGTGTTTTCTTTTCTTCCATCTTCTTCTTCCATCTTCTTCTTCCATCTTCTTCTTCCATCTTCTTCTTCCATCTTCTTCTTCCATCCTCTTCTTTTCTCCATTCGGGTTTCTTCCTCCATCTTCCTCTTCATCTTTATCTTCATCTTCATCTTCCTTCTTCCTTCGGTGTTCTCGTCCACATCTTGCTCCGGCGTCTTCCCTTCTTTTTTCTTCTCCGGCCGCTCCGTTTGAATTGGAGGTTCCCTCTGTGCGACGCTTCAGTTCTTCAGTTCCCCATCGGGTCCGCTTACACCCGGTGACCCCGCCCCCCTCTGACGCACATGGATTTCACGGGGACTTTCCCCGTGGTGACAGAGGGGGCGGAGCCACCGGGTGGTTAGCGGACCAAGTGGAGAACTGAAGCATCGCACAGCCGGAACCTCCAATTCAAACGGAGCGGCCGGAGAAGAAAGAAGAAGGGAAGACGCCGGGGCAAGATGCGGACGAGAAGACCGAAGGAAGAAGGAAGATGAAGATAAAGATGAAGAGGAAGATGAAGATGGAGGAAGAAACCCGAATGGAGAAAAGAAGAAAATGGAAGAAGAAGATGGAAGAAGAAGAAGAAGAAGATGGAAGAAAAGAGAAGACATTAATAAAGGAATTGTCAAAAACCGGCTCTTGTAATTTTTTACATTTTTTTCGCTTTCTTTGTGAAATGGTAGGGGTACATTTGTACCCCATTACCATTTCACATAGGGGGGCGGGATCTGGGGGTCCCCTTTGTTAAAGGGGTCTTCCAGATTCCGATAAGCCCCCGCCCGCAGACCCCCACAACCACCGGGCAAGGGTTGTGGGGATGAGGCCCTTGTCCCCATCAACATGGGGACATCCTCCCCATGTTGAGGGCATGTGGCCTGGTACGGTTCAGGAGGGAGGGGGGGCCGCTCTCGTCCCCCCCTCTTCCCCTGCGGCCGGCCAGGTTATGTGCTCGGATAAGGGTCTGGTGTGGATTTTTAGGGGGACTCCGCGCCATTTTTTAAGAAAATTTGGGGTGGAGTTCCCCTTAAAATCCATTCCAGATCTGAAGGGCCTGGTTTGGATATTTGGGGGGAACCCGCACGTCATTTTTTTAAAAAATTTGCAGCGGGGTTCCCCTTAATATCCATTCCAGACCTGAAGGGCCTGGTTATGGAATTTGGGGGGACCCCCACACTTTTTTTTTTGGTTAGCAAAGACTTTCTATGACTTTTCTCTATATTGCCGGGAGCCGACAATTCATTACAGCCGCGGCTGCTTTTAAATGGGTTTTTTTCCTTTAGAAATGTCATTTTGCAGGCGCACTGGCAAGTTCAGAGCTGCGCCTGTTCAACTTATGCAAATTAGTTTACGTGACTTGACATTTACTAAGATTTTGCCGGCGCAGTGTCTTGGCGCATTTAAACCATTGAAATTCCCGCGCTGAGCTCAAAAAAACCTCCCGCAGCTCGAATCGGAATTGCCGGCGCAGCGGGCTGGTTTTGAAAAAGTTACTTTATCACTCTATTTTGGGCATATTAGTTATTTGGGCAGGTGTCACTACACTTCCTCACATCACCCCATGTCACCCCCAATATTTTCTCACTTCCAGCTTCTTTATATTTAGATTTTAACATGCCCTGCGCCAGGTCCATAGTAGCGCACTGAGCGCCTCCTCCCGGGCGCAGAGAACACTATAGTAAATGGGAAATAGGGCTGCGATACCGGCGCTATTTTTTTGTAAATACCAAAACAGCCATTGCGCACGCAGATGCGCCAATACTCATGGCGCAAACGTTTGGTAAATCAGCCCCATAGTGTTGTGTGTTTCTTCCAAACAACTCAACTTTGGTTTCATCTGTCCACAGGATATTTTGCCATTACTGCTGTGGAACAACCAGGTATTCTTGTGCAAACTGTAAACGTGCAGCAATGTTTTTTTTGGACAGCAGTGGCTTCCTCTGTGGTATCCTCCCATGAAATCCATTCTTGTTTAGTGTTTTACGTATCATAGATTCGCTAACAGGGATGTTAGCATATGCCAGAGACTTTTGTAAGTCTTTAGCTGACACTCTAGGATTCTTCTTCACCTCATTGAGCAGTCTGCGCTGTGCTCTTGCAGTCATCTTTACAGGACGCCCACTCCTAGGAAGAGTAGCAGCATGCTGAACTTTCTCCATTTATAGACAAATTGTCTTACCATGGACTGATGAACAGCAAGGCTTTTGGAGATACTTTTATAACCCTTTCCAGCTTTATGCAAGTCAACAATTCTTAATCGTAGGTCTTCTGAGAGCTCTTTTGTGCGAGGCGTCATTCACATCAAGCAATGCTTCTTGTGAAAAGCAAACCAAGAACTGGTGTGTGTTTTTTATAGGGCAGGGCAGCTGTAACCAACACCTCCAGTCTCATCTCGTTGATTGGACTCCAGTTGGCTGACACCTTACTCCAATTAGCTCTTGGAGATCTCATTAGTCTAGGGGTTCACATACTTTTTCACCTGTACTGTGATCGTTTACATGGTGTGTTCAATAAAAATATGGTAACATGTAATTCTTTGTGTGTTATTAGTTTAAGCAGACTGTGATTGTCTATTGTTGTGACTTAGATGAAGATCAGATCACATTTTATGACCAATTTGTGCAGAAATCAATATCATTCCAAAAGGGTTCACATATTTATTTATTTTAAACTGTATTTGGAAATTGGATCTCAAATTTCAAAAAACATTGTGACAAAACTATTCTTCAAGTCAAGTCAAGTCAAGTCAAGCTTTATTGTCATTCTACTACACGTGAGGACATACGGTAGAATGAAATGTCATATCTCGCAGGACCACAATGCTACATACTAATTAAACATAATTATAAATATACAAAAATAGAACACAGAGAAAAATTAAGAATACCAAATAATAAACCTGTACACATCTGGGAACTATATAATTGTACATATACTGTGAATTTATAAGAGTCTTTGTAGCAGCAAGTGTTTGTAAAGTGTCTAGTGCATATTCAAGAGTAATAAGGAGGGGAAGTGAGATGTTCCTGGTCACAATATATAGTTTGTAAAAAAGGTTTCAAAGGGGATTGGAGTTGAGGGCTCTCACAGAGTGTTTTCTCTATGCAAATACCTCATGTGTTTTTACTTGACAATTTCCCAGAGCTGTATACGTTGTTTTTTTTTTCTTCTTTTCTTCTTTTTTCTTCTTGTATATTTACATCCTGTAAACACCGATATGACAACTATATGACACATGCTTATTGTAATAGCTGGACAGTTCATTTTTCTTTTTTTACCAGTACATTCCCCATGAAATAAGTAGCATTTTTTTCTTATGAGTGGACCCCGTGTGTTACTTGTAACCATGACAACCTGAGAAACAGATACACTTAATGTAACATGATAATAACAGTAGAGCAAACAGTTGCAGGAAAACAAGTCCAGATGAATTTAAAATCTAACCAAATTACCGCAATCACTTGTAATGTTCTTTTCTCCTATAAAAACAGAAGCTCAGACCATATATAGCTACAGATAAAAGCAAGTATCAGTAAGAATCTGAACCCCAATTTTTTTGCAAAGAAAATGCAGTTTTAAATGCCATATTCTGCATATCCACTTCATATATGTGCCTACAGACTGAAGTTGGGATGGATTGTAATCCGGTAACAGAATGAGCTTCCAAAACGGCAGGCCAGGTCTAAATTACTGAAGTTATTTTGGAATTTAATGTGAATTTGTGATTATGATTAGTAATAAAAATAATATTTTTCAAAAAATAATTTTTATTTTTTTACTATATATGTGAAATATGGATACTTTGTATTTTGATTTTCAGCCAGCAGGTCAAAGGTCATGGAGGCTTTACTAATAAAATTGTATTGTTTATATAGCTCATTAGCTCATGTTTCAATTTACACACTGGTGAATTAGTCAGAGCAGTAACTCTCCCTACTCCAATTGTGTAGTGTCAGCTCCCTACCAAGCTTCAATCAAAGAAGAGAAGCCAGAAGGCAAACAGTTTTCACTAAATCCTCTCTCGAGAAAATCCACAATGCTCTGTGAATTGTGTGTCATTGGTGTATATAAGACATCACTTACAAAAGTATAAATATAAAGAGAAAATTCAATAAAAAATCAATCATAATAAAATATATTTAGTGGTTGTTAGAAAAATCTTGAAAGGAAAATCTCAGTTGTCTCTCCAGAGGAGAGAAAAAAGAACTGGTGTTAAGGCACCATGTCATCACTAATCACTTTTTAAACCTCAGAATTCTTCTCTAGCTTTAGGTAATGTAGTCTATGTGTCTATGACACCTATGTAAAGGTTTTTTTTTTCTGCGCCTAACTGCAATTATAGGTCATGTAGGCACTGTCACAGGATTACTTTCTAGTAGAGACAGCTTTTGCTGGCCCCCATGTAACCTTCACAGCTGTACTCTTTCCACCACAGTAGGAAAAAGCCACACAGCTATTGTTTCTCTTCAAGCCAATCCAAAAAAGCCTCTACTCATTCACTGGTAACTTTAAAAAAAAAATGGTTTACAGTTCTGGGTACATGCTGCATACTAGAGCCGTTTTTCTCCCCTGTAGGCATGTGTTTTTCTGTTTTCTAGTATAACAACAGACTTATCTTTAGTATGGTTAAGAGAGTTTATTTCCCTAGTTCGTTCAGCTCTTCATCTGTGGGTAATAATGCCTTTATGGTGGCCCCTCCCACTGTGGAAAATTTTTGAATTTTCTTTTTAATTTCTCCTGATTTTGATGTATACTGGTGAACGCCATGACTATATTTTATAAGATTATTTTGGGGAATGTTAGAGACCTGAATAACAAGTTTAAAAGGGCTATAAAAATTTCAATATCGTAAGCCTTCAAAGTCACATATTATCTTCCTGCAGGAGACTCATCTGGATGGGACAGAGCCTGGATTCAGAGGGCCCTGCATGCCACTTACTTCTCTTATCCAAGAGGTTTCTAAAGTTTCTAATTTCACCAGCAAAGTGGTCCCCTGCACAATCCACCAGGTGATCCCACATCTGGGTGCAGATATGTGGCAGTGGTCCTTGACATACTTTACCATAAAATGGTAGTTGCCAATGTTTATTTACCTTCCCCATTTCAACCCCAGGTACTCTTCTAGCTAAATTATACCCATTCACACACCTGCCCCTGGCATTGGCAGGGGACTATATCATCACCCTGGATGCTCTACTGAACTCACCTCTAAGGTATCAGTTGCTACCTTTGTTGAGGTTTTGGCAATGGAATCATCCCCTGATTAGTGGTTACTCCCACCTCTCCAGAACTCACAGGTCCTCTTCAAGACTGGACCTGGCCTTCGCCAACCCCAATTCTTACGATTAGTCCAGCATGTTTCATATTTGGCTGGGGACATCTCTGACCCTACACCATTGTTACTCATGTTGCGGTTCCTTTTGGGTGTCAGGGGAAATGTCTGGAAACTAGCTTTGATGGTTGCAGGTTGAACAAGTGGCCAAAGAATTGAAGCCAGCAATGACATACTGGTCCAGTAATGCTTAATCAGCCTTCCATAGTCTGGGATGCCTACAAGGTGGTAATGAGAGAAGAGTGCATATCTGCTATTAAGGCAGCTCGCAAGGATCACAACTCTGAAATTCTAGAACTGCAGGAGCGTTAGAGGAGATGTGAGGAGGAACATGCCTCATCCCCTACAGATGACACGCATCCTTCGCTGAAGGCCAGGTGCTTTCCCTCTGTACAATTTTCCTACTTTGCTCATTCTGGATGTTTGCACAAAGGTATGCTTCTCTTTGCTCAAGGTGACAAGAATTACAAACTTCTGGCTATGGTGGTAGCGGATCATAAAACAAATACCAACATCCCTACCATTAAAGACACCAGTTGTGAACTGATCTTGGACCCGACATATACAATTTTTTTTTTTTTGCAATATTTTAAATCACTGTATTCCCCTATTCCATTCCACAGCAAGGAGTCTCTTTGGGCACAGCTTAAGAGCTTAACCCTTTCTGTGTCAGACATGGCCTTCCTAGATGCAAAGATCACCCCCCCCCCTGGATGTGGAGGCAGTCATCAGCTCTTTCCCACCCCATAAATCATGTGTCCCTGATGAGTTCCCAATTGAATGGTACAAAATTGATGCTGATATCTTGGCCCGCTGACTTTGCTCTCTATAGGAGCATTGCCTTGACTAAAAGACTCTCACCCAGTCGATTCTAGAAGCTCATAGGGTTCTTTTGCCTAGGCCTGGCAAAGACCCCACTGTTCCATGTACAGACCTATAGAACTTTTAAATACTGACGTTCAAATTCTGACGAAAGTTCTAGCCAACAGGTTGGCTAAGATGATTCCAACTTTATTGAATATTGACCAAACAGCTTTATGCCAGGAAAATCAATGGACACAATCCTCCACAGAATTTTTACAGATCACGCACGATGATCTGACCACGAGAAACTTAGTGTTTATTTACATAGAAAAGTCTTTTGACTTTGTAGATTGAGGTTACATGCATAAAGAGTTGGAAGACATGGGGTTTGTTTGCCCAACTTTCCTGTCAGTGAGTGTCTTTACCATACAGTCACCCCAAAGAGGTGATCAAATTTTTTATTATCTTCCCCTTTTTTCCCATTGGAAGTATAACCAGGTGAGGCTGTCCCCTATCACCCTTTCTCTTTGTCTTAATGATATAACCCCTGACAATCTTAGGTCCCCACATACAGAGGCAGCTCTAAAGGTGGGTGGTATACGGGACTGTCTTGCACTGTATGTGGACGATTTCATCTTTTTTAGCACAGTTTCTTTTAGAGAGATTCCTTTCACCATAAGAACAATCATAGCAGCTGTTCAGACACTTGGTCATTCTTACAGGCGGCGGGAGGGGACGTCCCCTCCCTCCCGCTGCCCTCGGTGCTTCTACCGACTCACCCGCGCGATCTGTGAGCCGGATAAGGAACCAGCTGACGCCGGATGTTGATGATAGAGATTTCCGGCGGGCCAGATGGTCCCAGAAGTCTCTATAATCGTGTTGGGGCCGGACGCGATGTTATGACGTCACGCCCAGCCTCTGCATTTGAAAAAATGCCGCCACCTCAGCTGGGAAGCTGATATCTTTTTTTATTTTTTTATTTCAGGCTTCCCAGCGTAGAGGTGAGATCTGGGGACTTATAGATAGTGATGGGGATTGGATTCCAGGTCTAAATTTTAATAGTGTTCATTGAACCAAACCCAGGTGCATTTGGCTCATTACTAGTTGCCATGTAGGTCAATAAATATACAAGTGAGCACTGTTTCAGCACTATACATGCCCCCTGTATGGAGTGCTGAGCGATAGAGAAGAAAGTGTGCTTATTAACTTCATACCCTGGAAATTGGGATACTCTGGAGGGTTCCAGCAGCTTCATTGGAAAGATAATTTGGAAAATATTGGCCATCTAAAATTCACTTGAACCTGTAATTTTATATGAAAGTTTTGGGTTGGTACTTCCATTACTTTGACTTCAGTGAAACCGTTCATGATTGTTTAACCACTTCCCGCCCAGTCAATAGCAGATTGACGTCCGGGAAGTGGTTCTGTTATCCACCCTGGACGTCATATGACGTCCTGCGGGATAACAGCTGCCGCGCGCCCGGGGGGCGCGCATTGCGGCGATCGGTGGAGCGGTGGGTCAGTCTGACCCACCGCTACACTGATCTCGGTAAGAAGCCTCCGTCGGAGGCTTTTTACCACGTGATCAGCCGTGTCGAATCACGGCTGATCACAATGTAAACAGGAAGAGCCGTTGATCGGCTCTTCCTCACTCGCGTCTGACAGACGCGAGTAGAGGAGAGCCGATCGGCGGCTCTCCTGACAGGGGGGGTTCACGCTGATTGTTTATCAGTGCAGCCCCCCCTCGGATACCCACACTAGACCACCAGGGAAGCCCCCCAGGACCACCAGGGAAGCCCCAATCATGTGGATGGCCCCCATGGCCATCCACATGTAGTAAAAATAAATAAATAAAATAAAAACATTAAAAAAAATATGCCAATCAGTGCCCACAAATGGGCACTGACTGGCACTTTCACAATGTGTGGTGGCTGGCATTGCTGGGCACCAGTGCCACCAATGCCACCTACTAGTGTCCATCAGTGCCACCTATCAGTGCCCATCCATGCCCATCCGTGCCAATCTGTGCCCACCTATCAGTGCCCGTCCATGCCACCTATCAGTGCCACCCATAAGTGCCCATCAGTGCCGCCTATGAGTGCCAATCAGTGCCGCCTATGAGTGCCAATCAGTGCCGCCTATGAGTGCCAATCAATGCCACCTATGAGTGCCCATAAGTGCCGCATACCAGTGCCACATATCAGTGCCCATCAGTGCCACCTATCAGTGCCCATCATCAGTGCCCATCAGTGCCACCTCATCAGTGCCACCTCATTGGTGCCACCTCATCGGTGCCCATCAGTGTCGCCTTATCAGTGCCCTTCAGTGCCACCTTATCAGTGCCCGTCATTGAAGTAGAAAAGGTACTTATTTCCAAAAAAAATTAACAGAAACAAAGAAAAACTTAGTTTTTTTTTAAATTTTCGCTCTTTTTTTATTTGTTGTGCAAAAAATAAAAATCGCAGAGGCGATCAAATACCACCAAAAGAAAGCTCTATTTGTGGGAACAAAATGATAAAAAATTTGTTTGGGTACAGTGTAGCATGACCGCGCAATTGTCATTCAAATTGCGACAGTGCTGAAAGCTCAAAATTGGCTTGGGCAGGAAGCTGTATAAGTGCATGGTATTGAAGTGGTTAATGTTTTCTCACCCCAAGTTAAACAGTAATTCTGTATGAATTAGGGATGAGCTTCGTGTTCGAGTCGAACATACGTTCGACTCGAACATCGGCTGTTCGATCGTTCGATGAAGATCGAACGATTTGGGCCGTTCGCGCCAAATTCGAGTGACGCGAACGGCCCACAATGCACTACGCCATCGCAGTGTCATCCAGGCGCTGTGATTGGCCAAGCATGCACTGTGACCCCGCATGCTTGGCCAATCACAGCGCCGGCAGCGAGGAGAGCAATGATTGGCCACAGGCAGGATGCCTGTGGCCAATTATTGCTGAGGGTGTTTAGTACACGCCCCACACTATAAAAGGCCGCCAGCACGGCGGCCTAGTGTAGTGTGTTCCGGAGCAGGGAAAGAGAAGCATAGGCAGGGACAGTGACATTTATTTTTTTCTTGCTTAACCTGGATTCCTTTAGTTTAGGGAAAGAGAAGGATAGGTAGGGAGAGTGTCAGTGTGTTTTACTGTGCGAATCCTTGTTTCTAGGGACAGGGAAGGACAGTGAGGGAATTCTCCTTGTGCTATAGTGTGCTTTAAAAAAAAAATTTTCTAGGGACAGAAAACTATAGGTAGGGAGAGTGTCAGTGTGTTTTACTGTGCGAATCCTTGTTTCTAGGGACAGGGAAGGACAGTGAGGGAATTCTCCTTGTGCTATAGTGTGCTTTAAAAAAACATTTTTTCTAGGGACAGAAAACTATAGGTAGGGAGAGTGTCAGTGTGTTTTACTGTGCGAATCCTTGTTTCTAGGGACAGGGAAGGACAGTGAGGGAATTCTCCTTGTGCTATAGTGTGCTTTAAAAAAACATTTTTTCTAGGGACAGAAAACTATAGGTAGGAAGAGTGTCAGTTTCTTTCACTGTGATAATCCTTGTTTCTAGGGACAAAGAAGGAAAGTGAGGGAAATTCTCCTTGTGCTATAGTGTGCTTTAAAAAAACATTTTTTCTAGGGACAGAAAACTATAGGTAGGAAGAGTGTCAGTTTCTTTCACTGTGATAATCCTTGTTTCTAGGGACAGGGAAGGGCAGTGAGGAAAATTCTCCTTGTGCTATAGTGTGCTTTAAAAAAACATTTTTTCTAGGGACAGAAAACTATAGGTAGGGAGAGTGTCAGTGTGTTTTACTGTGCGAATCCTTGTTTCTAGGGACAGGGAAGGACAGTGAGGGAATTCTCCTTGTGCTATAGTGTGCTTTAAAAAAACATTTTTTCTAGGGACAGAAAAATATAGGTAGGAAGAGTGTCAGTTTCTTTCACTGTGATAATCCTTGTTTCTAGGGACAAAGAAGGAAAGTGAGGGAAATTCTCCTTGTGCTATAGTGTGCTTTAAAAAAACATTTTTTCTAGGGACAGAAAACTATAGGTAGGAAGAGTGTCAGTTTCTTTCACTGTGATAATCCTTGTTTCTAGGGACAGGGAAGGACAGTGAGGGAATTCTCCTTGTGCTATAGTGTGCTTTAAAAAAACATTTTTTCTAGGGACAGAAAACTATAGGTAGGGAGAGTGTCAGTGTGTTTTACTGTGCGAATCCTTGTTTCTAGGGACAGGGAAGGACAGTGAGGGAATTCTCCTTGTGCTATAGTGTGCTTTAAAAAAACATTTTTTCTAGGGACAGAAAACTATAGGAAGGAAGAGTGTCAGTTTCTTTCACTGTGATAATCCTTGTTTCTAGGGACAAAGAAGGAAAGTGAGGAAAATTCTCCTTGTGCTATAGTGTGCTTTAAAAAAACATTTTTTCTAGGGACAGAAAACTATAGGTAGGAAGAGTGTCAGTTTCTTTCACTGTGATAATCCTTGTTTCTAGGGACAGGGAAGGACAGTGAGGAAAATTCTCCTTGTGCTATAGTGTGCTTTAAAAAAACATTTTTTCTAGGGACAGAAAACTATAGGTAGGGAGAGTGTCAGTGTGTTTTACTGTGCGAATCCTTGTTTCTAGGGACAGGGAAGGACAGTGAGGGAATTCTCCTTGTGCTATAGTGTGCTTTAAAAAAACATTTTTTCTAGGGACAGAAAACTATAGGTAGGAAGAGTGTCAGTTTCTTTCACTGTGATAATCCTTGTTTCTAGGGACAGGGAAGGACAGTGAGGAAAATTCTCCTTGTGCTATAGTGTGCTTTAAAAAAACATTTTTTCTAGGGACAGAAAACTATAGGTAGGAAGAGTGTCAGTTTCTTTCACTGTGATAATCCTTGTTTCTAGGGACAGGGAAGGACAGTGAGGAAAATTCTCCTTGTGCTATAGTGTGCTTTAAAAAAACATTTTTTCTAGGGACAGAAAACTATAGGTAGGGAGAGTGTCAGTGTGTTTTACTGTGCGAATCCTTGTTTCTAGGGACAGGGAAGGACAGTGAGGGAATTCTCCTTGTGCTATAGTGTGCTTTAAAAAAACATTTTTTCTAGGGACAGAAAACTATAGGTAGGGAGAGTGTCAGTGTGTTTTACTGTGCGAATCCTTGTTTCTAGGGACAGGGAAGGACAGTGAGGGAATTCTCCTTGTGCTATAGTGTGCTTTAAAAAAAAAAATTTTCTAGGGACAGAAAACTATAGGTAGGGAGAGTGTCAGTGTGTTTTACTGTGCGAATCCTTGTTTCTAGGGACAGGGAAGGACAGTGAGGGAATTCTCCTTGTGCTATAGTGTGCTTTAAAAAAACATTTTTTCTAGGGACAGAAAACTATAGGTAGGAAGAGTGTCAGTTTCTTTCACTGTGATAATCCTTGTTTCTAGGGACAGGGAAGGACAGTGAGGAAAATTCTCCTTGTGCTATAGTGTGCTTTAAAAAAACATTTTTTCTAGGGACAGAAAACTATAGGTAGGAAGAGTGTCAGTTTCTTTCACTGTGATAATCCTTGTTTCTAGGGACAGGGAAGGACAGTGAGGAAAATTCTCCTTGTGCTATAGTGTGCTTTAAAAAAACATTTTTTCTAGGGACAGAAAACTATAGGTAGGGAGAGTGTCAGTGTGTTTTACTGTGCGAATCCTTGTTTCTAGGGACAGGGAAGGACAGTGAGGGAATTCTCCTTGTGCTATAGTGTGCTTTAAAAAAACATTTTTTCTAGGGACAGAAAACTATAGGTAGGGAGAGTGTCAGTGTGTTTTACTGTGCGAATCCTTGTTTCTAGGGACAGGGAAGGACAGTGAGGGAATTCTCCTTGTGCTATAGTGTGCTTTAAAAAAACATTTTTTCTAGGGACAGAAAACTATAGGTAGGGAGAGTGTCAGTGTGTTTTACTGTGCGAATCCTTGTTTCTAGGGACAGGGAAGGACAGTGAGGGAATTCTCCTTGTGCTATAGTGTGCTTTAAAAAAACATTTTTTCTAGGGACAGAAAACTATAGGTAGGGAGAGTGTCAGTGTGTTTTACTGTGCGAATCCTTGTTTCTAGGGACAGGGAAGGACAGTGAGGGAATTCTCCTTGTGCTATAGTGTGCTTTAAAAAAACATTTTTTCTAGGGACAGAAAACTATAGGTAGGAAGAGTGTCAGTTTCTTTCACTGTGATAATCCTTGTTTCTAGGGACAAAGAAGGAAAGTGAGGGAAATTCTCCTTGTGCTATAGTGTGCTTTAAAAAAACATTTTTTCTAGGGACAGAAAACTATAGGTAGGAAGAGTGTCAGTTTATTTCACTGTGATAATCCTTGTTTCTAGGGACAGGGAAGGAAAGTGAGGGAAATTCTCCTTGTGCTATAGTGTGCTTTAAAAAAACATTTTTTCTAGGGACAGAAAACTATAGGTAGGAAGAGTGTCAGTTTCTTTCACTGTGATAATCCTTGTTTCTAGGGACAGGGAAGGACAGTGAGGAAAATTCTCCTTGTGCTATAGTGTGCTTTAAAAAAACATTTTTTCTAGGGACAGAAAACTATAGGTAGGGAGAGTGTCAGTGTGTTTTACTGTGCGAATCCTTGTTTCTAGGGACAGGGAAGGACAGTGAGGGAATTCTCCTTGTGCTATAGTGTGCTTTAAAAAAACATTTTTTCTAGGGACAGAAAACTATAGGTAGGGAGAGTGTCAGTGTGTTTTACTGTGCGAATCCTTGTTTCTAGGGACAGGGAAGGACAGTGAGGGAATTCTCCTTGTGCTATAGTGTGCTTTAAAAAAACATTTTTTCTAGGGACAGAAAACTATAGGTAGGGAGAGTGTCAGTGTGTTTTACTGTGCGAATCCTTGTTTCTAGGGACAGGGAAGGACAGTGAGGGAATTCTCCTTGTGCTATAGTGTGCTTTAAAAAAACATTTTTTCTAGGGACAGAAAACTATAGGTAGGGAGAGTGTCAGTGTGTTTTACTGTGCGAATCCTTGTTTCTAGGGACAGGGAAGGACAGTGAGGGAATTCTCCTTGTGCTATAGTGTGCTTTAAAAAAACATTTTTTCTAGGGACAGAAAACTATAGGTAGGAAGAGTGTCAGTTTCTTTCACTGTGATAATCCTTGTTTCTAGGGACAAAGAAGGAAAGTGAGGGAAATTCTCCTTGTGCTATAGTGTGCTTTAAAAAAACATTTTTTCTAGGGACAGAAAACTATAGGTAGGGAGAGTGTCAGTGTGTTTTACTGTGCGAATCCTTGTTTCTAGGGACAGGGAAGGACAGTGAGGGAATTCTCCTTGTGCTATAGTGTGCTTTAAAAAAACATTTTTTCTAGGGACAGAAAACTATAGGTAGGAAGAGTGTCAGTTTCTTTCACTGTGATAATCCTTGTTTCTAGGGACAGGGAAGGACAGTGAGGAAAATTCTCCTTGTGCTATAGTGTGCTTTAAAAAAACATTTTTTCTAGGGACAGAAAACTATAGGTAGGAAGAGTGTCAGTTTCTTTCACTGTGATAATCCTTGTTTCTAGGGACAGGGAAGGACAGTGAGGAAAATTCTCCTTGTGCTATAGTGTGCTTTAAAAAAACATTTTTTCTAGGGACAGAAAACTATAGGTAGGGAGAGTGTCAGTGTGTTTTACTGTGCGAATCCTTGTTTCTAGGGACAGGGAAGGACAGTGAGGGAATTCTCCTTGTGCTATAGTGTGCTTTAAAAAAACATTTTTTCTAGGGACAGAAAACTATAGGTAGGGAGAGTGTCAGTGTGTTTTACTGTGCGAATCCTTGTTTCTAGGGACAGGGAAGGACAGTGAGGGAATTCTCCTTGTGCTATAGTGTGCTTTAAAAAAAAATTTTTTCTAGGGACAGAAAACTATAGGTAGGGAGAGTGTCAGTGTGTTTTACTGTGCGAATCCTTGTTTCTAGGGACAGGGAAGGACAGTGAGGGAATTCTCCTTGTGCTATAGTGTGCTTTAAAAAAACATTTTTTCTAGGGACAGAAAACTATAGGTAGGAAGAGTGTCAGTTTCTTTCACTGTGATAATCCTTGTTTCTAGGGACAGGGAAGGACAGTGAGGAAAATTCTCCTTGTGCTATAGTGTGCTTTAAAAAAACATTTTTTCTAGGGACAGAAAACTATAGGTAGGAAGAGTGTCAGTTTCTTTCACTGTGATAATCCTTGTTTCTAGGGACAGGGAAGGACAGTGAGGAAAATTCTCCTTGTGCTATAGTGTGCTTTAAAAAAACATTTTTTCTAGGGACAGAAAACTATAGGTAGGGAGAGTGTCAGTGTGTTTTACTGTGCGAATCCTTGTTTCTAGGGACAGGGAAGGACAGTGAGGGAATTCTCCTTGTGCTATAGTGTGCTTTAAAAAAACATTTTTTCTAGGGACAGAAAACTATAGGTAGGGAGAGTGTCAGTGTGTTTTACTGTGCGAATCCTTGTTTCTAGGGACAGGGAAGGACAGTGAGGGAATTCTCCTTGTGCTATAGTGTGCTTTAAAAAAACATTTTTTCTAGGGACAGAAAACTATAGGTAGGGAGAGTGTCAGTGTGTTTTACTGTGCAAATCCTTGTTTCTAGGGACAGGGAAGGACAGTGAGGGAATTCTCCTTGTGCTATAGTGTGCTTTAAAAAAACATTTTTTCTAGGGACAGAAAACTATAGGTAGGGAGAGTGTCAGTGTGTTTTACTGTGCGAATCCTTGTTTCTAGGGACAGGGAAGGACAGTGAGGGAATTCTCCTTGTGCTATAGTGTGCTTTAAAAAAACATTTTTTCTAGGGACAGAAAACTATAGGTAGGAAGAGTGTCAGTTTCTTTCACTGTGATAATCCTTGTTTCTAGGGACAAAGAAGGAAAGTGAGGGAAATTCTCCTTGTGCTATAGTGTGCTTTAAAAAAACATTTTTTCTAGGGACAGAAAACTATAGGTAGGAAGAGTGTCAGTTTATTTCACTGTGATAATCCTTGTTTCTAGGGACAGGGAAGGACAGTGAGGGAATTCTCCTTGTGCTATAGTGTGCTTTAAAAAAACATTTTTTCTAGGGACAGAAAACTATAGGAAGGAAGAGTGTCAGTTTCTTTCACTGTGATAATCCTTGTTTCTAGGGACAAAGAAGGAAAGTGAGGAAAATTCTCCTTGTGCTATAGTGTGCTTTAAAAAAACATTTTTTCTAGGGACAGAAAACTATAGGTAGGAAGAGTGTCAGTTTCTTTCACTGTGATAATCCTTGTTTCTAGGGACAGGGAAGGAAAGTGAGGGAAATTCTCCTTGTGCTATAGTGTGCTTTAAAAAAACATTTTTTCTAGGGACAGAAAACTATAGGTAGGAAGAGTGTCAGTTTCTTTCACTGTGATAATCCTTGTTTCTAGGGACAGGGAAGGACAGTGAGGGAAATTCTCCTTGTGCTATAGTGTGCTAAAGCATTCCTCATCAACCATCTTTGAAATCCTTGTTTTTTTGGACAGTCAGGGAAATTGTCGTTGTGCTATTCTGTGCAAAAGCAATCATCCTCAATAGGGATGAGCTTCGAGTTCGAGTCGAACTCATGTTCGACTCGAACATTGCCTGCTCGCCCGTTCGCCGAACAGCGAACAAATTGGGGTGTTCGCGGCAAATTCGAAAAATCTATGGGAGAAATCTAAAGTGCTAATTATAAAGGCTTATATGCAAGTTATTGTCCTAAAAAGTGTTTGGGGACCGGGGTCCTGCCCCAGGGGACATGTATCAATGCAAAAAGAAGTTTTAAAAACGGCCGTTTTTTCGGGAGCAGTGATTTTAATAATGCTTAAAATGAAAAAATAAAAGTGAAATATTCCTTTAAATTTCGTACCTGGGGGGTGTGTATGATATGCATGTGAAGTGGCGCATGTTTCCCGTGCTTAGAACTGTCCCTGCAAAAAGTGTCATTTTTGAAAGAAAAAAATGCATTTAAAACTGACTCGCGGCTATTAATGAATTGTCGGCTCCCGGCAATACATACAAAAGTCATTGATAAAAAAAAAAAAAAGCGTGGGGGTTCCCCAGAATTCAATTACCAGGCCCTTCAGGTCTGGAATGGATATTAAGGGGAACCCCGCCGCAAATAAAAAAAAAATTTACGTGGGGTTCCCCCAAATATCCATTCCAGGCCCTTCAGATCTGGCATGAATTTTAAGGGGAACTCAACCCCAAATTAAAAAAAAATGGCGTGGAGTCCCCCTAAAAATCCATACCAGACCCCTTATCCGAGCATGCAACCTGGCCGGCCGCAGGGGAAAAGGGGGGGACGAGAGAGCGGCCCCCCCTCCCTCCTGAACCGTACCAAGCCACATGCCCTCAACATGGGGAGGATGTCCCCATGTTGATGGGGACAAGGGCCTCATCCCCACAACCCTTGCCCGGTGGTTGTGGGGGTCTGCGGGCGGGGGGCTTATCGGAATCTGGAAGACCCCTTTAACAAAGAGGACCCCCAGATCCCGGCCCCCCCCCTATGTGAATTGGTAAGGGGTACATTGTACCCCTACCATTTCACGAAGAAAGCGTAAAAAAATGTTTAAAAAAACACACAAACACGTTGAAAAAGTCCTTTATTAAAAAAAAAAAAAAAAAAAAACCCATTCCAGCAGTGAAATCCAGTGTCCCGCGGCGATCCCGATGTCCAGCGCTGTCCGTCATTGGTTGTGCCTGAGCGGACCTGATGGGGAACTCCCTCTCAGTATTTTAAATGTATAGACCCGCCCCTTCTAAAGTTCCCCATCAGGTCCGCTCAGCGGACCAGACGCGGAACATGAGAAGGGGCGGGTCTATACATGTATTACCAAAGTGAGAGCAGTTCCCCATCAGGTCCGCCTCCTCGGTATGTCGGACCCGCCTACGTCATTGGCTTGAGCGGGGAACTTCCTTCACTATGTAATTTAAATTTACATAGTGAAGGAAGTTCCCCGCTCAAGTCAATGACGTAGGCGGGTCTGACATACCGAGGGGGCGGACCTGATGGGGAACTGCTCTCACTTTGGTAATACATGTATAGACCCGCCCCTTCTCATGTTCTGCATCTCGTCCGCTGAGCGGACCTGATGGGGAACATTAGAAGGGGCGGGTCTATACATTTAAAATACTGAGAGGGAGTTCCCCATCAGGTCCGCTCAGGCACAACCAATGAAGGACAGCGCTGGACATCGGGATCGCCGCGGGACACTGGATTTCACCGCTGGAATGTTTATTTATTTATTTTTTTAAATAAAGGACTTTTTCAAGGTGTTTGTGTGTTTTTTTAAACATTTTTTTTACGCTTTCTTCGTGAAATGGTAGGGGTACAATGTACCCGTTACCAATTCACATAGGGGGGGGGGCGGGATCTGGGGGTCCCCTTTGTTAAAGGGGTCTTCCAGATTCCGATAAGCCCCCCGCCCGCAGACCCCCACAACCACCGGGCAAGGGTTGTGGGGATGAGGCCCTTGTCCCCATCAACATGGGGACATCCTCCCCATGTTGAGGGCATGTGGCTTGGTACGGTTCAGGAGGGAGGGGGGGCCGCTCTCTCGTCCCCCCCTTTTCCCCTGCGGCCGGCCAGGTTGCGTGCTCGGATAAGGGGTCTGGTATGGATTTTTAGGGGGACTCCACGCCATTTTTTTTTTAAACTTGGGGTGGAGTTCCCCTTAAAATCCATGCCAGATCTGAAGGGCCTGGTAATTGAATTCTGGGGAACCCCCACGCTTTTTTTTTTTTTTTTTTCTCAATGACTTTTGTATGTATTGCCGGGAGCCGACAATTCATTAATAGCCGCGAGTCAGTTTTAAATGCATTTTTTTTCTTTCAAAAATGACATTTTTTGCAGGGACAGTTCTAAGCACGGGAAACATGCGCCACTTCACATGCATATCATACACACCCCCCAGGTACGAAATTTAAAGGAATATTTCACTTTTATTTTTTCATTTTAAGCATTATTAAAATCACTGCTCCCGAAAAAACTGCCGTTTTTAAAACTTCTTTTTGCATTGATACATGTCCCCTGGGGCAGGACCCGGGTCCCCAAACACTTTTTAGGACAATAACTTGCATATTAGCCTTTATAATTAACACTTTAGATTTCGAACGTTCGAGTCCATTGTATTTAATAGGGTTCTAAAGTTTACACGAACATTTTGTCTGTTCGCAGGTTCTGGTGCGAACCGAACAGGGGGGTGTTCGGCTCATCCCTGATCCTCAACCATATTTAGAAATCCTTAAGTAAAGGGACAGAGAAGGACACCTGAAGGTAGCCCTTATTGCTTTTTTCCCATCTCCCTGCAGGCCATCTATTAGAATGTCAGGAAGGCAAACAAGGAGAGGCAGACAGTCAGGAGGCAATAAAAGAGGGCAAGCAGGCTCTGTGTCTGGGGGCAACAGTGCTGGTCGTGGACGCGGTGCATTGTCATCAGCACATGGCCATGGGACACGCTTGTCCTTCTTTTCGGCAGCTGGACATGTTGAGCCACATCATGCCGAAGACTTGGTAGAGTGGATGACCAAGCCCTCCTCCTCCTCCTCATCCTCTCTCACCCAGGCTCAGGGTACTGGAAAAGCAGCTGCCAAAGCGTCCTCTTCCCTGGTATCAATGTCAGACTCATCATCAGTCACTCCTTCCCTAGACCCACCATGTCCTCCTCCTGAGGAGTCCCCCGAACTGTTTGAGCACAGTGTTGGGTACATGCTCCAGGAGGATGCCCAGCGTTTCGAAGGGTCTGATGATGAAACCCAGCTACAGGAAGGCAGTAGCGTGAGAGCAGACAGAGGGGATGCTCAAGAAGGACACCAATCTGGCAGTCATGTTCCAGCAGCTGCAGCATACTGCCAGATTGGCTCCAGTGATGAGGAGGGAGGGGATGATGAGGTCACTGACTCCACGTGGGTGCCTAATAGGAGAGAGGAGGAGGAGGAGGATGAGGAGGAGGCACATCTCCAACGAGGCAGGATGCCCTTTGGTGGCCAGCGTAAGGGCAGTACACCGACGGAATCACACCACAGAGCTCCGCCTGTGCAGGGCGCTGCCTCTGCCCGTCATTCAAAAAGTTCTTTGGTGTGGGCCTTTTTTGAGGCTAGTGCATCAGATCGCACAGCTGCTGTTTGCAACATATGTCTCAAGCGTATATCGCGTGGCCAAAACATCAGCCGCTTGGGTACCACATGCCTGACCAGACATATGTTGACCTGCCATGCAGCTCGTTGGCAAGCCTACCTCAAAGACCCACACCAAAGAACAAAGCGGACCTCTCCTTGCACCGCATCAGCTGGGATCTCCAACCCCACTATAACTTCAGTCCTCTCTGAAACATGCACTGAGAGGAATGAAGGTGTAGAATTAGGTGTGTCACAGCCAAGTACTTGCGGCCACTCTGCTAGCAGTACACCGACGTCCGATTCTAGCAGGCAAAATTCCCTGCCCCAGCTGCTGGACCGTCGAAAGAAGTTCACTCCCAGCCATCCACATGCCCAGCGGTTGAATGCTAGCTTGGCTAAATTGCTAGCGCTTCAACTGCTGCCTTTTCAGTTGGTAGACTCGGCCCCCTTCCGTGAGTTTGTGCAATGTGCGGTTCCTCAGTGGCAGGTTCCCAAACGGCACTTTTTCTCACGGAAGGCTATTCCGGCTCTCTACCGGCATGTGGAAGGCAAAGTCTTGGCCTCGCTGGACAGGGCGGTCAGCGGTAAGGTGCATATTACCGCTGACTCATGGTCCAGCGGGCATGGACAGGGACGTTACCTTTCTTTCACGGCCCATTGGGTCACTCTTTTGGCAGCTGGGAAGGATGCAGGACAAGGTGCAGTAGTGTTGGAGGTTGTTCCACCGCCACGCCTCCAAAATGCTACTACTGGTTGTGACACACCTCTCTCCTCCACCCCCTCCTCTTCTTCTTCCTCCATGGCCTCTTCCTGTGGTTTGTCCTCGGAACCAGCGGTGCTCCGTAGGCGTTCAAGGGGCTACGCAAGTACGCAGGCAAAAAGATGCCATGCCGTGCTTGCGCTGGTGTGTTTGGGGGACAGAAGCCACACTGGGGCAGAGGTCCTGTCTGCTCTGCAGGGCCAGGCCGAGAGGTGGTTGACGCCACGCCAGCTTAAGCCAGGAATGGTGGTTTGCGACAATGGCACCAACCTCCTCTCCGCCCTCCGACAGGGACAACTGACCCATGTGCCCTGTGTGGCTCACGTCCTTAACCTGGTGGTGCAGCGGTTCTTGGGCAGGTACCCGGGCTTACAGGATGTCCTGAGGCAGGCCAGGAAAGTCTGTGTGCATTTCCGCAGATCTTATAATGCCAGTGCTCGCCTGGCTGAGCTGCAAAAGGAGTTGAACCTGCCCAAGAACCGCCTTATATGTGACATGCCCACCAGGTGGAACTCAACGTTGGCCATGCTGCAGCGGCTGCACACGCAGCAGAGGGCCATCAATGAGTACCTGTGCGACTACGGCACCAGGACAGGGTCAGGGAAGCTTGGTTTTTTTTTCTCCACGCCAGTGGGGCATGATCAGGGATGCATGCACTGTCCTGGCACCATTTGAGGAGGCCACGAGGATGGTGAGCAGTGACAGTGCATGCATCAGTGACACTGTACCTCTTGTCCACCTGTTGGAGCACACGCTGCGTGGAATAATGGACAGGGCACTTGAGGCAGAACAGAGGCAGGAAGAGGAGGACTTCCTTGCCTCTCAAGGCCCCCTTTACCCAGACAGTGTTCCTTCTGTCCCACCCATCGCACAGGAAGAGGAGGAGGAGGAGGAGGAGGATTGTGTCAGCATGGAGGTGGAGGCTGGCACTCAGCATCATCAGCAGCAGTCTTTTAGGTATGATTTACAGTCCCAAGAAACCAGTGGACTTGTACGTGGCTGGGAGGAGGTGGCTGCGGATCATGTCGTCCTTAGTGACCCAGAGGACTCCGGAGCGAATGCCTCAGCAAACCTACGCTGCATGGCCTCCCTGATCCTGCAAAGTCTGCGGAAGGATCCTCGTATTCTTCGGATCAAGGAGAGGGACCATTACTGGCTGGCCACTCTCCTTGATCCACGGTACAAGGGTAAGGTTGCGGACCTTATGTTACCGTCGCAGAGGGAGCAGAGGATGAGACAACTCCGGGAGGCCTTGCAGAAAGGTCTGTGCAACGCGTTCCCAGAGACTGGGAGGTTACAAACTCCTGGTCCTGGACAACGAGTTGCTGAGGCTTCGGCCAGTCAAAGAAGGAGCGGTGGGGAAGGTGGCCGTCTGACCGATGCGTTCAGACAATTCTTTAGTCCGCAGCCCCAAAGTATGATCGGTTCCAGCAACCATCGCCAGCGTCTGATAAACATGGTGCAGGAATATCTAGGGGCAAGGTCAGACTTGGACACCTTCGCCACCGAAAATCCTCTGGCTTACTGGGTCTTGAGGATGGATCACTGGCCAGAGCTTGCACAGTATGCAATTGAGCTACTGGCCTGTCCTGCATCCAGCGTTCTTTCGGAACGCACATTCAGTGCTGCTGGAGGATTTGTCACGGATCACAGGGTGCGCCTGTCCACCGACTCGGTTGATCGACTGACTTTCATCAAGATGAACCAGTCTTGGATCACCACCAGCTACCACACACCTGATGCTGATATAACAGACTAATTGATTTTAACATGTCACATCCCTTCAAGACTGATGCTGATGCTGAGTGCCTGTGCTGTTATGTTGACTGTCTATCCTCCTCCTCCGAGTCCTCAATGATACGATTGATGATGATAGCTTGGAAGATCATTTTTGTTTATGGGTGCCGCCACCAGTGGCTAAGGCCCAATTTTTCAGCCCCTGTTTTACAGGGGCGTGTAATTACAATTTTTTTAGCAATAATTTGCCATAGGGCTCATTGCTGTGCTCCAAGTACAGTATCTGTGAGGGGTTGGAGTGTTGTGGCACCAGTGCCTAAGGCCCAATTTTTCAGCCCCTGTTTAACAGGGGCGTGTCATTACAATTTTTGAAGCAATACTTTGCAACAGGGCTCATTGCTGTGCTCCAAGTACAGTATCTGTGAGGGGTTGTAGTGTTGTGCCACCAGTGCCTAAGGCCCAATTTTTCAGCCCCTGTTCAACAGGGGCATGCAATTACAATTCTTGATCTAATAATTCACAGCAGGGCCCATTGCTGCACCCACCAAGAGTAACTCTGAGGGCTTACAGTGTTGTGGCAACGCCACCACCACCACCACGAAAGGCCCAATTTTTCAGCCCCTGTTCAACAGGGGCATGCAATTACAATTCTTGATCTAATAATTCACAGCAGGGCCCATTGCTGCACCCACCAAGAGTAACTCTGAGGGCTTACAGTGTTGTGGCAACACCACCACCACCACCACCACCACGAAAGGCCCAATTTTTCAGCCCCTGTTCAACAGGGGCATGCAATTACAATTCTTGATCTAATAATTCACAGCAGGGCCCATTGCTGCACCCACCAAGAGTAACTCTGAGGGCTTACAGTGTTGTGGCAACGCCACCACCACCACCACCACGAAAGGCCCAATTTTTCAGCCCCTGTTCAAAAGGGGCATGTAATTACAATTCTTGATCTAATAATTCACAGCAGGGCCCATTGCTGCACCCACCAAGAGTAACTCTGAGGGCTTACAGTGTTGTGGCAACGCCACCACCACCACCACCACCACGAAAGGCCCAATTTTTCAGCCCCTGTTCAAAAGGGGCATGTAATTACAATTCTTGATCTAATAATTCACAGCAGGGCCCATTCCTGCACCCACCAAGAGTAACTCTGAGGGCTTACAGTGTTGTGGCAACACCACCACCACCACCACCACCACGAAAGGCCCAATTTTTCAGCCCCTGTTCAACAGGGGCATGCAATTACAATTCTTGATCTAATAATTCACAGCAGGGCCCATTGCTGCACCCACCAAGAGTAACTGTCAGGGCTTACAGTGTTGTGGCACCAGCACCACCATCAAAGGCCCAATTTTTACTACCACTGTTCAACAATTATATGTAATTAAAATTCCTGATATAATAGTTGACAGCAGGGCGTTCCAGCACCAACCAAGAGTAACTGTGAGTGCTTACAGTGTTGTGCCAACACCAACAACTAAGGGGCCTATTTCTGCAGAGTATATACGGCAGGTCCCTACTTTCAAACATCCAACTTACAAACGACTCCTACTTGCAAACGCAAGAAGACAACAGGAAGTGAGAGGAAATCTACCCCTTGGAAGGAAAATTCTCTCCTGTAAGAATTAATATGGGAGAAAGGTGTCTCCTCTGTACTGATGCTTTATCAGCAATCCTTGTTTCAAGAAAAACACCACATTTCAAAAACAGTTGTCATTGGGACGGAAAGTGAGGTGAAATGTTCTGAACAGGGGCACAGACAGCAAAACAAATGTTACAGGGGTGATAACCCTTACCTATGTTTTCCAAAAAGTTTAAAAATAGATTTTTGGGCTGGAGCTACACTTCAACAATGTACCTGTTCAAAATTACAAACAGATTCTACATAAGAACAAACCTACAGTCCCTGTCTTGTATGCACCGCCTGTATACGGCTGTTCAGAGTATATAGGGCCTTTTTTATTTTATGTGCGGGGTTCCCCTTAATATCCATACAAGACCCAAAGGGGCTGGTAATGGGCTGGGGTAGGGGGGGGGGGTCATGGGGTAGCTATGCCATTTTTCTTAAAGATTTTCATCCATATTACCGGGACCAGACATTACATTAAAGCCGCAAGCAGTTTTAAATGGCTTTTTTTTCCTTTAGAAGTGTCATTTTGTGCAGGGACAGTTCTAAACACGGGAAACACGTGGCACTTCACAGGCATACTTTAGACACCCCCCAGGTACGATATTTAAAGGAATATTTGACTTTTTTTTTTTCACTTTATGCATCATTAAAATGACTGCTCCCGAAAAACGACCGTTTTTAAAACTTCTTTTTGCATTGATACATGTCCCCTGGTGCACAACCCGGGTTCCCAAACCCTTTTTAGGACAATAACATGCATAATAGTTGTTATAATTAGCACTTTAGAATTCGAACGTTCGCATCCATTGTATTTAATAGGGTTCTAATGTTCGTACGAACTTTCGGTCCGTTCGCGGGTTCTGGTGCGAACCGAACCCGGGGGTGTTCGGCTCATCACTAGTATGAATGAATCTGCACTTACTATATAATGATAGAAGGTGATGGTGATAAAATCTCAGCTGTTATTTTTCTAGAGTGCTCTAGGAAATAGAAAACAGAATTATACTGATTGTTCTGTGTGACAGGGTTCATTCTAAATGTCGCAGGACCAAATTTTCATAAGTTTTAATTGGTATTTCGGAATTATGTAGGAGAAAAAATTAGAGGTTCTCTGGGAGGACATATTCCATACATTTTTAGGAAATCCTCTGTACTTCTCTCCAGAATTGAGTTAGTTGTTGGTTATTAATAGCTAGTTATTATTTCGGATTTTTAAATTTTCGGATTTTTTAATTTTCTCATTTTTGGATTTTCGGATTTTCAAATTATCAGGTTTTTCATTCTTATTTTCGGATTTTCGTTCTTTAGAATTTTCTGTTTTTTGTTCTTATTTTCAGATTTTCGTTCTTTTGAATCTTCAGATTTTTGTTCTTGTTGGATTTCTAAATTTTCGCATTTTTGAATTTCCATATTTTTGGATTTTTTAATTTTCAAATTTTCGGATTTTTAAATATTCTAATTTTCGGATTTTTGAATTTTCAAATTTTCAAGATTTTTGAATTTTCTAATTTTCAGATTTTTAAAATTTCTAATTTTCTGATTTTTTAATTCTCACATTTTAAAATTTTAAAATTTTAAAATTTTCAGATTTTTTAATTTTCGAATTTCAGATTTTTACGATTTATCAAAATAACAAATACCATCTAAACTAATGGAATGTAACAAATTCACATTTTTATGGTTATAAATTTATTCAAAATAATGAATTTCGATCATAATGAATGACCCAAAAAATGAAAAAACAAGCAAACAAATAAAACGAAAACAAACATATTTTTTGGCAGTGCACATGTCTAGTGTTTTTTATATGGCCTGTGTCAGAGCATCATTTTTCCAGGAGAGGTTATTAGAAAGTCTTTCATTTGAAGTGCTTTCCAAAAGTCCAAATGGAATGGACCAGAAGCATGCATTAGGGAAAATATTGGGTGAAGAGGGGAGTTCTCAGGAGATGAAAAAAATGCAGAAAGGGTTTTGGCACTGATTTTTAAAGTAGGGCTAATTATTGGATGTAAGAAAAGTGAAGATGGGTGTTCAGTGAAGCACCAAGGCACACTGCAAAGTGGAATGTTAAATTGTTAGATGTGTGGCCAAAGTTTAAGATCTTAATGTGAGCACAAATCGATTAATATGACAAGATGAGAAGCTTGGTAATATTTCATAGGGTCTGGTAGGGCCACTCCACCATTTTGCTTGGGTAATGTCAGTAGGCATCAGGAGATTCTGGGTTTCTTACCAGCCCAACTGAACTGAGTGAAAAGAGAATTAAGCTGTTTGAGAATGGAGGCAGGAATGTGGCAGAGCTTGAAAAAGATAAGATCATTTAGGTAAAATGGGCATCTTTAAAATGGTGCATCAGCCAAACCAATAGAAATTATCCGATTGCCTGGAGGAGTATCCGAACTTCTGAAAGTATGTAGAAGCGGAAGTTGAGAGGGAAAACTTGATTTAGGCCAGGTTCACACTGCTCTGACAAGGAAGTTGGACGACTCCGATTTGACTTTGACCTACGTCTTCATGTCTGACTTCCATTCGACTTCAATGAATGGGATCCGACCATACCAGGTCTTTTGAGTCTGGTATGAATCTTGAGGGGAACCCCCACGCCAAAAAAAAAAATGCAATTAAAAATCCATACCAGACCCTGCCAAGTACAGCAGGTCAGAAAAGGGAGGGGCAAGCAAGCACCCCCCTCCTTAACCATACCAGGCCATATGCCCTTAACATAGGGGGTGGATGAGTTGGGGCAAGGGGGGCTCTGTGCCCCCACCCCAAAGCAACTTGTCCCCTTGGTGATGGGGACAAGGGACTCTTCTCGACAACCCTGGGTAGTGGACAGGGGGGTCTGTGGGCAGGGGGCTTATCGGAATCTGGAAGCCCCTTTAACAAGGGGCCCCCAGATCCCAACCCCCCACCCTATGTGAATGAATAGGGGTACATTGTACCCCTACTCATTCACCCAAAAAGTGTCAAAAATAAATAAAAACAGTACATAGGTTTTTGGCAAAGTCCTTTAATAAAAATTAACAATGTCCCTCATCGTAGCTCCAACGTGTCTTCTTTCTCTGATGATGTCTTCTCCCTTTGGTTCTCTCCCTCTGGTTCTTCTGCCAGTTCTTCTCCTTCCAGTGATGTCTTCTCCCGACGCTAGCTCCCGCTGTTGTGTTAGCTCCAGTGTGTGCCATTTCTTATATAGCTGTGGGGCGTGGCTATCGGGTGGCCTGGTAAGGTTCAGGAGGGGGGTGCTCACTCATCCGCCCCTTTCCTGACCTTCTGGGCTGAATGCTTGGATAAGGGTCTGGTATGGACTTTGGGGGGACCCCACACTGTTTTCTTTTTATTTTGGCATGGGAGTTCCCCTTACAATCCATACAAGACTGAATGGTCTGGTATGGTCTTGGGCGGCCTCACACTGTTTTTATTTTTAATTTTGCCGTGGAGTTCCCCTTCATGATTCTCAGAGCACAAGTTCCATGCCACAAGGCGGATCAGTTAAGATGATGATTTGACTTGGATGCGACTTACATTCAAATTAATGGGCAGAAATCCTGTCCAAGACAGACCAAAGTAGAGCAAGAACCTTTTTCAAAGTCAGGCCGACACAAGTCGGACCAGTTAAGATGGCTCTCATAGGGAACCATTGATTCATACACATCATGCGACATGTGCTCCCAAAGTCAGAGTGTAGGTCGCACTAGTGTGAACTGGGCCTTAATCATTAAGAAATAGAAGTGCCCATGTATTTCAGGGCGAAGTCTGTCCATTTGAATTTGTAAGTACTTTGCAACTGTGAGATCTGAAAATTAGGTATAGCTATCCCCATTGCTTCAGACTTTGAAAAAGTTTCAAGTTGAAGATAGTTCTATATTGACCAAATTTGTGAAGGAGATTAGGTAGCGAGATATTTGGATTAATAAGGGAGAATAACATTTCATCTGCCTTTGCGGATACTTTTATATTATGTGGGTTGTAATTGTAATCCAGAGATGTCAGGAATATGTCTGACCTTATCCAGGGAGGGTTCTAATGAGAGGGAAAAAAGGTGATAGGAGGCAGCCTTGTCTGGTTCCATTTGAAAAATTGAGAGGTTCAGATAACACTGTATTGATTTTGACTTGGGCAGTTGGTGAGGAATAGATGACCTTAATCCAAGCTAACATATTCTTACCTAGGCCACTATGTTTAAGCACAGAGAACATGTAGTTCCAATTCACCCTGTCAAATGCCTTCTTGGTGTCTGTCAAGGTTTCTTTCAACTGGTTTCTTTAATCATACTCATTCCTTTTAATTCAAAAGTTTGCAAGAACTTATGTTCAACAATGACAGTGAATGTGTCAAGTATGAGTCTTGTAGGCCCTATCCTTCTATTAATATTTATTGGTTTATTTTACCTAAATATGGACAATTATTTAGATATTGTCATGGATAATTATTTAGATATTAGCCATACACAGTTTGCACATACTGTGTAACCAATTTAATGCAATTATAAATAGTTATCTGGTGTAACTAGCTGTCAATGGAAGGATTTTATCTTTAAGGTAATATGTTATAGTTACTCTTGAATTAGTTTGATTTGATATTATATACTTTGTTTCTTACCAATGGATATATACTTTCCTTTGTTAAAACAAAAAGCTTCTGTCTGCACTTGCAAATATAATAGTATATAGGAATACCATTATCATTGATGACACAGCTGACTCTAAAATGCTTTCGGCAAAACACAAATATGTGCCAGCAGTTTCAGTCTAACTGGCAGATGCTTTATCATGCAGGAAGATATATGAAACAAGTATAGGAGCTTCAGGGAGGAAAAAATGAAAAATCCAAGTGCAAAGACTCTAACATGGCCTAGAGACAGTAGATTATAAACCTTCCACACAATATATATGATTTTTAATGTAACAAAAAATTCTACACATTTGGGTATAACATATCATTCATAATATATAAGAAGCAAACATTGAGGACTTTTTTTTAGCTGCCATCAGGAGAAAAAAATAAAATCTTAAAATAACAAGAGTGAATATTTTGCTCTGTCTAAAGCATGAACTGGCAGCTACTGGACCACATGGCAGCTAGTGGTGCTAAACTGGCAGCTAATAGGCCACATGTGGCTTGGCTTGCACGTGTGGTCCTCTTGGCCTGCCATAGTTAATTGGCAAACTGAAGTTTTTTTTTCTACAGAATAATGAATGCAAATTTGTCCAATCTGCAGAGAATCATGTAATTCATGAATCATGATTGCCTGGATTCCTAAATTGACTTCGGATCTAGACAGATGTACATACAAATGCTTTATCAGCAATCTTCCTGATTTAATTATTCTTGATTTCTTAATTTATATTATTTTTGGGCAGTATTTTTAGGACTAACAACCTATTAAACTGAATTTTTGCCTCTGATGGCATATTAACAAACATTACTACCATTGATGTGCATTATCGTGTATTTAAAATGTATTACTATATTTATATGTGGCATTAAAAACGGAAATGGAGCATGCATATTTTTGAATAGTTGCATCTTCTGCTGCCTATCACTATTTTTCAAAAATAAGCAGCCATATAATTCAACATACTTATTCTGCTAGCATAATGCTTTAATTCCCTTATCGCTAACTTTATCAATAACCTAATTCCACTCCTAAAGTAAATCTTGCCCAGTGGCATAACCATTTAATTACATGTTTTTATTTTTATTTTACAGTACCACTCTTTGCCTTAAAAGTTCAAAACAGAGTGCACAGAAATCGTCAAAACCACAACCTCATATTTACTCAAAATACAGATCTCAGGTATGTGTTTGTTAGAGATTGGTCCGCTTCAAGACAGAATGTGAGCACTTGAATTGACAGCAAATGGAGACAAAGCAGGTTTTATCTTGCAAGAAACATTAGTGTATATTATTTTAGAGAAAATAGCCACAAATATTGCATAGTGTCTAAAAAGAATGAAAAACAGCTTGGTTAAGTCCCAGTATAAGAATGAAAGAAAGAATCAATTTTACAAATTAGATTGTGTTACCTATAAAACAATAGCCACATATATTGTAAATTAGATAGACTGTATTTAAGTAACTTAATTAGGCTGCAATACAAGAGGAAGAAGAGAGGTATTTATTTATTTATTTTTTTAATGAAAATTGTAGTGCGTTAACTGGGAAACAATAGCCACTAATGTTGTACAGTGGCTGGACAGTATGTAAGCAGCATGGTTAGGCTACAATATAAAAAATAGGCCAGGCAGGTTTTATCTTGAAATAAACATTACAGTGTATTATATGACAGACAATAACCACAAATATTGTACAGTGGACGGACAGTGTATGAGCAGCTTGGAGAGACCCACACTTTAAGAGGGAGAGATGAGGTGTGTTTTCTTGAAATAAACTTAAATGGATATAAAACTGGCTAAAAGACAGAATTCAGAGAGTAGTGATTAATGATTCTTACTTTGAATGGTCTAAGGTTATCAGTGGTGTACCTCAAGGTTCAGTGTTGGGACCCTTACTTTTTAATATCTTTATAAATGATATTGGGTCTGAGATCAAAAGTAAAATTTCTGTCTTTGCAGATGACACTAAGCTACTGTATGTAGTGGAATAACGTCCTTACAGGATGTCTCCAATTTACAAGCCAACCTCAATGCTCTGTCTAATTGGGCGACTATGTGGCAGATGAGGTTTATTGTTGATAAATGTAAAGTTATGCACTTGGGGGCTAAGAATATGAATGCATCATACATACTAGGGGGAGTACAACTGGGGGGATCCGTAGTGGAGAAGGATCTGGGGGTTTTGGTAGATCATAAGCTCAATAATGGCATGCAATGCCAAGCTGTGGTTTCCAAAGCGAGCAAAGTCCTTTCTTGTATTAAGAGAGGTATGGACTCCAGAGAGAGAGATATCATTTTGCCCCTGTACAAATCATTAGTAAGACCTCATCTGGAATATGCAGTTAGGTTTTAGGCCCCAGTTATCAAAAAGGATATTGGGGAACTGGAGAAAGTGCAGAGAAGGGCAACCAAACTGATAAGAGGCATGGAGGAGCTCAGCTATGAGGAAAGATTAGAGGAACTGAATTTATTCACTTCTTCTTTACAAAAAAAGTTTATTGTCATTTAAATCAACAGTACAGGTTTGCAATAGAGTGTTATAGCATTCAGTATACAAAGTAGATCTGGACTCGAAAGCCCTCACCAACAGGAAGGAAGCATGAGCCGTGATCTTATGTTATATTCAAGATAAAAATAAAAAATAAATGAAAAATTCCTCAGGACCCGATGGTCCAGAACCTGGGCCATGCCCAGATGGGCGTAAACCTGTAGAATGGGTGTATAATACACAACAATAAAACCTGAAAGTTGGCATCCTCTAGAAAAGATAGAACAGTTAAACCTCAAGTAAGAGCCTAAGAAGAAAAAAAATAAAAAAATTGGAGAAAGAGAGAGAAAGAGAAAAGAGAAAAAGAAAAAAAGGAGGCATGACAAGAAGAAGAGGAGAAGGAGAAGAGGGAGAAAGAGAAGAGGGAAGTAGGAGGTCCACGGGGTGCACGCAAGAGGGGTCCTATAGTGACAGCAATGCAGCGTCGAATCTAGAAGGGTGGTAATATGTGATCCAAGGTTGCCAGACTCTGAGAAACTTGTCATGCGTATCAGAAAGAATAGCTGTTAGTTTCTCGTTGACCATGATATCGTTCAGGCGATTCTTGACTGCCTCAAAGCTTAGTGTAGGGGTTTTCCATGCTCTCGCAATTGTCAATCTAGTTGCAGTAAAAAGATGTTGGGCTAGTTGCCGTTCTGGACGCAGTAGTTCCACGATGGGCTTACCAAGGAGAGCTACATAGGGGTCTCTTTTGATATTAATCTGAAAAAGGTTGCGGAGGAGAGTATATACCCTAATCCACAGTCTGCACGCCCGCGGGCATGACCATCAAATATGTGCCATGGTGCCTTCCTGGGAACACCCCCTATAACAAAGTGGAGAATAATTTGGGATAAAGCGAGCCAATCTTGCCGGTGTGTAGTACCACCTATACAATACTTTATAGGCATTTTCCAAAATTGACACATTACGTGAGCATTTGGACAGAGTTAGTGTCATCGCCTGCCAGTCCTCAGGGTCCAACTGCCTCCCCAGCTCTTTCTCCCATTGAAGGTGGTAAGGCCTCAATGGGGGTCTCTTTATTGATATCACCGCCGAGTATATCAGTGATATTAGACCCGGAGAATGGGGCCTGGCTCTGCAAAGGCTCTCAAAGGGGGTCAAGGTATAAGGGGTAGATTGAAACCTAATAAGGCTCTGAAGAAAGTGGCGAATTTGTAAATAGCGATAGTGCTCACGCAAGGGAATACCATGAGAAGAGCGTAAAGCGTCAAATGCCAAAATCCTGGTAGGCCGTAGCAGTGAGTGAACATCTGTGAACCCGTTCATGGTCCACCATAGAAATTGGGAGGGATTATCACAACCTGGAGGGAACAGTGGGCAGTGTAAGAGTCGTAAGAGTGGGAGATGTGGGGAGATCAGCCCTGCAGAGTACTTTACCGAGTCCCATAGTCGCAAGGAGTGGGCCAAGCAGGGCCCCATGACCGGCGGACGATGCACAGGTGGGAGCCAGGGTAATGAGGAGATAGGAATAGGGTCGATGTCAACCAGGTCAAGCATAGCCCAGAGCGGGAGCTGATAGGTTTCATGAAGGCACGAAAGTGGGGCTATGTTAGCAGCTATGTAATAGGCCCGTAAATTAGGAACCGAAAGACCCCCATTGACTCGCTTAGCAAACAAGACCTGTTTGGCGATTTGAGGGCGGGTCGAACCCCATATAAATTGCATAATTCTTCGCTGATGTATGCGGAGGATATGCGAAGAAACCTGAACAGGCAAGACACGGAAAAAATATAATAATTTCGGGAGATAGGACATACGAACAGCCGTTATTCTGCCGAACCAAGACAAAGGCAAATGAGACCAAGACAACAGCATATCCGTTAGTCTCTTGAACAATGGTGGAAAGTTGGCCTGGTACAATCCGGAGTACGTGGGGGTAAGGTGGATTCCCAGATAGGGCAGCGAGGAAACCCACTGAAAGGAGAATGCCGACTGTAAATCCCTCATCAGGCCAGGAGAGAGGTTAACCGACAACGCTTTCGATTTTGAGGGATTAACCCGGAGCCCCGAAAGGGAAGCAAAGGTATCCAAAAGGGTTTGCAAGTTTGGTAAAGAACTTCTGGGGGAGGTCAAAGTGAGAAGGACATCATCGGCAAATAGGGAAATTTTATGGGGACAACCCGCTAATTCGATGCCTCGTATATCCGGATGAGAGCGAATCGCCTCTGCCAGGGGTTCCAGAGCCAATACAAAAAGAAGAGGTGATAGGGGGCACCCCTGATGGGTGCCCCTCTTGATATTAAAGAGAGGAGACTCGAATCCATAACACTTAATTTTTGCCCGGGGGGAATCATATAAGACAGATATCCAGTGCATAAAAGAAGACCCGAAGCCATAATGTCGAAGAACAGACATGAGGTAAGGCCATGACAAAGTGTCACAGGCCTTGTTTACGTCCAGAGACAAGAGCATAGATTCTAGCGAGCGAGTATGAGCTATGTGTTGGAGTTGCAATATACGCCGAATAGCGTCACCGGCCTGTCTCTGAGGTATAAAGCCGACCTGGTCCTTCCCGATTAATCGAGGAAGAAAAGAATTTAGGCGATTAGCCAGAATTTTGGGCAAAATTTTCATGTCAACGTTAATTAGGGAGATAGGCCTAAAATTAGCCCAGGAGGAATGATCGCGATCCGGTTTAGGGATCATCACTATGTTTGCCGTCAAGAGGTCTGGGTTAAAGGAGCATCCATTTTTAACAGAGTTATACATTGCCGTTAGATGCGGAGCTACCATAACTGCCAGTTTCCTGTAGTAAAGCGCCGTAAAGCCATCCGGCCCCGGTCGCTTTCCCACCTTAAGATCTTTTATACCTTGGAGGACCTCTGAAATTTGTATATCCCGGTCCATAAGAGTAACATGCGCCTCCGTCAGGGTCGGGAGAGGGAGACGGCCGAGGAAATCAGCAGTGTCCTGGGCGTTAAACTGCTCTGGGTCAGAGTACAATTTAGTAAGGCGGAATCGAAACTCCTCCAATATACGCAACGGATTACCCGTAAATACATTGTGTCGGTTGCGCAAAGTGATGGGGGTGAATTTAGGAGCGAAAGTCCGGAGTCTGTTGGCTAACATTCGATTAGGTTTATTCGCCCTGGTATACCACCTCTGGCGGGACCAACGTAAGACGCGTTCAGCCCCCTCGGTGAGACAAAGATCCAACTCCGAACGGACCTGTTCCAAGAGTTTACGGTTGCCAGAGGTGGGGGATTGTTTAAAAACCGCAGATAATGCCTCCAGACGGGTCTCCAGGGCTTTTTGTTTCAAACCCCTTTCCCGCTTACGGGCTGAAGCTACCCGAATAATGTGGCCACGGAGTACCGCCTTATAAGCCTCCCAAAGCGTTACCGGCGACGTAACCGACCCCTGATTTTCACGGAAGTAGTCCTCTGAGGCCTTAAAAATACCTTCCCGGACCTCTTTAAGCGATAAGAGCGAATCATTCATCGCCCAGGGTGAGAATTGGGGTCTGTCCAAAACGGAGTGGCAGACCACCAAAACAGGGTCATGATCAGACCATGGAACAGCCAGGATAGAGGCCCTGACCACCATGGGAAGGTGGCGTCGTAGCATGAACATATGATCAATTCTGGAGTGAGAGTGATGAGGGTGGGAATAATGTGTAAAGTCCTTACTCTGAGGATGGCATTCCCTCCAAAGATCGACCAGATCATGTAGTTGTAAAGAGCGAGCAAATTTTTTAGCGCCAGGCGAGGGAGCGATACGCTCCGAGGGGTATTTATCCAGTGAGGGATTCAAAACTAAATTTGAATCACCCGAAAGAAAGAGAGTACCCCTGTGATGGGATGCTAGCAGGGCGCAGACGTGAGTCAAGAAGGGTCCTGGGTTGGAGTTTGGCGCATAATAAGTCATGATGGTAACCTCCTTTCCTTGGATAGTGCCTTGTAGCAATAGATATCTGCCATCAGGGTCTGCGATCTGTCTAGTGCAACTAAATGAAACCGACTTGCGGAAAGCTATGAGCACCCCCTTTTGCTTGGTTGGAGCCGTGGCCAAAAATACCTGGGGAAACTGAGCATCAAAGTATTTAGGGCAGGAAGACGCCGAAAAATGGGTTTCCTGTAAGCAGGCGATGTCAATCCGCTGCTTCCTAAGATACTTAAAAATCTTCACCCTTTTCTGAGGAGAATTCATACCCTGAACATTCAGGGACAGCCAATTAAGCGTCATAGTAGGACTAGCAATCGGCAGAAGATCATTTCCCTAAGCACACACCCCGCGGACCTTGTAGAGGGAAAAAAAAGGTGAAAGACCAGAGAGTCAAGTAGGGAGACAGTGAAAGGAAACAGATAAAGGAAAACAAACAGACCGAGTAAAACTCGGAGTAAAAACAATCCAGTCATCTAGGTTGCAATTGGTAGTGGGGCTGGAATCCCACTAAAAGGTCGGAAGTTGGCCAAAACTTTTGTTCGGGCCAAGTTCCAAGCCAAGGGGGAGCAGTGGTCCGTCGGTCACCGCTCGGCATATTTTTAAAGTAGTCTGAACAATGAGATCAGATCGACATCAGCATAAGGTAAACAGAAAAAACATGTTCAATAGACACCACCTAAATAAGGATTAAAGCAGTCTCAATCAAAATTATGTAACATATCAACTTAAAACTGTGAACGAATTATTGTGGGCCGTGGTCATCCTCGCGTCCCGGAGCCCCCAACCAAAGTACGGGGAGTCCAGGACACGAAGCCGACCCACCGCAAACACAAGGACAATAACATACACATACTACGGCCAAAACTGCGAAGGCCACAAACCGTGGACCGTGATGGGCAGGGCACACCCACAACTTTAATGGGGGTGTGCAGCACAGTACAAGGACATTCCTCTCGAGCGACAGATCAAAAGCCTTCGCCTGAGGAGAAAAAAAAAAAAAAAAGGGGGGGGGGGACAGGGGACAAGAATCCAGGTGGGCCAAATGACCATGCGAACGTAACCACAGCACAGAGGCCCAATGTCGCCGTCCCTCAATTGGGGCAACATCGGACAAGGGGTCAGCCACATGACAAGGCCTCCAGGAGCAGGAAAGGAGGGAACACAATGGGGCCACCGGGCCCAGGAAAAAAAAAAAAACAGTCCAGATATCATTTTGGTTGAAAGGCAGAAATGTTCATGTACTGCAATTGGGCCCACAGAATGGGAAGTCTAAAGGTGAAATTTAGATTTAAACTTATAGTTCAAGGTGAGATACTGCTGACAGTTCAGAATAACAGGGTGCTGGCAGGTTAGCTCCTCAGAGTGACAAATGAGAATCAGTGCTGTCATCCTTTAGGGACATCCTGGAATCGCTGTGCTTGCAGTGATCGAAGCACCTGGGACCCCTGCTGAGACATTTGTGAGGAACCGTGGGGTGGCCTGGATGATCGTGGCTGGGCCGAAGAAGGCTCCGGTTGGGAGGGAGGGAGATCAAACTGCAGATCCTGAAAATGTCGCCGTAAGTCAGGCAGGGAGGAGGCATGAAACTGGCGGCCAAGGTGATAGAAGGAGAGCTTGAAGGGGAACCCCCATCTATAACGAATGCCCCGAGCTTGTAGAATCTGCAAATAAGGCTTCAGACTCCGCCGTTTGGCTATGGTGACCGGAGAGAGGTCTGCAAATAGTTGGAGGGGACTACCCTGGTAAGAGAGGTCCGGGAGATCCCGTGCAGCCTGCAGGAGCCGCTCTTTGGTCTTGTAAAAGTGAAATTTAATTATAACGTCTCTGGGGGGACCCTCGGTGGGCCTGAGAGCTAGGGACCTGTGTATGCGATCAAATTCCAAGCGCTCCAAAGGGACGTCAGGCGCCAGCTCCTGAAAGAAAGCCGTGGCCGTCCCCTGCAGGTCGGTTATGGCCTCTGGGAGCCCACGGATGCGGAGGTTATCCCTGCGAGCCCTATTCTCAGAGTCCTCTAATTTATCCTGTAGGCTCAACAGTTCAGCATTCAGTCTTTCAACTTCGTCCTCATGACCCTCTAGGACTGTTGTTGTTAAATCCATCCGCTGTTCCAGTTGGTTGGTGCGGTGGCCTATCTCCTTGAGACCCTTCACCAGTTCTGCTGAGAGCTTACGGGAGGCAACGTTTATTTCATCCCGCACTATACTGCGGAACTTCTGGAGCATGGCATCAGAGCCAGCGTCAGTGGGGCTTGCCAGGTTGGAGGGGAACTGAAGCAAGCTGTCCTCAGAATGCTGAGTGGTGTCATCTGGTTCCGGAGGCTCGGGTGCCATTTTGCTCCTCCCCTTCCCCTTCCCCACGGTGGGAGAGGCCTTCTGCTGGGAGCGGTAGCGCTGTCGGTTTCGGGAAGTATTGTGCATAGGTAATGTTAGGCGATGTCCGTCACTCAGGGAGCAGGTGCGGTGGCGTCAGGGATTCAGGATGTGTCTTATTCGCCGAGACTGAGCGGTCTGACGGCGCAGAGCAGGGAGATCAAGCTGTCATCCTCCCCGACTCTGTGTAGTTGCCCCCCAGGGCTGTAGGTTCAGTACATAGCAAAAGTTAGTATATATAGCTATCTGGTTTAGGGGCCATAGCCTGGCCGGCCAAAGCACCTAGGCTTCCAGGGGCAACTTGTTAAATGAGAAAAGTCTGAATAATGTGCACTATGGTGCAGCAAGATGGCCGTCTAGCACAGTGTTGTATCCGATCCACAACCTGCAAGCCGCAGACAGGGGGTGCCATGCACAGTTTTTAACTAGTAAAAGGGAATCCTTGCAGTGGCTGTGGGAAGAGGAAAGAGGTAGGGGCCCTGTGCAGGGAGAGCTGGGCGGCTGAGGGGTTAAAGCAGGCCGTGTTTTAACTGTATTGGGGCCTAGGGTGCAGCAAGATGGCCGCCGTCTTCCGGGACTAGGCCGAAGCCGCGGACTTTCCTACGCTCGGCCGCCGTCCGGAAGAGCTCCGCTGCGTTTGGGCCACAACTTCCCCACTAAGGGCTGGCGATGGATCCCAGCCAGCGATCAGTCAGTCTATCGGCACCGGAGGTGCCGGCTGTATCACAGCAGCGCCGAGCGCCTATCACTGTACCTGAGAGGATGCAGCCGGGTCTGAAGGCCTCAAGATGGCGTCGGGTCCGCCGGATCACGAAGCTCTCCTGCGGGGGATCAGCGCTGTAAGTGGCCCCTAGGAGAGTCGCTGTATACCCACGGGGTTGTGGTGGAGAGGGATGGAGAGTCCGAATCCCTTGCGGATCTCGGCAGGTGAGGTCGGGGATCGCCGGAGGCTCCGTAGGCCTCAAGATGGCGGCAGGCCTCGGCAGCGTCAAGCCAGCTGCAGTCCCAGGACGAGTCCGACCCGGCAAAGTCCGCAAAAACCGGATGGGGCTGCGGCAGGAGATGCCCAGGTACGGGTAAGGTCACTTTTTATGCCCAGTGGGGTAAAATAAGCAAGGAATGGCTAAGGATTGTCCCCGTGGGTACAGAGCCCAGCACCAGCATGTCTTCCCTGCTTCACGTCCGGACACGCCCCCGAATTTATTCACTCTTGAGAAGAGGAGATTAAGGGGGGATATGATCGACATGTACAAATATATAAGGGGTCCATATAGTGAACTTGGTGTCGAGTTTCTTTACGTCTAGAGGAAAAGAGATTTCACCTCCAAATACGGAAAGGTTTCTTCACAGTAAGAGCTGTGAAAATGTGGAATAGACTCTCTGCAGAGGTGGTTCTGGTCAGCTCAGTAGATTGCTTTAAGAATGGCCTGGATTCTTTCTTAAATGTACATAATATAACTGGGTACTAACATTTATAGGTAAAGGGATCCAGGGGCGTGACCAGGATGCGAGAGTGAGAGGAAGACGCTTCTCCTCCCTCCGCTCGTGTCTCCCTCCATACCTCTTGCATGCTGGATTGCGTAGTGCTGGCAAGGAACCTGAGCCTGAGTATGCCGGTTTGAAAGGACTCCCTGGCCTACATCCCCCATAATCCTCAGCCTGGAGCAATGACACTCTGATCAGGAAGTGACCGTAGCGTGAGGAGCGGCGTGCAGTAGAACGGGGGAAGAGAGAGGACGGGACTGTGCTGCTTCATAGCGAGGAGGTTCATTGGTTGGCGGGGAACGGAGTGGAGTGGGGTCGCCAGTGAGAGAGGTGACCTCCGATTCTCCCCCCCTCCTTTCTTTTGCGAAAGCAGTGCAGTGGAACCTGAGCCTAAGCATGCTTGAGTATGCCTGTCTGAAGTGACTCCCTGGCCTACATTCCCCATAATCCTCAGCCTGGAGCCCATGACACTCTGATCAGGAAGTGAGTGAAGTGTGAGGAGCGGCGTGCATCAGAGCGGGGGAAGTGAGAGGACGGGACTGTGCTGCGATATACAGAGAGGAGTTTTTCTGGCTGGTGGGGAACGGAGTGGAGTGGGGTCGTCCGTGAGAGAGGTGACCTACGCCCCCCGCATTTTGTGAAAGCAGGGCAGTGGAGCTTCCTGCCGGAGGTAGAGTGTGTGGCTCCCTCAGCAGGTAGGAGAAGCAACCTTTGATCCCCGACCTCCCCCCGAGCACGCTAGTCTATCATTTTTTCCTTATGGACATGATATCAGGGGCTTCTTCTAGATGAGGAGTGAAAGTTTTCCCATCTTTCCAGGGACAGATAAAGTGCATATCATTAGTGGCTACCGCCACTGCTGTCAGCCTGTGTTTGAAGTGACTCCACATAAAAACTTCCATACTTTCAAGTACTACATCACCAGCGGCTAGAGAAGAATCCTATTTTCTTTTTTCCAACTACCAGGTGAAAGGAGAAAGAGATATAACACGGCACGGCAAATCTCATCCCCCTATCTCGTCAGTCTTCCAGACGCCAGACGACAGGAGAGAAGTTCGGTGGATGGGTGAGAGACTTTCAATCTGATGTTTTTGGGGGCTTATATGTTAATATTACCCTTATTAGTAGGGATTTAGAGTTTGGCCAGAAGGATAGAAAACCACAGGACTTTAAAATTGGAAAGTAGAGACTGTCCTTATTCTGGATATCCTGGGTCCTTTCTTCTTTTTTTGGGGACATTTTTATTTTTTTTTGCCTGAATTCTCCTTGAATATATTTCTTGTACATGTTAAAAAAGGAGGCAGGGAAAGGAAAACTCTTCCTCCCTTTCCTAGTCCGTCTCTAGTACTCATCCCTGCCTATAGCTGTTATAATTTTTTGCTATAATCTTTGTGCAGTGTTCCACACCCACTCATACTTGTGCTTATTGATTCATTTTCAAGAAGAGTTAAATCGAGCTGGGTGAGACACTGTGGTAAAGAGAGGAGAGGGGTCAGCAGGCGAAAATAAAAAATTACAGCAGTAACTTAATGACCTTAGAATGTTGTCGCAACGCACCACAAAAGCAGGCATAGCAGCAAGTCAAGCCGCAGCTAAGTTAGGAAAATACTCTCATAATCCAGACCAGTCTTCAACTCAGACCCCCCAAAAAATAATCAGCAGTCATACCCCAAACTACAGCCTGGAGCTACCGGGGTAAGAAGAACCCAGGGATAAACCCAGACGTCTTTAGAAGCAAGTGACATGGAGAGGAGACTTTCAGGGACTGACGAGATAAGAGGGACACTTGGACCCCAAGCAGAGAGAGGAAGAGAGGGGCATATAGAGCCATCAATAGAGGAAGTGCTCGCAGCAATTAACTCTTGTAAAACCTCCCTAAGTGAAGTAACTACTCAACTCAAAACCATACAGGAAGGACTGACCCTGGTTAGACATGATCTACAAAAAGTAAACGAAAGAACAACAGCTCTGGAGGAGAGGGTCAGTCTGGTGGAGGATGAACTGACTCCCCTTAGAAGAGAAATAAGAGACATGAGAGAACAAATGGTCAAACATGAGTTAAAGATGGATGAAATTGAAAACAGAATGAGGAGGAAGAATGTTAGGATTGTGGGACTTCCAGAGCATAGTGAAGGACCAGACCCAGTAGCCTTTGTGGAAAAATGGCTTAGAGAGACATTTGGCCAGGAATCTTTCTCACCGTTTTTAGCAGTCGAAAGAGCACACAGGGTCCCTGCCAGACCTCTTAGATCGGATGGCCCTCCCTGTCCCCTCCTAGTCAAAATGCTTTATTATAAAGATAAAATGTTAATAATTCAGAAAGCTAGAGATTTGGGCAATATCTTATATAATGGAACTAGGATATCTATATATCCAGATTTCTCACCAGAACTGCAAAAGAAAAGAGCCAGGTTTGGATAAATAAAGCGTAAACTACAGCAGATAAAAATCACATACGCACTGTTATACCAAGCAAGATTGAGGGTGAATGCACTAGAGGGGACAAAGTACTTTGATACGCCTGAGGGGGCAACAGAGTGGCTACTATCTTATAAAGAAATCCCATAGAAGACAAGGACATGGACTGTTATTTAAAAAAAAAAAAATCCATTTTTCCTTGGTCCCCCCCCCTTTCTTTTTTTCTTTTCTCTTTTTTTTTATGCAACTTGGTAAGGGGGAATGAAAAGAGAAAGGGGGGGAAGGGTTAAGGGGAATAGATAAGTAAATATACTTTTCCATAACTGGTAATACACAGCACAGGATTTGAAATGTATTTGTTTTACTTTTTGCTATTTTTGGGAGATATGAGGGAGATATGGAGGAGGGGGGAGGGGTAAAGGTTGAGATTGGACTGAAGGGAGTGAGGCGTACACTATCCCCCTTTATAAGGGGGAACTGCAAAGAACTCCCTAAGTATGAGAGTAAATTTGGTACCTCTTTGAGGGAAGGATGTATAGGGAATGGGGGTATGGGGTATTCTTTGGTTAAATTTTGCTTTAGGGGGGAAGGTGGGGAGGAGGGAGGGGGAGGGGATAAGGGAGATTTAAATCACTGGAAATACAAGAGGGACGAATGGTTGCAGAAGGATGAAAGTGAGGGTCACAATAGGAAGCCCCAATTCAAGCCAAGGAAGGCGGTGAAAAGGAGACACAAGATAGGATGTAGATATGTATGGGGAACATGGAGTGGAAGATTTACTATGAGAGTCACAGTCACAAGAAAAAATATATATATATTTTTTTTACATATACACAAAGAAATCACATGAAGAAAACATAAAAAAAAGGAGAGCCTAGCTTCGGGAAAGGCGGCCATCTTAGTCCACCCGACCAAGGTAACAACATCTGCCCCCAGCCTCACAGGTCCCCCTACACTTAATTCTCCTTCTGTACAGACACCGGATCTCATCCACAGGCTAACCGCTGCCTTCCGTGCCCAGTGATACTCCCCAACAGCGGCCTGCAAGAGGAATAACTATTCTGGCCTCCTTAACCACGGCCATCTTGATCCACCCAGCCGAGGTACCAAGGCCTACTTTTAACCTCACAGCTCACTGTGCACTTAGTTCTCCCTTGGCAAGGTCACCGGGGCACACCTACATGCCACCTGCTGCCTACAACACCTAGCAGCACCCCTCATCAGTGGCTTACAGGAGGCAGATCAGATTCAGCCCTGGGACAGGCGACCATCCTGCTGCACCCTGGTGCTAACCTTTCAGACTCAGTTTTACATAATAAGTCACCCCAGGAAACCAAAGTACTTTAGCCGACCAGCCTGTGACCCCTGTAAAGGATAACTATATATACTAATTTAAATTGAAATCGCAGCCCTGGTCCCGGCTCCAAAGCCACGAGTAGTGGCCATCTTGCCCCACCCTGCTGTAATATTCACAAAAATGCGGCTGACCACCGAGAACTAATGAAATAATTTGGTGGAAATTGTACCTGATTTGGCCTGCTGACCCTCCGAAGCCCTCCGCTCTCTATTTCCGCGATCCGGGGACAAAACGATTGCCCGGTTCTGATCCAACAGCTACCACAATCCCGGAGGGCATGGGACAAACACTCTGCGGAAAAGAATCACCTGAAGATCCTTGCCGTTAGCTCCGGTATCCCGTTGCCTGACGCCATCTTGCGGCCTGCCGTCCCGGACTTCCCCTCCTCTGGATCGCAGGGCAGCAGCTCTCCCCTTCCACTTACAAGACACCCCTAAAAGTGACTGTCCACGGGTGTACCGGAGGGGTCCCAATTTTTGTCCTAGCGATGAAACCGTAGGCCTATACAGAGCGGAGCACTCACGGTCGGCCTCCACCCTCAGGAAAGACCGCGGCTTCGGCCTGCCCTCGGAAACCGGTGGCCATCTTGCTACTCCGAGTACACCAGTCTCATCCTACTCCATCCCCCCTGATCCACAGCTCCCTCTACACCAGGTTTAGTGCTTCACTGGGATTAATACCCTTCCTACTCAACTACCAAGGCACTAAACTGACACCCAGCCCGCATTGCAGCTGCTTGGAAGGAATTACTCACTCACCAAAACGAAAGTGCAACGTGCAGGGTATATGACACTCAATAAATATGAAACATAAAAAACTTTAGTGTACCAACAGTACTAAAAAATTTTTAACGATGATATCCTAAGATAAATTGCTGAAAATAAGCAAACTTTAAAAATATATAAACAATCCAACAAAAGCCTGTAAATTGGCTTACGGTTTCAGCAAATGCTGAAGTGATAATAAAGTGCAACTGTGCAAGAAATGGTGACAAACAATTCAAAATAAAAAGAGTGATATTCTGTCAGCAACTGCTGAGGCAATAAACGACAAAAAATTGCAAATCATGCAGATATGTGACAAACGCAAATATAATCAGATTATTAGAACCATAATATTGTGCAAACATGCAAAATCCGGGAAACAGGGGGGTTGGTATCTTGGGGGTAAAGTGATCGTGCAAAGTTTATGGTGCGTTTTTTTCAGTCCAAACAAAAATATATAAAGTGCTGATTAAAGTGATGGTTCCTTTGTGACTTCCTGTGCTGTGTATATCCCGCTATTGAAGTGATTGGGTGGCCCCTTACCTCACTGCTGTGAGGTTACAGCATATATGTTAATCCTGTATGGGTCCTGATGTTTTTGCTTTAATGGAGCCTTGAAACCTGGGGATGTGGGTTCTCTGTGTATTAACTGTCTATTAGGGATGAGCTCGGTGTTCGAGTCGAACATACGTTCGACTCGAACATCGGCTGTTCGATCGTTCGACGAAGATCGAACGATTTGGGCCGTTCGCGCCTAATTCGAGTGACGCGAACGGCCCACAATGCACTACGCCATCGCAGTGTCATCCAGGCGCTGTGATTGGCCAAGCATGCACTGTGACCCCGCATGCTTGGCCAATCACAGCGCCGGCAGCGAGGAGAGCAATGATTGGCCACAGGCAGGATGCCTGTGGCCAATTATTGCTGAGGGTGTTTAGTACACGCCCCACACTATAAAAGGCCGCCAGCACGGCGGCCTAGTGTAGTGTGTTCCGGAGCAGGGAAAGAGAAGCATAGGCAGGGACAGTGACATTTTTTTTTCTTGCTTAACCTGGATTCCTTTCGTTTAGGGAAAGAGAAGGATAGGTAGGGAGAGTGTCAGTGTGTTTTACTGTGCTAATCCTTGTTTCTAGGGACAGGGAAGGACAGTGAGGGAAATTCTCCTTGTGCTATACTGTGCTAAAGCATTGATCATCAACCATCTTTAAAAAAACATTTTTTCTAGGGACAGAAAACTATAGGTAGGGAGAGTGTCAGTGTGTTTTACTGTGCTAATCCTTGTTTCTAGGGACAGGGAAGGACAGTGAGGGAAATTCTCCTTGTGCTATAGTGTGCTAAAGCATTGATCATCAACCATCTTTAAAAAAACATTTTTTCTAGGGACAGAAAACTATAGGTAGGGAGAGTGTCAGTGTGTTTTACTGTGCTAATCCTTGTTTCTAGGGACAGGGAAGGACAGTGAGGGAAATTCTCCTTGTGCTATACTGTGCTAAAGCATTGATCATCAACCATCTTTAAAAAAACATTTTTTCTAGGGACAGAAAACTATAGGTAGGGAGAGTGTCAGTTTCTTTCACTGTGCTAATCCTTGTTTCTAGGGACAGGGAAGGACAGTGAGGGAAATTCTCCTTGTGCTATACTGTGCTAAAGCATTGATCATCAACCATCTTTAAAAAAACTTTTTTTCTAGGGACAGAAAACTATAGGTAGGGAGAGTGTCAGTTTCTTTCACTGTGCTAATCCTTGTTTCTAGGGACAGGGAAGGACAGTGAGGGAAATTCTCCTTGTGCTATACTGTGCTAAAGCATTGATCATCAACCATCTTTAAAAAAACATTTTTTCTAGGGACAGAAAACTATAAGTAGGGAGAGTGTCAGTTTCTTTCACTGTGCTAATCCTTGTTTCTAGGGACAGGGAAGGACAGTGAGGGAAATTCTCCTTGTGCTATACTGTGCTAAAGCATTGATCATCAACCATCTTTAAAAAAACATTTTTTCTAGGGACAGAAAACTATAGGTAGGGAGAGTGTCAGTGTGTTTCACTGTGCTAATCCTTGTTTCTAGGGACAGGGAAGGACAGTGAGGGAAATTCTCCTTGTGCTATACTGTGCTAAAGCATTGATCATCAACCATCTTTAAAAAAACATTTTTTCTAGGGACAGAAAACTATAGGTAGGGAGAGTGTCAGTTTCTTTCACTGTGCTAATCCTTGTTTCTAGGGACAGGGAAGGACAGTGAGGGAAATTCTCCTTGTGCTATACTGTGCTAAAGCATTGATCATCAACCATCTTTAAAAAAACATTTTTTCTAGGGACAGAAAACTATAGGTAGGGAGAGTGTCAGTGTGTTTCACTGTGCTAATCCTTGTGTCTAGGGACAGGGAAGGACAGTGAGGGAAATTCTCCTTGTGCTATACTGTGCTAAAGCATTGATCATCAACCATCTTTAAAAAAACATTTTTTCTAGGGACAGAAAACTATAGGTAGGGAGAGTGTCAGTTTCTTTCACTGTGCTAATCCTTGTTTCTAGGGACAGGGAAGGACAGTGAGGGAAATTCTCCTTGTGCTATACTGTGCTAAAGCATTGATCATCAACCATCTTTAAAAAAACATTTTTTCTAGGGACAGAAAACTATAGGTAGGGAGAGTGTCAGTTTCTTTCACTGTGCTAATCCTTGTTTCTAGGGACAGGGAAGGACAGTGAGGGAAATTCTCCTTGTGCTATACTGTGCTAAAGCATTGATCATCAACCATCTTTAAAAAAAAAAAAATTCTAGGGACAGAAAACTATAGGTAGGGAGAGTGTCAGTTTCTTTCACTGTGCTAATCCTTGTTTCTAGGGACAGGGAAGGACAGTGAGGGAAATTCTCCTTGTGCTATACTGTGCTAAAGCATTCCTCATCAACCATCTTTAAAAAAAACATTTTTTCTAGGGACAGAAAACTATAGGTAGGGAGAGTGTCAGTTTCTTTCACTGTGCTAATCCTTGTTTCTAGGGACAGGGAAGGACAGTGAGGGAAATTCTCCTTGTGCTATACTGTGCTAAAGCATTGATCATCAACCATCTTTAAAAAAACTTTTTTTCTAGGGACAGAAAACTATAGGTAGGGAGAGTGTCAGTTTCTTTCACTGTGCTAATCCTTGTTTCTAGGGACAGGGAAGGACAGTGAGGGAAATTCTCCTTGTGCTATACTGTGCTAAAGCATTGATCATCAACCATCTTTAAAAAAATAAAATTCTAGGGACAGAAAACTATAGGTAGGGAGAGTGTCAGTTTCTTTCACTGTGCTAATCCTTGTTTCTAGGGACAGGGAAGGACAGTGAGGGAAATTCTCCTTGTGCTATACTGTGCTAAAGCATTGATCATCAACCATCTTTAAAAAAACATTTTTTCTAGGGACAGAAAACTATAGGTAGGGAGAGTGTCAGTTTCTTTCACTGTGCTAATCCTTGTTTCTAGGGACAGGGAAGGACAGTGAGGGAAATTCTCCTTGTGCTATACTGTGCTAAAGCATTCCTCATCAACCATCTTTGAAATCCTTATTTTTTGGACAGTCAGGGAAATTGTCGTTGTGCTATTCTGTGCGAAAGCAATCATCCTCAACCATATTTAGAAATCCTTAAGTAAAGGGACAGAGAAGGACACCTGAAGGTAGCCCTTATTGCTTTTTTCCCATCTCCCTGCAGGCCATCTATTAGAATGTCTGGAAGGCAAACAAGGAGAGGCAGACAGTCAGGAGGCAATAAAAGAGGGCAAGCAGGCTCTGTGTCTGGGGGCAACAGTGCTGGTCGTGGACGCGGTGCATTGTCATCAGCACATGGCCATGGGACACGCTTGTCCTTCTTTTCGGCAGCTGGACATGTTGAGCCACATCATGCCGAAGACTTGGTAGAGTGGATGACCAAGCCCTCCTCCTCCTCCTCCTCATCCTCTCTCACCCAGGCTCAGGGTACTGGCAAAGCAGCTGCCAAAGCATCCTCTTCCCTGGTATCAATGTCAGACTCATCATCAGTCACTCCTTCCCTAGACCCACCATGTCCTCCTCCTGAGGAGTCCCCCGAACTGTTTGAGCACAGTGTTGGGTACATGCTCCAGGAGGATGCCCAGCGTTTCGAAGGGTCTGATGATGAAACCCAGCTACAGGAAGGCAGTAGCGTGAGAGCAGACAGAGGGGATGCTCAAGAAGGACACCAATCTGGCAGTCATGTTCCAGCAGCTGCAGCATACTGCCAGATTGGCTCCAGTGATGAGGAGGGAGGGGATGATGAGGTCACTGACTCCACGTGGGTGCCTAATAGGAGAGAGGAGGAGGAGGAGGATGAGGAGGAGGCACATCTCCAACGAGGCAGGATGCCCTTTGGTGGCCAGCGTAAGGGCAGTACACCGACGGAATCACACCGCAGAGCTCCGCCTGTGCAGGGCGCTGCCTCTGCCCGTCATTCAAAAAGTTCTTTGGTGTGGGCATTTTTTGAGGCTAGTGCATCAGATTGCACAGCTGCTGTTTGCAACATATGTCTCAAGCGTATATCGCGTGGCCAAAACATCAGCCGCTTGGGTACCACATGCCTGACCAGACATATGTTGACCTGCCATGCAGCTCGTTATCAAGCCTACCTCAAAGACCCACACCAAAGAACAAAGCGGACCTCTCCTTGCACCGCATCAGCTGGGATCTCCAACCCCACTATAACTTCAGTCCTCTCTGAAACATGCACTGAGAGGAATGAAGGTGTAGAATTAGGTGTGTCACAGCCAAGTACTTGCGGCCACTCTGCTAGCAGTACACCGACGTCCGATTCTAGCAGGCAAATTTCCCTGCCCCAGCTGCTGGACCGTCGAAAGAAGTTCACTCCCAGCCATCCACATGCCCAGCGGTTGAATGCTAGCTTGGCTAAATTGCTAGCGCTTCAACTGCTGCCTTTTCAGTTGGTAGACTCGGCCCCCTTCCGTGAGTTTGTGCAATGTGCGGTTCCTCAGTGGCAGGTTCCCAAACGCCACTTTTTCTCACGGAAGGCTATTCCGGCTCTCTACCGGCATGTGGAAGGCAATGTCTTGGCCTCGCTGGACAGGGCGGTCAGCGGTAAGGTGCATATTACCGCTGACTCATGGTCCAGCAGGCATGGACAAGGACGTTACCTTTCTTTCACGGCCCATTGGGTCACTCTTTTGGCAGCTGGGAAGGATCCAGGACAAGGTGCAGTTGTGTTGGAGGTTGTTCCACCGCCACGCCTCCAAAATGCTACTACTGGTTGTGACACACCTCTCTCCTCCACCCCCTCCTCTTCTTCTTCCTCCATGGCCTCTTCCTGTGCTTTGTCCTCTGAACCAGCGGTGCTCCGTAGCCGTTCAAGGGGCTACGCAAGTACGCAGGCAAAAAGATGCCATGCCGTGCTTGCGCTGGTGTGTTTGGGGGACAGAAGCCACACTGGGGCAGAGGTCCTGTCTGCTCTGCAGGGCCAGGCCGAGAGGTGGTTGACGCCACGCCAGCTTAAGCCAGGAATGGTGGTTTGCGACAATGGCACCAACCTCCTCTCCGCCCTCTGACAGGGACAACTGACCCATGTGCCCTGTGTGGCTCACGTCCTTAACCTGGTGGTGCAGCGGTTCTTGGGCAGGTACCCGGGCTTACAGGATGTCCTGAGGCAGGCCAGGAAAGTCAGTGTGCATTTCCGCAGATCTTATAATGCCAGTGCTCGCCTGGCTGAGCTGCAAAAGGAGTTGAACCTGCCCAAGAACCGCCTTATATGTGACATGCCCACCAGGTGGAACTCAACGTTGGCCATGCTGCAGTGGCTGCACACGCAGCAGAGGGCCATCAATGAGTACCTGTGCGACTACGGCACCAGGACAGGGTCAGGGGAGCTTGGTTTTTTTTCTCCACGCCAGTGGGGCATGATCAGGGATGCATGCACTGTCCTGGCACCATTTGAGGAGGCCACGAGGATGGTGAGCAGTGACAGTGCATGCATCAGTGACACTGTACCTCTTGTCCACCTGTTGGAGCACACGCTGCGTGGAATAATGGACAGGGCACTTGAGGCAGAACAGAGGCAGGAAGAGGAGGACTTCCTTGCCTCTCAAGGCCCCCTTTACCCAGACAGTGTTCCTTCTGTCCCACCCATCGCACAGGAAGAGGAGGAGGAGGAGGATTGTGTCAGCATGGAGGTGGAGGCTGGCACTCAGCATCATCAGCAGCAGTCTTTTAGGGATGATTTACAGTCCCAAGAAACCAGTGGACTTGTACGTGGCTGGGAGGAGGTGGCTGCGGATCATGTCGTCCTTAGTGACCCAGAGGACTCCGGACCGAATGCCTCAGCAAACCTACGCTGCATGGCCTCCCTGATCCTGTAAAGTCTGCGGAAGGATCCTCGTATTCTTCGGATCAAGGAGAGGGACCATTACTGGCTGGCCACTCTCCTTGATCCACGGTACAAGGGTAAGGTTGCGGACCTTATGTTACCGTCGCAGAGGGAGCAGAGGATGAGACAACTCCGGGAGGCCTTGCATAAAGGTCTGTGCAACGCGTTCCCAGAGACTGGGAGGTTACAAACTCCTGGTCCTGGACAACGAGTTGCTGAGGCTTCGGCCAGTCAAAGAAGGAGCGGTGGGGAAGGTGGCCGTCTGACCGATGCGTTCAGACAATTCTTTAGTCCGCAGCCCCAAAGTATGATCGGTTCCAGCAACCATCGCCAGCGTCTGATAAACATGGTGCAGGAATATCTAGGGGCAAGGTCAGACTTGGACACCTTCCCCACCGAAAATCCTCTGGCTTACTGGGTCTTGAGGATGGATCACTGGCCAGAGCTTGCACAGTATGCAATTGAGCTACTGGCCTGTCCTGTATCCAGCGTTCTTTCGGAACGCACATTCAGTGCTGCTGGAGGATTTGTCACGGATCACAGGGTGCGCCTGTCCACCGACTCGGTTGATCGACTGACTTTCATCAAGATGAACCAGTCTTGGATCACCACCAGCTACCACACACCTGATGCTGATATAACAGACTAATTGATTTTAACATGTCACATCCCTTCAAGACTGATGCTGATGCTGAGTGCCTGTGCTGTTATGTTGACTGGCTATCCTCCTCCTCCGAGTCCTCAATGATACGATTGATGATGATAGCTTGGAAGATCATTTTTGTTTATGGGTGCCGCCACCAGTGGCTAAGGCCCAATTTTTCAGCCCCTGTTTAACAGGGGCGTGTTATTACAATTTTTGAAGCAATACTTTGCAACAGGGCTCATTGCTGTGCTCCAAGTACAGTATCTGTGAGGGGTTGGAGTGTTGTGCCACCAGTGCCTAAGGCCCAATTTTTCAGCCCCTGTTTAACAGGGGCGTGTCATTACAATTTTTGAAGCAATACTTTGCAACAGGGCTCATTGCTGTGCTCCAAGTACAGTATCTGTGAGGGGTTGGAGTGTTGTGCCACCAGTGCCTAAGGCCCAATTTTTCAGCCCCTGTTTAACAGGGGCGTGTCATTACAATTTTTGAAGCAATACTTTGCAACAGGGCTCATTGCTGTGCTCCAAGTACAGTATCTGTGAGGGGTTGTAGTGTTGTGCCACCAGTGCCTAAGGCCCAATTTTTCAGCCCCTGTTCAACAGGGGCATGTAATTACAATTCTTGATCTAATAATTCACAGCAGGGCTCATTCCTGCACCCACCAAGAGTAACTCTGAGGGCTTACAGTGTTGTTGCAACAACCACACCACCACCACCACCACGAAAGGCCCAATTTTTCAGCCCCTGTTCAACAGGGGCATGCAATTACAATTCTTGATCTAATAATTCACAGCAGGGCCCATTGCTGCACCCACCAAGAGTAAGGCCCCATGCACACGAGACGCTGTTATTTGCTGTTGAACGCGCGTTCAGAGGCAGTTGGACGCTTTTTTCAACTGCTCCTGAACCCATTCAATGTTATCCTATGTGTCCATGCACACACTCTCGTTTTTTGGCGTTTACAAGCAGTTGCGTTTAACCTCGTTTTTCCAGAAGCAAAAAAATGGGTTCAGACGCAAAAGTTTTCCACGTTTCAGACGCTAAACGCTGCTAAACGCGGCTAAACGCAGCTAAACGCGGTACCGGCATTTTGCCGCGTTTGCGTTTATAAGCGTTTTTAAAGGTGACCTATTTTTTAACATTAGAAATCTCAAAAATGATGGCAAATGATGAAAAACTATTAAAAAATATAAAAGAAAACTGTAATTGCTTGCATTGCATTGTGGACAATCCACAACTTGTGGCAGGTAACGTGGCAAGTGGACAATCAACAACTTGTGTCAGGTGATGTGGCCAGGTGACGTGGCCAGGTGACGTGGCAAGTGGACAATCCACAGCTTGTGGCAGGTGACGTGGCCAGGTGACGTGGCAGGTGACGTGGCCAGGTGACGTGGCCAGGTGACGTGGCAGGTGATGTGGCAAGTGGACAATTCACAACTTGTGGCAGGTGACGTGGCACGTGATGTGGCCAGGTGACGTGGAAAGTGGACAATCCACAACTTGTGGCAGGTGACGTGGCTAGATGACGTGGCAGGTAATGTGGGCAGGTAACATGGCTAGGTGACGTGGCAGGTGACGTGGCAAGTGGACAATTCACAACTTGTGGCAGGTGACGTGGCCAGGTGACGTGGCACGTGATGTGGCCAGGTGACATGGCAAGTGGACAATCCACAACTTGTGGCAGGTGACGTGGCCAGGTGACGTGGCAAGTGGACAATCCACAACTTGTGGCAGGTGACGTGGCCAGCTGACGTGGCAGGTAACGTGGCCAGGTGACGTGGCAGGTAACATGGCCAGGTGACGTGGTCAGGTAACGTGGCAAGTGGACAATCCACAACTTGTGGCAGGTGACGTGGCCAGGTGACGTGGCCAGGTGACGTGGCCAGGTGACGTGGCCAGGTGATGTGGCCAGGTGACGTGGTAGGTGACGTGGCAAGTGGACAATCCACAACTTGTGGTAGGTGATGTGGCAAGTGATACGCTAAATACAAGTACACTGCTGCTCTCTCAGCTGCTGCTACTCACTCTGGTCTCACAAACTGGCTGAAATGGTTAAAATTTACTCTTTTTTGAGCTTAGGGAGGGTCTATGATGAAACGCTTATAAACGCAAACGCGGTTAAACGCCGCTAAACGCGGCCGCAAACGCGGCAAAACGCGCGTTTATAAACGCCGGTTTCAGCGTTTAAAAACGTGTGTTCAGCAGAGTTTGCACCTGCGTCTCGTGTGCATGGGGCCTAACTGTCAGGGCTTACAGTGTTGTGGCACCAGCACCACCATCAAAGGCCCAATTTTTACTACCACTGTTCAACAATTATATGTAATTACAATTCCTGATATAATAGTTGACAGCAGGGCGTTCCAGCACCAACCAAGAGTAACTGTGAGTGCTTACAGTGTTGTGCCAACACCAACAACTAAGGGGCCTATTTCTGCAGAGTATATACGGCAGGTCCCTACTTTCAAACATCCAACTTACAAACGACTCCTACTTGCAAACGCAAGAAGACAACAGGAAGTGAGAGGAAATCTACCCCTAGGAAGGAAAATTCTCTCCTGTAAGAATTAATATGGGAGAAAGGTGTCTCCTCTGTACTGATGCTTTATCACCAATCCTTGTTTCAAGAAAAACACCACATTTCAAAAACAGTTGTCATTGGGACGGAAAGTGAGGTGAAATGTTCTGAACAGGGGCACAGACAGCAAAACAAATGTTACAGGGGTGATAACCCTTACCTATGTTTTCCAAAAAGTTTAAAAATAGATTTTTGGGCTGGAGCTACACTTAAACAATGTACCTGTTCAAAATTACAAACACATTCTACATAAGAACAAACCTACAGTCCCTGTCTTGTATGCACCGCCTGTATACGGCTGTTCAGAGTATATAGGGCCTTTTTTATTTTGTGTGCGGGGTTCCCCTTAATATCCATACAAGACCCAAAGGGGCTAGTAATGGGCTGGGGTAGGGGGGGGGGGGTCATGGGGTAGCTATGCCATTTTTCTTAAAGATTTTCATCCATATTACCGGGACCAGACATTACATTAAAGCCGCAAGCAGTTTTAAATGGCTTTTTTTTCCTTTAGAAGTGTCATTTTGTGCAGGGACAGTTCTAAACACGGGAAACACGTGGCACTTCACAGGCATACTTTAGACACCCCCCAGGTACGATATTTAAAGGAATATTTGACTTTTTTTTTTTCACTTTATGCATCATTAAAATGACTGCTCCCGAAAAACGACCGTTTTTAAAACTTCTTTTTGCATTGATACATGTCCCCTGGTGCAGAACCCGGGTTCCCAATACCTTTTTAGGACAATAACATGCATAATAGTCGTTATAATTAGCACTTTAGAATTCGAACGTTCGCATCCATTGTATTTAATAGGGTTCTAATGTTCGTACGAACTTTCGGTCCGTTCGCGGGTTCTGGTGCGAACCGAACCCGGGGGTGTTCGGCTCATCACTACTGTCTATCCAGGGGGTATATGGGGTCTCCGGTTTATGGAATATGAATTGCCAGGGAAAAATAGAGGAATCCCAATAGTGTAGTATCGTTTAAAATATGTATAGCTTTATTTGATACAAAATATTGGTACTCACATTTGACAAAAAAAAAGACGTGCATATAGTGATACGAGCGCCGAGCTCGTCCGCGTCACTTCCAGAGCTTGTTTGTGTCCCTTGCGTCCCTACGCGTATCGTCAATCACGATGAAGTCACGTGATTGACGATACGCGTAGAGACGCAAGGGACACAAACAAGCTCTGGAAGTGACGCGGATGAGCTCGGCGCTCGTATCACTATATGCACGTCTTTTTTTTTGTCAAATGTGAGTACCAATATTTTGTATCAAATAAAGCTATACATATTTTAAACGATAGTACACTATTGGGATTCCTCTATTTTTCCCTGGCAATTCATATTCCATAAACCGGAGACCCCATATACCCCCTGGATAGACAGTTAATACACCGAGAACCCACATCCCCAGGTTTCAAGGCTCCATTCAAGCAAATACACCAGGACCCATACAGGATTAACATATATGCTGTAACCTCACAGCAGTGAGGTAAGGGGCCACCCAATCACTTCAATAGCGGGATATACACAGCACAGGAAGTCACAAAGGAACCATCACTTTAATCAGCACTTTAGATATTTTTGTTTGGACTGAAAAAAACGCACCATAAACTTTGCACGATCACTTTACCCCCAAGATACCAACCCCCCCTTTTTCCCGGATTTTGCATGTTTGCACAATATTATGGTTCTAATAATCTGATTATATTTGCGTTTGTCACATATCTGCATGATTTGCAATTTTTTGTCGTTTATTGCCTCAGCAGTTGCTGACAGAATATCACTCTTTTTATTTTGTATTGTTTGTCACCATTTCTTGCACAGTTGCACTTTATTATCACTTCAGCATTTGCTGACACCGTAAGCCAATTTACAGGCTTTTGTTGGATTGTTTATATATTATTAAAGTTTGCTTATTTTCAGCAATTTATCTTAGGATATCATCGTTAATTTTTTTTTAGTACTGTTGGTACACTAAAGTTTTTTATGTTTCATATTTATTGAGTGTCATATACCCTGCACGTTGCACTTTCGTTTAGAACAACATTGTGCAATACTTTTTTAGTACTGTTAGTACACCAAAGTGTGCTTTCCATCTATCCTTTCCTTTGATTACATTCATCCGCTCAGCACTACCTTTTATACACACTGATATTACCAGGCTATGGTTTTTGCCTTTTCAGTGCTTTGTAGCAGTTGATACCTTTATTGGCATAGTAGCGCGGCAATACTTTTCATACAAATACTTACTCACCAAGCCCCATCTTGCTACACCCTTAACCTAGCAGCAACAAAGGCCCAGTCATCCCTGTCTTCTCTCGCCTAGCCCCTATACAGCAGAAGCAGCTCGACATACACACTAGTGGGGACACACAGATTACTGCATCATGGACCTTTCCTGCTAGGCTGTAGCCATGTATCTGCAATCTGATGCAGCAGTCATTCCCTCCCCACCGCAACTACCACACGCATCACACTAATGCTCATACTGTGAACTTATCCAAGCATGACAGAACTGCTTTCTACCACCCTTATTCAGGAATTAGGGATAATGGCTTGGCGCGCGGCGCTGATAGCAGATGTGTGAGTGAATCCTGAGCCGCTGTGAGACCTGGGCCTGAAAACAAACCGTATGCAAAGTGAATATGTCCACACAGATTAAAAAGGGGACACATAACCACGTTCTCCGCTCTCTGACTACCCCCAAAAGACGGTTATCATCATCAAACTTGAACAAGTACAGATATAGTGGGGAAGGGAGAAACTCAAAAATGGAGACACCCCACAGACATAATATGGAGGAAGAATTAGAGGACGACAAAGTGTCCCTCCCTCCATCTGAGGATTCGGCAGCGGGTCACAATGGCAATGACAGACCCCTGACCTATGCTACCATGAAAGACATAGCTGCAGACATCAAAAGATCATTCACCTCCGCCATCACGGACATTAAAACGGAGCTGCTTAGGCTCTCTGAACAAATGGCTGTAACGGAACGTGCAGGGAAAAGGAGAGACAGGGCACTGGTCAGACTGGATGATATCACTGCCTCCCACTCCCAACACCTGATTGAAATGAATAGGCACTTGGAAGACTTGGATAATAGAGGGAGGAGACATAATATAAGAATTAGAGGTGTTCCTGAGACAGTCCTCCCGGACCAAATCAAACCGGCGCTAACTTCCATCTTCAATAATCTCCTTGACAGACCTGAACAATCACCCATAGAATTTGACAGGGCTCACAGAGCTCTAAGACCTAGAGCACCAGATGGAAACCCACCTAGAGATATCATATGTTGCTTACCCAATTTTGGCCTGAAGGAAGATGTCCTTCAGAAAGCGAGATCCAATGACCAAATCCTATTCAACGAGTCTGCAGTTCAATTGTTTCAAGATCTGTCACCAATTACTCTTAAGAACAGAAGAGCATTGAGGCCACTACTGGATGTCTTAAGAGAAAAAGGCATCAATTATAAATGGAAATTTCCGTTTGCACTTCAAGCCTCTTACATGGGCAAACAACAAGACGAAAAAGGGAACGGCACCCTCTAAATGCAGCAAGTAAAAACAGTTTTTAATTAAAGGGTTAAAATACACTCACATTTGAGCAGTGGTAATCGAGCGTGTCAGGGGTAGACAGGAACTTCATCCGCAGATCCTCAGGGGTGATGGTGGTTTCACGGGCAGTTGGGCTGGAGTCCTCGATCCTGTGTCTCTTCCTGCACTGGATGTTGAGCAGCGCCGGCCGGAAACTTCGATCTGGACTGTGTGTGCTCCGTGGGGTCCTGGGGTCATCACTTTCGGGTCAGAGGTATGCGGTATACCTCTGACCCGGAAGTGATGACCCCAGGACCCCACGGAGCACACACAGTCCAGATCGAAGTTTCCGGCCGGCGCTGCTCAACATCCAGTGCAGGAAGAGACACAGGATCGAGGACTCCAGCCCAACTGCCCGTGAAACCACCATCACCCCTGAGGATCTGCGGATGAAGTTCCTGTCTACCCCTGACACGCTCGATTACCACTGCTCAAATGTGAGTGTATTTTAACCCTTTAATTAAAAACTGTTTTTACTTGCTGCATTTAGAGGGCGCCGTTCTCTTTTTCGTCTTGTCTGTTCCAGAGCCTCTTCTAGCTTCCAATCTGAACTGGCAGCCATCTAATCAATTTCAGCAATCTCGCCCTAAACTTTCTTCCATACATGGACATACATATTTACTACTGAACTATTAATAACTGAGCTTTCACAACTCCACCCAGTGCATTACCCCTCCCCCCTCCTTTCCTTCGTTATAGACTTCTATACAGCCCTTTCCAAAGTGCGCCATACCAAACCAAACTTTGTCTTGTTTTCATGGGCAAACAACACCTGCTTAAAATCCCTGAAGATTTAAAAAAATTCTGCGAAAATCTACAAATAGCTCCGATTTATCTACCTGATTGGTATGCGGACTTTCTGCTGCCGCCAGAAATCAACAACTACCAAGCCAGATCTGGATCATCGCCCACCCGCTCACCTTTCCAACAAGGGTCCTACCGCAGAAATGCCAACAGAAGCAATTTTGATCCTTCCTCTTCCTCCAAAGGAGCCAAGAGTCCAAAGCTCAAGTAAAAAGACCAATATTCACTTCTACAGCATCCGTTCACAAAACAGAAAGGGGACATCCACACACCCTCCCCCCCTTTTTTTTTCAGGAAGCCCTAGACTGAAACCTCTGTACTGAGGTCTAGTTTGTTTTGTTGATATTTCATATTAGTAAGGACATTTTCTTCACCTCAACGGACATTATATCTTGGCCTGCTTACTGTGAGAAAACGGTAACCCTCTCTTGGATCCAAAGACAAGCAGCCGAGCAGGGGTGGTATGCCCGCAAAGGCGACAAGTTGATCCTCTCCACTTCGCTCAATTATTTCTCTCTTTTGACCCGAACCACCATGCCTAAAACTTGCAACCTAAGGGCACTGTACCCACAGTGTCTGAAGACTTAGGAATAGAACCCCAGGGGAGACTAATTTTATAGAATTTATTATGGTCTAACTTGCACGGTTTTCCCCCTCTCATTTGGGGGGTGGGACGAGTGAACAGGCGGGGAACTGGCGACTTTGATATTTCCACTCGCCTCTACTCTTTCCATACCCCGGACTTCCTGGGACTAGCTCGCCAGGGAACCACCTCAGGCTAGATGCTCAGAATACGCAACATTCTCACAAGAACTTCTTTCTCCAATACGGCAGAATAGTGAGTATTCTAATGGGCCACATTAAAGATGTATTGAGAGTAATCTCCCTAGACATACAAGGGAGCACTAAATTTACATCTGGAAGCATAAGCCATGTCACACGGACACTGATTGCTTTCACATGCCTTGTCAGACCCACCTGTGACAGCGATTACCGGTGGAGACAGACTTTTCCCCGAACTTGTCAAGGGTAATCCGTCAACATGCAACCATTTTTATGAAACTACTGTTATTTGAAAGTTGTGGGTCTTCTATATATGACTACTGTTATTCGTTTTGTGTTGTTTTTCATTTGTACAAGCATCCTTCTAGGCTTCTAAGCTCTCTCTCCTGTCTATCCTGCATGGAACAACAAGCTGCCCGTACCATGTGAGATAGTAGGACAAGACTTTTTCATAATACTAATTGTCTACAGATTCTCACTGTTGATACCATGCGAGGCAGGAACTATTCTATATAACCTAGTAAGAAAACTGGGCCCTCCCCCCCCTCACTTTTTTTTTATGTCCTCAAATGTTGTTACTATTTTTACAATTAACGGTTTAAGATTACAATAAGATTTTATGATGCTCAACTCCCCAGGTCTCCCAGTTTTGTCTCACTTTCTATGAGATATACTCTCACACGAAATGCACCTTAGTGATACATTTTTAGTAATCACTATCTCACTGCCAAATCTGTTCTGTTGCATCTCCTATTTACCCCTCAGAGTTGACACAGACGTCTCGTTTCAAAGACGACTTCTTTGCTCTTCACCTTCTAGGTGTGACTCGAGCACCCACTCAACCTCCCCTACCTGTTCACCCCCTTTCCATCTTCACTATCCCTATCCCCTTCCTTACCCTCCCCATACCCTATTAATAGCAAGATATAGTACTAACTATTAACTCCCTGATTTTAGATCATGGCATACACTCATCTAGGGAGATCTCCAACCCTGATATCCCACAATGTTAACGGTCTTAATATCCCAGAGAAGAGATCTAAGCTGCTAAGAGAACTTAAAAAAACAGCCCATCAATAGTTTTCCTACAAGAAACACATTTCAAGAGCAAACATGTCCCTACATTCACAGATAAAATATTTACAAAAATGTACCTTGCCACAAACCCTATAGCCAAAACAAAAGGAGTTTCTATATTAATTGACAAAGATTCCCCTTTTGAAGCTAAACAACACCTCACGGACCCAGAAGGTCGCTACCTTTTCCTCAAAGGCGACTGGGCAGGTTCCCCCATCACACTCGCTAATGTATACTTCCCAAATACCGCTCACATCTCATTCTGCCACAAAATAATCGACGAGCTTAAATGGTTTGCCGAGGGTTGTATCATTTTGGGAGGAGATTTCAATATTCCCTTCTCCCCCCTCAAGGACACTTCTACAGGACACACAGCAGTAACATATAAGATCCTCAAATGAATCAAGGCACTCTTAAGATCCTTATCTTTAGTAGACACCTGGAGATCTATACACACCACTGGGAGAGATACCTTTTTCTCCCCTCCACATAAACGCTACTCACGAATAGACCTGATTTTGATCTCGCAAATGGGTTTGTACTCCCTACTTCAGGCTGAAATAGGTATAATCTCCCTATCAGATCATGCCCCTACAGCCATCTCATTGAAATTCGATCCTCCGAAACAACCCACTTTTAATTGGAGATTAAATGCTTCACTCCTGACTGACCAGACCATAAAAGATGACATTCATGTAGCAATTAATGAATACTTTAAAGCCAATAGCGGCACAGACACCAACCTGCTAAATAACTGGGAGGCTCACAAAAGTGTGATAAGAGGAGAACTTATGAGATGGGGCGCAGGGAAAAAAAAGAGAGGGAGAAAGAAATAACTAAACTGTCCTCGAAGATAGCCACATTGGAGTCACAACACAAACAATCACTCTCCATCAAGGTAGAAGAAGAGCTGACACACTGTAGGGAAGCCCTCAAATTTATACTTGGTCTTAAAATTAGAAAGGCCCTCTTCTTCAAGAGAAGCATTTACTTTGAGCACAGAGATAAAAGTGGAAAATTGTTAGCCAAAGCACTTAAAGATACTACTATGGCAGGACGCATACATGCTATCAGGGACAAAGATGGTACCCCCAAACACAAGCCTACTGAAATAGCCGACCTTTTTCATAAGTTTTATTCAAAACGATATAATCTCCCGGAACAACACAGACCCCCACATTTATCAACCACGAAACAAGAAACGATCCATGAATTCCTTAAGGATAGCAAAATTCCCACACTCAATCAGGAGGACACGGCTAAATTAGAAGAACCCATTACCACCGAAGAAGTTCTATTGGCGATTAAAGGCCTCAAAACAGGGAAAAGTCCGGGACCAGATGGTTTCACTTCACAGTACTACAAAACTTACACACATCTCCTTGTAAAGCTCCTTAGATCCACCTTCAACTATTTGGCTACAAATGTACATAACTCAAAATCCTTTCTCATGACAAACATTGCGGTAATACCCAAGCCAGATAAAGACCATTCAGAATGTGCAAATTATAGACCCATCTCCTTATTGAATATTGATTTGAAACTATTGGCCAAAATATTAGCTAACAGATTGAAACCCTTACTATCAAAAATTATAGGCCCAGAACAAGTAGGATTTATGCCTGGCAGAGAAGCACGAGATAATATCACCAAAGCATTAAATTTAATACACTTCTCCCGAAATTCTAAAACAAGAGGTTTGCTGCTTTCCACCGATGCCGAGAAGGCTTTTGATAGAGTCTCCTGGGATTATATGATGGCTACATGCTCCCATGTTGGCTTAAATGAAAACATGCTTTCATGGATCTCAGCCCTCTATCGAAACCCGCGTGCAAAGATCAAAGTCAACAATATCTTCTCTGACCCCATTAAGATTAACAACGGTACACGTCAGGGATATCCCCTCTCCCCCGTTCTCTTCATCATCTCTCTGGAGCTCCTGATAAGGACAATAAACCTGATGAATGATGTATCAGGATTTAAGATAGGAAAGAGAGAATACAAGGTCGCTGCTTATGCAGATGATTTATTATTTTTTATATCACAACCACACATTTCTATCCCTAATTTAAAAAAAATCTTTGAGACGTTTGGATTTATATCCAACTTTAAGATTAACCAATCTAAATCTGAAGCCCTGAATATTAATCTACCCCCTGACCAAATAAACTTAATAAAGGACAACTACAATTAGGGATGGGAACAAAACGCACTAAAATACCTAGGGATAAACATGACTGACAATTTAGACTCTCTTTACCTACACAACTATTAGCCACTACTTAACTCACTGATTAAATAACTACGAGCATGGTCCTCCAAGACCTTGGTTCGGCAGAGCTTCAATTTTAAAAATGACGGTCCTCCCGAGATTGCTCTACCTCTTTAATGCACTTCCCATTAAAATCCCAAAGGCTTTTTTCACAAGCCTCCTCAGGGCACAGAGAGATTTCCTATGGGCAGGCAGGAAACCAAGAATCAACTTCAACCTGCTGACACGTCCCAAAAATAGAGGAGGAATAGGTCTGCCGGACTTTAAAAAATATCACCAAGCTTCCCACATCACTAGAATACTTGACTGGCACTGCCATGGTCAGGACAAAGACTGGATCCAACTGGAACAAAGTTTAACTCCAAACAACCTACTTTTCTATCCCTGGACACTACTGTACACTCCAAAAGAGACAAGAACCAGACGCATAAAATTGTAGGCAAACACAACATTGCTTCCATACCTGGTCCTCTAACCCCGGTCACCATCAACCCTGATTTTATCCCGGGACACCTCTTGAAGGATGTAATCCCATGCACGACCTCCCAATGCCTATCAGACTCCAAGGTTAAGTCTTTGGAAACCCTACGGGCAGATTGGGGGGGACCATTCCCTGGCCTCTGGTTTTACTTACAACTAAGAGACTTCTTGATTAATAGCAAATTTAGATCATTATACTGCTTGCCAATGTCTCCACTTGAAAATCTCTGCTTCAAGAGAACCTCATTAGCACATACCACTTCTCTAGCATATTCCTGGTTAAATGAGGCTCAGCACACAGATGACTTGAAACATAAGGCTAAATGGGAAAGTGACCTTAAAACTAAGATATTGACAAAACATTGGGAGAAGGCATGTGTTATGACCCATAAATGTTCCCTAAGCTCCAAATATCAGGAGGTCTCTTACAAAATCCTTACCCAGTGGTACATTACACCCCAGAGGTCCAGGAGATGGTCCACCGCAGCCTCGGATACAAGCTGGCGCTGTGAACAGGATATTGGCACCTTTCTCCATATATGGTGGGAGTGTCCAAAAATTCTTGAGTACTGGGCTGAGATCAGGAAATGGATCCAATTCATAACTGAAACCACTGTAAATCTTACAGCGGCAGCCTGCCTGATTAACGTTAACACACTCACCATAGGCAAGTATAAGAAATCTCTCACTAGACATCTCCTCCTTGCAGCAAAAACACTTATCCCCCTTCATTGGAAGACAAAACAGGTACCAAAAATCAGAGATTGGTTGGAGTAAAACATATACACAAAATGGAAGAAATTGCAGCCATGAAAAGAGAGATTAGCGACAATTTTAATTAAATCTGGCAACCTTGGGTTTTATTCTCGTACTCCCCCGAATTCCAGCTGCTTAATGCATAACTCCTCTCTTACTACATTATGTAATTTTGACTGACTGTGAAGTCCACACTTACTGAGACTAAATTATAACACATTGAGTATGTATTTGAGATGAACTGCTACTGTATCTGTATAACCTAAACCTCCATGCTCTACTTATACTTATCCTGCTATTACCCCCCCCACCCTTCCCTCACTTATCCTTTTTCTTTACCCTCTTAACCACCCCATTTCTTTCCTCCACGTTTTCTCAATATATGTTCAGCACATACTTATTTTCATATTACGCCTTTGTCATTTTCTGGACTTGATAATGATTAAGCCCGGGATGTTTAAATTTTTGTGATATGAATGCTTCTTTTTTATTACCTGTTATCTGTACCAAGCTTCAATAAAAAAACTTTGATTGTGAAAAAAAAGGAAATATAAACACGCTTTAGTAACTAAAGGTTTCATTATAAAATGTGGGTATTTACACTAGAAGTGAAAATTAATGGATAGTAGAGCACATGTGAAAAACGTAACAATATGTTCATAGAATGTCCGAGGCTTGGGAGACTCAGGGAAAAGGGCAGCAGTAATGTACCTGATGAGAACATATGGGTCCTCAATTATATGCCTCCAGGAAACCCACCTCACGAACATTTCTATACCCCAATTGGGATGGCAAGATTTCCAAATGCAGTTTCACTTGGTTCATACCTCATATTCTAGAGGGGTAAGCATATTTATTAAAGCTGGCATAATGTTTAACTGTATTCAGAGCAGATCGGACGAGTTAGGGCGCTATGTTTTCTTACATTGTAAGATAGAGAGTAGAGCTTATATATTGATTAATTTGTACATTCCACCTCCCTTTAACACTATAATGTTGGGTAGCCTGATGGAGTTTGTTCTGGAGAGGCCGGGCGTACCGGAGATTGTTATGGGAGATTTTAATATGGTCTTAGATTGGGGTAAAGATAAGTTCCCTAGTATGGTGCACCAGGATAAAATAGGAGATGTTAGATTATCAAATTTTTTGGAAGAAATAGGTTTGAGGGATATATGGAGATTACGTAATCCTGTGACCCGACAGTACTCCTGCTTCTCCAGAACACATTCCACGCTCTCAAGAATAGACCTAGTTCTAGGCAACGAGGAGGCGATATCAACAATAAAAAAAGTGAATTTTATGCAAAGAAGTCTCTCTGACCACTCCCCAATGTTGGTTGTTCTAGATACAGGAGAAGTAATAGATCAGAGAGAGGGGAGAATAAACCCACATTGGATGGAATTAATAAAGGATCCACAGGAGATATCAGGAATGGTTAGAGAATTTATTGAAATAAATCAAGGCACCGCCTCGGAGCAAGTGGTTTGGGATACATTAAAAGCCTACTTTAGAGGAATAATGATACAAAAAATATCTAGGATAAAAAAGGAATCTAGAGAGGGTGAGAGAATAGCTAGTGAATTAGTGATAGTAAGGGAGGCACAATATATTAATGACCCAACACCTAATAACTCTAGAGTATGGATACAAGCGCAGCAGCATTATCGGCTAATAATGCTCAAGAAAGTAGAGAATAAACAAATTTTCCAAAGACAAATAGCATTTGCAGAGGGGGAAAGTGCAGGCAAGATGCTAGCCTACCTAATTAAAACGAACTCACCTCGCTCAATGGTGCCAGCGATAAGGGTAAATGGGGATAAAGTTGCCTCCCAAACATCAGAGATAGTAGATAGATTTCAAAATTTTTATGTAGACTTGTACAGTTCAAGCCAGGAGGAAAGGAGGGAAGAAATGGATGACTTTTTTGGAAATCTGGTGATCCCCTCTCTCTCTGAGTTGGATAGAGAGGAATTAGACAAACCTATAACTCTAGAAGAAATACATCTGGCTGCACAAGGGATGGCGGGACAGAAATCCCCAGGATCGGATGGTCTCCCTGCAGAGACTTACCAATATTTCGGGAAGGAGCTACTTCCGGAACTCACCAAGGTCCTAAACTGTTCATTGGTTAAAGGAGAACTTCCCCCATCTATGATGGAGTCTACAATAATAATTATCCATAAAGAGGGAAAGGATCCACTTGATACCTCCTCATATAGACCTATCTCCTTACTTAATACGGACATAAAAATACTGTCGAAAGTCTTGGCGGCCAGACTAAACAAGGTAATTGAGAAATTGGTGCATCCCGATCAATCGGGATTTATTCCGGGCAGGGCTACCTGCCAAACATAAGAAGAGTTTATTTGAACCTTCAGATACCAACAGAGCAAGATGGAAAAAGAGCAATTGTTTTGTTGGATGCTGCCAAGGCCTTCGACAGTGTAGAATGGCAATATCTAGGGAGAGTTCTAAAGGAATTCCAGTTTGGTCCGATCTTTATGAAGTGGGTAAAATGCTATATAAAACTCCAGAAGCTAGAGTGAAAGTGAATAATGTTCATTCAGAGAGGTTTCGATTGCAGAGGGGAACGAGACAGGGGTGCCCATTGTCACCCTTTCTCTTTGCCCTCGCAATCAAGCCCCTAGCAATAGCTCTTAGGTTGGACCCTGAGATAAGAGGGTGTATAAGAGGTGAGATAGTGGAGAAAGTGGTATTATATGCAGATGATCTCCTCTTGTTGTTAGGAGACACCCAGAATTCTCTTAGAAAAACTATGGAACAAATTGGGAACTTTCTTGGGCCTCACCATAAATTAGGGAAAATCCATGTTGCTACCGGTGGACCATCTGGTAGTCCCCCTTCCACAAGAGGCTACACAAATTCAAATAACAACCCAAATAAAATATCTGGGGGTGAATATCTCTAGAGACCCTAACCACTATATCTCAGATAATCTGAACCCCTTTGTTTAACAAATATAAAGGGAAAAATAAAGTGTGGAAACGTCTCCCACTGTCAGTAGCTTGCCGTTGTAATCTAATAAAGATGATATGGACGCCACAGATTCTTTATGTTTTACAAAACTCTCCAGTGTGGATATATAATAAATGGCTATAGAAAATAGATACTATTTTTAGGGAATTAATTTGGAGAGGAGGTGTAGCAAGAATAAAACAAAATACCTTACAGAGGACAAAACAGGAGGGAGGAGTGGCACTACCACACCCGTTTAGCTACTTTTTGGCGGCCCAGATCCAATATATGATAGGCAGTAATATGGAAGGAGGAGAAATAGAGAAGAGAATATTATTACAGAACCCTATACATAGCTCCTTGGTAGAATCCATGGAGGCAGGATCCCTCCCCCGGAAATTACCCACCCTGGACCTTATGACTAGAACATGGAAGGCAGTGAAGGTAGCGCTGGGATATAATGGCATCACTGAGTATACCCCCTTATGGGAGAATGACAACTTAAGGGAAATACAGAAGATGGGAACAGTTAAGGAATGGGAAAGACAGGGTGTAAAATATATCTCCCAGCTGTATCAAGATGGTATACTAAAAACTTTCCAGACATTAAAAGAACAATATAAACTTCCAAATGGATCCTTTTAAAAATATCTACAGATTAGACATGCATTAGCAAAACAGTATAAAGGAATGGTAATGACTTGTAGTAAGATGCCCCTCTTAAAATAAATTATTAATACGAAAATATCTAAGGGCTCAATATCAAAAATTTACCCAAGCTTATATAAGGGGAGCCTAAAGGGAACTCAGGGACAGGGACATAAGAGGAAATGGGAAAGAGACATTGGTAACTTATCTAATGAACAGTGGGAAAGAATTTTGAAACTTGCTCCGTTGGTCTCACTATCTCCCTCCAAGAGGATGTTTCATCTGTTTTTGTTAAATAGAGCGTATTACACTCCGTATAAACTTTTTTGTTTTGGCCGTAGAACAGATGCCAGCTGACCCAGATGTGGAAGAGTAGAGGGGGATATGATCCATATGTTCTGGCGGTGCCCGAGGTTATTCTGGTATTGGAGGGAGGTAGTGAGAACTATTGAGCAAACTTTTGAGGTCCACATAGAGCTGGAACCCTTACAATGTGTACTGGGGTGGGCTTAGGGTGAGGGGACAAATGATAACACTCAGTTAGCAATAACAAGATGCTTATTTCAAGCAAGAAGGCTGATTGCACAGAAATGGAAATCAAATTCCCCACCCTCTAATAAAGTCTGGGAACAAAACATGAACACAACAATATTAAAGGAAATGCTTATATTAGACAAGGAGCCTTAAAAAAAATTGACAAGATTTGGAAACTGTGGCAGAAAAAAAAATAGTAATTAAATACAAGTAAAGATGTTGGAAGAAGGGAATGGAAGATTTGGAGGTTATATAGAAGGGATGTGTGAGAGGGTATGGGTAAATTAGTGAAAGGATGGGGATTGGAGAACGGATGGAATGGATTGAGGTATTAGGGAAGGGGATTTTGTATTGGTTTTAATGTGATATGATGTCTTTATAAAAAGTTTGTATGGGAGAGGGTGGGGGGAGAGGGGGATTGAATGTAATTTTGGAAATTGGAAAATGGTTTAATAAAGATATGAAATTTAAAAAAAATTTGATCCGGGGAATATCCGATTGCATCTCGGGGGATCAGGAAGAAATTTTTTCCCCTGCTGTAGCAAATTGGATCGTACTCTGCTGGGGTTTTTTGCCTACCTCTGGATCAACTAGGGGAATAGAATTAGGTATATGGGATTGTATGATATTATTATTTTATTTTTTATGGTTGAACTGGATGGACTTGTGTCTTTTTTCAACCTGACTAACTATGTAACTATGGAAGACAATAGCCACCAATATTTTACAATCACTATAGGATTAGGTAAGGTGTAATTTAGGAGGATGAGACAACACAGATTTAGTCTTGAGAAAACATTACAGTAGCTTATTTGAGAGACAGTTGCCAAAGCACCATAGTCAGTAGCTGGCAATGGTGGTATGTATACATTTTATCACATTAGTTAGCATAACTCAGCCCCCATTGATGCATAGGCTTAGCATACCCTTTTTGAGTATGCTATGAGTAAGCATCATATGATGTGAAACGCGTTAGTCCTGTACCTGTTCACATTTCTAAGTTTGTATGCTGTGCTGTATTATGGATTTTACTAAATAAATAGGCATCTTTTCACGAAGTGCGGCCATCCAGGACTTTCTTTCTTAATCACATACCCTTTTTTAGATGGAAAATTAAGTACAGGCACAACCGTTTGAGGGAGAAAAAACTTTCAGTCAGTGTGTACAGCTGTCTGTCCGACAGAAACCAGGCTTTTGTTGAAGGGACACACTGGAAAACCAGCATCCGAACAGTGCCTACAGCCAATGACTGAAAGTGCTAATCTTTGTATTCTGGCATTATAGCAGCTCATGTGGCATTTTTTACTGTGTGTTTGTCACACGTTTTTGCACTCAACAAAATGCATGGTTGTTTCCGCAATTGGGGTGTGTCGTTAACAATTAATAGCATTAAAAGTGCAACTAGTTAATTTTAGGTGTATAAAGGTGGCCATACACTTTACAATCTGATTGTAAAATCTCTGTACAATCTCATTTAGATTTACCAAAACTATATAATAGGAGGACACACCTACAGTATTTATCCAAATCACTTTGTATCCAATCAAGCAGGCTCTTGCTCTTCATAGTTGTTGGAAGATCTACAGGAGATTGTACAATCAGTATATAGCATGTACAGTGAATTTTTTGCACACTTCCTCTGTTTTCAGTTCCACAGCTCTGTTCCACATAGGCTGCTATTTAATTACTCTGCTCATGTACACTCTGCCAAATGAACAATCTATGCAAGAAGAAGGTGGAAAGCAATCAATGGCTGTGTATAGAGGGAGAACAGTGCTCACTGACATTGCCTGCGTTGTAGAAGCATGAAACTACAGAGGTGTGTGGGAGCAATCTCAGGGAGAGTGAGGACAGGTGAAGGATGTGTGTCTAAGAGATCAGCTGCTCAGCTACTTCCTTAGTTCACTAAGGGCTCTTTCACACGGAGGTCCGTTCAGGTCCGCCTGTCAGTTTTTTAGGCGGACCTGAACGGATGCTCCATGTACCCCTATGGAGCCACGGATGTCAGCGGTGACATGTCCGCTGACATCCGACCCGCTCCGATCTGCCAAAGTGTGATGGAGGAAAACCCTATTTTTCCATCCGTCTGCGGATCGGATCGGATGACAACGGACTCTACGGTCCGTCGTTATCCGTATCGCCCATAGGGGAGAGCGGCGCTCTGACAGGGCGGTCCCTGCACAGTGTGCGGGGACCGCCCAGTCATCCGCCGGCTCAGCAGGGATCAACGGAGCGATCCCCGCTGAGCAAGCGGAGGTTCACGGGGCGGATCATGACTGATCCGTCCCCGTGTGAAAGGGGCCAAACAGCTTTCCCGTCTCAAATAGCAGGAAATAATGGAGGCATTTTCTAAAGGAGACTGGAGGTGGAGGTAATGCCTGTCCTAGGACATATTTTTTCTGCAGCAGAGGCACATTAATGGTATATTGGTAGAAAGGGAAGATGGAATTTAGAAAAAAATGTGAACTTACCTTTTAAACTTGTAACTTGTTTTAAATATGCTTATACTAGTACTTATTTATTATTTCTGTTAATGGAGATTTCACATAAAATCATCATATAGCAACATGCACTTGTAGATTACTGGCTACTCTGTGCCCGAGAGGAGGGGAGAGAGGAAAGCTTTGTCAGACACTTTGCGTCAGGGCCGTCGGAACAGGACAGGCAAACCAAGCAACTGCTTGGGGCCCCCAGCTGGCCTGGGGCCCCAGCAGAGCTGCCTCCCCTCCCGCGATTGGCGGCCCCCTCTCCTGCGATTGGCGGCCCCCCATCCGCGATTGGCAGCCCCCCCACCCGCGATTGGCGGCCCCCTCCTCCCGCGATTTGGCGGCGCCCACACCCGCGATTGGCGGCCCCCCCACCCTCGATTGGCGGCCCCCCTACCCGCGATTGGTGGCCCCCTCCTCCCGTGATTTGGCGGCCCCCCCTCCCGCGATTGGCAGCCCCCCCACCCGCGATTGACGGCCCCCTCCTCCCGCGATTTGGCGGCCCCCCTCCCGCGATTGGTGGCCCCCTACCCACGATTGGCGGCCCCCTCCTCCCGCAATTTAGCGGCCACCCCCTCCCGCGATTGGTGGCCCCCCTCCAGTGATTGGCGGCCCCCCTCCCACGATTGGCGGCCCCCCTCTCGCGATAAAAAAATGTAAAAAAATTGAAAATTGTGTAGCACCCCCCCCGCTTCTCAAAAAAAAATCAGTAGCACCCCCCCCCCGCTTGGGGGCCCCAAATTCTCAATATGCTTGGGGCCCCCAAATTCCTTCAAACGGCCCTGCTTTGCGTGCTGCAGTTGTGTAGCAAGATTGAAAAAAAAATGAATAAATGTGAAATAAAAGAAAATATAAAAACAATAAATAAAAAAAAGCACAAAAAGTATATTCCTAAAATACACTGTCTGGTATACAAACTGTGAACACGGTGGATGATGATGTAGTATATTGTAAGTGTAAATTACAATATACTACACCATAGGAAATTGCTCTGGGTAATGAGGGATGTAAACACTACAGCTGGTCTTAACTGGTCTTTCCTTCTTGATTAACAAGATCAAAAGTGTTTGGTCAGCCATGAGAAACTGCTCCAGGGTTAATAACTGGTCTCTTTCAGAGGGGAAGTTTTAGAAGGGTCATTATCTAGAGACAACATGATTAAGAATGCATGGGTCTAGAATGATGTAGTACGCATTATTGCATGCATGGAAGCTACCTAGGTGCATATTAAGCATTGGACATATATGCTAGATGGTGTAGTGTCTCTATGCTATGACATGAATGATAAATGGAACTCTGAAGGCTGCTGTTCATTGTAATATTTACAGATACTCTGCTGGGTTTTGTCATCTGTTGCAAGTAACTTGTAGAACATTCTGGAATCCAATAAATATCCCTCTCTCTGTAAAAGAACCTCGTTGCTGCGGAGATTAGTTTTACAATAATAATTATTAGTCATCCCTCCTTATATCACAACAGCTGGGGGTTACACAAGAATATGTAGCCCACCAAACTGCAAGCCATAGTGATTTAGTGCAATATAGCACAGTATGGCACCATATATCCCCTCCTTACACTGTGTGTACAGTATGTGTGATTTAACTACATTGCTCTAACACACACTGGGAAATGGCTGCTGGAAACCCATCCTTTTATAGTAAGGGGCTGGCACATACCAAAGCCTCATTACTGGACATTCTGAGACTGCTGACTACAGTTAAGAACTCAGTAGGGCATTATGGTTCTTTTAAAATTTGGTTCACATGAACTTTACCATATTTTTCTAGTATCTTGCACCTTGAACCCACCGTGTGGTGAAGCCCAAGCCATATAGATACAAACCAGCTTCTGTGCCAAAAACTATCTGAGCCTGATCAAAACAATCCAAACCAACTGGTCCTGAAACAGAGGTAGTAATTAGATGTAAGGATCTGAATAATTATATGAGGTTGATTTACTAAGACTGGAGAGTGAAAAATCTGGTGCTGCTGTGCATAGTAGCAAATGAGCTTCTAACTTTAGTTTGTTCAATTAAGCTTTGACAAAAAAACCTGGATGGTGATTAGTTTCTATGCAGAGCTGCACCAGATTTTTCACACTTCAGCTTTAGTAAACCAACCCCCAACAAAATTTGTTGTTATATTTTATGTATGTTTTTTTATTTATTAACCCATGAGTTTGATACTGTTCTAATTCACTTATTTTTGTTTCGTGAAAACTTAAATATATGATGCAAAACTGTAATTATTGAAACATACAAATAAATACTATTTAAATAATAAATAATATGTTGAAATAAATATACAGTATATATATGTATATATATATATATATATATATATACACTGTATATATATATATATAGATAGATATAGATATATTTATATATATATCTATAGATATATATCTATATATCTATAGATATATAGATATATATATATCTCAACCTAACACTCTGTCTTTAGGAAAGAGATAAAATATCTATTCCCTATAGAACCAAATGGGAGAAAGTAATTTGAACTGCCAAAATGTGTGGTAAATGAGACATAAGCCTCTTTATTACACGCAGCAACCAATAAATAACCTAGTGTCCACTGCTCTGACTTGCATCTGCAGATAGAAATGCTGAGCAAAATAACTAAGGAACAGCAATCAATCTTCAATTGTTTGAAGGATATTTTTCCAGATTGAGCTCTTCTTTTCAGCAGATTGTTTCCTAATTGGAAGCATGTCATTTTCATTGGTTAAAAAGGTATTTCTATATCACATGTGACCTCTATCTATCTATCTATCTATCTATCTATCTATCTATCTATCTATCTATCTATCTATCTATCTATTTATCTATCTATCTATGCAGTAATTAAGTGTTTCTTGCAGTTTTCTGGTTTCCATGCTGTTTGCTGCAATGGACTTTATAATTTTAGCAATGCCTTAACATTACTCTTTTTTCAGGTAGTTTATGCACAATCAAAAATTATAATGCATGCAGGATAATACAGTTGGAATAAATAGCACAATACAAGCATAGACAACAATGCAAAATATATATTTCTTTCTCGTACATCACGGGACACAGAGCGACATAGTCATTACTAATGGGTTATATAGATACCGTCAGGTGCTGGCACTGGCAACTTCCAAAACCGGAAGTACCCTCCCCTATATAAGCCCCTCCCATCCGGGAGCACCTCAGTTTTTTGCCAGTGTCTAAGGTGTTGGCCAAGAAGAAACATGTGTTTTTCACTGAGCTTGCGTACAGGTTCTTTTGGGCCTCAGTAAGCTATTCCGGATCCGACCAAAAAAGCTTCATAGCTAAACGGTCGGTACCCGGGCCTTGCAAAGAAGAGCAAGGTTTTGCCTGTAATGCTTCTCTTAGGAGAGCTGGACCCTGGGATCCAGAGCTCTGGTCATACCCACGACCAAGATGTTTTCTGTGCAGGGTGCTATACAGGTCCAGGGGAGTGGAATCCTTGGGAACCCGGTCCCTGAAGGTTTGATTACAATGCCTGCCGTGATAGGTGAAGTTTGGGCTTTTGTGGACCAAACAAAGTCCTGCGGCGGGGAACAGGTAAGTGGGGGCCCCCAGGAACTTGGTTCTATTGGGGGACCCCCAAGCCTAATTTGTCTTTCTGTCTGTTACCTAATGGTATTCCCGCTAATATCTGTGCATGCCTGTAACTGCTAAAAAAATGTAATAATTTTTAATGGTGGTCAAGAAAAAAAAAAAAAACATTTTTTATATATGTTAGAAGGCCAGTATGCTGGCCTGAATTTATGGGAGGAGCCCGGGGGGGCTATTTAACCAGCCCACTCACCTGCAGTCTTCGTTGGTTTCCTGTGAGTGATAATGGATCTCACTGGGCCGACTCTTACCAGCTCACCTCATGTTTGTGAGTCCTGGCGTTTCGATCGCAGGGCATTTCGGCGTCTTCGTTCGTGGTCTTTGTCGGCGGTTCCCGCTCACTATTGCAGGTACTTTTCTAATCTTTTGCGTCAGGTACAATCTTGCAATTAGTAATGCTTCCTGTCCTGCATTCCTTTCTTTAAAAGTCTGCTTCTGAGTTATTGTCTGTCCCATACATACGATTCATTTATAAATCCAAACCTCCGAGTCGCTTTCGGTCATTGTCCGATATCACTCGCCGTAGGTTTCACTGGACGTAAAGATTCACTGTCCATAAGGTTGCCGTCTCTTCCAGTTGGGGGGGAAAAAAAAAAGAGGGGGGGGGGAAGGGAGACTCTAATTAGTCCCACCTGCTGCCTCTCTGCACTGGTTAGCCTGGGGGGAGGGGTGATTGATTGGTGTTCAGTTTTTGAGTAAAGGGCGGCATACACTATACAACCAATTTGCATTACATTAATTCTATACTCCTCACTATCGATTCGTATCGGATTCCTTTCGTATATTTACGAACTGATTCGGGTCACATACGTTGCATACTTTCCATCGTTGCCATTTGTTGTTTGCCTTCATGCCGTGTGTTTTAGTTCCCGCAGCGGAACTTGCGTATTGTTTGTACACGTTTTTTCCTCTCACTCGTTTACCAAACCAAAGTAATTTTTTGTGTGTCATGCATGGCGCAACACCACACTTTTTGGATGTCTTGGACACCCACCATGCTTTTCGTACATCAAGTTTTCAAACTGTCACAGGTAGGATTCGTGCAATTTCTTTGCTTAACGCACTGTTTGCCAGGTAAACCATGTCATCAAAACCCCGCTGTGGAACTTGCGAGTCATTAGTCAAGTCTCCATATGCAGCCTTATTTCAGCCTCGTACAAGACCACAGTCTTGTCGTGCAATTCGTGAACACAAACGCAGAGCTGTTTATCAGTTTAGTTTTGTGCTTTTTTTTTATTTTATTTTTTTTCCCCTCTTTCTTGTTGTTTCACGCCAAGTAGTAGGCTTATGTCACTTAGAATGCACTGTCTATCATTACAGTTATTTTACTTTGCATTACCCTCCGGTCGAATCTAGTCGCATCAGCGACTCACTGGTTCGTCCCCGCTAGTTTGTCATCTCATTCCACTGATAGTAATTTCAGTTGTCTCATCTCGCACACCCTTCTCTCTCCTCATAAAACCCTGCAAATAGCTACTGATTTGTCTTGCATCGATAGTGATTTCCTCTGCATCATTCTGATATGAATCCAAGTCGCATCCACAATGCACCGATTCGTCCCGGCGGGCCCTAGTTGCTGGCCTCATTTTAGTACATGCTCCAGAGTTCGCTCGTTGTCAGCCGCACATGCGGCGCACCGTCTCATGCCTAGATCATGGGAGAATTCTGTCATTCACGTCACCATCACGCATCTGAGTTGAATCCACGCGCATTCTTATGTGCAGGTTCATCCCATACATGTCCCAGTTGCTGGCCTCATTTCAGTACATGCTCCAGAGTTTGCTTGCTGATAGTCGCACAGCGCAGCACGATTCATGCCTCTGTCATGGAAAATTTCTGTCACTCATGTCACAGCCACGCATCTGATTTGAATCCACGCGCATTTTCGTGTGCAGGTTCGCCAAGCTTGCCCCAATTGCTGGCCTCATCTCAGAACATGCCCCAGAGCCTGGTCGTTGTCAGTCGCATCTGCGGCACACCGATTCATGCCTCTGTCATGGGACATTTTTGTCACTCATTGCACTGTAACACATCTGATTTTAATCCACGTGCATCCTTGGGTGCAGCTTCGTCTCAAGCGTGCCCCAGTCGTTGTTGGCCCCATTTCAGTACATGCTCCAGAGTTCGCTTGCTGTTAAACGCACAGCGCCGCACCGATTCAAGTCTCTGTCATGGGAAGTTTCTGTCACTCATTTCACTATCGCGCATCTGATTTGAATCCACGTGCATTTTCGTGTGCAGACTTGTCTTAAGCGTGCCCCAGTTGTTGTTGGCCTCATTTCAGTACATGCTCCAGAGCCCGGTCGTCAGTCGCACCTGCGGCGCACCGATTCATGCCTCTGTCATGGGACATTTTTGTCACTCGTTCCACTGTAACACATCTGATTCGAATCTACGCCCATCCTTAGGTGCAGCTTCGTCTCAAGCGTGCCCCAGTCGCTGTTGGCCCCATTTCAGTACATGCTCCAGAGTTCGCTTGCTGTTCCTCGCACAGCGCAGCACCGATTCGTGTCTGTCGTTTCACTGTCACGCATCTGATTCGAACCCACTTGCATTCTCGTGTGCAGGCTCGTCTTAAGCGTGCCCCAGTTGTAGTTGGCCTCAATTCAGTACATGCTTCAGAGCCCGGTCGTTGTCAGTCGAACCTGCGGCGCACCGATTCATGCCTCTGTCATGGGACATTTTTGTCACTAATTTCTCCGACACGCTCCACCATCCGATCCGCTCACTTATAAAAAGGCAGTGCAGCACTGAACAAGTCCATAGATCAAAAGACAATCCCAGTGATCTAGAGTGATTTATAGAATCGGAAACATGCAGATGATGTGAACACAGTGAGAGACCTCCACCAGTAATAAGAATGGCCGCTCATCTCCCAAAGTGGACCCTTTGGTTATAGAGAGTCACAGATACCTTCCCATATGGGTATATACGTCTCAGGCATGTATTGCAGCTCCGGGATAGTTGGATGACAACAGCAGATGGACCGGATCACAAATGACTCCAATGAGGTGTGTGTATATATATATATATATATATATATATATATATATATATAACAGGCAGACCATAGTGTTCTCCGCATATAAAAGGATATTTAATAAAAAGAAATGCACTTGCATGTAAAAGGCACTAAACCAGTGCCGAGTGTAACAGCGTGTATGAAACAGATGCAGTCTGTCGTGTTCAAATCAGCTAGTCATTTCTTCTCCAGGTCAGTCGAGTAGGTCCACCCTGGACGTAATTTTCCCTAAAAAAAAAAAAAAAAAAAAAAACCCTATATAAAAAAAATAAATAAAAGTATGTGTACCAAGCACTTACCAACAGCCGATCTGAATCTAGTCGCAACGTCGGCCCTATGATTCGGATCCTCAGCAATCACAAACCCCTTCAACCACTAACACCATCAGCCGATCTGAGTTTAGTCATATCATCAGTGCAACGACGTGGATCAGGAACATGAGCTCCCTCATCACCTTACATCTACAGCCGTTCCAAATCTAGTCGCATCGTCGGCGCAACGATTCGGATCCTCGGCAATACAAACTTCACCGACCGATCCGAGTCCAGTCGCAGCACCGGCTCAACGTTTAAGATCCTTTACAAACCAAACCCCACCGGTGCTCACACCTCAGCCCGATTCGAACTATTCGCATCAGTGATACCAATAAAGTGGTACTTACAATTCAGATCCCTGGCCTTACGTCCGTTATCAAGCATAAACCTTTACATCTCACTCCATCTGCATATACAATGTTGCGCACGGTCGTTCCTACATACTCAAAATTTCCGCTAACTTTGTTTTCATTTTTCCAATAAAGCGGCTTAATTGCAGTCGCTGCAAGCTTTCCGACTCGAATCGGTCACTCATCTCCAGTAGCAACTTGGCTGCTCACCTATTCTCTGTCGTGCTAAACACTCAAACTAGCTTTCACTACGTTTGTCGTCCCTAAAGCCGACCCGCGTCAGGTCAGTTCTCCAAGACTTCACCCGTACACGGGGGTGTACTAAGGAGCAGCTTCAGTCTCTCCCGGGAATGCTCAATTTGCAGCAAGGATCATTCCCGAGGGTCGATCTCTTTGTATCACGCCTCCTGGTCTTCCTCTCCCAGACACAGGACCCCGATCAGATCCTTAACTTCAGATCCTTAACTTGGACACCGCGGCAGTAGCGGACCTGTCATTATGGGAGGAGTTCCTTACTACGTGAAACAGTATCAAAGTATACCATCAATATCGCCCCCATCACGCTGGTAGTGACAGATGCCGCAGCCTCCACAGGCTTCGCTGCAATTTTTGGCCACTATTGGTTTGCAGGACCATGGCTTCCAGAGACACTCCTAATCCCAGGGTTTACCTGGACTTCCTCCCTGTTCGAACAATACCAGATCGTGGCAGCCACTCAGCTCTGGGGGTCATATCTGGACAGGACAAACCGTGGCCTTCACCACCGACAACCAGGCCACGGCTGATATTATTAGTAAAGGCAAGTCCAAGTCATGTCCTTCCTACGCAGGCCCGTACAACTATGCCCTCAGCACCAGTTAATGTCCACTACCCTCGCTAGTTCCCCATTTGGCCTTCTCCCCAGCCTGGTCATTCAAGCAGCGTTAGACTCGGCCTACCACGGGTTCTTGCGGCCTAGCGAGTTCACCCGCAGCTACCCCGCCGGCCAAGTTCTACGTAGACCTCACTTGGCTCACTACCAAGATTGTTTCATCCTCCACCTGGCACTATCCAAAACCCAGCGATCAGGCACCGGGTTAGACATTTAACTCTAAAAACAAACAATCTCTGGTGTGCAGTAACCTTACTCGATCGCCTTCTGTCACTCCTACCTGAACAGTCAAACTCTTGTCCCCTACTACCTTTCCCGATCAAACCCTTGAGTGCCTGCCAGTTCATCAAACACATGAGAATTCATCGGGGCACAACCAACCATAGGAAGTTGATCCAGGGTTCACCCGGTCGCCTCTCGGGGGATCAGGAAGGAATTTTCTCCCCTGCTGTAGCAATTGGCCTAGGCTCGGCTGGGGTTTTCGCCTTCCTCTGGATCAACGGTGGGGCGGTTAGGTCAATTTGGGTTCTGTCACCTTCACACTCACTCACTCTAACACGCTACCACACCTCAACCCCAGTCAGTGCTCCAGTCGCTCTTATTGTATTGGAGCGGCCTCGGCCACATCCCGGTGTGGGGTCCCAGATCACGACTATTAAGAGACTTGACAGGTGGAAGTCTGCCTGCTTCGTCCAGCACATCCTCCAATCCTCAGGTGGAAATGGCACAAGCATTCACCAAACTTGCTCAATGAACAAAGCTAAAACCAATAAAACTACATCCCTACCTGAATGTTTTTGCCCCCTTATTTTGGCATACCGTCCATCAGATCAGGGCACACTTCAGGTCCATTTCATGTTGTAAGTCTTATGTTAAGTCTATCTATCTTATTCATATCTGTATCGGATATAGGGCTTCAACCATAAGTTAGAAGGCCAGTATGCTGGCCTGAATTTATGGGAGGAGCCCGGGGGGGCTATTTAACCAGCCCACTCACCTGCAGTCTTCGTTGGTTTCCTGTGAGTGATACCCACCCTCCCATTCCCTTTTTAGGGCATTTCTCAAAATTCATTTCTCTCCACAAAATATTCATTCTAATCTTGGGTATGCCCCCTTATTTTGGCATACCGTCCATCAGATCAGGGCACACTTCAGGTCCATTTCATGTTGTAAGTCTTATGTTAAGTCTATCTATCTTATTCATATCTGTATCGGATATAGGGCTTCAACCATAAATATATATATTTAATATATTAGACTGCGGTACCTGTGTTTGTCCACTAGAGGCCGCTGTGGAACGTTTCTTGTCATGTGGACTAGTTTCTTCTCATCAGAGCAAGTCCAGGCAGATGGTGAGTTCTCTTATGGGAAACTGCTTCCTCTGCCATGTTGCAATGCTCGTCCATCCCCTGGCCTGCGGCAAAGGGGCCCTGGCTCTTGTCCCTGGTTTCCATTTTCGAAATTAGCGCCGAAGGCGCACGTGGCCGCGCGCGTGCACGCGCCTCTATATATAGAGGTGAGCCGGGAAAGGGGGCGGAGCCTGGGGGATGACGCTCTGTGCGCGCCGCAGCGCTTCTGCGCATGTGCGGGCATCCCAGCATGTTAAAAACCACAATTTTGTGTGGTGAGCTGGCTATGAAGTACAGAGACAGAGCTGGCAACATTTAAAGAAGGCATACAGCAAGCGGTTGATACAGGCATCCCCTAGAAAGGCACATTAGTAGACACCAACTGTTTCTTATAGCAGCATTTATGCTAGACTATTGTCAGTAACTGGTGTATTTCGGCTGGAATACCTCAGCTTTGTGGCTTAGGAATATGCCGTCTAAAAACTCCGGGACTAGAAATTCCAGGAGGAATAGGGGGTCTCCATCGGGCTCTGAGGATCTTGGGCATGCTTTGGCTGCACCAGTCTCCCCTGAAGAATCAGAGGTTAGTGACCGTAGAGCACCCTCAGGAGTACCTGGTACTGTGGCTGTCCTCAGTTCACCTGCTCCTGTGTATGTAACAGAGGAGGTTTTTTCCTCAGCTCTGGGAGGGCTGGAAGAGAGATTGTCAGCATTGATCGCGGCTTCCCTGTCACAGGAGAAAAGCGCCCGATCTCCGTCTCCTCCCTCAGAGTGCCTGTTAACAGAGCAACAGTCCCATACAGGGATCAACCTACCTGAAGGGGATCAGGATGAGGTCGATTCGGTTGTAGAGGAATCAACAGTGGAAGAGCCGTTCTCAGCATCACATGCTGAAAGGTTATGGGTTCAGTCCCTGACTAATATGGTCCGATCAGCATTTAAAATGCCACTTGCGGAGCCATCATCCACTTCTGTCTCCTCGTTGGGGTCGCTAAAAGCTCCCCAGACTGTTTGTTCCTTTCCGATCCATCCTTTACTGGAAGGGCTCATTTACCAGGATTGGGAGCATCCTGACAAAATATTTACTCCCCCCAAGAGATTTCCGGTGGTCTATCCCATGGAGGATAAGTTCATCAGAAAATGGAGGGTCCCTACAGTGGACGCAGCCATCTCTTGTGTGAATAAATCACTGACATGTCCGGTGGATAATGTCCAAATGTTCAAGGACCCAATAGATAAAAAATTGGAGTCCTTATTAAAATCTGCTTTCTCTACAGCAGGATTGGTGACACAACCAGCAGTGGCAGCTATTGGGGTCTGCCAAGCAGTGAAGGATCAGTTGAAACAGGTCTTAAGGGACTTGCCAGATCAGCAGGCTCTTGCCCTAGCTGATCTACCTAGAGCCTTATGCTTTGCGGTGGACGCTATAAAGGATTCAATCCATCAGGCCTCCCAACTTACGCTGTCTGTGGTACATATGCGCAGGCTTCTATGGCTCAAAAACTGGTCTGCTGAAGCTCCCTGTAAAAAATTGCTGGTCAGCTTCCCATTTCATGGTGAACGCTTATTCGGGGAAGACCTGGACAAATATATCCAGAGAATTTCCAGCGGTAAAAGTACACTTTTGCCGGTTAAAAATAGAGTTAGAGGTCCCTCTTTTAAGAGGCCTGCTTCTCCAGTCCCTAGGACATCGGCTGTGAAACAGTTCCGACGGCCTCCTCGGTCAAATCCCGGAGGTAAAAATCAGGGACAATTGCAGGGTAACAAGAAGCCCTGGAGCAGGAGAGGTACAAAACCTCCCCCAAAGTCAAATGCATGAAGGGTTGCCCCCACCCAATCGGGTGGGGGGAAGACTTCAGTTGTTCACAGAGACCTGGCGGGACACGATCCGAGACAGATGGGTGCTCTCCGCAGTAAATCTGGGATACAAATTGGAGTTAAAAAACTCCCCTCCTTCCCGCTTTATAAGGTCAAACGTGCCAAGGGATCCCCAGAAGAGAGGATCCCTCCTGTTGGCACTAGAACAATTATTGCTCCAAGCAGTAATTATAGAGGTTCCCCTGGAAGAATGGGGGTTCGGGTTTTACTCAAACCTCTTTACAGTCCCGAAGCCAAACGGGGACGTGAGGCCCATATTAAATCTAAAAGGGCTAAACAAATTCCTACATATCAGGACTTTCCGGATGGAGTCGATCCGATCGGTAGCCACTGCCCTACAAGGGGAGGAATGGTTAGCCTCGATCGACATCAAAGATGCTTATTTGCACATTCCCATCTTTCCAGCCCACCAAAAATTTCTACGCTTTGCGGTAGAAGGGCGCCATTTTCAGTTCAGAGCCTTACCCTTCGGTCTGGCCACAGCACCAAGAGTGTTCACAAAAATTCTGGCCCCATTATTGGCCAATCTAAGAACACGAGGTGTAACGATAATGGCATATCTAGACGACTTGTTGCTGATAGACCACTCAGTGGAAAAACTAGAAGTGGTTGTTCACGAGACAATCAAGTATCTGGAATATCACGGTTGGATTATCAACCGAGACAAGTCAGCCCTAAAACCAGTCAAAAGTCTGGAATACTTGGGGCTAAGGCTGGATTCAGACCAGAGAAAAATTTTCTTGCCTCAAGAAAAGGGGTCGTCTTTGAGAGATTTGATCCACTTAGTGGGTTCAAAAAGACAGCCATCCATACGCCTGTGCATGAGGCTGCTGGGAAAAATGGTGGCATCATTCGAAGCAGTACCCTACGGTCAATTCCATTCAAGGAAGTTGCAAAGGGCCATACTGTCAGCCTGGAACAAAAAAGTTCAGGCTCTGGACTTACCAATGTCCTTGTCCCCTTCCGTTCGCAAGAGCCTCCGCTGGTGGTTGGTTCCCCAGAATCTGGAAAGAGGGAAATCCTTCAGTCCGATTTCCTGGAAGGTGGTCACTACAGATGCCAGCCTTATAGGCTGGGGAGCAGTACTGGAGCAATGGTCTCTCCAGGGCAGATGGTCGGATGCGGAAAAGGCCCTGCCCATCAATCTCTTAGAGATACGAGCAGCTCGGTATGCCCTAGTAGCATGGACATCCAAACTCCAAGGGTCCCCTGTCAGAATTCAATCAGACAATGCCACAGCAGTGGCATATATCAATCGTCAGGGGGGCACCAGGAGTCGTGCAGCCCAAAGGGAAGTAAATTACATCCTGAAATGGGCAGAAAGATATGTCCCAGCCATATCTGCGGTATTCATTCCAGGAGTGGAGAATTGGAAGGCGGACTTTCTAAGTCGCCAACAATTATGCCCAGGGGAATGGTCCCTTCATCCCGAGGTTTTCCGGACAATATGTCAGCGGTGGGGAACACCGGATGTAGATCTGTTAGCATCCAGATTCAACACAAAAGTGGACAGGTTTGTCTCTTGGACAAGGGATCCCCTAGCTTGCGGCTCGGATGACCTAGTGTTCCCTTGGGATCAGTTCAAGCTGATATATGCATTCCCACCGCCACAATTGTTACCTCGATTACTCCGCAGAATCAGGGTAGAAAAGAAACCAGTGATTCTGGTGGCTCCAGCGTGGCCCTGAAGAGCATGGTACGCGGAGATTGTAAAAATGTCTGTGGGGAGTCCTTGGACCCTCCCACATCGTCCGGACCTGCTTTCGCAAGGACCGATATACCACCCTTCCTTACCAGCCCTAGGTTTGACGGCCTGGCTATTGAAGCCCACATTCTAAAAAAGAGAGGGCTCTCTAATGCTGTGGTATCTACCATGATCAATGCCAGGAAGCCGGTATCCAGGCAGATCTATTATAGAATCTGGAAGGCGTACATCGCCTGGTGTGAGGCCAAGAAATGGCATCCACGTAAATACGTAATAGGTAGGATTCTGGACTTCCTACAATGGGCTGTAGATAGGAAGCTTGCCTTGAGTACTATCAAGGGTCAGATTTCGGTCTTGTCAATATTTTTTCAAAGGCCCTTGGCTTCGCATTCACTAGTCAAAGCCTTTATACAAGGAGTGATGCGTATTAGTCCTCCGGTTAATATTCCCATATGTCCATGGGATCTAAACTTGGTTCTGTCGGTTTTACAGAAACAACCATTTGAACCATTACAGCATATTTCCTTGGTGCTTCTCACCAGGAAATTGATTTTTCTAGTAGCCATTTGTTCGGCTAAAAGAGTGTCGGAATTAGCAGCTATGTCCTGTAAAGAGCCATATCTGGTTATCCATAAGGACAGAGTAGTATTACGTCCTCAGCCAGCCTTTCTTCCTAAGGTGGTATCGAGGTTTCATTTGAACCAAGATGTGGTTCTTCCTTCTTTTTTCCCCAAACCTACTTCGGTAGAGGAAAAGTTATTGCATTCTTTGGATGTAGTAAGAGCAGTTAAAGCTTATCTAAAAGCCACTGCTCAGATTCGCAGAACGGATACTTTGTTTATTCTGCCGGAAGGCCCCAGAAAGGGTCAGGCAGCGTCAAAAATAGGATTTTTATAACAGCTTACCTGTAAAATCCTTTTCTTGGAGTACATCACGGGACACAGAGCGACATAGTCATTACTAATGGGTTATATAGATACCGTCAGGTGCTGGCACTGGCAACTTCCAAAACCGGAAGTACCCTCCCCTATATAAGCCCCTCCCATCCGGGAGCACCTCAGTTTTGTAGCAAAGCAATAAGTGTCCCCAATGAGGGGCGGGAGCTCTGTGTCCCGTGATGTACTCCAAGAAAAGGATTTTACAGGTAAGCTGTTATAAAAATCCTATTTTCTTTCTCGTACATCACGGGACACAGAGCGACATAGTCATTACTAATGGGATGTCCTAAAGCAATGCCAAATGAGGGGGGGGATACACCATATATAAGCTGAGCGCTATCAGACATGAGGATCTTTTGCGGCCTGCAACACACTGCGCCCAAAGGCGACATCCTCCTGACTTCTAACGTCCACCTGGTAGAACCTAGTAAACGTGTGTACTGAAGACCATGTTGCGGCCTTACAGATTTGAGCCAGGGAGGCCTGGTGATGCACTGCCCATGAAGTTCCAACTGCTCTCGTGGAGTGCGCTCTAACTTTGAACGGAGGCGGTCTCCTTCTCAAGCCATAGGCTTGTATTATGACCTGTCGAATCCACCTGGCTAAAGTAGATTTTGACGCTGCCTGACCCTTTCTGGGGCCTTCCGGCAGAATAAACAAAGTATCCGTTCTGCGAATCTGAGCAGTGGCTTTTAGATAAGCTTTAACTGCTCTTACTACATCCAAAGAATGCAATAACCTTTCCTCTACCGAAGTAGGTTTGGGGAAAAAAGAAGGAAGAACCACATCTTGGTTCAAATGAAAACTCGATACCACCTTAGGAAGAAAGGCTGGATGAGGACGTAACACTACTCTGTCCTTATGGATAACCAGATATGGCTCCTTACAGGACATAGCTGCTAATTCCGATACTCTTTTAGCCGAACAAATGGCTACTAGAAAAATCAATTTCCTTGTGAGAAGCACCAAGGAAATATGCTGTAATGGTTCAAATGGTTGTTTCTGTAGAACCGACAGAACCAAGTGTAGATCCCATGGACATATGGGAATATTAACCGGAGGACTAATACGCATCACTCCTTGTATAAAGGCTTTGACTAGTGAATGCGAAGCCAAGGGCCTTTGAAAAAATATTGACAAGGCCGAAATCTGACCCTTGATAGTACTCAAGGCAAACTTCCTATCTACAGCCCATTGTAGGAAGTCCAGAATCCTACCTATTACGTATTTACGTGGATGCCATTTCTTGGCCTCACACCAGGCGATGTACGCCTTCCAGATTCTATAGTAGATCTGCCTGGATACCGGCTTCCTGGCATTGATCATGGTAGATACCACAGAATTAGAGAGCCCTCTCTTTTTTAGAATGTGGGCTTCAATAGCCAGGCCGTCAAACCTAGGGCTGGTAAGGAAGGGTGGTATATCGGTCCTTGCGAAAGCAGGTCCGGACGATGTGGGAGGGTCCAAGGACTCCCCACAGACATTTTTACAATCTCCGCGTACCATGCTCTTCGGGGCCACGCTGGAGCCACCAGAATCACTGGTTTCTTTTCTACCCTGATTCTGCGGAGTAATCGAGGTAACAATTGTGGCGGTGGGAATGCATATATCAGCTTGAACTGATCCCAAGGGAACACTAGGGCATCCGAGCCGCACGCTAGGGGATCCCTTGTCCAAGAGACAAACCTGTCCACTTTTGTGTTGAATCTGGATGCTAGCAGATCTACATCCGGTGTTCCCCACCGCTGACATATTGTCCGGAAAACCTCGGGATGAAGGGACCATTCCCCTGGGCATAATTGTTGGCGACTTAGAAAGTCCGCCTTCCAATTCTCCACTCCTGGAATGAATACCGCAGATATGGCTGGGACATATCTTTCTGCCCATCTCAGGATGTAATTTACTTCCCTTTGGGCTGCACGACTCCTGGTGCCCCCCTGACGATTGATATATGCCACTGCTGTGGCATTGTCTGATTGAACTCTGACAGGGGACCCTTGGAGTTTGGATGTCCATGCTACTAGGGCATACCGGGCTGCTCGTATCTCTAAGAGATTGATGGGCAGGGCCTTTTCTGCTTCTGACCACTTGCCCTGGAGAGACCATTGCTCCAGTACTGCTCCCCAGCCTATAAGGCTGGCATCTGTAGTGACCACCTTCCAGGAAATCGGACTGAAGGATTTCCCTCTTTCCAGATTCTGGGGAACCAACCACCAGCGGAGGCTCTTGCGAACGGAAGGGGACAAGGAGAATGGTAAGTCCAGAGCCTGAACTTTTTTGTTCCAGGCTGACAGTATGGCCCTTTGCAACTTCCTTGAATGGAATTGACTGTAGGGTACTGCTTCGAATGATGCCACCATTTTTCCCAGCAGCCTCATGCACAGGCGTATGGATGGCTGTCTTTTTGAACCCACTAAGTGGATCAAATCTCTCAAAGACGACCCCTTTTCTTGAGGCAAGAAAATTTTTCTCTGGTCTGAATCCAGCCTTAGCCCCAAGTATTCCAGACTTTTGACTGGTTTTAGGGCTGACTTGTCTCGGTTGATAATCTAACCGTGATATTCCAGAAACTTGATTGTCTCGTGAACAACCACTTCTAGTTTTTCCACTGAGTGGTCTATCAGCAACAAGTCGTCTAGATATGCCATTATCGTTACACCTCGTGTCCTTAGATTGGCCAATAATGGGGCCAGAATTTTTGTGAACACTCTTGGTGCTGTGGCCAGACCGAAGGGTAAGGCTCTGAACTGAAAATGGCGTCCTTCTACCGCAAAGCGTAGAAATTTTTGGTGGGCTGGAAAGATGGGAATGTGCAAATAAGCATCTTTGATGTCGATCGAGGCTAACCATTCCTCCCCTTGTAGGGCAGTGGCTACCGATCGGATCGACTCCATCCGGAAAGTCCTGATATGTAGGAATTTGTTTAGCCCTTTTAGATTTAATATGGGCCTCACGTCCCCGTTTGGCTTCGGAACTGTAAAGAGGTTTGAGTAAAACCCGAACCCCCATTCTTCCAGGGGAACCTCTATAATTACTGCTTGGAGCAATAATTGTTCCAGTGCCAACAGGAGGGATCCTCTCTTCTGGGGATCCCTTGGCACGTTTGACCTTATAAAGCGGGAAGGAGGGGAGTTTTTTAACTCCAATTTGTATCCCAGATTTACTGCGGAGAGCACCCATCTGTCTCGGATCGTGTCCCGCCAGGTCTCTGTGAACAACTGAAGTCTTCCCCCCACCCGATTGAGTGGGGGCAACCCTTCATGCATTTGACTTTGGGGGAGGTTTTGTACCTCTCCTGCTCCAGGGCTTCTTGTTACCCTGTAACTGTCCCTGATTTTTACCTCCGGGATTTGACCGAGGAGGCCGTCGGAACTGTTTCACAGCCGATGTCCTAGGGACTGGAGAAGCCGGCCTCTTAAAAGAGGGACCTCTAACTCTATTTCTAACCGGCAAAAGTGTACTTTTACCGCTGGAAATTCTCTGGATATACTTGTCCAGGTCTTCCCCGAATAAGCGCTCACCATGAAATGGGAAGCTGACCAGCAATTTTTTACAGGGAGCTTCAGCAGACCAGTTTTTGAGCCATAGAAGCCTGCGCATATGTACTACAGACAGCGTAAGGCGGGAGGCCTGATGGATTGAATCCTTTATGGCGTCCACCGCAAAGCATAAGGCTCTAGGTAGATCAGCTAGGGCAAGAGCCTGCTGATCTGGCAAGTCCCTTAAGACCTGTTTCAACTGATCCTTCACTGCTTGGCAGACCCCAATAGCTGCCACTGCTGGTTGTGTCACCAATCCTGCCGTAGAAAAAGCAGATTTTAATAAGGACTCCAATTTTTTATCTATTGGGTCCTTGAACATTTGGACATTATCCACCGGACATGTCAGTGATTTATTCACACAAGAGATGGCTGCGTCCACTGTAGGGACCTTCCATTTTCTGATGAACTTATCCTTCATGGGATAGACCACCGGAAATCTCTTAGGGGGAGTAAATATTTTGTCAGGATGCTCCCAATCCTGGTAAATGAGCCCTTCCAGTAAAGGATGGATTGGGAAGGAACAAACAGTCTGGGGAGCTTTTAGCGACCCCAACGAGGAGACAGAAGTGGATGATGGCTCCGCAAGTGGCATTTTAAATGCTGATCGGACCATATTAGTCAGGGACTGAACCCATAACCTTTCAGCATGTGATGCTGAGAACGGCTCTTCCACTGTTGATTCCTCTACAACCGAATCGACCTCATCCTGATCCCCTTCAGGTAGGTCGATCCCTGTATGGGACTGTTGCTCTGTTAACAGGCACTCTGAGGGAGGAGACGGAGATCGGGCGCTTTTCTCCTGTGACAGGGAAGCCGCGATCAATGCTGACAATCTCTCTTCCAGCCCTCCCAGAGCTGAGGAAAAAACCTCCTCTGTTACATACACAGGAGCAGGTGAACTGAGGACAGCCACAGTACCAGGTATTCCTGAGGGTGCTCTACGGTCACTAACCTCTGATTCTTCAGGGGAGACTGGTGCAGCCAAAGCATGCCCAAGATCCTCAGAGCCCGATGGAGACCCCCTATTCCTCCTGGAATTTCTAGTCCCGGAGTTTTTAGACGGCATATTCCTAAGCCACAAAGCTGAGGTATTCCAGCCGAAATACACCAGTTACTGATAATAGTCTAGCATAAATGCTGCTATAAGAAACAGTTGGTGTCTACTAATGTGCCTTTCTAGGGGATGCCTGTATCAACCGCTTGCTGTATGCCCTTTTTTAAATGTTGCCAGCTCTGTCTCTGTACTTCATAGCCAGCTCACCACACAAAAATGTGGTTTTTAACATGCTGGGACGCCCGCACATGCGCAGAAGCGCTGCAGCGCGCACAGAGCGTCATCCCCCAGGCTCCGCCCTCTTTCCCGGCTCACCTCTATATATAGAGGCGCGTGCACGCGCACGCGCGCGGCCATGTGCGCCTTCGGCGCTAATTTTGAAAAATGGAAACTAGGGACAAGAGCCAGGGCCCCTCTTTGCCGCAGGCCGGGGGATGGATGAGCATTGCAACATGGCAGAGGAAGCAGTTTCCCATAAGAGAACTCACCATCTGCCTGGACTTGCTCTGCTGAGAAGAAACTAGTCCACATGACAAGAAAACATTCCACAGCGGCCTCTAGTGGACAAACACAGGTACCGCAGTCTAATATATTAAATATATATAAAAAAATTTTTTTTTTTTCTTGACCACCATTAAAAATTATTACATTTTTTTAGTAGTTACAGGCATGCACAGAATTTTGCGGGAATACCATTAGGTAACAGACAGAAAGACAAATTAGGCTTGGGGGTCCCCCAATAGAACCAAGTTCCTGGGGGCCCCCACTTACCTGTTCCCCGCCGCAGGACTTTGTTTGGTCCACAAAAGCCCAAACTTCACCTATCACGGCAGGCATTGTAATTAAACCTTCAGGGACCGGGTTCCCAAGGATTCCACTCCCCTGGACCTGTATAGCACCCTGCACAGAAAACATCTTGGTCGTGGGTATGACCAGAGCTCTGGATCCCAGGGTCCAGCTCTCCTAAGAGAAGCATTACAGGCAAAACCTTGCTCTTCTTTGCAAGGCCCGGGTACCGACCATTTAGCTATGAAGCTTTTTTGGTCGGATCCGGAATAGCTTACTGAGGCCCAAAAGAACCTGTACGCAAGCTCAGTGAAAAACACATGTTTCTTCTTGGCCAACACCTTAGACACTGGCAAAAAACTGAGGTGCTCCCGGATGGGAGGGGCTTATATAGGGGAGGGTACTTCCGGTTTTGGAAGTTGCCAGTGCCAGCACCTGACGGTATCTATATAACCCATTAGTAATGACTATGTCGCTCTGTGTCCCGTGATGTACGAGAAAGAAATCTACTTTAGCCAGGTGGATTCGACAGGTCATAATACAAGCCTATGGCTTGAGAAGGAGACCGCCTCCGTTCAACGTTAGAGCGCACTCCACGAGAGCAGTTGGAACTTCATGGGCAGTGCATCACCAGGCCTCCCTGGCTCAAATCTGTAAGGCCGCAACATGGTCTTCAGTTCACACGTTTACTAGGTTCTACCAGGTGGACGTTAGAAGTCAGGAGGATGTCGCCTTTGGGCGCAGTGTGTTGCAGGCCGCAAAAGATCCTCATGTCTGATAGCGCTCAGCTTATATATGGTGTATCCCCCCCCTCATTTGGCATTGCTTTAGGACATCCCATTAGTAATGACTATGTCGCTCTGTGTCCCGTGATGTACGAGAAAGAAAATAGGATTTTTATAACAGCTTACCTGTAAAATCCTTTTCTTGGAGTACATCACGGGACACAGAGCTCCCGCCCCTCTTTGGGGACACTTATTGCTTTGCTACAAAACTGAGGTGCTCCCGGATGGGAGGGGCTTATATAGGGGAGGGTACTTCCGGTTTTGGAAGTTGCCAGTGCCAGCACCTGACGGTATCTATATAACCCATTAGTAATGACTATGTCGCTCTGTGTCCCGTGATGTACTCCAAGAAAAGGATTTTACAGGTAAGCTGTTATAAAAATCCTATCGTATATTCCTCCAGAAGACAAAAATCTGCATCATTAAGATTCAAATATTAACCACTTTCCACCCGGCCTATAGCAGAATGACGGCCGGGCGGTGGTTTCGTTATCCTGACTGGCCGTCATATGACATCCAGCAGGATAACAGCCGCCATGCGCCCGTGGGGGTGCGCATCGCGGCGAACGATGGTAGGGTGTGTCAGTTTGAAACACCTCTACACCGATCTCGGTAAAGAGCCTCCGGAAGAGGCTCTTTACCACGTGATCAGCCATGTTCAATCACGGCTGATCACAATGTAAACAGGAAGAGCCGCTGATCGCCTTTTTCTCACTCGCGTCTGACAGACGCGAGTAGAGGAGAGCCGATCGGCTGCTCTCCTGACAGGGGGGGTATGTGCTGATAGTTTATCAGCGCAGCCCCCCCTCGGATCACCACACAGGACCACCAGCATGCCGCCCAGGATCACCAGAGATGGGCATCCACACTGGACCACTAGGTATGCCCCCTAGACCACCAGGGAATGCCAATCTGTGTCAAGGCAACTGCCAATCAATGCCCAGGCAGCTGCCAACCAGTGGCCACTCAAAATCCCTGCCGGTGCCGACCCAAAATCCCTGCCAGTGCCACCAAAGATACCCATCATTGTTCTATATCAGTGCTGCATGTCAGTGCCCATTAGTGCCCATCAGTGCCATGTATCAATGCCCATCAGTGCGCAGCAGTGCCGCCTATCAGTGCCCATCAGTGCCTAGCAGTGCCGCCTATCAATGTCACCCATAAGTACCCACCATTGCAGCCTTTTAGTGCCCATCAGTGTCTCCTATCAGTGCCAATCAGTGCCACCCATGAGTGCCCATCAGTGCGGCCTATCAAGGCCCATCAGGGCTGAATATCAGTGCCACCCAACAGTGCTGCCTTATCAGTGCCCGTCAGTGAAGGAGAAAACTTACTTATTTACAAAATTTTATAACAGAAAAATAGAAAAACTTAAATTTTTTTCAAAATTTTCGGTCTTTTTTTATTTGTATAGCAAAAATTTAAAACCACAGAGGTGATCAAATACCACCAAAAGAAATCTCTATTTGTGGGAACAAATTGATAAAAATTCTGTTTGGGTGTAGTGTAGCATAACCGCGCAATTGTCCTTTAAACAGCGAAGTGCAGAAACTTGAAAATTGGCTTGGGCAGGAAGGGGCGTAAGTGCATGGTATTGAAGTGGTTAAATACAGTATACATTTGAAAAAAATACAGAAGACATATCCCTAAGAGAACATATCCCATGCAGCAATTAAAACATTTCACATGTAAGTCTGCATATAGTAGGCCATATAATCATCTGCATCCTGAGTCTTGAGTCCCAGGCTGAGCTTATCCAGGTCAAAGTGCATAAGACTTAAAATCAATAACAGACATTCCATAATATAAATGACCACAGAGCTCAAATTTAATGAAGCATATGTATATCCTGTGTGTTACCCCCCGCAAAAAAACATCCTCAATATAAACAATAGCCTGTATACAGAATGAACTGGTGTCTCCCCTGATATGGAAATGTAGTTGGTCAAGTGTCTATATGCATTTTGAGTCTCGCATTCCAAAAATTCCGTTTTTTTTTCTCAAAGCTCCTCATTTCAGGTTCATAAACAACACACCCTATCTTCTAGTTAGATAATATTGGTAGAAGTTTGTATTCCTCATATGTAAGTTAAACACCCATTTTGCATGAATTATAAATGTTTAAAAAACAGTTTTGTGCAAAATTTGCTTTTAAAAGCATTCATCGATAAATGTTAATGTTTCGGGATAGTATCAGAAAAAGAGATATTGCAAATGAAAATGTTACAGTCTGTTAGGAAATTTTAAAATACACATTACTGTCCAGAAATATACCAACTGGCATTTTGTTGAGAATAGATAAGCATACGTAGAGCTTTATGCTGCACATCAAGTAACATAAATGTATTTCAATGTCTGGAGAGAATTTGCTACAGCCACACATGCAGTAGTACATTTTATTAGTTGTTAACTGTTTTACCTAATAAATATAATATTTTTTTCATTTTAGATATAATTATAATTGTATGTTATTCAATTAATTTTTTTTAGTGGGATTACAACTTACTAGGGATGAGCCGAACACCCCACCCCCCCGCTTCGGTTCGCACCAGAACCTGCGAACGGACCCAAAGTTCGCGCAAACTTTAGAACCCTATTAAATACAATGAACGCGAACGTTCAAAATCAAAAGTGCTAATTATAACGGCCAATATGCAAGTTAATGTCCAAAAAAGGGTTTGGGGACCCGAGTTCTGCCCCAGGGGACATGTATCAATGCAAAAATAAGTTTTAAAAACTGCCGTTTTTTCGGGAGCAGTGATTGTAATGATGCATAAAGTGGAAAAAAAGTGAAATACTCCTTTAAATATTGTACCTGGGGGGTGTCTGAAGTATGCCTGTGAAGTGGCACGAGTTTCCCGTGTTTAGAACTGTCCCTGCACAAAATGACATTTCTAAAGGAAAAAAAGTCATTTAAAACTGCTTGCGGCTTTAATGTAATGTATGGTCCCGGCAATATGGATGAAAATCATTGAGAAAAATGGCATGGGTACAACCCCCCCCCCCACCCCCAGCCCACTACCAGCTCCTTTGGGTCATGTATGGATATTAAGGGGAACCCCACACCCAAAGTAAAAAAAGGCCCTATATACTCTGAACAGCAGTATACAGGCGGTGCAAACAAGACAGGGACTGTAGGTTTGTTCTTAAGTAGAATCTGTTTGTAATTTTGAACAGGTACATTTTTTAAGTGTAGCTCCAGCCAAAAAATATATTTTTAAGCTTTTTGGAAAACATAGGGAAGGGTTATCACCCCGGTAACATTTGTTTTGCTGTCTGTGCAGTGTGCACCTGTTCAGAACATTTCACCTCACTTTCCGTCCCAATGACAAATGTTTTTTGAAAATTTGGGGTTTTTAGTGAAACAAGGATTGGTGAAAAAGCATCAGTGGAGAGGAGACACCTTTTCCCTTATTAACACTTACAGGAGAGAATTTCCCTTCCTAGGGGTAGATTTCCTCTCACTTCCTGTTGTCTCCTTCCGTTTGCAAGTAGGAGTCGTTTGTAAGTTGGATGTTTGAAAGTAGGGGCCTGCCGTATATACTCTGCAGAAATTTGGCCCTTAGGTGTTGGTGTTGCCACAACACTGTAAGCCCTCACAGTTACTCTTGGTAGGCGCTGGAACACCCTGCTGTGAACTATTATATCAAGGATTCTAATTACATGCCATTGTTGAACAGTGGTAGGAAAAATTGGGCCTTTGGTAGTGGTGCTGGTGCCACAACACTGTAAGTCCTCCCAGTTACTCTTGGTGGGTGCAGGAATGGGCCCAGCTGTGAAATATTAGATCAAGAATTGTAATTACATGCCCCTGTTGAACAGGGACAGAAAAATTGGGCCTTAGGCACTGGTGCCACAACACTGCAACCCCTCACAGATACTGTACTTGGGGCGCAGCAATGAGCCCTGTTGCAAAGTATTGCAGTATAGTGGTGCAGTATAGTGGTGGTATTGCAGTATAGTGGTGGTGGTGTTGCCACAACACTGTAAGCCCTCACAGTTACTCTTGGTGGGCGCAGAAATGGGCCCTGCTGTGAATTATTATATCAAGAATTGTAATTACATGCCCCTGTTGAACAGGGGCAGAAAAATTGGGCCTTTGTTGGTGGTGGATGTGGTGGTGTTGCCACAACACTGTAAGCCCTCACAGTTACTCTTGGTGGGCGCAGGAATGGGCCCTGCTGTGAATTATTAGATCAAGAATTGTAATTACATGCCCCTGTTGAACAGGGGCAGAAAAATGGGCCTTAGGCACTGTTGCCACTACACTGCAACCCCTCACAGATACTGTACTTGGAGCGCAGCAATGAGCCCTGTTGCAAAGTATTGCATCAAAAATTGTAATTACACGCCCATGTTAAACAGGGGCAGAAAAATTGGACCTTAGGCACTGGTGCTTGTGCCACAACACTGCAACCCCTCACAGATACTGTAGTTGGAGCACAGCAATGAGCCCTGCCCTGCCCTGTGTGTCTATCTTTGCTGGGAGACATGGTCATATTGAAATCTCCGCCAATCACTAGAAAAGGTTGTGAAAATTTGTCCAGGATGTCAAACATGTTAGTGAGGCAATGGACCTGACCAGAATTAGGAGAATAAACATTAACTATAGTAAGGGATTGGGTGAGGAACGAGCAATCTAGGATAATAAATATGCCCTGGGAGTCCAAGTGGGAGGATTTGACTCTTAAAGGATAGGAGCGACTAATTAAGATCACTACGCCTGCTTTCCCAGACGGATCAGAGGCAATGAAGGATGTCGGGAAATGTTTACTAGCAAATTTAAGGGACCCCCCCCCCCGAGCGAAAGTGAGTCTCCTGGACCAAAATTACATCAGCTTTGGATGCTTTAAACTCTTTCAAAGCCAACCATCTCTTTTGAATAGAGTTTAAACCTTTCACATTACAAGTAAAAAACTTTAACGCCATTGCAGTTTAACCTGATGGATAAGCATAAGATAAATTACATAGCATACATTGGGTGGAAGATTCCATGGTGCAAAGGTCATATAAAAGGTAAAAAAAAAAACATAACAACATTTAGTATAGTAGTAGCATTGTAACAGGAACATAACAAGTCTATAAAAAGGACCTGAGGAGAAAAAAAACAAAAATAAAACTAAAAATGAAAGTTGAAAAAAAAAAATTGAAAAAAATTAAGAAAAAAAGAACAATCTTTGCTGTGGTCAAAGAGAAGCCTGGAAGGCCGAGCGCCTCCAGGAAATGCAGGTCTAAGCCTGGGACTGGGAATGGGAGCATGAGGACCACCAAAAAAGGAGGGGACAGTCCCCCTTCACCTTCCAAAGCATCTAGGCCTGTATAACAAACTAGAAACTGTGGGAACAAACAAATTCCTGATCCAGGGTGCCATAAAAACAACAGGCAGCACACCTCATGGGCAAGGGGGCGAACAGGCCCACTTGAAAAGAGGTGGGCCAGACAGGAACATCAAAGGGCCATATAAAATTGGTAACCAAGGCTGTAGCCATGTGTATGGATCTTCAGGTTGGGAATCTAGAAGAAGGGCACCTCTGGGTTGTGAAGTTGGATTTAAATGCCTTCTGCCGCACCGGGGTCCAGATGCAGCCTGGAGCTGTCGGTGTCTTAGGAGTAGCAGGAAGCGGCATAGGATCATCGTCAGGAAGAGGTTGTAGGCCTAAGTTGCGTAGAAAATTATCACTTTCATGGAGATCACGTAGGGAATATTGTACGCCTTCACGGAATGCAGAGAGGCGAAATGGGAACCCCTAACGATACATGATCTTGTGGTTCTGGAGATGAAGTGTCAGTGGGCGTAAATTTCATCGTCTGGCTAGTGTGATAGGAGAGAGATCACTAAAGATCTGGATCTTGGATCCTTTGAAATCTAGCCTGGATCGGTTGCGGGTGGCGATAGTGAGTGCCTCTTTACTGTCGTAGTAGTGAAATCTGACAATCACGTCTCTCGGGTTGGCTCCATCCGGGGGTTTAGGAGCAAGGGATCTGTGGGCCCTGTCCAGACACCAATCAATGTCAGGGATGTTAGGGGCTACCACATTAAACAGGCTTAGAAGATAGGGGTGGAGGTCTCTGTCTTCCACTGCTTCAGCAATACCTCTGATTCACAGGTTCTGTCTGCGTTCCCTATTTTCAAGGTCCTCCTGCTGTGCTTGGAGCTGGGTGACTGAGTGTTTAGTGGTGGCATTGTCCTCCTCGAGGACTTGAACATACTGTACTAGTTCATCAAACTTAGATTCCAGGGTGTCAGTGCGTTCTCCCAATTGGCCTATTTCTCTTCTCAGTTCTTTGACAAGAATTTACCCACCTCCTGTGCAATGTTATGGGTAATTGCTTGGAGTAAAGATTGTATTTTGGCATCTAGTATTTTTGCCGTTAATGGGGGGGGCGACCCCTGTACCAGTGTGGGGGCAATATCAAAGAGAGTACCTGTCTCAAGCTCGTAACGCTCCGGAGGGTCCGGCGCGCCGTCCTGGCTACTCGAGGCCATGGATGAGGGCCTGTGTAGGAAGTGGTCCATGGTGGAGAAGGCCCGAGGCTGGAGGACTCCGGCGTAGGTCTGCCTCTGATCTCCAATCCTGCCCCTGGGGTGCGCACCCGCTGCTGGAGTCTGAGGAGGTAACTCCCGTGGCTAGCAAAGCTTCGGATCAGTCAGTGGGAGTCCCGGGAAGGCGGCGGGGGACGGAGCTCTAGTCTCACACGTCCGCCATATTCATAAGCCACGCATGCGCTCCGGGTCTGGTGTAGTAAAGCTAACACTTTAATGCTGAGGCATATATTCTCAAAATTGCACTTCCCATCATTTATCAAACTGAATGGAACTATCACTAATTTGCCAAGACCTCCTGCTGATGATACATCCCATTTACATAGTAACCTGAAGGGAATCTGCCCTTGACATATTAAAATGTGGCAGCCTTTCTGTTGCAATATTTTGCAATTTTTTAAATTACAAACAAGCGCAATTTTTTTAACATTAGCGCGGTAGCTGATCCAGGTATAACTTGCAGTGCCACTCTAAGCTGAGATAAAGATCTCCCTGCCGGTTGCAGTGATGGGAGCAGGTGCCTATGCACCATTCAGGGGTGTAGAAGCAACATCAGAGAAAGGATGGAGCACCACTCACTGATCCAGTGCGTGAATATGTGAATGAGTGTGGCCTCAGCCAGTGCCGCTCCAGCTACGCCCCCTGACATGTTTCACCCCGCACAGGGGTTTGGTCACAGAGGTTAGCATGGGAGCTGTTCATGTAGAAGTTTTCTAACTTGCCAAAGTACAACTTAAATTAAATATGTGTAATCAAATCATGAGAAACTCACCCAGACGTATTAGTGGAAAGAGGAGAGCCACATGAGCTACATGCAGACATAATAGGTGGATGATGAAATTCTCCGGGATAGTCTCTAGTGGTATTTCCTTCTTCTCTTCTCCCTCCCTTATTTTTATTTCCCCCCCCCCCTCTCTTCTCCCTTTTGTAGGGACTCCTGCAGTGTGTTGGTATTTGTTTATATGTAATGTGTCTTATGTTTTATATATTATTATAATGTGGTATGTTCTTTATCATTACCTATAGGATGTGGATAATGTTTTTTTTTTGTTGTTACGTAATTCAAATTTCAATAAAATCAGAGTTGAAGAAATTCTCTGGGTTTTGTCTCACTCCTCTGGTGTAAGCAGTATTTCTAAAACAGTTACTTCCCCATCCTGGCACATGCACTGCTGCCTATGTCTGTTAATATGGTGCATGTTGATAGAACAATTTACAAGGGAATTCTTATTGGTGTAGCCAAAATAAAATAAGCTTGTGTCTGCATGCATTTTTGTTAGGCCCCTTTCACACTGGGGCGGGCAGGTGCGGTGGCGGTATAGCGGCGCGATTTTCAGCGCCGCTATACCGTCGTTATTACCACGGTATGCGGCCGCTAGCGGGGTGAATTTAACCCCCGCTAGCGCCCGAAAAAGGGTTAATACCGCCCGCAAACCGTGACTTTTGGAGCGGTCCTGCTAGCGCACCGCTTCAGTGTGAAAGCCTTCGGGCTTTCACATTGAAGAATACAGGGCACAATTTTTTCAGGTGGTATAACAGCGCTATCATTAGCGCTAAACCGCCTGAAAAACGTGCCAGTGTGAAAGGGGCCTTACTGATGTTGAACAATCAAAAATATACAGTATATCTACTATTAAAACAACTTAGTAAGACAAGCTTTGGTCATTATTTTTTTTAGACAATATTTATAATATAAATAAAGAAAGTTGTTATTATTTGTATTTGGCAAAATGTTTTTACTTTTGTGTGGAAGATATGTACATCACTCTACTAAAGCCTTATGATCTGATTTAACTGAATAGGGAAGAATAGAGAACCAATGGCAGTGTAAATTTGTAGAAATCTTTGTTAAGTGTGATTCCTAATGGGGACATACATTAAACCACAATTTTCACTCTATTAGTTTGAGATGCAAACTTTCACTTGCTACATGTTTAATAATGTGATTGCCAAATGGTGGTGGGCTTCAGGATTGACAGGGAAATACCTTTTTGGGCATTTTTATTCTTTTTTAATAAAGGTCTTTTGAGTGTCTTTATTTCCCGGTTACAACTTTTTTTGTGAATAAGTAGGGCTTATACTATATGTGCTCTATTCTCATTTATATGGGGAGGGTTGTATCTCGAGGCTCCCTTATTATTAAAGAGTGCTTTCAGATTCCAATAAGTAGCCCACCAGCAGACCACTCAGCTTGCAGACAACCACTGGGCAAGGGTTTTGGAGAGGAAGCCCTTGTCCTCATCAACATGGGGAAAAGGTGATTTGCCAAGGGGGTGCCCCCTTGCAAGGCACTCAACTGTGTTGAGGGCATGTGGCCTGGTATGTTTCAGGAGGGAAGGTGCATGCTTGATCCCACCTTTCCTGGCCAGTCAATATGCATGCTCAGATTAAGTATCTGAAATGGATTTTTCTGGGGAAACCAAACTTGTTTTTGTGCATTAAGTACCCTCTTAAAATCCATACCAGACTAAAAGGGTCTGGTATGTAATTGCTCTATGCAATTTTCAGTTTTGTTGTATAATGTCGTACAGCAAAAATGACATTTATAAAGAAAAAAAATGATACAATTTAAATTGCTGGTAAATTACTGTCATTGCCAGCTTCTTAACAAAAAAACAACAAAAAACTACACATTAATCCCTCCAAATGTCCCAGAAAATAAATAGCAGATCCTTGGAGGGATCCATTGTAAATGTCAGTGCTGCTGCAGCACTTTCTGCACATCACATCCCTTCACCGGCAGGATCAACCATTTAATGGCTACAGCATGGACTTAGATTGCCGTGAGGGCGTACATCGACATCCTCCCGTGATTGCGCTGCCTGCGAGCCCCCTGCAGCGCATGAGTAGCACGCTTTATGATCACTGAGTACATAGACGTCCTCCCATGAATGCGCTGCCCAGGTGCTCCCTGCAGAGCACGGGAGCGGCACACTTTATGATCACTGAGTCATTGGGACTCAGCTGATCACAGATTGGAGAAAAAAATAAGCCGATAACTGGCTTGTGTAAACGGGACATCAGCCCCACACAGTGACAGCCACTGCTGCTAACCAGTGCCCACCAGTGTCACCTACCATTGCCCATCAGTACTGCTATATGGTGCCCACCAGTGCCACCTATCAGTGCCCATTAGTGCTGCCAATCAGTGTTCATCATCAGTGCCACCTGTCAGTACTGCCTAATAGTGCCACCTACCAGTGCCCATCAGTGCCACCTATCAGTATACATTTTCAGTCTTTTTTTGTTTGTTTAGCAATAAGTAAAAACCCAATGGTAATTAAAAACCACCAAAAGAAAGCTCTATTTGTGTGAAGTAAATTATAAAAATGTTGTATGGGTACAGTGTTGCATGACCGCGCAATTGTCATTCAAAGAGTGACAGCGCTGAAAGCTGAAATTGGCCTGGGCAGGAAGGGGGTATAAGTGCCCAGTAAGTAAGTGGTTAAAACACACATGCACCCACCCTGCTAGTCTGTGCTAGTGGCACACATAAATCCATGCAGCTTTTGCTACGTGATGCACCAAATATTCCAACAGCACACCCACATCCATGTAATATAAAGGTCTGCAGTTAACACACACAATTCTATGAATTTTATGTATGATTGTGTTTTCTAGGTCTTTTTACAAACAAGAGTTGAATTCTATTTCTTTTGTTCCTTTATAAAGACTGGTTTCTAATATAATTTTTTTTAAATAAAATGGCTTAGGCTCCGTTCACATATTTTCAAATCATATGCATTTTGAACCACATCCAATTCACGTAACATATGAACCAGCAGCCTTCTCAAGAGTCAGGCCTAGAGGTGGTTCACACCATGCCAGCTGCAGCCAGGAATGCTGGTGTGCGATAATAGCACAAACCTCCTGTCTGCCCTTAGACAGGGAAAGTTGACAAATGTGCCATGCCTGGCACATGTCCTGAATTTGGTGGTGCAGTGTTTTTTGAAGGATTTGAAGATCTGCTGAAGCAGGCCAGTAGAGTCTGTAGCCATTTCAGGCGGTCATACACAACCAGCACTCAGTTGGCTGAAATTCAATGGGAATTCCACGTGCCTGTAAACCACCTGATTTGTGACGTGCCCACCAGGTGGAACAGGACTTTGACAATGCTGCAGTCAACGAGAACCTGTGTGAGTATGGCACAATGACAGGCTCAGGCTGGCTTTGCTTTTTTTCCCCACGTCAATGGCTGCTAATAAAGGATTCATGCACTGTACTGTCACCACAATGCATGCATCAGTGACACAATCTCTGTTTTCCTGCTGGGAGGAAGAGGAGGATTTTCTTTCCTCTCAAGGCCCGCTTTATGCAGACACCATTCTTCCTACGCCACAGAAGAGGAGAGGGCATGGGCGTAGCATAAGGGGTTGCAGGGGTCACAATCGCAACCCCGCCCCTAGCTCCAGGGGCCCCTGCAGCCTCCCAGTCATATTATCATATCCTCCACAAAGTCCAGCTCCGATCTGTCCTAGGGCCCCACAGCCACACTCCAGTACTGGGCTTCCACTTTGCCTTCCACAGTCCACACTCCTCTGTTCTCATTGGCTGGGGAGAAGCTGCTGTGAGCCATTTTCCTGAATAGTGAGCCATTTCCTGAATGGAGAGGAGCACGGGGTGAGAACAGCCCAGGAAGGGGAAGTGTCTGTGCTGTGTGCTGTGTGCTGGCAACATTGAATGGTAACCAAGCTCAGTGAGTTAAGAGGAGGAGAGTGTTGTCCTGTAGCCATGATGGGACCAATGTCACTGGTGAGGTAAGACACTGCTCAGTGTCTCCTATTCACCAGTTGGGATTCTCTGTACTCCCCCCCCACCGGGGGATGTTCGCTTACCCCACTTCCCTGACAACTGAGGAAAAGATAGACACCTCTGGGAGGTGACCTTCCCCAACACCTGAAAACACTGACAGACAAACCTTCAGAAATTGCTAAAACAAATCCCTTAACACCTCATGAGGGGTCCCTGAGGAGCTACAGGCTCCAGATTTTGTGTCACATGGCTTTGCCCCATCTAGATCTACGTCGTCCCCCCAAAGCCTCCTGACCAGCCCCTCTTCCCAGGATGCTGAGTTTGTTTCCCAATACAGCACTCTATACTGCTCCTCCTCTGTAGGGCTAAAACCACATTCTTTTAGAACACAGCCAGTCAACCACGATCTGTACATTGTGTATCTGCCTACTGCAACTACACTGCCGTTCCGAACAGAGAATTTCACAGGTCAGAATGGCAACATAAAAGCCAGATACACCCTGTGAAGGCTGATAGACTGTGTGTAAAGGAATGTGATTTCAGCCCTGTGTAGTCTGGGGGGAGAAGCTGTATACAGTGCTGGGATGGGAAAAAAGCTCTGCCAAGTTAGCTGCCAGGGGTCCCTGTCCTCTGATTCTCAAGCAGTGATCGCTGTCCTCTGATTCTTCAGTGGTGATCCCTGTCCTCTGACGTAAGGGGGAACTCTGGGAACTCAAAACTCTTAAGCCACTTTGAGTATCTTGACGTGCGGTGGGTGTATCTGCACGCATGGTGGAAGTGGAGGGTGGTAGTGGGGGGCCCAGGTCAACTTTTGCATCGGGCCCACAAGCTTCAAGCTACACCTCTGGGAGAGGGAGAATGATTTTGGCAGCATTGGAGGCATTGAAGCAGAGAAAGACATAAGACAACCCTTAACAGATGGTTTTCCATCCCCAGAACCTTTTGGAGTAGTACGTGGCTGGAAGGAAGCAGTTCCATATACTGTAATTCTCAGTGACCCTGAGGAGTCTGCTTCTCATGCCTCCGCAAACTTGTGGTGCATGCGCTCTCTCATTCTTCAAAGCCTGTGAAAGGACCCGAGAATACGTGGCATCAGGGAGAAGGATCAATTTTTGTTGGCAAGCCTCCTTGACCACCATTACAAGGGGAAAGTCTCAGACCTTATCCCGTCCCCACAGAGGGAGCAGATGATGAGATCTCTTGAGGAATTTATGTAATGCTTTTCCAGACTCTGGTAGGTTACAGTCTGGTGAAAAATGTCGTTTTGAGGCTTCTGCTGGTCAAAAAGAGGAGCGTGAATTTTTTTGTCCTCGGTGCCCAGCTGTGTCAGCTTCCACATCCAATCAGCAGCGCCTTCATTATTTGGTGAGAGATTATCTAAGGGGAAAAACAGATATGGAGAGCTTTCCAGTTTACTATCCACTGGGTTACTGGTTCAAGAGAATAGACCACTGGCCAGAACTTGCCCAGTATGAAATAGAGTTGCTGGGCTGCCCTGCCTCCAGCATGCTTTCTGAACGGGCATTCAGTGCTGATGGAGGTTTTGTAACAGATAAGAGAGTGTGTCTGTCCACAGACTCCGTGGACCGGCTGACATTTATCAAAATGAATCAGTCCTGGATTAGCAGCAGTTATCAAGCCCCTGATGCAGATGTCGCTAATTAAGTGCTTTCTGGATCTCAAATCTCAGAAAGACTGTTTAGGCTGCCTAGCTTTGTGGGTGTTGATTTCATCTGGAAAAAAATTTCATCTGGAAGAAAGGTTTCATGGGCACAATTAAAACCCAAAGACCAATTTTTCCACATCTGCTTGACAGGTGCATATCATTGCAATTTTTGATAGCAAGACCAATTCTTGTTTTCATCAAGAGTACCTCGATAGGGTTATGGTGTGATGGTACCACCAACACCTAAAAAACTAATTTTCCACACCATTTTGACAGGTGTATATCATTGCAATTTTTGACAACAAGGCCAATTCTTGCTTTCATCAAGAGTACATTGTTAGGGTTACAGTGTGAAGGCACCACCGACACCCAAAGCCCAATTTTTCCACACCTGTTACTTCTATCCAAAGTCTGCGAAAGAGACACCAGAATTTATCCAAAAAATCTCGTTCCGAGTGCACTAAATTGTGGCCTCATTCTACAGACTGGCCCCCAAGCCGTTGTTTATAAAATAAGGAAATCTTGAATGGAAAATTAAATTTTTTTGCTTTATAAATTTCATTATTGCTGCAGGAGGCTCTATACACAGTGCAGATATGGCACATTACAGGCAGACTAAGGGGACCCCCCGCCCCCCCCCCCGGCATTATATTATTTTTTTTAATTTTTATTGTTATTTCTTCTTTTGATGGTTTCACTTACAAACTTATTTTTCATTGATACATGTTCCCCAGGGCAGTACCCAGACCCCCATAACCATTGCATGCCAAATTACCTTCAAAATAGTCACTTTTGATTTTGGTAGTTCGGGTCCCATATACTTAAATGGGGTTCATTATTCGGTTCCAAACTTTTGAGATGTTCGAAAGTTCTGCCGCAAACTGAACAGGGGTTATTCGGCCCATCTATAGTCGTGTAGCGGGGTCTCCTTTAAGGCCCCGGGACTATGTTACCCAGAACCCCGATCGGCACCCAGAGTGCAATTGGCCACCGCAGAGACTCATGGGAGGGGCTATTTAAGAAGGAGGTGAGGCGAAGCTCGGCCTCTTTGGACACCGCGCTGCAAGCAACAGTTTCTTCCTGTGCGGATCTGCTGCAGTACAAGGCCTGAAGCCTGGGGCCTTGCGCAACTTCCGAAGAGCCTTCCACCCCACTGCAGAGCCTGAGTGGCACCAGACTTGTCGAGTGAGGACATCAGTTGGATCGGGGACCCGATCGTTGCAGACGCTGTGCGCGGAGACACAGCAGGTGGAAGTCCCGGACTGGGATCGCGTCCGGAGTGGTGAGCAAGCACTTGCTCAAGCCAGTAGACAGTACCGTGTTTAGGTCTATAGACTGCCTTGGCCCACCGATCGTTTGTTTGTTGTTCCACTAGGAGATCAGTAGCAGGACAGAGTAAAGGGTCTCCAGTATAGTGTTCCTTGGGACTGCCTACTTGTGGATTACAAATACTGTTTCATCAAGTGCACCACCGAAAGTTTGCATGCAAAGAAATCTTAAGTGAAAGGACTGGGATTTCTTCTGTGTCAGGCCTGACCAGGGAGGAGAGAGAGTAATATTGTTTAGTGCGCCACAGAGCGCGTACGCCACAATAGCTGCGTGCGGTGGGTTACCGCGCTGGGCCATTGTTGTGTGCTACACCTATTGCTGCAGGGCTCTGTAAGCAAGTTGCATGTGTTCTGTTCTGCCTATGCCTTTTGATATAAAAGTAAAACTGTTATATTTGATCTCTCGTCTCAGTGTGTTGTCTCACGGCAAGGAGATTACTCCTTGTAATACTATATTGAATGTGATATAAGTTTAACCCTAGACTAACTGTGCCAGAGTGGGTCGAGTAAGTTTGCCGGGGGTTGGCGGTGCTGTATTCGGGGCCCGAAATCAAGCCAGCGGCTCTCTTAACTGGGAATAGCGCTACAGTCGTAACACAGGATAGTCCCAAAAGACATGCAAGAGGGAGCCTGGATGGATACTGCATCAACAACAATTAGGGCTTTGCTGTGGGAAGAATTTGGCCAGTGCCAGAGGGGTCCTGTACCATCTGGCTACAATTTTGTAGTATATCTCCTGTTGCTAATTACAGATGGATGCTTTTGTGGACAAAAAAAAGAAGATTCTGTCTTTTTGGTTCTCTGTAAAGAAATGTTTTAGACAATTTTTCTAGTTGGTGGGAAATATAGGATCACCTCTCGAGTACGCAGCCAGTATGAATTGATATAAAGAGGATAAAGAATGACGCATGGCTCTGTCCTCTCAACAGATCTTTCAAAGGGCGTCAAGTCCCTCAAGAAACTGTGAGGTTTATGTAAAAAGCACCGAAAATGTAGAAGTTGGTGTTGGTGTTAATATGCCTTACACTAACTGGTCAATTTTGTAGGAAATGGTGGAAGAGACCTTGACAATGGTTGTAATCCATGTCCTACCTGTCTAGCTATATGCCCAGTCACAAAACAAGCACATTCTAATGTCCACTTATTAAAGGAATTGTAATCATTAAAATGTGAAATCTAGAGATACAAGAGGAAACAATATAAATAGATAGTAGAAAATTATTTTAAAGCTGATTTTAGAAGAAGCTTTGCATACCGGTGTTGTGAAGAATACATATCAAGAGATAGTTATGCCCTTAAATTGCTGTGTATTAATATCCAATGTTATTGGGAAGAGTGGTGTTGCTATAGTTACGAGAAATAATCTGTATCTTTCTTTTTAGATTGTTTTCTGATTCTACAGGCAGTTCCATCTTATTTGATATGTGTACCAACACCAAAAATCAAAATGTAATTCCCAAAAATTTGAGGGTAATATCACTACTCTACACTCACCCACAAAAAAAAAAAACACCAAATATCACAGAATAAATCAAGAAGAATAACTCTTGAATAATGTAATTCCATCACCCGTATGTCCAAATAAATGCCGTATTTGTGTGTATTTATGTGTATTTATGTGTATGAGTTTCTCACATGTGGCAGCTTTGTGGCTTAGAGGTTAGAAATTTTGCTTAGCATCCCTGGGTGTCTTGGGTTTGAATCCCAAACATGCTGCTTCATGTAGAGAAGTTATCTCATCTCCCAGGTCCTAAAACTATGTCTAAATGTTGTATTTATGTGTAGGAGGGTTTCATCACCATTGTAAATCTTGCCAGATTCACAATTTAGCCAAATTATTGGGACACCTGCCTTTACACACATATGAACTTTAATGGCAGCCCAGTCTTAGTCCGTAGGGTTAAAATTTGATTTGGCCCACCCTTTGCAGCTAGAACAGCTTCTGGGAAGACTGGGAAGGCTGTCCACAAGGTTTAGTGTGTCTATGGGAATGTTTGATCATTCTTCCAGAAGTGCATTTGTGAGGCCAGGCACTGATATTGGATGAGAAGGCCTGGCTCGCAGTCTCTGCTCTAATTCAGCCAAAAGGTGTTCTATCGGTTTGAGGTCAGGACTCTGTGCAGGCCAGTCAAGTTTCTCCAGCCCAAAATCGCTCACCCATGTCTTTATGGACCTTGCTTTGTGCACTGGTGCACAGTCATGTTGGAACAGGAAGGGGCCACCCCCAAACTGTTCCCACAAAGTTGGGAGCATGAAATTGTCCAAAATGTCTTGGTATGCTGATGCCTTAAGAGTTCCCTTCACTGGAACTAAGAGGCCAAGCCCAACCCCTGAAAAACAACACCACACCATAATCCCCCCTCCACCAAATGATTTGGACCATTGTACAAAGCAAGATCTATAAAGACATGGATGAGCGAGTTTGGGGTGGAGGAACTTGACTGGCCTGGACAGAGTCCTGACCTCAACACAACAGAACACCTTGGGGATCAATTAGAGCGGAGACTGTAGGCCAGGCCTTCTTGTCCAACATCTGTGCCTGACCTCACAAATGCACTTGGAAGAATGGTCAAACATTCCCATAGACAAACTATAGTGTGAGGCTGCCTGGTGGCTAAGTGGGTAGCAATTCTGTCTAGCAGCACTGGGGTTGCTGGTTCAATTCCCCAACATGCTAATTCTTGTGTTGAAGTTTATATGTTCTCCCTGTGTTGGTTTCTCACCACAATCCAAAGATTGGCATTTTATTTGTCTCCTGTCAAAATAGTCTCTAATGTAAAAAAGTTAGTTTTGGACTTTAGATTGTAAGCTCATTGGAGCCAGGGACTGATGTTAATGTTTGTTAGCACTCATCATGCCCAGGGACTTGGACATTTAAAATTGTAGAGTTTACACTGCACAGGTACATATGCTTAGAAAAATGTTGCTTTGTTTATGTGCATGCAAATGGACTTGGATCTTTGGCCTGTAGTTGGAGATTTGATGCACATAGCTAAGGGCTAACTCAGTTGCAAATAGTATTATGTGTTCCTGCCCATCAGGTGCAATCACTTTAGACATACACGAAGAGACAGAATGAAAGATACTGGTTGGCGTGTACTTCTATTGGGCGTGTGTCAGCGTGCTAACAATACAACCTCTCTTATATAAAGGCCTGCAGTATGGGGGATTGTTTGGTCTGAGAAGGCCAGTTTTTTTGTTGTGAGTTGTGGGGGAGAAGGAATGATATTGTGCAGATTGACAAACCCCCAACTAGGGTTATTTGCTGAAATTCTTGTGCATTTTTTCAATCAAAAATTGTGTGTGTATTGTTCCTGTCTGACCATGCAAACATCGTTTGGGAGCATCTGCTGACCTTTAGGGATGAGCTTCGAGTTCGAGTCGAACTCATGTTCGACTCGAACATTGACTGTTCGCCGGTTCGCCGAACAGCGAACAATTTGGGGTGTTCACGGCAAATTCGAAAAGTCTACAGGAGAAATCTAAAGTGCTATATTTAAAGGCTTGTATGCAAGTTATTGTCATAAAAAGTGTTTGGGGACCCGGGTCCTGCCCCAGGGGACATGTATCAATGCAAAAAAAAGTTTTAAAAACGGCAGTTTTTTCAGGAGCAGTGATTTTAATAATGCTTAAAGTGAAACAATAAAAGTGAAATATTCCTTTAAATTTCATACCTAGGGTGTTGTGTATAGTATGCCTGTAAAGTCGCGCTTGTTTCCCGTGCTTAGAACTGTCCCTGCACAAAGTGTCATTTTTGAAGGAAAAAAAGTCATTTAACACTCACTCGCGGCTATAATGAATTGTCAGCTCCCAGCAATACATAGAAAAGTCATTGATAAAAAAAAAAAATGCGTGGGGGTCCTCCCGAATTCATTTACCAGGCCCTTCAGGTCTGGTATGGATATTAAGGGGAACCATGCCGCAAATTTAAAAAAAAAATGTGTGGGGTTCCCCCAAATATCCATACCAGGCCCTTCAGGTCTGGTATGGATTTTAAGGGGAACTCGACCCCAAATAAAAAAAAAATGGCGTGGAGTTCCCCCAAAAATCCATACCAGACCTTTTATCCGAGCACGCAACTTGGCAGGTCGCAGGGGAAGAGGGGGGGATGAGAGAGCGCCCCCCCCCTCCTGAACCGTACCAGGCCACATGCCCTCAACATGGGGAGGATGTCCCCATGTTGATCCCGCCCCCCCCATGTGAATTGGTAAGGGGTACATTGTACCCCTACCATTTCACAAAGAAAGTGTAAAAAAAAAAAAAAAAACACAGACACCTTGGAAAATTCCTTTATTAAAAAAACAAAAAAAAAAAAAACATTCCAGCGATGAAATCCAGTGTCCCGCAGCGATCCGATGTCCAGCGCTGTCCACATGAAACGTCATTGGCTGAGCCTGAGCGGACCTGATGGGGAACTTCCTCCGCAGTGTATTAAATGAATAGACCCGCCCCTTCTAAAGTTCCCCATCAGGTCCGCTCAGCCAATGACATAGGTGTAAGGCTAAGCGGACCAGATGTGGAACGTGAGAAGGGGCGGGTCTATTCATTTATTACACTGTGGAGAAAGTTCCCCATCAGGTCCGCCCCCTCATATGTCAGACCCCACCTACAACATTGGCTGAGCGGACCTGATGGGGAACTGCTCCCGCAGTGTAATAAATGAATAGACCCGCCCCCTCTTATCACGTTCACCCTTTGGGTCTGTATGAATATTAAGGGGAACCCCGCATCAAAATATGAAAAATTTGCGTGGGGGTACCAGGCACCTTAGGTCTGGTATGGATTTTAAGGGGAAATCCCACGCCGAAAAATCAGCGTGGGGGTCCCACCAAAATCCATACCAGACCCTTATCTGAGCACACAGCCCGGGCGGTCAGGAAAGGGGGTGGGGACAAGCGAGCGGCCCCCTCCCTCCTGAACCGTACCAGTCAGCATGCCCTCAACAGGTGGGGGTTGGTGCTTTGGGGCAGGGGGGCGCCCTGCGGCCCCCCACCCCAAAGAACCTTGCCCCCATGTTGATGAGGACAATGGCCCCTTCCCGACAACCCTGGCCGTTGGTTGTCGGGGTCTGCGGGCGGGGGGCTTATCGTAATCTGGGAGCCCCCTTTAATAAGGGGGCCCCCAGATACCAGCCCCCACCCTATGTGAATGAGTTTGGGGTACATCGTACCCCTACCCATTCACCTGGGGGAAAAAAACACACTACACAGGTTTTTAAAGTCATTTATTAGGCAGCTCCGGGGGTCTTCTTCCGACTTCAGGGGTCTCTTCCGACTCTCCGGCCTCTTCTCCACGCTTTTCGGTTCTTCTCTCACTCTCCGGTGCTTTCTGCCTTCTGCCGGGCTCCTCCGCTATCTTCTTCCAGCTCTTTTACTAGCGGTGGCCCGGTCTTCTCCACCGTCTTCTTCCCTCTTCTCTCCTTCGGATGTTGACTTGATGCTCTCTCCCGCTGTAATGCCGTGTGCGCAGTGCGCAACTATTTATATAGGCATGGGGCGCGGTCCCCGGGTGATGCCCCTTATGACATCACAGCCCCGGGAAATTATGGGACTGTGACGTCATAAGGGGGCGGGGTCACCGGGTGACATCACCCGGTGACCCCGCCTCATGCCTATATAAGTCATTGCGCGCTGCGCACATGGAATTACAGCGGGAGAGAGCGGCGTGTCAACATTGGAACAAGAGACGTGGGAAGAGAAGAGAAGAGGGATAGCGTTGCTTTCCATTTGCATTAGCGCAGAGTTTCTGAGAGTTGAAGTCTTAATTGGTCTTATTTGAGCACTATTTTTTGGCACTGCAGGAGAATTTTTCAGCGCTCTAGAAAATGACCCCCTTTATGTCTAGATGGCTTTGTGAAAGAGGAAATTAATCAGGGCATTGTAAAAAACACAAAAAATTATAAAATTTGGTGATTCCGAAGAGAAGAAAAGTAGAAAGGGTATCATTGTAGATGCATAAATACCATATTTTGTGACTGTATTGTCTTAATAATGCTCAGTGCTAGGTCAGATTATAAGCTAAAACTAAGACACCTTTACATGGATCACCAATACAGTGAATATGGTCAACCTAGCACTGAATAAATTAATATTAGTTTGATAAAACAATATTATACAAATATTAGGCCATGGACTACTCAACACCATATTGACTGGAACAAATGTCAAAAAAAAAAATCCTTGGAGCATAGAGTCGCTTATTAAAGTAGATCTATACCCAATCACTATATTCTAATGAAAGCTTTACATGTAAACTAAAATGTTGTCTTCAACATTTTTAAATCTGCATCTTTCATAAAAAATAATAATAATACTTGGTGATTCTGTCATTAAGATTCAGGCATCTCCTGTTTTGAGAGAACACCTTTCCCCATTTGTGTTCCTGTGCTGTCACTGTATCACATGAGTCCTTAGTGGAGACTACATTTGTCTGCTGTTAAACTTATTTTTTGTTGGTGCTGTAAGGACACTAGGGGGATTCTTGCAAGAGTATATTCTCATTTCTTGTGTTCCACATATACAGAGAGGCAGCAGAAAATTGTGGTGTCAAAATGAAGGAGATGTTAGTGTTTGTTACCCTTACATTTCATACTCCTGATTTGTGCCTTCTGTACCATGTACTTGTATGAAAAAGTATCATGTTTTCTTTATATTGCTTTGTTTGTGTGAAATCCCTGGTGTTTCTGCCAGTTCCTCTACTTTCCTATTAAAAACTTGCCACACTAAGCAGAAGAGCACACAGTGGTCAGTTCTCTAGCTGTACTGGGAACTCAGCCTGCTCTCCTCTCAGACTTGTCCTGACACTACCCCCACCACCTCCGCACAACCTTTTGCTGGGAAGATCAGTGTGCTCCTGGTTCTCCTCCCCCTAGCTCTTATGCAGTCGAGAACAGAGAGTGTGTGATTACTTATAAAAGAGGTATTTATAATATCTTTTTATATCTGTACACAAATCTTTTACCTTTCATTTCATTTAAATTTTAAACTGAATGGGTTGTTTTACAAGGTGATTGTTTAACCTATGCACATTGACCACTCCAATACAGAGAACTTCCCCCCTTCCTGCCCAGTCCAATTTTCAGCTTTCAACGCTGTCGAATTGTGAATGACAATTGTGCGGTCATGCAACGCTGTACCCAAACAAAAGTTTTATATTTTTTCCCCCACAAAATAGAACTTTCTTTTGGTGGTATTTGATCACCACTGAGGTTTTTCTTTTTTGCGCTACAAATAAAAAAAGACCGAAAATTTTGAAAAAAATAAAGTTTTTCTTTGTTTCTGTTACAAAACTTTGTAAATAAGTACGTTTTCTCTCTCACTGATGAGTACTGACGAGGCGGCACTGACGGCACTGATGAGGCAGTACTGATTGGCATTGATGAGGTGGCACTAATGGGCACTGATAATGAGGCACTTATATGCAGCACTGATGGGCACTGATAGGCTGTACTGATAAGCAGCACTGATGGGCACTGATAGGCTGTACTGATAAGCAGCACTGATGGGCACTGATAGGTGGCACTGATATGCAGCACTGATGAGCACTGATAGGTGGCAGTGATGGGCACTCATAGACTGCGCTAATGGGCACTCATAGGTGGCACTGGTGGGCACTTATAGGTGGCACTGATGGGCACTAATGGGTGGCACTGATAGGCAGCGCTGATCAGGAGGCACTGACAGGTATCCTACTGGGCACTGATTGGCACCCCTGGTGGGCTCACCTGGTGGTCTGAATTTGGCATCCCTGGTGGTCTGAAGTGGGCATCCTCCATGGGTCTGCACTGATAATCAATGTGCTGATCATCAGAGCAGACCTATCCTGTCAGGAGAGCAGCCGGTCGGCTCTCCTCTACTCGCACCTGTCAGCGCAAGTAGAGGAAAAGTTGATAAACGTCTCGTCCTGTTTACACTGTGATCAGCTGTGATTGGACACAACTGATCACATGGTAAAGAGCCTATGTCACACCACACCACCGACACACCACACCACCGATCGTGCAGCATGCAGTGCATCGTGAGGCGCTCAGTGTGCAAACATCCCGCCAAGCGCCTTGCAAATTTGGGTATTAACCGAACGGACGGACAGGTGATGTTCGGGCCAAACTTTTGCTTGGCTCTAACTGTTCACCCAACTTTACTTGTATAAACACCATCTAGTTAAGCTACATTTTACTGTGATGGCGGTCTTGTTGTTGTTTGGGAAAAGCTGATCCCAGCATAGCTATTTATGTCTTGTATTCTGATGTTTGCTCGAGGAGTCTCAGTGGAGTTCTCTCCTATTTACCTATGCCTTGTGGTTCCCCTCCCATTGAGGGAAGCCTTTGGACTGCTATCATAATACTGCTGACCCCCTGTGGATGTTTGGGAAAAATATAGTTATGGTATATGAGGTGAGATGTGGCCCTTTGTAAAATTTATTGTTGCGTGAATGGATTTTATTTGATTGTTTTTAATATATCTCCCTGCCTCTGTGCTCTATCCCATGCCACTTTCCATACTGTGGTGGTCATAGACATCCTTAAAGCTGCAAAATGTAGATTACACTGCTGAATACATCACCAGTCATACTATAGAGGTGAGATTTATATGGCTCCCCTAAGGGGTTTTACAGATATTTGGCATATGCATGTGAACATATTTCCCTGCGTTTATGTCATCTTTGCAGATTCTTACATTCTGGTGGCCATATAGTTTGAAGATCTCATACCCAGATTATCTGTACTATTCTCTTAGCTATTTATGTTCATTGCCTATTTTGGTACTTTTAAGGATTTTGTCTGATGTGGTGCGTATATATTTTTGGCTCTTTAACCATATTTGATAGGTCGGCTGGTTATTGTTTCAAATATTGATATGCATATACATTTATTTAATTATGCAGACACCCTACTTTGTAGATTGTTCCTGCACCTGCCTGGGGGGGGGGGGTGTCTGGCCCTGTTGTTGTTCTGCATTCTGGTCTTTTTGGGTTCACCAGGTAAGCCCATTCTCCATTAGCAGCAAATTACTTTTCCAACCCTTAAATAATGACATAATTGACTTGATAACAATGCTGATATGTGTGTATTATGTAACAGTTATTGTTTTTGCAGATAATTTACTCTCTAGTAACAGTCCACCAGCAATATCACATCTGATTGGCGCTTGTGTATATATTTTGTTCATTATTTTTCTCTTACATAGATGTTCCCACCCGTTGGGGCTGTTGACGATCCCAGCAATCTTTCTGGGGATCCATGATTTGTCGTTGATAGTCTGTACTGGTAGTGCTCTCAAGTTGGCGGTAGCAACAAAGGCCCTGTTTTTTTAATGATTTTATACTGTATGTGGATGTCTTTGTATCCAACTCTCACAGTGTATGCAATATATTTTCCTGTATAATCACCCTGATGAAGAACTAAAAAACCCTGCTTCCAAATGCATTGGGTGATGCTGCCCCCTAGATGTGACTGAAGTCAATAAACATACACAGAATACTTACTGTATGTTCCAAACTGTGTTATATGTATAAAGAAAAAAATGTTGTTGTAAATATAAGGACAAAGCTGCAACATACTACGCAATATATACAGAACATAGTGCAAAATTAAATCTAAAAATGCTGCACTAATATCCACATGTGCAACAAGTGACAATATCCAAAACAAATAAAGGAAAAAATTTTATATCCATGAAAAAAGTCCCATGAGCACTGAAAGTTGAAAATAATAAAAATGTAGTCTAAAGCCTCGTACACACGGTCGGACTTCCATCGAACTTTTCCGTGGTTTTTTGTCCGAACGGAGTTGGTCGGGAACACCCATAGCATACACACGCTCTGTAAACTTTCTCAAAACTTTTTGCAACATCGTGTTGTTTTTCTGCTCTTTTCTGCTCTTTGCCGCCACCCTTTGGTCAACTTCTGCTATTGTTGGTTGATTTTAACATTATTTGTTTTGTCCATCGGACAAAAGTCCGATGGTTTTCTGTACACACGGTCGGACTTTGGTCCATCTGACTTTTGTTGGGCAAAAGTTTGTCTGTTTGCAGACCCAACTTTTGTCCGATGAAAAAAGCAAAAAAAGTTTGTCCGATGGAGCGTACACACGGTCGGATTGTTGGTCCAACTTGCTCAAAATTTAGTTTGTTGGCCAAAAGTCCGACCGTGTGTACGGGGCTTAAAGGTGATCAGTTAACAAATATATAAATTACTCCAATCACTAGATGATGGGAGTAGTGTTGATAAGGTCATCCACCCAGTGACAGCATCCAAGGCTTACCAGAAATATTTGACCATTCATTACAATTGGGTCAAATAAAGCATTAGGCGTGTAGCATCATATACATAATTTTTGAGAGAAGTTGCACCTTATCTGTATATGCATAAGTTGACCAGAATACCATACCCATATTGATGACCACACTTACGAAGATGTATATGATGCTACATGCCATGAAATGGATTGTCAAATATTTCTGGTAATCCTTGTATGCTATCACTGGGTGGAGGATCTGATCAACACTATCCCTGTCATCTAGTGATTGGAGTCACTTATATATTTGTTTGCTGATCACCTTTGGACTACACTTATATTATTTAACATTTTTGGTGCTCATGGGACTTTTTTCCTTTATTTATTTTGGATATTATCACTCGTTGCACATTTGGATATTAGTGCAGCATTTTTACTGTAGATATAATTTTACACTATGTACAGTTTACAGTATGTTGCGTAGTATGTTGCAGCTTTGTCCTTATATTTAACATTTCTTCTATACCAATACCATGGTTTACACATTTTTCTTTCACATATTTTATGTATTATATGTATACATTATCATCAGCTGCTATTTTTTCTGCTTTTAATTGTCTTATGCATGTTTTGCATTAATAAAGCTTAATGTATTGTATTTAAAAAAAACTTCTTTGGTGTGTTGTCACACAATAGATCCATAAATAGAGGGATGTTTCCTGGTTCTGCACTCGGTACAGTAGTGCACTCCTGATCTTTGCACTCTTTATTTAGCACACCCCTAATCTTTGCACTCTGTACATAGCATACTCATGATCTTTGCACTCTGTGCAAAGCACACTCCTTAACTCTGCTTTCTGTGCATTGTGTAATTCTGAACCCTGCACCCTGTGCATAACACACTATTGGTATTTAACAATGCCCCAATAAGGTCCTCCCACTGTTAGGCAGTGGTGCAGTGGGGATATAGTTGTATTCCTGCACCTATTCTTTGAGAAAAAAAGCCCTGTATTAACATAACAATTTATGTTTAATACTATTACTGTAATAATTTTAGAAGATAAGTATGGCTTTTAAAAAATAAACACTCATACTCACCTAGATGGCTGCAGCACCAATCCCAGCTGCAGTTGTCCCCTGCTGCCTTTAGGACCGAGAACTGAGCGATCAAATACTGCTGATTACTAAGCTATCGGTCTTCAACCTGCACAGAGACGGTGACTATCAGTCACCGGCTTGCTTCTCTGCTCCTCTAGTGTTAACATGAATGCTGGGCTATGGAGGGGGTGGGAGTGACTCTCAGCGGCTCGCTGAGAGGTTGAGCCATCTGCTGGTGCAGGCATCTGGGTGGGTCACAACTGTAAAGCCAGGATCTTTCCTGAGCCTGAACTGGCTGAAACCGAATGAAAATGGGTCACTGAAGTGCAGAACAAGCAACACTCCTGTGATCCATAGGAGAAGCGTAGCTAAAATAGCTTTAGCTAAACTTTTCCTTTAAATCTTATCAAATCTGTATAGTAGTCTGATCCTTTATGATAATTAGAACTAATATAGAAACAAAATGGGTAAAAATACACATGGAGCACACAAACCATTATTTTACTCTAGTAGAAAAGTTAACTTAATTAAAAGTACTAAAGTCATTTTTATAAATGTATATCCAACTCAGTGTTCAAATTATCAATACAAATGTGTTCAATGCTCTCCCATGCATATAAATATGCTACAGTATATAGTGCTACAATATTTAATTTGTATCCCTAAGCAATTTAATTCCCGTCATAAATTGGCTCACATAATGTAAAAAATACATTTTATTTTATGAATTCTTTGGAAAGATGAATTTTGTAATTAGGGACAAAGTTCTAACTTGAAGACTTTCCAGATTTTTTTCCCAAATCACCTAGTTTACATGAAATTATACAATGTATGAGACAAACAAGATTTTGTTTCCTTTTTCCCTAAAGAAGACATACATATTTTAGCAGAACCATGAAATGACAAAATGATTTCAGCAGGTGATATTAACATGAATACCTATTAAATAAAGCATCATACTTTATTTAAAAATGCATAGCTCATATATGATTTATTACACACACATTTTTAGCAGGTTATTATGCAGTTCTATAATTGTGCTTCTCCGGATCAGATCCTAATTTTAGTTTATGGAGAAGAAAATACAGGCATTATGTATTAAAAAGTATCTCTAAAAATATTTGTGCATAGCAACCAGAATCCATTAATTTTTTGGTCAAATTCTGAAAAAACACTTCTGGAATTTAGTTTACCATGGACAAAAAAAAAAGTAATTTCCTAATCAAGATTTATGATACATAAGTTTTTTTGTAATTTTTTTCAGAAACTCCAGACCCAGATACATTGAGTAAGCATTGCTGAAGGAGGCACACAATAAAATAATACTACTAAATGTTCTGTTCATTCCAGGAATACATTTGATGGATTTCTGCTACTCTAGATACTGAGAACACATTTGTCAATAGTAAAGCCTCGTACACACGAACGAGTTTCTCGGCAAAAAACAGCAAGAAACTTGCTGGCAGAGATTTTTTGCCCAGAAATTCGTTCGTGTGTATGGTTTCTTGTCAAGAAAAGCGACAAGAATCTCGACGAGAAAATAGAGAACCTGCTCTCTATTTTCTCATCGAGATTCTCGTCAGCCTGCTTCTCCACGAGAAAATTGTGTGTGTGTACACTTACCTTTTCGCCGGGAAGCCCGCGCATGCTCGAAATGACTTTGACGCATGCGCGGTAGCTTCCTAGGCATAGGTAGGGTGAACAAAGATGGTGGCGACGGCATCGAATGTGACGAGCGCATGCTCGTCGTATTCGATGACGTCACCGCGTTTGCTCCATTCAAAGAACCGCGGGTTCTTTGAAACGAGCGTGTGTACACTCGGCCGGGACAAGTTTCTTGTCCAAGAATCTCGTCGAAAAAAACTACATGTTTTTTTCGATGAGAATCTCGGCCGTGTGTACGAGGCTTAAGGCAGTAGTCAGGTTTCTATCAATGCAGTTCACATGGTGTTGTTTGTTTTACTAAAATAGTAGAGAACACTCATCTAGCTAAAAGAACATTTAGTTATTCAATATTCAGTTAGCTTCATGAATAAAGTTAAGCCATGTTCTTTGCAGTCATTCACTCATGGGCGAGGAACAAAAAAAAAACCTTTATTCTATTCCCCCGGACAACAGGGTGTTCAAAATGAACATAGGGTTTGATTTACAAAAGGCAAATAGACTGTGCACTTCACAAAGTGCAATTGCACTCTGCAAGATAAGTTGCTCCAGAGCTTTGTAAATGAGCAGAAGCTCTGCTGACTTCCCTCATCCAATCATGTGCTAGCAAAAAAAATGCTGTATTTTAAATTTTCTTTGAAAATGATGATTAGGTGTTTTTTGAAAAGTGATGCTTTACCTCCTTTACTAAGCTCTGGAGCAACTGCAGATTGCAAAGTGCAAGTCTTATTGCCTTTAGGAAATCAACCCCATAGCTTCACCTAATTAAATAACCAGGTTGAATACTCTCTATTTCTCTCTTAAATTCCAACTCTAGGAATATTAAAAGTTTACCCTTACGCCTGCACTGCAAGGGTTAAAATATAACTAAGATCCCAAATTTTGGGTTGTCCCAAAAAACAGAAATAGAAATGAAATCTTTTAATTGGGGGAATTTTCCTAACTTTGGAGGTATTTCCCGTAGCTTCCTTTTGTGGCTATGGGACAGGAAGTGAAAGGAAATCTCTCCTGTGGGACACAGATTGCAATTAAAAAAGTGACAGAGGTAATAACTCTCCCTTACGCTTTCTAAAATGAAAAAAAAAAAGTTTTGCGTTTAGTTTAGTACTTAAATGCTGGATATGTCTAGAGGCTACCCATATTACTTTCCTATCTCCCTGCTCTAGTCAGTTCAGGAGCTCTTTTGCTCTACCTGGAGCTCTGGGCTTTGGTTGAAGCCTTAAGCCCCATACACACGGTCGGACTTCCATCGGACTTTTCCGTGGTTTTTTGTCCGAACGGAGTTGGTCGGGAACACCCATAGCATACACACGCTCTGACTTTTCTGCAAACTTTCCCAAAACTTTTTGCAACATCACGTGGTTTTTCTGCTCTTTTCTGCTCTTTCCCTTTGGTCAACTTCTGCTATTGTTGGTTGATTTTAACATTAGTTGTTTTGTCCATCGGACAAAAGTCCGATGGTTTTCTGTACACACGGTCGGACTTTGCTCCATCGGACTTTTGTTGGGCAAAAGTTTGTCCGTTTGCAGACCCAACTTTTGTCCGATGAAAACAAGAAAAAAGCAAAAAAAGTTTGTCCGATAGAGCGTACACATGGTCGGATTGTTGGTCCAACTTGCTGAAAATGAAGTTTGTTGGCCAAAAGTCCGACCGTGTGTACGGGGCTTAAACATTATCATGTACAATACAGGGATATTATCTTTGTATTATGCATTAAGGAGGCTGGAGTGTCACCACAGCAGCAAGATGATGTGGAGAGACACTGCTGGAGCAGACCCTGCAGAAGAAAAAAAAAAGAAACAACGTAAAAAGGAGACAAAAACAAAAAACAAAATAGGTGAAGTGAGAATGATGTAAGGTTGTTTTTTTTTTTTTTTTTTGTTCCAGTGGTCAAAACAATTAATAGAAAAAATTTTTTTTTACATTATGTAGCTTTAGGTGTAAAAATACTGCTAAATGTAAATGTCAATAACAGCATGATAGGATCTGTCATACTTTTTTGAACTGGACATGAAATGATATTTTAGGATGTAAATCAAAATTTTTTTTTATACAGAAAAAGTTTAGCGCTTTAAGTGATAACGTTAATTGGCTAACTTATCATCATGCATCTAAGACTTTTTGATTTGATATCCAAAGATTTATACACATACATTTATAATACTGTACACATTTTCTTTCAGATATAAATGTGTAGAATTGGCTGTAGTAAAATTTTGGGATTTACAGATAATGATCAGGGTTCAGTAATGTTTTTAGGTTACCATTTATACCAAGATGTGGTTTAGAGATCAGAGCTCCTGACATACTTCATAAGCTGGTGAGAATGAAACATTGAACATGAACATTTCTACATACCTTGAATTATAGGTCTAAAAAGAAACATACTTCCTAGTAGACATGTGCACTGCCAAAAAATTCGTTAGTTTTCGTTTTCGTTTCATTCGTTTTTTTTTTTTTTTCGTTTTTCGGGTCATTCGTTATGATCGCAATTCGTAAATTCGTAAATTTGTACATTCGTAAATTTATACATTCGTAAATTTGTACATTCGTAAATTTGTACATTCGTAAATTTATACATTCGTAAATTTATACATTCGTAATTTCGGAAATTTGGAAATTCGATATTTTCGAAAACCCGAAAATTTGAAAATCTGAAAAAATAACTATTAAATTATAGGTATTGTAATTTCCTTTCAAATTTGGCTGTTAGCGAACGTAACGAATACAAATTTATCTGAAGTTACGCATAACCTGAAATAACAAATGCCGCATCTAAACAAATGGAACGGAACAAATTAATAATAATAATAATAATAATAAAACGTTTTTATTATTATTATTGTTATTTATTATTATTATTAATTCATTACGTTCCATTCGTTTAGATACGGCATTCATTATGTCGGAAAACAATTCGTAACTTCGTTAAGTTCACTAACAGCCAAATTTGAAAGGAAATTACAATACCTATAATTGAATAGTTAGTAATAGTTAAGTTATTAGTTAATTATTATTTCAGATTTCCGAATTTACTAATTTACGATTGTACGAATGTACAAATTTACGAATGTACGAATATTCGGAAATTCGTAAATTCAAATTTACGAATTTCCGGATAGTTGTACATTCGTAAATTCGTGCATTGGTAAATTCGTATATTCGTAAATTCGTACATTCGTAAATTTGAATTTACGAATATTCGTTAAAATTCGTTAAATGAGTTTTCGGTAATTCGGATATTTCCGAATTAACGAATTTGTCGAAATTCGTTAAAAAACTAATTCGGAACGAAACGAATTGCACATGTCTACTTCCTAGGAATAGATAATAATATCTGCTAACATGGTAGTGGAGAATAATATCTCTATTCCTTTTGAGCCTCATCCAGAGTTCAGCATTTTTAAATAATTTTTCCTTTCCATCCCATTCTCCTTTTTTTTATTTGAAGTATGTTACCCAGCATTACCTGCACAAGTATGGAATAATACAGGCAACAATTGCAGAACTGGTATACCAACAGTCACTTTTTTTAAAATAGGTAAATGTGTAACTCTTCCCTGCATGCACAAATGCCCTCCAGTATCAGGTTCACAGCATAAATACAGAATACAAAGGACATTTTTGCCTTCACCTTATGTACCTCATAACTCAGAATTCAGTTTACTAGCACGCGTTACACACTTGATTTAGTCAGTATGCTAGCAGGGTTTTGGTTACTAGTGTCAGAGCTGCCTATGATGACTGGTGATTTGATAACTGGCAAGGGAAAAAACAAGAAGGCATGCAGAAAGCATAGACCCTCAGGGGTGAAACAGAAGAAGGGAAACAGTAATAGGTTATGAGGCATAAACATGGGTGTACCTAAATACAAGCAGTACACTTCTATTATTCAACAATTCAAGGCAAAATATACATTGGACACAATTAACATTTCTAAATGTTCCCTATATATCTCTTTGCTATTTGAGTTCTAGTCCACATTAAAGTGGTTGTAAACCCTCACATATACCCAGTGAAGTGAACAGCCTCAGATGATACACAGTGATGAAACAAATCCTCCTACATAGGTTTTACTTGTTTATCTGCAGTCTTCTCCTATCTACACCCCTTCAAATGGGCAGGTCATGCTAAAAATCTATTTCTTCATCTGTCAGGAGCAGAGAGGAGGGGTGGAGAGGCTGCAGTGTTACAGTGTGTGAAATCTGATTGGAGGAAAGGAACACACCCCCTTCACATAGCAGAAGAACTGTGTTCTAAAAGTCAAGCTCCGTTCTGAGCTCTCCCTCCCAACACAAATGTGTCTCATGTGTCGGGAAAATGTCTCCAAAGTGACCCATGCTGATAACAGAGGAGAGAAACAACACGTAGAGCTTTGAAGAGATAAGTAAACACTGCAGATATACGTGCTTTGCTCAGATTCCATGACTGAGGTTTACAGCCACTTTAAGTAAGTGTAGCGCCCCCCCAAATATTTGGGGCGCTATGCTTAAATTTTAGGGTAGTCTGAGCCAGTAGTTGGGCTCAGACCAATTGATTGTTCTAAAATTGCTTCTGCTCTGGGTGTGATACTGCCTGGCAGTAGTGTTCCCTGCTCGCCTGTAGGTGGCGCTGTCACCACCGGCATAGGTTGAACTACAGGGAGTATCACAACACCTTGGGTGTCCTTTCTCGGCAGCCATGCAGTGGGCGTGGTCTACCCGCTGTGCATGCTGGCAGAGGCCATTAATTGGGGTCCGTTCTGGGGTTCCGTCCTGGGAGCCCACCCATTGGAGTGTGCGCCTCGTGGCCCGCATGGCACGGGGTGCGTGTGTGTTCTTGCCCCGGGCACCTTCAGCCCAAGGCTACATCGCTACCTGTTAGGCCCAGCTCTGCTGGCTGAGGCCTACACTTCAGGAAAGGATCCCAGGCTACCCACCTGGGGGAAGCCCACACTTAGGAAAGGAGACCAGGGGAGGATCTGCCCCAGAGGAGTCTAGCGATGGTACTGCTGTCTGGGGAGGAGGCATGGAGCTTACCTAAGGAGGGATCCATTACTACAAGCCCGCAATACGCCAATCTGGCCTAAAGGTTCTCTATTATTGCTTGGCTGGGAGGTTCGGGGCTTTGATAATCCTGTGGTAGAGGATTCCCGATCGCATCCTTACGTTTTTTTTGGCTAAAATTGATCCGTGCATCATCCAGGCTGCTAGGACCAGTGAGAGGGACTATCTGGGTGAGCAATACCCACTCAGGCTTGAGTGGCAATGTTGTGCATTTAGTGCTGCATGCCTGAACCTTCCCCTGTTCTTCTTTTGTTCCTGCTTTACTCTCAAGTTCCCTCAGCAAAGTAAATAAAGCCTTATTGTTGGGTTTTACATCTGTGTGGACATTGGCCTTTCTAAAAACTTTTCTATACCCTGACAAATGGAAGCCTTGGAGGTAGTTTGCAGACCCAACAAAACCAGCTGGTCCCTTAAATGGGGGTAAGTGCTACATAAGCAGTGTATTCTGGGGGGGTCACTTTGTCAGAACGCAATAGCACAGCCGAGGACAAGTGGTGTTGGTGCGACCATCTGTCAGTTTTTTTTTGTTTAACCTGCTGGTTTGAATGGAAAAAAACTTGCAGTGTGTACTGAGCTTAACGTTGTATGCTTTCAAGCAATAAAATATATTTTACCTCAATATTTGGCTGTCCACTACATGATCTACATATTCAAAGGAGCAAAGACTTTTTAAAGTAGAAATGTACATATGTATGTTCATCCATGTTCAGCCCCCATTTACCACTATTTTAGTCAGCCAGCTACCTAAGTGCCTCTAGGTGCATGTGAATGTGAGAAGAGTTGCATCATAAATATTAAAATATTGTTTAAAGTACATGCCACAAAAGAAATGTGGTTTCTCTTATTGCCACCTTCCCTATCTGCATAATTATTTTGGGTCAGTGATTCCAGGTCCCCCTCCCTCGGTTATCCTCCAAGTCATACATTTTTCCTGTCCAAGATTCACAGAAATCTTACTTTTGGGGCCACTATATACCACACAGCATGTTTACCTAATTCCTCCACACATGCTCAGTAACTTTCCCATTTACTCCTATAGAGAAAAGTGTGCAAATAACAATCATGGACAACAGCAGGATGACCAGATTTGTATCCTGTACTGTAATGACTGGTGTCACTGCTGTTCATGTGTACCCACTCATCCAAGTGGTTACAGGCAAATTGGGACTTTTACAGGCTATGGAAACAGACAATACACTTCCAGCATGGCATGTATGGCTTCAGTTAATCATGCTGTTGGTATGTGGCTATAGCAAAAATGTATAAATTAAAAGTTTTATAACACAGATTTAATTGCTAAATATGAAATACCTATACTGTAAGGATTTATTTATTTATTTATTTATTTCATATATAATTTTTATTGAATTTATAAAAGAGATGTACATAATCAACAGTACATGTACAAGTTAAAGCGACAGTACAGTAAGGCACACCGACTTCACATGTGGATACAGTCAATCTCACCCGCGCTCTCAGCCATGCCTCCCACCATCCCTTCGGCGAGTACAACCCACCTATATTTCCAAAAGTTGATAAGCATAATGACCACCAGTGATCTCTCTAATTGGTCCTAGTGGTCACATAGTAGATAGGGAAAGCATGACCACACACCGAAAGCACGAAAAAGACTTCCCCCGCACCCACACCTTGTAGTATACAAAATGTAGACATCTCAAAGGAGGAGTAGTAATAATAACTTAAGGAACAAGTAAGTGAACATAATAACGTAAATTAAAATAACATAAATTAAAATAATATAATGCCCTCACGATGCCCAAGCCGCCGACACCACTTCTCACATGTCATTAGTCACAAACCATAAGTCATAAGCCAATGTGTTCCTGGTACCACAATCTCCAAGGAGCCCACTGTTTCATTGTTTTGTCTCGTCTACCTAAATTTGTTGAGGTCAATATCTCATATGTGCCGTTTACCTGCGTCGTGGATATTATTTCAGCAATTGTAGGGGCCTCGACATTCTTCCAGTGTCTAAGAATGACCAGTCTGGTTGATAAAAGTAAGTTGGATACTACAGTTCTATAGGAGTACGAGATAGAGTCTAGGTCCAATGAAAGAATAGCCATCCCCGGATGTAGGTCACCAGTCCCTGGGGCTATGTCTACTATGATGCTCTCCACTCGAGACCATAAAATTCTCAGTTTTGGACAGTGCCATAGTATGTGTATCAGTGTTCCCACTTCGCCACATTGTCTCCAACACAAGGGAGACACCTCTCTGTATATTTTGGATAGTTTATGAGGTGTTAAGTACCACCTCAGAAGTAGTTTCTGCTGCATTTCGCTAAGATTGGTGCTTCTGGTAGTGGAACATACCACTCTTAACGCTCTTCCCCATTGGTGGTCTGTGTAATATTCCCCTAAGTCCTGTTCCCAGGCTAGCATATGTTGTGATTTGGTCAATTTAGTTTTCTCTAGTAATCCCATGTAAAAGGTTGAAATGCCCTTCGGCGTGCTATTAGTTTGTTGATAGAATTGGGACATCTTGACAGGCTATGAGGTGAAGACCTGAGGGGTCTTCCTGATCATTTGTGACACTTGTAAATATTTATAGTGATCTATCCTAGGCAGATTATATTTCTCCTGTAGGGACTGGAATGGCATGACTGAGGTCCCCTCCATGACATCTTCTAAATATTGTATACCTTTCTCTTTCCAGTTGGTAAGGTTAATGTCTGGAATTATGTTGTGTATAGCTCCCAGGGGAAGTTTTAGTGAGGAAGTTAATCCTGTCCATTCGTTGTAACCTCGGAGATGGGTCCATGCTCTCAATGAAGCAAGGATAGGAGGCGCCAATCTAACATCCAGGGATTTATTACATTGTGATGTCATTATGAAGTCACAAAGGGAACCCTTACCAATCTGCAACTGCTCCATTTCCTTCCATAAGGCCCCTGAGTCAGGTATAAACCACTGCTGAAGCTGCGCTAGAATTGTAGCAAAGTAGTAGCCTTGTAGGTGTACATGTCCCATCCCTCCCGCTGTCCTGTATTTCATCAGTCCGCCAAAGGCGCATCTAGCCTTCTTCCCTTGCCACAAGTATCTATTCAGCTGAGATTGCAGGGAGGTAATGTAGGAGTTGGGTATAGGGATAGGTACTGTTCTAAACAGGGATGAGCCGAACACCCCCCTGTTCGGTTCGCACCAGAACCTGCGAACAGACAAAATGTTCGTGTGAAATTTAGAACCCTATTAAATACAATGGACTCGAACGTTCGAAATCTAAAGTGTTAATTATAAAGGCTAATATGCAAGTTATTGTCCTAAAAAGTGTTTGGGGACCTCGGTCCTGCCCCAGGGGACATGTATCAATGCAAAAAAAAGTTTTAAAAACGGCCGTTTTTTCGGGAGCAGTGATTTTAATAATGCTTAAAATGAAAAAAATAAAAGTGAAATATTCCTTTAAATTTCGTACCTGGGGGTGTGTATGATATGCATGTAAAGTGGCGCATGTTTCCCGTGCTTAGAACTGTCCCTGCACAAAGTGTCATTTTTGAAAGAAAAAAAGTCATTTAAAACTGACTCGCGGCTATTAATGAATTGTCGGCTCCCGGCAATACATTCAAAAGTCATTGATAAAAAAAAAAAAAAAGCGTGGGGGTTCCCCAGAATTCAATTACCAGGCCCTTCAGGTCTGGAATGGATATTAAGGGGAACCCCGCCGCAAATTTAAAAAAAATTGACGTGGGGTTCCCCCAAATATCCATTCCAGGCCCTTCAGATCTGGCATGGATTTTAAGGGGAACTCCACCCCAAATTTAAAAAAAAATGGCGTGGAGTCCCCCTAAAAATCCATACCAGACCCCTTATCCGAGCACGCAACCTGGCCGGCCGCAGGGGAAAAGGGGGGGACGAGAGAGCGGCCCCCCTCCCTCCTGAACCGTACCAGGCCACATGCCCTCAACATGGGGAGGATGTCCCCATGTTGATGGGGACAAGGGCCTCATCCCCACAACCCTTGCCCGGTGGTTGTGGGGGTCTGCGGGCGGGGGGCTTATCGGAATCTGGAAGACCCCTTTAACAAAGGGGACCCCCAGATCCCACCCCCCCTATGTGAATTGGTAAGGGGTACATTGTACCCCTATCATTTCACGAAGAAAGCGTAAAAAAATGTTTAAAAAAACACACAAACACCTTGAAAAAGTCCTTTATTTAAAAAAACAAAAAACAAACATTCCAGCGGTGAAATCCAGTGTCCCGCGGCGATCCCGATGTCCAGCGCTTTCCTTCATTGGTTGTGCCTGAGCGGACCTGATGGGAAACTCCCTCTCAGTATTTTAAATGTATAGGCCCGCCCCTTCTAAAGTTCCCCATCAGGTCCGCTCAGCGGACCAGATGCGGAACATGAGAAGGGGCGGGTCTATACATGGTATTACCAAAGTGAGAGCAGTTCCCCATCAGGTCCGCCCCCTCGGTATGTCGGACCCGCCTACGTCATTGGCTTGAGCGGGGAACTTCCTTCACTATGTAAATTTAAATTACACAGTGAAGGAAGTTCCCCGCTCAAGCCAATGATGTAGGCGGGTCCGACATACCGAGGGGGCGGACCTGATGGGAAACTGCTCTCACTTTGGTAATACATGTATAGACCCGCCCCTTCTCATGTTCCGCATCTGGTCCGCTGAGCGGACCTGATGGGGAACTTTAGAAGGGGCGGGTCTATACATTTAAAATACTGAGAGGGAGTTCCCCTTCAGGTCCGCTCAGGCACAACCAATGAAGGACAGCGCTGGACATCGGGATCGCCGCGGGACACTGGATTTCACCGCTGGAATTATTTTTTTTTTTTTAAATAAAGGACTTTTTCAAGGTGTTTGTGTGTTTTAAAAAAAAAAAAAAATGCTTTCTTCGTGAAATGGTAGGGGTACAATGTACCCCTTACCAATTCACATAGGGGGGGTGGGATCTGGGGGTCCCCTTTGTTAAAGGGGTCTTCCAGATTCCGATAAGCCACCCGCACGCAGACCCCCACAACCACCGGGCAAGGGTTGTGGGGATGAGGCCCTTGTCCCCATCAACATGGGGACATCCTCCCCATGTTGAGGGCATGTGGCCTGGTACGGTTCAGGAGGGAGGGGGGCCGCTCTCTCGTCCCCCCTTTTCCCCTGCGGCCGGCCAGGTTGCGTGCTCAGATAAGGGGTCTGGTATGGATTTTTAGGGGGACTCCACGCCATTTTTTTTTTAATTTGGGGTGGAGTTCCCCTTAAAATCCATGCCAGATCTGAAGGGCCTGGAATGGATATTTGGGGGAACCCCACGTCAATTTTTTTTAAAATTTGCGGCGGGGTTCCCCTTAATATCCATTCCAGACCTGAAGGGCCTGGTAATTGAATTCTGGGGAACCCCCACACTTTTTTTTTTTTTATCAATGACTTTTGTATGTATTGCCGGGAGCCGACAATTCATTAATAGCCGCGAGTCAGTTTTAAATGGCTTTTTTTCCTTCAAAAATGACATTTTTTGCAGGGACAGTTCTAAGCACGGGAAACATGCGCCACTTTACATGCATATCATACACACACCCCAGGTACGAAATTTAAAGGAATATTTCACTTTTATTTTTTCATTTTTAGCATTATTAAAATCACTGCTCCCGAAAAAACGGCCGTTTTTAAAACTTCTTTTTGCATTGATACATGTCCCCTGGGGCAGGACCCGGGTCCCCAAACACTTTTTAGGACAATAACTTGCATATAAGCCTTTATAATTAGCACTTTAGATTTCTCCCATAGATTTTTCGAATTTGCCGCGAACACCCCAATTTGTTTGCTGTTCGGCGAACGGGCGAACAGGCAATGTTCGAGTCGAACATGAGTTCGACTCGAACTCGAAGCTCATCCCTAGTTCTAAATATATAAAGCAGTTGTGGCAAAACCTGCATCTTAAATGCTGCTAATCTCCCCAACCATGACAGCTCGGTTTTAGATATTGAGTTAAGTTTGTTCTGGAAAGACCTCAGAAAGGGAGTATAATTGGCTTGTAGGAGAGCACTTGATTTGGGCGTAAGCGTGATGCCTAGATATTTGATACCTTCCTCGCTCCACATAAATGGGTATTTAAGTTCCAGCCTGCGTTTGACATTGGGAGGGATCCCTAGGTTCAAGATGAATGATTTAGCTTCATTCACCTTGTAGTATGAGGTCTCGTTGAATTCTTTAAGAGATGAATATACCTCCTTTAGTGATTCTTCTACATCAGTGAGCATCAGTATTATATCATCTGCAAAGAGGCTTATCACATGATTCTCCTGTCCCACTTGAACCCCCTTAATTTTTGGATTCGATCTCAGACACGTTGCCAATGGCTCCATCAAAAGATTGAAGATCAAGGGCAACAATGGACACCCCTGTCTCGTGCCATTAGTGATCATAAATGGATCGGACAACGTACCCGAGATGTATACTTGTGCTGATGGGTGACTATAGAGTGCCATTATAGCTGAATATATTAAACCATCAAACCCAAACTTTTTCAAAACCTGCCTCAAAAAGCGCCAGTGGATCCTGTTGAATGCCTTCTCTGCATCCAAAGCCAGAAGCAGAGAAGGTGCTCGACGCTGCTCAGTGATGTGAACGACATTAAGTAAGCGTCTCGTGGCGTCAGCTGTCTGTCTCCCCTTAGTGAATCCCAATTGGTCGGCATCTATAATAGTAGGGAGAATATTTACCAGTCTAGCTGCTATCAATTTGGCATATATCTTGACGTCATAATTCAGCAGGGATATCGGTCTGAAGTTTTGTGGTGTGTCAGAGGCCTTCCCTGGTTTGGGGAGAGCCACTACTATAGCGTTAAGCATTTCCTGAGGGAATGAGGATGAGGCAGCAGCCGATCCAAACATTTCAGCCAAATATGGGCTAAGTATGTCTCTAAAGGATTTGTAATATTCCCCTGTGTAGCCATCAGGGCCTGGGGATTTATTAGCAGGGAGGGAGTTTATAGTGTTTTTCACTTCAGTTTCAGTAATTGGGGCATTCAAATTACAAAGTTGCTCAGTTGTTAGTGAGGGGAGGTTGATGCGATTTAGAAAGGCATCTATGGTGTCTAGGGTTGGTTGGATGACCGTATGGTCATCTTTTAGGTTATAAAGTGAGCCATATTATTGACTGAAGGCGTTAGCAATCTCCTGGGGATGGGAGTGTTTGATTTGTGTCACTGGGTGCTTCACATAGGGGATTTGAGTCTTATACCTATGGCCCTTCAGGCGAGAAGCAAGAAGCTTCCCCGCCTTGTTGCCACTGGTGAAGTATGTTAGTCTTAGTCTTGTGGAAGCTTTTTCAAATTCTTCTAGGAATTGTAACCCAAGTTCCGTACGGAGGTGTGATAATTGTGTAGTTATCATTGGAGACGGCTTAGCTTTGTTTTGAGATTCTAGGATATCAATTTGAGTTAGCAATTTGGTTGTACGCTGCTGCCTTTCCCTCTTGACCCTCGCCCCCTGCTGTATCAGAATCCCTCTGATAAATGCCTTATGAGCATTCCACAAAACATTCGGATCGCTTACCGACCCTTCATTATCCACAAAGAAATCCTTCAGTTTTTGTTCAATGAGAGACCTAGTCGGACCAGCCTGGAGGAGTCGAGGGTTAGAGCGCCATAAGAAAACAGGTTTGGATTTTGAGATATCCCCCACTGTAAGACTCACCAAAGCATGGTCCGACCAGGTTATGCTATTGATCTTAGCAGACTTACATTGTAGTAGTAGTTTTTTTATCAACCAAAAATAGATCTATCCTGCTATAGGATCTATGAACATTGGAGAAAAAGGTATAGTCTCTTTCGCAAGCATTTAAACATCTCCAGGAATCATATAACTTGTTAGTTCTTAGGAAGGACCTCAGGGACTGTGGAGGGCGTTTCGGTGTTGAGGTGGAATCCATATAAGGATCAGGAACTACATTAAAGTCCCCACACAGCACCAAAAGGCCTCGGTGGGCTGATTTGATCCTTTTAAGTGTCCTTTGAAGAAATCTTAGTTGTCTGGTGTTAGGGGCATAAACATTCGCTATGGTGTAGGTAGTTGAGTTAATGTCACACACTAGAACTATAAAACGCCCCATCGGATCAATGATTGATTCATGAAGGCAAAACGCAACTGAGTCTCGTACAGCAATCATTACTCCTTTCGCCTTTGAGTCTGTGTTGGCATAGAAGGTATATGGGAACTTGTAATGTGTGCATTTTGGAGGGTTTGTATTGCAAAAATGAGTTTCTTGGACGCACAGTATGTGACACGATTGGTTTAGAGCCTCTTTCCAAAGGGAGTGTCTCTTGGCCGGGTGGTTAAGCCCTTTAGCGTTGATCGTCAAAAAATTAACAGCCATATTTGAGTGTTTTGGGAGTGGAGTGTGTATTTCGTTAGTAGAAAAGGACTTACTGGTGATGCTCCTGTGGTCTCCGGTGGGGTAGGGTAATCTGGCGGTTGTGATATCATCTCTTCTTTGTGTGCGGGAGTTTTCGGTGATAGCGGTGTCCAGGCATATAGTGGAGGCAAAACTGGAGAAGTATAGAAGAAAAAAACAAGCAAACAAAAACTAAACAAGAACATGGCTACTTGCCAAAGCCTAAGTCAACTGGGTGCGACTTTTGGTCACTCAAAAGGTATATGGGGGAGAATCAATAAATTGATTCCTATAACAAATGGAGGATCTTCCTCCTCAGCAGACTATTTTGATAAAGGTCCGACCCCCTGTCAGGCTAAGTGTGGGATCTAGCATTCCTGCGATCAACAGTGTGCCACTCAGAGTCCCCTTTAGTGTTGTGGCCGTTGCTCTGATGAGAGTTGGTCTGTGGGTCAGGTATAATCCCCCATTCTTTCAACAAGGCCATACCCTTCTCCATGGAGTCCATCACATAATCTCTTTCACCTTTGGTGACAATCAACTTTGTAGGGAAACCCCACCTGTACATCAGTTTATGGTTGCGCAATGCTTTTGTAATAGTAGTGAGGTTTCTGCGCTTTTGTAAGGTGTATTGGGATAGATCCGCATAGAATTGTAGATTTGCGTATGTCGGGGGTAGTTGATCCCTCTGTCTGGATGCCGCCATAAGCTTTTCTTTTGTGTGATAGAAATGCATTCTCAAAATGACATCCCTAGGGATGTTTTCTGCTAGATGGGAGGGCTTGGGTAAACAATGTATTCTGTCTATGGTAAAATCCAGCTCAGACATGTCAGGAAGTACAGCAGAAAACAGCTCTGTGGCGTACTTGCGGAGGTCCTGGGGCTTAACGGTCTCCCGGACTCCCCTGATTTTAAGGTTGTTCCTCCTGGCCCTGTCTTCCATGTCGGCCATCTTTGCTTTAATGCTTTCTAGTTCATCCTCCTTACTATCGTTAGCATCGACAAGGTCATTAATCGTGGATGCAAAATCCCCCATCTTATTTTCTATGTGGGAGACCCTGCCTACTATCCCCCTGATTTCTGTGCTGAGTTTGTGAACACAGGACACCATGTCAGTGTGCAGGGAGCTTCTCAGGGATACTAACATTTCTTTGAGAACTGTGTCCATCACTGGCTGATTATTTGTGGGGAACGCATTTATGGATTCTGGCAACTCTCTAGTATCATCTCCTGAGTCTATAGGGGAGCTCACCTCGTGTGCAGGATCCGTGGCATCCGAGCGGAATCTCGTCTTTTCCGGGCTTCCCGAGGATGGAGTATGTGGCGGAGAGTGTACACTCTTAGGAGGGCTATTCCTTTTTTGAGGTTTCCCCTGGGTTCCATTATGATTCAGCGAGCCGGGAAGCGGCGTAGATGACGAGCCGGTGCCATCTTGCCTAGGCCCCGAGAGGAAGAACTCAGTCAACTTTGTAGGCCGATTGTTGGTGTTCTTGCGTCTCGTCATCTCGGCAGTTCAGTTCCCCAGGTGCCGTGGAGCTGGATCACGGTGGTTGGGGTGATTTTAGCCTTTAGTGGGGTCTGTTATGAGCCGATGTGTCGCTGCTGGACTCGGAGCTCCGCTAGCGTGCGTCCATCTCGTCTGCCGGCTAGCTCCGCCCCCAGGATTTATTTTCTGAACACACTGTAAGGAAAAATCCCTAAAGCTAAAATAAAATATTTAGGAAAAATTACCAAAGTAAAAGTTAAAAATTTCTGCTTGTGTCCTGTAAGGGAATATAAAAAACAAGCTTTTACCATGGAACGTGCACATGACTAAATTTCAGTCATACATATGGATTTCATGTTAATCGTGTTCAGTTTTAGAATATTACAGTAAGTTAAGCCATTCCTGCTGGGTCCCAAAAGTCCCTTTTAACCGATTCCTGACCGGCTCACACAGATTTACTGCAGCACAATGGCTCTCCTGGGCGAAATCCCATACATATACGGATTTCCCTTTAAGAGCCACCAGAGGGCCAGCTGCACGGTGGGGGACCCGATGCGCGCTGCCGGAGATCACGATTACCGCTGGCCACGCTTGATCGTGTGTACGAGAGCCAGCACAGGGATTTGTGTGTGTAAACACACAAATCCATGTCCTGTCAGAGAAGAGGAGACAGATTGTGTGTTCCTAGTATATAGGAACACCGATCGGTCTCCTCCCCTAGTAAGTCCCATCCCCATACAGTTGGAACACACCCAGGGTTCACACAGGTAACCCCTTGATTGCCCCCTAGTGTTAACCCCTTCCCTGCCGGTGACATTTATACAGTAATCAGTGCATATTTATAGTACTGATCGCTGTATAAATGTCAATGGCCCAAAAATGTGTCAAAAATGTCCGATCTGTCCATCACAATGTCGCAGTACCACTAAAAATCGCAGATCACCTCCATTACTAGTAAAAAAAAATGTTTCCCATAGTTTGTAGATGCTATAACTTTTGCGCAAACCAATTAATATACTTTATGTTTATTGCGATTTTGTTTTACCAAAAATATATATTGGCCTAAACTGATGAAGAAATTTTTTTTTTTACATTTTGGGGATATTCATTATAGCAAAAAGTAAAAAAAAATATTTTTTTTTCAAAAAAGGATGCAAATTTTGTTTGGGTACAGCGTCGTACGACGCCGCAATTGTCAGTTAAAGCGACGCAGTGTCAAATTGTAAAAAGTGCTCTGGTCAGGAAGGGGGTAAAATCTTTTAGGGCTGAAGTGGTTAAAGTACAAAACATTCTGTTTCCAACAACTGCCAGGTCATTTTGTACCGTTAATACAAATCCATTTTTAAAGGACAATATAGAGTTCTGTAGAACAGTGGTCAGAACATTTCAAACAATGGTATATACATTATGACACCATCAAATTAAGCTAAATTAAACTTTGCCCACATTTTTGAATAGAGTGGGGAAGCTTTAACCTTTCTCAGGTTTTTATTTTTGCCATTTGGAAGGCTTCCATATGATGTTTTATCTAGGGGACACAACAGAATGTAAAATAAATACCTGCCAAGTAAAGGGAACCATGGCATGTAGAGGGAGATTAGGCATTGAAACTCCCAGAAGTGTCAGATGCTGGAGATTTTTCAGCCAGCACATCTGGTCAGGACAATGGAGGTCAGCAGAGTTGAAGACAGGAGGGGTAAGAAACAACCCTTTTCTTTACAGGAAGCATGTTTTTTTTTTCTTAAGGTTTTTTTTTATTTTTTATTTTTTTTAAACTATTGACAGTTTTATCTAAATGCTATATCTTTAGTCGTCTAGAAAAGGCTAAACTATTTTTAACTTATGCAAATTCTTGTCTGCCTGCAGAGTGCTAATATTTATACTGGCCTGCGGAAAGGGATTTAGGAAAGCATGCTCCTTCTAGCTAGTAAAGCCCACTACATGTAATGAGGGATTGGGGCATGCCAGTGTATGCTATTTTCAATCTCACAGAAACGTCTCTACACAGAGGCCACAGACATTCCCCAAATGCAGGCAATTTCAAATACAAAGCCTAATACTTCACAAGTAATAAATACTTTTTACAACATAAAATAGCCTAAGATATGTATATATATATATAAATATATATATATATATATTTATATGTATATATATTTATATACTGTATAGATATTGGTAAGATTAGCTTGGGTTAGATTAGCTTTAAAATCTCTCAGTACAAATAGATATTATTGCCTGTGTAGCCCTAGCCATAAAAATGTTTGGAGATGTAGAGATGCTTTTAAATACTAGAAAATCTGTTTGCTGAAAATAACAATTAATATTGTGTACCTTCATGCACTGTGACTCCAAAACAGGTGTGTGTGTGGTGTGCCGGTCTCTATTTAGATTACTAAATTTCTTAATATACAAATAGGGGAGGTTTTTATAGACCTACAGAGCTGCTACATTACCATGTTATTGGAGGTGTACTATACCTTGATTAATATTTCCCTGCCTGTTTGATGTCAATAAACTAACACATAGCTTAAATAAGCTTTTTAATGTTGCTAAGAGTGTCGATTTCCTGACTGGCAAATTAAACTTAGTAATGTACCCTTTGCTTCGTAACACTGGGCTGTTTACCCCAGTTTCGAAGGACTGGATGGAAAGATACAGTTTTGTTGAGATGTGGGAATGGAGGTATCCTAATGTCATTCATATATATGTCTATGCTTAGAATGTGCCCGCCTTCTGGGATATAATACATTGACATCCACATTACAAATCTAAATATAGTATTATTTTATTAAATTTGTGTGATTCTATAATCACATCAGGAAAGCGACTCCTCATGGTCGGATTTCCATATGCATCACCCTGATATGGTGTGTGCTGTTTTTCCCGAGTGTGGTGGTTGTTTGCTGGCATATATTGGGAGACAGGCTGGCGATGTGGAGTCGTTCCGCTTTATTGCGTCACGACTACAATTCCCAATCCTCTTTGCGCGCAATCATGGCGTACATGGAGACACCCGCGTGAGGTTGCGGGTGATCGTATCCATGTGACGTTTGCGATCAATGATGGAGATGGGAGACACGCCGGCTGGTTTGTGTTGCTTTGCTTAGTTGCGTCGCAACTACAACCCCCAGGATGCCTTGCGCACATGCACGTCGGAGGACATGCGTGCCGATGAAGCGATGACGCTGTTAGTCACGTCGAGGGCGCATTAGATCTGCTGATTCAGTGAAAAGATACACATGACCTGGCCATGTGATGCAGAAACCCGGTCATGTGACACGGAGACGCTCCGATCCCGGAAGTGAGAGGCACATTCGCACACAGGGACGCCGAATTAAGGTAATTTCTCTTCTTATATATAGCGTGGGGGTCACCAGGATGGCGTGTACCCCAGTTGATGTCTCATTAGATGAAACGCGTCGGGTTTACATGCCAGCCTTGGTGCTTACTCCACGCATTTTTGTAATACAGAGCTGCTGATTTATTTTTGGGATTTGTTGGTTTGTTTGTTTTGGCCTTTTTTTCCCTGAGAAGTTTCAAAGTTTTTAAAGGAGTTTGCTTTGGACTGTTTCATTGTTCAGTGAGACCTTTTATTGGGTGTTTTTATTCTTTGATAAATAAAATCCCATCTTGGATTTACACTATGTGGAGAATTCTTTTCTCATTTGTTGCATGGTGACACTACGTATATGGTGAAATTCTGGTGTCATACTTTGACTTATCGCATTGGAAGTGAGAGTTACGTTGGAAAAGCCTCGGGATATACTCTCTGGAACGTCGTAAGGACGCTGAGGAAAGACTGTCCCCAGGATATACATCTATCAGTCCCGGGCGTGGACACAAGCTCGATTGATCCACCGCCGTACGGCGAGTTGGATCTACAACATCCGGTAAGAGTATACACCCTTCACTCACTTTCCAATGGCATATATCACCTTTAAGTGTTGCAACATAGAAAACGCATAAATCCAAGGAACTGGTCTGGACTTTACCTACCATTCATTACACACCTGACGTGGTGTTGATGCAGTGTTGATGTTGGTATCAGATCACACATTCATCGAGAGACTTTCTCTTTTTCTCACAGAAAATTGGACACTAATATATATTGTGGATCACTTTCACATATGATATTCATGTCATTTTATATTTTTTCAGTGTTAGGTTAATTTACTTATTTAAATTAATTTATATATTTTTTGTGATTCATTTCACGCCATTGAACATATTGAATTTTTGCAGGGTATATGCACTTTTTCACATAAGTGTACAGAACCACCATCAGGTTCAACACGATATACGGGTCTTTATATAGACCAATTGCCAACCAGACATTTTATATAGATATATTTTTCTGTTTGCACATAGCGCCACACTTTATTTATTATTTTTTCTTTACACTATTGTCAAGTTGTTGTGTAGGCTGCTAGAAATTTGAAGGTTGGCGCAGTATTTTTCCTATTTTATATCCTAATTATAGAAAGTATTCTTGCCAATCAGATTCACACAAAACTTGTCTAGCTTGGACATGATTTTTACTTCTGAGCAAAATGATTGACATACGATATCTAAAGGCATATCTGACCACTCTCCTTTGGAGACCTTTCTTTGGGAGTCACATCCTCCCACCCGGATGTTGCCCTTGGCACACAAGTCCATTCTGGCCTAATGACCCTATGGTATTATTTAAATGTTGGGGTGATACGAATCATTATTGTCAAGAAAAGATCAGGCGGTCTCTGAAAGCCTTGAGCTGAACTTCAATGAGCTAGTTATAAAAAACTGTTATCCTTAAGTCCATAGTGATAGACACAGAAGCTTTACATTATATGAGAAATTAAATAAATATATTTATAGTTTGGGTTGAACTGGATGAACTTGTGTATTTTTTCAACCAGATTAACTATTGAACTATATATATCACAGACTTACCAAAAGTTGAAAAGCAGCTCAGAGATTATATGCATTAGCTCTTACTGAAAAAGCACAAAAGAAATTGCTCTATCAGACACAGCATGCCTAAGGTATGTAACAAAAATGGTTGCTTACTAGCTTACCAGTACAAATCCTTCATTATACCAATAATTTTTTGTAACAATTCTGTTCTTCAGACCGCTACTGACTATACTCTTGATGCCTATCTACAATTTTATACTAAATTATATAAATCCCAGGTACCATATTAGCCTTCTGATTTTTTAATGCACTTGGAATCTGTGTCATTTCCTTCCTTGTCTATTGCAGACAAATTATTTCTGGAAGATCCCATCACTGGTGAGGACACAGAGAAAGCTCTGGGTACATTCGCTTAACATGAAAGGTGAAGTTTGGATGGCTTCTCAATCGAGTGGTATTTTGTGCATACGGTAAGCATGATACTGTGATTGTCAACTAATATATACTTCCATCTTTAGGAGAGAAAACACTCACCTCTTCTTTGGGGGAGGCCTTGATAGTATTATTCACTAAACCTAATAAAGAATCTTAATTACTGTGAATTGTTTAGACCAATTTCTTTAATTAATACAGATCTTAAAATTATCACTACAATTCTGGCCTTTATGCCGCGTACACACGACCGTTTTTAATGACGAGAAAAATGCCATTTTTTAAAATGGTCATTAAAAATGATCATGTGTGGGCTTCAGAGCATTTTTCACGATGTGAAAAATGGCCATGAAAAAATTGGAACATGCTCTAATTTTTCTCGTCGTTTTTCACATCGTGGTTTTTCTCGTCATGAAAAACAGCCGTGTGTAGGCTTTAACGACGTGAAAAAAAATGTGCATGCTCAGAATCAAGTATGAGACGGGAGCGCTCGTTCTGGTAAAACTAGCGTTCGTAATGGAGATAGCACATTCGTCACGCTGTAACGGACTGAAAAGCACGAGGCTGAAAAGCGGGAATCGTCTCTCAACAAACTTTACTAACATGAAGGGTGGCGCCATCCGAATGGAACTTCCCCTTTATAGTGCCGTTGTATGTGTTGTACGTCACCACGCTTTACTCAAGCATTTTTTTCCACGATAGTGTGTAGGCAAGGCAGGCTTGAGAAGAATCACGTCGAGAAAAATGCTGTTTTATTCAATGACATTAAAAAGTGTCGTGTGTACGCGGCATTAGACTAAATTCTGTTAGTCTGTTTATTCCTGGTAGATCGACCAACATAAATATTCAACAACTAATTTACAGATCCCTAACTCCTCTTTGTCTCCTAGAACTATAGTAGACACATATAAGGCATTTGATTCTATAGAATGGACTTACTTATTTAAAGTACTGCATACATTTAGATTTAGTTATACCTTTATTACCTGGATACAAATTTTAATACTCACAGCCCCTGGCACGACTGTGTTAATCAATGTATCTCCACCCCTTTTCTCTGTCCAATAGGAACTCTACAGAGGTGTCCCCTCTCCCCCCTTATGTTTTCACCCTCACCATAGAACTGCTGGCAGAAATTATAAGGACTTCCCCATTGTTAAAGAGCATCGAGGTAGGTATGCTGGAGGAGAGGGTCTCCCTGTCACAGACGATATGCTGCTGTATTTATCTTATCTGTAACACATTGTTGATGAGCTACATAGTTACATATATATGTACATAGTTAGTCTGGTTGAAAAAACACACAAGTGCATCCAGTTCAACCAATAAAAGGATATAAAAAGAAAAAAAAAACAATCCTATATACAGTATACAGTATATACAGTATATACATATACCCACAGTTGATCCAGAGGAAGGTAAAAAAAAACAATAGAGCATGATCCAATTTTCTCCGTCAGGGGAAAAAATTCCTTCCTGATTCCTGAAGAGGCAATTGGATGTTCCCTATATCAACTTTAAACAATATACTGAGCTGGCCAGAACCACCTCTTAAGGGAGTCTATTCCACATTTTCACAACTCTTACTGTGAAGAAGCCTTTCCATATTTGGAGATGAAATCTCTTGTCCTCCAGACATAAAGAGTGCCCCCTTGTCCTCTATGCTGACCTTAAAGTTAAGGGAGAAGTATGGGAAAGGCAAATTAGAAAGTACATATTACCCTCATGCTTTCATGCTCTTTCGTTCTTTTCTGAGTCTTTTAGTTTGTGAAGTACAGACAGACACTTGAAGTGTCAGAAAACAGCCAGTAACCGTCCTCTTTCTGTTTGAAAGTTTAGAGTGGGAGGATACAACTGCAGCAATCCGCCCACTCTTTCAGTCACTCCTTCTCTTTAACATGTGTCCGATCCTGACAAATGGGCACACACCTAAGCAGTCTCCGTTTCCATAGTAACCTATCAACACAGTTAAACCAGGAAGCGGAGGCAGTGTGAGAAGTTATGCACTGTCTTCATCTCCAGCAGCTGTCCTGTCTGTGTTCTGGGCTGCATGGTCAGCTGCAGTCTGTGTCCTCTTTCTCCACCACCTCCTCTGATACTTCCTGGGCTTCGATTTCCCCCTGTGTCCTCAGATCTCTCCCCATCTCCTCCCGTTCATTCACATTCAGTGCCTGTGTCGGCTTTCAGCACATGAGGTTATCAGGAGGGGGAGGAGGTGGTCGGCAAAGGAACAGCACATTATCATGTTCAGAGGGATCCCTGGATGCTCTCTACACATTCCATTCAATAGGAAGACATCAGCCACTTCTTGTGTCTGTCTATTGTGAATAAACAGTGAGATGTGTTCAATACATTGCAGGGGGAGGGAAACAGGAATCCCCATCTTCAGTGTTGCATTGTGCATTCTATTTTTAATAGAAACGTAGAATATGTATAAAGAGTACTTCAGTGATCTCTCCTTCACAGTCACCGAACTGCTCCTGCTATTACTGAAGGCACGTCTGTGTGCTCAGGATTGTCTGTCAGGAGGGAGGGGGAAGGGGAGGAGGGAGAGGAGCTATGCAGTGTGAAATCTCGGGAGCGAGCTGCAAATGTCAATCACACAGATGACAGGGAAGGGGGTGGATCCAGACTCCTCAGGCTCCCCATTGTCGAGATGACGCTTCAAGACAGACTGTAGTCCTTCCCACAGGTAATTAACTCTGTTTTAACAGAAAGGGTGCACTTCTCAGAGTGCAGGAAAGCTCTGTAGGTATTAGTAGCTTATAAGTGTAGCACTACCCCCGTAGGAGCTGCTGGTTTTGTTTTGGGTCTACGTTCTGCCTGCCAACCCCTTGTAATTGGCTTGAACCCTCCCTTGGCACAACTGGTATATACAAATATTGTGGAACCCACTGGTTGCTGGGGAACACAATTTTGCAAGTAAATTTACTGCCTTAAGTACACTTATGCATATATATATATATATATATATATATATATATATATATATATATATATATATATATATATGTGTGTGTTACCTTTCTCAATTTGAGGTCCTTCAGGCACATAAAAGTACTCCACACAGATGTATACTTAAACAAATATACAGTTTACTTTATATTAGCGATAATAGACAGATTAAAACAATGTTATACATATATATGAATATACTGTAGATCTAAATGACTCTGCAGGGCCCTGCGAGAGTCAGTAATATTATTTAGTAAAATGATTCTAACAATTGCTAATTCCTATGTTCTATGGATAACAATTCTAAGCTTGTGAGCTCCCCCTAGTGGGCAATACCACCCCGTGTTCCAGCAAAGTAGTTCCTGTCAGGCCTGACACAGATTATTATACTAGTTCCTAGAGGGTGGGAATCTTCACTAGCAAAACATTGGTGCACTTATTAATTGTAATCCACAGGAGATGAAGAACATGAACTAAACTCCCGCAATGCTTTTGGGAGTAAAACTGACAGTCAGTGTAACGCCAGTCCTAACTACGCAGTTAACACACGCCGCGCTATGTCCTGAGATATATGTGGCTCACTGCTGAGGGTGGCGGTGGGCCTTCTAAAGTCACAGGCCTAACAGAAGGTTGTAGATTCTGGGCAGGTGCCCGCTCACTCGGACAGGCCTAGTCCGCCTGACACGCTCTGCGGTCGGTACCTCGATCCTCGACCTTTCCGCAATACACAATCTCTGGTTCCACTCACAGCAGCTGTAGATGCCGGTTTGACAGAACAACTCTGATCCGAAGATAGCGCGGACTGGTCACACTGGAAGAGGTACCTCTCTGGCTTGATGATCCTCCGCGAGGTTGTAGGCCCAGGCTTTGGGCCTAGTCACTCTGGCAGCGGGCCTCACACACCTCCTGCTTGGTTAAGCGCGGAGTTCAGAGAGACCGAGTGCGGCCCCGCCTCTCCTTTAAGTAGCCTCCCCCAACAGGCTGTGCGGGAGTTGTGATGCATTCTGGGAGTACAGCTGCACTGTCGGTACCATAGTCTATTAGGTATCCATGGCAACGGAGTCTCTCTCTCCCTGTACCATAAGTTCCCAATGCACCACTGAACATAAGTAAACAAACAGTTGTAACTGTAACTCCAGGGGAAGTTTGAGGTGTACACATGTAACAATAGTCTATAACAGTATAACCCTGCTACATAAGGATCGAGATTAAGCAAAAAAAAAAATGAAACCCATGCTTCTCTTTTAATAACTCAACACCAAGTTCACTATATGGACCACTTATGTATTTATACATGTTGATCATATCACCCCTTAATCTCCTCTTTTCAAGAGAGAATAAATTCATTTCAGCCAGTTGTTCCTCATAGCTGAGCTCCTCCATGCCTCTTATCAGTTTGGTTGCCCTTTTCTGCACTTTCTTCAGTTCCCCAATATCCTTTTTATAAACTGGTGCCCAAAACTGATCTGCATATTCCAGATTACTAATAATTTGTACAGGGGTAGAATGATACCTCCCTCTGCAGTCCACGCCTCTTTTAATACAAAACAAGGTTTTGCTCGCTCTGGAAACTGCAGCTTCACATTGCATGCTATTATTAAGCCTATGATCTACCAGAACACCCAGATCCTTCTTCAACATTGACTCCCCAAGCTGTTCTCCTCCTAGTATGTAAAATGCATGCATGTTTCTAGCCCCCAAGTGCATAACTTTACATTTATCAACATTAAACCTCAGTTGCCCAATTAAACAGCTCATTGAGGTTGGCTTGTAAATTGGAGACATCCTGTAAGGACTTTATTCCACTGCAAAGCTTGGTGTAATCCGCAAACACTGAAATTATAGTTTTAATCCCAAACCCTATATCATTTATAAATATATTAAAAAGTGAGGATCACAGCACTGAACCTTGGGGTACACCACTTATAACCTTAGACCATTCAGAGTAAGAATCTCTAACCAATACTCTCTGAAATCGATCTTTTGGCTAGTCTTCTAATTATTTAAAAACTGATTTTTCCAAGCCTGTAGACTTTACCTTACACATTAGCCGTGTGTGGAGAACTGTGTCAAACACTTTGGAAAAATCTAAATTTACTACATCCACAGCCATTCCTTTGTCCAAGGTTTTGCTCACCTCATCATAAATAGAAATCAGATTTATTTGACAACTTATGTCTTTAATGAATGGGGGTTTTCAGATTCCACTATATGTTCCTATTGATAACCCCCAAATCCTTTTCTGATAGACTAAAGCCCTGTACACACGATCGGTTTTACCGATGAAACCCATCCGATGGATTTTTTTCATCGGACAAACCGATCGTGTATGGGACCCATCGGTCTTTTTTCCATCGGTTTTAAAAAATAGAACATGTTTTAAAATTTTCCGATGGATCAAAAACCGATAGAAAATTCCGATCGTCTATGGGCAAGTCCATCGGATAAAAAACCCACGCATGCTCAGACTGAATTAGGAGACGGGAGCGCTTGTTCTGGTAAAACTAGCGTTCCTAATGGAGAGAGCACATTCGTCATTCTGCAAGTTATTGCCTCGTTTAATGCAGCGCATTGTTTTTTGCTTTAGAATGGTGTTTAAAATGTCGTTTTTGCTGCAGATTTTTATCACGAGTTCTGACAAACGTATGTCTTTCTTGTTTCTTGTGATCTTCTCAATAATTTGATTTATTCTTAAAGGCAGACCTCACAAATTTAAAACAAGTTTTAGAATCCTTTTTTTTTATTTTTTTATTTATGCTTTTGTTTTGGGTGTCAATTTCTCACAACAACATATGTTTCTTTTATTTTTCCCTCATGGAGGTTGGTGTCCCTTGTTATTAATTCCACATTGTATTTAGGAAATGTTATTGCTACTCACAATAAAAACACATCAGGCAAGTATTTTGGCTGAAATCAAATCTCCATTTATTCATGCAAAATATAAAATAAAAAACGAAGGGCAACAATTCGAAAATTCCCGGAAAATATGAAGTCATTGGACCCCAAAGGCAGACATGACTATGATGAGCAATAAGATAAACAACATAATGAAATCAGGAGCAGCAGCCAAAGACATACATCATCCCAAGCTGTGGTACTCCATCAAACTGCAACTTTTGGAAGAGCAGCTTGAAGCCAGGGAATCACCTCCTGCTCTTCCCTGTACACTTCCCTCCACGCTTCCCTGCAGTGTTCCCTCCACGCCTCTCTGCAGCATTCCCTCCACGGCCCCGTCCACACACCCTTCTAGGCCGTGCCACTGTGGGTGGTAATGTGGCAGGAGGAGGAGGAGAAGGAGGAGAAGGATTGGCCTGATGCGAGAGATGGGTGGCCTCAGTCAGCTGTCCCCTCCCCCCCATGTGTACGGCTGTGTAAATAATGTGCTCGCAGAGGGCACGTTGTCCCGCCTCCATTTGGACTAATTTGTCCGTGAGGAACGTACTAAACTCCTCCACAGGGTTGAGGGGGGCCCTCATGAATGGCAGCAGCGTCACGGATCATTTTGAGTGACTCCTCCTCCACCTGTGTCATCCTACGATTTTTTTTTAGGTCTGATGTGGAGGGGAGCCACTTGTGACACTGTGCTGCCACTAGGCCTGGGGACCTGCTGAGTCCCACTTGGCCCTGCCTCCTCCTGGCTGACACTCACCCCTGCCTCCTCCTGCCTGCCACATTCCTGCACCTCTTCCTCCTGGCTGGCCTCATCCTGTGTAGAAAAAAGGCACATAGTTAGATATTTTGGGGAATCAATCACACACAATTTTGATCTCATGACTGGTGCAATTTGCTTGTTTTAAAAATAGCAAAGAGTTTCATTCTGTCCTAGTTCTTTTTAGATACTTTAACAATCATTTATGTCCCCGTTTTTAATTTTTTTTTGGGGGGGTGTTATCATTTTGGGAGAATAAATCAAGTTCATCACAATAGTACTTTGAGGCCAATAATTATGTTCTAAAATACTATACTTGGCTGAAGATGCAAAGATCCGGCTCTTCAAGCACAGGTGGCTCCTCCTCCCCCTCTGCAGGGGTGGAGGGAAGGGTGGAAGGAACGCTGGAGGGAAGAGTGGAAGGAAGGGTTGAGGGAAGGCTGGAAATTGATTCCCTGGCCTAAATCTGGTCTTCCATAAATTGCAGGTGCTTGTAGTACCACAGCTTGGGCTGTACTACATCGTCTGCTACTGCTCGTCATGGAAGCGCGGTATTCAGTGTATTTTTTTTATATGCATTCCGCATATTGTTTATCTTATTGTTCATCATACTGTAGTCTGCCTCTGGGACCCAGGGCTTCATATAATCCGCAAATTTTAGAATTGTTGCCCGACGTACACCACTCTTGTGGTAATCTGGATGTTTAAGTTCCCAGAGGTTGCAGAGTTCTTTATATTTTTCAATAAAAACCAACATGATATCCGGCTCACGTAGTTTATGCATTGTAGACTGTCTGCAAGTTCAAAACACATAAAAAAACATGAGAGGTCAGATTCAATTCTCCTCAACTTATCCCAATATTAGCCTTTACAATAATGAACCATTATAGGCCACTGCAGGCCCAAGTTCCCTTCTTACCTTAGTTGTGGTCTTTTCTGGACTTCCGCTCATTTTTACTCCGCGCAACCCTAATAACTTCGTTCCCATTTTATACCCTGCACATGCGTGTAACTCCGCCCGCGTCGTCCGCCCATCACGGTCTTTTCCTGCATTTCCCCGCCCCTTCACGTTCGGCGCACAGTGGGATACGACGACATGTCGGTGACACAGGTGGCTTCTTTATTAGAAAGTACCGACGAGGAAAGCCCGGAGGCGGGAACGTCCCGATCCAGGACTAAAATATACAAGGCGACTAATATGTCATTTGCTGAGATGGTGGAGATGGTGGACATCCTGCGGAAGAAAGATTACGATGGGAAGCATGGGCCATACGACACCCCTAATCTCAGGAAGTCTCAAATAATGGACAAAGTGGCGAGGACTCTCTATCAGAAATATGGGGTCAGGAAATCCAAGGAGCAGCTCCCTAAAAGGTGGTCTGACCTGAAGCTGAGGGAGCCGGAGCAGTATAGGAAGCTTATCAAATGCATTGAAAAAAGTAAGCTTTTATTTTTACTGTGTTCTTTCATATTGTAATACGTATTATTGCATGTTTTGCTCCATGTGCTTGGCTTGACTGGTTTCACATTTGCAAATGGCAACTTTTATGTTAGGTTGAGTGTCAATTTATTTGGTAATGTTTCGTAGTAAACACTTGATCGTCTTCCCCAAAATATGTTTGGCACATATCCACGTAAACTACATGTGGTCATGCCTCATTTTCATAAAACAATGTTTCTACACATTTTTGGCTAGATGATGTGTTGTAAGTAAAGTAGAATGTGAATGAAAGGCTAACTGGATTCTGGGTAAATGAGATGACACTCAAGCAGTTTGTTACACAGCTTTTTGCTCAGGATCAATATACTATAGTGTGGGCCACATGACCAAATTTTTAAGGGTGTCACACACAGGTGCTCCTGTGGATACCTTGGTGGTTCTCCAAGTGTGTTTTTTAGGCCCCTAAAAAAAAGCATGCAGCTTAGTAGAGTTCTCAAGATCTCATGTGTTCATCTTGGAACTCAGGCCCAAATATCAATTGCACCCCACTTCCAATCAATGTATACAATTTCTGCCCTCAAATCTCTGTGTGCTAAAGGATACCTTTTTTTCCATTCCCATAGGGGAGATGAGACTGGGAGGACACCAATCTGAGGAGACGGGGAAGCACAGACCACATAAACACCCCCAAGATCCCAAAGCACCCCAAGATCAGCATGGTGAGGAAGCAGAGGTGGAGGAAGGAGAGGTGGAGCTTATCACCACAACAGGTCAGTGTCTGTCACCACAACTTCAAGGTAAATACAGATGTAGGCCTGCATATTTCTAATTTTTTTTTTTTCAGGGGATGAACGTGGTGGTGTGTCAGGAACTCCAAATCCTCCATTCTCGAGTGCTAGTGCCCAAATAATTATTCAAGAAATAATGGAATGTAGTAGCGAAATGGACATTATGAGAAATAGAATTAATGTGATTGAGCAAAAATATAAAAACATTATAGATATTTTGGGGCGAATAGTCTGACCCCCCCCTGTTTTTGTGGGTTTTTTTGCCCTAAAAGTTTTGCACTGGTATTCCCACCAGCCCAAATGTAAAGTTGCACACAGTGACTCAACATGTGCTATCTGCCGTCACAGGATATCTATGTCCCTGTTTTGGGGGTGCAACCTCTTCCTCCCTACTCAATTAGGTGTGAGGAAGGGTTTGCACACCCAAAGCACGTCCATTGATCCCCCATGATGGCAGATAGCACATGTTTACCTTAGCCATGGGATCATGTGGAAAATACCCATTTGAGACACAAAAATAAAGTGGGGTTCTTCACATTTGGGATGGATCAGGGGTGACATCACCCCATCTCATGTTTCTCCTTTTCACGTTGAATTTTTATATTTCCTTTTTTGGTCAAATGTTTACTATTTTGACCCATGCATGTTTCTGCAAAACAAACCTCCAAATAAAACAAAAAAATTTGGGGAGGTAAAACTTTCTACATTGTATTTCTATAAAACCTAAAAAAAATGTGGTGCACAGAGTAAAAAGTTTCTGGGACACTCAAAAAGGTGTGGCTTGTTCTTTCTATGCTCAATAGCAGTTCTGAAAAAGCTAAATAAATGCTTTTTATAGTGACAATTGTGGCTATTTAATAAGGACAAATACACTTGGCACTACAAGAACCTGGGAGACACATCAACCAAAAGAACAAGAATGATAAAACAAGATTTTTGGAAATATAATAAGATTTTATTTTAAGAACCAAAAGGTCAGATATGGTCTGGCATTGCGATGGCCCCCCTACCCGTGAAGTACTCAACGTATTTCTCACGTACTTCACGGGCACTTTGGGGGGCCGAGCCAGTACGGGCAGTGTCCAGGCCGGTCATAATGGTCATCTCGGATGGACCGGCCTCAGGCCCAACTGTTGACACATATGTCGCCGAAAAATGTCTGAGAAAGTTATGCAAGATGCAGCAACAGTAAACAATGTGGTTCAGCTTGTATTCCGCCATATGGATTGCTGTCTGAAACAGGCGGAACCGGCTGGCCATTATCCTGAAGGCATTCTCCACAACTCTCCGGGCTCTGGCTAGCCGGTAATTAAAAACCCTCCTCTCCGGGGTGAGGGTGCGTTGGGGAAACGGCCGCATCAGGTGTGGTCCCAGTCCAAAGGCTTCATCCGCGATGAAATCAAATGGTAGTCCTTCCACGTTGTCTGCATCTGGAGGCAGTGCAAGACCCCCCAGAGTGCAGACGGTGAGCGAACTCTGTCTGCGCGAATACTCCGCCATCGGACATCCGGCCGTTCTTCCCCACGTCCACATCCAGAAACTCATACCGTGCCGACACTACCTCCATTAACACAATACTATTAAAACCTTTATAGTTATAATAGAATGACCCCGAACGGGGTGGTGGCACTATGTGGACGTGCTTGCCATCAATTGCCCCTCTACAGTTGGGGAAGTCCCACCGCTGGACAAATTGATCAGCCACAGTCTGCCATTCCTGTGGAGTCAAACAAAAAGAAGACATTAGTATGTTTTCAGTTTACAGTGCAAACAGATTACACAAAGACATTGTTGACCAACATCAGGCTAACATTATTATTTAAGAGAGGATTTCATGCCCAAAAAAGAAGGCCCACTTAGCAGGTGACTCACCCCCGCTGAGGGGACATTAGAAAATATTCTAAGGGGGAGGGGTTTGAGGTGATTTTGGGGGCACAAAATAAAGGCTCTACCACTCTGCTGTACTTTAATGAGAACTAAAACATTTGTACACATTTTAGGGGGGGGGGGGTGCAAAACTACGATGGCACTGACCCAAAAAAAAAACGGGAGTAAAAAACTAGGCTAGCTGTGTTTGGGCCCAGGATAGCATGCTGGAGAGGTTAGTGATGGGAAATAGGCATGTAGGGCCCAAAAAAGGGCATTAGAGGAAAAAACATGCATGGGGAAAATGGGGACATTCCAGGGATATTACAAACAGGCAAATTTGGGAAGGAGGAAAGAAATAAAATACATTAGCAAACAATCCAAACATATAATGTGATGTTAAAGGAGCAAACTTACCTTCATATAGTCCTTCTGCAGGACCTGAATAATGGCAGAACACGTTTCAGGGATAATGATCCCGAGAGCCTGGGGGGGATGCATGTTGTGAACTTGAGGTCCTGCAAGCTTCTCCCAGTCGCCAGGTATCTGAACGTGGCAATAAGCCTCTGCTCGGCAGTGATGGCCTGGCGCATCACAGTGTCCTGCCTCGTGATATAGGGGGACAGCAAATCCAACAGACGGTAAAAAACGGGGTCCGTCATCCTGAGATAATTCCTGAAATCATCAGGATTATTCTCATGGATTTCCTGCAGCAGAGACATATGAGAGAATTGGTCACGCTGGAGCAACCAATTCTTGGTCCATGAACTCCTCCTCACCCTGTTCACGGACTGAACTTGGGTTACAGTGTTAACCGCAACACCAAGTCCATAGCCAGCACGAGCTCAAGAACGAGAACGCACTTCAAACATGGTCTTAAACCGGTCGCCTGGTCAGAACGAACTCAAACAGAACGTACCGTGGAACAGCAAGGCCTGAGAAGAACGACCTGAAAAACAGTAAACGAATGGCCAAGAAGGCACTGCAAAGCAGTAACGACCTGACTGCATGCACTGAATAACAAATACAAACCCACAATCACAAACTGAACACCAGGAAACGATCTGCAAAGCACGGAGACTGAAAAGCGCGAATCGGCTCTCACCAAACTTTTACTAACACGCGGTAACACGAAATCAGCAAAAGCAGCCCAAGGGGTGGCGCCATTAGATTTGAACTTCCCTTTTATAGCGCCGTCGTACGTGTTGTACGTCCCGTCGTTTTGTTGCCGTCGGTTTTTGGACTGATGGTGTGTGGCCAAGACTGATGAAAAAACGTTTCATCGGATTTCCGATGGACAAATCCATCGGACTAAAATCCATCGGAAATCCGATCGTGTGTACAGGGCTTAAGATGTGGGAAAGAGGCCTTTACACCTGCATGCCTTAAAAATGGTTTAAAAAGAATCTTAAGGGGAATCCCACCTCATCTTTTCATTTTTTTACTATTATTTAGGGGTAAATCATCTGTAAAACCATATGCAGCTATAATGCATCCCCCAAGCATGTTATTTAAATAATTTTTGTATTTTCAATGTTGCTATTTAAGCCACATGAAAAGACCTTCTCCCTACTGTAAGGTATTTTTAATTTAATTTTAAAACAAATGTGTTGCATCACTTTCATTTGTTAATATTATTATCTGACTGTGGCATTAAACTTTACATTTATTATTTGTTACACTATTTACATACAACACTAGAGGGTTTCAGGGACTTTCAAGCTCTCATTAAAAATTATCAGAAAGCAGATAATGCAGCAGTGGAAAACTTGCCAATCATTTGCTGATCTCCCCTACCTACTATGAACCCATTAGCAACATGTATTGCATATTTTCTGAGTTCAGCTGTTAATTTCCACGGCTGCTGTGGACTTTTGGTCTCCTATCTGATAAAAAAAATAATGTTTAAAAGAAAACAAGGATAAAAAATAAAGTTGCACACAACCACTTAAACCTCCCAAAAATGTTGAGCCTTCCACCTCCACATGCACACATAAAAATGTAAGCACACCTGTCAGGAGAGTCTTTGCATGAAAACATTGATTGTACTACACGTGTTACATATTGCTGCACATGCCAGAGTGACAGCAGTCATTCTAGGGCCATTATTCATGGTTAACTTTAAACCGATGACCTGTAGGAGCTGCCCACTAGATTCAGGGCAAACATTTCAACAACAGTGATGCGGAATAGTTGCTGCACTGTGCAGGAATTAGTAGGCAGCTACGAGGAGCCACTCATTTTCAAAGGAACTTCCTTTACATGAGAACCATTGATGTAAGCAGCTTTTGCTTTTGAGCCAACATCCTTTACATTGCTTTGCTATTTTAATGATTTCATGGCCTTGAACAAAATGTGGTGCATATTCAAGATGTTTACAAATAATTAAAAAAAACTACTAGGGTAGTTCAATGGTATATAGAAGAGGAAAAATAAATCTATAACATAATTGTAAAAAAAAGTACCGCAAGTTAACAATTATGTGATAGATTTATTTTTCCTTTTCTAAATCTATAACATAATTGCAAAAAAAGTACCGTAAGTATAACAATTATGTTATAGATTTATTTTTCCTCTTCTACATACCCCTGAAGAAGGAGATTTCAATACTCCGAAACGCGTTGGGTACAAAAGGATCATATCTGTCATGTGTTATGTATGGTGACAATGCCACAGATGCATATACATTCCATGTTCAATATGTATAACTTTTTTATATGATGTGCTTAAATAAATAATACATCTTTACTATAATACTCTCTCTCTCAAAATACTTGTGCCTTAAAAGACCATTTTAGGAGTCTTTTATTCTTTGTCTATATATTGGATGCGGCACGCGAATACAGATAGAATTACCCGTTACCTTCTATATTCAAGATGTTTTGACACCAAAGAATATGCACCTTCCAAAATTGGTCAGCAATGGAATCTCCAAAATGTATGCTCTGACAGGCCTGTAATAAAACAATACAGGTACGTAGGTATACTGTACCTGCTAGAACAACTAGCTATTTTTTACACCTTTTACAAGAAAGCCAAAGCTTCTGAACTTTGCAGCATCAAAGCTGAACCTCAGGCAAATAACTAAAATCACAGATTCGTAAAAAAAAGTAAACATGTAATGTTCTAATGCTGAGAGATTAGTAATTGTTTACATTTTGTCATATCATTTTCACACATCTACCACACTGAAAGGTCAGACAGGTGAAACTCTTATTTCCTGGTTCAGCAATCTAGCAATCTCTCAAACCTTAAAGGGGTTGTAAAGGTTTGTTTTTTATTTTCTAAATAGGTTCCTTTAAGCTAGTGCATTGTTGGTTCACTTACCCTTTTCTTCGATTTCCCTTCTAAATGTTTTTTTTTCTTTGTCTGAATTTCTCACTTCCTGTTTCTCCTCACTAAACTTCACACCATCATCCGAGTGGTGTTTAGTCAGCCAGAACAGCTTACTGAACAGCTTACTGAGGAGGAACAGGAAGTGAGAAGTTCAGACAAAGAAAACAAAGAAAAAAAATATTTAGAATGGAAATCGAAGGAAAAGGTAAGTGAACCAACAATGCACTAGCTTAAAGGAACCTATTTAGAAAATAAAAAACGAACCTTTACAACCCCTTTAATTTTCAGCCTACTTAACAATCAGCACCGTTGTCCACGTAAAAAAACAGTTAAATAAATATAAACAAGATGTCCTAACAAAAGATTTTTCCTTAAATAAAAGGTCAATATAAATGTTAAAAAAATAATTTAAAGAAAAGTCTTAAGCCTCGTACACACGACCGAGTAAATCGGTCGTGTGTACGTGGCTTTCAGGTTTCTCGTCAAGAAAACAGGCAAGAATCTCGACGAGAAAAATAGAGAACCTGCTCTCTATTTTCTCGTCGGGATTCTCGTCAGCCTGTTTCTCGACAAGAAACCCGAGTGTGTGTACACTTACCTGTCGCCGTGGAAACCCGCGCATGCTCAAAATGACTTTGACGCATGCGTGGTAGCTTCCTAGGCATAGGTAGGGTGTAGCAAGATGGCGGCGACAGCATCGAATGTGACGAGTGCACGCTCATCGTAGTCGATGACGTCATCGCGTCGTGCCATTCAAAAGAACGGCGGTTCTTTTGAAAGGTACGTGTGTACACTCGGCCGGGACAAGATTCTTGTCCAAGAATCTCGTCAGGAAAAACAACAAGTTTTTTCCTGATGAGATTCTCGGTCGTGTGTACGAGGCTTTCATTTAGATTGTATCATAAAAAAGTACATAATGTTCAGGTTTGGTTCTTTTATCATAGGGTGCATGCTTTATATGTGCCACATAAAAATTACAATTTCATTGAAAGTGACAGAGAACATTAGACAAACAAATTTACTGCAGGCATGTGGAAATGTGTAAAAAATCCACAGAGAATGGTCACTTGACTTCTAGCAATTATCTTTAGGAGCTTATATAAGCCCTGCAGGATATCAATAAAGTGTGAATATAACTGTATAATTAACAGATGGATTTCATGTGGTGGTACAATATTAAAATGTGTGATTCTAGAAAATCAGCATGCCATAAATTGTCACTAGCTTACCTAGTTCCTAACCTATGACCTTTTGCTTTCCTATGCATAGGCACTCGTGTTTGAATTACATTTCTGCCTTGAAACAATCTGTGCACATCTCTATGTGTGTCAATTAGTGCTGTTCCATAACCCTGTGCATATATAGATACACAACAGGGTGTACAGTAGGCCTGAATAGAGTAACTATTTATATTAAAAGCAGTTATTTATGTTCTGTGGTATCCATTTTGGAATTTGTTTGGCACATTTGAGATGTTATTGCTTGTCTCTAGAGTTGAGTGGACACCTGGATGTTCGGGTTTGACGGGTTCGGGCGAACTTCTGAGGACTAAAAAGTCTCTAAAAAAGTAATGGAAAGGGCTAGAGGGTTGCAAATGGCAGCAAAATGTTGTTAAGAGCATGTGAAGTGCTCTGCAAACAAATGTGGATAGGGAAATAACTTAAAATAACATAAAAAAAAAAAAAATATGCTGGAGGCCCCCTTTTCAGCAGAAGAGGTACAGGAAGTCATTAAGAACCTCAGAAACTCAACGTCACGATGCCACACATATGGTGGGAATGCCCCAGAATATGCCCTTTCTGGAAAACATTATTCAATTTAATGGATAAGCTAGTGGAAAAATAAAATACTCTGAAATAAAAATGTAGCGGGGTGCTAAATTTAAGGGAAGTGTTTGAGTGGTAAATAGGCTCAAACACCCTAATTCTGTAGGATTCATGGACCTCGGTGGACAGTATTGGTGTGCAGTTCCCTGCGGCCTACAGGTGGCGCTGCCATGGTAGGCTAGGGTTGAACCGTCGATACAGTGCTGTGCCTTTTGTGTCCCCTCTTGGCAGTAGTACAGCGGGGCGGGGAACCTGCTGTGCATGCCATGCCGGGAGAGGATATAAAAGGGGCAGACGCCTCCTGATCGGGGTCCGAGCCCCAGGCACCTTTGACCCGGGGACTGAAGTCCAGTGGGGACCGCGCCCGGGTGCCTTCGGCCTGGGTGTACGTGTTCCTGTTCCATCTCGGGCACCTTTAGCCCGGGGTGAGGTACTATCCTGGAGTTCCTGCTGCCCTGGGTATGGAGGCCTAGGGGCGGGAGTAAAGCCTGGGGTCCAGTGCCTTCGTCTGGAGTCCGCTAAGGGTCGAGGAGTCTTTGGGTGCCGCCTCGTGTAGGGGACTCTGTTCCAGGGAAGGGAGGAAACTTCTGATGGCCCGATGCTGGAGGCACGGTGAAGGAAGGGTCTGTTGACTCCCTGGAGAGATGTCTTCCCCTTGATATGTGCTAGTTCTTAGAAGGAGAAGCTCAAGGTCATCCTGACTGTATCGGAGGCCTTATTCACCCAGCCCGTGGCAGGGGCCTTATACACCCTGGTCTGTGGCAGAGACCAAAGTTCTCCAGGTCCGTGGCAGGGGCCTTGTACACCCGGTCTGTGGCATAGACCAACCTCATGGTCTGTGGCAGAGACCGTGCGCCTAAAACTGTTTGAGAAACCTAAGCAGTGAAGTGAATGTGCAACGTTTGTGCCTGGACCTCCTCCACACTTTAAGCTGTCCTGTTTTTTTGCTCTAACCTTTTCTATCCAAGTACAGTTTATTTTGCCATGAGAGAATAAACTCAGAGTTGTAGTTTCAGCTGGTGTGGACATTGACTTTACTGGGAATTCAAGGACTTGCCTCTACCTACAGTAGAGGTGAGAATCATCCTCTGGAGGAGTTTTGACTACGGCTGTGGACACGGCCCGTCAAGTACACCTCTCAACCTCTTTATACAGGAAGGTAAAGGCTGGTAGTGCGGTGCGCCTTTCTCCCTCCTGCGAGGAGCCAACAACATAAAGGCAGGTAAGGGGGAAAGGATCTGTGCGCTACAAAAAATAAAATAAAAATTATAATCTTGACCTAGGAGGACGAGGTCCATATGGAGTAGGAGGTTGAGGTGGCGGTGGATGTGGCTGTGTAGGTGGAAGCGGCGGTGGAGGAGAGCGAGGTAGCCAACACTGGTTCAAAAATAAAACAATGGCTGGGTAAGGCCGGTGATGTGTTGAATTCTGTCCCCCGTCGGATAGTGTCCGCCCTGTACTGCGCTTGCTCAGTACGTAGGACAAGGGGATTTTGAAAATCGCCACGCTTCGGGCACGGCCTCGCTTGGCTCGGCTTGAACCTCGGATGGTGTGGCTTGAACCTGGACTCACCACGCAGGTGCCGTTCGTTTTGTGAGATTGGCAATAAAAAAAACACACACAGCTTTTTAAAGTACGACACCGGAGACCCCCGAAGTCGGAAGAAGACCCCCGGAGCTGTGTAATAATTTACTTTAAAAAGCTGTGTGTGTTTTTTTTTATTGCCATTTTTTTCCACCAGGTGAATAGGTAGGGGTACGATGTACCCCATACTCATTCACATAGGGTGGTGGGCCGGCATCTGGGGGGCCCTTTATTAAAGGGGGCTCCCGGATTCCGATCAGCCCCCACCCGCAGACCCCGACAACCAAAGGCCAGGGTTGTCGGGAAGAGGCCCTGACCTCATCAACATGGGGACAGGGTGCTTTGAGGTGGGGGGGCTGCAGGTCGCCCCCCTGCCCCAGAGCACCAAACCCCCCTTGTTGAGGGCATGCGGCCTGGTACGGTTCAGGAGGGGGGCGCTCTCTCGTACCCCCCCTTTCCCTGCGGCCTGCCAGGTTGCGTGCTCGGATAAGGGTCTGGTTTGAACTTTGAGGGGGACCCCCACGCCGATTTTTCGGCTTAGAGGAGTCCCCTTCAAATCCATACCAGACCCAAGGGCCTGGTATGCTCCTGGAGGGGGAACCCATGCCATTTTTTTATTTAAAAATTGGCGTGGAGTTCCCGCTCAGGATTCATACCAAACACAGTGCCTGGTATTGGCGGGAATCCACGTCGGATCCCCGTTCAATACAGTGCCGCGTCTCCTCGCTATTGCAGCGAGCGCGAGATGTGTCGCCACCCTGTCACCGAGATGTCCACACACAAACAGTCTCCTGCGCTCGGGAGTACAGTCTCTTAGTGACACAACCAGAGTGTTCCGTAGGAAAATGACCAGTAATCTTGCTGCCCTCCTCAGAATAATTGGTATTCTTTAAGACTAAAATGTAAAAGGAAAAAAGAAGGTGCACCGACCTAGTGCATTATCAATGGCTAGGTTTTATTAAAAGTAAGTTGAAAGATTAAAAATACTCACAAAGCAAGTATAATAGTAGGCACATAATCATTCCATCAAAGGGGATTGCCTCCTACTGGAACCAGATGACCAGAGAGTCCAGACAACAGAGTTCACAGCTACGGCTGACGCGTTGCGAGGGCGCACCCTCTTCCTCAGAGCCAAAAAGTGATAGTGACTGGACCCCCTGTCGCCGAGAATCTCCGTGATAGGATCGCGATGAATATACAATGTCGGCGGCACCTACTGTAGATGCCTGGTCATGCAGGTTGTGCTCAGGTTGAGAACGTTTATGCCTCGCTTCAGGCTCTGATTGCACAGCGTGCAAACCACTCGTGTCTTGTCATCAGCACATTGTGTGAAGAACTGCCACGCTAGGGAACTCCTTGGACCTGGCTTTGGTGTGCTCGGCCCCTTGCTACGTTAGGCAGTAGCAGACGTACTGTCTAGGGGACAGACGCTCCGCTTTTGCACCCTGCTCCCTCTTCTGCTGGTCTGGTGGCTCTGTGCGACCACCGCCTCTTCCTCCGAACTACACTGGTCACTTGCATAACGTTGTTTCCATGTGGGGTCGAGGACCTCATCATCCTCCACATCATCTTCCACCCAGTCTTCACCCCTGCCCTCCTTGTCTGTCTGCACAATTGCGAAAGCAGCAGCAGTTGGCACCTGTGTTTCGTCATCATCCGAGACGTGCTGCGATGGTCCTCCCATGTACTCATCATGAAACATAAGTGGTTGGGCATCGGTGCACTCAATCTCTTCCACTTCTGGGGCAGGGCTAGGTGGATGGCCCTGGGAAACCCTGCTAACAGAGTCATCGAAAAGCAAAAGAGACTGCTGCATGATTTGGGGCTCAGACTGCTTGGCTGATTTGCAAGGGGGTGAGGTGAAAGACTGATGGACATGGGCTTCAGGTGCCAACTCTGATCTTTCATCAGAAGAGTGGGTTGGAGACAATGTGAAGGGACCCAAGGCACTGTCAGCAACTCAATCTACTATCGCCTGTACTTGTCCTGGCCTCAACATTCGTACAGCCTCATTAGGCGCGACAAAATACCGCCGCAGGCTCGGTCGCCTACTCGCACCTGAGGAAGGTGTTTCACTTGTGCGTGTAGCTGGCACAGATCGACCACGTCCTCTCCCTGCAACAGGAGCTCCACCAGCAGCACCACGACCGGGCCACCACGTCCCTTTGACGTTCTCCTCATATTTTCCAAATTTAGGATCTTGCCCTAAATGGGTGTTTTTGGAAGAGCACAACACACCGACAGTACGTAAACGCTGTATCTCACAGCTACAGAACTGCATAAAATGCTATTAATTTTTTTTTATTTTTTTAGGATAGCACAGTAGAAGAAAAATATATAAAAACAGTTTAGTTCACACACCTCCAGATATGCAGAAAACACTGCAAAATATTTTTTGTGGCCCTAAATGGGTGTTTTTGGAAGAGCACAACACACCCACAGTACGTAAACGCTGTATCTCACAGCTACAGAACTGCAGAAAATGCTATTCAGAAAAAAAAATTGTCCTACAATAATTTTTTTAGGATAGCACAGTAGAAGAAAAATATATAAATAGTTTATTTCACACAGCTCCAGATATGCAGAAAACACTGCAAAATATTTTTTGGGGCCCTAAATGGGTGTTTTTGGAAGAGCAAAACACACCCACAGTATGTAAACGCTGTATCTCACAGCTACAGAACTGCAGAAAATGCTATTAAAAAAAAATGTTTTTGTCCTACAATTATTTTTTTAGGATAGCACAGTAGAAGAAAAATATATAAATTGTTTATTTCACACAGCTCCAGATATGCAGAAAACACTGCAAAATATTTTTGTGGCCCTAAATGGGTGTTTTTGGAAGAGCACAACACACCCACAGTGCGTAAACGCTGTATCTCACAGCTACAGAACTGCAGAAAATGCTATTCAAAAAAAATGTTTTTGTCCTACAATTATTTTTTTAGGATAGCACAGTAGAAGAAAAATATATAAATTGTTTATTTCACACAGCTCCAGATATGCAGAAAACACTGCAAAATATTTTTTGTGGCCCTAAATGGGTGTTTTTGAAAGAGCACAACACACCCACAGTATGTAAACGCTGTATCTCACAGCTACAGAATTGCAGAAAATGCTATTCAAAAAAAAGTTTTTGCCCTAATTTTTTTTTTTGGAATAGCACAATACAAGAAAAATATATCAATTTGGAAATCTCACACTTGCATATATGCAGAAAACACTGCAATTTTTTTGCCCTAAATGGGTCTTTTTGCAAGAGCACAATACACCCACAGTATGGAAACTGTGTATCTCACACCTACAGCAATATAGAAAATGCTATTAAAAAAAAATGTTTGCCCTAAAAAAAATTTTTTGGAATAGCACAATACAAGAAAAATATATAAATTTGTAAATCTCACACTTGCATATATGCAGAAAACACTGCAATTTTTATTTTTTTGCCCTAAATGGGTCTTTTTGCAAGAGCACAATACACCCACAGTATGGAAACGGTGTATCTCTCAAAGTAACATATACAGTGCTGGTGCACTGAGCTCACAGATAAAAGTTAGATTTTCTCTGACACTGGGCTCATGCCAGTGTAAAAAGACTGTGCACTGCAACACAAACAGGTAAACCTATGCAGATCGCTGAGTTATTAGATCTCTGAATCTGGACTCCTATATAAATCTCTCTCCCTGAAAGCACCATCAGGAACCTTCTCCTACACTGTCTCTCTATCTTTTCTCTCAGATTGCAGAATCAGGACTAACTCATGTATTTTAATCTCTCCCTAATAAGCAACAGCAGCCAGGAACCTCTCCCTATCCTGTCTAAAGCAGAGTGACGTGCTGTGCTGTGTGCCTCTAGCTTATATAGAAGCTGGGTCACATGCTGCACTGAGCTGGGTCACATGCTGCACTGGCCAATCATTAGTAGGCATGGCTATTATGGCTTCTAAGGGCACACCAGCTAAACAAAAGGTGATTGGCTGCCCCCTGAAGCTTTTCTAAATGCGCCATTACATTGCCGAACACCGGACCCGAACCCGAACATACACGCAATTGTTCGGGTTCGGGTCCGGTGCCCAAAAACTCTAATGTTCGGTACGGACCCGAACTTTACAGTTCGGGTTCGCTCAACCCTACTTGTCTCTCCTCTCCAATTTTTGATTTGTTTTTTCCTTGGATTTTGATTCTTTCAGTCTTCCCTAATTTAGCCCAGTGCTGAGTGTGCTTTAGATATTGGATTTGATATTTGCATCTCCTTTTCAACCATTGTCTAGTCTCTGATCCTCTCTCGATCCTACATGGTATGGCCTTGCATTGGTTTTAACCACTTAACCTCTCTGGCGGTATTCCCGAGTCTGGCTCGGGGTAAATTTCAGTACCTAAAGCGGTAACCCCGAGCCAGACTCGGGATTGCATCGCAGGATACAGGGGAGGATACAGGGGAAGTTACTTACCTTGTCCCTGGATCCTGCGATGTGTCCCTGCAGTGTGTGCGAGCTGTCATCTCGCTCGATCCTCACTGCCGAGTGCCGCCGAGCTCCGTTGCGGCGCACGGGGACGGAGTTCAGCGCCAAATTCAAAAAGTGAAACACACAATACACATACAGTATACTGTATTCTTACAGATTACAGTACTGTATCAAATAACTACACACACCCTTTGTCCCTAGTGGTCTGTCCAGTGTCCTGCATGCACTTTTATATTATAAAAACTTTTCTTTCTGCCTGGAAACTGGAGATTGTCCATAGCAACCAAAAAGTGTCAGTTTTACATCAAAGTGGTTTTAGACCAGCTAGAAAACAGCGATAATAAATTAGAATCACTTGCAGAATTGAGCAATAGCAATTTGTGGGGAAATTCATCATCAAACACTAAATTTAATGACAGCGACAATTCTGCAACTGAGCAAATTTCAGTGTTTTTAATTTGATTACATTATTGAATAATTTTTCTTACTATTATATTATTATTTGTTATAATTATTTATAGTTATTTATTATATTGTAATTTATGATTTTGTTTTTTGAACTTTATCATACCCGGGATGTCTACTGGACTCTTGTTTGGACAGATTTAAGAGAGTTATTCCTAAGAATTACAGGCCTACAATATAAAAAGCCAAATTTCCATGCAAAATAATGGTACCGCTTTCAGCACCTAAAATCTGACAGAATCATACCACCAGGGAGGTTAAGCTCTGGACCATTTGGCTGGCCAAAGACCAGGCCACTTTTTTAGATTTAGCACTGCATCGCTTTAACTGCCAATTGCGCGGTCGTGTGATGTGGCTCCTAACAAAATTGACGTCCTTTTTTTTCACACAAATAGAGCTTTATGTTGGTGGTATTTGATCACCTCTGCGGTTTTTATTTTTTGTGCTATAAACAAAAATAGAGCGACAGTTTTTTAAAAAAAAAGCAATATTTTTTACTTTTTGCTATAATAAATATCCCCCAAAATAATATAAAAAAGCATTTATTTTCCTCAGTTTAGGCCGATACGTATTCTAACGCAATAAGTGTTTATTGATTGGTTTGTGCAAAAGTTATAGCGTCTACAAAATAGGGGATAGTTTTATGGCATTTTTATTAATAATTTTTTTCTTACTAGTAATGGCTGTGATCAGCAACTTTTATCGTGACTGCGACATTATGGCGGACACATCGGACACTTTTTACGCCATTTTGGGACCATTGTCATTGATACAGCGATCAGTGCTACAAAAATGCACTGATTACTGTAAAAATTACACTGGCAGTGAAGGGGTTAACCACTAGGGGGCGCTGAAGGGGTTAAGTGTGTCCTAGGGAGTGCTTCTAACTGTAGAGGGGATGGACTACGTGTGACACGACACTGATCACTGCTCCCGATTACAGAGAGCTGTGATCAGTGTCCTGTCACTAGGAAGAATGGGGAAATGCTTGTTTATATTAGCATTTCCCCATTCTTCCTCTCCGTAAGACGATCGTGGGTATCCCCACTGACATTGAGTCCGCGGGACCCGCGGTCGGACTCACAGAGCTTGCGGCAGGTGCGCGCGCTGCTGGCGGCGCATGCACGCCAACAATTCTGCATCTTAAAGGGGACGTACAGGTGTGTCCATCTGCCCACAGGAGCCATTGTGTCAAAGTAAATAGTCGTGCACTGGTCCTTAAGTGGTTAAGTTCATACTGAACAGAATTCATAGCATACTGCATCAGTCTTGGAGTTTCTAAACGTCTTTATTATATTAAGCCTACTACTAAAGTTCTACAATCAGTTACACTGACCCATATTATAAAATATAAAAAAAAAAAAAAATCAACTAATTAAAATTGTATAACTGTTAATAGTAGGTCATTACAGGTTTTTTTTATATATTGTGTTGCTCTAGAGGAAAAAAATGAACACTGTACTTTTAAGCAGAGCTGTTATGAGATTACTAAATCCTGCCAGTTGTCTAATTGCAGTACCCATTCCAATGCCAACTGCCTCAAAGAAGCATAGTCATTTACACAATGACTGCATCTCATGAGAGAGATTATTGCAGCAAAGGTTTCATACACCAAATAGTTTGCCAAAGCCTAGGTTTGTGCCAGTTGACTGGCAGCTCACTCACATGTCCACTTGCTGTGTGCTTTTATGGACAAGATTCCACCCATTGTATGCCAATAATAAAAAAAATGCATCTTGTATTAAATGTTCTATATTTTTATTAATTTGTTATCTTTAATTTATTTCCATTATTTAAAGAAAAAATACTCATTATTTTTATGTTATAAATCTGTTTAATAAAAGTTTACAGAGAAACCTTTATTTTAGTTTGACCATTGTTGGAAATATTTGGATCATCTAAGAGATTTGGACACTTTCAGAATTCACACTCTCCCTGATTACAAATTAGTAATTCCATTTTACAATACTTTTTTTTCAGAACCGAAACACCTATTTTTCTTGTGTAAAAGAGAACTACGTTAGATTGGGACACAAGGGATTTTGTTTACAGTGTCAGATTTTTTTTTCAACTTCACCTAGCATTCCTAGTTGGTCATTTATCACCACTATTTGGTGAGGCAGGCTAAATGTAATATTTTTTGCATACATTGAATACTAAGGTCCCTTTCACACTGAGAAGTTTTTCAGGCCCTGCAATCTTAATGTGAAAGTCAGAGTGCTTTCACACTGAGGCGATGCACTGGCAGGGCGAAAAGTCCTACTAGCCGCGCCTTTTTCGGCGGCTAGCGGGGCTTAAAACCGCACCGCTAGCGGCCAAATAAAGCCGCAATTCCACGGCAAAAACAACGGTATAGCGCCGCTAAAAATAGCGCCACTATACCGCCAGTGCACCTGTGAAAGGGGCCTTAAACTGTCCTTTCATTGTGTCAGAAACCATGAATAAGACCGAGACAGAAGTACAGTTAAATCACACTTGTTTAATAATAATAATAATAAAAAGGTAAACAGAGTAAGCATAGTCAAAACATAGCCAGAGTTCAGGAACCGGATCGGATAGTCAGCCAAGACAAATGTCAGAGAGCCATAGATAAACGTAGTAGAACAGCAAGCAGGATCTGGAGCCAGAAGGAATGTCAGCCAAGCAATTCTTCAACAGGAACGCAGGAGATAGTCTCTGTGATGTTGACCAAGGCAAAGGCAGAGATCAACTGAGCTGGACAGCTTAAGTAGGCAGGACTGATGAGCAGGATCATCAATGGGTAAGTCACTGTGGAGAGATAGGAGCTGGCAATTAGCCGACAGCTGAGCGGCCAGCTCAGAGAAGGAAGGGCTGAGCCCAGCGGAGCCGAGAGAGTGGGTGTGGCCTTTTGCATGGTCCCGGTCCCGACACCCCCTGGAGGTGGAGACAGGGAATGCAGGGACACGAGAGGGTGCAGGTGCCTGTTGGTCCAGGTAAAGTCTCTGGGAGCACAGGGATTTCTTGAACACAGAAGCTACAGCAACGATGTCAGATCCGTTCAGGGGAGGTCAGGCAGAGTAAACAGGTGCAGGCAGGAGTCGGCAGCAGGCTGGCGGAAGAGGTACCAAATCGGGAGACAAGATCAAGGTCAAAGTCCAAGCCATGGTCAGTATAACAGGCAGAGGCAGGTAAGCAGGTAAGGAAGATCCGAGAAGGGTAGTCAAACAAGCCAGGTATTTTCAGGAACAGGTCAATCCGAAAGCAGGCAAACAGGAACACAGGTACTAGCTGAAAGACAATCCAGCACTGACACTTAGTAGGTTCACGTTTAAATAGGGCGCCGCGCGCCGGGATTGGCGGGCGCACGCATTAGCACGAGCTACCGCGCATGCCCGCTCTGAGTCCTATGTGTCCCAGCCTAGGTGTCCGCGCATGTGCATTAGCCCTATCAGGCCGGGAATTCCTTGCAGACACCTGGAACTGGGGATTTGTTGCACTGGTTCTCTGACAAATACAGAGATGAAGCGTGACAGTACTGGACTTCCCTGTGCCTGACCACACTTACCTAAATGTGAGTTTTTTAATGCATCTTGTCATTAAATTTTGATCAGTCTTACTAAGAGGTGCCTGTTGCTTGTTTTTCTCTCTTCCATATTTGGAGTGGCTTCAACTCCCTTCACAAGGCTGCCCTATCAACAAAAGACTGCATAACCCACACAGAACTGATCCAGTTCAAAGGACTACCACATGATTTGTACATTGCATATTACTATACTATAACCTGCACCACCACCCATTGTATTTTCCTGTAAGATTTCAAAAAGTGACCAGCCTGGCCACAATAAAGGCACAATCCCTCCCTCCTCCTAAGGGCTCTCTCATCCGCAGAGAGACACGTGAAGCCCAAGTGCATGGGTTCACCTTCACTGACCGACTCGGTACCAGGAGGCTTGGGAAGTGAGGGAGCCAAGGGTGGGACTGCAAAATGACAAATGTACAGGAGGCTTCCGCAAGCGCTCCTTAAAAGTGAGTCTTTCTCTGAGTCTGGAGTCAATGAGGATGGCAAATGTGATCAACTTCACCAGCTCAGTGAGTATATCTCGGGCTGCTATCTAATCCTTGATGGTATCCAAGAGACCATGAGAAAAGGCAGCCACAAGGGCCTCATTGTTCTAAGCAACCTCTGCTGCCAGAGTATGGAATTCAATGGCGTAATCGGCAACAGTTCTCGTACTCTGTTTGATGGACATGAGGCTCTTGGCAGCAGAAGCGGAGCATGCAGGAACGTCAAATACCCTTTTAAAAGAAGCCACAAATTCTGGGTAACTCAGGACAATGGGTTTTTGCATCTCCCATAGAGGGTTTGCCCAGGCCAAGGCTCTTTCAGAAAGCAAAGAAATTACGAAACCTACTTTGCTTCTGTCCGCGAGAAACGCCTGGGACAACATCTCAAAGTATATCTCAACCTGGTTGAGAAACCCTCTGCATTGAACTGGATTGCCCCCAAATCTCTGGGGAAGCGGAGCGGAACAAGACATACCTCCTATAGAGGTAATACTCGAGGCAGGTTCCTGCACAGAGACTGAAGCAGCAGCAGGGACGGCCTGCAACACAGGTTGTACCGAAGCAGCCACAGTGGGAGATTCCAGGTGAGCCGTGCAACTCAGGTGCATTTAACGCCATGGCAAACTGATCCATGCGGTGATCCTGGTCATTCAATCTGGAAAACATATTACCAACAAGTGGATTGACTGCATCTTCTGAATTCATGGCCTTCACCTACTGTCAGAAACCATGAATCAGACCGAGACAGAAGTACAGTTAAATCACACTTGTTTAATAATAATAATAAAAAGGTAAACAGAGTAAGCATAGTCAAAACATAGCCAGAGTTCAGGAACTGGATTGGATAGTCAGCCAAGCCAAATGTCAGAGGGCCAGAGATAAACGTAGTAGAACAGCAAGCAGGATCTGGAGCCAAAAGGAACGTCAGCCAAGCAAGTCTTCAACAGGAAAGCAGGAGATAGTCTCTGTGATGTTGACCAAGGCGAAGGCAGAGATCAACTGAGCTGGACGGCTTAAGTAAGCAGGACTGACGAGCAGGATCATCAACAGGTGAGTCACTGTGGAGAGATAGGAGATGGCAATTAGCCGACAGCTGAGCGGCCTGTTTAGAGAAGGAAGGGCTAAGCCCAGCCCTGACACATTGTCAGTCTTCTAACTAAATAACTGTTGACCATCAGCAAGGAGACAGGGAGTAATTGCTATTTCATGTGTTTTATGTACTATTAAAATATTGTTTATATTTGTATATATTATTGGTGAAATCCAAACTTATATTTGTAGCTAGTGTGGCGGGACGAGGCAATGCTACTGTGTAAATTAGCAGTTTAGGCCAGGATTTGCAGAGAACAGGCAAATTAATGGTGCAGGTGTGTGCCTGGTTCATATTAGAGCCAGGGTTAGGGTTCAGGGCTCCACCCTACCGGGAGTCAGTTTGTGTGCAAGGGAGAAGAGAGGTACATGTCTGCACAGTGCTGTCCATGACAGGACAAAGAGAGGCCAGAGCGAAATACGAAACAGCAGGGAGCTGCAGAAAAAGGTAAGAGACAAGCTGACAGTGGTGCAGCGTCTGTGTAGGAGAATTGGGATGTGTGTTTAAAGGTCAGGAGGACCAAGGCTTGCGTCCTGAGTGGCAGAATTGTCAAAGAGAGTGAGCCACAAGGCTGAAGTATTTTGTTGTGCAAGTTACAATGATGGTGGAAACCCCCTGCATGGCCAACTGATGTCTTTTTGTTGAACTTTTCTTTGCTGTTTTAAATAAAAGTGGGCAGAAAAAACCCTGAAAAGTGTTACTGAAGAGGACTGGACTTACTGCTATGCACTACCATTGAGTTGAATAATCACCAACTTGTCACACTAGCTAAGTGGTTGCCTTTTTGGTTGCTTTTGCTTTGTCTCACTTGTAAAGACTAGCAGCAGGAATAGCTGCTAGCAAAAAAATGTGAAAACTCAAAATTAAAACATAAAGGTGTTGCGCTTAATATAACATAACATAACATAACCTAATATCAATAATATGAAATAAAATATCAATATTGTGAAACGAACATGAATAGTTCTACTTACAACTAGCAATGTAATAACGTGATCCAAATTCACCAATACATGAAGTATAAATACCTGTATTATCAAAAAAAAGTATCAAAATTGGAAAACAAACATCAGTGGTCACTAACCACAACATTAAAAACTAAAAAATGAAATGCATACAAGTATGCTCAAAGTCCATGAAATACACATTGTGTACTGGTGAATTTTGATCACATTATTACATTGCTTATTCATTATTATCTGTCAGTGACACACAGAGCGTTTATTTCACAATATTGATATTTTACTTCATATAATTGATTTTAGGTTTTGTTATAATAGGTGTAGCACCTTTATACTTACAGAGATGTGACAACCCAATTAACACCAGCGTGGATGCTTTTATATTCAGCTTTAATTTATTTATGTAAAACCTTCATCCCAAAATTTAAATAAAAATTGTTTGCTGTAACTGATAATAAAGTATTAGATGGAGTTTGGCTTCAATTTATTAGTGTAGTTTACTATCTACAATCTACTAGTGCATTTAACACTCCTCTCCCAGACTGACTGTGCTGCTGTCCAAAGGAGCCCTCAATGCTTCTTCATCCAGAATAGAGGCACTCTAATACAGGATGTGTGCTTCCAGATCACCAGGTGAAAAAAGGCTAAGAAACTAAAACTGATGCAGCCACCACATCTAATGATTGATGAGCTGCAATATATTACATTTTTGGTTTGTGGTTTAATACCATGACCCAATCATATGAAAACAGTCCAGAAGTACCATAAAAAAATATTGAAGCAGCGCTAAATGTCCGTGAACAATAATAAATTATCAACGTGCTATACAAGCGCTAAAATATAAATGAACAAATCCAATGAAAGTGCTAAATAGCGTCAATACACAATGATAATGACTGTTAATAAACGTGCATATTGTGCAAAAAAAATTTTTTACAAAAAAAAAAAAAATGTTGATGTGTCCCAAAGGAATAATATATATATATGTGTAAAAAGTTCACACATAAAGTGCTAATCTTCCCCCCCAAAAAATGTGAAAATATCAGCAGCCAAGAGCAGGAAAAAAGGAAAAGAACAGGCATGGGAGTCCAGCTCAACACATCAAAATGGAATCAGTAGGAAATCAGTATGCATGTACAATCCTCCCCCGTTCACACCAGCCTCTCACCTTACTGATGGACCCCAAGGGGTCAGATACAGCCTTAATAGATCTCCACTGCTCCGGATGATGAACTCCAGTTCTTGTATGCAAACAGGGATTACTGCAACCTTTTCACCGCTTCCAACCGTGGTTTCTTAGGGTATACCTTGCTCATTCACAGGATATTTAGAATCTTCTCAGTCTTGTATCTCTGAACGGATTTTCAGATGACATCACTTTGTGTTGGTTGCACTATAGAAGTCAGCTGCTGTATGTCTTATATTAGTTATTTATTTTTAGCACTTTGCACTTAGCACTTTATATTAGCACTTTAATTTAGTTGTACCTCTTGGCAGGCGCATAGGTACCCCTCTTTTACATTAGTCCAGAAGTACCATAACTGGAGAGCCTAGTGGAGGAAAAGACTGTTGCCATGCTCAGCCACAATCACCTCTTGACATGACTAGCAACCCTAATGAGACTAAAAAAATCTCTGTGTAACAAGGATAGGGCTCGATTTACTACCGTATTTATCGGCATATAACACACACAGGCGTATAACACGCACCCTAACTTTAAGAGGGAAGTTTCAGAAGCCTACCGAACAAGTGGCCACATGACTTCCGTTTTCAGGGGGAGTGGCAGAGCGTGATGGAGTGAGAAAGCCGTAGGAGAGAGCGAGACGGCAGCAGGTCCACCAGTCAGGTGGCCGACACGGAAGGCGAGCAATTAGCACAGCGTGAAGTCTCCTTACTGCATGTCAAAGCGGGGGAAAAGTACAGGAGTGCTGTACACTCCTACACACTCGTATATCACATGCTATCTAGTAGGAAGGAGAGAAATGCTACAGAGCGGGGGAGACGGCGTCAGAGGCGGCTTAATACAGGGATCCACTCCGGAAGCACAGATACCAGCGATCTCTAAACCGCAGAGGACACAGCGAATCGGAGCTATGGATCGTGAGGAGCCGACGATACCAGTACCTGCAGCCAGCTGTAGAGAGGTACAGACTGCAACCCCAGAGAACAATGGCAGAGAGCCTCAGGTATACCCACCCAATACACATTGTAAACAGACACAGGAGCAGGAGGGGGAGCCTGATATCAGACAGCTTTTTCAACTTATTCAGGCACTGCCTACTAAAAAGGATATGCAGGAGCTAATGTCCAATGTAACAGGCAAACTAAGGGAGGAGATTGAAGGGGTGCGGACTAATGTAATGACAATGGATAATAGGCTGCAGAATGTGGAGTCAATACAATATGTTATAGATCCCCGCCTCAAAACCCTTGAAGAAAAGGTACAAATGCAAAATCTGCAAATAACTATGCTCCAACTAAACTCAGAAGAAACTGAGAATCAGATTAGGAGGAACAATATCCGCATTAAAGGGATCTCAGAAAATATTGAGGGCCCGACACTTAAAAATACAGTGATAATCATATTAAATAAAATCTTGGATAATCCCCCAACTACTATGATTGAAATTGACAGAGTACATAGAATACCCGCCATAAAAAATCGCACCCAGAGTGGCCCACGGGATGTGCTCTGTAGGATACATTTTTATAGGATCAAAGAAGATATTCTTAGAGCTGCATGGCAAATGGGACCACGGGACTATGAAGGCGGCGGGATACAAATCTACCCTGATTTATGCAGACAAACTAAAAGTAGGCGACGTATGCTAAAACCTCTATTAGATTATATGCTCGCCAACGGGGCCACATATAGATGGGGACACCCATTGACAGTTTTTGTGAAGAAGGAGGGACGCAGCTTTAATTTACGTACACCAGATCAACTTTTGGAACTTTTCAAGTTTTTAGGGGTAGAACCGATTGAGATCCCCAATTGGATTGAACTACCGGCAATGAGGGATTATTGCCCCCAACAACAGGAGGGGCAGTAGAGAGGCAAGACGGGACCAAGGGGAAAAAAATGGATAATTAAAGGACAATATGACCAGGAGAGGCACAGTATTACCTCACACACACTAAAGGATAAAGTTTGACAAAAGTAACTCCGATGGAACAAAAAAAAAAAATGTATTATTTTTTTTTTTTTTTTTTTTTTTTGGGAGGGGGGGATGGGGGGGATACAAGGAGTGAGTGCTGTGGGTTTTTCCTTTTTTTTTTTTTCTTTTTTATCTCTTTTTTTTTTTTGGGGGGGGGGGAAATTTCCACTTTCTCCTCCCGCACTAACGGTAATAAGTTGGGGGTATTGGAGAAGCAGAACCAGAAGCTGCCTTGGAGGAAATGAACCCCCTTTTTTTTTTTTTTTTATATATGCACGTGTTTTTGTGTATTTCTGCATATAGGGGGATAGGTGGGTTGATGGTTTTCCTTCTTTTTTTTTTTTTTTGTGTTGTGTTCTGTATTTATATATATATATTTATATTTATGATGTTATTATGGTATGATGTTGATTAGGGGGTTAGGGGGCCGGGGGATATAATCACACTAGACCCATCATACCCTCCCATAGGGTACAGTGCAGGGGAAAAGGATATGAGTAGAGTACGGAAAGAATTGGGTAGTAAATAAGTCAATGATATAAACAGTACCAATGATGGAAGAATTGGGAAGTGTAACTTAAAGAATGGTGCAGGAGGACAAGGGGGGATTAGAAAGATATAAAAGTAGGGAAAAAAGGCGGGAATAAGAGGGAGTACAGAGGTGAATAGGCAGGGGAGAAGGGAGGGGGTACAGCTAGGAGACATGCTTGAGGTAACCGCGCAGTAGGGGATTGCGGGGGGGAGGGAGGATATTAATAACGGGGGGGGAATAAATAAAAAAAAAAAATAAATAAATAAAAAAGGGGAAAAAAGAAAGAAAGGGAAATGACATAATTGGGTTTCTATCTCTTTCTTTCTTTTTTCGGATCCACATTAGGTCTTGAAAAGTGCACTTTTACGTAGTATATCACGTAATAACCTAACAACTCACTGGCTTATAAATATACTAAAAACACATACACAATTAGTAGGGAATATAGTAGGAGGATTCCCCAAGGGTGGGGAGAAGAGAGGTACAATAGTATACAAGGCACATATATATTTATATGGGACAAGGCACAAATACACAAACACACATTACACATATGGAGGTGTGGGGCGAAGGAGGGAAACTGCGGGGGGAGATGAGCGCAATCTTAAAGATATATGAATAACAAGTGCATAAGTATAGAGTCCGCCACCCCCCAAACCCCCAGAACTTCCCGAAGAGCAACCCCTTAAATTAGGTTGTCAGAAGTAGCCTATAGTAGGAAAGAACATTGGGGGCTAGGCTATAGCAGATGATATGATATAGGTATATGCTCATTTACTGAAGATCCGATGCGGGAGGGGAGATGGGGTGAGGGGGGGGGAGAATAAAAGGGGGGTGGGAGGGAGGGATAAGATGTTTATAGATAGATGTGAAGTTTTGATACATTATGTTTTGCTACTGGCTAGTTCCTGAGGAGGGTTTTTTTTTCTTTTTCTTTATATATGTGTGTGAGAGAAGGTTTGAAAATACTTTAACATGGCAATGCGGTGAACTAGATAGCTAGGTGAAAGATAAGGGAACTAAAATAGAGGTGGAAGATTGACTAGCAGTATTTAAGGAACAATCATATAGAGAAGCCAAGAGACGCATCTCGCGTTAAAATTTGTTCAAATAAGAGGGTGCACCGGGATACTGGCCGCCACAACCACTCTCCCCACTAGTTACACCTCTCCTCCAAGGGGAGGAAAGTCGGAGGTGTTTTTCTTTTTTTTCTTTTTTCTAAACAAGCGTAGAGCGAAAAGGTCTGCAATTAGCAGGATCCCGCATACATTAAGTTTTCTATTTTTCCAGGGGTCACAGGCGGCAGACCGGACCCCAGGAGACTTCTACTTTCTCCCCCTGTTTTCCTGTTTTTTTTTTTTTTGTTTTTTTTTTGTTTTTGCTTTTTTTTTTGTGTTTGCTATACGTTCGGTGTCCATCCTCTACCCGACCTCTTTGCTGGGTGCCTTACCGGTCGTCCAGTCCCCTCGAGCGGATATACTATTAAGATGACTAGGATAACTTTAACATCTTATAATGTGAAGGGGTTCAACTCCCCGGAGAAACAAAATATGTTGTTAGCGGAGCTAGGGAGATTTAAGTCACACATAATATTCCTTCAAGAGACACACTTTAAGAAAAACAAAATTCCAAGATTAGGTAACCCCAGATTCCCGAGTGTGTATCATAGTGCATCATTGACATCAAAAGCGAAGGGGGTTTCAATTATCCTTTCAAAACAGATAAGGTGGAAGGAATATCAGACAATAACAGATGAGGAAGGACGTCTCCTTATAGTAAAGGGATTCCTGTATGATCAAAAGGTTACCCTGGTTAACGTATACCTGCCCAATGAGGGACAAGTCCCAGCCCTAGAGAGATATTTGAATTTGATACAACAGAATAAGGAGGGGATCCTGATAATGGGAGGGGACCTAAATATGGCATTAGAACCGACCTTAGATGTATCAAAAGGCACCTCACATATATCATACGCCAAATTGAGCAAAGCAAAAAGACTTCTTCAGGAAGCGCAATTAATGGACAGTTGGAGAACCTTCCATATACACGACAGGGACTATACTTTTTTTTTCTGCTCAAAACATAAAACGTACTCTAGGATAGACTACGTTTTTATACCTCAAAACGCCCTGCAGTGTATCGTGGAGACCTCCATCGGCTCATTTACAATATCAGACCACGCACCAACTAACTGCATAGTGGAATGGGGAGAGCCAGCTCCCCGAGAATGGTATTGGAAGATTAATGAGACTCTTCTGAAAGAACCAGAATGCGAAACACAGATAGCTCAGGAACTAGAGTCTTTTTTTCAATAAATGAGACAGGAGAGGTAACCCCAATGTGTGTATGGGAAACACACAAGTGCTATATCAGGGGAATCCTTATTGCTCTGGGAACTCGTAGAAAACGCTGTTTGGGGGCCAAGTTAGAAACGCTGCTCGGAGAGATCCGTAGACTGGAAAGGGCACATAAGAAATCACAAGCAGTACAGACGGAGGAAGAGTTAGCTGGTCTACGTGAGGAATTAAAAGTGCTATTAACGGAAAAAGCCAAAGCTACAATAACTCGATGCAAACAAGCCTTTTACGAATACGGAAATAAACAGAGTAAGATGCTAGCTAATGCGCTTAAAGAGACTAGGGCACAAAACCACATTGAACGGATTAAAACTCAGGGAGACGCATTGGTCAACTCCACACAGGAAATCGCTAAGACATTCAGAGACTATTATAAAAGTTTATATCAGATAGGGGATCAACAACGGGCCACAAGGATGCCTAACGGAGGGGGGGCAAAGGAGTATATAGAGGCTTCGGGTATGCCGGGCATACCGGAAAAGGGAGCAGAAGAGATAGATGGCCAATTACGGCAGAAGAATTTTTAGGAGCCCTAAAAATATTAAAACCAGGTAAGGCTCCCGGCCCGGACGGATATACACTGTTGTATTATAGGACCTTTGCAGAAAAATTGACACAAAGATTCTTGGAGGCTTTTAACTCGGTGCGAGAGGGGCAAAAGATACAGATGAGACATTGATGGCTCACATAACAGTAATCCCCAAAGAGGGGAAAGATCCTTCTCAATGTGCGAGCTATCGTCCAATTTCCTTGTTAAACGTAGACTTAAAGATTTTGACGAAAATACTTGCAAATAGATTATTACCGTACATCCCTGCCCTAATACATCCTGACCAAGTGGGGTTTACGCCCAAGAGAGAAGGTAAGGAAAATACACAACGGGTTTTATGTGCTATACACTATGCGCAAAATCAGCAAAAACCCTTAGTGTTGTTATCCTATCGATGCAGAAAATAGCATTTGATAGGGTAGACTGGACTTTTTTAAAAACCACGTTACAACATATAGGACTGAGGAAGGGGATACAAAATTGGATTATGTAGCTTATACTCCACACCTAAAGCTAGGGTCAAGGTAAACGATATACTCTCGGAACCCTTTGATATTTGTAATGGAACACGGCAGGGATGTCCGTTATCGCCTATTATTTTTATTTTGACACTGGAACCACTCTTAAGAACAATAAGGGCTAACTCAGATATCAGGGGTATATATCAGTAAAGGGAAAGGATCAGAAACTAGCTGCATTTGCGGACGACCTCTTGTTTTTTGTAACCACGCGGCACTGTCCCTCCCACCTTTACTGTCAGAAATACGCGATTATGGGAGGTTGTCCAACTTTAAGGTAAACTACAATAAATCAGAAGCAATGGGTGTGGAGGTGGACATAGCTTCGCAACAACAGCTATCCACCTTTTTCTCTTTTAGATGGACAGAATCTCATATAGGATATCTGGGAACAAAAATACCGAGCCGACTAAATAGAATATTTGAACTTAATTTTGCCCCCTTAGCAAGACAAATTAAACTAGAGTCTACAGAAGTGGGATAAGGAGGTCTTTACGTGGTTCGGCAGAATTAATATCATAAAAATGAACGTAATGCCAAGATTGTTATATTTGCTTACAGACCCTACCCATTAAGATACCCCCAGGATTTCTGAGGGATCTGAGAACTAGGTTTGCGATGTTTATATGGGCAGGGAAACCAGCAAGAGTCCGAAGAGACATCTTGACTCTACCTAAAGAGAAAGGAGGGGTGGGATTCCCAGATCCGGTTGGGTACCAAGAAGCCCTACACCTAAACAAGGGTTATGGACTGGTGTGTATTTCAAAAAGACAAGCCATGGATACTTTTGCAACAGGCAATGTCCGAGGCTACCCTTGGAGGGTTTAGTATGGCTCCAGGACCCGTTGATACCGCATACAGTAAAACACCATCCGACGGTGGGCGCCACACTTTTGTATGTGAAAAAGGTATTAAAAAAAAAACAAAATGACGATGTATCCGAGCCTAATGACCCCAATTGTGGGTAATCCGGCCTTGAACCAGGCTTAAAAGATCGAGGTTTTAGGAATTTAAATCGACAGGGTAAAGGTAGACTCGTACACTTCATGAAGGACAACCGAGTGATGTCCAGGGAGGAGATTGAGCATGAGTTTTCTGGGGGAATTGGACTCATTTAGGAGAATGCAGCTGAATGCTTTTCTCCGATCAATATCAAAGCGAATGACAGAAGGAACAACACTCTCTAAATTTGAGGAGCTATGTCTAAAAGGGGAATCAGTGGGACATTCAGTGTCCCTGTTGTATGCCTTGTTGACCGAGTTAAAAGCCCCGCAAGAATTGGGTTTTATACAGGCTTGGGAAAGAGACTTAGGGATTACACTATCCGAGACGCAGAAAAATAAGATGTTTAGGCTCACACATAAGGTCCTCACTAGCAACTAGATTCCAAGAAGGGGGGTACAAGATACTAACCAGGTGGTACAGAACCCCAGCAGTATTAAATCGAATATACCCACAAGTGTCAAACCTTTGCTGGCGATGTCAAGGAGCAGTGGGCACATTGTTACACATTTTTTGGGGAATGCTCAGGAGTTAGAGATTTTTGGAAAATGGTCTCTGAAATAATTACAGAAATTACAGATGTGTCTCTTGAAGAAAATCCGGTTACTTTTCTGCTATTCGATATTCCCCTCTCGACCGAAAACTTTAAAAAATCATTGATGAGACATCTGCTTACTACAGCAAAGAAGGCTGTATCCAGCCTTATGGAAAAGTACCATTCCCCCAACTAGAGCACAATGGTTTAATAAGATAACAGAAATCCAACAAATGGAAAAAATTCACCATGATTATAAAGGGAGCAGGAGGACAAATACCGACAAAACCTGGCCCCCTATGATATATATAAGGAGCGGCTGAGATAGTGGGGGGGGGAATATGGAGGGAGGTCGGGTGGAGGAGGAGACCGGCGGATGTGAATAATCTTCAATAATTTTTTTTTTTTTATTTTTTATTTTTTATTTTTTTTTCTTTCTGACTTTTTCTATTTATCTTACTATTTCCAACTTTTCTATAAACCTGTTCTAGGCCCGAACACTTAGGGCAAACTGTTCAAGGGAAGGGGGACAATCGGGGGGGACCCCAGGGGAATAAAAACGAAACAAAGATAAAGATATTAAAGAAGAATAGGAAAAAAGTATCGGGTACAGTGACTAAAGAGGAGAGAGAGAAGGGAGGAACTAGCGGAATGGAATGTATTTCATTAATTGTTATATAGATAGATCTTTCCCTACTAACATCCCATTAATAGCTGAGATTTGTAAGGATGTGTAAAAAGTAGGAAACGTAAAATAGGTGGAAGATGCTATGAGTGAACTAACAGAATCATGTGTATAGATGCATTATATGAAATGTTGTATAACTATCTTTGTGAATGTAAAAGAAACGTAAAAATAAAGAATTGATAAAAAAAAAAGAGGGAAGTTTCAGGAAAAAAACTTTCCACAGCCCCCTGCGTATAACACGCAGGCACAGTTTACCCTCTATTTTCAGGGTAAAAAAGTGAGTGTTATACGCCAATAAATACAGTAATTGAAAAAACAAAACAACAAAAACAAACAGAGTGTATTTGCATAGCATGATAAGTAGGGAGAAACTGTGTTAAATGATGAATACCCAATAAAGTGCCAGTAAATTTTAAAAAATAGATTTTTGCGTGTACGTGTTTGGTTTACAATATTCAAGTAAACTCAGCTTCACATAATTTATTAGGCTAAGTGAGCATGTTTACAAAGTAAACATGCTCCATTCCTTTAGTAAATCATCTCTAATTTGTACTTTGTACTTAAAAAACTACAATTGCGTTAGATGCAAGGGTCTCTGTAATTATATATCTTGATTGTAGACTACATAGTATTGTAGTATGTTATAAACAAAGATCTAAACTCAATTATTACAAATTTCATATAAGCTTTAACATACAAATATGTATTTTTAACTATAAAGCTGTCATTAAAAAAATACCTGTTCAGATCCTGCCATGAAGGTCTTTGTTAAAACACTTTGGAGGTGAGTTACCAAAATCGGTGAACACAGAATCTGATGCAGCTGTGCATAGTAACCAATCTGTTTCTAACATCAGCTTGTTAAAATAAGCTTTGACAATAAAACCTAGAAACTGATTGGTTACAATGCACATCTGCCTCAGATTCTGTGTGCAGTAGTTTTAGTAAATTGCTCCCTTTCTGTTTTAAATATTTTCTGGTATGGGGTGACAACTGTCTCCCTGTGTATCACTAGGGATGAGCTTCAAGTTCGAGTCAAACTCATGTTCGACTCGAACATTGCCTGTTCGCCCGTTCGCCGAACAGCGAACAATTTGGGGAGTCCTCAGCAAATTCGAAAACACCCTGTAAAAGTCTATGGGAGAAATCTAAAGTGCTAATTTTAAAGGCTTATATGCAAGTTATTGTTATAAAAAGTGTTTGGGGACCCTGGTCCTGCCCCAGGGGACATGTATCAATGCAAAAAAAGTTTTAAGTCATTTTTTTTCAGGAGCAGTGATTTTAATAATGCTTAAAGTGAAACAATAAAAGTGAAATATTCCTTTAAATTTCATACCTAGGGAGTGTGTATAGTATGCCTGTAAAGCAGCGCTTGTTTCTCATGCTTAGAACTGTCCCTGCACAAAGTGTCATTTCTGAAGGAAAAAAAAAGTAATTTAAAAGCACTCGCGGCTACAATGAATTGTCGGCTCCCGGCAATACAGAGAAAAGTCATTGATTAAAAAAAAAAAATGAGTGGGGGTCCCCTCAAATTCAATTACCAGGCCCTTCACGTCTGGTATGGATTTTAAGGGGAACTCCATGACAAATTAAAGAAAAATGGCATGGAGTTCCCCCCAAAAATCCATACCAGACTCTTTATCCGAGCACGCAACCTGGCAGGCCGCAGGAAAAGAGGGGGGGACAAGAGAGCGCCTCCCCTGAACCGTACCAGGCCACATGCCCTCAACATGGGGAGGATGCTTTGGGGGTCTCATCCCCACAACCCTTGCCATGTTGAGGGCATGTGGCCTGGTACGGTTCAGGAGGGGGGTGCTCTCTCATCCCCGCCCTTTTTTCCTGTGGCCTGCCAGGTTGCGTGATCGGATAAAGGGTCTGGTATGGATTTTTGGGGGAAACCCCACGTCATTTTTTTTTTTTTAGAAAAAAAGGTGCTTGTGCGCTTACCACTCAATAAAAATAGAAACACTAAAGTGCAAATATTGCTGAACAAATTAAATATTAAGAGACAACTAGCAGCTAACTTCTATAATGTGACCAACATACAATAAAATAGTTTATATAGTGAAGCAGCGCTAAATGTCAATAGAAAGTGCTAATATTAAAAGTGCTATTAATAAAGTCTAACTTCTCATAAATTAAATAAATGGGGTGACAAAATCAACAATAATAAAATTAAATTAAAACGTCCAAACAGTGACTATGTAAATAAAGTGCTAAATAGCCAAAATGGCAGTCCAAATAGCAACAACTAATTGCAGGGAGAGAAGCAAGGATGGGTGTGGGAATACACCTTGTCTCATCAGAAACACACTGGATCAGATGAACAAATGATGCATAAATAATCCTCCCCCATAGACACCAGCCTCTCACCTCTCTGATGGACCTCACGGGGTCAGTAATAACCACAAAGATCTCCACTGCTCACAATGAGAACTTCCAGTCCTTTTGCGTGACCTGAAACCACTGTAGGGATCTCCACAGCTTACCAGTGTTCTTCCTTAAAGCGAATCTTCCTGATGGACCCCACGAGGTCAATAATGGCCACAAAGATCTCCACTGCTCACAATGAGAACTTCCAGTCCTTTTGAGTGACCCGGAACCACTGTAAGAATCTCCACAGCTTACCAATGTTCTTCCTTAAAACAAATCTTACTCCATAATATTCAGAAAAAAACAAAAAGGGACTCCATAGTGAAGCATGTAAAGGAAAGCCCCAAGAAAAGGCGTTTATTCAAATAAAAACAGCTAAAAAACACGTTAAAAACCAAGGGGTAAAAAACGCCAAACAAAATGTTCATAAAATACTAACTTCCGGTTTACGGCCGCAAACCGGAAGTGGATGTCACTTAGGCTCCTCCTCCCGACGCGTTGCGTCACTACACACGTGACTTCATCAAGGGCATAGGGGCCAAGTGACTAATAGGAGCTTATATACACTTCTGATCATCATATGCAAATTAATACCAAGCAATGGATTCTGGGAGATCAGTCAGGTCATTCTTGGTCTCCATGACCTATACAACTACTGCCCAGAACAAGGTATAAATACAAACTAGATAAACTAGTAAGTAGATAAAAAGATATACATTAAAGTTGCTAACATCAAAACATTAAAACTAAATATTGCACAAACATTAAAAAATTTTTTTTAAAAAAAATTAAAAAAATTGACATAACTACTAAAATACACATCTAATAATTGGAAATAAAACAATTAAGATCAAACTCAATATTTAAACCTAGAGGGGTAAGCGACTGTAACTCAAAAATCCAACGAGACTCAGCTTGACTGAGAGTGATGACCTTGTTACTTCCTCTCCAATGGGGTCTATACTTTCCAATACCCCAAAAGGAAAGGGAACTGGGATCTTTCCCATGAACTTCAGCAAAGTGCCTAGATACACTATGCTTGGGAAAGCCAGATTTAATATTTTGAACATGTTCCCTCAACCGTTTCCAGAGGGGCCTTTTCGTTCTGCCCACATACTGGAGTTTGCATGAGCACTCCAGTACGTAGACAGCCCCTTCAGTCCTACAGGAAATAAACTCTTTGATAACATAATTTTTTCCTGTGGAGGTGGCTACAAAATCATCTTTTTTGGACTTCTTAAACTTAGTATGCCTACACGCATAACAATACTTGCACGGGTAGAAGCCCTTTCCTTCAAAAAAGGAAAATGGCTTCTTAGTTGGAGGATCCAAAACATTCTTGGCTAGTATATTGCGAAGGGTAGGAGCCCTTCTATAAATGAATTTAGGAAATGGAGGTAATACTTGAGACAAGTGGTGGTCTGCTTTTAAGACATTCCAATGTTTCCAGATGATGGATTCTAATTTTTTGAACTGCATATTGTAATCGAGGATCAATGGAACCTCTACATAGTTGACGTTTTCTTTTTCTCTGTCTCTAAGGAGATTAATTCGTTCCAAGCTACCTACTTCGTCGATCTTCTTTTGGAGGAACCCCTGATCATATCCTTTATCACGAAAACGTTCCCCAATGAATTTGGCTTGCTGTCTAAACTCAGACTCAATAGTGCAATTCCTTCTCAACCTCACTAGCTGTCCCTTAGGAATATTCATTAGCCAAGGTGCATGATGACAGCTATCAGTGGGGAGGTTACTATTCCTCTCAACTGTTTTGAAGAAGGTTCTGGTTTTAATGGTTGTGTCTTCTTTCCAAATTTCCAAGTCCAAAAAATTAATTTTTACTTCATCTATATTCCAGCTCAGCCTGATATTTTTATCATTTTCTTCAAGTTCCTGGCTGAACTCTATCAGGCTCTCTTTTTCTCCTTTCCAGATAAGGAATATATCGTCGATAAACCGCTTATACATAATCAATTGGGAGGGACTATTCTTATAAATCGCATCATCTTCCCATAATGCCATATGAAGGTTGGCGACGCTGGGGGCAAATTTGGCCCCCATGGCCACCCCTTTAGTTTGTTTATAGTAATGGGAGTCATACCAGAAATAATTATGATTAACCACTTAACGACCACCCACTGTAAATATATGTCAGCAGAATGGCACCGACAGGCAGAATCACGTATATGTACGTGATTGCCTTTGTATAGTTGGGGGGTCCGATCCGACATGAGGGGACGGCCGTTCGATTCCGGCCACCCCCTCTCGATCGCTCCCGGCGAATGAGAGAGCTTCCCCTGCCTGCCAGGAAGGAGGAAGTGATGTCATCTCTCCTGGGGCGCTCACATATACCGAGCGCCGTACAGGAGAAGATGCCAGGTTAGTACACAGAACAGCACACTGACACCAGGACACATAGGCACATAAATCGCCCCCCCAGGCCCCCCCAGACACCCCCAGATCACCCCCAGCCCCCCCCAGCCCCCAGTCACAGTGTCACTGATTGCAGTGACCATTTATTTAGTGATCACTGCAATCAGTGACATTTGTGACTGTAAAAGTGTCAGTACATTTAGTTTTAGGTCCAGTGTAGCCCCCTAACCCCCCCTAATAAAGGTTTAACCCCCTGATCGCCCCCCAGGTAACCCTTTCACCCCCTATCACCACTGTCACTAAGCGATCATTTTTCTGATCGATGTCTTAGCGTCGGTGATGCTGATCGGTAGCCAGTAATTTTTTTTAGGTTCGCCGCAGGTTTTTATAGCGTCGGGTACCCCCATATATTACCTAATGAAGGTTTAACCCCCTTGATCGCCCCCCAGGTAACCCTTTCACCCCCTATCACCACTGTCACTAAGTTATAATTTTTCTGATCGATGTCTTAGCGTCAGCAATGCTGATCGGTAGCCAGTAATTTTTTTTAGGTTCGCCGCAGGTTTTTATAGCGTCGGGTACCCCCATATATTACCTAATAAAGGTTTAACCCCCTTGATCACCCCCCAGGTAACCCTTTCACCCCCTAGCACCGCCGTCACTATGCGATCATTTTTCTGATCGATGTCTTAGCGTCTGTGATGCTGATCGGTAGCCAGTAATTTTTTTTAGGTTCGCCGCAGGTTTTTATAGCGTCAGGTACCCCCATATATTATCTAATAAAGGTTTAACCCCCTGATCGCCCCCCAGGTAACCCTTTCACCCCCTATCACCACTGTCGCTAAGCAATCATTTTTATGATCGTTGTCTTAGTGTCGGTGATGCCGATCGGTAGCTGGTAATTTTTTTTTAGGTTTGCCGTCAGGTTTTTATATAGCGTCAGGTACCCCCATATATTACCTAATAAAGGTTTTAACCCCCTAATTGCCCCTAGTTAACCCTTTCACCAGTGATCATCATATAAGTGTTACGGGTGACGCTGGTTAGTTATTTTGCGTTTTATAGTGTCAGGGCACCCGCCGTATATAACCCAATAAAGGTTTAACCCCCTGATCGCCCGGCGGGTGATATCAGTTAGGTTTTAGCGTCAGAGAGGGTCTGTGTCACACCCCAGGCAGCGTCAGGTTAGTGCCAGTAGCGCTAACACCCACACGTGAAGCATACACCCCCCTTAGTGGTATAGTATCTGATCAGCTCAATATCTGATCTGATCAGATCTATACTAGCGTCCCCAGCAGTTTAGGGTTCCCAAAAACGCAGTGTTAGCGGGATCAGCCCAGATACCTGCTAGCACCTGCGTTTTGCCCCTCCGTCCAGCCCAGGCCACCGAAGTGCAGTATCGATCGATCACTGTCACTTGCAAAACACAACACACATAACTGCAGCGTTCGCAGAGACAGGCCTGATCCCTGCGACTCCAGTGCTGTAGGAGGTAATTTCACCACCACAGTTAAAAAAAAAAGCATATATGCCGAAGCATTGGGGCAGCAGGAGCGGAGGAGCGATTTTGCTCCTAATGCCGCGTATATACGGTCGAAATTCCGACGGAGGCTTGCCCGTGGAAAAGTCTGACCATATGTACGCGGCATAACTTTTGCGAGAAGATGCCCCCATGCTTCGGCATATATAAATGGTGCATGTATGCCCATCATTAGAAGTGGGTGGATGAAGGGCGGTATTCTAATGGTGGGCATACCCACCGATCAATCTTTTTTTTTTCGTTCAGCCAACAGGCTGCATGAAAAAAAAGATTACAATACATGTCCAACAAGGACCAGCAACGTACTGGTATGTTGCTGGACTTTGAATGTTTATACCAGAATGATGCCTGCGGGTTTAGGTATCATCTTGGTATCATTCTTTTCAGCCAGCGGCCGGCTTTCATGTAAAAGCAATCCTAGTGGCTAATTAGCCTCTGGACTGCTTTTACAAGCAGTGGGAGGGAATGTCCCCCCCCGGATATAAAAAGCGCCATTGGGAAATTGGGAAAGCATTTTATCACACCGATCTTGGTGTGGTCAGATGCTTTGAGGGCAGAGGAAAGATCTAGGGTCCAATAGACCCCAGTTTTTTCAAAAAAGAGTACCTGTCATTACCTATTGCTATCATAGGGGATATTTACATTCCCTGAGATAACAATAAAAGTGATAAAAATAAATAAATATGGAAGCAACAGTTTAAAAATAAAATAAAAAAAGCAAAATTAATAATAAAAAAAAAAAAAAAGCACCCCTGTCCTGCCCTGCTCTTGCCCAATGGCGAACGCAAGCGTCGGTCTGGCGTCATATGTAAACAGCAATTGCACCATGCATGTGAGGTATTACCGCGAAGGTCAGATCGAGGGCAGTTATTTTAGCAGTAGACCTCCTCTTTAAATCTAACGGGGTAACCTGTAAATGCTTTTAAAGGCTTTTAAAAATGTATGTAGTTTGTCGCCAATGCGCGTTTGTGCGAAATTTTAACGCATGTCGTGTTTGGTACCTATGTACTCGGCCTAAGATCATCTTTTTTATTTCATCAAACATTTGGGCAATATAGTGTGTTTTAGTGCATTAAAATTAAAAAAAGTGTATTTTTTCCCAAAAAAATGCGTTTGAAAAATCGCTGCGCAAATACTGTGTAGAAAAAAAAAATGCAACACCCACCATTTTATTCTGTAGGGCCTTTGCTTTAAAAATATATATAATGTTTGGGGGTTCAACATAATTTTCTTGCAAAAAAAAATATGTTTTCATGTAAACAAAAAGTGTCAAAAAGGGCTTTGTCTTCAAGTGGTTAGAAGAGTGGATGTAAGCTTCCTAATGTTGTGTATAAAATGCCAGAACAGTTCAAACCCCCCCAAATGACCCCATTTTGGAAAGTAGACACCCCAAGCTATATACTGAGAGGCATGTCGAGTCCATGGAATATTTTATATGTTGACATAAGTTGCGGAAAATTTTTTTTATTTTTTTTTTTGCACAAAGTTGTCACTAAATGATATATTGCTCAAATATGCCATGGGCATATGTGGAATTACACCCCAAAATACATTCTGTTGCTTCTCCTGAGTACGGGGATACCACATGTGTGAGACTTTTTGGGAGCCTAGCCGCGTACGGGACCCCAAAAACCAAGCACCGCCTTCAGGCTTTCTAAGGGTGTCAATTTTTGATTTCACTTCTCACTGCCTATCACAGTTTCGGAGGCCATGGAATGCCCAGATGGCACAAAACCCCCCCAAATGACCCCATTTTGGAAAGTAGACACCCCAAGCTATTTGCTGAGAGGTATTGTGAGTATTTTGCAGATCTCGCTTTTTGTCACAAAGTTTTGAAAATTGAAAAAGAAAAAAAAAAAAAAAATGTTCTTTCTTCATTTTCAAAAAGAAATGAGAGCTGTAAAATACTCACCATGCCTCTCAGCAAACAGCTTGGGGTGTCTACTTTCCAAAATGGGGTCATTTGGGGGGGTTTGTGCTATTTTGGCATTTTATGGCCTTCAAAACTGTGATAGGTAGTGAGGAGTGAAATCAAAAATTTGCACCCTTAGAAATCCTGGAGGCGGTGCTTGGTTTCCGGGGTCCCGTACGTGGCTAGGCTCCTAAAAAGTCCCACACATGTGGTATCCCCGTACTCAGGAGAAGCAGCAGAATGTATTTTGGGGTGCAATTCCACATATAACCATGGCATGTGTGACCAATATATCATTTAGTGACAACTTTTTGTAATTTTTTATTTTTTTTTGTCATTATTCAATCACTTGGGACAAAAAAAATATTCAATGGGCTCAACATGCCTCTCAGCAATTTCCTTGGGGTGTCTACTTTCTAAAATGGGGTCATTTGGGGGGGTTTTGTGCTATTTTGGCATTTTATGGCCTTCAAAACTGTGATAGGTAGTGAGGAGTGAAATCAAAAATTTGCGCCCTTAGAAATCCTGAAGGCGGTGCTTGGTTTCCGGGGTCCCGTACGTGGCTAGGCTCCTAAAAAGTCCCACACATGTGGTATCCCCGTACTCAGGAGAAGCAGCAGAATGTATTTTGGGGTGCAATTCCACATATAACCATGGCATGTGTGAGCAATATATCATTTAGTGACAACTTTTTGTAATTTTTTTTTTTTGTCATTATTCAATCACTTGGGACAAAAAAAAAAATATTCAATGGGCTCAACATGCCTCTCAGCAATTTCCTTGGGGTGTCTACTTTCTAAAATGGGGTCTTTTGGGGGGGTTTGTACTGCCCTGTCATTTTAGCACCTCAAGAAATGAGATAGGCAGTCATAAATTAAAAGCTGTGTAAATTCCAGAAAATGTACCCTAGTTTGTAAACGCTATAACTTTTGCGCAAACCGATAAATATACGCTTATTGACATTTTTTTTACTAAAGACATGTGGCTGAATACATTTTGGCCTAAATGTATGACTAAAATTGAGTTTATTCGATTTTTCTTATAACAAAAAGTAGAAAATATCATTTTTTTTCTAAATTTTCGGTCTTTTTCCGTTTATATCGCAAAAAATAAAAATCGCAGAGGCAATCAAATACCATTAAAAGAAAGCTCTATTTGTGGGAAGAAAAGGACGCAAATTTCGTTTGGGTACAACATTGCATGTCCGCACAATTTACAGTTAAAGCAGCGCAGTGCAAAATTCTGAATTCACCTCTGGTCCTCTAGCTACCAAATGGTCCGGGGCTTAAGTGGTTAAGACAATAATCTAAGTATTCCAAAATAAATTTTCTCTGTTTACACTTCAAACTACTGGACTTCCTCAAAGCCCATCTAGTAGCTGCTAAAGCGTCTTCATGACTAATGTTGGTGTATAGCGAAGCTACATCCGCCGTAGCGAAAAAAATCTGTTCATCATCCAGGGTAGTGGCTTCAAGTAGTTGGATAAGGTGCTTAGTGTCTTTTAAATATGCTTGAGTTTCTTTTACTACTGGTTGTAGGAAAAAGTCCAAATATTCTCCCAATCTTGCTCCCACTGAATTAATCCCATTTAGAATAGGTCTACCGGGAGGATTTTCCTTATTTTTATGCACTTTTGGCAGAATATATATCACTGGTATCCGGCATGTGTTTGGAACCAGGTATAGTGCTTCTTTTTCTTTCAAAAGTTTTTTCTCTTTTCCCTTTTCTACCAATTTCTCCAAACCCTTTTTATATTGTAAAGTAGGATTACTGAGTAATTTCAGGTACATCTCTCCATCCTCAAGCTGTCTCTCCATTTCCTGTTTGTATAAATCCTTAGATAAAATAACTATAGCCCCACCTTTATCTGCCGGTCTTATTACGATATTTTTTCTTTCTTCCAATTGCTTTATTCTCTTTCTTATTTCAATCGGATCCCATGCTTTCTTGACTTGTAGTTTATGGAGATCTTGTATCACCATTCTTTTAAAGACATCTATGTGACCTTCATTTCCAGGGGGTGGATTGAAAAGCGATTTATTTTTCAAAGTGCTGTGTGCTGTGGAGATCTTTGTGGTTATTACTGACCCTGTGGGGTCCACCAGAGAGGTGAGAGGCTGGTGTCTATGGGGGAGGATTATTTATGCATCATTTGTTCATCTGATCCAGTGTGTTTCTGATGAGACAAGGTGTATTCCCACACCCATCCTTGCTTCTCTCCCTGCAATTAGCTGTTGCTATTTGGACTGCCATTTTGGCTATTTAGCACTTTATTTACATAGTGTGACAGCAGGAAGGTAAAGTCACCTGGTTGCATCCAGGGGGGTAGATATATTTCGCCCAGATTCAGGCTTTACGCCGACTTATACAACTAGGTGGAGAGTTGTATAAGGCTAGTGGGCTCATGGATGACTCATACCTCTAGGGAGAGTGTGGGGCGTCGTACAGACAGGGAGTTGATGAGGCCAGGTGAAGCTTGTCAGCTCATTTAGGCCTCTATAAAAAATCCCAGATTCATTAGGTGTTAGCTCATGCCTGGAACCAGACATGTGTGGACTGTCTAGGGAGAGTGAACCCCTGTGCGGTGAGGCAAAGCCTGTGTGGCTATTTGTTTGGACTTTAACTAAACCAGGGACTTAGGGACTAGGACAGCACTAGGCTGATCCCAGTTGTTAGTTAGGAAACCTGTATGTTTAGTCAGAGGTCAACTTGACCAGGATTTATTTTGGTTATGTTTCTTTTGCTTTGCTGTGTTTTGTCACTGTAAATAGAAAATAAACCGCACCTTTTTTGATTTTGAAAACCACAACCTCCGTTTGCTGGGCCTGTTTTGTGTGGGGAGCCCATCCCGGGGGTCACACACACCCGCTGCCGAGCTAACCCCCTCACAGTTGGTGGAGAACCAGTGGCAGTTTTTTTTAAGCCAGCATGGAGGAGATACTGAAGCAGCTGGCTCTAGCAAATGCCAATCAACAGCAGACAAATGCAGGTTTGCAAAGGAGCCTTGCAGCCCAGCAGCAGACAAACGCAACTTTGCAACAGAGTCTGGAGGCTCAGCAACGAGCCCAGCAGCAATCTGAGGCCCGCTTCATAGACCTGTTGCAGAAGCAAGAGCAGAGACTACAACAACAGATAGAAGCAGTAATGCAGCAACGTCCGCAGACCAGTGAGGAAAGCCGTCCCACTAATACCGCGTCCTTTGGGGTGAGTCGTTTATTGACAAAAATGACTGGAGAGGATGATCCAGAGGTATTTTTGACCACATTTGAAAGGACCGCTGAAAGAGAAAAGTGGCCTGAGGAGCAGTGGGCTGGACTGGTGGCTCCTCTGTTAACTGGTGAATCGCAGAAAGCTTACTATGACCTAGAGCCTAACCAAGCAAAAGACTATGTGATGCTAAAAGCTGAAATATTGGCAAGGCTGGGTGTCACCCAGGCTGTCCGGGCTCAGCGTGTGCATAACTGGACTTTCCAGCTTGGAAAACCCCCCAGGTCTCAAATGTATGATCTCATTCACCTGAGCAGAAAGTGGCTACAGCCAGAGACTTTGTCCGCACCAAAGATTGTGGAACGTGTTGTAATGGATCGGTTTTTGAGAGCTCTTCCTACTGCCATCCAAAAGTGGGTAAGCCATGGAGACCCAGAGACGGCCGATGGTCTTGTGGATCGTGTGGAGAAATACTTGGCTACAGAGAACCTGACGGCCTCTTCCAGAGACACTCGGACTTTCCACCCTAAGACCAGACCATCCCCAGGGGCGGATAAGAGGATTCCAAGGGGTGAGGGTGGAGAGAGTGAGAGGGTGGGAGCTCTACCCCAAGTTTGGCGAGAACAGCCTTGGAAATCAGCGGCTCAAGAGGCGGCAAGAAGGATCGTTTGCTACCGCTGCCGGCAAGCGGGACATATTGCAGCCAATTGCCCGGTTGTGGAGGAACCCATGCAGTGTGACTTTCTGACGGGCAGACGTCAGTCGCTGTGTGCGACAGTCGCATGCACTGCCATTCGAGGAACTGAGAAACATTTATGCAAAATGTGTGTTAATGGTAGAAATGTTGTGGTATTGCTGGATTCAGGTAGCCTTGTGACCCTGATAAAGGCTGAGTTAGTTAAAACAGAGGTCTCTGGGAATAGCAAGGTAGCTGTTATTTGTGTGCATGGGGACACCCGAGAGTATCCAGTGACTACAGTGTGTTTCGAGACCCCCAAAGGTACCCTCTCTCATCCAGTGGGCTTAGTATCTCAGTTACCGCATGACGCCATTGTGGGAAGGGATTTTCCGAAGTTCTGGGAACTGTGGGATGATCCTGAGCCCCTCACTGGTGCCCCTATGTACCAGGAATGTGATAGCCAGAACCCCCCTGAGAGTGGTGAGGACTCTCCGGAATTTCCCTTATCAGTATTGGCAGGGGAGACTCAAGAAACTGGAGAGGAGCCCACCTCCTCAGACGAAAACCTACCGTCTGTGGAGTTTTCTGATCTTGAGGTTCACAGGGAAAACTTTGCCACAGAACAGTTGAAAGACCCCGCCCTAATAAAGGCACGGGAAAACGTAGTGAAAATAGATGGCGAGTTAGTGAACCCAGATAATACCTGCACTTACCCATACTTCAGCGTAGAGAAGGACCTACTGTATCGGGTGGCAAAAAGGGCAGAAGAAACCGTTGAGCAGCTTGTGGTGCCCAAACCTTACAGGAAGTTGGTGTTGGAGTTGGCCCATGGGCACATTCTTGGAGGTCATCTGGGGACAGAGAAAACCCGAGAGAGGGTATTACAGAGATTCTATTGGCCGGGGGTGATGAAGGACGTAGAAAATTATTGTTCCTCCTGCCCTGTGTGTCAGAGGTTGGCCCCGATGCCACATTTCCGTAGCCCGCTGGTCCCTCTACCCATCATTGAGGTCCCGTTTGAGAGGATCGCCATGGATTTGGTAGGTCCTATAATCAAGTCCGCTAGGGGGCACCAGTACATATTAGTTATAATGGACTATGCCACCCGTTATCCAGAAGCGATCCCTCTCCGAAATACCTCGGCCAAAACCATAGCCAAAGAGCTATCTCTTGTTTTTAGCCGGGTGGGTATTTGTAAAGAACTGCTTACGGACCAAGGTACACCCTTTATGTCCCGGGTTATGAAAGAGCTGTGTAAATTGTTCAAAGTGACGCAATTGCGTACGTCTGTGTATCACCCCCAAACCGATGGGCTGGTTGAAAGATTCAACAAAACCCTAAAACAAATGTTGAAGAAAGTGGTGGATAGAGATGGAAAGGATTGGGACTGTTTACTTCCTTATTTGATGTTTGCTATTAGGGAGGTGCCCCAATCCTCTACGGGATTCTCCCCCTTTGAGTTACTGTATGGGAGACACCCAAGAGGGCTGTTGGATATTGCCAAGGAAACTTGGGAAAGTGAGAGTTCTCCCCACAGGAGTGTGATTGAGCATGTCGCCCTGATGCAAGATCGAATTGCACAGGTAATGCCCATCGTGAAGGAACATTTGGCCCAAGCGCAGTTGGCACAGCAGAGAGTGTACAACCGTGGAGCCAAGACCCGTACCTTTTCCCCGGGGGATAGGATATTGGTACTTGTCCCTACGGTTGAAAGTAAATTCCTTGCCAAATGGCAAGGCCCCTACGAGATAATGGAAAAAGTGAGCGAAGTGAATTACAAGGTCAGACAACCAGGAAGGCGAAAGCCCGAACAGATCTATCACGTTAATCTGTTGAAAGCCTGGAGGGATAGAGAGTCCCTAGTCGCAGACACTTGGTCACCAGCTCAAACTGGTTGCGTGATTCCTGAGGTTGGAATAGCAGCCACCTTGTCACAACCCCAACAACAGGAGGTTAAGGAGTTTGTGCTTAGCAATACGGGAGGAAGTACAGAAAATGCTGAACTTAGGGGTGATAGAGGAGTCCCAAAGTGATTGGTCTAGTCCCATCGTGTTGGTGCCTAAACCGGATGGGAGCTGGCGATTTTGTAACGATTTTCGTCAGTTGAACAAAGTTACAAAATTTGACACCTACCCCATGCCACGTATAGATGAGTTGATCGACCGGCTGGGAACAGCCCGATACATGACGACTCTTGACCTCACAAAAGGGTATTGGCAAATCCCCCTGGCCAAGTCGGCCAAAGAGAAAACCGCATTTGTAACCCCAGACGGGGCGTTCCAATATAAAAGAATGCCGTTCGGGTTACAGAATGCGCCGGCCACATTCCAGCGGAAAATGGACCAGATGCTGAAGCCCCATCGGAAGTATGCTGCGGCTTACCTGGATGACGTAATTGTCCATAGCACAGATTGGGCCTCACATCTGCCAAAAGTGCAAGCAGTCCTGGACTCTGTTCGGGAAGCGGGGTTTACGGCTAACCCCAAGAAGTGTACCATTGGGCAGGAGGAGGCCAAATATCTTGGGTACACCATTGGGAGGGGAGTAATAAAACCCCAACTCAACAAAGTCGAGGCCATCCAGAGTTGGCCACGTCCCAACAGCAAGAAGCAGGTACGAGCCTTTCTGGGAATCGCTGGGTATTATCGGCGATTCATTCCCCACTTTGCTTCTAAGGCTGTGCCCCTAACCAACCTGACGAAGGGGAAAGGGTCGGTCATGATTAAATGGACCCCCGAGGCTGAGGCAGCATTCCAATTCTTGAAACAAGCCTTATGTAGCCAGCCAGTGTTGTACTCACCCGACTTCTCTAAAGACTTTGTCGTACAAAGTGATGCGTCAGATGTGGGGTTAGGAGCAGTATTGTCCCAGGTCTGGAACGGGGAAGAGCACCCAGTCATTTACCTCAGCAGGAAGTTGAAGTCCCATGAGGTAAATTACGCCACCGTTGAAAAGGAGTGTTTAGCGGTGAAGTGGGCTCTAGATTCCCTTCGGTACTACCTGCTAGGTAGGCACTTTGACATGGTTACGGATCACGCTCCGTTAAAGTGGATGGCTCAAAACAAGGAAACAAATAGAAGAGTGAATAGGTGGTTCCTGGCCCTCCAGGAATTCAACTTCACAGTAAAGCATCGCCCTGGCGTTCAAATGGGGAATGTGGATGCTTTGTCTCGAGTACATGAATGCCTGATTGCTGGTGTTCCAACCCCGAGGTTAAAACAAGAGGGGGGGGTATGTGACAGCAGGAAGGTAAAGTCACCTGGTTGCATCCAGGGGGGTAGATATATTTCGCCCAGATTCAGGCTTTACGCCGACTTATACAACTAGGTGGAGAGTTGTATAAGGCTAGTGGGCTCATGGATGACTCATACCTCTAGGGAGAGTGTGGGGCGTCGTACAGACAGGGAGTTGATGAGGCCAGGTGAAGCTTGTCAGCTCATTTAGGCCTCTATAAAAAATCCCAGATTCATTAGGTGTTAGCTCATGCCTGGAACCAGACCTGTGTGGACTGTCTAGGGAGAGTGAACCCCTGTGCGGTGAGGCAAAGCCTGTGTGGCTATTTGTTTGGACTTTAACTAAACCAGGGACTTAGGGACTAGGACAGCACTAGGCTGATCCCAGTTGTTAGTTAGGAAACCTGTATGTTTAGTCAGAGGTCAACTTGACCAGGATTTATTTTGGTTATGTTTCTTTTGCTTTGCTGTGTTTTGTCACTGTAAATAGAAAATAAACCGCACCTTTTTTGATTTTGAAAACCACAACCTCCGTTTGCTGGGCCTGTTTTGTGTGGGGAGCCCATCCCGGGGGTCACACACACCCGCTGCCGAGCTAACCACCTCACAATAGTCACTGTTTGGACGTTTTAATTTTATTTTATTATTGTTGATTTTGTCACCCCATTTATTTAATTTATGAGAAGTTAGACTTTATTAATAGCACTTTTAATATTAGCACTTTCTATTGACATTTAGCGCTGCTTCACTAGATAAACTATTTTATTGTATGTTGGTCACATTATAGAAGTTAGCTGCTAGTTGTCTCTTAATACTTAATTTGTTCAGCAATATTTGCACTTTAGTGTTTCTATTTTTATTGAGTGGTAAGTGCACAAGCACCTTTTTTTCTATATTTGTCACATCACCATTTTACACTTGTGCAGCTGCCATGCAGGTTTTTGATTATTTAGAGAGTAGAGCCATCAATCTAGATGAGGTGTTCTCCAAACAAGAGAATAAACTTAATGGAGACATAGAAGGGATTTTTAGAAAGATGGGGCATCTCATGGAGAAAAAAATGAATTCTTGGTGGGACATTGTCTCACATGAGAAATATATCAAAGACAAAATAGTCCCAAGAAGACTCCGTTGGGATGTACCTATAAATGATGGACTATTGGATGATGATTCTATAGAAGAATGGTTCAGCTTCTTCAATGCAAGAGGTTTGGATCTGCTACATTTCCTCATTAAAAGGAAACAGCGTAAAATCAAAGCAATAGATGTGCAAATTACGGATTTAAAAGAAAAGCTTGACCCGGTCAAAGATTTGCCAGAATTTGCGACACTATCCGCCCAACTTAACAAAGATATGGTAAAGAAAGATAAAGATACCGCAGCCAGGAAAAAGAGGAAATTCCTTAGAGATATCAAGGACTATCAAGATGAAACAGCCTATAAATGGCAAATCAATGCAGTCACAACTGCATCCAACTTATCTACCCCAGAGAAGGAGGAAAGATGTGTACCTATTAATACCACCGTAGAACATCCAATGAATCCCAACCAATGGGTTGAACAACCAAAAACTCCCCGAAATTCAGGAAATAATCGAACACCCGTGTACAGAACCCCTAATGGACATGGACAAAATAATCAAGGGAAAAAAACGCATTGGAAGAACAATGGGAGAAAACCACCATATAAGGGCCCTCACTATCAACAATCCCAAGTCCAATATGGACAGTATCATGAAAAAAGAACTCCAGATCGTGGGCAATATTGTGATACAAGAAATCAAGCCCCCTATTGGCAGGATCAATATCCACAAAATAGAGGTGGAGTATATCAATATGATAGAAGGAGGAGCCCAATACCAACTTCGAATAGGTATGATGTTCTGAGAAGGGATGGTGACTCCTTTGGAGCACCATACCCTTATCCATCCCAAGAGGGGAGACACCATGAGACCTATGAATATAACTCCCAGCGTTTTTTAGAAGAGCGCTACCCAAGACCCCCAAGAAATCCAGATGGAGGAAACGGAGGAAGGAGATCACCAAGAAGATCCCCGAGACCAGAAACAAGGAGGAAATAAGACAGAAAAGAATGAGAGGATGTAGAGGAGGTTTGAAGAAACAGTTGAGAAAAAAGAGGAAAGAAAGACCTGTAGGAGAGGGCATTATTAACATTAGCGGCATTACGTTAACTCAGGAAGAACTAAGAACCTTGGATAAAGGATTGAAATTTGCGCCAAAGAAGAATCTCAATAAATTTAGTGCGTATGTTGATGTGCAGAAATTCACCAGGAAATTAAACATAAAAAAATATATGCTATCAAAACCTGGAGAGTTATCAAGGAATGTGATTAAACCTGACCGATATGCACACAGCACTTTGAAAAATAAATCGCTTTTCAATCCACCCCTTGGAAATGAAGGTCACATAGATGTCTTTAAAAGAATGGTGATACAAGATCTCCATAAACTACAAGTCAAGAAAGCATGGGATCTGATTGAAATAAGAAAGGGAATAAAGCAATTGGAAGAAAGAAAAAATATCGTAAAAAAATAAAAAAATAAAAAATAAATATCGTAATAAGACCGGCAGATAAAGGTGGGGCTATAGTTATTTTATCTAAGGATTTATACAAACAGGAAATGGAGAGACAGCTTGAGGATGGAGAGACGTACCTGAAATGACTCAGTAATCCTACTTTACAATATAAAAAGGATTTGGAGAAATTGGTAGAAAAAGGAAAAGAGAAAAAACTTTTGAAAGAAAAAGAAGCACTATACCTGGTTCCAAACACATGCCGGATACCAGTGATATATATTCTGCCAAAAGTGCATAAAAATAAGGAAAATCCTCCCGGTAGACCTATTCTAAATGGGATTAATTCAGTGGGAGCAAGATTGGGAGAATATTTGGACTTTTTCCTACAACCAGTAGTAAAAGAAACTCAAGCATATTTAAAAGACACTAAGCACCTTATCCAACTACTTGAAGCCACTACCCTGGATGATGAACAGATTTTTTTCGCTACGGCGGATGTAGCTTCGCTATACACCAACATTAGTCATGAAGACGCTTTAGCAGCTACTAGATGGGCTTTGAGGAAGTCCAGTAGTTTGAAGTGTAAACAGAGAAAATTTATTTTGGAATGCTTAGATTATTGTCTTAATCATAATTATTTCTGGTATGACTCCCATTACTATAAACAAACTAAAGGGGTGGCCATGGGGGCCAAATTTGCCCCCAGCGTCGCCAACCTTCATATGGCATTATGGGAAGATGATGCGATTTATAAGAATAGTCCCTCCCAATTGATTATGTATAAGCGGTTTATCGATGATATATTCCTTATCTGGAAAGGAGAAAAAGAGAGCCTGATAGAGTTCAGCCAGGAACTTGAAGAAAATGATAAAAATATCAGGCTGAGCTGGAATATAGATGAAGTAAAAATTAATTTTTTGGACTTGGAAATTTGGAAAGAAGACACAACCATTAAAACCAGAACCTTCTTCAAAACAGTTGACAGGAATAGTTACCTCCCCACTGATAGCTGTCATCATGCACCTTGGCTAATGAATATTCCTAAGGGACAGCTAGTGAGGTTGAGAAGGAATTGCACTATTGAGTCTGAGTTTAGACAGCAAGCCGAATTCATTGGGGAACGTTTTCGTGATAAAGGATATGATCAGGGGTTCCTCCAAAAGAAGATCGACGAAGTAGGTAGCTTGGAACGAATTAATCTCCTTAGAGACAGAGAAAAAGAAAAGGTCAACTATGTAGAGGTTCCATTGATCCTCGATTACAATATGCAGTTCAAAAAATTAGAATCCATCATCCGGAAACATTGGAATGTCTTAAAAGCAGACCGCCACTTGTCTCAAGTATTACCTCCATTTCCTAAATTCATTTATAGAAGGGCTCCTACCCTTCGCAATATACTAGCCAAGAATGTTTTGGATCCTCCAACTAAGAAGCCTTTTTCCTTTTTTGAAGGAAAGGGCTTCTACCCGTGCAAGTATTGTTATGCGTGTAGGCATACTAAGTTTAAGAAGTCCAAAAAAGATGATTTTGTAGCCACCTCCACAGGAAAAAATTATGTTATCAAAGAGTTTATTTCCTGTAGGACTGAAGGGGCTGTCTACGTACTGGAGTGCTCATGCAAACTCCAGTATGTGGGCAGAACGAAAAGGCCCCTCTGGAAACGGTTGAGGGAACATGTTCAAAATATTAAATCTGGCATTCCCAAGCATAGTGTATCTAGGCACTTTGCTGAAGTTCATGGGAAAGATCCCAGTTCCCTTTCCTTTTGGGGTATTGAAAAGTATAGACCCCATTGGAGAGGAAGTAACAAGGTCATCACTCTCAGTCAAGCTGAGTCTCATTGGATTTTTGAGTTACAGTCGCTTACCCCTCTAGGTTTAAATATTGAGTTTGATCTTAAATGTTTTATTTCCAATTATTAGATGTGTATTTTAGTAGTTACATCAATTTTTTTATTTTAATTTTAATTTTTTTTTTTTTTTATGTTTGTGCAATATTTAGTTTTAGTGTTTTGACGTTAGCAACTTTAATGTATATCTTTTTATCTATTTACTAGTTTATCTAGTTTGTATTTATACCTTGTTCTGGGCAGTAGTTGTATAGGTCATGGAGACCAAGAATGACCTGACTGATCTCCCAGAATCCATTGCTTGGTATTAATTTGCATATGATGATCAGAAGTGTATATAAGCTCCTATTAGTCACTTGGCCCCTATGCCCTTGATGAAGTCACGTGTGTAGTGACGCAACGCGTCGGGAGGAGGAGCCTAAGTGACGTCCACTTCCGGTTTGCGGCCGTAAACCGGAAGTTAGTATTTTATGAACATTTTGTTTGGCGTTTTTTACCCCTTGGTTTTTAACGTGTTTTTTAGCTGTTTTTATTTGAATAAACGCCTTTTCTTGGGGCTTTCCTTTACATGCTTCACTATGGAGTCCCTTTTTGTTTTTTTCTGAATATTATGGAGTAAGATTCGTTTTAAGGAAGAACATTGGTAAGCTGTGGAGATTCTTACAGTGGTTCCGGGTCACTCAAAAGGACTGGAAGTTCTCATTGTGAGCAGTGGAGATCTTTGTGGCCATTATTGACCTCGTGGGGTCCATCAGGAAGATTCGCTTTAAGGAAGAACACTGGTAAGCTGTGGAGATCCCTACAGTGGTTTCGGGTCATGCAAAAGGACTGGAAGTTCTCATTGTGAGCAGTGGAGATCTTTGTGGTTATTACTGACCCCGTGGGGTCCACCAGAGAGGTGAGAGGCTGGTGTCTATGGGGGAGGATTATTTATGCATCATTTGTTCATCTGATCCAGTGTGTTTCTGATGAGACAAGGTGTATTCCCACACCCATCCTTGCTTCTCTCCCTGCAATTAGCTGTTGCTATTTGGACTGCCATTTTGGCTATTTAGCACTTTATTTACATAGTCACTGTTTGGACGTTTTAATTTTATTTTATTATTGTTGATTTTGTCACCCCATTTATTTAATTTATGAGAAGTTAGACTTTATTAATAGCACTTTTAATATTAGCACTTTCTATTGACATTTAGCGCTGCTTCACTATATAAACTTTTTTTTTGACGCAGGGCTTCCCTTAATATCCATACAAGACCTGAAGGGCCTGGTAATTGAATTTGGGGGGACCCCCACACATTTTTTTATTTTTATCAATGACTTTTCTCTGTATTGCCGGGAGCCGAAAATTCATTATAGCCGCGAGTGCTTTTAAATTACTTTTTTTCCTTCAGAAATTACACTTTGTGCAGGGACAGTTCTAAGCACGGGAAACAAGCGCTACGTTACAGGCATACTATACACACTCCCTAGGTACGAAATTTAAAGGAATATTTCACTTTTATTGTTTCACTTTAAGCATTATTAAAATCACTGCTCCCGAAAAAACTGCAGTTTTTAAAATGTTTTTTTGCATTGATACATGTCCCCTTGGGCAGGACCCGGGTCCCCAAACACTTTTTATGACAATAACTTGCATATAAGCCTTTAAAATTAGCACTTTAGATTTTTCATGTTCGAGTCCCATAGAATTTAATAATGTTCGGATGTTCCGCCAAATTTATTGCCTGTTCGTAAGTTATGGTGCGAACCGAACTAGGGGGTGTTCGGCTCATCCCTATGTATCACCCTGGCACATACACCCTTGAATGAGATTACAGGTGCCTTGTACACAGTGCGGTTGATTTACTAAAGACAAATATATTGTTCATTTTGAAGGGGAATTTTTCCCAGAGCTTAGTGAAAGAGTGAGCAAAGCGAACAGCCTATTTACCTTTAGTAAATCTACCTCAGTGTGTCAGCATTAGGGATGAGCCGAACACCCCCCCGGTTCGGTTCGCACCAGAACCTGCGAACCGACCGAAAGTTCGCGCAAACTTTAGAACCCTATTAAATACAATGAACTTGACCGTTCAAAATCAAAAGTGCTAATTATCAAGGCTAATATGCAAGTTATTGTCCTAAAAAGTGTTTGGGGACCCGGGTCCTGCCCCAGGGGACATGTATCAATGCAAAAAAAAGTTTTAAAAACAGCTGTTTTTTCGGGAGCAGTAATTTTAATGATGCTTAAAATGTAAACAAATTTGAAATATTCCTTTAAATATCGTACCTGGGGGCAGTGTCTAAAGTATGCCTGTGAAGTGGCACGTGTTTCTCGTGTTTAGAACTGTCCCTGCCCAAAATGAAATTTCTAAAGGGAAAAAAAGTCATTTAAAACAGCTTGCGGCTTTAATGTAATGTCTGGTCCCGGCAATATGCATGAAAATCATTGAGAAAAATGGCATGGGTACCCCCCCCCCCCTAGCCCACTACCAGCCCCTTTGGGTGTTGTATGGATATTAAGGGGAACCTCGCACCCAAATTTAAAAAAGGCCCTATATACTCTGAACAGCAGTATACAGGCGGTGCAAACAAGACAGGCACTGTAGGTTTGTTCTTCTGTAGAATCTGTTTGTAATTTGGAACAGGTACATTTTTTAAGTGTAGCTCCAGCCCAAAAATCTATTTTTAGGCTTTTGGAAAACATAGGGAAGGGTTATCACCCCTGTAACATTTGTTTTGCTGTCTGTGCAGTGTGCACCTGTTGAGAACATTTCACCTCACTTTCCGTCCCAATGACAAATGTTTTTTGAAAATTTGGTTTTTTTATTAAAACAAGAATTGGCGATAAAGCATCAGTGGAGAGGAGACACTTTTTTCCCATATTAACTCTTACAGGAGAGAATTTGCCTTCCTAGGGGTAGATTTCCTCTCACTTCCTGTTGTCTCCTTCCGTTTGCAAGTAGGAGTCGTTTGTAAGTTGGATGTTTGAAAGTAGGGGCCTGCCGTATATACTCTGCAGAAATTTGGGCCTTAGGTGTTTGTGTTGCCACAACACTGTAAGCCCTCACAGTTACTCTTGGTGGGCGCTGGAATGCCCTGCTGTCAACTATTATATCAAGAATTGTAATTACATGCCATTGTTGAACAGTGGTAGGAAAAATTGGACCTTTGGTTGTGGTGCTGGTGCCACAACACTGTAAGTCCTCACAGTTACTCTTGGTGGGCACAGGAATGGGCCCAGCTGTGAAATATTAGATCAAGAACAGGGATGAGCCGAACACCCCCCTGTTCGTTTCGCACCAGAACCTGCGAACAGACAGAATGTTCGCGTGAACTTTAGAACCCTATTAAATACAATGGAATCGAACGTTCAAAATCTAAAGTGCTAATTATAAAGGCTAATATGCAATTTATTGTCATAAAAAGTGTTTGGGGACCAGGGTCCTGCCCCAGGGGACATGTATCAATGCAAAAAAAAGTTAAAAAAATAGATGTTTTTACGGGAGCAGTGATTTTAATAATGCTTAAAATGAAAAAATAAAAGTGAAATTTTCCTTTAAATTTCGTACCTAGGATGTGTGTATGATATGCATGTAAAGTCGCGCATGTTTCCCGTGCTTAGAACTGTCCCTGCACAAAGTGTCATTTTTGAAGGAAAAAAAGTAATTTAAAACTCACTCGCGGCTATTAATGAATTGTCGGCTTTTATCAATACATAGAAAAGTAATTGATAAAAAAAAAAAAGCGTGGGGGTTCCCCCAAATTCAATTACCAGGCCCTTCAGGTCTGGAATGGAAATTAAGGGGAACCCCGCCGCAAATTTTAAAAAAATGGCGTGCGGTTCCCCCTAAATATCCATACCAGGCCCTTCAGATCTGGCATAGATTTTAAGGGGAACTCCACCCCAAATGTAAAAAAAATGGCGTGGAGTCCCCCCAAAAATCCATACCAGATTCTTATCCAAGCACGCAACCTGGCCGGCCGCAGGGGAAGAGGGGGGACGAGAGAGCGGCCCCCCTCCCTCCTGAACCGTACCAGGCCACATGCCCTCAACATGGGGAGGATGTCCCCATGTTGATCGGGACAAGGGCCTCATCCCCACAACCCTTGCCCGGTGGTTGTGGGGGTCTGCGGGCAGGGGGCTTATCGGAATCTGGAAGACCCCTTTAACAAAGGGGACCCCCAGATCCCGGCCCCCCCCTATGTGAATTGGTAATGGGGTACATTGTACCCCTACCATTTCATGAAGAAAGTGTAAAACATTTTAAATAAAAACACACAAACACCTTGGAAAAGTCCTTTATTAAAAAAAAAATAATAAAAAAAAAAAAAACATTCCAGCGATGAAATCCAGTCTCCCGCAGCGATCGCGATGTCCAGCGCTGTCCGTCATTGGTTGTGCCTGAGCGGACCTGATGGGGAACTTCCTCCGCAGTGTTTTAAATGTATAGACCCGCCCCTTCTAAAGTTCCCCTGCTCTCTCGTCCCCCCTGAAGGGCCTGGTATGGATATTTAGGGGGAACCGCACACCATTTTTTTTTAATTTGCGGCGGGGTTCCCCTTAATATCCATTCCAGACCTGAAGGGCCCACGCTTTTTTTTTTTTTATCAATGACTTTTCTATGTATTGATAAAAGCCGACAATTCATTAATAGCCGCGAGTGAGTTTTAAATGACTTTTTTTCCTTCAAAAATGACACTTTGTGCAGGGACAGTTCTAAGCACGGGAAACAAGCGCTACTTTACAGGCATACTATACACACACCCTAGGTACGAAATTTAAAGGAATATTTCACTTTTATTGTTTCACTTTAAGCATTATTAAAATCACTGCTCCAAAAAAAACGGCCGTTTTTAAAACTTTTTTTTGCATTGATACATGTCCCCTGGGGCAGGACCCGGGTCCCCAAACCCTTTTTATGACAATAACTTGCATATAAGCCTTTATAATTAGCACTTTAGATTTCTCCCATAGACTTTTCGAATTTGCCGCAAACACCCCAAATTGTTCGTTGTTCGGCGAACGGGCGAACTCGAAGCTCATCCCTAATCAAGAATTGTAATTACATGCCCCTGTTAAACAGGGGCAAAAAAATTGGGCCTTAGGCACTGGTGCCACAACACTGCAACCCCTCACAGATACTATACTTGGAGCGCAGTAATGAGCCCTGTTGCAAAGTATCGCATCAAAAATTGTGATTACACGCCCCTGAAAAATTTAGCCTTAGCCACTGGTGGCGGTGCCCAGAACCAAAAATGTTCTTACAAGCTATCAGCATGATCATTGAGGAGGAAGAGGATAGTCACTCAACATAACAGGATAGTCACTCAGCATCAGCATAGACAGTCTTGAAGGGATCTGACATTTAAAAAAAAAAATATTCGGTTACATCAGCATCAGGTGCTTGGTAGCTGGTAGTGATCCAAGACTGATTCATTTTTATGAAGGTCAGTCGATCGACGGAGTCGGTGGACAGGTGCACCCTGTGATCGGTTACAAAGCCTCCAGCAGCAATGAATGTGCGTTCCGAAAGAATGCTGGATGCAGGACAGGCCAGTAGCTTAATTGCATACTGTGCAAACTCTGGCCAGTGATCCATCCTCAAGACCCAGTACCCAGAGGATTTTCGGTGGGAAAGGTGTCCAAGTCTGATCTTGCCCCTAGGTATTCCTGCACCATGTAAACCAGACGCTGGCGATGGTTGCTTGAACCGATCATACCTTGGGGCTGCGTACTAAAAAATTGTCTGAAAGCATCGGTCAGATGACCAACTTCTCCACCGCTCCTTCTTTGACTGACGAAGCCTCAGCAACACGTTGTCCAGGACCAGGAATTTGTAACCTCCCAGTCTCTGGGAACGCGTTGCACAGACCTTTCTGCAAGGCGTCACGAAGATGCTTAAACCTCTGCTCCCTCTGCGATGGCAAGATACGGTCTGCAACCTTGCCCTTGTAATGTGGATCAAGGAGGGTTGCCAGCCAGTAATGATCCCTCTCCTTGATCGCACAAATACGAGGATCCCTCTGCAGGCTTTGCAGGGAGGCCATGCAGCGTAGGTTTGCTGAGGCATTTGGTCCGGAGTCCTCTGGGTCACTCAGGGCAACATGATCCGCAGCGACCTCCTCCCAGTCACGTACAAGTCCATGGGTGTCTTGGGACTGTAATTTATCCCTTGAAGACTGCTGCTGATGCTGAGTGCTAGGCTCCACCTCCGTGCTGACAAAATCCTCCTCCTCCTCGTCCTCTTCCTGTGTGATAGCCGGGCCAGCAGGAACACTGTCTGGATAAAGGGGGCCTTGAGAGGTAAGGAAGTCCTCTTCGTCCTGCCTCTGTTCTGCCTCAAGTGCCCTGTCCATTATTCCACGCAGCATGTGCTCCAACAGGTGGACAAGAGGGACAGTGTCACTGATGCATGCACTGTCACTGCTCACCATCCTTGTGGCCTCCTCAAATGGTGCCAGGACAGTGCATGCATCCCTGATCATGCCCCACTGGCGTTTGGAAAAAAAACAAGCTCCCCTGACCCTGTCCTGTTGCCATATTGCAACAGATACTCATTGATGGCCCTCTGCTGCGTGTGCAGCCGCTGCAGCATGGCCAACGTAGAGTTCCACCTGGTGGGCATGTCACAGATTAGGCAGTTCTTGGGCAGGTTGGATTCCTTTTGCAGGTCAGCCAGCCAAACACTGGCATTATATGACCAGCTGAAATGCCCACAGAGTTTCCTGGCCTGCTTCAGGACCTCCTGTAAGCCCAGGTACCTGCCCAAGAACTGCTGCACCACCAAGTTAAGGACGTGAGCCAAACAGGGCACATGGGTCAGTTGTCCCTGTCGGAGGGCGGAGAGGAGGTTGGTGCCATTGTCGCAAACCACCTTTCCTGGCTTAAGCTGGCATGGCGTCAACCACCTCTGAGCCTGCCCCTGCAGAGCTGACAGAATCTCTGCCCCAGTGTGGCTCCTGTCCCCCAAGCACACCAGCTCAAGCAGCGCATGGCATCTTTTTGCCTGCGTACTTGCGTAGCCCATTGAACGCCTATGGAGCACCACTGGTTCTGAGGGCAAAGCACAGGTAGAGGCCATGGAGGAAGAAGAAGAGGAGGGGGTGGAGGAGAGAGGTGTGTCAGAATCACCAGTAGTAACATTTTGGAGGCGTGGTGGCGGAACAACCTTCAACACTACTGCACCTTGTCCTGCATCCTTCCCAGCTGCCAGCAGAGTCACCCAATGTGCCGTGAAAGATAGGTAACATCCCTGTCCATGCCTGCTGGACCATGAGTCAGCGGTAATATGCACCTTACCGCTGACCGCTCTGTCCAGCGAGGCCAAGACATTGCCTTCCACATGCCGGTAGAGAGCCGGAATCACCTTCCATGAGAAAAAGTGGCGTTTGGGAACCTGCCACTGAGGAAACGCACATTCCACAAACTGACGGAAGGGGGCAGAGTCTACCAACTGAAAAGGCAGAAGTTGAAGTGCTAGCAATTTAGCCAAGCTAGCATTCAACTGCTGGGCAAGTGGATGGCTGGGAGCGAACTTATTTTGGCAGTGCAGCAGCTGGGGCTGGGAAATTTGCCTGGTACAATCTGACATTGGTGTACCAATATTAGATTGCCCCAGTGGCGGCTGGTGCTCAAAATTTTTGGGGGGGGCGCAAACAAACTGAAAAAAAAAAATCAATTGCCGCCACTGTGCCCATTAAACGCAGCCACTGTGCCCAAACGCCACCAGTTTGCCCCCTCAAATACAGCCAGTTTGTTTCCATATACAGCCAGTTTGTCCCCATATACAGCCAGTGTGCCCCCATATATATATATATATAACCAGTGTGCCCCCATATATACAGCCAGTGTGCCCCCATATACAGCCAGTGTGCCCCCATATACAGCCAGTGTGCTCCCATATACAACCAGTTTGTCCCCATATATAGCCAGTGTGCCCCCATATATATAGCCAGTGTGCCCCCATATATATAGCCAGTGTGCCCCCATATACAGCCAGTGTGCCCCCATATACAGCCAGTGTGCCCCCATATATATAGCCAGTGTGCCCCCATATACAGACAGTTTGTCCCCATATATATGTCATGGATATGCAGTAGTGTTTGTCTGTCAGCTTACCTTCCTTCCCATGTGTTCATCTTAGAGGCCAGAACCCTTTCACCTGGCTTCCTTTATAATCTCCTCCCAGCCTGACTCCACCCCAGGCCCTATCACAGAACACTATATTAACCTGTGCACTGCAAGCCTGCTTTGCTGATCAACGTGTTTGTTAGGCATTGTGTGTTTGGGTTCCTTCCTGCCGTGTGCTACGTCTGTCTCTCTGTTACGTTATTGGCTTGTCCCCGACTATCCCTGTCTGCTCGTGACCCTTGACCTTCGGCTCGTTCTTTCGTTATCCTTGTCTGCTTGTGGCCCCTGACCTTCAGCTTGTTATTCGGTTCTCTCATATCTTGTGCTGCTGCTTCCCCTCTTTTCCCCTTATCCTACGGGGCATGAGCTAGAAAACTCCAGGGGCCGCGACCTGGTCCCAGCCTGCAGCATAACATCCTCACCACTAGAGGCCCTGGAGAAGACCTGCTGGGTCTTAGACTCCGCGCCCTGGGGAATCTTGGCTCTAGCTTCCGTTAGGATCCCGGTTGTGCTCCTCTGGTTCCGCTTTCCACAACCACCCAGTTTCCTATCCGCAGAAGCCAGCCATAGGGTTCACTACCTCGCGGTGCACTCCTGTCCCCCTACGGTGTGCATCTGTCACCTGGCCACAGGTGACCTTGACAGTTTGATCAGCCATGGACCCGGCTGACATCCCGATCCCCGCGGATGATCCATTGCGGGGCATAGTCCACAGACTTGAAACCCAGGAATCGAATCAGACTCAGGTGATGCGATTCCTCCAGGATCTGGCTTCTCGATTCGAGCAGCTTCAGGCCTCCTTGGGAACCCCGAATCCGCAACCTCAAGTACAACCAGCGGTGGTACCTATCGCACCAGTCGCAGCCACACACTCACTAACACTGCCAGCTCTGTTCCATTTCTCTGGGGACTCCAATGCCTGCAGAGGGTTCCTTAGCCAATGCACGATTCATTTTGAGCTTCAGCCTCAAAACTTTCTGTCTGATAGGGCAAAGGTAGCCTATATCATTTCCCTCCTCTCCGGTGAAGCTTTAGCCTGGGCAGCCCCTCTGTGGGAACTGAATGATCCAGTGGTTTCTAGCCTGTCTGGCTTCTTGAAACTTTTTCGGAATATCTTTGAAGAACCGGCTCGTGTCTCTTCAGCGGCCAGCGCCCTTCTACGTCTCTGCCAAGAGTCTGCTTCAGTGGGACAGTACGCCCTTAATTTCCGCATACTGTCGGCTGAGTTGAGCTGGAACAATGAGGCCTTAGTCGCAACCTTTTTGCATGGCCTTTCTGATAGAGTGAAGGATGAATTAGCAGGAAGAACCATCCCCACTGATCTGGACGGAGTTATCTCCTTGTGTAACCAGATCGATATTCGCTTTCAGGAAAGGACCCTAGAAAAGCGGCGCCAGCACTCCTTGGTCCTTTGTCAGCCTGAGCTCCCCTCTCCTCGACCCGTGGAGCATCTCCTGCCAGCTGAGGAACCCATGCAGCTGGGCAGGACCAGGCTATCCCCAGAGGAACGTGCTAGGCGCAGAACTCTAGGCCTGTGTCTCTACTGTGGGGGCAAAGGTCATTTTTGTGACACTTGCTCTCTTTGTCCAGAAAAACGTTTGGGTCCACTTCATCTGGAAAGTGGAGTATTGGACCCAGAAATATCACCTTCCCCTTCTCGTCTTCTGCTTTCTGTGTTCCTTCATGTTGGTGCTTCTTCTCATTCGGTCTCAGCATATCTGGATTCCGGAGCCGCTGGTAATTTCATGGACTGGGAAATGGCGTCGTCCATGAGACTTACTCTTTTGCCCCTCACCACGCCATTGGAGGTATTGGCGATTGATGGTACTGTTCTCCCAGGGGGACCTATCCGCTTCCAGACCCTCCCTGTTAAGATGTCGGTAGGGACACTCCACCAGGAGTGGATATCCTTCCTTATCTTACCCAAGGCCTCAACGCCTATAATTTTGGGTCTCCCATGGTTACAGCTCCATTCTCTTCATGTGGACTGGACTACTGGACAGATCCTGGCTTGGGGTTCCTCCTGTTCCTCGTCCTGCCTACCCAAGGTTGCCCCCTGTGAACCTGAGCCGGTCATTCATTCCAGGTCGCATAACCATTTACATTTCTCTGTCCCTAATCGCCCTTGGACGCACAGCCAGGCTAGCTTGTCTACAAGTCCTGCAGTCGCTACGTCTTGCGATGCGATTCAGGTAGTCGCTACACCTGACTCTGCTATTCACTCGGCCTCTGTACTAGTTATGCCAGTCCAGCCCATGCCCAGTGAGCCGCCTACTTTTTCTTGTTCAGAACATTCTGCTTGTCTTTCAGCTATTCAGCTTGACTCCTGTGACATGTCACCCTCTAACCAACCTGACTTCAGGGTTCCACTGACATCTGCCCAGTTTGATGGTCCTGTGCTAGATGACCAGTTCATCTTTAAGGGTCTAGGGGACCCTCCTCAGATTTCTGTTGATCCTCTCATGCCCTTGCTTATTCCTAGAGAGCCTTTGGTCCTCAATAGATCTTCTTGTCATCTCCCTACCTCGGTTCTGGTCTCTGAGGATAATCTAAAGTACTAGGTTAGACAAGTTCTGGATTCTCGGCTCTGCAGAGGTATTCTTCAGTACCTTGTGCATTGGAGAGGTTTTGGTCCTGAGGAGGCGTCTTGGATCGCTGCATCTGATGTCGTTGCACCTCATCTGTTGAGGAGGTTTCATCTGAGATTTCCCTTTAAGCCTGGGCCCAGGCGGGGGAGGGCCCATAAGAGGGAGGGTACTGTCATGGATATGCAGTAGTGTTTGTCTGTCAGCTTACCTTCCTTCCCATGTGTTCATCTTAGAGGCCAGAACCCTTTCACCTGGCTTCCTTTATAATCTCCTCCCAGCCTGACTCCACCCCAGGCCCTATCACAGAACACTATATTAACCTGTGCACTGCAAGCCTGCTTTGCTGATCAACGTGTTTGTTAGGCATTGTGTGTTTGGGTTCCTTCCTGCCGTGTGCTACGTCTGTCTCTCTGTTACGTTATTGGCTTGTCCCCGACTATCCCTGTCTGCTCGTGACCCTTGACCTTCGGCTCGTTCTTTCGTTATCCTTGTCTGCTTGTGGCCCCTGACCTTCAGCTTGTTATTCGGTTCTCTCATATCTTGTGCTGCTGCTTCCCCTCTTTACCCCTTATTCTACGGGGCGTGAGCTAGGAAACTCCAGGGGCCGCGACCTGGTCCCAGCCTGCAGCATAACATCCTCACCACTAGAGGCCCTGGAGAAGACCTGCTGGGTCTTAGACTCCGCGCCCTGGGGAATCTTGGCTCTAGCTTCCGTTAGGATCCCGGTTGTGCTCCTCTGGTTCCGCTTTCCACAACCACCCAGTTTCCTATCCGCAGAAGCCAGCCATAGGGTTCACTACCTCGCGGTGCACTCCTGTCCCCCTACGGTGTGCATCTGTCACCTGGCCACAGGTGACCTTGACAATATATAGCCAGTGTGCCCCCATATACAGCCAGTTTGTCCCCATATATATAGCCAGTGTGCCCCTATATACAGCCAGTGTGCCCCCATATACAGCCAGTGTGCCCCCATATACAGCCAGTTTGTCCCCATATATAGAGCCAGTGTGTCCCCATATATATAGCCAGTGTGCCCCCATATACAGCCAGTTTGTCCCCATATATATAGCCAGTGTGCCCCCATATACAGCCAGTGTGCCCCCATATTCAGCCAGTTTGTCCCCCATATACAGCCAGTTCCCCCCAAATGCAGCCAGTTTGTCCCCCATATACAGCCAGTTCCCCCCAAATGCAGCCAGTTTGTCCCCCATATACAGCCAGTTCCCCCCAAATGCAGCCAGTTTGTCCCCCATATACAGCCAGTTCCCCCCATATTCAGCCAGTGTGTCCCCCATATACAGCCAGTTCCCCCCAAATGCAGCCAGTTCCCCCCCCCAGCCCTGCACTTACCTTCCTCGGTCCGCGCCGTCCTCAATGTGTTCTCCCGCCCTCGATGTCGCTTCAGCCAATCAGGTTGCCGGTAACCAGATCTGGTGAACCTGATTGGCTGAAACCTCCACAGTCTTCTCCAAGGAACGCACCCCCGTGCGTACCTGGGAGGAGTTTTTGGAAGCTCAATACAGCGTGAGAGCTGTATTCGGAAAGCCTATCAGAGCCGCTGGCTCTGATAGACACTTCCAGAACACACCCACCGCCGGCCGCCGCTCTAATTCATATGGCCGGCGCTCACCAGGAGGCCGGCCATATGAATAGTGGGCAGCGCGGCAGTGGTGACAATGCACAGATTCATGCAATGCATGAATCTGTGTATTGTCTTTCAGTGGCGGTGCGGGAGCAAGAGGGGGCGGCGTTCCGGCGCCCTCTATGGACGCACCGCCACTGGATTGCCCGCAAGTACTTGGCTGTGACACACCTAATTCTACACCTTCATTCCTCTCAGTGCAGGTTTCAGAGAGGACTGAAAGTATAGTGGGGTTGGAGATCCCAGCTGATGAGGAGCAAGGAGAGGTTCGCTTTGTTCTTTGGTGTGGGTCTTTAAGGTAGGCTTGCCAACAAACTGCATGGCAGGTTGACATATGTCTGGTCAAGAATGTGGTGCCCAAGCGGCTGATGTTTTGGCCACGCAAGATACGTAAATGGCAACAGCAACGGTGTGATCTGCTGCACATGTCTGAAAAAAGGCCCACACCAAAGAACTTTTGGAATAACGCGCAGAGACAGCAGCGCCCTGCACATGCGGAGCTCTGCGGTGTGATGCAGTCGGTGTGCTGCCCTTAAGCTGGCCCCTGGAGGGTATCCTGCCTCGTTGGAGATGTGCCTCCTCCTCCTCCTCCTCCTCTTTTCTCCTACCTGGCACCCATGTGGAGTCATTGACCTCATCATCCCCTCCCTCCTCATCACTGGATCAAATATGGCAGTATGCTACAGCTGGGGGAACATGACTTCCAGATAGCTGTCCTTGTTGGGCACCCCCTCTCTCTGGGCTGACGTTACTACCCCCTCTCTCTGGGCTCACGTTACTGTCTTCCTCTAGCTGGGTTCCATCATTGGAGCCTTCAAAACGCTGGGCATCCTCCTGGAGCATGTACCCAACACTGTGGTCAAACAGTTCGGGGGGCCATCAATTGCTGCCATTGAGCCCATCAAATGTACTTTGCCCATTATATGCAGCCACTTGTGCCCCATCATATGCAGCCACTTGTGCCCATCATATGCAGCCACTTGTGCCCACCATATGCAGCCACTTTCGCCCATCAAATGCAGCCACTGTGCCATCAATGGCAGCCATTGTGCCCATATAATTCAGCCACTGTGCCCATCATATGCAGCCACTGTGCCCATCATATGCAGCCATTGTACTCATCATATGCAGCCATGTGTGCCCATCATATGCCGCCACTTGTGCCCCATCAAATGCAGCCACTGTGCCCATCATATGCAGCCACTATGCCCATCAAATGCAGCCACTTGTGTCCATCATATGCAGCCACTTGTGCCCATCAAATGCAGGCATTTGTGCCCATCATATGCAACAACTTGTGCCCCTCATTTGCAGCCACCTGTGCCCGTCAAATGCAGCCACTGTGCCCATCATATGCAGCCACTGTGCCCATCATATGCAGCCAATGTGCCCATCAAATGCAGCCACTTGTGCCCGTCATATGCAGCCACTTGTTCCCATTGAATGCAGGCATTTGTGCCCATCATATGCAACCACATGTGCCCATAATATGCAGCCACTTGTGCCCCTCATTTGCAGCCACTTGTGCCCCTCATTTGCAGCCACTTGTGCCCATCAAATGCAGCCACTTGTGCCCATCAAATGCAGCCACTTGTGTCCATTATATGCAGCCACTTGTGCCTGTCAAATGCAGCCACATGTGCCCATCAAATGCAGCCACATGTGCCCATCAAATGCAGCCACTTGTGCCCATAAAATGCAGCCACCGTGCCCATCATATGCAGCCATTGTGCCCATCATATGCAGCCACTTGTGCCCGTCAAATGCAGCCACTTGTGCCAAACATATGCAGCCACTGTGCCCATAAAATGCAGCCACTGTGCCATCAATGGCAGCCATTGTGCCCATATAATTCAGACACTGTGCCCATCATATGCAGCCACTGTGCCCATCATATGCAGCCATTGTGTCCATCATATGCAGCCACATGTGCCCATCATATGCAGCCACTTGTGCCCCATCAAATGTAGCCACTGTGCCCATCATATGCAGCCACTATGCCCATCAAATGCAACCACTTGTGTCCGTCATATGCAGCCACTTGTGACCATCAAATGCAGGCATTTGTGCCCATCATATGCAGCCACTTGCGCCCATCATATGCAGCCAATTGTGCCCATCAAATGCAGCCACTTGTGCCCCTCATTTGCAGCCACCTGTGCCCATCATATGCAGCCACTGTGCCCATCAAATGCAGCCACTGTGCCCATCGAATGCAGGCATTTGTGCCCATCATATGCAGCCACTTGTGCCCATCATATGCAGCCACTTGTGCCCATCAAATGCAGCCACCTGTGCCCATCATATGCAGCCACTTGTGCCCATCATATGCAGCCACTTGTGCCCATCATATGCAGCCACTTGTGCCCATAATATGCTGCCACTTGTGCCCATCAAATGCAGCCACCTGTTCCCATCATATGCAGCCACTTGTGCCCATTATATGCAGCCACTTGTGCCTGTCAAATGCAGCCACATGTGCCCATCAAATGCAGCCGCATGTGTCCATCAAATGCAGCCACTTGTGCCCATCAAATGCAGCCATTGTGCCCGTCAAATGCAGCCACTTGTGCCAATCATATGCAGCCACTGTGCCCATAAAATGCAGCCACTTGTGCCCATCATATGCAGCCACTTGTGCCCATCATATGCAACCACTTGTGCCCATCATATGCAGCCAGTTGTGCCCATCAAATACAGCCACTTGTGCCCATAAAATGCCACCACTGTGACCCCCGCCCGCCTGATGTCTGCCGGGCACTTACCCCATCTTAGTAGCGGGTCAGGCAGTGGGTGATGGCGGTGAGCTGTGGGATGGCTCCTGTGTCCTCCATGCTTCCCCCTCCTCTCTTCTTTTGTCTGCTAGGCATCCAATCAGGGTGCCTGTGCCTTCAGCCAATCAGATGACGGGTATTAGATCCGTGCTTCCTGATTGTCTGAGAGGCGGTTCAGTGTTTGAAAACCAAATATTAATTTGCTTTTCTAACACACCTGGGTGGACTGCAAGCGCAATGCTTTGTGCTCCAAGTCCACTTTTTTTGAAGCCTATTAGAGCCTATGGCTCTAATCAGGTGCTTAAAGAAAAACAGGCGCTGTAATTCAGGCTCCCAGCGTCTGAAAAGGTGCCGGACATCTGAATAGGGGGTGGCAGTGGCGGCCATGGATAGATTCATGCTATGCATAAATCTTTCCATTAGTCATAAATGGGTTGGCTGGAGAGAGGGGCCCATGTTAGTACCTACAAATTTTTAAATCAAATTTTTAAAGTGGAGTACTGCACCATGAAGCCTCTTCTTTTTACTATGATATATCCCACTGTTGGAGATCACCTGGAGAGGGTTACTGCTGTGGCTGTGAGGAATATCATATCATTGGATAGCCCGCTGTAGGAGAGAGGGTCCCTGTATTGGATGAGCTCCTGGAGGTGAATTCGTTGGCTGAGTGACCCCCCTGTGTGAGCCTTTTTGATCTCTGTAACTTGAGATCCAACAACTCTGGTAAGCGGCGCTGATTGATTGTTTTTCATGAAAAGAACAACAGAGTGATCCTGTGAATGTCCTTCAACATATTTTGCACCTATTGAAGCACTTTATTGACTTTATTACAAATGTTATTATTTTGCCTAAATAATATGTTTTTTTATCACATTTGTTCTAATTCCCTTTTTTACTGAGGGAGTTATATTATTTGGTTGTGCACTTTATCCATTACACATATTTATTAGCTAAATTTTCATGCTATTTTTAGTTGCAATTTAGTTTATCACAATTTTTTTGGGTTAGATATTCTGCTATACACATTTAAGCCATATTGTACTAGTATGCACTGCATACTAGAACATTATGACAGACTTCCCTACAAACGCAACCTGCGTTCTCACTGCTCTCCCTTGTCCCCGGCAGCTTATATCTTCACTTTCGCCTGGGCATGTGGGTCCACTGTGGGTTCTTCACCATTAGTCTGCCTCCTTGTCATTTAGATAATTTAGATGATTATTTATGTATCTCCATGTTTATCCCCCCCTCCTTTGCCACCGCTTTCCCCCTCTTTTTAAAATGTATTAATATTAACATTGATTGATTACCTTTCAGGTTGTAAGAGTATCACGGCAACTACAGCTTGAACTTGGGTGCCATCTGCTGGTAGAAGTGCTGCAATAATTATGCAGAAACTATAAACGAACACAGCATAGCGGCCTCTACTGGTCTTGAAGAAACCTACAGCCACAAAGTGGGCAAAACACATTGACAGTAGCTTCCCTGTTAGGGAGCTCTGGACTCATGACCTGACACTGAATTTTGCTCCAGAAGTAAGGCAGACTCTCACTGAGTCGGGACATGGAAAATCTTTACCGTGCTGGTGCGGGCCTGCACACCTCAGGAGGAGCGACGGTCTATGGACTGTAAGTCCATGAGGAATGTAAGTTGACCACCTAAAGGTGGTAACCCACACATGCCGAAGCCTAGCCCATAGAGGCGGATTGTATTGACCTGTTATACTCTATAATTTACAGCTATGCTAAATGGAGAGTGGATCTATCTTCTTGCACAGGGGTCTCCAAATTATGGCACTCCAGTTGTTCAGGAACTGCAATTCCCATTATGCCTAGTCATGCCTGTGAATGTCAGAGTTTTACAATGCCTCATGATGGGACATGTAGTTCTGCAATAGCTGGAGGGCCGTAGTTTGGAGAACCCTGTTCTAGGACATGGCTAATCTATCTCTTTGAAAGACGCTGTGCAGGCGATCAGCCCTCCATACCCCAGCCGTGTTCCACAGGAAACTGTGATTAATCTAATACTTTGCTACATCTTCCCTCTACTGACTTTCTTTGACCTTAATTGGGATGGCCCAATGAGGCACTGTTCTAACCCATGAATTTGGACCCATGCATTGACTTTTTGCCTGACTGGTGAACTTAAAACTGCTATTTGTGAGGTGGAACTGCAGCAAGCCCAAGTCTGGTACTAACGGTCGCCATCTGTTGAAGGTGTTTCAACTTTTCTGCATCCCCTCCTAATAATAGTTGTACCAAAACCCAATCAATGACATACAATTGAATCGTCACCAGCCCATACACTACTCCGCTTTTCCCAGCCTTCATGGGTGATACATCCAGTGTGTATTGACTATTACCAACCCACACACATTTCTTTGCCTTACTGCCTGGTTCTGCAGTAGGGATGAGCTTCGAGTTCGAGTCGAACTCATGTTCGACTCGAACATTGCCTGTTCGCCCGTTCGCCGAACAGCGAACAAATTGGGGTGTTCGCGGCAAATTCGAAAATATATGGGAGAAATCTAAAGTGCTAATTATAAAGGCTTATATGCAAGTTATTGTCCTAAAAAGTGTTTGGGGACCCGGGTCCTGCCCCAGGGGACATGTATCAATGCAAAAAGAAGTTTTAAAAACGGCCGTTTTTTCGGGAGCAGTGATTTTAATAATGCTTAAAATGAAAAAATAAAAGTGAAATATTCCTTTAAATTTTGTACCTGGGGGGTGTGTATGATATGCATGTAAAGTGGCGCATGTTTCCCGTGCTTAAAACTGCCCCTGCAAAAAATTTCATTTTTGAAAGAAAAAAAGTCATTTAAAACTGACTTGCGGCTATTAATGAATTGTCGGCTCCCGGCAATACATACAAAAGTCATTGATAAAAAAAAAAAAAAAGCGTGGGGGTTCCCCAGAATTCAATTACCAGGCCCTTCAGGTCTGGAATGGATATTAAGGGGAACCCCGCCGCAAATTCAAAAAAAAATTGACATGGGGTTCCCCCAAATATCCATTCCAGGCCCTTCAGATCTGGCATGGATTTTAAGGGGAACTCCACCCCAAATTTAAAAAAAAATAGCGTGGAGTCCCCCTAAAAATCCATACCAGACCCCTTATCCGAGCACGCAACCTGGCCGGCCGCAGGGGAAAAGGGGGGGACGAGAGAGCGCCCCCCTCCCTCCTGAACCGTACCAGGCCACATGCCCTCAACATGGGGAGGATGTCCCCATGTTGATGGGGACAAGGGCCTCATCCCCACAACCCTTGCCCGGTGGTTGTGGGGGTCTGCGGGCGGGGGGCTTATCGGAATCTGGAAGACCCCTTTAACAAAGGGGACCCCCAAATCCCGCCCCCCCTATGTGAATTGGTAAGGGGTACATTGTACCCCTACCATTTCACGAAGAAAGCGTAAAAAAATGTTTAAAATGTTTAAAAAAACACACAAACACCTTGAAAAAGTCCTTTATTTAAAAAAAAAAACAATCCAGCGGTGAAATCCAGTGTCCCGCGGCGATCCCGATGTCCAGCGCTGTCCTTCATTGGTTGTGCCTGAGCGGACCTGATGGGGAACTCGCTCTCAGTATTTTAAATGTATAGACCCGCCCCTTCTAAAGTTCCCCATCAGGTCCGCTCAGCCGACCAGATGCGGAACATGAGAAGGGGCGGGTCTATACATGTATTACCAAAGTGAGAGCAGTTCCCCATCAGGTCCGCCCCCTCGGTATGTCGGACCCGCCTACGTCATTGGCTTGAGCGGGGAACTTCCTTCACTGTGTAATTTAAATTTACATAGTGAAGGAAGTTCCCCGCTCAAGCCAATGACGTAGGCGGGTCCGACATACCGAGGGGGCGGACCTGATGGGGAACTGCTCTCACTTTGGTAATACATGTATAGACCCGCCCCTTCTCATGTTCCGCATCTGGTCGGACCTGATGGGGAACTTTAGAAGGGGCGGGTCTATACATTTAAAATACTGAGAGGGAGTTCCCCATCAGGTCCGCTCAGGCACAACCGATGAAGGACAGCGCTGGACATCGGGATCGCCGTGGGACACTGGATTTCACCGCTGGAATGTTTTTTTTTTCTTTTTTAAATAAAGGACTTTTTCAAGGTGTTTGTGTGTTTTTTTTACGCTTTCTTCGTGAAATGGTAGGGGTACAATGTACCCCTTACCAATTCACATAGGGGGGGTGGGATCTGGGGGTCCCCTTTGTTAAAGGGGTCTTCCAGATTCGGATAAGCCCCCCGCCTGCAGACCCCCACAACCACCGGGCAAGGGTTGTGGGGATGAGGCCCTTGTCCCCATCAACATGGGGACATCCTCCCCATGTTGAGGGCATGTGGCCTGGTACGGTTCAGGAGGGAGGGGGGGCCGCTCTCTCGTCCCCCCCTTTTCCCCTGCAGCCGGCCAGGTTGCGTGCTCGGATAAGGGGTCTGGTATGGATTTTTAGGGGGACTCCACGCCATTTTTTTTTAAATTTGGGGTGGAGTTCCCCTTAATATCCATGCCAGATCTGAAGGGCCTGGAATGGATATTTGGGGGAACCCCACGTCATTTTTTTTTTAAATTTGCGGCGGGGTTCCCCTTAATATCCATTCCAGACCTGAAGGGCCTGGTAATTGAATTCTGGGGAACCCCCACGCTTTTTTTTTTTTTATCAATGACTTTTGAATGTATTGCCGGGAGCCGACAATTCATTAATAGCCGCGAGTCAGTTTTAAATGGCTTTTTTTCTTTCAAAAATGACATTTTTTGCAGGGACAGTTCTAAGCACGGGAAACATGTGCCACTTTACATGCATATCATACACACCCCCCAGGTACGAAATTTAAAGGAATATTTCACTTTTATTTTTTCATTTTAAGCATTATTAAAATCACTGCTCCCGAAAAAACGGCCGTTTTTAAAACTTCTTTTTGCATTGATACATGTCCCCTGGGGCAGGACCCAGGTCCCCAAACACTTTTTAGGACAATAACTTGCATATTAGCCTTTATAATTAACACTTTAGATTTCGAACGTTCGAGTCCATTGTATTTAATAGGGTTCTAAAGTTCACACGAACATTTTGTCTGTTCGCAGGTTCTGGTGCGAACCGAACAGGGGGGTGTTCGGCTCATCCCTGTTCTGCAATAATGCTTATTGAGCAAGTTGCCACACACAACTGCCCCACAACTTTGATTAGCAGCCTTTGCCCTTGCAATCATTGGGGTATCTTCCAGTCCATTTCTCAGGAATAGTTATTTTCTTGGCTACTTGTTGTTTAGCAATCATCTTCTGTGCTTTGCTCTGTCACATCCCCTTATTATCATTACTCTACAGCCATTTGTTTGCTTTAAGCTGGGAACATAGCATAGCATAGCATAGCACTTGAGCATAGCACTGAAGATACATTTCAAATTATATTTTGTCATGGTCATTTTTTGAGTCTAGACTCCATGTTTTTAAATCTTTGGCAACATTGTTAATTTATTATTTTATTTACGTTTTTTAATTTGTATTGGGTTTTTTGAAAAACAAAACATACATAATAAGAGGAAAAGTGTGCTTATAGAACACATCATACATATCGCAATGTTGCCAACTTTTATATGGTGATGGGTGGAGATTCCTTTTTTTTGTGATGTGATGTATTTTTCATGGCTAAATTATTATTAATGGTTTTCAATAAAGTCTTATGCCGTGTACACACGATCGGTTTTACCGATGAAAACAGTCCGATGGACTTTTCTCATTGGACAAACCGATCGTGTATGGGCTCCATCGGTCTTTTTTCCATAGGTGAGAAAAAATAGAACATGTTTTAAATTTATTCAATGGGAGAAAAAAAACTATAGCAAATTCTGATCGTCTGTGTGGAACTCCATTGGACAAAAAACCCACGCATGCTCAGAATCAAATCGACGCATGCTCAGAAGCATTGAACTTCATTTTTCTCGGCTTGTCGGAGTGTTTTACGTCACAGTGTTTGGGACGGTCAGATTTTTGACTGATGGTGTGTAGGCAAGACTGATGTAAGTCAGCTTCATCAGATTTCCGATGGAAAAATAAATCGGATTAGAATCCATCGGAAATCCGATCGTATGTACACGGCTTTAGTCATACTACTTGGATTGCTTTGGTACCTTCTTATGTAGGTGTCTCTCCTCTTACATTTATTTTTCTGCTAATGCTTTTAGCCATCTTGCTTTTATAAATTACTTTGATGGGTTTAAACATTGTTATTTGTGAACAAAGAAAGCATTCACTATATAAAAAATTTCAAGAACTCATCAAAGTTCAACATTGTGAATGGATGATTTACAATAATGTATAGCGTAAACCTTGACAGTCAGGAAATTGAATGACACTTCATCTCCATCGCCATGAGGTTAAAAGCATTTAAAACCCCACTGGTTTACACATACAAGACTTTTTTACAGTCTATTATATTGTTTGTTATAACCACATGATGCTCTACCTGAATCATAGTCCAGGAAAAGAGCATAGTAGACCATTATTTCATGCTATAATGATATGAAGAATGTTTTTTTTTTTCAATTACAGAGAAATCAATTTTCAATTATTGTTTTTTAAAAGACTAAAAATAGGTGACTTTATTCCTTATTTCTATAAGTTTTATTTTTTCATAACATTCTGGCTTAAAGCGCAACTCTTAACTTTTGTTAAGAAAAAAACATTCCCCTCTGGGTGATCTATGTACATTGCAAGGATTATAACAACCTCTGTTGCAGATTCCTAACTTTTGTTATTCTGAAGTAATCCCTGTGTGTTTGTCTGTGCCTCTTTACTAAGTGGGTCTAATGGGAGTGGTTTCACAATTAACTGTCAGGTGTTCACCTGCAGGGCACTAATGTGGAAATCTGCTGGGCCTGCATCCCTTTAGACGTGCTCCTATTGAAAGTATCTCTCCAAAAATGACATTTTTGCTGCAGGGGATGCCTGAAATCTGACTTATATCTTAGGCAGACTTCTGGTAAAATTGGTGAGCCAATCACACAAGCAGGAAATTATGTTTCTGCGGAGTGGTCAGTACACACTTTCTGTACAGAACAACTCCATGCAGCCATATTGCAATGCATTCTCAGAAAATTACAGTGGCTGCAGATTGAAAAGGAAAGGTAATTTTTAATAACATTCAATTACAATATGATTAATGTCGCAATTATATGTGCTATATTATTTTATTTTTATTTGCTATTTTTTTCCCCACGAAAGTGGAGTTACCCTTTAAGAAATGAAACAGTGAGAACTGAAACATTCACATTTTGACATTTGGTTTTCCAGGCTTCATAAAGCACTGCGTGTGTGTTTTAGAAATGCCTTCATATGCATATGGTTAGATTTTGGAAAGCATTAAAATGTTTGTAGTCCATTTAAAGGCTTTACCTTGATACAGCTTAGATGATTTTTCCGTAATTATTTTGTTTTAAGCTAAAAGCAGATACAGTCCTTTTTTTTTTCATTTATAAAAAAATAAAGATAATAACGTTTATAACTCTATAATAGTCCATACCTATAATTTTCTGAAAGGGTTATCAAGATTTCTTTTTAAGCACATCATTGTGTGAAATACTATAATTCCCAGATTGTACATACAGGATATCCATCATATGGGTTTTGCTCTTGATATTCAGCCCACAGAATTTAGCAGAATAATATATTGTGTATAAAGAGAATTTCAGTGAACTCTTCTTTTTTTAACATAGCAGACAGCTCAGATGATAATTCTTCTAATGGGAATTCAGGACAAATTTCCTATTCTATTAGCAGCCAGCAGCTGAAATAGTAATTAGAATATTAGCACAACCGGCTTGCAGTAGTCATCTTCTTTCAGCTGGGTTTTACAATACATACTTGATTCAAGTAAAAGGTATAATTTTAAATAAACTGACCTCAACTGAATGTTGAAAAATCATAGTTATATTTGCATCAGAATCTCAATATCCTTTCTTTTTGATTTATTGTGTTTGACAAACTAAAAGAGTAGAGAAGAAAGTAAGAATGTTTATATACAGTAGCAAAGTGCATTCAGGGCAGTGAAAGGCTTTTTTTTTTTTTAACTGCAGTCTGTTGACACACTTCCAGACTGCAGTTTGTAAACATGCTGTCATATGTTAGGTAGGTCTGAACTAGTTCCCACTAGTTCCCACTAGGTACGCATATATGTGGTCTCTCGGCGGGTGGATTTAAACATTGAGAGGCCCCATATATGCATCCCTATATAAACATATTTCTGTGCTGAGAACGTGCTTCTTGTGCACTCCTAACCCAGTTACCGGTAGGTACCGAAAAGGTTTTGATGCATACTTGCGATCGGGAGATTTTTAGTCATGTGACCATTGTAACTGCTCTCTTAACCACTTAACGACCGCTCAGTGTATATATACGTCGGCAGAATGGCACCGACAGGCACAATCACGTAGAGTGTACGTGATTGCCTTTGTATAGTTGGGGGGTCCAATCGGACCCCCCTCCTATACAGTGAGCGGTGGCTAAGTGTCCAGGAGCGTTCCGGGATGAGGGGGCAGCCATTCGTTTCCGGCCACCCCCTCGCGATCGCTCCCGGCGAATGGAAATGCCCCCTCTGTCTGTGTCAGGCAGAGGAAGCAGGAGGAAGTGATGTCATCTCTGGTGCGGCGCTCACATATACCGAGCGCCGTACAAGAGAAGACATCAGGTCAGTGCACACAACACTACACTGACACCAGGACACATAGGGACATAAATCGCCCCCCAGGCCCCCCAGACACCCCCAGACCACCCCCAGATCACCCCCCCAGCCCCCAGTCACAGTGTCACTGATTGCAGTGACCATTTATTTACTGATCACTGCAATCAGTGACATTTGTGACTGTAAAAGTGTCAGTACATTCAGTTTTAGGTCCAGTGTAGCCCCCTAACCCCCCCTAATAAAGGTTTAACCCCCTGATCACCCCCCAGATAACCCTTTCACCCCCTATCACCACTGTTGCTAAGCGATCATTTTTCTGATCGCTGTCTTAGCGTCAGTGATGCCGATCGGCAGCCAGTAATTTTTTTTAGGTTTGCCGCATGTTTTTATAGCGTCAGGTACCCCAATATATAATCTAATAAAGGTTTAACCCCCTTGATCACCCCCCAGGTAACCCTTTCACCCCCTATCACCACTGTCGCTAAGCGATCGTTTTTCTAAACGCTGTCTTAGTGCCGGTGATGCAGATCGGTAGCCCTTAATTTTTTTTAGGTTCGTCGCAGGTTTTTATAGCGTCAGGTACCCCAATATATTATCGAATACAGGTTTAACCCCCTTGATCGCCCCCCAGGTAACCCTTTCACCCCCTATCACCACTGTTGCTAAGCGATCGTTTTTCTAAACGCTGTCTTAGTGTCGGTGATGCAGATCGGTAGCCAGTAATTTTTTTTAGGTTCGCCGCATGTTTTTATAGCGTCAGGTACCCCAATATATTAGCTAATAAAGGTTTAACCCCCTTGATCGCCCCCCAGGTAACCCTTTCACCCCCTATCACCACTGTCGCTAAGCGATCGTTTTTCTAAACGCTGTCTTAGTGTCGGTGATGCAGATCGGTAGCTGGTAATTTTTTTTAGGTTCGTCGCAGGTTTTTATAGCGTCAGGTACCCCAATATATTATCAAATAAAGGTTTAACCCCCTTGATCACCCCCCAGGTAACCCTTTCACCCCCTATCACCACTGTCGCTAAGCGATCGTTTTTCTAAACGCTGTCTTAGTGTCCGTGATGCAGATCGGTAGCCAGTAATTTTTTTTAGGTTCGCCGCAGGTTTTTATAGCGTCAGGTACCCCAATATATTATCTAGTAAAGGTTTAACCCCCTTGATCGCCCCCCAGGTAACCCTTTCACCCCCTATCACCACTGTCGCTAAGCGACCGTTTTTCTGATCGCTGTCTTAGTGTCGGTGATGCAGATCGGTAGCTGGTAATTTTTTTTAGGTTCGCCGCAGGTTTTTATAGCGTCAGGTACCCCCATATATTATCTAATAAAGGTTTTAACCCCCTGATTGCCCCTAGTTAACCCTTTCACCAGTGATCACCATATAAGTGTTACGGGTGACGCTGGTTAGTTAGTTTGCTTTTTATAGTGTCAGGGCACCCGCCGTATATAACCCAATAAAGGCAGCGTCAGGTTAGTGCCAGTAATGCTAACACCCACGCGTGAAGCATACACCCCCCTTAGTGGTATAGTATCTGAACAGATCAATATCTGATCTGATCAGATCTATACTAGCGTCCCCAGCAGTTTAGGGTTCCCAAAAACGCAGTGTTAGCGCGATCAGCCTAGATACCTGCTAGCACCTGCGTTTTGCCCCTCCGTCCAGCCCATGCCACCCAAGTGCAGTATCGATCGATCACTGTCACTTACAAAACAAAAACACACATAACTGCAGCGTTCGCAGAGACAGGCCTGATCCCTGCAACTCCAGTGCTGTAGGAGGTGATTTCACCACCACAGTTAAATAAAAAAAGCATATATGCCGAAGCATTGGGGCAGCAGGAGCGGAGGAGCGATTTTGCTCCTAATGCCGCGTACATACGGTCGAAATTCCGACGGAGGCTTGCCCGTGGAAAAGTCTGACCATGTGTGTGCGGCATAACTTTTTTGCGGGAGGATGCCCCCATGCTTCGGCATATATAAATGGTGCGTGTATGCCCATCATTGGAAGTGGGTGGATGAAGGGCGGTATTCTAATGGTGGGCATACCCACCGATCAATCTCTTTTTTCGTTCAGCCAACTGGCTGCATGAAAAAAAAAGATTACAATACATGTCCAACAAGGACCAGCAACGTACTGGTATGTTGCTGGACTTTGAATGTTTATACCAGAATGATGCCTGCGGGTTTAGGTATCATCTTGGTATCATTCTTTTTAGCCTGCGGTCGGCTTTCATGTAAAAGCAATCCTAGCGGCTAATTAGCCTCTGGACTGCTTTTACAAGCAGTGGGAGGGAATGCCCCCCCCCCGGATATAAAAAGCGCCATTGGGAAATTGGGAAAGCATTTTATCACACCGATCTTGGTGTGGTCAGATGCTTTGAGGGCAGAGGAAAAATCTAGGGTCTAGAAGACCCCAGTTTTTTCAAAAAAAGAGTACCTGTCACTACCTATTGCTATCATAGGGGATATTTACATTCCCTGAGATAACAATAAAAATGATAAAAAAAAAATACTTGGAAGGAACAATTTAAAAATAAAATAAAAAAGCAAAATGAATAATAAAAAAAAAAAAGCACCCCTGTCCTGCCCTGCTCTTGCCCAATGGCGAACGCAAGCGTCGGTCTGGCGTCATATGTAAACAGCAATTGCACCATGCATGTGAGGTATCACTGCGAAGGTCAGATCGAGGGCAGTCATTTTAGCTCCTAAAAAGTCCCACACATGTGGTATCCCCGTACTCAGGAGAAGCAGAAAAAATTATTTTGGGGTGTAATTCCACATATAACCATGGCATGTGTGAGCAATATATCATTTAGTGACAACTTTTTGTAATTTTTTTTTTGTCATTATTCAATCACTTGGGACAAAAAAAAAATATTCAATGGGCTCAACAGGCCTCTCAGCAATTTCCTTGGGGTGTCTACTTTCTAAAATGGGGTAATTTGGGGGGTTTTGTGCTATTTTGGCATTTTATGGCCTTCAAAACTGTGATAGGTAGTGAGGCGTGAAATCAAAAATTTGCGACCTTAGAAATCCTGAAGGCGGTGCTTGGTTTCCGGGTCCCGTACGCGGCTAGGCTCCCAAAAAGTCCCACACATGTGGTATCCCCGTACTCAGGAGAAGCAGCAAAATGTATTTTGGGGTGCAATTCCACATGTAACCATGGCATGTGTGAGCAATATATCATTTAGTGACAACTTTTTGTAATTTTTTTTTTTTTTGTCATTATTCAATCACTTAAGACAAAAAAAAAAAAATTCAATGGGCTCAACATGCCTCTCAGCAATTTCCTTGGGGTGTCTACTTTCCAAAATGGGGTCATTTGGGGGGGTTTTGTACTGCCCTGTCATTTTAGCACCTCAAGAAATGAGATAGGCAGTCATAAATTTAAAGCTGTGTAAATTTCAGAAAATGTACCCTAGTTTGTAAACTCTATAACTTTTGCGCAAACCAATAAATATACGCTTATTGACATTTTTTTTACTAAAAACATGTGGCTGAATACATTTTGGCCTAAATGTATGACTAAAATTGAGTTTATTCGATTTTTCTTATAACAAAAAGTAGAAAATATCATTTTTTTTCAAAATTTTTGGTCTTTTTCCGTTTATATCGCAAAAAATAAAAATCGCAGAGGCAATCAAATACCATTAAAAGAAAGCTCTATTTGTGGGAAGAAAAGGACGCAAATTTCGTTTGGGTACAACATTGCATGTCCGCACAATTTACAGTTAAAGCAGTGCAGTGCAAAATTCTGAATTCACCTCTGGTCCTTTAGCAACCAAATGGTCCGGGGCTTAAGTGGTTAAAGGGCTGGGAGGCAGTAATAGGAAGGGGTTAAAGTATAAGTGAACCCTCACTCTGTAAACCCATTCAGTTTAAAGGATAAGTTTACCTTTGTAAAAAAAATTAATCAATGCACATCTTTTTGTAAATGTGCATTTATTTAATTTTTTTACTAGGAGGCTGCAAAGCATTGCACTCGTGATCAGCAGATCAGCGGATCATGGATGCAATGCAGGGCTCTTGTAAACTGTCAGTGTAAGCTGTCTGCTTGTATATCATACGGGTAGGAAGATACACACTGACAGGAAGCATCAATGAAGCACTCAAAAGCACCCTGGTAGTTCATTGAGAACTACAAGCCGTCAGCTGCAAAGGCTGTCGGTACTTGTAGTTCTCCCATTCACAGAACTCTGTAAATGAATGACACGGCAGTTTGGGCAGAACCCCCACACAGCCACGTTTCATTTAAATTGTGACAGCGGGTGAGGGGAGAGGATTGGGAAAGGGGGGGTGAGGTGTTGCTGCAACAATAACATGTTACATATTACACCCTTTAGTGCAGGGGTAGACAACCTTGGAGAGAGGGAGATCTACTTAAACAACACTGATGAAGTCAAAGATCAACGGGCACGGTGTCCTGTTGTTAGGGCTGGTTCACACCAGAACACGATACCAGAAAGGCATGTTCCATGTGTGTTTCCTGCACTGTTCAAAACGCACTGCCTTTGTGATCTACTGCGGGTGATGAAACATTGTTAACCCAAAATGTAGATCACAGACGCAGTGGACACAAGAAAAAAGTATTACAAGAGTGAAGGGTTTGGGAGTGCGTGACGCTCAGAATTCAGGGTTCATGTCTAAAGTATGCCTTTAAAGTAGCACATGTTTCCCGTGTTTATAACAGTCTCTGCACAAAATGTCATTTCTGAAGGGAAAAAAAGTCATTTAAAAGTGCTCGCGGCTATAATGAATTGTCGATCCCGGCAATACAAAGAAAAGTCATTGAAAATCATTGAAAAAAAAAATGCGAGGGGGGGTCCCCCCAAATTCAATTACCAGGCCCTTCAGGTCTGGTATGGATATTAAGGGGAACCCTGCATCAATTAAAAAAAAATGACATGGGGTTCCCCCCAAATATCCATACCAGACCCTTCTGGTCTGGTTTGTATTTTAAGGGGAACTCCACGGCAAATAAAAAAAAAATGGCATGGTGTCCTGTTGTTAGGGCTGGTTCACACCAGAACACGATACCAGAAAGGCATGTTCCATGTGTGTTTCCTGCACTGTTCAAAACGCACTGCCTTTGTGATCTACTGCGGGTGATGAAACATTGTTAACCCAAAATGTAGATCACAGACGCAGTGGACACAAGAAAAAAGTATTACAAGAGTGAAGGGTTTGGGAGTGCGTGACGCTCAGAATTCAGGGTTCATGTCTAAAGTATGCCTTTAAAGTAGCACATGTTTCCCGTGTTTATAACAGTCTCTGCACAAAATGTCATTTCTGAAGGGAAAAAAAGTCATTTAAAAGTGCTCGCGGCTATAATGAATTGTCGATCCCGGCAATACAAAGAAAAGTCATTGAAAATCATTGAAAAAAAAAATGCGAGGGGGGGTCCCCCCAAATTCAATTACCAGGCCCTTCAGGTCTGGTATGGATATTAAGGGGAACCCTGCATCAATTAAAAAAAAATGACATGGGGTTCCCCCCAAATATCCATACCAGACCCTTCTGGTCTGGTTTGTATTTTAAGGGGAACTCCACGGCAAATAAAAAAAAAATGGCATGGAGTTCCCCCCAAAAATCCATACCAGACCCTTTATCTGAGCACGCAACCTGGCAGGCCGCAGGAAAAGAGGGGGGGACGAGAGAGCGCCCCCCCCCCCTCCTGAAACGGTACCAGGCCACATGCCCTCAACATAGGGAGGATGCTTTGGGGGTCTGTGACCTCTCAAAGCACCAAGGGCCTCATCCCCACAACCCTTGCCCGGTGGTAGTGGGGGTCTGCGGGCGGGGGGCTTATCAGTATATGGAAGCCCCCTTTAACAAAGGGGACCCCCAGATTCTGCCCCCCCATGTGAATTGGTAACGGGTACATTGTACCCCTACCATTTCACAAAAGAAAGTGTAAAAAAATGTAAAAAACACACAGACACCGTTGTGAAAAGTCCCTTATTAAAAATAAAAAAGCCATTCCAGCATTGTAATGTAGTCTGTCCAGCGACGATTCATGAATCTCCAGCGATGCGGCGAGTCTCCAGCGATGAACAACGCACATCTTCCCTGCACCGGAGCCTCCCGGCTAATGACGCGCAAGCAGTGTTGACAGTTCTTTTATAACCGAGGTCGGAAACCCCCATGACGTGTTAGAGGGGGCGGGGTTACCCATACCGCCCCCTCTAACGCGTCACGGGAAACCCCCATGACACGTTAGAGGGGGCGGGGTTTCCAACCTCGGTTATAAAAGAACTTTCAACACTGCTTGCGCGTCATAAGCCTGGCGGCTCAGGTTGCAGGGAAGATGTACGTCGTTCATCGCTGGAGACTCGCCACATCACTGGAGAATGATTCATGGATCATTGCTGGACAGACTGCATCGCTGGAATGGCTTTTTTTATTTTTTATTTTTAATAAAGGACTTTTCACAACGGTGTCTGTGTGGTTTTTTAATTTTTTGACACTTTCTTTCGTGAAATGGTAGGAGTACAATGTACCCCGTTACCAATTCACATAGGGGGGGCTGGAATCTGGGGGTCCCCTTTGTTAAAGGGGGATTCCAGATTCCGATAAGCCCCCCGCCCGCAGACCCCCACAACCACCGGGCAAGGGTTGTGGGGATGAGGCCCTTATCCCCATCAACATGGGGACATGGTGCTTTGAGGGGTCACAGACCCCAAAACATCCTCCCCATGTTGAGGGCAAGTGGCCTGGTACGGTTCAGGAGGGGGGGCGCTCTGTCGTCGTCCCTCTTTTCCTGCGGCCTGCCAGGTTGCGTGCTCGGATAAAGGGTCTGGTATGGATTTTTTGGGGGAACTCCACGCCATTTTTTTTTTATTTGGTGTGGAGTTCCACTTAAAATCCATACCAGACCTGAAGGGTCTGGTATGGATATTTGGGGGGAACCCCATGTATTTTTTTTTTTATTTGACGCAAGGTTCCCCTTAATATCCATACCAGACCTGAAGGGCCTGGTAATTGAATTTGAGGGGACCCCCACGCATTTTTTTTTTTTTTTTATCAATGACTTTCAATGACTGTTCTCTTTATTGCCAGGAGCCGACAATTCATTATAGCCGTGCGTGTTTTTAAATGACTTTTTTTCCTTCAGAAATGACACTTTGTGCAGGGACAGTTCTAAGCATGGGAAACAAGCGCTACTTTACAGGCATACTATACACACCCTAGGTACGAAATTTAAAGGAATATTTAACTTTTACTGTTTCACTTTAAGCATTATTAAAATCACTGCTCCCGAAAAAACGTCCGTTTTTAAAACTTTTTTTTGCATTGATACATGTCCCCTGGGGCAGGACCCAGGTCCCCAAACACTTTTTATGACAATAACTTGCATATAAGCCTTTAAAATTAGCACTTTAGATTTTTCATGTTCGAGCCCCATAGACTTTAACGGTGTTCGGATGTTTAAACAAATTTATTGCCTGTTCGCATGTTCTGATGCAAACTTAAAGCGGAGGTGCAGCCGGAAAAAAAAAAAAAGTCAGCAGCTACTAACAGTGTAGCTGCTGACTTTTAAAGCGGAGTTCCACCCTTTTTTTATGTTTATTAAAAGTCAGCAGCTACAAAAAGTGTAGCTGCTGGCTTTTAATAAACATACACTTACCTGCTCCACTGTCCAGCGACGCGCCGCCTGGAGCTCCGCTCCTCTCCCCCCTCCTCCGCCGGCGCGTCCATTCACAGTATGGGCACCCGGCTGTGACAGCTTTCGGCTTCACGGCCGGGCACTCACTGCACATGCGTGAACGGCGCAGCGCTCTGTGAGTGGACAGGTGATCGCCTGGGACCTGTCACGTCCCAGGTGATCGCCTACAGGGAGGAGCCGCCACAAGGCGATATGACGTATCGCCTAGGCGGCTCCAGGGCGGAAGGAGGAAGTGGGACAGGAAGTCCCACTCCTACTGAAGCCCCCACCCCCCCAAAAGAAATTACATGCCAAATGTGGCATGTAAGGGGGTGAGGAGTGGAATAAAAAAAAGTAAAAAAATTGGGTGGAACTCCACTTTAATAAGGACACTTACCTGTCCTACTCACCCACAATGTCGGTCCCGCCATGGCGATCGATCGCTGCTGGCAGGTCCCGGCTCCTCCATCCTGAGTAAGGGAAACAGGCAGTGAATCCGTAAGGCTTCACTGCTCGTTTTCTACTGCGCATGCGCCTCACGCACGACGCTTTGTGAATGGGCGGCTTGCCTCCTGGGATACACACAGTTACCAGAAGGCAGCGCGCCCCATTCACAAGAAGAGGAAGCGGAAGGAGACCCACCGCGGACGAGAAGAGGAACATTAGAGGCAGATTAGGGGACTTCCGCATAGCAACAGGCATTTAGGGTGAGTATAAAATATATTTTTTTCTATAATTTTTTTTTTTTTTTTAGGATTTTTAATGTTAACATTTTTTTCAGGGTGGACTCCGCTTTAACTGGGGGGTGTCCGGCTCATCCCTACTCAAAATGCAGGGATCAGGAGTATGTTACGTTTAGAATGCAAGGATTAGGAGTGCGTTGTGCTCAGAACTCAGTATGCAGGGATCAGGAGTGCATTGCGCTCAGAATGCAGCGACCAGGAGTGTGTTATGCTCAGAATGCAGGGATCAGGAGTGCGTTATTCTCAGAATGCAGGGATCAGGAGTGGGTTGCGCTCAGAATGCAGAGATCAGGAGTGCGTTATGCTCAGAATGCAGGGATCAGGAGTGCGTTAAGCTCAGAATGCAGGGATCAGGAGTGCATTATTTTCAGAATGCAGGGATCAGGAGTGCATTGCGCTTAGAATGCAGGGTTAAGGAGTGCGTTGCAACTGCAGGGATTGGTGGGGGTGATGTGAAATGTGGTAGAGGACACTGCTATAAGGGTGGGCACTGCTATGGGGGTGGTCCTGTCCCTAGCAGTGTCCACTGTCCCTTTCACACCACCCCCCACACACAGTAGTGTCCTCATCCCCCTTTCCTTCCCATTGCATCCTACCTGTGCACACAGGAGACCGAGAGGCAACACAGTTAACTTGGCCATCTCCTCCACCCGCCCTCTGTCCTGAGCTGTGCTGGCTCTCCCTCCACACTGTTCACTGATGACAGCATCGGAGGCAGAGGCGGGTGGGAGAGAGAGGAGGACCGCAGGCCCCCAAGTGAGGCTGAGGGAAGTGAGAGAAGGCGGGGGCCGGCGGCGCAGACCCATTCCCGTTCTACCTGCCACCTACCCACGGTCGACAGGTAGCCCGCGATAAACGGGTTGACGGCCTGGCCATAGACAAATGCAAGGCAAAACATTGTTGTGTGTGTATGTGTATATATATATATATATATATATATATATATATATACATATACCATATTGACAAAAGTATTGGGACACCTGCCTTTACAAGCACATGAAGTTTAATGGCATCCCAGTCTTAGTCCGTAGGGTTCCATATTGAGTTGGCCCACCCTTTTGCAGCTATAACAGCTTCAACTCCTCTGAGAAGGCTGTCCACAAGGTGTAGGAGTGTGTCTATGGGAATGTTTGACCATTCTTCCAGAAGCACACAAGTTCCTCCACCCCAAACTCGCTCATCCATGTCTTTATGGATTTTGCTTTGTACACTGGTCCAAATCATTTGATGGAGGGAGGATTATGGTGTGTGGTTGTTTTCCAGGATTTTAGTTCCCCTTAGTTCCAGTGAAGGAAACTCTTAAGGTGCCAGCATACCAAGACATTTTTGACAATTTAATGCTCCCAACTTTGTGGCAACGGTTTGGTAATGGCCCCTTTCTGTTCCAACAGAACTGCACACCAGTGCACTAAGCAAGGTCCATAAAGACATGACTGGGATGCCATTAAAGTTCATGTGCATGTAAAGGCAAGTGTCCCAATACTTTTGACAATATAGTGTATATCTACATAAGGGGCTTTGATAGATGAGGGTACAGAATGAGGGGGTGTGAAGAGCTGGGAGGGGGGGCATGTCAACAAAAGTCTGACCATTGGATTACAGGCAGGCTGTGCTCCCAAGTAGAATGCAAAGAACAAAACTGACAATGCTGGGAATGATGTGCTTCCATACATACTGTAGCACGTTGAGTTTGAAATGGGAAAGCAGGGGCGCTGGAACGATCTCCAGGTATTTCACACAAAGGAAGAAATACAAAGAGAACAGGATACATTTTCATACATGGAACAATTGACACATATTGGTAAATATAATGTTGGGGAAACATACACTTGAACCTGCAATATGAATAGAACAACATTCAATGAGCTGCAGTCTATGTCTTTCTGGTCATTAAAACGTATTGGAAGGTTTTTAGGTTAATGGGCTCTGAAAAAAATGTTTTATACACACTTTAAACAAAACCAACTAATTAAGTAGCCTGCAAATTGATTAAGCCTGTTGAAAATATGTATTGCTGGCTGCTAAGGAGGACTAAAGATTAGAATTATTGGATGTACAGTAAATTGTAGAGACCATCTATTTCAACAAACACTCTCCAAAAAGATCATATGTGCATTTATAGCAATTGTTTAAATTGTTAAACAGGATTGTTGTAAACCTGGAAAACATAAACCAGCCTGATCATACAGTTATGTAAAGTTTACCTGCACTTAGCATTTGAGCTTAACTTCACACTCCTGTTCTCCATTACTCAGACTTAATATTAGATTATCAAAAATAAAATGGTGTTTTTCCATATTACAGCTGAATAAATATATTAACCACTTTCATACCAGGCACTTCCCCCCCCCCCCCCCCCTTCTTGCCCAGGACAATTTTCAGCCTTCAGCGCTATCGCACTTTGAATGACAATTGCGCGGTCATGCAACACTGTACCCAAACTAAATTTTTATAATTTTCTTCCCAAAAATAGAGCTTTCTTTTGGTGGTATTTGATCACCTTTGCAGTTTTTATTTTTTGCGATATAAACAAAAAAAGACAGACAATTGAAAAAAAAAACTGATGGGCACTGATAGGCGGCACTGATAGCCCTTATAGGCGGCACTGATGGGCACAGATAGGTGGCTCTGAATAGGCAGCACTGATGAGGAGATACTGACAGGCATTACTGAGTGGCATCTGAAGGGCACTGACAGGCATTACTGATGGGGCACTGATTGGCACTTTTATGGGCACTAATTAGTACTGTTGTGGGCACTGATTGGCTGTTTTATGGGCACTGACAGGCATTCTTTGTGGGGCACAGGCTTGCAGGTGATGGACACTGATTGGCAGCTGATGGGCACCTCTTATGGGGGCTGCACTGATTATCAATGTGCTGATTAGCAGCGCAGACCCCCTTCTGACAGGGAGAGCCACCGATCGGCTCTCCCTGTCAGCGTGCATTGAGGAGAGCCGCTTACCGTCATTTCCTGGTTCACGCGATGATCAGCTGTGATTGGTCTCTGTCAGAGGCTCCATACCACAATCGGAGTTGCCAGACTGACATACAGCACCTCCGATCGCCGCACTGCGCGCCCCGCGGGCGCACGCTGGCTTGTTATCCTGATCACGTCATATGACGTCCGATCAGGATAACTAAACAACTTTGCCACCATCATATTGCTATATGACGGGCGGCAAGTGGTTAATAACCAACATATAAGTACAAGAGAGTATATTTAAAACAGAAGGTATTTGCAACTTTTGCTTTCATCACACATCAAAAATAAGGGTTTAAATAAGAATTCCAGGTAAGTTTTGCCAAGCCCCCTTCCAGCCAACCAGTCTTGGATTAATGCTGCAGGACCTTACTAGGCCGTTGTCTACTATTTATAAATAACTATTCCCAGACACAGGTAAATTATTACGAGTATGCCGAGCAATGTGGTGATGATGTCACTGATGACTGATGATGACTGATGTCTTACTGTAGATTATGACAATTGGGATGAAGTATAGGAAGACCCCTTTATGAGATTGGTGATCGCTAGAGATCAAGTATACATTTTTGCATAGGAGCGATCTGATGCCTATTAACTGGCCAACATTTATAGGAATCATTCCTCCTCCTGTTGGCACTTCTCCAATGCTTAAAGTGTTCCTAAACGCAGGACCCTGCATTCACAAGATCTTGTCTCCAACAGTACACAGAATCTGGAAATGCAATATTTTTACTAAATATAACCTGCTAAATACCTTTTCTCATCAGCAGTTAGAGCAGTCTGACTTCTGTCAGTGTCTGGTTAAAGCTTGTAGGAGAAGTTTTGATTCTCCCATGATTGCCCTATGAGATTGCAGGACCGCTGACCCCCTGTCTGGACAGTGCTGATTGGCCCTGTGCTGATCACATGCACTCTTCCAAGAAAAGAAAAAACTCTCTAGCAATACACACCAAACTGAGAATGTGCGGCTTGTCCCCCTAGCCTCTGGAGATGGTTTGGGGACTCTGGAAGAAGGGGAGGATAAGAAGAGACAGGATCAAACAGTCTTTTTACACAATGCAGAGGATTAACCCCTTAGGTTCCACAGTGAGTATAACAAACATGCTTTACTGCATATACACACTGATGTTGTGGGTTTAGTAACACTTTAAGTCAATTTCATATACATTTTCTGGAATTGCCCAGTCATCCAAAGGAACCAGGTAGACATCTTGGCCTGTATTCAGTCAATAACTCCAATTCCTCTCCCCCCATCATTAGATTATGTCCTTTAAATCAGTTATGCTATAGCACCTATTCATGCCATCTGCACTTTGCTCACACTTCTGTTCTACTATGCTAGGAACCGTATTATCCTATCCTGGAAAAAGGCTTTGGCATCCACCTTTGCAGCCTGTAAAGCATTGGTGAATAGAGCCCTCCCCTTCTACAAAGCCACAAATACAAACAGAGGAGTACCCCTCAAGTTTGTTAAAGTTTGGGTTGAGTGGATTCATTCTGCTCTTACCGCCTCTGACTGAAAACTTTATGCAGTGCTTTGTCCTTTTTGCTGTATTTTACATTGCATTGAGTTTAACCAGATTGTCTATATATACTATAGTGTAATGGATGTGTTCTTCTGTAGATTTTTTCTTACGTTTTACTCCAAAGAGATGACGTGTGGACTTTCTATCAGCTTCTGTTTTTTGTTTCATGAACATACACTTAGGATTTTTATTTTTTATTTTAGTTGGGCCAGTGCATGATTATGCATATACCATACCCACAAGACCCCTCTAGAGGCTGTAAATCCTTGTAATAGACACCACTCTAGCAATTTCCACTAGCTTCTGGGTCTTGTGCCAAGTGGCTGCCCCGCTGCATTCTAAACACAGTAGATCACCTACGCAGCACAGTTGCCATTAAAAGAAAGTTTTGAATTTTCTCAGTAAATGCAAAGCATTCCCTGATTGGATGAGGTGGAGAGGCAGGGCAGTGAAATCACACTCTCCATATTGAGAAAATGCAAAGCATTCTCTGAATGGTGGCCATGCCAACCAGCCAACTTCCTGTGTTTAGAATGCAGCAAAGCAGCAAAGAGATCACCGGAGTAGCTGTGTCAGCAACAGTAATGTCCAACTTCTAGAAGGATCTTACAGGTATGATAAATGCAAATAAAAAAAAATATATAGAAAACGGACTTTAAAGGTTTCCACTATAATAGATAGTTTGTGTACAGGATATGGGACTTTAAAGGTGCGATATATGAAAATTCACTCAAAGACAATATAAATAAATAGAAAAATATTTATTAACAAAATTCTAAAAGTAATGAATACAGTTTATTCAAAGTCATAGGTGTACACCCACTACCTATTAAGTGACAATGAAGTACTGCAAACATATACATTTTGGTGTGGCGTCCATAATTTCAACAGTTTCGCCAGCAAGTCTTCTTCAGGATTGGATGCAAAGGAATTTTTATTGTGTATGATGAAACATAAGTCACTCAACTTTTGGTGTATATATAAGAGAAAGACGAAAAGTTATTAATACATCATACAAATATTCAAACAAATTAATATAATATAACTGTAACTTGTACATGCATGATCACAGGTCACAGACAGGTGGACAAAATCCAATGCAGAAATCTCGATACCTCTGTGTGGAGTGTAGGGGTTAATGCACTGGTTAATGTGTGAGGTTGCTGCTCGAGGAAGTGCCCCGGACAATTTTTGCCAGCAATACCTCTCTGTCAAAGTGGGGTAAATTCAATAAATTATTATTTGCTTTGTTAAATCATTTGTATTAAATGTTATGAGTTTTTTTTTGTTGCATTTTATGTAATACGGTGTAACATGCATGCATGGCCGTATATTGGCCGTGTTACAGGTGGAAAATATAACATCTTTTTGTTTTTCAATTTTTTTTATGTTGTGTCCCTTTTTTATTTTTCCTGTCCATCCATCTTGATCCCCGTACGGATGCCCAAGGGTGTTAATAGGACCACCTCACCCACTTTGGAGTGAGATGGGTCCAGTGCCTGCCTGCCTTGAGGAGCCAATGTGTCATGGCATCCATTGGAATAGCGCAGCAGCCTCTGTATTACCATCCACACAGGCTGGGGACCTTTGTCTTCCCAGCTTGATGGTGTCTGCATGGGATGTTTCCTCTGCAGACTCAGCTGCGGACCAGAAATGATTTCACCTCTGACTTCCGGGTATCAGTCCATGTCTCTCCGACCTTCCCTTTTTGCGTCTGCGATGCGCCATCATGGCGTGATGTTACATGCTGCGTTATTGACACAGCGGGGAGGGATATTTAAACCCCACATGGAACCAGACATGTTTAGGATCTTTTTGGAGCTCAAGATTGGGACCTACAGTACAGGTATTTACTCCATTAATGGCGGGTCGAGTGGCTTAAACATGTCTTCTAAGAGATGGTTCCTTTGTGTGTTCTTTGGATACAGGTGTGAGAACTTGCGGGCTGCTCTTTGGGGACGTGTTTGCCCTTAAACCTCCTCTTCAGGCTTTATTTCTTGGAGCGGAACACTCAGTAGCCCCTGGAGGGGCATCTGAGCAGTGTTAACCGGGACCTTTTCACGGGTGAGAGTTGGTCATAATATCAGTGTTGGATAAGTTAGGACTCAATTTATTACATTATATTGATTTACATCTGTATATGTTTAGGCTCCTTTGGATGAGTGCATTTCTTTGATACAACAGCATACACCTTAGTCCCGCTATCCGTAGGAGCTCCCAGTTTTTTCTATTCAATTTAAAAATTGGAGGGAGGTGAGTGCAGTCCATTTAATTGAGCCTGTTATGGACATGTGCACGCCCCTCTGCTTTCCGTTTGATTTATTGACACATTAAATATATATTACAGGCACTTTGTGAGATACTTATCTTTGTCACAATATACATTCCTCCCTACGGGAGATCTGGCTTAATTTGGACAGGATCGAGTAGCGGGGCCACGGCGTGTTTTGTGAGAAATTTTCCCAGTGCATTAACCCCTACACTCCACACAGAGGTATGGAGATTTCTGCATTGGATTTTGTCCACCTGTCTGTGACCTGTGATCATGCATGTACAAGTTACAGTTATATTATATTAATTTGTTTGAATATTTGTACAATGTTTTAATAACTTTTCGTCTTTCTCTTACATATACAACAAAAGTTGAGTGACTTATGTTTCATCATACACAATAAAAATTCCTTTGCATCCAATCCTGAAGAAGACTTGCTGGCGAAACTGTTGAAATTATGGACGCCACACCAAAATGTATATGTTTGTAGTACGTCATTGTCACTTAATAGGTAGTGGGTGTACACCTATGACTTTGAATAAACTGTATTCATTACTTTTAGAATTTTATTAATAAATATTTTTCTATTTTTTTCTATTGTCTTTGAGTGGATTTTCATATATCGCACCTTTAAATTCCCATATCCTGTACACAAACTATCTATAAACTGTGGGTGTACACCTATGACTTTGAATAAACTGTATTCATTACTTTTAGAATTTTATTAATAAATATTTTTCTATTTTTTTCTATTGTCTTTGAGTGAATTTTCATATATCGCACCTTTAAATTCCCATATCCTGTACACAAACTATCAATAAACTGCAGGGATGTTGGTGCCATATTGATTATGATCAATTGTATGCTGATTTCTGTCCACTTTCTTTAACCACGTTGCCACTATAATCCCAAAAGGAAAGAAACTGGTCTCACATTATAATAAAATGTATTAAATTACATTTAAAACATATGATAAAAAAGAGTACATAGACATGTCTTATTGGTACACTGTCCCATATGTATATATTAGGGAGGCTGAACATGGAAAACCACATACTGTAAATGGCCCATAGAATGGTATCACTGTAGTCCAAGAAGATCCCTTCTGACTGGAGGCCAAACTACTAGAATCACAGTATCAGCACCAATGGATCGCTGCGTGTTTCACCAGTAACTTCTTTAGGGGATCCTATTGGTACTAGGGGGTACATTATAATTAATATTATGTCCATGTACTTTCTCTATATATATATTCATAATTAATTATTACATGCTATCAGAAACCATTGTCTAAACATAATAATTAATTCATTTTAAAGATTTGCATACAATTTAGAAAAAAACCTTATACATGTTACTTTGAAAAAGAAAAACGTACATATATAGTATTGCTTAAATACATATCAAGTTGCTAATATACATGCCATGGCTAAAACAGCATCCAAGGAACACAAGGCATCCAGTCCATGAAAAAGTGCACCATAAAGTAAAAAGGGGGAGGGGAGGGGAAAGGTACCTTTCCCCTCCCCTCCTTTCCTCCCCCTCTATCTTTTATAGTGAGACCATTTTCTTTCCTATTAGAATTAAAGTGGCAATCTTTAAAGTCTGTTTTCTATTTTTTTTTACTTTTTTCTGTGCTTATTATAATTGGATGTGATGCCACGCTCTGCAGTATATGTCTCAAATCTTTTTCACTATGATAAATGCAAAGCTACATTGGTCAAAGCTGGACTAATGTAATTATTCAAAAAAATGCTATACCTGGAATTCTCCTTTAACCACTTCCCATCTGCCCCATTTCAGTTTACTGCTACATGGTGGCTCTCCTGTGCAGAATCACCTATACACTAAATTATCAAAAAATATTGAGATGCTTGCCTTTACACGCACGTGAACTTTAATGGCATCCCAGTCTTAGTCCATAGGGTTCAATATTGATTTGGCCCACTCTTTGTAGCTATAACAGCTTCAACTCTTCTGGGAAGGCTGTCCACGTGGTTTAGGAGTGTGTCTATGGGAATAATTTTAACCATTTTTTCAGAAGCGCATTTGTGAGTTTCGGCACTGATGTGGTCAAGAAGGCTGCTACTGATGTGAACAAGAAGGCGAAATCTCCGCTCTAATTCATCCAAAGGTGTTCTATCAGGTTGAGGTCAGGACTCTGTGCAGGCCTGTAAAGTTTATCCACCCAAAAACGTATCCATGTCTTTATGGACCTTGCTTTGTGCACTGGTCTAAATCATTTGGTGGAGGGAGGATTATGGTCTGGGGTTGTTTTTCAGGGGTTGGGCTTGGCTCCTTAGTTCCAGTAAAGGAAATTCTTAAGGTGCCAGCATACCAAGACATTTTGGACAATTTCATGCTCCCAACTTTGTGGAAACAGTTTGGGGATGTCCCTTTCCTATTCCAACAAGACTATGCACCAGTGCACAAAGCAGGGTCCATAAAGACATGGATGAGCGAGTTTGGGGTGGAGGAACTTGACTGGCCTGCACCTCAACCCAATAGAACACCTTTTGGGTGAATTAGAGCAGAGACTGTGAGCCAGGCCTTCTCGTCCATATCAGTGCCTGACCTCACAAATGTGCTTCTGGAAGAACGGTCAAACATTCCCATAGACACACTCCTAAACCTCGTGGACATCCTTCCCAGAAGAGTTGAAGCTGTTACAACTGCAAAAGGTGGACCAACTCAATATGGAACCCTACGGGCTAAGACTGGGATGCCATTAAAGTTAATTTGCGTGTTAAGGCAGATGTCTCAATACTTTTTTCGTAATATAGTCTATATATGTGACTCTGCACTTCTGCCTGCGGGGGGCGTGTGTGCCGCCACCAATCGTCGCCTGCAGGCCGCTTCTGTTGTGAATATTTACAGTCCTCCTGCACCCACCAATGCACACACAGAGCGGGGATCTGCATATGTAAACAAGGTGAAAATGCCATTCTGACAGGGGGGAAGGGATGGATTCTGTGTTCCTGCAAAGAAGGGACTAAAATCCATTACTTCCTCTAGTAAAAGCAGCACATACAGTACACATAAACACTGACTAAGCACACACTTAACCCTTTGATCACCCTAGATGTTTAACCTCTTTCCAGCTAGTGTCATTAGTACAGTGACAGTGCATATTGTTAGAAAAAAAGGTGCTTGTGCGCTTACCACTCAGTAAAAATAGAAACACTAAAGTGCAAATATTGCTGAACAAATTAAATATTAAGAGACAACTAGCAGCTAACTTCTATAATGTGACCAACATACAATAAAATAGTTTATATAGTGAAGCAGCGCTAAATGTCAATAGAAAGTGCTAATATTAAAAGTGCTATTAATAAAGTCTAACTTCTCATAAATTAAATAAATGGGGTGACAAAATCAACAATAATAAAATAAAATTAAAACGTCCAAACAGTGACTATGTAAATAAAGTGCTAAATAGCCAAAATGGCAGTCCAAATAGCAACAGCTAATTGCAGGGAGAGAAGCAAGGATGGGTGTGGGAATACACCTTGTCTCATCAGAAACACACTGGATCAGATGAACAAATGATGCATAAATAATCCTCCCCCATAGACACCAGACTCTCACCTCTCTGGTGGACCCCACAGGGTCAGTAATAACCACAAAGATCTCCACAGCACACAGCACTTTGAAAAATAAATCGCTTTACAGGAAATGGAGAGACAGCTTGAGGATGGAGAGACGTACCTGAAATTACTCAGTAATCCTACTTTACAATATAAAAAGGATTTGGAGAAATTGGTAGAAAAAGGAAAAGAGAAAAAACTTTTGAAAGAAAAAGAAGCACTATACCTGGTTCCAAACACATGCCGGATACCAGTGATATATATTCTGCCAAAAGTGCATAAAAATAAGGAAAATCCTCCCGGTAGACCTATTCTAAATGGGATTAATTCAGTGGGAGCAAGATTGGGAGAATATTTGGACTTTTTCCTACAACCAGTAGTAAAAGAAACTCAAGCATATTTAAAAGACACTAAGCACCTTATCCAACTACTTGAAGCCACTACCCTGGATGATGAACAGATTTTTTTTGCTACGGCGGATGTAGCTTCGCTATACACCAACATTAGTCATGAAGACGCTTTAGCAGCTACTAGATGGGCTTTGAGGAAGTCCAGTAGTTTGAAGTGTAAACAGAGAAAATTTCTTTTGGAATGCTTAGATTATTGTCTTAATCATAATTATTTCTGGTATGACTCCCATTACTATAAACAAACTAAAGGGGTGGCCATGGGGGCCAAATTTGCCCCCAGTGTCGCCAACCTTCATATGGCATTATGGGAAGATGATGCGATTTATAAGAATAGTCCCTCCCAATTGATTATGTATAAGCGGTTTATCGACGATATATTCCTTATCTGGAAAGGAGAAAAAGAGAGCCTGATAGAGTTCAGCCAGGAACTTGAAGAAAATGATAAAAATATCAGGCTGAGCTGGAATATAGATGAAGTAAAAATTAATTTTTTGGACTTGGAAATTTGGAAAGAAGACACAACCATTAAAACCAGAACCTTCTTCAAAACAGTTGACAGGAATAGTTACCTCCCCACTGATAGCTGTCATCATGCACCTTGGCTAATGAATATTCCTAAGGGACAGCTAGTGAGGTTGAGAAGGAATTGCACTATTGAGTCTGAGTTTAGACAGCAAGCCGAATTCATTGGGGAACGTTTTCGTGATAAAGGATATGATCAGGGGTTCCTCCAAAAGAAGATCGACGAAGTAGGTAGCTTGGAACGAATTAATCTCCTTAGAGACAGAGAAAAAGAAAAGGTCAACTATGTAGAGGTTCCATTGATCCTCGATTACAATATGCAGTTCAAAAAATTAGAATCCATCATCCGGAAACATTGGAATGTCTTAAAAGCAGACCGCCACTTGTCTCAAGTATTACCTCCATTTCCTAAATTCATTTATAGAAGGGCTCCTACCCTTCGCAATTTACTAGCCAAGAATGTTTTGGATCCTCCAACTAAGAAGCCTTTTTCCTTTTTTGAAGGAAAGGGCTTCTACCCGTGCAAGTATTGTTATGCGTGTAGGCATACTAAGTTTAAGAAGTCCAAAAAAGATGATTTTGTAGCCACCTCCACAGGAAAAAATTATGTTATCAAAGAGTTTATTTCCTGTAGGACTGAAGGGGCTGTCTACGTACTGGAGTGCTCATGCAAACTCCAGTATGTGGGCAGAACAAAAAGGCCCCTCTGGAAACGGTTGAGGGAACATGTTCAAAATATTAAATCTGGCTTTCCCAAGCATAGTGTATCTAGGCACTTTGCTGAAGTTCATGGGAAAGATCCCAGGTCCCTTTCCTTTTGGGGTATTGAAAAGTATAGACCCCATTGGAGAGGAAGTAACAAGGTCATCACTCTCAGTCAAGCTGAGTCTAGTTGGATTTTTGAGTTACAGTCGCTTACCCCTCTAGGTTTAAATATTGAGTTTGATCTTAATTGTTTTATTTCCAATTATTAGATGTGTATTTTAGTAGTTACGTAAATTTTTTTTTTTTTTTTTGAAATTTTTATTTTTTTATATTTTAATTTTAACTTAAGTTTTTTTATTTTTTTTTTCTATTTTTATTTTTTTTTAATGTTTGTGCAATATTTAGTTTTAATGTTTTGACATTAGCAACTTTAATGTATATCTTTTTATCTTTTTACTAGTTTATCTAGTTTGTATTTATACCTTGTTCTGGGCAGTAGTTGTCAAGGTCATGGAGACCAAGAATGACCTGACTGATCTCCCAGAATCCATTGCTTGGTATTAATTTGCATATGATGATCAGAAGTGTATATAAGCTCCTATTAGTCACTTGGCCCCTATGCCCTTGATGAAGTCACGTGTGTAGTGACGCAACGCGTCGGGAGGAGGAGCCTAAGTGACGTCCACTTCCGGTTTGCGGCCGTAAACCGGAAGTTAGTATTTTATGAACATTTTGTTTGGCGTTTTTTACCCCTTGGTTTTTAACGTGTTTTTTAGCTGTTTTTATTTGAATAAACGCCTTTTCTTGGGGCTTTCCTTTACATGCTTCACTATGGAGTCCCTTTTTGTTTTTTTCTGAATATTATGGAGTAAGATTCGTTTTAAGGAAGAACATTGGTAAGCTGTGGAGATTCTTACAGTGGTTCCGGGTCACTCAAAAGGACTGGAAGTTCTCATTGTGAGCAGTGGAGATCTTTGTGGCCATTATTGACCTCGTGGGGTCCATCAGGAAGATTCGCTTTAAGGAAGAACACTGGTAAGCTGTGGAGATCCCTACAGTGGTTTCGGGTCACGCAAAAGGACTGGAAGTTCTCATTGTGAGCAGTGGAGATCTTTGTGGTTATTACTGACCCTGTGGGGTCCACCAGAGAGGTAAGAGGCTGGTGTCTATGGGGGAGGATTATTTATGCATCATTTGTTCATCTGATCCAGTGTGTTTCTGATGAGACAAGGTGTATTCCCACACCCATCCTTGCTTCTCTCCCTGCAATTAGCTGTTGCTATTTGGACTGCCATTTTGGCTATTTAGCACTTTATTTACATAGTCACTGTTTGGACGTTTTAATTTAATTTTATTATTGTTGATTTTGTCACCCCATTTATTTAATTTATGAGAAGTTAGACTTTATTAATAGCACTTTTAATATTAGCACTTTCTATTGACATTTAGCGCTGCTTCACTATATAAACTAGTGCATATTGTTACCACTAATCACTGTACTAGTGTCACGGGTTCCTGCAAAGTGTCAAAAGTGTCAGTTAGTGTCCAATTGTCCACCACAATCCCACTATAAGTTTGCTGATTGCCGCAATTACTAGTATAAGAAAACAAATAAATAAAAATTCCATAAATATAACCCATAGTTTGTAGACGCTATAACGTTCGCGTAAACCAATCAATATACTCTTATTGGAATGTTTTACCAAAAACATATAGCAGAATACATATTTCCTACATTTATGAAGACATTTTATTTTTTAAATGTTTCTATTCAATTTGTTTTATAGCAAAAAAAAATGTATTTGTGGGAAAAAAAATCACATAAATTTTATTTGGGTACAGTGCCGCACAACCAATTGTCAGTTGAAGTAACGCAGTGCCATATCGCAAAAAATTATTTTGAAGGGGGTAAATCTTCCAGAGGTCAAGTGGTTAAATTCTAATTTCAGAAGTGCCAAAAAAAAATAAAAAATCTTATACTCCTGTGCTAATGGTGTACCTAGCATTGCTAGGATATAGCACACATAAAGATAATATTTCAGCATTGTTTATTCCAAAGTACATTCAACTGTTTCAGGCTTGTTAGTCTTCGTGAACCATGAATTTTGTCTGGTAGAGCAAAGGCAGCAATGAGAAAGCATAACCAGTTATAGTAGAAAGATGTATACCGCTCCAGGTACAATTACCAAGACCTCACCTCTCCTGCACAGCCTTGGTGCTGGCCCTGTGTATAGAGCACATGCAATAGAGGAGATCTGGAAAGCCACACTCCAATGAAAAATTTCTTTATTTATGCGTTTCACACCCCTAAGGCCCCTTTCACACTGAGGCGTATTTCAGGCGTTTTAGCGCTAAAAATAGCGCATAAATAACGCCTGAAATAATCCTGCCCCAGCATCGTCAATGTGAAAGCCCGAGGGCTTTCACACTGAAACGATGCGCTGGCGGGAGGAAAAAGAATCTCCTGCAAGCCGCATCTTTGAAGCGGTGAAGGAGCGCTGTGTATACCGCTCATTTACCGCTCCTTCCCATTGAAATCAATGGTGCACCGCGGCTATACCGCCCGCAAACCGCTGCTGTAGCAGCGGTTTGCGGGCGGTATTAACCATTTTTCGGCCGCTAGCGGGGGTTACAACCGCACCACTAGCGGCCGAATATCTTGGTAAAAACAACAGTATAGCGGCGGTAAACATATCGCCGCTATACCGCCAGCACACCTGCCCGCCCCAGTGTGAAAGGGGCCTTACTGGTACTTAGTCATAGCAGCTATGACTAAGCACCAGTAAGGGGTATGACGCATCAGCTGATTCATCCACTGTCCTTGATTGCTGTATGGACTGATTTTATTCAATAAAGACATTTTTCACTGGAGTGCGGCTGTCCGGATTTCTTCTATTGCATGTAACCAGTTATAGTAGGGTGGGGAAAAAGGAACAAAAAAATTGTCTCTACTGAACTAGTGCAAAACACAGTAGAGCCATCTAATAATAAGGTTATATCTGTGCTATAAACTAGCAGTTCTGGGTGCAGGGCTGGCCCAAGGGCAAAAAAATAATGATTTGCATGGTCCAGCATACTATGTTGAATTAAAGAATAAATCATATATTTTGTAATTTGTAATGGAAATAATACTTGTAGATTTTCAGTTTAGGAAGGGGATACCTTGCTTTGTTTGCTGGTTCAGTGGAGGGCTTTTATCTTTATTTTAGCCCACCTCCATATAACCTATCTGAACTTATTTTTTTACAATAATAACAAATAGAAATCTAATTTTACGTTTTTTATAGTGAACCTTATTACTTGAGAAGAGGAATCTAATCTCATATGTTCAGAAGTGGTTTGCAACATTCAAAGGCTATGTAGCAGCTCACAAATGAAAAAAAAAAAAGTGCAGAACCTCACGTCATGTAAATGCAGTGGTGATTTTGATCTTCCAGTAGTTTTCCTTTCATGTTTTAACAAAAGTCTTTGCTGTTTTGTTTTTTGTATTCTGAGGATCTGATCATGTTCTTCTTGGCATTGTAATATTTTGGTTTGTAATTTTTTGTAAGTAAATTTACTATCTTTTGTTTCCAATGTTATTTCAACCATTTAAATATGTTTTTCATTTCAGCTCTTGTAATAAATGTAACATTTTCTGCTCTCTTTTTATCCTTTTGCCTGTCTGCAGTTAATATGAGCCCCTCCCTTCTTTTTGAGTAATAGAACAAATGCAGCTAGCAGGCAGAGACATTATTGACAGGGCTGAGGCCTTAATATTCACACCCTAGGAGTTCCCAGTTTGAAGCTTTTGGCCTTGACAAACCACAGAGCTCCATTAGGAGTATTGAACATTTAAAGGAAAAAGTAATTTAGCTGTTATATGGAAAAAGCAGAATTAACAAAATAATCAGCGATATTGCAACGATTGTGATACACTACATACATCCCAATTATATCTAATAGTGAGCCTAGCTTACTTGATGTAGCCTTTGTATATGTAAACCCAACACAAAAATCTCATAAAAGTTTTAATGCATTTCAATTTTTTTTTTTTTATATTTCCAAATCTACAGCTTTTATTAAAGTGATTGTAAACCCTTACAGACCACGTTAACCTACAGGTAAGCCTAGATTAAGGCTTACCTGTAGGTGCAACAAATTTCTCCTAAACCTACACGGTTTAGGAGATATTTGCAAAAGAAAGGCACCGATGTCTACGGCACACGCGATCATGCCGTTAGTGGCGGCATCCGTGCGCATGCACGGAAGTGACATCATCATGGCTCTGGCCAGTCACAGCGCCGGAGCCGTGATATGCGGAAGTCACTCATGGAGAGATGGCACTGACGGGGGAAGTGACCGGGCACCGCTGCAGGGGCTTCAATCTCAGGTAAGTACTTCATAATGAGCTAGTATGCTATGCATACTAGCTCATTATGCCTTTGCCTTGCAGGGTGTTTTTGAAAAAAAAAAGAGGGTTTACTTCCTCTTTAAATGATACTTGGTGATCTTGCCTAAAGGTCCTTGTTCAGGCACTTCCTGGTATAGGGCAAAAATACTCTGATCCTGTTTCCCAGTTGTGCTCCAGCATTTTCAACCTGTCACACAGCTTTCTGATATGACTACAAGTGGTTGTTTTAACACACATTATCAAAAAATTATGAGGCGGGACTTGGATGATGTCACAATGCTCAGCTGAAACGTGGAAATGCGGTAACTGAGTGAATACTTGCGTGACTTGTACAGGGTCACCACACTTAATAGATATTGCTGGATATATTCACACTGATGGTTATAATTGGTGCGAACTAGCACCTGAATAGGGATGAGCTTCGTGTTCGAGTCGAACATACGTTCGACTCGAACATCGGCTGTTCGATCGTTCGACGAAGATCGAACGATTTGGGCCATTCGCGCCAAATTCGAGTGACGCGAACGGCCCACAATGCACTACGCCATCGCAGTGTCATCCAGGCGCTGTGATTGGCCAAGCATGCACTGTGACCCCGCATGCTTGGCCAATCACAGCGCCGGCAGCGAGGAGAGCAATGATTGGCCACAGGCAGGATGCCTGTGGCCAATTATTGCTGAGGGTGTTTAGTACACGCCCCACACTATAAAAGGCCGCCAGCACGGCGGCCTAGTGTAGTGTGTTCCGGAGCAGGGAAAGACAAGCATAGGCAGGGACAGTGACATTTCTTTCTTTCTTGCTTAACCTGGATTCCTTTAGTTTAGGGAAAGAGAAGGATAGGTAGGGAGAGTGTCAGTGTGTTTTACTGTGCGAGTCCTTGTTTCTAGGGACAAAGAAGGAAAGTGAGGGGATTTCTCCTTGTGCTATAGTGTGCTTTAAAAAAAACATTTTTTCTAGGGACAGAAAACTGTAGGTAGGGAGAGTGTCAGTTTCTTTCACTGTGCCAGTCCTTGTTTCTAGGGACAAAGAAGGAAAGTGAGGGGATTTCTCCTTGTGCTATAGTGTGCTTTAAAAAAAACATTTTTTCTAGGGACAGAAAACTGTAGGTAGGGAGAGTGTCAGTTTCTTTCACTGTGCCAGTCCTTGTTTCTAGGGACAAAGAAGGAAAGTGAGGGGAATTCTCCTTGTGCTATAGTGTGCTTTAAAAAAACATTTTTTCTAGGGACAGAAAACTGTAGGTAGGGAGAGTGTCAGTTTCTTTCACTGTGCCAGTCCTTGTTTCTAGGGACAAAGAAGGAAAGTGAGGGGATTTCTCCTTGTGCTATAGTGTGCTTTAAAAAAAACATTTTTTCTAGGGACAGAAAACTGTAGGTAGGGAGAGTGTCAGTTTCTTTCACTGTGCCAGTCCTTGTTTCTAGGGACAAAGAAGGAAAGTGAGGGGAATTCTCCTTGTGCTATAGTGTGCTTTAAAAAAACATTTTTTCTAGGGACAGAAAACTGTAGGTAGGGAGAGTGTCAGTTTCTTTCACTGTGCCAGTCCTTGTTTCTAGGGACAAAGAAGGAAAGTGAGGGGAATTCTCCTTGTGCTATAGTGTGCTTTAAAAAAACATTTTTTCTAGGGACAGAAAACTGTAGGTAGGGAGAGTGTCAGTTTCTTTCACTGTGCCAGTCCTTGTTTCTAGGGACAAAGAAGGAAAGTGAGGGGATTTCTCCTTGTGCTATAGTGTGCTTTAAAAAAACATTTTTTCTAGGGACAGAAAACTGTAGGTAGGGAGAGTGTCAGTTTCTTTCACTGTGCCAGTCCTTGTTTCTAGGGACAAAGAAGGAAAGTGAGGGGATTTCTCCTTGTGCTATAGTGTGCTTTAAAAAAAACATTTTTTCTAGGGACAGAAAACTGTAGGTAGGGAGAGTGTCAGTTTCTTTCACTGTGCCAGTCCTTGTTTCTAGGGACAAAGAAGGAAAGTGAGGGGAATTCTCCTTGTGCTATAGTGTGCTTTAAAAAAACATTTTTTCTAGGGACAGAAAACTGTAGGTAGGGAGAGTGTCAGTTTCTTTCACTGTGCCAGTCCTTGTTTCTAGGGACAAAGAAGGAAAGTGAGGGGAATTCTCCTTGTGCTATAGTGTGCTTTAAAAAAACATTTTTTCTAGGGACAGAAAACTGTAGGTAGGGAGAGTGTCAGTTTCTTTCACTGTGCCAGTCCTTGTTTCTAGGGACAAAGAAGGAAAGTGAGGGGATTTCTCCTTGTGCTATAGTGTGCTTTAAAAAAACATTTTTTCTAGGGACAGAAAACTGTAGGTAGGGAGAGTGTCAGTTTCTTTCACTGTGCCAGTCCTTGTTTCTAGGGACAAAGAAGGAAAGTGAGGGGATTTCTCCTTGTGCTATAGTGTGCTTTAAAAAAACATTTTTTCTAGGGACAGAAAACTGTAGGTAGGGAGAGTGTCAGTTTCTTTCACTGTGCCAGTCCTTGTTTCTAGGGACAAAGAAGGAAAGTGAGGGGAATTCTCCTTGTGCTATAGTGTGCTTTAAAAAAACATTTTTTCTAGGGACAGAAAACTGTAGGTAGGGAGAGTGTCAGTTTCTTTCACTGTGCCAGTCCTTGTTTCTAGGGACAAAGAAGGAAAGTGAGGGGAATTCTCCTTGTGCTATAGTGTGCTTTAAAAAAACATTTTTTCTAGGGACAGAAAACTGTAGGTAGGGAGAGTGTCAGTTTCTTTCACTGTGCCAGTCCTTGTTTCTAGGGACAAAGAAGGAAAGTGAGGGGATTTCTCCTTGTGCTATAGTGTGCTTTAAAAAAAACATTTTTTCTAGGGACAGAAAACTGTAGGTAGGGAGAGTGTCAGTTTCTTTCACTGTGCCAGTCCTTGTTTCTAGGGACAAAGAAGGAAAGTGAGGGGAATTCTCCTTGTGCTATAGTGTGCTTTAAAAAAAACAATTTTTCTAGGGACAGAAAACTGTAGGTAGGGAGAGTGTCAGTTTCTTTCACTGTGCCAGTCCTTGTTTCTAGGGACAAAGAAGGAAAGTGAGGGGAATTCTCCTTGTGCTATAGTGTGCTTTAAAAAAACATTTTTTCTAGGGACAGAAAACTGTAGGTAGGGAGAGTGTCAGTTTCTTTCACTGTGCCAGTCCTTGTTTCTAGGGACAAAGAAGGAAAGTGAGGGGAATTCTCCTTGTGCTATAGTGTGCTTTAAAAAAACATTTTTTCTAGGGACAGAAAACTGTAGGTAGGGAGAGTGTCAGTTTATTTCACTGTGCCAGTCCTTGTTTCTAGGGACAAAGAAGGAAAGTGAGGGGATTTCTCCTTGTGCTATAGTGTGCTTTAAAAAAACATTTTTTCTAGGGACAGAAAACTGTAGGTAGGGAGAGTGTCAGTTTCTTTCACTGTGCCAGTCCTTGTTTCTAGGGACAAAGAAGGAAAGTGAGGGGAATTCTCTTTGTGCTATAGTGTGCTTTAAAAAAACATTTTTTCTAGGGACAGAAAACTGTAGGTAGGGAGAGTGTCAGTTTCTTTCACTGTGCCAGTCCTTGTTTCTAGGGACAAAGAAGGAAAGTGAGGGGAATTCTCCTTGTGCTATAGTGTGCTTTAAAAAAACATTTTTTCTAGGGACAGAAAACTGTAGGTAGGGAGAGTGTCAGTTTCTTTCACTGTGCCAGTCCTTGTTTCTAGGGACAAAGAAGGAAAGTGAGGGGAATTCTCCTTGTGCTATAGTGTGCTTTAAAAAAACATTTTTTCTAGGGACAGAAAACTGTAGGTAGGGAGAGTGTCAGTTTCTTTCACTGTGCCAGTCCTTGTTTCTAGGGACAAAGAAGGAAAGTGAGGGGAATTCTCCTTGTGCTATAGTGTGCTTTAAAAAAACATTTTTTCTAGTTACAGAAAACTGTAGGTAGGGAGAGTGTCAGTTTCTTTCACTGTGCCAGTCCTTGTTTCTAGGGACAAAGAAGGAAAGTGAGGGGAATTCTCCTTGTGCTATAGTGTGCTTTAAAAAAACATTTTTTCTAGGGACAGAAAACTGTAGGTAGGGAGAGTGTCAGTTTCTTTCACTGTGCCAGTCCTTGTTTCTAGGGACAAAGAAGGAAAGTGAGGGGAATTCTCCTTGTGCTATAGTGTGCTTTAAAAAAACATTTTTTCTAGGGACAGAAAACTGTAGGTAGGGAGAGTGTCAGTTTCTTTCACTGTGCCAGTCCTTGTTTCTAGGGACAAAGAAGGAAAGTGAGGGGAATTCTCCTTGTGCTATAGTGTGCTTTAAAAAACATTTTTTCTAGGGACAGAAAACTGTAGGTAGGGAGAGTGTCAGTTTCTTTCACTGTGCCAGTCCTTGTTTCTAGGGACAAAGAAGGAAAGTGAGGGGAATTCTCCTTGTGCTATAGTGTGCTTTAAAAAAACATTTTTTCTAGGGACAGAAAACTGTAGGTAGGGAGAGTGTCAGTTTCTTTCACTGTGCCAGTCCTTGTTTCTAGGGACAAAGAAGGAAAGTGAGGGGAATTCTCCTTGTGCTATAGTGTGCTTTAAAAAAAATTTTTTCTAGGGACAGAAAACTGTAGGTAGGGAGAGTGTCAGTTTCTTTCACTGTGCCAGTCCTTGTTTCTAGGGACAAAGAAGGAAAGTGAGGGGAATTCTCCTTGTGCTATAGTGTGCTTTAAAAAACATTTTTTCTAGGGACAGAAAACTGTAGGTAGGGAGAGTGTCAGTTTCTTTCACTGTGCCAGTCCTTGTTTCTAGGGACAAAGAAGGAAAGTGAGGGGAATTCTCCTTGTGCTATAGTGTGCTTTAAAAAAACATTTTTTCTAGTTACAGAAAACTGTAGGTAGGGAGAGTGTCAGTTTCTTTCACTGTGCCAGTCCTTGTTTCTAGGGACAAAGAAGGAAAGTGAGGGGAATTCTCCTTGTGCTATAGTGTGCCAAAGCATTCCTCATCAACCATCTTTGAAATCCTTGTTTTTTGGACAGTCAGGGAAATTGTCGTTGTGCTATTCTGTGCAAAAGCAATAATCCTCAACCATATTTAGAAATCCTTAAGTAAAGGGACAGAGAAGGACACCTGAAGGTAGCCCTTATTGCTTTTTCCCCATCTCCCTGCAGGCCATCTATTAGAATGTCTGGAAGGCAAACAAGGAGAGGCAGACAGTCAGGAGGCAATAAAAGAGGGCAAGCAGGCTCTGTTTCTGGGGGCAACAGTGCTGGTCGTGGACGCGGTGCATTGTCATCAGCACATGGACATGGGACACGCTTGTCCTTCTTTTCGGCAGCTGGACATGTAGAGCCACATCATGCCGAAGACTTGGTAGAGTGGATGACCAAGCCCTCCTCCTCCTCCTCATCCTCTCTCACCCAGGCTCAGGGTACTGGCAAAGCAGCTGCCAAAGCGTCCTCTTCCCTGGTATCAATGTCAGACTCATCATCAGTCACTCCTTCCCTAGACCCACCATGTCCTCCTCCTGAGGAGTCCCCCGAACTGTTTGAGCACAGTGTTGGGTACATGCTCCAGGAGGATGCCCAGCGTTTCGAAGGGTCTGATGATGAAACCCAGCTACAGGAAGGCAGTAGCGTGAGAGCAGACAGAGGGGATGCTCAAGAAGGACACCAATCTGGCAGTCATGTTCCAGCAGCTGCAGCATACTGCCAGATTGGCTTCAGTGATGAGGAGGGAGGGGATGATGAGGTCACTGACTCCACGTGGGTGCCTAATAGGAGAGAGGAGGAGGAGGAGGATGAGGAGGAGGCACATCTCCAATGAGGCAGGATGCCCTTTGGTGGCCAGCGTAAGGGCAGTACACCGACGGAATCACACCGCAGAGCTCCGCCTGTGCAGGGCGCTGCCTCTGCCCGTCATTCAAAAAGTTCCTTGGTGTGGGCCTTTTTTGAGGCTAGTGCATCAGATCGCACAGCTGCTGTTTGCAACATATGTCTCAAGCGTATATCGCGTGGCCAAAACATCAGCCGCTTGGGTACCACATGCCTGACCAGACATATGTTGACCTGCCATGCAGCTCGTTGGCAAGACTACCTCAAAGACCCACACCAAAGAACAAAGCGGACCTCTCCTTGCACCGCATCAGCTGGGATCTCCAACCCCACTATAACTTCAGTCCTCTCTGAAACATGCACTGAGAGGAATGAAGGTGTAGAATTAGGTGTGTCACAGCCAAGTACTTGCGGCCACTCTGCTAGCAGTACACCGACGTCCGATTCTAGCAGGCAAATTTCCCTGCCCCAGCTGCTGGACCGTCGAAAGAAGTTCACTCCCAGCTATCCACATGCCCAGCGGTTGAATGCTAGCTTGGCTAAATTGCTAGCGCTTCAACTGCTGCCTTTTCAGTTGGTAGACTCGGCCCCCTTCCGTGAGTTTGTGCAATGTGCGGTTCCTCAGTGGCAGGTTCCCAAACGCCACTTTTTCTCACGGAAGGTTATTCCGGCTCTCTACCGGCATGTGGAAGGCAATGTCTTGGCCTCGCTGGACAGGGCGGTCAGCGGTAAGGTGCATATTACCGCTGACTCATGGTCCAGCAGGCATGGACAGGGACGTTACCTTTCTTTCACGGCCCATTGGGTCACTCTTTTGGCAGCTGGGAAGGATGCAGGACAAGGTGCAGTAGTGTTGGAGGTTGTTCCACCGCCACGCCTCCAAAATGCTACTACTGGTTGTGACACACCTCTCTCCTCCACCCCCTCCTCTTCTTCTTCCTCCATGGCCTCTTCCTGTGGTTTGTCCTATGAACCAGCGGTGCTCCGTAGCCGTTCACGGGGCTACGCAAGTACGCAGGCAAAAAGATGCCATGCCGTGCTTGCGCTGGTGTGTTTGGGGGACAGAAGCCACACTGGGGCAGAGGTCCTGTCTGCTCTGCAGGGCCAGGCCGAGAGGTGGTTGACGCCACGCCAGCTTAAGCCAGGAATGGTGGTTTGCGACAATGGCACCAACCTCCTCTCCGCCCTCCGACAGAGACAACTGACCCATGTGCCCTGTGTGGCTCACGTCCTTAACCTGGTGGTGCAGCGGTTCTTGGGCAGGTACCCGGGCTTACAGGATGTCCTGAGGCAGGCCAGGAAAGTCTGTGTGCATTTCCGCAGATCTTATAATGCCAGTGCTCGCCTGGCTGAGCTGCAAAAGGAGTTGAACCTGCCCAAGAACCGCCTTATATGTGACATGCCCACCAAGTGGAACTCAACGTTGGCCATGCTGCAGCGGCTGCACACGCAGCAGAGGGCCATCAATGAGTACCTGTGTGACTACGGCACCAGGACAGGGTCAGGGGAGCTTGTTTTTTTTTCTCCACGCCAGTGGGGCATGATCAGGGATGCATGCACTGTCCTGGCACCATTTGAGGAGGCCACGAGGATGGTGAGCAGTGACAGTGCATGCATCAGTGACACTGTACCTCTTGTCCACCTGTTGGAGCACACGCTGCGTGGAATAATGGACAGGGCACTTGAGGCAGAACAGAGGCAGGAAGAGGAGGACTTCCTTGCCTCTCAAGGCCCCCTTTACCCAGACAGTGTTCCTTCTGTCCCACCCATCGCACAGGAAGAGGAAGAGGAGGAGGAGGAGGATTGTGTCAGCATGGAGGTGGAGGCTGGCACTCAGCATCATCAGCAGCAGTCTTTTAGGGATGATTTACAGTCCCAAGAAACCAGTGGACTTGTACGTGGCTGGGAGGAGGTGGCTGCGGATCATGTCGTCCTTAGTGACCCAGAGGACTCCGGAGCGAATGCCTCAGCAAACCTACGCTGCATGGCCTCCCTGATCCTGCAAAGTCTGCGGAAGGATCCTCATATTCTTCGGATCAAGGAAAGGGACCATTACTGGCTGGCCACTCTCCTTGATCCACGGTACAAGGGTAAGGTTGCGGACCTTATGTTACCTTCGCAGAGGGAGCAGAGGATGAGACAACTCCGGGAGGCCTTGCAGAAAGGTCTGTGCAACGCGTTCCCAGAGACTGGGAGGTTACAAACTCCTGGTCCTGGACAACGAGTTGCTGAGGCTTCGGCCAGTCAAAGAAGGAGCGGTGGGGAAGGTGGCCGTCTGACCGATGCGTTCAGACAATTCTTTAGTCCGCAGCCCCAAAGTATGATCGGTTCCAGCAACCATCGCCAGCGTCTGATAAACATGGTGCAGGAATATCTAGGGGCAAGGTCAGACTTGGACACCTTCCCCACCGAAAATCCTCTGGCTTACTGGGTCTTGAGGATGGATCACTGGCCAGAGCTTGCACAGTATGCAATTGAGCTACTGGCCTGTCCTGCATCCAGCGTTCTTTCGGAACGCACATTCAGTGCTGCTGGAGGATTTGTCACGGATCACAGGGTGCGCCTGTCCACCGACTCGGTTGATCGACTGACTTTCATCAAGATGAACCAGTCTTGGATCACCACCAGCTACCACACACCTGATGCTGATATAACAGACTAATTGATTTTAACATGTCACATCCCTTCAAGACTGATGCTGATGCTGAGTGCCTGTGCTGTTATGTTGACTGGCTATCCTCCTCCTCCGAGTCCTCAATGATACGATTGATGATGATAGCTTGGAAGATCATTTTTGTTTATGGGTGCCGCCACCAGTGGCTAAGGCCCAATTTTTCAGCCCCTGTTTTACAGGGGCGTGTAATTACAATTTTTTTAGCAATAATTTGCCATAGGGCTCATTGCTGTGCTCCAAGTACAGTATCTGTGAGGGGTTGGAGTGTTGTGGCACCAGTGCCTAAGGCCCAATTTTTCAGCCCCTGTTTAACAGGGGCGTGTCATTACAATTTTTGAAGCATTACTTTGCAACAGGGCTCATTGCTGTGCTCCAAGTAACGTATCTGTGAGGGGTTGTAGTGTTGTGCCACCAGTGCCTAAGGCCAAATTTTTCAGCCCCTGTTCAACAGGGGCATGAAATTACAATTCTTGATCTAATAATTCACAGCAGGGCCCATTGCTGCACCCACCAAGAGTAACTGTCAGGGCTTACAGTGTTGTGGCACCAGCACCACCATCAAAGGCCCAATTTTTACTACCACTGTTCAACAATTATATGTAATTAAAATTCCTGATATAATAGTTGACAGCAGGGCGTTCCAGCACCAACCAAGAGTAACTGTGAGTGCTTACAGTGTTGTGCCAACACCAACAACTAAGGGGCCTATTTCTGCAGAGTATATACGGCAGGTCCCTACTTTCAAACATCCAACTTACAAACGACTCCTACTTGCAAACGCAAGAAGACAACAGGAAGTGAGAGGAAATCTACCACTAGGAAGGAAAATTCTCTCCTGTAAGAATAAATATGGGAGAAAGGTGTCTCCTCTGTACTGATGCTTTATCAGCAATCCTTGTTTCAAGAAAAACACCACATTTCAAAAACAGTTGTCATTGGGACGGAAAGTGAGGTGAAATGTTCTGAACAGGGGCACAGACAGCAAAACAAATGTTACAGGGGTGATAACCCTTACCTATGTTTTCCAAAAAGTTTAAAAATAGATTTTTGGGCTGGAGCTACACTTCAACAATGTACCTGTTCAAAATTACAAACAGATTCTACATAAGAACAAACCTACAGTCCCTGTCTTGTATGCACCGCCTGTATACGGCTGTTCAGAGTATATAGGGCCTTTTTTATTTTATGTGCGGGGTTCCCCTTAATATCCATACAAGACCCAAAGGGGCTGGTAATGGGCTGGGGTAGGGGGGGGGGGGGGGTCATGGGGTAGCTATGCCATTTTTCTTAAAGATTTTCATCCATATTACCGGGACCAGACATTACATTAAAGCCGCAAGCAGTTTTAAATGGCTTTTTTTTCCTTTAGAAGTGTCATTTTGTGCAGGGACAGTTCTAAACACGGGAAACACGTGGCACTTCACAGGCATACTTTAGACACCCCCCAGGTACGATATTTAAAGGAATATTTGACTTTTTTTTTTCACTTTATGCATCATTAACCACTTCAGCCCTGGAAGAATTTACCCCCTTCCTGACCAGAGCACTTTTTGCGATGCAGCACTGCGTCGCTTTAACTGACAATTGCGCGGTCGTGCGACGTTGAACCTAACCAAAATTGGTTTTTATTTTTTGTGCTATAAACAAAAGAAGAGCGACATATTTGAAAAAAATGCAATATTTTTTACTTTTTGATTTAATAAATATCACAATTTTTTTTTTTTTAAAACAATTTTTTTTCTAAGTTTAGACCGATACGTATTCTACATATTTTTGGTATTTTTTTTTTGCAATAAGCGTATATTGATTGGTTTGCGCAAAAGTTATAGCGTCTACATAATAGGGGATAGATTTATGGCATTTTTATTTTTTTTATTTTTTTTACTAGTAATAGCGGCGATCTGCGATTTTTATTGTGACCGTGACATTGCGGCAGACACATCGGACACTATTGGCGCGTTTTTGGGACCATTCACATTTATACAGCGATTAGTGCTATAAAACTGCACTAATTACTGTGTAAATGTGACTGGCAGGGAAAGGGTTAACACTAGGGGGCGATCAAGGGGTTAATATGTTCCCTATTGAGTGATTGTAACTGTAGGGGGAGGGGACTCACAAGGGGAGGAGACCGATCTGTGTTCCTCTGTACTGGGAACACACATCGGTCTCCTCACCTCTGACAGGAGGTGGATCTGTGTGTTTACACACACAGATCCACACTTCTGCCGTGATCGTGGGCAATCGCGGGTGCCCAGCGGACATCGCGACCGCCGGGCACACTCACCGGGTCACGAGCGTTGCCGCGCGCGCCCCATAGACGGCCGGGAAAAAAGGACGTCATATGACGTCCGCCCGGAGGGAGGGTTCCTGCCGGCGTCATATGTCTATGACCCGGTAGGAAGTGGTTAAAATGACTGCTCCCGAAAAACGACCGTTTTTAAAACTTCTTTTTGCATTGATACATGTCCCCTGGTGCAGAACCCGGGTTCCCAAACCCTTTTTAGGACAATAACATGCATAATAGTTGTTATAATTAGCACTTTAGAATTCGAACGTTCGCATCCATTGTATTTAATAGGGTTCTAATGTTCGTACGAACTTTCGGTCCGTTCGCGGGTTCTGGTGCGAACCGAACCCGGGGGTGTTCGGCTCATCACTACACCTGAACAATGTGAGTGTGTGATTTTAGATTTGTGGCAATAAAGTTTTAAAAAGGTTAAGCACTATGTTGAACATTCTGTTTGCATGCACCTGAGTGGTGTACAAGAAAGAGACGGACATTACAATGATAACAGAGGACAAAGCAAGGCACCATCTATGGTCAAAATAAAGGGACAGAAAGCACAGCTTGACCGAACATAACATGTAAGATTATATCTCTGAGGTGAAACATCTGGTGCTGGTCACGTGTGGGAGTAAAGTAAAGGAGCATGCTAAGGTGCAGTTGGTTGTATGGGGGACACTGAGAGGAAGTTTGAAGAACTGTCACTTATCAATATCTGTATGCTGTAATTTATATGTTTTTGAAAAAAAATAGCTTTTAAAAAAAAAAAAAATGGGGATATTTATTATATCAAAAAGTACAAAATATTGCTTTTTGTTTCAAAATTGTCGCTCTGATTTTGTTTATAGCGTGTAGCGGGGTGTCACTTTATGATATGCGATAAAGACTACTTTCATATGCAAGTGAACCCAGATTCCCTCCAGAGTTCTATTTGACAATAGATTGGCTACTGTTTAACCTTGAGAAAGGTGCATGGTGGGACTTGTGGTACAGGGAGAGATGAACTCCAATGCCGTGGATGTTAAGTAGACTACTGTACCCACAGTGCAGCTGTACGTCCACAGTGCATTGCCCGGCGCAAGGTCTGCTGGGGATGGTTATTTAAGGGGGAGGAGGAGCAACACGCTCTCTCTTCGGACATCGCCCGCCCAGCAAGTCAGAGCCGGTGTGGAGGCCTGTTGGGTCTGTCTAGGCCGTAGAGCCTGGGCCTGGAGATTCCAAAATGCCTGCTTGTCAGAAGGAGAGGAATCCCATCCGGAGAGCTTGCTGACATCTCGGAGCATCCAAGAGTGGACCCATCTATCAACTTCCATACGGTTGTCTGAGGGACCGGAGACTACGGTTGGTGGAGAGATCGTGTGTGGGAGCACCAGCAACGGAACCAGCCGAACGGACTAGGCCTGGTCGGGTGAGAGGGCACTTGCCCAGGACTCTTAACTGTTTAGAAGGCCAGCGGTTCTCTGTTTAGGGCCCACCACCATCAGAGCAGTGCGTTGCGCACCAGGGAACACTGTGCTGCGCAGTAACTGCGTAGTTAAAGCATGGCATTTAATTACCAGTGACTTCATGCCCAGAAGTATTGCGGGAGTTCAGCTGATCTTTCTTTTTGGGTATCCCTTGGATTACAAATATTACGTGCACCAACGTTTGCTAGCAAAGATCCCTTCTATTGGAGTAACTGTACATTAACATTAGTCAGGCCTGACTGGAACTCACAGTAACTGTATCGGGCGCCATATTGCCCACCGAGGGGGAGCTTGGGAGTATAGTTTATTCAAAGACATTTAGTGTGAAATAAGATTCTGTTATATCCTTGTACATCTATATGTTTATAACTTTGGCTTTTGCAGGGCTCTGCATAAGTGTATTGCATATTTGTTTAACCTGTCATTTCGTATACAGTAAAGTATTTTGTGATTGAGCAAACACGTTGTATGGAGTTTTAACTGTTACAGGGAGACGGCCAACAATTTTGAACTGTGACTGTATATCTTATTGCGGTATTGTGGTTCCTATCACTAGTGGGTCCCACAATCCCATTTGTTTGACAGCTGTGCCAGTGGAGGGATAGAGTCAGTTTCTGGGGGATGACAGCAGTATGGTACAGGCCCAAAACAATACCAGCAGCTCTCTTAACGCAAAAAATAAAAACCACAGAGGTAATCAAATACCACCAAAAGAAAGCTCTATTTGTGGGGAAAAAAGGACGATAATTTTGTTTATGAGCCACGTCGCATGACCGCGCAATTGTCAGTTAAAGCGACGCAGTGCAGAACCGCAAAAAGTGGTCCGTCATTTGGCAGCCAAATGGTCCAGGCCTGAAGTGGTTAAAGCCTCAGAGATCCGCGTTAAAAGCAGTTCACAGCCACAGTGTAGGAAAGGTTCCATCCGCTGGTAATATCTATCATTTGGCGTGCAGTACTGGGGTCCACCAGCAGGTGTCTCCTGGCAGTTTGGAACTGTCAGGGGAGATTATACCTGCTGGTGTTATGTCATCTTTGGACCGCAGTACTGGCGTCCACCAGCGGATGGATCCTGGCAGTGTGGTGCATATTTTACCTTCTGCAACCAGGCGTCACCTGAGGTTGTTAGCAGGTAATAGTATAAATACCTGGCAAGTGCACACACACACTGCCCTGGTATCGTGCTCCCTGACCTGCAGCCTGTTTACCTGAACCCTGATTCCTGATTCCTGTATCCTGAACCCGTTGTATCTGTTCCTGCATCCCTGGATCCTTGCCCTGCAGCCTGATTCCTTTCTTCTTGTCCCTGTCTGTCTACTCCTGGCCCCCCATCTGCTGATCTCCTGTTAATGATCCTGGCCTGGCTTGACTACGATTCTGATTCTCCCTTTTGCTACATATGCTGGTTGGTTACTGTCACTGTTTTGGTTGTTTGGTTTGTTCACTTGTTGTAATGGTGGTGTATTCACATTTATATGTAATTACCTTAAATAAACGTACTTACTTTTACCTACAGTATTTCTGTTTGCGGTTTCCTCTGTTGCAGTCAACATAGTTCTGCTCACTCCTGATACATGACACACAGTTACCGATTATGGAGATATAAAAAGGAGAAGTTTTTTGGTGCAGTAAGCCTCTATAACATTTATTAGTAGGATAATTGCACTTACAATTCAGCAGGAATGTAACAGCGTATCAAACACAATTCAGGCTCTGAGCACCGCCGTGAGTCCCGGCTGCATGTGTACCCAATGACGTCACCTAATCAGCTTCATCTGCCATGTCTTCAAAGAAGGAAGAATTATTTATGCAGAGATAATTTATGCACAAGTGTTGTAGTTTTACTGTAATTAGTGATATTTATTGTGTCCTTAAGTGTTTTGTTTGTTTTTTATTTAAAGGGGCATGCTTGATCTTTATTTCTATTATATTCTGTATATTGAGTCAGGTGTTTAGACTTGAAAATGTGCTGCTGCTGTTGGTCGTCAGTGCATACATTTTTACATCTATTTTATATATCCAATTACAGCTGTCAGAGGTCCCATCATTAAACTAAAAATCAAGGGGCAATGGAGACAACTTTGACGGGTTCCGTTCATTATGGAGAAGCTATCTGACAGGGTGTTAGAGGAGTACACATGAGCTGTAGGGGTATTATACAATGCTTGGATTGCCAAGAATGCAAAGCCCATAATACCGAATTTCTGTAGTATAGCCTGCATGTAACTCCAGTGCACCCTATTGCATGCCTTTTCGGCATCCAGAGGTACAAAAACTGCTGGAAATTTCCAAGATTCTTCCATTTTAATAAGCTTAGGCATTCTCCTTGTGCTCTCAGGTGTCTGTCTCCCTGATACAAAACCCACATGATCAGCCCCTATAAGAGAAGGTGTTACCACTGCCAGTCCATAAGCAAGATTGTTTGTATATATTTTTAAATCTGTATTGAGATGGGCCTAAGGCTCCCTGTACACAGAAGCTGATAAACAGCAGTTTTGTGGCATTTTGGCGTTTTTTTTAAAAAGCCCATTAACTGCACTCTATGTTAGCCTATGTGTTCATGTACACATAGCGTTTTTTAGCGTTAATGAGCAGTGGAGTTAATGGGCTTTTTTCTGAACGCAAGAAATTTGCGTTCAAAGTGCCGTTTTTCGGCAGTAAAAAACGCAAAACGCTGAACAACGCTAATAAACGCTGAAAACGCTCAAAAACGCTGGGCGCCAGCGTTTTTTAGCGTTTTTTGATCCATTGTAAAAAAAAGAAAGAAAAAAAAGCTAAAAAACGCTACACTGAAAAATACTAATAAACGCTAGTAAAAAACGCTGATAAAAGCTATATTTTAAAGCAGCTTTTTCTGCCAGAAATCTGGCGTTCAAAACAACCGTTTTTGAGCTTCTGTGTACATGGAGCCTAAAAGTTTGGGGAAAAGTAGGTTCCTTTCCAGGCTTCCAGGTAGCATAATCATTTTTGTTTGGAGCATTTCCAAAGGAAAGGAAGAGGAGGATGTGGCTGCATTAAACACTTGTGTCAAATGGGGTGTTAGGATTTCAGCAAAGTATTTATAAAACTGAGCTGAGAAGCCATCCGCCCCCAGTGACTTATTGTTAGACAAGTTTTTGATGACTTTAGCTATGTCTCTTTCCTTGATAGAAGCATTTAAAGGAGTCCAATCAGTGGCGGTTGGTGCTTAATTTTTTTGGGGGGGGCAGCAAAAAATTGAACCGAGTCACCAATCGGTCGGTCGGTCAATTGATTGATTAAACCCCCCCGGTCACTCAGTCGATCGGCGAACAAACCCCCCAGCCCCGCACTTACCCATCCAGGTCGCAGGCATCTTCGGCGGCTTCCACCTGTGTCTCATCCTCTGCAGTTTCCCCCCTGCTTCTGCTCCCTGCCAATATGGTCGCTTCTCCTCTCAGGCCAATCGGGTCTTAAGACTAGCTTCCTGATTGGCCGGGAGGAAAAGCAGGAAGACAATAGCGAATATTAATTCGCTATTGTCACACAACTGGGTGGGCTCAGGGCACAGTGCTCTGCGCTCCGAGCCCTCCCTTTTTGAAGCCAATTAGAGCCTTAAGCCTTGTACACACGATCGGATTTTCCGCAGACAAAGCCTCAGACTTTTGTCCGAAGGGCGTTGGCCAAAACGTGTCTTGCATACAAATGGCACACAATTGTCGGCTAACAAACACAAACGCAGTTACATACTATGTAGTTTTTTAGCTCTTTAGCGCCACCCTTGGGCACCTTCTGCTAATATTGTGTTTGATGAGAATTGCTTCCGAGCATGCGTGTTTTTTTGTACTTTTGTCCGACGGAAAATTCGACAACAGACCGTTGTTCGCGGAAAATTTTAAAGCCTGACATCCAACATTTGTCCGCGGAAAATCCGACAATTGTCCGATGGAGCATACAAACGGTCAGATTTCCGCAAACAGCCTGTCATCACACAATTCCCATCAGAAAATTTGATCATGTGTACGAGGCTTAAGGATCTAATCATGTGCTCAAAAAAAAACATTGAATCCATGCATCCGGTGCCCTGCATGTAGATTAGGGACGGGGGGCATGGATTAGGGGGCGGTGCCCCTAATGGAGCAGCCACCACTGATTCCAACAGTTGGGCATCTATTAAACTATAGAAACACAAGAAGAGATGTAGCGGGTATTGAAAGCCTGACTGTAGACAAGCCAGAAGAATGGTTGTGGTACCAAACATAACATGAAATTAAATAGAAAATAGAACAAGTACAGAACATAAATCTTATATAAAGAGTATACATTTCATATAAAGTGCATAGATTCAAAATAAAAGTCCAAAAGTGCAATCCTTCAGACCTCTTCTATAAACATACACTTTTGGACTTTTATTTTTCATTTATGCACTTTATATGAAATTTATGTATGTAATAAGATTTATGCATTTTATATGCTGTTAATGCACTATTGATTTAACTTCATTGTTTTGGGAGTATTCACATGAATGTGTTATTGTGAGTGATTTACAAATTCACTAGGGACAGCGCACTTTAATAAATAATTCATAGGCTGCTTCATATGTTTAAGCAGATAGGTGGTGAGGTTCAGCAGTCCCTTAATTTATGAATTTATTAATGTATTATTTTAGTTATATGTTGTATGGAAAGGATTGATGGGTATTGGTAATTGGTAAATTTGATTTAATCTATGTATTTATTCATTCATACACTTAAATTGCGAGCACACAAATATTATTTGGGTTTCTAAAGTGGAGAACATAATTTTATTTAAAAAAACAGGTAAAAAGTACTATGAGTGGTAAAAGTTGTATATTCCTTGGGGGGGGGGGGGGGGGGTAATTGCCCAAAGTGCATCTCTTGGAGGCTCTCCATCCAAAAATGTAACATGCACTAAGTAGGAAGTAGATGTATTCTACTGCTGTAGAAATATGGTTCGAGTGAAAAATACTCAACCCGGAATGTGTGAGGCGATGATGAGCCATCTGGGTCCAGCAAGGGGCCCCATTTCTTGAACAGCCGCATACTGTCTTCCACAGAGAAGATAGCTACGAGTTCCCGTTTTGGTACAGGAGGAAGCAGAGCGTTAATAAATTGTTGCACATAATGCCTCAGATCTGCAGATGGGACAGTTTTAGGAACTCCTCTCCATTTTAAATTGTTTCCAGGGGCTCTGTCTGCAAGTTTCAGTTTAGGATGTTTCAAATCTTCCTCCACATTATTATGGGCATCAACAAGCAGTCCATCTTGTTCTCCACATGGTGTACTCTGTCACCTATGGTGGTAACTTCAGATTGTATTTCAGTAACAAATGACTGCATATCTTTCTGCAGCGTGCCTCTAATAAAGCCCTGTACACACGATCGGTTTTACCGATGAAAACAGTCCGATGGACTTTTTTCCACGGACAAACCGATCGTGTATGGGCCCCATCTGTCTTTTTTCCATCAATGTTAAAAAATAGAACATGTTTTAAATTTATCCGATGGAAAAAAAACGATAGCAATTTACTATCGTCTGTGGGGAACTCCATCGGATAAAAAACCCACGCATGCTCAGAATCAAGTTGACGCATGCTCAGAAGCATAGAACTTAATTTTTCTTGGCTCGTCTGAGTGTTTTACGTCACAGCGTTTGGGACGATCGTTTTTTTGACTGATGGTGTGTAGGCAAGACTGATGGAAGTCAGCTTCATCGGATTTCCGATGGAAAAATCCATCGGTTTAAAATCCATAGGAAATCCGATCGTGTGTACAGTACTTAAGAGTAACCAACATGTTGTTGAGTGTAGTATCAAGTATAGGTTGCCCTGATGTAGGAAAATCATATATGGTGTCAGTATATTCCCTGTTCTCCAGGGATTCATCCCCAAAAAGATGCTCTCCTGTAAGCTGCGAGACAATGTGGCTTTGCTTTCTGAGGGCTTTTGAATGATGACTCACCATGAGATGACCGTCACTGTTTGATGAGAAAAGCGCTATGGGGAACTGCTGTGTCCAGAGGATCTGTTTGTGGTGGTGTCATCTTGGAGAGGAGCAGCGCCCGATGGCACAAAGAATTTGGTCAGTTTGCGCAGCACATCTGTTGTCTTTCATTGACCATGCTGATCGGCGGTGGCTGCAGGATTCAGTGATTTTGTCTGTGCTTGTTAACCACTTAACGACCGCTCACTGTATATATAACGTCGGCAGAATGGCACCGACAGGCACAATCACGTAGAGCATACGTGATTGCCTTTGTATAGTTGGGGGGTCCAATCGGACCCCCCTCCTATACAGTGAGCGGTGGCTAAGTTTCCGGAAGCGTTCCGGGATGAGGGGGCAGCCATTCGTTTCCGGCCACCCCCTCACGATCGCTCCCGGTGAATGAAAATGCCCCCTCTGTCTGTGTCAGACAGAGGAAGCAGGAGGAAGTGATGTCATCTCTGGTGCGGTGCTCACATATACCGAGCGCCGTACAAGAGAAGACATCAGGTCAGTGCACACAACACTACACTGACACCAGGACACATAGGGACATAAATCGCCCCCCCAGGCCCCCCCAGACACCCCAGATCACCCCCAGATCACCCCCCAGATCAGCCCCCAGTCACAGTGTCACTGATTGCAGTGACCATTTATTTAGTGATCACGGCAATCAGTGACATTTGTGACTGTAAAAGTGTCAGTACATTCAGTTTTAGGTCCAGTGTAGCCCCCTAATAAAGGTTTAACCCCCTGATCACCCCCCAGATAACCCTTTCACCCCCTATCACCACTGTCGCTAAGCGATCGTTTTTCTAAACGCTGTCTTAGTGTCGGTGATGCAGATCGGTAGCCGGTAATTTTTTTTAGGTTCGCCGCAGGTTTTTATAGCGTCAGGTACCCCAATATATTATCTAATAAAGGTTTAACCCCCTTGATCACCCCCCAGGTAACCCTTTCACCCCCTATCACCACTGTCGCTAAGCGATCGTTTTTCTAAACGCTGTCTTAGTGTCGGTGATGCAGATCGGTAGCCAGTCATTTTTTTTAGGTTTGCCGCATGTTTTTATAGCGTCAGGTACCCCAATATATTATCTAGTAAAGGTTTAACCCCCTTGATCGCCCCCCAGGTAACCCTTTCACCCCCTATCACCACTGTCGCTAAGCAATCGTTTTTCTGATCGCTGTCTTAGTGTCGGTGATGCAGATCGGTAGCCAGTAATTTTTTTTAGGTTCGCCGCAGGTTTTTATAGCGTCAGGTACCCCCATATATTATCTAATAAAGGTTTTAACCCCCTGATTGCCCCTAGTTAACCCTTTCACCAGTGATATAAATGTTACGGGTGACGCTGGTTAGTTAGTTTGCTTTTTATAGTGTCAGGGCACCCGCTGTATATAACCCAATAAAGGTTTAACCCCCTGATCACCCGGCGGGTGATATCAATTAGGTTTTAGCGTCAGAGAGGGTCTGCGTCACACCCCAGGCAGCGTCAGGTTAGTGCCAGTAACGCTAACACCCACGCGTGAAGCATACACCCCCCTTAGTGGTATAGTATCTGAACAGATCAATATCTGATCTGATCAGATCTATACTAGTGTCCCCAGCAGTTTAGGGTTCCCAAAAACGCAGTGTTAGCGGGATCAGCCCAGATACCTGCTGGCACCTGCGTTTTGCCCCTCCGTCCAGCCCAGGCCACCCAAGTGCAGTATCGATCGATCACTGTCACTTACAAAACAAAAACACACATAACTGCAGCGTTCGCAGAGACAGGCCTGATCCCTGCGACTCCAGTGCTGTAGGAGGTGATTTCACCACCACAGTTAAAAAAAAAGCAAATATGCCGAAGCATTGGGGCAGCAAGGGCGGAGGAGCGATTTTGCTCCTAATGCCGCGTACATACGGTCGAAATTCCGACGGAGGCTTGCCCGTGGAAAAGTCCGACCATGTGTGTGCGGCATAACTTTTTTGCGGGAGGATGCCCCCATGCTTCGGCATATATAAATGGTGCGTGTATGCCCATCATTGAAAGTGGGTGGATGAAGGGCGGTATTCTAATGGTGGGCATACCCACCGATCAATCTCTTTTTTCGTTCAGCCAACTGGCTGCATGATAAAAAAAAGATTACAATACATGTCCAACAAGGACCAGCAACGTACTGGTATGTTGCTGGATTTTGAATGTTTATACCAGAATGATGCCTGCGGGTTTAAGTATCATCTTGATATCATTCTTTTCAGCCTGCGGCCGGCTTTCATGTAAAAGCAATCCTAGCGGCTAATTAGCCTCTGGACTGCTTTTACAAGCAGTGGGAGGGAATGCCCCCCCCCCCGGATATAAAAAGCACCTTTGGGAAATTGGGAAAGCATTTTATCACACCGATCTTGGTGTGATCAGATGCTTTGAGGGCTGAGGAAAAATCTAGGTTCTAGAAGACTAGGTTCTAGGTTCTAGGTTCTAGGTTCTAGTTTTTTCAAAAAAAGAGCACCTGTCACTACCTATTGCTATCATAGGGGATATTTACATTCCCTGAGATAACAATAAAAATGATATAAAAAAAAATACTTGGAAGGAACAATTTAAAAATAAAATAAAAAAGCAAAATTAATAATAAAAAAAAAAGGAAAAAAAAAAGCACCCCTGTCCTGCCCTGCTCTTGCCCAATGGCGAACGCAAGCGTCGGTCTGGTGTCATATGTAAACAGCAATTGCACCATGCATGTGAGGTATCACCGCGAAGGTCAGATCGAGTGCAGTCATTTTAGCAGTAGACCTCCTCTGTAAATCTACTGGGGTAACCTGTAAAGGCTTTTAAATGCTTTTAAAAATGTATGTAGTTTGTCGCCAATGCGCGTTTGTGCGAAATTTTAAAGCATGTCGTATTTGGTATCTATGTACTCGGCCTAAGATCACCTTTTTTATTTCATCAAACATTTGGGCAATATAGTGTGTTTTAGTGCATTAAAATTAAAAAAGTGTATTTTTTAACCCAAAAAATGCGTTTGAAAAATCGCTGCACAAATACTGTGTAGAAAAAAAAATGCAACACCCACCATTTTAATCTGTAGGGCCTTTGCTTTAAAAATATATATAATGTTTGGGGGTTCAACATAATTTTCTTGCAAAAAAAAAAATGTTTTCATGTAAACAAAAAGTGTCAAAAAGGGCTTTGTCTTCAAGTGGTTAGAAGAGTGGATGTAAGCTTCCTAATGTTGTGTATAAAATGCCAGAACAGTTCAAAACCCCCCCAAATGACCCCATTTTGGAAAGTAGACACCCCAAGCTATATACTGAGAGGCATGTCGAGTCCATGGAATATTTTATATGTTGACACAAGTTGTGGAAAAACGACATTTTTTTTTTTTTGCACAAAGTTGTCACTAAATGATATATTGCTCAAACATGCCATGGGCATATGTGGAATTACACCCCAAAATACATTCTGTTGCTTCTCCTGAGTACGGGGATACCACATGTGTGAGACTTTTTGGGAGCCTAGCCACGTACGGGACCCCAAAAACCAAGCACCGCCTTCAGGCTTTCTAAGGGTGTAAATTTTTGATTTCACTTCTCACTGCCTATCACAGTTTCGGAGGCCATGGAATGCCCAGATGGCACAAAACCCCCCCAAATGACCCCATTTTGGAAAGTAGACACCCCAAGCTATTTGCTGAGAGGTATTGTGAGTATTTTGCAGATCTCGCTTTTTGTCACAAAGTTTTGAAAATTGAAAAAAATATATATTGTGAGGGGGTTAGCTCGGCAGCGGGTGTGTGTGACCCCCGGGATGGGCTCCCCACACAAAACAGGCCCAGCAAACGGAGGTTGTGGTTTTCAAAATCAAAAAGGTGCGGTTTATTTTCTATTTACAGTGACAAAACACAGCAAAGCAAAAGAAACATAAACAAAATAAATCCTGGTCAAGTTGACCTCTGACTAAACATACAGGTTTCCTAACTAACAACTGGGATCAGCCTAGGGCTGTCCTAGTCCCTAAGTCCCTGGTTTTAAATGTCCAAGCAAATAGCCACACAGGCTTTGTCTCACCGCACAGGGGTTCACTCTCCCTAGACAGTCCACACAGGTCTGGTTCCAGGCATGAGCTAACCCCTAATGAAGCTGGGAGTTCTTATAGAGGCCTAAATGAGCTGACAAGCTTCAGCTGGTCTCATCAACTCCCTGTCTGCACGACGCCCAGCACTCTCCCTAGAGGTATGAGTCATCCATGAGCCCACTAGCCTTAGCTGGGCTTATACAACTCTCCACCTAGTTGTATAAGTCGGCGTAAAGCCTGAATCTGGGCGAAATATATCTACCCCCCTGGATGCAACCAGGTGACTTTACCTTCCTGCTGTCACATACCCCCCCCTCTTGTTTTAACCTCGGGGTTGGAACACCAGCAATCAGGCATTCATGTACTCGAGACAAAGCATCCACATTCCCCATTTGAACGCCAGGGCGATGCTTTACTGTGAAGTTGAATTCCTGGAGGGCCAGGAACCACCTATTCACTCTTCTATTTGTTTCCTTGTTTTGAGCCATCCATTTTAACGGAGCGTGATCCGTAACCATGTCAAAGTGCCTACCTAGCAGGTAGTACCGAAGGGAATCTAGAGCCCACTTCACCGCTAAACACTCCTTTTCAACGGTGGCGTAATTTACCTCATGGGACTTCAACTTCCTGCTGAGGTAAATGACTGGGTGCTCTTCCCCGTTCCAGACCTGGGACAATACTGCTCCTAACCCCACATCTGACGCATCACTTTGTACGACAAAGTCTTTAGAGAAGTCGGGTGAGTACAACACTGGCTGGCTACATAAGGCTTGTTTCAAGAATTGGAATGCTGCCTCAGCCTCGGGGGTCCATTTAATCATGACCGACCCTTTCCCCTTCGTCAGGTTGGTTAGGGGCACAGCCTTAGAAGCAAAGTGGGGAATGAATCGCCGATAATACCCAGCGATTCCTAGAAAGGCTCGTACCTGCTTCTTGCTGTTGGGACGTGGCCAACTCTGGATGGCCTCGACTTTGTTGAGTTGGGGTTTTATTACTCCCCTCCCAATGGTGTACCCAAGATATTTGGCCTCCTCCTGCCCAATGGTACACTTCTTGGGGTTAGCCGTAAACCCCGCTTCCCGAACAGAGTCCAGGACTGCTTGCACTTTTGGCAGATGTGAGGCCCAATCTGTGCTATGGACAATTACGTCATCCAGGTAAGCCGCAGCATACTTCCGATGGGGCCTCAGCATCTGGTCCATTTTCCGCTGGAATGTGGCTGGCGCATTCTGTAACCCGAACGGCATTCTTTTATATTGGAACGCCCCGTCTGGGGTTACAAATGCGGTTTTCTCTTTGGCCGACTTGGCCAGGGGGATTTGCCAATACCCTTTTGTGAGGTCAAGAGTCGTCATGTATCGGGCTGTTCCCAGCCGGTCGATCAACTCATCTATACGTGGCATGGGGTAGGTGTCAAATTTTGTAACTTTGTTCAACTGACGAAAATCGTTACAAAATCGCCAACTCCCATCCGGTTTAGGCACCAACACGATGGGACTAGACCAATCACTTTGGGACTCCTCTATCACCCCTAAGTTCAGCATTTTCTGTACTTCCTCCCGTATTGCCTCCCGTCGGGCCTCTGGGATCCGATAGGGTTTTAACTTCACCCTTTCACCGGGCGGGGTAATGATGTCATGCTCTACCCCAGATGTTTGTCCCGGCAGCTCAGAGAATACCTCCTTGTTGCGAAGCACAAACTCCTTAACCTCCTGTTGTTGGGGTTGTGACAAGGTGGCTGCTATTCCAACCTCAGGAATCATGCAACCAGTTTGAGCTGGTGACCAAGTGTCTGCGACTAGGGACTCTCTATCCCTCCAGGCTTTCAACAGATTAACGTGATAGATCTGTTCGGGCTTTCGCCTTCCTGGTTGTCTGACCTTGTTATTCACTTCGCTCACTTTTTCCATTATCTCGTAGGGGCCTTGCCATTTGGCAAGGAATTTACTTTCAACCGTAGGGACAAGTACCCGTATCCTATCCCCCGGGGAAAAGGTACGGGTCTTGGCTCCACGGTTGTACACTCTCTGCTGTGCTAACTGCGCTTGGGCCAAATGTTCCTTCACGATGGGCATTACCTGTGCAATTCGGTCTTGCATCAGGGCGACATGCTCAATCACACTCCTGTGGGGAGAACTCTCACTTTCCCAAGTTTCCTTGGCAATATCCAACAGCCCTCTTGGGTGTCTCCCATACAGTAACTCAAAGGGGGAGAATCCCGTAGAGGATTGGGGCACCTCCCTAATAGCAAACATCAGATAAGGAAGTAGACAGTCCCAATCCTTTCCATCTCTATCCACCACTTTCTTCAACATTTGTTTTAGGGTTTTGTTGAATCTTTCAACCAGCCCATCGGTTTGGGGGTGATACACAGATGTACGTAATTGCGTCACTTTGAATAATTTACACAGCTCCTTCATAACCCGGGACATAAAGGGTGTACCTTGGTCCGTAAGCAGTTCTTTACAAATACCCACCCGGCTAAACACAAGAGATAGCTCTTTGGCTATGGTTTTGGCCGAGGTATTTCGGAGAGGGATCGCTTCTGGATAACGGGTGGCATAGTCCATTATAACTAATATGTACTGGTGCCCCCTAGCGGACTTGATTATAGGACCTACCAAATCCATGGCGATCCTCTCAAACGGGACCTCAATGATGGGTAGAGGGACCAGCGGGCTACGGAAATGTGGCATCGGGGCCGACCTCTGACACACAGGGCAGGAGGAACAATAATTTTCTACGTCCTTCATCACCCCCGGCCAATAGAATCTCTGTAATACCCTCTCTCGGGTTTTCTCTGTCCCCAGATGACCTCCAAGAATGTGCCCATGGGCCAACTCCAACACCAACTTCCTGTAAGGTTTGGGCACCACAAGCTGCTCAACGGTTTCTTCTGCCCTTTTTGCCACCCGATACAGTAGGTCCTTCTCTACGCTGAAGTATGGGTAAGTGCAGGTATTATCTGGGTTCACTAACTCGCCATCTATTTTCACTACGTTTTCCCGTGCCTTTATTAGGGCGGGGTCTTTCAACTGTTCTGTGGCAAAGTTTTCCCTGTGAACCTCAAGATCAGAAAACTCCACAGACGGTAGGTTTTCGTCTGAGGAGGTGGGCTCCTCTCCAGTTTCTTGAGTCTCCCCTGCCAATACTGATAAGGGAAATTCCGGAGAGTCCTCACCACTCTCAGGGGAGTTTTGGCTATCACATTCCTGGTACATAGGGGCACCAGTGAGGGGCTCAGGATCATCCCACAGTTCCCAGAACTTCGGAAAATCCCTTCCCACAATGGCGTCATGCGGTAACTGAGATACTAAGCCCACTGGATGAGAGAGGGTACCTTTGGGGGTCTCGAAACACACTGTAGTCACTGGATACTCTCGGGTGTCCCCATGCACACAAATAACAGCTACCTTGCTATTCCCAGAGACCTCTGTTTTAACTAACTCAGCCTTTATCAGGGTCACAAGGCTACCTGAATCCAGCAATACCACAACATTTCTACCATTAACACACATTTTGCATAAATGTTTCTCAGTTCCTCGAATGGCAGTGCATGCGACTGTCGCACACAGCGACTGACGTCTGCCCATCAGAAAGTCACACTGCATGGGTTCCTCCACAACCGGGCAATTGGCTGCAATATGTCCCGCTTGCCGGCAGCGGTAGCAAACGATCCTTCTTGCCGCCTCTTGAGCCGCTGATTTCCCAGGCTGTTCTCGCCAAACTTGGGGTAGAGCTCCCACCCTCTCACTCTCTCCACCCTCACCCCTTGGAATCCTCTTATCCGCCCCTGGGGATGGTCTGGTCTTAGGGTGGAAAGTCTGAGTGTCTCTGGAAGAGGCCGTCAGGTTCTCTGTAGCCAAGTATTTCTCCACACGATCCACAAGACCATCGGCCGTCTCTGGGTCTCCATGGCTTACCCACTTTTGGATGGCAGTAGGAAGAGCTCTCAAAAACCGATCCATTACAACACGTTCCACAATCTTTGGTGCGGACAAAGTCTCTGGCTGTAGCCACTTTCTGCTCAGGTGAATGAGATCATACATTTGAGACCTGGGGGGTTTTCCAAGCTGGAAAGTCCAGTTATGCACACGCTGAGCCCGGACAGCCTGGGTGACACCCAGCCTTGCCAATATTTCAGCTTTTAGCATCACATAGTCTTTTGCTTGGTTAGGCTCTAGGTCATAGTAAGCTTTCTGCGATTCACCAGTTAACAGAGGAGCCACCAGTCCAGCCCACTGCTCCTCAGGCCACTTTTCTCTTTCAGCGGTCCTTTCAAATGTGGTCAAAAATACCTCTGGATCATCCTCTCCAGTCATTTTTGTCAATAAACGACTCACCCCAAAGGACGCGGTATTAGTGGGACGGCTTTCCTCACTGGTCTGCGGACGTTGCTGCATTACTGCTTCCATCTGTTGTTGTAGTCTCTGCTCTTGCTTCTGCAACAGGTCTATGAAGCGGGCCTCAGATTGCTGCTGGGCTCGTTGCTGAGCCTCCAGACTCTGTTGCAAAGTTGCGTTTGTCTGCTGCTGGGCTGCAAGGCTCTGTTGATGAGCTTGCTGCTGGGCTGCGAAGTTCTGTTGTTGAGCTGCAAGGCTCTGTTGATGAGCTGCAAGGCTCTTTTGCAAACCTGCATTTGTCTGCTGTTGATTGGCATTTGCTAGAGCCAGCTGCTTCAGTATCTCCTCCATGCTGGCTTAAAAAAAACTGCCACTGGTTCTCCACCAACTGTGAGGGGGGTTAGCTCGGCAGCGGGTGTGTGTGACCCCCGGGATGGGCTCCCCACACAAAACAGGCCCAGCAAACGGAGGTTGTGGTTTTGAAAATCAAAAAGGTGCGGTTTATTTTCTATTTACAGTGACAAAACACAGCAAAGCAAAAGAAACATAAACAAAATAAATCCTGGTCAAGTTGACCTCTGACTAAACATACAGGTTTCCTAACTAACAACTGGGATCAGCCTAGGGCTGTCCTAGTCCCTAAGTCCCTGGTTTTAAATGTCCAAGCAAATAGCCACACAGGCTTTGTCTCACCGCACAGGGGTTCACTCTCCCTAGACAGTCCACACAGGTCTGGTTCCAGGCATGAGCTAACCCCTAATGAAGCTGGGAGTTCTTATAGAGGCCTAAATGAGCTGACAAGCTTCAGCTGGTCTCATCAACTCCCTGTCTGCACGACGCCCAGCACTCTCCCTAGAGGTATGAGTCATCCATGAGCCCACTAGCCTTAGCTGGGCTTATACAACTCTCCACCTAGTTGTATAAGTCGGCGTAAAGCCTGAATCTGGGCGAAATATATCTACCCCCCTGGATGCAACCAGGTGACTTTACCTTCCTGCTGTCACAATATATATATATATATTTTCTTTCTTCATTTTCAAAAACAAATGAGAGCTGTAAAATACTCGCCATGCCTCTCAGCAAATAGCTTGGGGTGTCTATATTCCAAAATGGGGTCATTTGGGGGGGGTTTGTGCTATTTTGGCATTTTATGGCCTTCGAAACTGTGATAGGTAGTGAGGAGTGAAATCAAAAATTTGTGCCTAGAAATCCTGAAGGCGGTGCTTGGTTTTCAGGGTCCCGCACGCGGCTAGGCTCCTAAAAAGTCCCACACATGTGGTATCCCCGTACTCAGGAGAAGCAGAAAAATTTATTTTGGGGTGTAATTCCACATATAACCATGGCATGTGTGAGCAATATATCATTTAGTGACAACTTTTTGTCATTTTTTTTTTTGTCATTATTCAATCACTTGGGACAAAAAAAATATATTCAATGGGCTCAACAGGCCTCTCAGCAATTTCCTTGGGGTGTCTACTTTCTAAAATTGGGTCATTTGGGGGGTTTTGTGCTATTTTGGCATTTTATGGCCTTCGAAACTGTGATAGGTAGTGAGGAGTGAAATCAAAAATTTGCGCCCTTAGAAATCCTGAAGGCGGTGCTTGGTTTCCGGGGTCCCGTACGCGGCTAGGCTCCCAAAAAGTCCCACACATGTGGTATCCCCGTACTCAGGAAAAGCAGCAAAATGTATTTTGGGGTGCAATTCCACATATAACCATGGCATGTGTGAGCAATATATCATTTAGTGACAACTTTTTGTAATTTTTTTTTTTTTTTTAGTCATTATTCAATCACTTAAGACAAAAAAAAAATTCAATGGGCTCAACATGCCTCTCAGCAATTTCCTTGGGGTGTCTACTTTCCAAAATGGGGTCATTTGGGGGGGTTTTGTACTGCCCTGTCATTTTAGCACCTCAAGAAATGAGATAGGCAGTCATAAATTTAAAGCTGTGTAAATTTCAGAAAATGTACCCTAGTTTGTAAACTCTATAACTTTTGCGCAAACCAATAAATATACGCTTATTGACATGTTTTTTATTAAAAACATGTGGCTGAATACATTTTGGCCTAAATGTATGACTAAAATTGAGTTTATTCGATTTTTCTTATAACAAAAATTAGAAAATATCATTTTTTTTCAACATTTTCGGTCTTTTTCCGTTTATATCGCAAAAAATAAAAATCGCAGAGGCAATCAAATACCATTAAAAGAAAGCTCTATTTGTGGGAAGAAAAGGACGCAAATTTCGTTTGGGTACAACATTGCATGTCCGCACAATTTACAGTTAAAGCAGCGCAGTGCAAAATTCTGAATTCACCTCTGGTCCTTTAGCTACCAAATGGTCCGGGGCTTAAGTGGTTAATGTTTCCCCGTGTCGTTGTGATCAGTGTCTGCTGAGTGTGTGCACCGGAACTCCTTCACCACGCGACCATCTTGTCCGGCAGCTGACCATGCCCCCCATTTAATGACACATGAGAGCAAAACTCTAATATGCTGCTCAATAATAACCAAGAAGTAATAAAGTTGCATTGGGAATTTAATTCATAAAGTGACTCTGTAATTAGGGTAAATAAAAATTCTTAGATAGACACACTCTATGAAAAATAACGAATACAATGCCCTAGTTCAGCAATTAATGATATATCAGCAGGCAGAATAAACCCCAGTTTCCAGCAGGACACTAGGAATCCAGCATATTGGTGTCATCTACCTGGTTGGAGGCCAAAATTCCGAGAGGGCTTCCCTTGCGGCTAAGTGAAGAACACCCCTGGAGGTGGTACAGGGAATGCAGTGCCCAAAGAAGCATGGGTTGCCAGTTGTAGTAGTCTGCAGAGCTGAGCACCGGATGGTAGCAGGAACAAGCAGGATGCACTGCAGGGCAGGTGTCCTTAGCAGTTCCGGGCATACTTGGCAGCAGGCTTAACAGGAAGCAGAACCAGAAGACCAGAGGTCATACACCATGGATCAGTCAGTTGCAGAGGCAGGTAGCGATAGCCAGAACAAGCCAAAGTCATACACAGGCAGGCAGATAATAGCAGAATCGGTAAGCCAAGCCGAGATCAAACACAGTGGATTAAGCAGAAGCAAAATCAGTAGTTCAAGCCAGGGGTCAGAGACAGAAATCAAGATGAGCAGGTCCAAAGGCAAGCTGGGTCTGTAACAGGAAGTCCAAGATCAGGATACACAAGGCACCGGAACACAGGGGGTTGATGTTAATCCAGCAATTTGTGAGAGGAGCTGCTGTCGGTATATAGGCCAGTGAATGCTGGCAATTAGCACGCTGTGCGTGCGCTGATGTGCCATCACGCACAAAAATTCGCCATTGCGCACCGTGCGCTAATGCGTTTGCGCAAATTAGCGTGGCCATATTGTATATACTGGAATATTAGACCAGGTCTTCTTGGAATTCTTCCTTGTCAACTGGATGGCGATGATGTTGGATAGTGGTATTGGCTATAGCTCTGGAAAAGAATGAAGATTGGAGTCATCAGTAGTGATGTACCTAGTGCCTGGTGTTTGTATTGGAGGTAAGTTCAAAAACGTAATAAAAGTTTGGGTGCTGCATCTGAGCTCTCATTGAAGTCAAAGGAAGATTAATCCTAGATTGTAAGCTCTAATGAGCAGGGCTCTCTTATTCCCCCTGTATTGAACTGTATTGTAACTGTACTGTCTGCCCTCATTGTTTGCCCCCCCCCCCCCAAAAAAAAAAAAAAAAAACAGCCCGCCACTGTTGGAAGTAGTTGTGTCATGTTTCAAAATACATCTATTTCTCTTAAAACATGCTTTTCCTTTAGGCACTTGACAGAATGCAGGTAAAATCACCAGGTTGCATCCAGGATGGAAGGTATATATGTCCTAAGTTCAGGCTTTATGCCAATTTATACCACTAGGGGGAGTGCGGGGAGTCTTGCAGGGGAAGAGATAATGAGCCCAGCTGAAGTAAGTGGGCTCGTTAAGGCCTCTACAAGAACTCCCAGCATGCTAAGGGAGATGCTCCGACCTGGAACCAGATCTGTGTCAATAGTCTGGGGAGTGTGATCTCTGTGCGGTGAGCCAAAGCCTGTGTGGTTACTGTAATAACTTCAAAAAACAGGGAGCTAGGGACTGGGACAGCACAAGGCTGTACCCAGTTGTTAGTTAGGGACACCAACGTGTGTAGTAAGCGGTCAAGCTGACCAGGATTTCTTTTTGTTTGTTTCTTTTTGTTTTGCTGTTTTTCCCCTGTAAATAGTGTAAATAAACCGCACCTTTTGTTTTTGCAACTACAACCTCTGTCTGCTGTGCCTGTTTTTGTGTGGTGAACCCATCCAGGGGGTCACACACACCCGCTGCCGAGCTAACCCCCTCACAGTTGGTGGAGAACCAGTGGCAGTTTTTTTAAGGCCAGCATGGAGGAGATACTGAAACAGCTGGCTCTAGCAAATGCCAATCAGCAGCAGACAAATGCAGGTTTGCAAAAGAGCCTTGCAGCTCAACAACAGAGCTTTGCAGCCTACCAGCAAGCTTATCAACAGAGCCTTGCAGCCCAGCAGCAAGCTCACCAACAGAGTCTGGAAGCTCAGCAACAAGCCCTGCAGCAATCGGAGGCCCGTTTCATAGACCTGTTGCAGAAGCAAGAGCAGAGACTACAACAAATGGAAACAGTAAAGCAGCAACGTCCGCAGACCAGTGAAGAAAGTCGTTCCACTAATACCGCGTCATTTGGGGTGAGTCGTTTATTGACAAAAATGACTGGAGAGGATGATCCAGAGGTGTTTTTGACCACATTTGAAAGGACTGCTGAAAGAGAAAAGTGGCCTAAGGATCAGTGGGCTGGACTGGTGGCTCCTCTGTTAACTGGTGAATCGCAGACAGCTTACTATGACCTAGAGCCTGACCAAGCAAAAGACTACGTGATGCTAAAAACTGAAATATTGGCACGGCTGGGTGTCACCCTGGCGGTCCGGGCTCAGCGTGTGCATAACTGCACTTTCCGGCTTGGAAAACCCCCCAGGTCTCAAATGTATGATCTCATTCACCTGAGCAGGAAGTGGCTACAGCCAGAGACTTTGTCCGCACCAAAGATTGTGGAATGTGTTGTGATGGATCGTTTCTTGGGAGCTCTTCCTACTGCCATCCAAAAGTGGGTAAGCCATGGAGACTCGAGAAACTGGGGAGGAACCAACATCCTCAGACGAAAACATGCCGTCGGTGGAGTTTTCTGATCTCGAGGTTCACAAGGAAAATTTTGCCACAGAACAGTTAAAAGACCCCACCCTAATAAAAGCACGGGAAAACGTAGTGGAAATAGATGGCGAGTTAGTGAACCCAGATGAGACCTGCACTTACCCATACTTCATAGTGGAAAAGGACCTACTGTATCGGGTGGCTAAAAGGGCAGAAGAAACCATTGAGCAGCTTGTGGTGCCCAAACCTTACAGGAAGTTGGTGTTAGAGTTGGCCCATGGGCACATTCTTGGAGGTCATCTGGGGACAGAGGAAACCCGAGAGAGAGTATTGCAGAGGTTCTATTGGCCTGGGGTCATGAAGGAAACAGAAAATTATTGTTCCTCCTGCCCTGTGTGTCAGAGGTCGGCACCGATGCCACATTTCCGTAACCCACTGGTACCTCTTCCCATCATTGAGGTCCCCTTTGAGAGGATCGCAATGGATTTGGTAGGTCCGATAATGAAGTCCGCTAGGGGGCACCAGTACATCTTGGTTATAATGGACTATGCCACCCGTTATCCGGAAGCGATTCCTCTCCGAAATACCTCGGCCAAAACCATAGCCAAAGAGCTATCTCTTGTTTTTAGCCGTGTGGGTATTTGTAAAGAACTGGTTATGGACCAAGGTACACCCTTTATGTCCCGGGTTATGAAAGAGCTGTGTAAGTTGTTCAAAGTGACACAATTGCGTACATCTGTGTATCACCCCCAAACAGATGGGTTGGTTGAAAGATTCAACAAAACCCTAAAACAAATGTTAAAGAAAGTGGTGGATAGAGATGGAAAGGATTGGGACTGTCTAATTCCCTATTTAATGTTTGCTATTAGGGAGGTACCCCAATCCTCTACGGGTTTCTCACCCTTTGAGTTACTTTATGGGAGACACCCCAGAGGGCTGTTGGATATCGCCAAGGAAACCTGGGAAAGTGAGAGTTCTCCCCACAGGAGTGTGATTGAGCATGTCGCCCTAATGCAAGATAGAATTGCACAGGTAATGCCAATCGTAAAGGAACATTTGGCGCAAGCGCAGTTGGCACAGCAGAGAGTGTACAACCGTGGAGCCAGGACCCGTACCTTTTCCCCGGGGGATAGGGTATTGGTACTTGTCCCTACGGTTGAAAGCAAATTCCTCGCCAAATGGCAAGGCCCCTATGAGATAATGGAAAAAGTGAGCGAAGTGAATTACAAGGTCAGACAACCAAGAAGGCGAAAGCCCGAACAGATCTATCATGTTAATCTGTTGAAAGCCTGGAGGGATAGGGAATCCCTAGTCGTGGAAACTTTGTCACCAGCTCACTCTGATTGCGGGATTCCTGAGGTTGGAATAGCAGTCACCTTGTCAAACCCCCAACAAGAGGAGGTTAAGGAGTTTGTGCTTCGCAACAAGGAGGTTTTCTCTGAGCTGCCGGGACAAACGTCTGGCGTAGAGCATGATAATATTACCCCGCCCGGTGAAAGGGTGAAACTTAAACCCTATCGGATCCCAGAGGCCCGACGGGAGGCAATACGTGAGGAAGTACAGAAAATGCTTAAGTTAGGGGTGATAGAGGAGTCCCAAAGTGATTGGTCAAGTCCCATTGTGTTAGTGCCTAAACCGTATGGGAGCTGGCGATTTTGTAACGATTTTCGACAACTGAACAAAGTTAAAAAATTTGACACCTACCACATGCCACGTATAGATGAGTTGATCGACCGGCTGGGAACAGCCCGATACATGACAACTCTTGATCTCACAAAAGGGTATTGGCAAATTCCCCTGGCCAAGTCGGCCAAGGAGAAAACCGCATTTGTAACCCCAGACGGGGCGTTCCAATATAAAAGAATGCCGTTTGGGTTACAGAATGCGCCGGCCACTTTCCAGCGGAAAATGGACCAGATACTGAGGCCCCATCAGAAGTATGCCGCGGCTTACCTGGATGATGTAATTATCTACAGCAGAGATTGGGCCTCACATCTGCCAAAAGTGCAAGCAGTCCTAAACTCTATCCGGGAAGCTGGGTTTACGGCCAACCCCAAGAAATGTACCATTGGGCAGGAGGAGGCCAAATATCTTGGGTACACCATTGGGAGGGGAGTAATAAAACCCCAAGTCTACAAAGTCAAGGCCATACAGAATTGGCCACGTCCCAACAGCAAGAAGCAGGTACGAGCCTTTCTGGGAATCACTGGTTATTATTGGCGATTCATTCCCCACTTTGCTTCTCAGGCTGTGCCCCTAACCAACCTGACAAAAGGGAAAGAGTCGGTCATGGTTAAATGGACCCCAGAGGCTGAGGCAGCATTCCAATTCTTATAAAAAGCCTTATGTAGCCAGCCAGTGTTGTACTCACCAGACTTCTCTAGGGACTTTGTCGTACAAAGTGATGTATCAGACGTTGGGTTAGGAGCAGTATTGTCCCAGGTCTGGAACGGGGAAGAGCACCCAGTCATTTACCTCAGCAGGAAATTGAAGTCCCATGAGGTAAATTACGCCACGATTGAGAAGGAGTGTTTAGCGGTGAAGTGGGCTCTACATTCCCTTCGGTACTATCTGCTAGGTAGGCACTTTGACATGATTACTGATCACGCTCCTTTAAAGTGGATGGCTCAAAACAAAGAGACAAATAGAAGAGTGAATAGGTGGTTCCTGGCCCTACAGGAATTTAACTTTACGGTAAAGCATCGCCCTGGCGTTCAAATGGGGAATGTGTAAGCTTTGTCTCGAGTACATGCATGCCTGATTGCTTGTGTTCCAACCCCAAGGTTAAAACAAGAGGGGGGGTATGTGACAGAATGCAGGTAAAATCACCAGGTTGCGTCCAGGATGGAAGGTATATATGTCCTAGGTTCAGGCTTTATGCCGATTTATACCACTAGGCGGAGTGCAGGGAGTCTTGCAGGGGAAAAGATAATGAGCCCAGCTGAAGTAAGTGGGCTCTTTGGGGCCTCTACAAGAACTCCCAGCATGCTAAGGGAGATGCTCCGACCTGGAACCAGATCTGTGTCAATAGTCTGGGGAGTGTGATCTCTGTGCGGTGAGCCAAAGCCTGTGTGGTTACTGTAATAACTTCAAAAAACAGGGAGCTAGGGACTGGGACAGCACAAGGCTGTACCCAGTTGTTAGTTAGGGACACCAACGTGTTTAGTTAGCGGTCAAGCTGACCAGGATTTATTTTTGTTTGTTTTTTTTTGTTTTGCTGTTTTTCCCCTGTAAATAGTGTAAATAAACCGCACCTTTTGTTTTTGCAACTACAACCTCTGTCTGCTGTGCCTGTTTTTGTGTGGTGAACCCATCCAGGGGGTCACACACACCCGCTGCCGAGCTAACCCCCTCACACACTGTATTGTAAGACCATGGTTCTGATGTAGGATTTTGACTAGTACTGATTTGATCAATAATTGATTGCTATACATTTTTTACAGCATTCTTATTCTTTTAATTTTTTACATATATACTATAGATTTTTTGGCACAATGGTTGTATTTGTGTTTTTTTCCTGTAGTTTTAACAATGTATTGTACATTGTCAGGTATTTTAGGTAAAACAAATCAAATTTTTTCAATTAGAGTACATCTCAGCACTCTCTCTATAAGTAGCTGAGTGGGTGGAACATTTGTTCCTAAGATGGGGGTAGATGGAAAATTACTAATTATGGATCAGCACCTGTGCTGAATGACGTCTTAGAAAGAAGTTTGATAATATAAATAATTCTATTTGCTAGTTTGATGAATTTATAATATTTAGTACAAGAACAGGGCAATACATCTGAAACAGTTTTTAAAGTCTGAGAAAATTCATTACTATACCTTTCCAGTAATACTAAGAAATTGATATATATCTCAAAATTCATCTTTCTTCAGAAATGTGCATCCAAAAGAATTTGACAGTATTGACATGTCCTGACAGTAGTGATGGGCTTGATGTTCGAGTCAAACGTAAGTTCAACTCGAATATCAGCTGTTTATTTGTTTGTAGAACAAATGAACATATGGGGCACTCGCGGGACGTTCGCCCGTCGCGGAGCGCCCCATAATGCACTGTGAAATTTCAGTGCATTGAAGGCTGCTGATTGGCCAAAGCATGCACCTCACCGGTATGCTTTGTTCAATCACAGTGCAATGTGCTGTAAGAGACATGATTGGCCAAAGGCAGGGTGCCTTTGGCCAATCATGGATCAGGGGCTAAGTCTACGCCCACACTATATAAGGCTGCTTACACAGTGGCCTTGTATAGTGTGAATTAAGAGGGAGATTAGGCAGGGTAGTTAGTTGATTGAGCATGCAGTCAGTGTAGTATATATAATATAGTACAGAGTATATGGTGCAGTCAGTGTAGTATATATAATACAGTGGAGAGTATATAGTGCAGTCAGTGTAGTATATATAAAACAGTGGAGAGTATATAGTGCAGTCAGTGTAGTATATATAATACATTGCAAAGTATATAGTACAGTCAGTGTAGTGTATATAACACAGTGCAGAGTAAACAGTGCAGTCAGTGTAGTATATATAATACAGTGCAAAGAATATAGTGCAGTTAGTTTAGTATACATAATACAGTGGAGAGTATATAGTGCAGTCAGTGTAGTGTATATAACACAGTGCAGAGTATATAATACAGTGTATTGAAGTGGTTAAGGGGACATCTATGACAGAATTCAGAAAAAAATGCTGTGGGATCCCCCCAAAATCCATACCAGGCCCTTTGGGTCTGGCATAGATTTTAAGGGGAACTCCACGCCAAAATTACCCAAAAAAATGGCGTGATGTCCCCCCAAAATCCAAATCAGACCCTTATCTGAGCATGCAGCCTGGCAGGCCAGGAAAGGGGGGGTCGAGCGAGCGCCCCTCCTCCTGCACCATACCAGGCCGCTTGTCCTCAACATGGGGAGGGTGCTTTGGAGCGGCCCCCAAAGCACCTTGACCCAATGTTTGTAAGATATGAGAAAATCATGAACCAATATTCATGATAAGAGTTCTTCTTAATATATATATTGTAATATATATTAGTACAGAATATGTTTCTCTGAAATATAAGTGTAAGCAGGATGTGACTTTGTGGTCAAGCCTGTTCCGAGAAAATGTTCTTATCTTCCTTCTTCTTTAACTGTCAGCCATATGTTTAGATTGACCACAATGATGCCTGATGTTCTTATCTTCCTGTTTAACTGTCAGCCATATGTTTAGATTGACCACAATGATGCCTGATGTTCTTATCTTCCTGTTTCAAATGTCAGACACATGTTTAGATTGACCGCAATGACGCATGATGTTCTTATTTTTAAATGACTACATCTGCAAAAGCCTAAAACCTGTTAGAATCTATTTTTGTATAACTCATGATGTTTTTGCTTATTGCTGATTGGTTTATACGAGGGAGGCAACTTTCCTTGTTATGCATAAAAGGGATATGTTGCCAATAAACCAATATATTCTTGTATATCCATTCCCTGTGTATGGTGTCTTGAATATCCGACCGGTCAGAGAGTTACTACAGATCCTGAGTCTAGCTCGAGCCAAGAGGGTCCAACAGAACCAGAACCTTTCAAATGGTGTCAGAAGTGGGATGCTCCAATTGAACAGGTAAGACCACCCCCTTTAATTATTATTGGGAACAGCAGTCTTGCCTTGTCAATTGGTTCACCATAAAGTAGACTCTCGAGAAAACTACACGTTTTCTGGGACTCTGTTAAGATTGAAAGGTAGATTTAGAATAGATACAGAGGGTCTCGCTAGGTTGGCCAGACCAGGTTATAAGATTGAGAAAGAATCTTAAATTCTTCTCTACATAGGACGGATCTGTGGAAACTCTATATCTAAAGGTGTACACAAAGGGTTACTTTTTAAATGTCAACTGTATATTGTTGTCCTGAATGTAAAACTGGTTTATTGTTTGCTTATAAAGGGAAAACCACTTCATTAGTGGCAATTGTTCCAGGAGGTTATCATGTTAAAATTGGTAAAGGTCCCATGCATAGGGGATCAACACAACATATGTTAAGATTTAATATACATAATTCTTTATCATATAATTCGACACTCGAGGGCCTAAGTGTGGCTGAAGTCCAGTGTCTAATTGTATACCAGAAGAAGGAACATTGGGTTCCCTGTGCATTATCTATAAATATTCATAAATTTGGAGACATATTTCGTCCTTGGAACGAAATTGAAAAAGGCAAAGAGAAAATTACAGAGAGATTTGGTGAAATTGTTTTACGTGATTGTTTATAATGGGTAATCAAGCAGGAAAGGAAGCTGAAGGTAAGAAGCACCAACCCTCTCCAATTGATTACATTAAAGTCATTTTTTGGAAAAATTATACTGATCCTTTTTGGTCACTAGTTCTAAAAAGAGCACACCAATTTGAGGTGTCGGGGTTAAGTGAATATGGACCATGTTCCGAGGAAGAATGGGAGGAAGTGACCAGGATATGTGGCCAACATAAACAGTATAATTATCCCATAAAAGACCTTGACAAAGATTACATGACTAAATGTTGTAAGATTTGGTCAAAAGGTATGAAGGAATATAGAAAGAACTATACAAGTGTAAAAATGGAAAAGAAAGAACGATTAGAAGACGCAATAGGAAGTCCATCAGCTTCCCCTAATTTTTATCAACAAAAACCACCTCCATAAGCTATGGTAAAAGATGAATCCCTTGTCCCAAAGAAAATATACCCCTCGTTAGATCCAAATGTTATAGCAGGAGCATTAATCATAGCTAAACAAAAGGGAACTAATTGGTTACAAGAGGGGGAAGATAGAAGACAGATACAAGAATGTTTAACCACTTGCTTACTGGGCACTTAAACCCCCTTCCTGCCCAGGCCAATTTTCAGCTTTCAGCGCTGTCACGATTTGAATGACAATTAGACATGTGCACACTGAAATATTTTGTTTCAGAATTTCGTTTTCGTCCGAAAAATAAATTTATTTAGTTACTCCCGAAATTCGTTTTTATTTATTTCGTTTTTCGTTAGAAATTGCATTCGTCCGAAAATCTGAATTAATTAAGGTCGAATCTGTCATTGAAGGCTTATGGTGTCTGTCGAATGTTCAAAGAAGATTCGACGGAGCAGTGAAACTGTACGACGCTGCAATCATACATTTCCGGTCGAATGTTCCGCCCACAAGCTATAGAAGAATTCTAATGTTGTATGACTAGTAATAATTATATTTATTCATTACTATTACTAGTCAACCAACATTAGAATTCTTCTATAGCCTATGGGCGGATGCATTTAACCGGAAATGTACGATTGCAGCGTCGTACAGTTTTGCTGCACCGTCGAATCTTCTAACTTTCGATGCTTTGTCGAATCTTCGTCATTCTAGCTATTTTACTGCTCCTCCTCTTTGGTTACAATCAGCCAATAACATTCATCATCAACTTTATTTTTATTTTACAATTCCAGCAGTGATCTTTTCTCTCTGTCGAATCTTTTCTCTCTATAATAACAAATCTTTTCTCTCCTATGTCGAATCTTTTCTCTCCTATGTCGAATCTTTTCTCTCCTATGTCGAATCTTTTCTCTCCTATGTCGAATCTTTTCTCTCCTATGTCGAATCTTTTCTCTCCTATGTCGAATCTTTCTCTCCTATGTCGAATCTTTTCTCTCTATAATGTCGAATCTTTTCTCTCCTATGTAGAATAATCTTGGACTAATAGAGTTAAGGTTAGGCACATTCGACCACAGGTTCGATAGACACAGATTGTTATTGTCAGCGTCACGTCGAATCTCCTATCTATATCGAACTGTTGTAGCAACGAAAACGAAAATAAAGCATTTGTTTATGTCGGATCTTTCGGTTTTCGGATTCTGTGCTTTCGTTTTCGTTTGTTAAAACGATAACGAAAATAGCTGAAATTCGGACGAAAATGCATTCGGACGAAAACGAATGCACATGTCTAATGACGATTGCGCGGTTGCGCGACGTGGCTCCCAAACAAAATTGACGTCCTTTTTTTCCCACAAATAGAGCTTTCTTTTGGTGGTATTTGATCATCTCTGTGGTTTTTATTTTTTGCACTATAAACCAAAAAAGAGCGACGATTTTGAAAAAAAACACAATATTTTTTATTTTTTGCTATAATAATATCCCATTTTTTTTAAAAAAAATATTTTTTTCCTCAGTTTAGTCCGATACGTATTCTTCTACATATTTTTGGTAAAAAAAATCACAATAAGCGTTTATTGATTGGTTTGCGCAAAAGTTATAGCGTCTACAAAATAGGGCATAGTTTTTTTGCATTTTTATTAATATTTTTTTTTTTACTAGTAATGGCGGCGATCAGCGATTTTTATTGTGACTGCGACATTATGGCGGACACATCGGACACTTTTGACACCATTTTGGGACCATTGTAATTTTTACAGCGACCAGTGCTATAAAAATGCACTGGTTACTGTAAAAATGACACTGGCAGTGAAGGGGTTAACACTAGGGGGTGAGTAAGGGGTTAAATGTATTCCCTAGGAGTGATTACTACTGTGTGGGGGAGGGGACTGACTGGGGGAGGTGACCGAGCTGTGTCCCTATGTACAAGGGACACAGCATCGGTCCCTCTCCCTGACAGGACGTGGATCTCTGTGTTTACACACAGAGATCCACGTCCCTGCTCTGTGTACACGCTGATTGCGGGTACCTGGCAGACATCGCGGCCGCCAGGCACGCGCATCGGCATCTCGCGCGCCCCCTAGTGGCCAGAATAGCCAAGGCCGTATAATGACGGCCTCCCGGATTTCTAGATCCACATTGAGGCCGTCATTCGTCAATCGCCCGGGTCTCAAGCAGTTAAGTCAATTAGTAAAGGAGGAAGAACAGTGTATTAAAAAAGAGGAAGATGAAGAAAAAGTGATAGAAGGAGATCGGCGAGAGTTACAGGAACGTAGAAATAGATTAGGAGAAATAAAGGAGATAATACATGGACTTACAAACTCGGGCTACCCAGAAACCAATCTAGTGAAGAAGGCTGATTATATATCTGGAGATGGGTTAAGTAAGGATTTTCAGAGTAGCTTCAGTATGACCCCTCAACACCGGGCACCCACATCATCAGATGATGAAGATGATCTGACAGCTCCAATTAGTCGGGCTTTTCCTTTCATTACAATGGGAGATACACAGGTACAAATACCATTACCATTGGGTACGGTCAAGGAAATTAGGACAGCCCCTAATTCTAGAACAGGATTGTTACCATTTGAAATGCTTATGGGTAGGCCAGCACAGAGGAAACCTGATGAGGGAGAGGAGGTTAATCTTTATTCTTTACAGGAAGAGTACGTGAAACATCTGGTAAGTAGCCTTAGTGAAACAGAGGACAAGGTTGCTGTCACTTTCCCTCCTCTCTCCACAGAGCCTACATATCCGTATATCCCAGGAGACAAAGTACTGATAAAACAACTTGCTGTCCGGAAACAACCAGGCCCTATCTTCCAAGGACCATTTGAAATCTTGAAGGTTGCCAGAACAGCTGACCTTACAGATCAAGGGCCACAATGAATCCATGCATCCAGACTAAAGACATTTCCGAAGGGAAACTGGAAGAAGGTGAAGGAGAAGACAAAGACCACTGTTCTGGAGAGTATTCCAGAAAAGGATCCGGAAAATACTCCCTAGTGGACCATAAAAAACAAGAAACTCAGAGTTCCATACCCATAGACACTAATGGTCCAAAAGGAGGGATCACTTTGGGGAAACTTTTTTTTTTTTCCCTTAATGACCACATTGTTTATTTTAATGCTCATAATCATAGGACACTGTTGGTCAGATAATTCTAACAGACCAAAAAGAAGTATGGAAGACAATTTTAGTGGTAAAATGCTGCTGCTTAAATTTAAATATGCTTATGCTCAAAAATCAGGATATGAAAAATGTTGGATATGTAGTAAACTCCATCCTAGCACTGCTAGGATCCCCCTAATGGCAGTACCTCTAAACTTCACCCCTCTCCTAAACGGCACACAACCTGTCGTCCTTACAAATGTCACAAGAACGCTTTCAGATAATACCCTTACTTTCCAAATGATTGGTAGAAGTCATTCCCCAGACTGGTGTTTTAGGTTGGGAAACTCCACAAAGGGAGCTGAAGTGTGCCAACAAGCTACAATTAACTTTTCAATTACTTCAATTGAAAGCCCTTTCTTTTACACTTCAGAACCTGCCCTAAACACCATTCTAATAAACTTTCTTAACTCCAGTTCCACTTCCACAATAGGAAAATTATTGTCAAGTTTAAACTTTTCGGGTTTTTCTGATGAAATGATGACAATATTCAACAAACGACCTTTAGCTCTAGGAAACAGTATTTATATTTGTTGTGGAAAAAGTTGTCACCCTTGGATCCCCACTGAACCCCAAGGATGGTGTTATCTTGCATCCCTAGTCCCCATTATGGACATAGTAGGAGATAGCAAGGGAACACACCTCCTTGAAGCTAGCATGCATCCTAGGTACCCCCTCAAACACCGAAAAAAAAGGGAGTTGTTTTTCGAAAAAGATATGGCTTGGGCCTGGTTCCCTTCCTGGACAGGTTGGGGGATAGATTTAATGAAAAGGCTTAATAATTATTAGACATGTGCACACTGAAATATTTCGTTTCGGAATTTCGTTTTCGTCCGAAAAATAAATTTATTTAGTTACTCCCGAAATTCGTTTTTATTTATTTCGTTTTCTTTCTCGTACATCACGGGACACAGAGCGGCATACTCATTACTATGTGGGTTATATAGAATTACCTTCAGGTGCTGGCACTGGCAACTTCCAAAACAGGAAGTACCCTCCCCTATATAAGCCCCTCCCATCCGGGAGTACCTCAGTTTTTTGCCAGTGTCTAAGGTGTTGGCCAAGGTTAACATGTATTCATCTGGGCTTGTGTACAGGTTCTCTGGGTCTTAGCAAGCTATTCCGGATCCGACCAAAAAAGCTTCATAGCTAAACGGTCGGTACCCGGGCCTTGCAGAGAAGAGCAGGGTTTTGCCTGTAATGCCTCTCTTAGGAGGGCTGGACCCTGGGATCCAGAGCTCTGGTCATACCCAAAACCAAGAGGCTATCTGTGCAGGGTGCTATACAGGTCCAGGGGAGTGGAATCCTTGGGAACCCGGTCCCTGAAGGTCTAGTACAATGCCTGCCGTGAAAGGTGAAGTTTGGGCTTCTGTGGACCAAACAAAGTCCTGCGGCGGGGAAAAGGTAAGTGGGGGCCCCTCAGGAACTTGGTTCTATTGAGGGGACCCCCAAGCCTAATATGTCTTTCTGCCTGTTACCTAAAAGGTATTCCCGCTAATAGCTGTATATGCCTAAGAAATCCTAGAAATGTTTTTTCATAAAGGAAGTTTTAAAAACTGTAAACCTGGAAATGTTTTTCATAAAGGAGGTTTTTAAAAAAAAAAAAAAAAGACAAAAGTGCGGTACCTGTGTTTGTCCACTAGAGGCCGCTGTGGAACGTCTTTTTTTCTTGGGACTATTCCTTCCATGGTGAAAGTCCAGGCAGATGAGTGAGCTCTCTATCAGGGAAGCTGCATTCCTCTGTCATGCTGCCAAGTAGTTTCCTTCCATCCCCGAGTCCTGGTGAAACAGGGACCCTGGCTTCTCTTCCTACAGGGCGCCAAGAGCGCACACGTGCACGCGCGCGCGCACACACGCTTTCTTTTTATAGATTTAGCTTCAAAAAGTGGGCGGAGCCTGGCGGATGACGCGCTCTGTGCGCCCAGCGCTTCTGCGCATGTGCGGGCGTCCCAGCAAGATAAAAGGACTCAGTCCACGCTGCTTGCTATGGACACAGAGCATGAAAAGGAGCTGGTAGCATGGTATCCCCAGAAAGACGCATTAGTAGACACCCACTGATGTACATAGCAGCAGATTGCATTAGACTATTTCAGTAAGGGGTGTATTGCGGCTGGAATACCTCAGCTTTGAACTAAGGAATATGCCGCCTAAAAAACTCTGAGATATACCTCTCAGGAAGTGTAGGGGGTCTCCATTGGGCTCTGAGGATCTGGAGCAGTCATCTGCACCCTCCTCCCCTGAGAAATCAGAGGTTAATACCCATAAGGAACCCCCGGGAGTGCCAGGTACTGCGGCTGTCCTCAGTCCACCTGCTCCTGCATATATAACAGAGGAGGTTTTTTCCTCAACTCTGGAGGGATTGGAGCAGAGATTGGCAGCATTGATCGCTTCTTCTCTACAGGAAAGAAAGCGCGCCAGATCTCCATCACCTCCATTAGAGTGCCTGTTGGCAGAGCAACAGTCCCAGGAAGGGACCGACCTACCTGAAGGGGATCAGGAGAAGGTTAACTCTGTTTTTGAGGAATCGACAGTAGATGAACCATTTTCAGCATCACAGACTGAAAGATTGTGGGTCCAGACCCTAACTGACATGGTTCGATCTGCATTTAAAATGCCTCTTGTTGAACCATCAACTACTGCTGTCTCCTCATTGGGGTCGCTAAAAGCTCCCCAGGTTAATTGCTCCTTTCCAATACATCCATTATTGGAAGGACTTATATACCAGGACTGGGAACATCCTGATAAACTATTTGTTCCACCTAAGAAATTTCCGGTGATCTATCCCATGGAGGAAAAGTTCACCCAGAGATGGAATGTTCCTATGGTGGATGCAGCCATCTCTTCTGTGAACAAATCACTGACATGTCCAGTAGATAATGTTCAAATGTTCAAAGATCCAGTAGATAAAAAATTGGAATCTTTATTAAAATCTGCTTTTTCCACAGCAGGGGCTGTTACACAGCCAGCAGTGGCAGCTATTGGGGTCTGCCAAGCTTTAAAGGATCAAATGAAAATGGTCCTGAGGGATTTGCCAGACCAGCAGGCCCAGGCTCTGGCTGATCTGCCTAGAGCATTATGCTTTGCGGTTGACGCCATTAAGGATTCTATCCATCAGGCCTCCCGCCTCACGCTGTCTTTGGTACATATGCGTAGGCTTCTGTGGCTCAAAGACTGGTCTGCTGAAGCTCCCTGTAAGAAGCTCTTAGTTAGCTTCCCATTTCATGGGGAACGCCTTTTTGGCGAGGACCTGGATAAGTATATCCAGAAGATTTCCAGTGGTAAAAGTACTCTCTTACCGAGTAAGAAGAGGTCTAGGGGTCCATCTTTTAAGAGGACTACCTCTCCTATCCCTGCGACGTCTGCTACTAAGCAGTTCCGACGGCCTCCTCGATCAAACTCAGGGGGTAAAAATCAGGGACAGTCACAGGGTAATAAGAAACCCTGGATCCGAAGGGGTACTAAACCAGCCTCCAAGTCAAGCCTATGAAGGGCTGCCCCCACTCAAACGGGTGGGGGGAAGACTTCAGTTGTTCGCAGAGACCTGGCGGGAGACGATCAAAGACAGATGGGTGCTCTCCGCAGTAACTCTGGGATACAAGTTGGAGTTAAAAGTGTCTCCTCCTTCCCATTTTATGTGGTCAGGCATGCCAAGAGACCCTCTGAAAAGAGGGTCTCTCCTATTGGCGTTAGAACAACTATTGCTCCAAGGAGTAATTATGGAGGTTCCTATGGAAGAGTGGGGGTTGGGTTTCTACTCAAACCTTTTCACAGTCCCGAAGCCAAACGGGGACATAAGACCCATATTGGACCTAAAGAGTCTAAACAAATTTCTAAACGTCCGGTCTTTCCGGATGGAGTCGATCCGATCGGTCACCGCTGCCCTACAAGGGGAGGAATGGTTAGCCTCGATCGACATCAAAGATGCTTACTTGCATGTTCCCATCTTTCCAGGTCATCAAAAATTTCTACGCTTTGCAGTAGAAGGGCGCCATTTTCAGTTCAGAGCCTTACCATTCGGTCTGGCCACAGCACCACGAGTGTTCACAAAAATTCTGGCCCCACTGTTGGCCGATCTAAGAACACGAGGTGTAACGATAATGGCATACCTAGACGACCCGTTGTTGATGGACCACTCAGTTGCCAAGCTAGAAGTGGTAATTGTCGATACAATCAAGTATCTAGAATCTCACGGTTGGGTCATCAACCTGGACAAGTCAGCCCTACAGCCAGTGAAAAACCTGGTATATCTAGGGCTACGGCTGGATTCAGACCAGAGGAAGATTTTCTTACCTCTAGACAAGGTATCCTCTTTGAGGGGCTTGGTCCGTCTGCTTTGTGCAAAAAGACAGCCATCCATACGCCTGTGCATGAGGCTGCTAGGAAAGATGGTAGCATCATTCGAAGCTGTGCCATACGCCCAATTCCACTCAAGGAATTTACAGAGGGCCATATTGTCAGCCTGGAACGGAAAAATTCAGGCTCTAGACTTCCCGATGGCTTTGTCCCCTTCCGTTCGGAAGAGTCTCTGCTGGTGGTTGATCCCCCAGAATCTCCAGAAGGGAAAACCCTTCAGTCCGATATCTTGGAAGGTGGTCACTACAGATGCCAGCCTTATAGGCTGGGGGGCAGTACTGGAGCAATGGTCTCTCCAGGGCAGATGTTCAAATGTAGTAAAAACCCTGCCCATCAATCTCTTAGAGATACGAGCAGCCCGGTATGCCCTAGTAGCCTGGACATCCAGACTCCAAGGGTCCCCTGTCAGAATTCAATCAGACAATGCCACAGCAGTGGAATATATCAATCATCAGGGAGGCACCAGGAGTCGTGCAGCCCAGAGGGAAGTAAGTCACATCCTGGAATGGGCAGAAAAGCATGTCCCATGTATATCAGCTGTCTTCATTCCAGGGGTGGAGAATTGGAAGGCGGACTTTCTGAGTCGCCAACAGTTATGCCCAGGGGAATGGTCCCTTCATCCTGAGGTCTTCCGAGCAATATGTCAGCGGTGGGGAACACCGGATGTAGATCTGCTAGCATCCAGATTCAACGCAAAGGTGGACAGATTTGTCTCCCGGACAAGGGATCCCCTCGTTTGCGGCTCGGATGCTCTGGTGTTCCCTTGGGATCAGTTCAGACTGATATATGCATTCCCTCCGCTACAATTGTTGCCTCGACTCCTTCGCAGAGTCAGGTTGGAGAAGAAGCCGGTGATCCTGGTGGCTCCAGCGTGGCCCCGAAGGGCCTGGTACGCGGAGATCATCAAAATGTCTGTGGGGAGTCCTTGGACCCTTCCACGTTGTCCGGACCTGCTTTCGCAAGGACCGATATACCACCCTTCCTTACTAACTCTAAGTTTAACGGCCTGGCTATTGAATCCCACATCCTAAAGAAGAGAGGTCTCTCTAACTCTGTGGTATCAACTATAATCAATGCCAGGAAGCCTGTATCCAGGCAGATCTACTATAGAGTTTGGAAGGCGTACATCACTTGGTGCGAGGCCAGAAAATGGCATCCACGTAAGTACATTATAGGCAGAATTCTGGACTTCCTGCAGTGGGCTGTAGACAGGAAGTTTGTCTTAAGTACTATCAAGGGCCAGGTTTCGGCCTTATCAATACTATTTCAAAGGCCCCTGGCTATGCATTCACTTGTCAAATCCTTTATGCAAGGGGTGACTCGTATTATTCCACCGATTAAAGCTCCCATATGTCCATGGGATCTAAATTTGGTTCTGTCGGTTCTGCAGAAGCAGCCATTTGAACCTTTGCGGCACATTTCCTTGGTTCTACTCACCAGAAAATTGATATTTTTAGTAGCCATATGCTCGGCTAGAAGAGTGTCGGAATTAGCCGCCATGTCCTGTAAAGAGCCATATCTGGTTATCCATAAGGACAGAGTAGTATTACGCCCTCACCCAGCCTTTCTTCCTAAGGTGGTATCGAGGTTTCACTTGAACCAGGATGTGGTTCTTCCTTCTTTTTTCCCCAAACCAAGCTCGGTAGAGGAAAAGTTATTGCATTCTTTGGATGTAGTAAGAGCAGTTAAAGCTTGACTAAAAGCCACTGCTCAGATTCGTAGAACGGATTCTTTGTTTGTTCTGCCGGAAGGCCCCAGAAAGGGTCAGGCAGCGTCAAAATCTACTTTAGCCAAGTGGATTCGACAGGTCATAATACAAGCCTATGGTTTGAGAAGTAGACCGCCTCCGTTCAAAGTTAGAGCGCACTCCACGAGAGCAGTTGGAACTTCATGGGCAGCGCATCACCAGGCCTCCCTGGCTCAAATTTGTAAGGCCGCAACATGGTCTTCAGTACACACGTTTACTAGGTTCTACCAGGTGGACGTTAGAAGTCAGGAGGATGTCGCCTTTGGGCGCAGTGTGTTGCAGGCCGCAAAAGATCCTCATGCCTGATGGCGCCCAGCTTATGTATGGTGTATCCCCCCCCCTCATTTGGCATTGCTTTGGGACGTCCCACATAGTAATGACTATGCCGCTCTGTGTCCCGTGATGTACGAGAAAGAAAATAGGATTTTTATAACAGCTTACCTGTAAAATCCTTTTCTTGGAGTACATCACGGGACACAGAGCTCCCACCCCTCTTTTGGGGACACGTATTTCTTTGCTACAAAACTGAGGTACTCCCGGATGGGAGGGGCTTATATAGGGGAGGGTACTTCCTGTTTTGGAAGTTGCCAGTGCCAGCACCTGAAGGTAATTCTATATAACCCACATAGTAATGACTATGCCGCTCTGTGTCCCGTGATGTACTCCAAGAAAAGGATTTTACAGGTAAGCTGTTATAAAAATCCTATTTTTCGTTAGAAATTGCATTCGTCCGAAAATCTGAATTAATTAAGGTCGAATCTGTCATTGAAGGCTTATGGTGTCTGTCGAATGTTCAAAGAAGATTCGACGGAGCAGTGAAACTGTACGACGCTGCAATCATACATTTCCGGTCGAATGTTCCGCCCACAAGCTATAGAAGAATTCTAATGTTGTATGACTAGTAATAATTATATTTATTCATTACTATTACTAGTCAACCAACATTAGAATTCTTCTATAGCCTATGGGCGGATGCATTTGACCGGAAATGTACGATTGCAGCGTCGTACAGTTTTGCTGCACCGTCGAATCTTCTAACTTTCGATGCTTTGTCGAATCTTCGTCATCCTAGCTATTTTACTGCTCCTCCTCTTTGGTTACAATCAGCCAATAACATTCATCATCAACTTTATTTTTATTTTACTTCCCCCACCCAATTCCAGCAGTGATCTTTTCTCTCTATGTCGAATCTTTTCTCTCTATAATAACAAATCTTTTCTCTCCTATGTCGAATCTTTTCTCTCCTATGTCGAATCTTTTCTCTCCTATGTCGAATCTTTTCTCTCCTATGTCGAATCTTTTCTCTCCTATGTCGAATCTTTTCTCTCCTATGTCGAATCTTTCTCTCCTATGTCGAATCTTTTCTCTCTAAAATGTCAAATCTTTTCTCTCCTATGTAGAATAATCTTGGACTAATAGAGTTAAAGGAGCACTAAAGCTTTTTTTTTTTTTGCTTAAAAATAACAAACATGTTATACTTACCTCCACTGTGCAGCTCGTTTTGCACACAGTGGCCCCGATCCTGGTCTTCTGGGGTCCCTCGGCGGCTGTCTTGGCTCCTCCCCGCAAGGACTCCACACCTTAATGCGAGTGAGCTCGCATGGTGTGGAGTGATTGCGGGCGCGCTCCCGTGATACAGCGGCGGCCATAGCCGCCGACTGTATCACTCGGCCCCGCCCCCCGGCGTGCCGCGTCATTGGATGTGATTGACAGCAGCGCCAGCCAATGGCTGCGCTGCTTTCAATCCATCCAGTGTAGCCAATCGGCGGCCAGGCTGAAAAACGAAGAGGATGACGGGGACGAGCATGGGACTTTCGAGGGGCCAGGTAAGAAAAACGGGGGCTCGGGGGGGGCGGTATTGTCGAATGTTTTTTCACCTTAATGAATAGGATGCATTAAGGTGAAAAAACATGTAACTTTACTACTCCTTTAAGGTTAGGCACATTCGACCACAGGTTCGATAGACACAGATTGTTATTGTCAGCGTCACATCGAATCTCCTATCTATATCGAACTGTTGTAGCAACGAAAACGAAAATAAAGCATTTGTTTATGTCGGATCTTTCGGTTTTCGGATTCTGTGCTTTCGTTTTCGTTTGTTAAAACGATAACAGCTGAAATTCGGACGAAAATGCATTCGGACGAAAACGAATGCACATGTCTAATAATTATACAAATATTATAGATGATGTAATGGTAAAGAATTCTGATGATATTACTAGTTTAAACATTGAAACTAGAACAATAAGAAAACAATTAGAACTCCACGATCTTGCTATTGAAAGCATGAGTGCTGCACTCACTGGTCTGTGTGAAGTTACGGAGGACTATGAGTGCTGCACTTGGATCCACAACACATCTGTTGAGATTCCTGATTACTATGATGTAATTGCCCAACATAGGAAAGAGGTAAATAAATTGCAACAGGAGGCGAGGGATATCACGAAAACATGGAGCCCCTTTGGAGAGGGAGGATTCGGGGGCACAGGTATTCTCTCATTTCTAAGACAAATGGCTATAACAGTAGTAATGGTGTTAATCTTCATTCTAATGTTATATTTAGTATTTAAATGAATTGTCTGGGTAATTGGAAAGATCACTAGTAAAAAGAGACAGGGTTCTAAGGAAACAATTTTGATGATGTCCACGGTACATACTAAACAAAAATGGTATAATAAATAATCTAATGATCTATGGGCTTCAATTCTTGAAGCCATGATCAAAGGAGGGGTTGTAAGGTATGAGAAAATCATGAACCAATATTCATGATAAGAGTTCTTCTTAATATATATATTGTAATATATATTAGTACAGAAAATGTTTCTCTGAAATATAAGTGTAAGCAGGATGTGACTTTGTGGTCAAGCCTGTTCCGAGAAAATGTTCTTATCTTCCTTCTTCTTTAACTGTCAGCCATATGTTTAGATTGACCACAATTAGGGATGAGGTTCGAGTTCGAGTCGAACTCATGTTCGACTCGAACATTGCCTGTTCGCCCGTTCGCCGAACAGCGAACAAATTGGGGTGTTCGTGGCAAATTCGAAAAATCTATGGGAGAAATCTAAAGTGCTAATTATAAAGGCTTATATGCAAGTTATTTTCATAAAAAGTGTTTGGGGACCCTGGTCCTGCCCCAGGGGACATGTATCAATGCAAAAAAAAGTTTTAAAAACTGCCGTTTTTTCGGGAGCAGTGATTTTAATAATGCTTAAAATGAAAAAATAAAAGTGAAATATTCCTTTACATTTTGTACCTAGGGGGTGTGTATGATATGCATGTAAAGTGGCGCATGTTTCACATGCTTAGAACTGTCCCTGCACAAAATGTCATTTTTGAAGGAAAAAAAGTCATTTAAAACTCACTCGCGGCTATTAATGAATTGTTGGCTCCCAGCAATACATACAAAAGTCATTGATAAAAAAAAAAAAAAGCGTGGGGGTCCCCCAGAATTCAATTACCAGGCCCTTCAGGTCTGGTATAGATATTAAGGGGAACACCGCGGCAAATAAAAAAAAAATGCGTGCGGTTTTCCCAAATATCCATACCAGGCCCTTCAGATCTGGCATGGATTTTAAGGGGAACTCCACCCCAAATTTTTTTTAAAATGGCGTGGAGTCCCCTCAAAAATCCATACCAGACCCTTATCCGAGCACGCAACCTGGCCGGCCGCAGGGGAAGAGGGGGGGATGAGAGAGTGCCCCCCCCTCCTGAACCGTACCAGGCCACATGCCCTCAACATGGGGAGGATGTCCCCATGTTGATGGGGACAAGGGCCTCATCCCCACAACCCTTGCCTGGTGGTTGTGGGGGTCTGCGGGCGGGGGGCTTATCGGAATCTGGAAGACCCCTTTAACAAAGGGGACCCCCAGATCCGACCCCCCACTGTGTGAATTGGTAAGGGGTACTTTGTACCCCTACCATTTCACGAAGAAAGTGTCAAAAAATTTTAAACAAAACACACCAACACCTTGGAATAGTCCTTAATTAAAAAAAACACAAAAAAAACATTCCAGCGGTGAAATCCAGTGTCCCGCGGCGATCCGATGTCCAGCGCTGTCCATCATTGGCTGAGCCTGAGCGGACCTGATGGGGAACTTCCTCCGCAGTCTATTACATGTATAGACCCGCCCCTTCTAAAGTGAGAGTAGATGCGGAACATGAGAAGGGGCGGGTCTATACATGTATTACACAGTGAGGGAAGTTCCCCATCAGGTCCGCCCCCTCGTGATGTCAAACCGCGCCTACATCATTGGCCTGAGCGGGGAACTTCCTTTACTGTGTAATTTAAATTTACACAGTGAATGAAGTTCCCCATCAGGTCCGCTCAGGCCAATGACATAGGCGGGGTCTGACATACCGAGGGGGCGGACCTGATGGGGAACTTCCCTCACTGTGTAATACATGTATACATGTAATACGTGAATAGACCCGCCCCTTCTAAAGTTCCCCATCAGGTCCGCTAAGCGGACCAGATGCGGAACATGAGAAGGGGCGGGTCTATTCACGTATTACACAGTGAAGGAAGTTCCCATCAGGTCCGCCCCCTCGTAGAGCGGACCTGATGGGGAACTTCCTTCACTGTGTAATACATGAATAGACCCGCCCCTTCTCGCGTTCCGCATCTGGTCCGCTGAGCGGACCTGATGGGGAACTTTAGAAGGGGCGGGTCTATACATTTAAAACACTGCGGAGGAAGTTCCCCATCAGGTCCGCTCAGGCACAACCAATGACGGACAGCGCTGGACATCGGGATCGCCGCAGGACACTGGATTTCATCGCTGGAATGTTTTTTTTTTCCATTTATTTTTTATTTTTTAATAAAGGACTTTTCCAAGGTGTTTGTGTGTTTTTATTTTCATTTTTTTACACTTTCTTCATGAAATGGTAGGGGTACAATGTACCCCTTACCAATTAACATAGGGGTGGGCGGGATCTGGGGGTCCCCTTTGTTAAAGGGGTCTTCCAGATTCCGATAAGCCCCCTGCCCGCAGACCCCCACAACCACCGGGCAAGGGTTGTGGGGATGAGGCCCTTGTCCCCATCAACATGGGGACATCCTCCCCATGTTGAGGGCATGTGGCCTGGTGCGGTTCAGGAGGGAGAGGGGCTGCTCTCTTGTCCCCCCCTCTTCCCCTGCGGCCGGCCAGGTTGCGTGCTCGGATAAGGATCTGGTATGGATTTTTGGGGGGACTCCACGCCATTTTTTTAAAAATTTGGGGTGGAGTTCCCCTTAAAATCCATGCCAGATCTGAAGGGCCTGGTATGGATATTTAGGGGGAACCGCACGCCATTTTTTTTTAAATTTGCGGCGGGGTTCCCCTTAATATCCATTCCAGACCTGAAGGGCCTGGTAATTGAATTTGGGGGAACCCCCACGCTTTTTTTTTGTTTTTTATCAATGACTTTTCTATGTATTGATAAAAGCCGACAATTCATTAATAGCCGCGAGTGAGTTTTAAATTACTTTTTTTCCTTCAAAAATGACACTTTGTGCAGGGACAGTTCTAAGCACGGGAAACATGCGCGACTTTACATGCATATCATACACACCCCCTAGGTACAAAATTTAAAGGAAAATTTCACTTTTATTTTTTCATTTTAAGCATTATTAAAATCACCGTTCCCGTAAAAACGTCTATTTTTTAAACTTTTTTTTTGCATTGATACATGTCCCCTGGGGCAGGACCCGGGTCCCCAAACACTTTTTAGGACAATAAATTGCATATTAGCCTTTATAATTAGCACTTTAGATTTCGAACGTTCGAGTCCATTGTATTTAATAGGGTTCTAAAGTTCACACAAACATTCTGTCTGTTTGCAGGTTCTGGTGTGAACCGAACAGGGGGGTGTTCGGCTCATCCCTGACCACAATGATGTCTGATGTTCTTATCTTCCTGTTTAACTGTCAGCCATATGTTTAGATTGACCACAATGATGCCTGATGTTCTTATCTTCCTGTTTCAAATGTCAGACACATGTTTAGATTGACCGCAATGACGCATGATGTTCTTATTTTTAAATGACTACATCTGCAAAAGCCTAAAACCTGTTAGAATCTATTTTTGTATAACTCATGATGTTTTTGCTTATTGCTGATTGGTTTATACGAGGGAGGCAACTTTCCTTGTTATGCATAAAAGGGATATGTTGCCAATAAACCAATATATTCTTGTATATCCATTCCCTGTGTATGGTGTCTTGAATATCCGACCGATCAGAGAGTTACTTCCACAGATCCTGAGTCCAGCTCGAGCCAAGAGGGTCCAACAGAACCAGAACCTTTCAATGTTGATGGGGAGAATGGCCTCTTTCTGACAACCCTGGCCGGTGGTTGTTGGGATCTGTGGGCGGAGGGCTTATCGGAATCTGGAAGCTCCCTTTTAACAATGAGGCCCCCAGATCCTGCCCCCCCCACCTATGTGAATGAGCACCAGGTACATTGTACCCCTATCCATTCACCAAAAAAGTGACAAAATGTAAAAACCAGAACAGACAGTTTGTGACCTTTATTAAAAAAAGAAAAAAAAAAGTGTCCCGCGATATAAATCCACCTTCAATCACACTGCCTGACGGATCCGAAAAATAGCAAAAAATTCAAAACGCTCGGACTCCATGGGAGGCCTCCCGCCAACTGCTGTCTCTTCACTTTGACAGCTCTTTTATAGGGGCCACCCAATGACGTAACCGATTGACTCCGCCCCTGACGATTTTAAGTTCCCCTTAAAATCCATACCAGACCCGAAGGACCTGGTATGGACTGTGGGGGGGTGGGGGCCACGCTGTTTTTTTTCTTCTATATTGTCGGGAGCCGGCAATACATTACAACCGCAAGCAAGTTTGAATGACATTTTTTCTTATGTCATTATTGCTGTGGTATGTTCTACACGTCGCACAGATGTGCCACTTTACAGGCAAACTAAGGGGACCCGCCCAGGCACTATATTTAAAGGAATATTTATTTATTTTTGTTCCACTTTAAGCATCATTAAAATCACTGCTCCTTTAAAAACTATTGTTTTAAAAACTTTTTTTTTGCATTGATACATGTCCCTATACACTTTTTATGGCAATAACTTGCATATAAGCCTTTAAAATTAGGACTTTTGATTTTTCATGTCCATGTCCCATAGACTTTTATAGGGTTTGCATTTTCGCTAGAACTTTTTTGCCTGTTTGAGGTGTTCTGTTACGAACCAAATTGAACCGAGGGGGTGTTCGGCCCATCCCTAATTGACAGTATTTTATGCTGTTGTCTGCGACTGCCACTTATATGTTGCATTCTTCTCAAAACTCATATTTGCAATAGATGCATTTCTAAAATAAAAGCACTAAGTTGGGATCAGAGGGGACATTGACCTGGAGCTTCAGCCAGACACTGCAGGACTTTCTGCTGCCCCTAATGGCTCCAAGCTGATTGAAGAATATGAGAACAATTTGTTTTTTTTCTTTGGTTCTTCAAAACCTTCTTCCCAAAGGTGTGTAGCACTAATGATTATTCTTTCCTTTGAAAATTCTCAAAAATACATGTTAGCATAGTTGCCTTTAACAGAGACTGCAAGCCCTATTTGGATAATTCAGCCTTTACACTAACTGCTGGCTATATTATTTTGATTAGACATATTGACATTTTTTTAAATTTACTACTTTAAATATACTGTAGGTCTCTTGGTTTACAAAGTACTTACTTCACCCTTATGAGACAATAATGATATATAAAGATGAGAGAATACTCTTTTTTGCTCCAAACAGGTTACACAAATCTTCATTTGCAGCCAACTGAAAAATTGCCATTTTTAAAAAAATATCCTGGTGTGTTAGCTTTGTGAATTGATCTTACTTGCCTCCTTGTTGATGCAGTAGAGCAATCTTCAACAAGATTACTTTGCTACCTCTTACAATGATTCTGATTAGGGTTGAGCGAACCCGAACTGTAAAGTTTGGGTTCGTACCGGACTTTTGGGTTTTTGGTACCCGGACCCGAACCCGAACAATGTACTGTATGTTCGGGTTCGGTGTTCAGCAATGTAATGACGCATTTTAAAAAGCTGCAGGGCAGCCAATCAACATTCGTTTAACTTGTGTGCCCTTAGAAGCCATCACAGCCATGCCTACTAATGACATGGCTGTGATTGGCCAGTGCAGCATGTGACCCAGCCTCTATATAAGCTAGAGGCACATAGCACAGCACGTCACTCTGCTTCAGTTAGTGTAGGGAAAGGTTGCTGCTGCTGCTTTGACGGAGAGAATTAGTTAGGAGTCCTGATTCAGAAATCAAATTACTCAGCGATCTACCTTGCTTTTGTTGTGTGGGTGCAGTTCACAATCTTTATATCCTGCCCTGAGCCCAGTGCCAGAGAAAAGATAACTTATCCGTCTGTTAGTTAGGTTGGCTTTGGCGGGCATTTTATGCAAGCTCAGTGCACCAGCACTGCATATGTTACTGTGAGATAAACACTTTAGATACTGTTCTCCTATTCTGCTATTCAAAAAATAATAATTTAGGGCAAAAAAAATAATTTTGGTGCATTTTCTGCACATCTGTACGTGTGAGATACACACTTTAGATACTGTTCTCCTATTCTGCTCTTCCAAAAAAATAAAATTTAGGGCAAAAAATAACATTTGGTGCGTTTTCTGCCATAAAAATGTATTTTGGTGCATTTTCTGCATATCTGTACGTGTGAGATACACACTTTAGATACTGTTCTCCTATTCTGCTCTTCAAAAAAATAATAATTTAGGGCAAAAACATTTTTTTTGTTGCATTTTCTGCCCCCCCAAAAATTTTGGTACATTTTCTGCATATCTGTACATGTGAAATATACACTTTAGATACTGTTCTCCTATTCTGCTATTCAAAAAAATAATAATTTAGGTGTAGCGGCCTCCACCCTCTCCTCTCTACTCTTCTTGCTCTGGCACTCATCTAGGGGTACTCTGAAGGAGAGAGTGCGGGGTCACCACGCCAAGTCCCCCTGCAGAGTATGTGCAGTGAGAGACAATCCTTTTTTACCTTCGGGTCGGTGTTCTGCATCTGGAGACCTCCTCCTGGTTTTCTCGAACAGTGTCTGCCAGTAAATGAGCCCCACACCACTAAAGTCCAACACTCCTTTATTCTTCCAAAAACAGAGTAATGCACAGACAGTTGGACTCCCTCAACGAACAGAACAGACAAGGGGGGTGTGGATGCGAGTAGGCCCAGGCACAATGAACTCTCCAATTTCCTTCCTGAAAGTGGGTTGCGGTCTCCGAGCGAAGGGGGATTGCCTTCCAGGCGGTCTCCGATGGAAGGCTCACCTGTCACCGGCAATATGCTGCACCAGGTCTTCAAGCAAATATCTCCCACCGGTCCATTATGCCCTCCGGATTCGGGTACCCACTCCCAGGGTCCCCTAGGATCTCCTTCCCTCGCGGAACTCAGTGTTGGGCACTGAGCTCCAGACCTCACCCCAGGCTAAAGGTGCCTGGGATGGAACACGACCTCCAAACGTCCTCTAGGATTAGGCCGCCTAGAGGACCGACACGAACCACCGCCTACAGGCTAAAGGTGCCCGGGACTCGACCACCTGACAAAGATGGCCGGCCCTTTATACCCTCTCCCAGCAAGCACAGCGGGTTCCCCACCCCACCATACTGCTGCCGAGGGAGGACAAAAAGGGAGCCCGGCACACAGCAATGGTTCAACCCCAGCCTAAGGTGACAGCGCCACCCGCTGGGCTGCAGGGAACTGCACATCACTGGTGTCTCTGCCAGTTTTAAATACACAGAAAAGTGTATACCCGCTACACTCTCCCCCTGGTGATTTGACACTGGTCCCCAGTGTCTGGAACGAACCATGCCCTCAAGGGCTGACATAGTCCAATCCAGAAACCGACTGAAAATTGTAAAAAATCCCAAAACTTAGAAAACTAAAACTAGCAGTTGTGCCTGAGCCTCACATGAAAAGGGAGGGAAAGGGAAATAACAACACTTAACAACAACCTTGAAATCACATTTTCACATTACACTTTTCCCCACCCAGCCTGACTAAGACCCACCCCATACTCAGTGGTCTTGATGGGATACTCTCCTGCAGAGGGGAAAAGAAAGTTAACACACATAAACCCTGACACATGTATTCGTGTGAGAATGAAAAACGTCTCCGCAGAGAAATCCTTTCCTTCATAAAGTGTGTGTGTGAACAGTGATATCGATGCGCAACACTGCCACCTGGTGACAACATCACGGTAACGGCACTCGTGGAACTTTCTTTCTTCTCTTGCGCCCTATATACCCCAGAGTCCATGATTTCTTGCTGGAGAATTGAAGAACAAACAGGAACAGTCCTTCTTCCTCTGAGTAACAAGAACAACAACCTCGGAAAGTTCAGCAGCATAAAGAACAAAAACGGAGTCTCTCTTCTCCTATAGATAGAATCGAGGGTGCGGCAGGACAAGTGGCTTCAAGTGTTGATCCATGGTCTCCAGGTGGTACTCGACATCTTCCCCTTCCTTGCGTCGGATCAGCACCTTGTCCGCGTGGATATGTCGTCCCAGCATCCATTCTGCCTTGCAATCTTTAAAGCGCTGAGAGGCCTTGGGGGAACACGCAAGGTACCTGCGGGTGTGTGGAACCTGAAGGTGGATCCACACAAAGTCACTGTACCAGTGCTCCCGGCAAACTTCCACTTCATGCAATAGCTCCTTGGACAAGTACGGGTACTCCCATCCATACTCAGCAGCAACCTTCTAGCCAAATAGGCGTTGTAGTCTCGCCAGAGGAGGTATAGTGGCTCTGTCCCCTTTGCCAGGCAAAACTATTGAGTCTGGGTGGCGAGGGGCCTTGATTACATCTGGTCTGGGCATAGGTGCCCGCAACAACAGTCTCTTTTCCCCGGCATTAGGTGCAGGAGGCACCGGGAAGGCAAGAGTAGGCTGGGGACAGGACCCCTCCTCAGGCGCTGGTGCCTCCACCCGGGGTGTACTATCCCCTGTAGACATGGGTGGGTCCCTGGTTCTGCGGGACGAGGCGAGAGGTACTTTGTCCCAGCCCTTTTGAGCAAACAGTTCGTCTATGGCGACATCTTCTCCCAGATCGGAGAGCGACTCTAGGTCGGAGGTGTCACACTCCTCCGCGGGTATGTAGCCTGTAGTGGAAACGGGACTACCACCCCCCACGGACACACAGGGTTGTGGATCCCCGACACCTCCGCCCACACCCCAAGTCCCTCCGCCTGGCTTACCTCTGCCTTTTCTTGAGGCAGGACGTCCGGAACTCTTCTTACCGGATTCATCCGGGCCGGGCGTAGGCAGGTGAGATGGTCCACCGCAACCGCTGGACGGGGCTACCATACCGGTCTTTCTCTTCGATGGTGGACGCTGTGAGACAGTGGTGACCGAGTCAGCATCCTTGGATTTCTCCCGTTGAGTTCTCGCGACCTCCTCCGCGGTCGCTGCAGTGCGCACAGGGATGGCTGTCAAAGCAGCGATTCCTCCAACTTGAGTGGTGCTGCCTGTGGTACGGCCGGGGTAGATGGTTCTTGGCTTCTCAATGACTGTATCTACCTCGAATAGGAACTCCCCACAGACTGTGCATCGCCCGAATGGCTTCAGATGACACACCAGTCCCGAGCAGCCGGGACAAATCACACCCAGAGCCTCAACGTCCATGCATAAATACAGGGAGAATCGTCCCCTTGGCTTTAGCCGAATCCCTGTATCGGTCACCGGAGCAGCAGCAGTCAAAGACGTGGTGGAAGGATGAAGTGGAACCCACGCTGTTTGTCCGAACATGGTGACTTGCTGTTGGTCCATCGCGCACTGCAAAGTTTTACGCCAACGTCCCACGTGTAGTCCTTCACACGTATTGGACTCCTCCCCTTTGCTCCAGTTGGCAGGCTTTTTTTTCCTGAGTCACGCCCACGAACTAAGCAGTGGGGATGTGCCTGGTGTTGCAGTGCAAATAGAAGCCCCCACGTGTAGTCCTTCACACGGCTGAGCTCCCCCCTTTCCTCGCTCTTCTGCGCGGGCCTTTCCCTTCACTGGGTCATGTCCACGACTTTGAGCAGGGATGCACTTTGGCCAATAATATGGCCGACCTACTCAGAACTCCTCCAGGCAGACTCGTTCAAACTCTGTAGTAGCACGAACACCATCCCGGACCCGAGCCCCCACGTGTAGCGGCCTCCACCCTCTCCTCTCTACCCTTCTTGCTCTGGCGCTCGTCTAGGGGTACTCTGAAGGAGAGAGCGCGGGGTCACCACGCCAAGTCCCCCTGCAGAGTATGTGCAGTGAGAGACAATCCTTTTTTACCTTCAGGTCGGTGTTCTGCATCCGGAGACCTCCTCCTGGTTTTCTCGAACAGTGTCTGCCAGTAAATGAGCCCCACACCACTAAAGTCCAACACTCCTTTATTCTTCCAATAACAGAGTAATGCACAGACAGTTGGACTCCCTCAACGAACAGAACAGACAAGGGGGGTGTGGATGCGAGTAGGCCCAGGCACAGTGAACTCTCCACTTTCCTTCCTGAAAGTGGGTTGCGGTCTCTGAGCGAAGGGGGATTTCCTTCCAGGCGGTCTCCGATGGAAGGGTCACCTGTCACCCGAAATATGCTGCACCAGGTCTTCAAGCAAGTATCTCCCACCGGTCCATTACGCCCTCCGGATTCGGGTACCCACTCTCAGGGTCCCCTAGGATCTCCTTCCCTCGCGGAACTCAGTGTTGGGCACTGAGCTCCAGACCTCCATCCGAGTACCTCACCCCAGGCTAAAGGTGCCTGGGATGGAACACGACCTCCGAACGTACTCTAGGATTAGGCCGCCTAGAGGACCGACACGAACCACCGCCCACAGGCTGAAGGAGCCCGGGACTCGACCCCGTGACAAAGATGGCCGGCCCTTTATACCCTCTCCCAGCAAGCACGGCGGGTTCCCCGCCCCACCATACTGCTGCCGAGGGAGGACAAAAAGGGAGCCCGGCACACAGCAATGGTTAAACCCCAGCCCACGGTGACAGCGCCACCCGCTGGGCTGCAGGGAACTGCACATCACTGGTGTCTCTGCCAGTTTTAAATACACAGAAAAGTGTATACCCGCTACACTGGGTAAAAAAAATAAAAATTGGTGCGTTTTCTGCCCAAAAAATTTTTTTTTGGTGCATTTTCTGCATATCTGTACGTGTGAGATACACACTTTAGATACTGTTCTCCTATTCTGCTCTTCAAAAAAAATAAAAAATTTAGGGCAAAAAAATATTTTTGCTGTGTTTTCTGCATATCTGTACCTGTGAGATACACACTTTAGATACTGTTGCTCTATACTGCTATTCAAAAAACACCCATTTAGGGCAAGATCCTAAATTTCAGAAACATGAGGAGACCGTCAAATAAGGAACGTGGCCCCGGTCGTGGTGCTGCTGGTGGAGCTCCTGTTGCAGGAAGAGGACGTGGTCGATCTGTGCCAGCTACATGCACAAGTGAAACACCTTCCTCAGGTGCGAGTAGGCGACAGAGCCTGCAGCGGTATTTGGTTGGGCCTAATGCGGCTCTACAAATATTGAGGCCAGGCCCAGGACAAGTACAGGCGATAGTAGATTGGGTTGCTGACAGTGCCTCCAGTTCCTTCACATTGTCTCCCACCCAGTCTACTGCTGAAAGATCAGAGTTGGCACCTGCAGCCGATGTCCATCAGTCTTTCACCTCACCTCCTTGCAAATCAGCCAAGCAGTCTGAGCCCCAAGTCATGCAGCAGTCTCTTCTGCTTTTTGATGACTCTGTTAGCAGGGTTTCCCAGGGCCATCCACCTAGCCCTGCCCCAGAAGTGGAAGAGATTGAGTGCACTGATGCCACTTATGTTTCAAGATGAGTACATGGGAGGACCATCGCAGCACGTCTCGGATGATGAAGAAACACAGATGCCAACTGCTGCTGCTTTCGCAATTGTGCAGACCGACAAGGAGAACAGGGGTGAAGACTGGGTGGAAGATGATGTGGAGGACGATGAGGTCCTCGACCCCACATGGAATCAACGTGATGCAGGTGACCTGTGTAGTTCGGAGGAAGAGGCGGTGGTCGCACAGAGCCACCAGCACAGCAGAAGAGGGAGCAGGGTGCAAAAGCGGAGCGTCCATCCCCTAGACAGTATTCCTGCTACTGCCCAACACAGCAAGGGACCGAACACACCAAAGCCAGGTCCAAGGAGTTCCCTAGCGTGGCAGTTCTTCAGACAATGTGCTGATGACAAGACATGAGTGGTTTGCACGCTGTGCAATCAGAGCCTGAAGCGAGGCATAAACGTTCTCAACCTAAACACAACCTGCATGACCAGGCATCTAAGTGCAAAGCACGAGCTGCAGTGGAGTAGACACCTCAAAAATCAAAAAAGGTCTCTGGCTCCTCCTGCTTCCTCTTCTGCTGCAGTCTTGGCCTCTTCATTCACCTCTGTAGTGACAGTGGCACCTGCCACCCCACAAACAGAGGATCTGCCAGCAACACTACCACCTGGGTCACCAACCATCTCCACAATGTCCCATGGAAGCGTTCAGCTCTCTATCTCCCAAACACTGGAGCGGAAGCGGAAGTACCCCCTACCCACCCGCCATCCTTGGCCCTGAATGCCAGCATTGCAAAATTCCTGGCCTTTGAAATGCGGTCATTCCGTCTGGTGGAGACGCAGAGTTTTAAAAGCCTGATGGCATTGGCTGTCCCATAGTACGTTGTGCCCAGCCGCCACTACTTTTCTAGGCATGCCATCCCTTCCCTGCACAACCAAGTGGGGGACAAAATCAGGTGTGCACTGCGCAATGCCATCTGTGGCAAGGTCCACCTAACTACGGATACGTGGACCAGTAAGCATGGTCAGGGACATTATATCTCCCTAACAGCACACTGGGTAAATGCAGTGGCGGCTGGGCCTAAGGCGGATAGCAGTTTGGCGCATGTCCTTCCACCACCGAGGATTGCAGGGTGCTTCAGTTTGCCTCCTGTTGCTAACTCCTCCTACTCCGCTTCCTCATCCTCTACCGCCTCCTCATCCGGTCAGCGTAACACCTTCACTACCAACTTCAGCACAGCCAGGGGTAAACGACAGCAGGTAGTTTTAAAACTTTCCTGTTTGGGGGAAAAATGCCGCACCACGCAGGAGTTGTGGAGGGACATGGAACAACAGACCGATGAGTGGTTGGTGGCAGTGAGCCTCAAGCCTGGCCTGGTGGTGTGCGATAATGGGTGAAATCTCGTAGCAGCTCTGGACCTAGCCGGTTTGACGCACATCCCTTGCCTGCCGCATGTGCTGAATTTGGTGGTGCAGGGGTTCCTTAAAAATTACCCCGATATGCCAGAGCTGCTGCAGAAAGTGCGGGCCGTCTGTGCGCACTTTCTACGTTCTCACCCTGCTGCTGCTCGCCTGTCAGCGCTGCAGCGTATCTTCGGCCTTCCCGCTCACCGCCTCATATGTGACGTGCCCATAAGGTGGAACTCTACCTTGCACATGCTGGCCAGACTGTGCGAGCAGAAGCAGGCAATAGTGGAGTTTCAGCTGCAGCACGCATGCTTGAGTCGCTCTGCGGAACAGCACCACTTCACCACCAATAACTGGGCCTCCATGCGAGACCTGTGTGCCTTGTTGCGCTGTTTCGAGTACTCCACCAACATGGCCAGTGCCGATGACGCCATGCTCAGCGTTACTATCCCAGTTCTATGCCTCCTTGAAAAAAACGCTTCGGGCGATAATGGAAGAGGTTGTGGCACAGGAGAAGGAGTAGGAGGAGGAGGAAGAGGGATCATTTCCAAGGCTTTCAGGACAGTCATTTACAAGTGGCTTCGAGGGTGGGTTTCTGCACCAACAAATGCCAGGTACACAATTGTCCAGCAAGGACACAGTTCTGGAGGATGACGAGGTGGAGGATGAGGAGGAGGAGATGGAGGAGGAGGAACCATGTTCACAGCAGGGTGGCACCCAGACCAGCTCATGGCCATCACTGGTGCGTGGCTGGGGGGATACAGAGGACACAGATGATACACCTCCCACAGAGGACAGCTTTTCGTTGCCTCTGGGCAGCCTGGCACACATGAACGATTACATGCTGCAGTGTCTCCGCAAAGACCGCCGAGTTGCCCACATTCTAACAGGTGCTGATTATTGGGTGGCCACGCTGCTGGATCCCTGTTACAAGGACAACGTACCGTCCTTAATTCCCTCACTGGAGCGTGATTGTAAGATGCGCGAGTACAAGCGCGCAAAGGTAGACGCGCTGCTGGTGGCATTCCCACCTGACAGCGGGGGCACAGTGGAAGCACAAGGCAAAGGCAGAGGAGGAGGAAGAGGTCGCCAACGCAGCCGGGGCACCGCCAGCACCTCAGAAGGCAGGGTTAGCATGGCTGAAATGTGGAAAAGCTTTGTCAGCACGCCACAACAACCAGCACCACCAGCTGATATGGAACGTCTTAGCAGGAGGCAGCATTTCACCAACATGGTGGAGCAGTATGTGTGCACACGTCTACACGTACTGAATGACGGGTCTGCCCCCTTCAACTTCTGGGTCTCCAAATTGGGCACATAGCCTGAGCTTGCCCTTTATGCCTTGGAGGTGCTGGCCTGCCCTGCAGCCAGTGTATTATCTGAACGTGTATTTAGCACGGCAGGGGGCGTTATCACAGACAAGCGCAGCCGCCTGTCCAGAGCCAATGTGGACAAGCTCACGTTCATTAAAATGAACCAGGCATGGATCCCACAGGACTTGTCCGTACCTTGTGCGGAATAGACATGTATACCGGCCTTACCCAGCCATTGTTGTATTTTTGATCTCTCTCACTTTTTTTGGGGTGTGCCCTAATTTAAAAAAAAAACAAAACAGTGTTGGCTACCTCGTCCTCCTCCACCGCCGCTTCCACTTACACCGCCACATCCACCGCCACCTCAACCTCCTACTCCATATGGACCTCGTCCTCCTAGGTCAAAATTATTATTTTTTATTTTTATGTATTTTATGTTATTTTAAGTTATTTCCCTATCCACATTTGTTTGCAGAGCACTTGCCATGCTCTTAACAACATTTTTCTGCCATTTGCAGCCCTCTAGCCCTTTCCGTTACTTTTTAGAGCCATTTTAGTCCTTAAAAGTTCGGGTCTCTATTGACTTCAATGGGGTTCGGGTTCGGGTCAAGTTCGGGTCTTGAACTCAAACTTTTTTCCGAAGTTCGGCCAAACCCGTCAAACCCGAACATCCAGGTGTCTGCTCAACCCTAATTCTGATATCTGATATTTCTACCTAAAAATAAAGTTATATATTTCAGACCCTCCTATTGCCTGTATTTAATCAAGAAAATAAAACCATTAACCTTTAACTGGGCATAGTGAACCAATATAAACAGCTAATATGCAAGACATGCTTTGCATGCAAACAACAATTTTTTTACATGCAATTCACAATAGTGCAAAATGAGACTACAATCATGCTTGCCAAATGTTGGTAAAAAAAAAAGCTAAAGAAAAAAAAGCAAAAGTTTGTTCTGATTCACAGATTGCTTACTGTTTTAATCATTTAGTGGATTGGACAATTAAGGCAAAGTTCATCCTTTTGAAAAAATGAATAAAAAATAAATAAAAAAACACCCATGCTAATTAAAAAAATCTACATTTATTATTTTTTACATAGGAGCCTAAAAGGATGGCAACTGCAGTCAATGGATTTTGAGTGAAATGCTCTGGCTCCTGAAAACTCTTTCTGCAGCCAATGCTCTATACCAAAGTACAGACCTTTTGGCTACAAAGCTGTAGGACATGCCAATGGACTACAACATTATGACATGACCCCACCTGTGCTCCATTGAGAACTATGAGACAATCTGCCACAGTGGCAAGTAGATTCCTGTAACTGAATAATGTGGCTCTGTGGAATGAGCTACACACAGACACACAGATTTCAAATTTGACAAGAGCTGTCAGGGAGAAAGACCTGCAGTATTTGTCGGAAGGGGTGGCAGTTTGAAGGTAGGATGCTTCAGATTTTCACCATTCTTCATGCTTTATCCTAAATATGAGTGTAACCAGTGTCGGGCAAACGGTTTGGACCGAGCATGAGTTTGTGCCAAACATTGGCTGTTTGTCCTGTTCGGGGAACACCCAAATTTGCAGAGTGTTTGGCGGGTGTTCGCCCCACCACACACCCTGTGTGCTGCACAGTGCATTCTGCGCCCAGATTGGGCAAAGCTTTGCCCAATCAGGGTTCAGTAAAAGCTGGTTGTTAGGGAGTGGGGCTAGGAAACCAGCCACGGTGTCCTTAATAAGCGATGAGTTATCAGCTGTCAATATGCTTTCCTGCTGACAAGCTGAATAAAAAAAAAAAAATTGCCAGTAAAAAAAATAGTAAAGAAAAAAGGGCGTGGGGTCCCTCTTGTGCTTTCTGGGTTGTGGGGAAGAGACCCTTGTCCCCATCAACATGTTGAGGGCATGTGGCCTGGTATGGTTTAGGAGGGGGGGCACTTTCTCGTCCCCCCAATTCCTGACCTGCCAGGCTGCATGCTCAGATAAGTATCTGGTATGGATATTTTTAATGTATTCTTAGTTTCTTTTTTTTTTTTTTTTTTTCCAATAGCCGGTTGCCGACATTTGCAACTGTGAGTCAATTTAAATCTGATTTGACTTTTTTTTTTTTTTTCTTTAGAAATGTCATTTTTGCTGCAGTATGCTACAGATGTGCCCCTTTACAGGCAGACTAAGGGGACCCCTCATGCACTAAATTTATAGGAATTTTTTATTGTTGGACTTTAAGCATCAATAAAATCACTGCTCCTGAAAAAAAACATTGTTTAAAAAAAAACGAATTTGCATTGATGCATGTCCCCCAGAGCAGTACCCGGACTCCCATACCCCTTTTATGGCCTATTACTTGCATATACACCTTTTTCCTGTTCGGCTCCCAAAGACTTTAATGGGTTCTAACTTATTCAGGTTAGAACTTTTACCCTGTTCGGGAGTTCTGCTGGTGTTCGGTCCATCGCTAGGTGTAACATGAAACATGTAGAGAAAAGTGGAGTTAGCCTGTAGTGCCCGTTTGGATGGGATTGGTGGCATATCCATGAAAGCATTGCCTTAAAGGAGAAGTATGGGAAAGTCAAATTAAATAGTACGTATTGCCCTCATGCTTCCATGCCTGTTTTCCTCAGTCTTTTAGTTTGTGCAGTACAGACACTTGAAGTGTCAGGAAACGGGCAGTAATGGCCCTCATTAGTTTAGAGTGGGTGGATACAACTCCCGCAATCCACCCACTCTTTCAGTCCCTCCTTCTCTTTGACATGTGGCCATTCTTGGCACCTTAGCAGCAAGCCAGAACGTGCACATTTATCACATGTCTCTATTTCCATAGCAACCTGTCAACACACTTAAACCAGAAGCGGAGGAAGTGTGAGAAGTTGTGCACTGTCTTCATCTCCAGCAGCTGTCCTGTCTGTTTCTGGGCTGCATGTTCAGCAGAAGTCTGTGTCCTCTCCCCACCACCTCCTCTGATATTTCCTGGGCTTTGATTTCCCCCTGCGTCCTCAAAGCTCTCTTCCCTTCCCATTACTCACATTCAGTGCCTGTGTCGGCTTTGAGCACAGGAGGTTATCAGAAGGGGTGTCAGCACAGGAACAGCACATTATCATGTTCAGCGATCCCTGGATGCCCTCTACACATCCCATTCAGACCAGTGGCGGCTGGTGCTCCAAATTTTTGGGGGGCACAAACAAACTGAAAAAAAAAACGCAGCCACTGTGCCCATCAAACGCAGCCACTGTGCCCATCAATTGCAGCCACTGTGCCCACCAAATGCCGCCATTGTGCCAATCAATTGCCACCACTGTGCCAATAAACGCAGCCACTGTGCCCATCAAATGCAGCCACTGTGCCCATCAAATGCAGCCACTGAGCCCATCAAACGCTGCCACTGTGCCCATCCAATGCTCCCACTGTGCCCATCAAATGCTGCCACTGTGGACCCCCCACCCGCTTGCCGTCTGCCCGGCACTTACCCTATCTCGGTGGGGCAACAGGTGATGGCGGCGGAAGGCGAGCGAGTCCTCCATGCTCCACCGTGTCATCCATGTCTTCTCCCGTCCTCTCCTATAGGCAATTGGACGCCTGATATTCATTCGCTGTTCTAACACACCTGGGTGAACGGTGGCGAGCTGTGTCCGCCATATGTGTTCTCCCGTCCTCTCCTCCCGTCCTCTCCTATAGGTAATTGGACACCTGATAGGCATTCAATCACAGCGCCTGTTGTTTCAGCCAATCAGGTGACGGGTAACAGACCTGAGCACCTGATTGGCGGAGAGGTGGTTCAGTGTTAGGAAAGCAAATATTCATTCACTGTTCTAACACACCTAGGTCACCATTTTTGACGCCTATTAGAGCCTATGGCTCTAATCAGGTGCTTCAAAAACACCCCTGTCGCTGTAATTTAGGCGCCTGAAAAGGGGCCGGGCACCTGAATAGGGGGTGGTAGCGGCGGCCATGGATAGATTCATTCAATGCATGAATCTATCCATTGGTCATAGAGGGGGTGGCTGGAGAGAGGGGGCGGTGCCTGTGTGCCCTTATGGATGCACCGCCACTGATTCAGACACCAGACACTTGTTTACATGTCTATCTGTTTGTGAATAAACAGTGAGATGTGCTTAATACATTGCAGTGCTGCAGGGAGAGGGAAACCGAAGTCCCCATCTTCAGCCAGTCTTGTATTTTTTATTATATTTTTAAGAGGAATGTAGAACATGTAAAAAAGAGCCCTTCAGTAATCTCTCTTTTACATTCACTGAATTGGTCCTGCTATTACTAAAGGCATGCCTTTGTGCTCAGGATTGTCTGTCAGGAGGGAGAGGAGCTGTGCTGTGTGAACTCTCGGCAGTGATCAGCAGACTGAGAAGGAAAGTGGGTGGATCCAGACTACCATTGTCGGTATGACACTTCATGAAAGTCTGTAGCCCCTCCCACAGGTAAATAACCCTATTGTAACAGAAAGGGTGCACTTCTCAAAGCTCTGTAGGCACCAGTAGCTCAAGCAAAAAAAAAAACTGAAACTTATGCTTCTCTTTTAATATCTACCTTACAGCACTACCTACTCTAGTAAAGGTATAAAAAAAATTCTGGTAAGCTTATTGCAAATAGTATCGCTAGTATAACATTTATTTTACAACCTAGTTTCTATTCTTATATGTCAAACTATCAGCCAACTTATCTATCTTCATAGGTTTGCTGTGATTCCAGTTTAAAAGTGCAGTGGCTTTGACTGACAACTGCTTCTAAAAAAGTATTCGGTGAACCACACAGACACAGAGATAGAAAATTTGACATGCAAAATTTGACATCCATTGCCAACTGTATAAGCATAAAAAAAAAGTTAAAAATTGTAAAAGTGCGACAACAATACATGCTACATTTGATTATAGGGATTTCTATACCTAAAAACAGTTGGTCACTTTGCCTATTTAGACATGTTCTCTTGTAAGAAGAACGCCTCTTTATTTACTGATGTACATCTTCCCCAAACTCCCATGCCACACACCCCTGTATAAGCTCCTTGTTGAGGCTAAGTTCTTCCTTATAACTTGAGAGTGTGTTATTGCCTGGTGATTGGTTGCTTAGGCCCAAGCATTGTACCTCGGAAGGAGTTCAAATTAGGGTGACCAGACATCCCCGGTTTCAGGGGACAGTCCCTGGATTGAGGACACTGTCCCCGGACCAAGTCTGTCCCCGGTTTTGTCCCCGGATTGGATTTGAACAGGGGCTAGGGCAATTTCAAAGACAGTCAGTGCAGAATAAAAAAACACATTCTAAATTACACACCCCCGCTCCACCGCTCCTACTAGCTTAGGGGGGTGTATTTCTTTCCATTATCAGTGCCCCTTTCTGATGATCATGTGCTGGTCCGTGCGGAGGGACCATTTCTTCAGTTTCGGGCGCATGCCCATTCAGCTCCGCTCGCATGTTCTTCTGCCTTGGCTCAAGTCTCGGCCAGCCGCCTGCCTGCTTATCTCCTTGCCTTCCCTGGCAGAGTGATCTTTCTCCGTTCCCCACCCAGTAGTAGCCGGGACCCAGAGAGTGAGACTTGAAAGGCTGTGAGGCGGGCAGCGGCGGCGGCGATGGGCAGAGAGACGCTGATTGCCGCTATTACTTGTAAAAAAAAAATATGTCCCCAAATTTCATTTTAAAAATCTGGTCACCTTAGTTCAAATGCCCCTGTATACCGGAAAATATCACCTATTTAATAAGGACTTCAAAGGAGTGAAATGGAAGCATGGCAACGGTGAGTATCAGCTTGTGTAAGGTTTTTCTTACAAGACAAATTGGTGTTGTAAGCAAATCATTGGTTGTCATTTTTTACATCTTCTGGATATACCACTCTCCTGGCTAGCCATGCCGAACAAGAGGTTTTGAAGCTACCATCTATGATAGTCTGTATATTGTTTTTAACACAATTTTATTAATTAAGCACACTTATTTTTTCTGCTTTACATTTTGTAACCTGTAGATAGCCCTTGGTGGCTAGAATTTACAGCTCTGGCATAGAATGTTCATATAATTTATGAATGATTTGTACTGAAGTAAGTGTATTGCTCTCACTACATAGTACTCTGTGGCCTGTGTGCTGCTTGACATGCAGCTAATACTCCTATCCCCCAAAAACCAAACCGTGTGAACATATTTTTAAGCTTTATTGGGGTGACAGAAAAAAACATTAATTCAAAGCACATGCAATACAACAAATAAACATAGCTGCTGCTGGGTGTAAAAAGTACAGGTATAAATAAGTCCAAAGTGAAAGGGTGTTTTTCCATATTAAACATGTGCTGGGATGGTGGCTAGGCTCCTGCAAATGCTTGTACTTCATATGTGCTCTGGGCTTCCCAGGATGCACCAGTTTCCTTTTCCTGTACAGAGGGAGAAGTAGTGAGAACTACAGAGGCCAATATATTAATAAACAGGTTCATGCACCAATATGAGGTTGTGCAATCGGGCCATAAGGTGGATCCCAAAACAAATTCAACAAGGATAACAATACTTTAATAAAATCTTTATACTGGAGGCTTTACAATAAATGCCATTTTATTTTTTTTGTTCAATATTTTTTTCAAGAAAAAAGTCGTTCACAATTCACACATGTAGCCACCTAATAAGACTTGAAACAATGGAGAACATTTAGCTCAGCCAACATGGCGGTTTAAAGGTAAAACATATTGAAATATAGTAACTTACGCAAGTACAAATACAAGGCACTTATCTAAGCAAACAAAATCAGTAATAGCATGGTTGCATAACAAAGAGGAAAAGAAAGGCATAGAGTGGATGCTTGGGTGCCCTGGAACCTAACGTGGATACCAGGAGGCACACGGTCCCCAGAAGTGTTTAAAGGCACGGAAGGATCTTAGGTATGGAATCAAGGATTTTTTGTACAAATTGTAATAACATTTACAACCTCTGACGGATTAGGAGCCAGGTCTTGTTTACAATATCTGGTGAGGATTTATTTGGCCGATAGTAGTATATTGGTAATTATTCCTCGGAATTGGGTGGCGAATTGCTCCATGCCCAGATTGAGTAGGGCTAATGCCGAGTTCATAGGGATGATAATGCTGTTACCTCCAAGATCAATTGGAAGGTTTTCTGCCAGAAACTGCAAATGTTATTACATGTCCAGAAAATATGCATAAGGGTTCCCGAGTCACCACAGCCCCACCAGAATAGTGGAGAGCCTGTTTCATTAATTTTTTACCAGTCTATAGGGGGTGAAGTACCAGCAAAGTAAGAGTTTCAGTGAAAAGTAAATGCCATTTTCAGTGCAGCAAGTTTCTCTATCATTTGATGCATAGCAGAATTTTTTTAATTCATTTAAATGCTTTCAAAAAATTTAAATAAAATATATTCAGAAGCAATTGAATCCAGATAGCAGTTACAATATAGTTTTAGCCATAGAGTAGCAAGAGATTTAGAACCTCCCAGACTAGGTAGTCAATCACAACTGAAATTATCTTGCTTTTGTCGACGGGCTGTTAGTGTGCTTTTGGGTAATCACTCCACTACATAGTTGACTATCTTCTGGAAGGTGACTGATTTATCTATTATTTGCTTTTTCACCCCATGGAAAAGAATGCTAGGTGTTTTCAAAAGCTGAGTTATCACATCAGCTTCGTACTGTACCGGTAAGTGACTTAAAACATTCCATGAAACAAAATTGAATCTGTCAAGCAATGTAACATTTATAGCTCTTGAAAGCACTATCCATTAATTTATATGGGTGAATGATGATGACATGGCACTGCTCATCACACTTTCCTTCTTTAATGTTGTGTGTTTTTATTTAAGCCTTAAAAACAGGGTTCATTTGCATTCTGTTGCCATATATTACATAAAAAAGGTCATTGTTTTGAACTATTTAAACCACTATTAATTAAGTACTTAAATTAATAGATGCAATTAAACTCTGTGTTAAAAATGCCTTTACATGCTTTGCTCTGTCTCCTGTAATAAGAAGAGATCCCGGGTGCAGTGTAAAACATACACAAGACTCAGGTAAGAAAATATATATCCTGCTTTAACTTCAAAGCCACTGTACAGCTTTCAAAGACAGATTCACTCTGTCAATTCCCAAGGCAAGCCAGTTTTAGCAAGAGAACAGAATCTATCTCTCAAGAGGAAAGCCAGACAAGGAAAAACTCATTGTTTAAGCCATACGGCATGGCTCAAAGCTTTAAAATCCCCAAATTGCCTTCTGCGGAAATATCGGTCTATGTTAAATCTCAAAAGAATGTTGTTGTTTTTTTTTCTGTCTACAGTTGTAAAATTACATGTATGCCAGGTAGATTATTATATTTTGCTGCTGGAGGGAAACTGAAAATGTCCAATACCTAATTCTTGTTTATACATTGGATATACAGTATATAAAATTACTGTATTTGGTCACAAAGTAATGTACAGTTTGATATTAGAATTAGGAAAATGTTTCAGGTGATTCACTTAAGGAAAGCTCCTGCTTTTTTTTCAACCTGAAAGTTGGGTCAATGGATATTTCTTTTTGGCTTTTCTACAGATATTCACATCAGTATAGATGTTTGCACATCAGCCCTTATTCCTTATTACTCAAAGTTATTCTGAGCGAAAGTTTGTGTTAATCAGCATCTCAAGGGACATTCAGTGTTCATGAGCTTTTTAACATCACTTTGACATGCTTTTGAGATCATTCATACAGTGCCTTGAAAAAGTATTGATACCCCTTGAAAGTTTCCACATTTTGTCATGCTACAACCAAAAACATAAATGTATTTTATTGAGATTTTATGTGATAGACCAACACAAAGTGGCACATAATTGTGAAGTGGAAGAAAAAATATAAATAGTTTTCAATTTCTTTACAAATATTAGTAAATAGAGTCCACCTGAGTGTAATTTAATCTCAGTATACATACAGCTGTACTGTGAAGCCCTTGGACGTTTGTTAGAGAACCTTAGTGAACAAACAGCATCATGAAGGCCAAGGAACACACCAGACAGGTCAGGGATAAAGTTGTGGAGAAGTTTAAAGCAGGGTTAGGTTATAAAAAAATATCCCAAGCCTTGAACATCTCTTGGAGCACTGTTTAATCCATCCTCCGAAAATGCAGAGTATGGCACAACTGCAAACCTACCAAGACATGGCTGTCCGCCTAGACTGACAGGCCGGGCAAGGAGAGCATTAATCAGAGAAGCAGCCAAGAGGCCTATGGTAACTCTGGAGGAGCTGCAGAGATCCACAGCTCAGGTGGGAGAATCTGTCCACAGGAACACTATTAGTCATGCACTCCCCAAATCTGGCCTTTATGTAAGAGTGGCAAGAATAAATCCATTGTTGAAAGAAAGACATAAGAAGTCCCGTCTGCAGTTTACGAGAAGCCATGTAGGGGACACTGCAAACATGTGAAAGAAGGTGCTCTGCTCAGATGAGCACAAAATTTAACTTTTTGGCCTAAAAGCAAAATGTTATGTAGCGGAGCCTTACTCTCCCTCTCTGTGTTTCCTCGTGTGAGGGACTTGTGTCTAGGGGTACCTGGGAGAGGAGAGTGCAGGAACACTATGCCAAGCTCTCCCCTCGTATGTGTATGAGGTTTGAGCAGAGTTAGTTCAATTACCTCCGGGTCTGTCCACTGCATATGAAGCCTTAGTTGTTCTGTGGAGATGTGTCTGCCAATAATAGAGCCCCACACCAATCGAAAGTCCAACACTCCTTTATTTCTCGTACAATACAGTGAACACAATCAGTTGAACTTCCAATAACAGACGAACAAGGGGGTGTGGGTACGAGTAGGCCCAGGCACAACTGAACTCTCCTATTCCTTTGCTAGCGAATAGGCCTGGCGCACGGTCTCTGCCACCGACCGTGAGTTTTGGTCGCTGCCACCGACCGGATGAACTGTTGAGGCCCCTGCCACAGGCCTAATAGCAGGTCTCTGCCACTGACCTGATTGGAATAGTTGGACCGCTGCCACCGGTCATTGAATATGGACTGAACTTCCTCTCTGAACTTGGCCCCTGTTCGGGAGAGATATCCCTCTGGGCGGTCTCCAGAGGTTCACCCGGCACTGGCAATCTGCTGCACCAGGTCTTCGGGAGAGTACCTCCTCCGGTCCCTTATGCCTCTGGATTCGGGTGCCCCACTCCCGGGGCCCCCTAGGACAATCCCTCCCTCGCGGGACCCAGCGGAAGGTACTGGGCCCCAGGCCTCCGGCTGAGTACCTAACCCCAGACTTAAGGTGTCTGGGATGGAACACAAACTCCAAGTGTCAAGGCCTAGGCCACCTGGACACCGACCGCACAGCAGCCCTCAGGCTGAAGGTGCCTGGGACTCGAACCTCGTGGCGAAGATGTCCGCCCCCTTTATACCCTCTCCCAGCAAGCACGGTGGGTTCCCCGGCCTGCTGTACAACCACTGCGAGAGGCCACAAAGGGTACGGCACTGCAGCGATGGTTCAACCCCGGCCCAAAGTGACAGCGCCACCTGCAGGGCCACAGGGAACTATGCATCACTGGTGTCCTCACCAGATTTAAAAGTACATACCCGCTACACTTAGGTGTGGCGGAATACTAACACTGCACATCGCCCTTAACATCCCCACCATGAAACATGGTGGTGGCAGCATCATATTGTGGGGATGCGGGACAGGGAAGCTGGTCAGAGTTGATGGGAAAATGGATGGAGCCAAATACAGGGCAATCTTAGAGGAAAACCTGATAGGGTCTGCAAAAGACTTGAGACTGGGGTGGAGGTTTACCCTCCAGCAGGACAACAACCCTAAACATACAGCCAGAGCTACAATGGAATGGCTTAGATCAAAGCATATTCATGTGTTAGAATGGCCCAGTCAAAGTCCAGACCTAAATCCAATTGAGAATCTGTGGCAAGACTTGAAAATTGCTGTTTACAGATGCTCTCTATCCAATCTGACAGACCTTGAGCTATTTTGCAGAAGAATGGGCGAAAATGTCCCTCTCTAAATGTGCAAAGCTGGTAGACACACCCAAAAAGACTTGCAGCTGTAATTGCAGTGAAAGGTTGTTCTACAAAGTATTGACTCAGGGGGGGGCTGAATACAAATGCATGCCACACTTTTCACATATGTATTTGTAAAAAAATATGAAAATCATTTATCATTTTCCTTTCACTTCACAAATATGTGCCACTTTGTGTTGGTCTATCACATAAAATCCCAATAAAATACATTTACGTTTTTGGTTGTAACATGACAAAATGTGGAAACTTTCAAGGGGTATGAATACTTTTTCAAAGCACTGTAGTTCATTGAGAAATATATCTGGCATGCAATTGACCTCCTTCCAAGCTGCATCAAGCTGTTTTTGCATTCCCATTGACTTGTTTATAGAGAGAAGCAGTCCTGACCCAAAACACTTTAATACAGTGGTTCTCAACTCCTGTCCTCAGGACCCACTAACAGGCCAGATTTTAAGTATTACCTTGGTGAGATGCAGACTAGAATACTGCAATCCCTGAGCAGCAAATTATATCACCTGTGATGCATTTCAGTTATCTTGCAAACCTGGCCTGTTGGTGGGCCCTGAGGACTGGAGTTGAGAACCACTGCTTTAATACATACTGTATGTGTGTGGTGTACCAAAATTAAACTGAGTATATTAAAACTTTTATTTTTTATTCCACTGCTCATTATTGTATGTTTAAAGTGAGAACAGGCTTACCTAAGGCTGGGTGCACATATGAGCACGCAGTGGCTCACAGCAAGAGTCTGGTGTGTCCTCGTTCACCGCTGCAGATATATGCATTGTTCATGTATATACATTTTTTTAGACACACTCCTTGCACCTGCTCCTGGTGAATGGATATAATTACATTAAACGAGTTGAGGTTTTAGATGCTATATTCAGATGTTTACAATTAATTTTCAGATACTACATTCAGTCGTGTAGAACATGGATTCCTAATCTACTCTTACCAATGTTCTGACGGTTTCTGTCCACATTAGTCATGTTGGGTTCTATTTTAGATGAGAATATGGATTGATGAATTTTGCATATTGCAAGTCCTGTACTATTACTACGTTTATCTGTAAATATATGAAAAAGATAAAATAAAAACATTTTGATACAATTTGTTTTATACTTGCATGTGTGCCAAATACTTTGTTATCAGTACATAGTGTCCTTTTTGCTTTCCTGCTGCATGCTTCATTTAACCACTTGCCGAGCGTCTCATGGCGATATACGTTGGCAAAGTGTCACGTTCCCACAAAACAACGTATGGGTATGTTTTCCCCTTTAAGAGCCGTCGGCGGGCATGAGAGCCAGAACGGGGATTTGTATGTGTAAACACACAAATCCCTGTTCTGTCAGGGGAGAGGAGACAGGTTGTTTGTTCCTAGTAAGTAGAAAAAGTGATATAAAACAAAGATACCAAATCCTGGAACTAAAATAGTCCAAATGATAAAACAGCGCTAAAAATTGGATAAATGTCCAACTATATATAAAACATTTGAGTGATGATGTGGCAACAATAAGTCCTAAATCGGTGAGTGCTTCTAGGAATTGGATCAGTAGTGCACCTTACACCTGCTCCCAATCTTCACCACACGTGAGGCACTCTCCCCCGTCGGGGTGCAAACTCACCAGAAAGATGAAAAAAGTGGGCCTTAGATAATAGTAATGATAGGCTCTCTCACTTGGACATCCGTCATCAACAGGCAGGAGGCAGCATGGATAAAATCCGTTTGAGTTCATATAAAGACCCAAAAAACACTAAAATAGTGTAATTCTGTTTTTAATGAATAAAATATCCCCTATGCTACAAATGCACGTACAATTAGTCAATGTTAATGCACATATAATGATGAATGTATTCACCGCTATCCTTGGGTCCAAAGGAGCGCCTGTGTTGCTATATGCAGCGCTGAGGTATTCCTTCTTTGTTTGGGCCTGCTAGCAGTGAAATAGTGATATGTCTCCTCCCCAGTCAGTCCCATCCCCCCACAGTAAGAAACACTAACAAGGGAACACATTTAACCCCTTGATCGCCCCCTAGTGTTAACCTCTTTCCTACCAGTGACATTTACACAGTAATCAGTGCATTATTATAGCACTGATCACTGTATAAATGTCAATGGTCCCAAAAATGTGTCAAAAGTGTCCGATTTGCCCGCCGCAATGTCGCAGTACCGCTAAAAACACAGATCACCGCCATTACTAGTAAAAAAATAATTATAATTAATAAAATGCCATAAAAATTCCATAAATCTTTCTCATAGTTTGTAGACCCTATAACTTTTGCACAAATCAATCAATATACTCTTATTGCAATTTTTTTACCAAAATATGTAGAAAAATATATATTGGCCTAAACTGATGAATACATTTGTTTTTTAAAAAACATATTTGGGGATATTTATTATAGCAAAAAGTAACAAATATATATTTTTTTCAAAACTGTTGCTATTTTTTTGTTTATAGCACAACAAATAAAAACCGCAAAGGCAATCAAATACCACCAAAAGAAAGCTCTATTTGTGGGAAAAAAAAGACATACATTTTGTTTGGGTACACTGTTGCACGACTGCGCAATTGTCAGTTAAAGCGAGGCAGTGCTGTATCGCAAAAAAAGGCCTGGTCATAAAGCAGGAAAATCTTCCGGGACTGTAAATGGTTAAAGTTCCAACCTTTCTCTTTTTGCTATATTAATAGACTTACAAGTCTTATGCCTCATTTAAAGTCCTAAAACTCTTTCTTTCTCAATACAAGACAAATAAGTACTCCATAGTGTAGTAATTTCACAGAAGAAATGGTTTTATTAAAACATAATACCTTATATATAGGTTAAAAGCAAGCAGTATCGATAAAATCCCTACTTCCAGTCTCAGCTATGACCGGAAGTGATTTCCCCAGCCCCTCCTACGTGTTACGTCACTGATCACGTGAAAAAGTATCCTTGAAAAGGTCACGTAACTAGTGTCGTAACGTGTTATTGCTTGCTTTTAACTTAGATGTAAGGTATTATGTTTTTAAAAAAAACAATTCTTCTGTGAAATTACTACACTATGGAGTTCTTATTTGACTTGTATGGCCCGTGAATGGAGGAGAGGAGGAGATATAATGTAGTATAGTGGATATTTATCCCCGATTACTGAGCCATATACCACATCCCTGGATTTATGCTATAAGGAGAGGACAGATGAATGTGATTTTTCATAAAGGATCCATATATTAAAGCCTTGTCAGACCCGCTGTGGCTTTTGATGCAGGACAGGAGAGGAGAGTGGAATGTGAACTGTCATTAAGGATATGTATACCAAAGCACCACTAGACCTATTGGGGTCTTTGTTTAAGGTGAGCTGCTAGGGCACACTCCTGGTGGATACCTGGATGGTGGGAGCAATTGTGTTCACAACTTTCAAGAACTGTTTTTTGAGCACTTGATCTTAACATCTCAACAATTTTTGATGCACATGCACTTTATTATCTGGGACTTAATTAACAATTTTTTTTATGTAATATCAGATGAATATCTGCTTTTGATCTGAGCACTTTATCACTGTTTGACACATTATTGCATATTATGGCATTTTACAGCATTTTTTGAAATTAGGGATAGTCACGCATGCATATTTGTTTATTTTTGTTGCATAGCTTCTTGAATTAGTGCACCATTTTTTAATTATTATTATTATACAGTAAATTGGACCTGTTGCTTTGCCCAGCTTTAAAGTTTGAATTTCTCTTGTCCACTATGGAGGTGATATGGGGTGATATACAGTACTTGTGTGGTATGAAGAGAAGTGAATCTGTGTTTTCATCAAACAACTGACTGTATAAAAATTGATAGTTTTTTAAAGCTGAACTCCAGGCAGCAATAAAAGACACACACAGTACAGATATTTAACAAATACAAGCGGGGTGTTCCCCTATAATGGGAAGAAACTACATCACCCATAACCCCATTCTTCACATGTTCCACCGCAGAGACTCATGGGAGGGGTTATAAAAGGAGGAGGCGAGGCCGGGCTCGGCCTCTTTGGGACACGAGACTTCACGGACGGATCCTCCTGTGCGGATGTGTCGGAGTGCAAGGCCTGAAGCCTGAGGCCTTGCTCAGCACCAAAGAGCCTTCCACCCCCCTCTGCGAGCCTGGGTGGCATCTGACTTTGTGCGCTACAGCCTTGTTGGATCGGGGACCCGATCGTTGGAGAGATCGAGTGTGTGTGACACGGCTGGTGGAGGTTTCCCGGACTGGATCCGTAGTCCGGCGGGTGAGAGGGCATAAGCCCAGCTAAGATACTGTTATTGCATATAGGCCTATAGACTGCCGTGGCCTACAAGTTATTTTGATACCCCTATTGAAGAGCCTTGTCAGAACTGAGCCTGCGGCTTTATTTAACCAAGTTCTATACCCCTTGGATTACAAAGTTATACTCTGTTTAAAGTGCACCACCATTACAGACCTGCCGGTGAAGAAAGAAGGACTAAGTTAAATATTAGAACCAGGCCTGGTGGGGATTCTAGCGTGTTTGATTACTGCGCCATAGGGCACTTAGTTAACGGTCGCCCGTATGGCGAACCTGTAGCGTGTGTTACTACATAGTGTGTTAGAGTGGCAGGACGCTGCCCTTAGGAGTGATTATCTTGAACTGTGATTACTGTTACCCCCTTTATCCATATTGAGAAAATAAGTAAAACACTTTACTTATTACAATTCATTACTGTGTCCATGCTTAGTTATTATATTGCATAGGATATATCATTGATTGTTAGTACTAGCTGTGCCAGAAGGGGGTAGAGCCTATTGCCGGGGGTTGGCGGAGCTGCACTCAGGGCCCAAATCTAATTCTGCGGCCTCCTTAGTTGGAGGTATCGCTACACGTGGGGGTTCTCGTCCGGGATCCTGATGCAGCAAGCGAACGCCAGAAGTGCCGGCACGGACCCCATGGATCCAAGAGCGGTAGAAGAGTGGTGCAAAGCCGCTAATACAGAGCCAAAACAGTCGATAGCCATTAGCCTCCCTGGGGAGAAATGGTCGAGTGAGACGGTAGAGGAACTAATGAGTTCAGTGTCCCCAGATCACACACCGTGGGTGATAGACATAAAGACAGACCCAGACATCTCATATCAATACGCATTAGTGGAATATTGGGACGGGATGCCAGAGGCCTGTAAGCACAAGTGTCTGCGGACGCCAGACAACAGAACATTTAGGCTGGCGCACGCAATAACTGTAGAAAGGGAACCATCCCCTATGGGATCGCCACAGGCTGCGGCCCGAACTCCACCTGAAAGAGAAGACAGGGCGACACCCCCGGTGGCACCTGCACCGGCCACTGCTATATCACCAGAATTGATAAATGCAATAGGGGATTTGCTAGCCAAATGTCAGAAGACAAGTACGGTGCATGTGGAAACTAGCTACCGGAGACTAAAAATATTCTCAGGGAAGCTCCCTGTCCCGGCAGGGGAAGAAGATTTTGATACCTGGGTGGAGCAGGCATTACAGGCGGTGGAGGCATGGGAGGTGCCTGAAGCACAGAAGAGGCAGCGAGTGTTAGAAAGCCTTAAAGATGCAGCAGCAGAAGCAGTGAAAAGTTTCCGGTTTGGGAATGCAGGGTGCACGGCGCAGGACTGTCTAGCTTTGCTGCAGGAAGAGTTTGGTCAATTAGACAAGGTGACAGAGATGGTCTACCAGTTTGAACACACTTTCCAAAAACCGGAGGAGAAACTTTCCGAGTATGTCAGAAGGCTAAACAGGCTGCTGTGCAAGATTGTGTTAAAGAAAGGGATGAAGCCCCAAGATGCCGATGCGGCAAGAATGAAGCAAGTCTTAAAGGGAGCGCTACGCTCCGATCCAGTCTGGCTGCACCTGAAAACCTTGGGAGGAGGAATGTTGCTGACTTATGCTGATTTAATAAAAATCATCAGAGATGAGGAGGCGCTGCAACAGGACCAGCAGAAGGATAAGACAAGTGTTGTACCCGCACAGGTGCTGGTCAATCCAGTAATGACCCCTGAAAGAGAGGCGGAGATAGACACCCTAAAAACTCAGATGTCCAAGGTGTTAGAGATATTGACCTCTCTGATAGCAAAAGACACAGAGTGTCCCAAGAAGAAGGAAAGTCCAAGGAAGGAATTGTTCCCGATTGCCTCAGCACCCGAACCTTTACAAGAATGGGGAGATATAGTCTGCTTCAACTGTGGGGGAGTTGGCCACATTGCAGCCACATGTTCTAGTCCGAAGAAGAAGAGACCAGACAACCGCAAGCCGGCGGGAAACTCCAGAGGGCCCCGGTGCAGGAGTCAACCGGGTGCCCATCATCTTCAGTAAACTCCAAGCTGAATGCGAAGAAAAACAAAAAGAGAGATAGAACACCAAAGGGGAAACGCAATACCCCTCAACATAGCTATACTCCAGGAGGAAGGGGGGAGACCCCTCAGAAGAGGCACAGCACTCCCCAAAGGGGGTGCCCACCCAAGAAAAATAATAGTACCCCTCAGCGGGTTCCTACACCCATTAAAAGGAGGGAAGTCAGTGCATACCAGGCTCAAGAAAGGTTCAAGTCCAAAGGGAATAGGACAAGAGAGAGTCCAAAGGGAAAAGGTCTGAAGAAGGCGGCTCCTGCCGGACCATATCCAGAGAAGCTGGTAGGCCCATCCCCTATAGTGCCCATTCAAGTGGAGGGAGTCTACACCAGGGGCCTCCTGGATACCGGGGCACAAGTGACCCTATTATACCGGGACTTCTACGACAGGCACCTGAGTCATCTGCCTATCCAGAAGATAGAAGAGCTGGAAATATGGGGAATTGGAACCCAGAGTTTCCCTTATGACGGCTACCTTCCCATCAAAATGACCTTTGACCCATCCGTGGCTGGGAAGGCCGAAGTGTTTGACACCCTGGCAGTTGTGTGCCCTAGGCCGCCTGGAGCCAACAAGAATTCCCTTATAATAGGGACGAACACGGACCTGGTCCGAAGACTCCTGACCCCTCTCGTGACAGAAGAAAGACAAGCAGCTACCAAGATCCATCCCATGCTGAAGACAGCCTACCAATGGCTGGTCCAAGAGCGGGAGACCCCTGGAGAGGGGATAGGGAAGGTGTGGAGACTTGGAAGAGAAGGGGTAGTGTTGCAGCCCGGCGAAGTAACCTGTCTCAGGGCCACTGTGAAGCTTACTTGGGAGCAGCCTGGTCCCTTTGTCATGCTGGAGTCAGACCCAAGGGGTGAGTCCTCAGGCCTGGAGGTGATACCGGAAGTGATTCCGCTGAAGGTCCTGAAGAAGGCCCATTATAGAGTTCCAGTGAGTGTTAGGAATACTACCAAAGACCCCATGGAAATCCCAGCCAGAATGCTGCTAGGCCAGGTGAGCCCGGCGGCCCCTGTTACCCTGTCAGAAGTGAAGAGGACAGGTGGAAGAGGAGATGTTTGGGAGAAGCTGTCCATGGAAAACCCGAATCTGTCCAGGGCTTGGAAAGAGAGAGCCAAGGCCCAGTTGAATAGATGGGAGAAGATCTTCTTTAAGGATGAGTTTGATGTGGGGTGTGCAAGGAGTGCCACCCATCGGATCCGCCTCCAGGAAGATAAGCCCTTCTGAGAGAGGGTCAGGCGGGTCCCGCTAGCAGATCTGGAGGATCTGAGGGAACAACTTGCAGAACTCAAGAGGACTGGTGTGATACGGGAGTCCAGAAGCCCCTATGCCTCTCCCATAGTGGTGGCCCGAAAGAAGAATGGATCATTGAGGCTCTGTATCGACTAAAGGACTCTCAACAGGAGAACCATACCTGACCAATACACCACTCCGAGGATAGAGGATGCCCTACAGAGCTTGTCTGGAGCCAAATGGTTCAGCGTTATGGATCTCAAGAGTGAGTACTATCAGATTCCGATGCACCCAGCAGACAAGGAGAAGACAGCTTTCATAACCCCAGTGGGGTTCTTTGAATTCGACCGGATGCCCCAAGGTCTGTCTGGAGCCCCAGCTACTTTCCAACGTCTCATGGAGAAGACAGTAGGAGACATGAACCTGATCGAAGTCCTTGTATACCTGGACGATGTCATTGTCTTTGGGAGAACCTTGGAGGAACATGAAGAGAGGCTGGAAAAAGTGTTGAGAAGACTCAGTGAGGAAGGAGTTAAGCTTTCGCCTGAGAAGTGTCGGTTCTACCAGTCTTCTGTGAACTATCTGGGGCACATAGTGTCTGAAGAAGGGGTGGCCACAGACCCTGAGAAATTGGAGGCAGTTACCTCCTGGCCATGGCCCACCACAGTAACAGAACTCAGATCCTTCTTGGGCTTCTGCTCCTAATACAGGAGGTTTGTGGAGGGATTTGCCCGAATTGCTAGACCATTGAATGAGTTGCTCAAGACTGAAGGAGAAGAGGATGGCTCGGGGCCCAGGAGGCCAGGAGAGTCCATCAGAGATCAGTGGAATCAGAAGTGTGAAGAGGCTTTCCAGGTATTGAAGAGGAGCCTGACCACTGCACCAGTCTTGGCCTACGCAGACCCAACCAAACCCTATGAACTGCACATGGATGCTAGTCATGACGGTCTGGGAGGAGTACTTTACCAAGAACACGAGGGGCAATTGCGGCCCGTTGCCTATGTGAGTAGGAGCCTGACCCCCTCTGAGAAGAACTACCCCACCCACAAGCTGGAGTTCCTGGCCCTCAAGTGGGCGGTAGTAGACAAGCTCAAAGACTACCTGTATGGAGGGGAGTTCACTGTGAAGACCGACAACAACCCCCTTACCTACCTGTTCACCACGGCCAAGCTGGACGCCACTGGACACAGGTGGCTGGCCGCACTGTCTGGATTCAACTTCAGCCTTAAGTATAGACCAGGAGTGGGGAATCGAGACGCAGACGCTCTGTCCAGGAGATCTCATTCCCCCACCATTGAAATAGAAGATTGGACCCAAGTGGCACCGGACGGGGTGCGGGCCCTTTGTCAAGGAGCTGAATTCCAAGCCCGAGGAGGCTCCAGAGCAGAGGAAATAGGAGTTACCACGGTGGGAGTCCCCAAACACTACTGTGGAGTAGCTCAATTGGAAGAGGACAACCTACCAAGACTGTCCAAGAAGGAATTGAGGTGTGACCAATTGGAAGACCCCATGGGGAGATTGGTCCTGGAGGCCTTGGAGAATCAGGATCCAAACAGACTCATGCGTCAACCTTCAAAAGAAGCTCGCCTGCTGAGGAAGGAGTGGGATAGGTTGCAGTTACATCAGGGAGTGGTCTACCGAAGGGGCCCCTCTGATGACTCAGAAGATAAGTGGCAGCTGTTCCTCCCAGAGAAACATCGGGAGACTTTTCTGATTGCCCTGCATGACAATCATGGCCACCTAGGGGCTGAAAGGACCTTTCAACTTGTCAGAAGTCGGTTCTATTGGCCCTGCATGAGGGCAGAGGTAGAGAAGTACTGCCACTCATGTGCGCGATGCATCCAGAGGAAGACTTTGCCCCATCAAGCTGCCCCAATGGGCCATCTACAGAGCCAAGGGCCCATGGACCTGGTGTGCATTGACTTTCTCTGCCTCAAACCCGACCTGAGTGAACTAGGAAATGTTCTGGTGATAACCGACCATTTCACCCGGTATGCCCAGGCTTTCTCCACCAAAGACCAGAAGGCCTCCACCGTGGCCAAGTTACTTATGGAGAAGTACTTTGTCCATTATGGGCTGCCACAGAGACTCCATTCAGACCAAGGGAGGGACTTCGAGAGTAAGCTGATCCGGAAGCTCTTGGATTCTTTGGGAATTAAGAAGACTCGAACTACACCTTACCATCCTCAGGGAGATGCTCAGCCGGAAAGGTTCAACCGAACCTTGCTCAACATGTTGGGGACTCTGGAAAGCGAGAAAAAGCAACATTGGAGCCAACACATAGCAGCCATAGTACATGCTTACAACTGCACCATCAGTGATGCTACAGGCTACTCCCCATATCGACTCATGTTTGGGAGAGAAGCGAGACTACCGGTGGACTTGGCTTTTGGCACCTCACTGGACCATTCCTCGGCCACATCCCACAAAGGATATGTGGACAGGCTCAGACACAGCCTGAAAGTAGCCTATGAACAAGCTCAAGCGGCCTCAGATCAAAGGGGAGCTCGGAATAAAAGAAATTTCGACTTGAAGGTCCGGGTACAAGACCTACAGCCCGGGGATCGAGTACTGTTGCGCAATCTGGGAGTCCCCGGAAAGCACAAACTTGCAGACAGATGGAGATCTGAACCCTATGTCATCTGCAGGAAGTTGCCGGGCCTACCTGTCTACAAGGTGAAGCCAGAGGGAAAGGTAGGCCCACTGAAGACATGGCATCGAAACCACCTGCTCCCACTTGCAGAGGCAGTTAGAATACCTCCCGTGGGAGACTCCCCTGAACCGGCCTCTATCTTGGATACTCCTAGGCCGAACACTTGGTCACAGACCTCATCGAGCTGAAAATGGAGAAGCCTCCCAACTTAGTGGAGATGAGGAGGGAGAACTTGATTGGCTGTGGCCTTCCCCAACTCCAGGAACTTCTATCATAGATCTTCCAGTCACCCAAGATACCACAGATGAAACACTGAACCCAGAGGCTACAGAGTTCATCCCCTTTAGTCCTTCAGCAGATTACTGGGAAGATGCCCATGATAGTTTCTCCGAGGAAGAGGAGCCTGTGGCGCCAGAGCCAGAGATTCCAGGAGAGCAAAGGGCTCGAAGAGTCATTCGACCTCCTAAGAAGCTGACCTACCCTCAGATGGGGAACAGTTCGGAAGACTCTGTAGTCACTGCTAGGAGAAATGCTGAGATTCCGGATCCCTCCACTGTCCATTTGGTGGAGGGCAACCCCAGCTCACTCTCTGGCACAGTTAGGCAGGCCACCCATGATAATGTGACCTGTGGGCAAGGGAATTCTACCCCTCAGTTATGGTGGGAATCCCCTATCCCAACATCATTTTCAGAATTGTCCAGTGTTATATATAGTTGTTGTTAAAATTTATCTTTGGGGACCAAAGAGTTTAAGTGGGGGGAGTGTGTAGCTGGGTGTTCCCCTATAATGGGAAGAAACTACATCACCCATAACCCCATTCTTCACATGTTCCACCACAGAGACTCATGGGAGGGGTTATAAAAGGAGGAGGCGAGGCCGGGCTCGGCCTCTTTGGGACACGAGACTTCACGGACGGATCCTCCTGTGCGGATGTGTCGGAGTGCAAGGCCTGAAGCCTGAGGCCTTGCTCAGCACCAAAGAGCCTTCCACCCCCCTCTGCGAGCCTGGGTGGCATCTGACTTTGTGCGCTACAGCCTTGTTGGATCGGGGACCCGATCGTTGGAGAGATCAAGTGTGTGTGACACGGCTGGTGGAGGTTTTCCGGACTGGATCCGTAGTCCGGCGGGTGAGAGGGCATAAGCCCAGCTAAGATACTGTTACTGCATATAGGCCTATAGACTGCCGTGGCCTACAAGTTATTTTGATACCCCTATTGAAGAGCCTTGTCAGAACTGAGCCTGCGGCTTTATTTAACCAAGTTCTATACCCCTTGGATTACAAAGTTATACTCTGTTTAAAGTGCACCACCATTACAGACCTGCCGGTGAAGAAAGAAGGACTAAGTTAAATATTAGAACCAGGCCTGGTGGGGATTCTAGCGTGTTTGATTACTGCGCCATAGGGCACTTAGTTAACGGTCGCCCGTATGGCGCACCTGTAGCGTGTGTTACTACATAGTGTGTTAGAGTGGCAGGACGCTGCCCTTAGGAGTGATTATCTTGAACTGTGACTACTGTTACCCCCTTTATCCATATTGAGAAAATAAGTAAAACACTTTACCTATTACAATTCATTACTGTGTCCTTGCTTAGTTATTATATTGCATAGGATATATCATTGATTGTTAGTACTAGCTGTGCCAGAAGGGGGTAGAGCCTATTGCCGGGGGTTGGCGGAGCTGCACTCAGGGCCCAAATCTAATTCTGCGGCCTCCTTAGTTAGAGGTATCGCTACACAATATAAGGAGAATCAGCCTCTTGCAGTCCCATATACAGACTGGAGAAGAGAGAAAAAGCACAAGAATCCAATAAATTGTCCTGGGCTGCTTATGTGCCAAAAAGGAATATGCTCATTTCAGAGAGCAGAGTGACAGAAAGATAAACTCATGAGTCTACTGCTTCTCTTTGCAATGTCTAATCATAGCCTGAGGGAGAGACAAGACATGTGTTACTTTAAAATAAGGTCTTCTGTCCTGCCATACAGTACAAATTTAGGTAAAACAGTTCCTATATACATTATGTACTGTATATACCGATCAGTCATAACTTTATGACCACCCACCTAATATTGAGTAGATCCCCTGTTTGCCATCAAAACAGCCCCTTTTGCTCCCAAAACAACCATAACCCATCAAGGTGTGTTCTGGCATCTGGCACCAAGCTGTCAGTGGCAGATCCTTCAAGCCCTGTGAGTTGTGAGGTGGATCCCACAGATGCTTTATCTGGAGAATTTGGAGGCCAACACCTTGAACTCATTGTTGTGTTCTTCAAACCATTCTTGAACCACTTTTGCAGTCTGGTAGGGAACATTATGCTGATGAAAGAGGCCACTGCCATCAGGGAATATCATTTCTATGAAGGGGTTTACTTGATCAGCAACAATGTTTAGGCAGGTGGTAGGTGCCAAGTAACATCCACATTAATGACAGGTAGGGATGAGCTTCGAGTTTGAGTCGAACTCATGTTCGACTCGAACATTGCCTGTTCGCCGAACAGCGAACAATTTGGGGTGTTCGCGGCAAATTCGAAAAGTCTATGGGAGAAATCTAAAGTGCTAATTTTAAAGGCTTATATGCAAGTTATTGTCATAAAAAGTGTTTGGGGCCCCGGGTCCTATCAATGCAAAAAAAAGGTTTTAAAAATGGCAGTTTTTTCGGGAGCAGTGATTTTAATAATGCTTAAAGTGAAACAATAAAAGTGAAATATTCCTTTAAATTTCATACCTAGGGTGTGTGTGTTGAGTATGCCTGTAAAGTCACGCTTGTTTCCCGTGCTTAGAACTGTCCCTGCACAAAGTGTAATTTCTGAAGGAAAAAAAGTAATTTAAAACCACTCGCGGCTATAATGAATCCTCGGGTCCCCGTCAATACAGAGAAAAGTCATTGAAAAGAATGGCAGGGGTCCCCCCCCAGTACATTACCAGGCCCTTTGGGTCTGGTATGGATATTAAGGGGAACCCCTGCCATTTTTTTAATGATATTTAGCTCCGGACAATATAGAGAAAAATTCATTGATAAAAAAAAAAAAAATGCGTGGGGGTCCCCCAAATTCAATTACCAGGCCCTTCAGGTCTGGTATGGATATTAAGGGAAACCCCAAATTTAAAAAAAAATGGCGTGGAATTGCCCCCAAAAATCCATACCAGACCCTTTATCCGAGCATGCAACCTGGCAGGCCACAGGAAAAGAGGGGGGATGAGAGAGCCCCCCCTCCTGAACCATACCAGGCCACATGCCCTCAACATGGGGTGGATGTCCCCATGTTGATGGGGACAAGGGCCTCATCCCCACAACCCTTGCCCGGTGGTTGTGGGGGTCTGCGGGCGGGGGGCTTATCGGAATCTGGAAGACCCCTTTAACAAAGGGGACCCCCAGATCCCGGCCCCCCCTATGTGAAATGGTAATGGGGTACATTGTACCCCTACCATTTCACAAAGAAAGTGTAACAAATTGTAAAAAAAAATACAGACACCGTTGGGAAAGTCCTTTATTAAAAATTTAAAAAATTTAAAAAACATTCCAGCGATGAAATCCAGTGTCCCGCGGTGATCCATCAGGTCCGCTCAGGCTCAGCCAATGACGTTTCCTGTGGACAGCGCTGGACATCGGATCACCGTGGGACACTGGATTTCATCGCTGGAATGTTTTTATTTATTTATTTATTTTAATAAAGGACTTTCCCAACGGTGTCTGTGTGTTTTTTTACAATTTGTTACACTTTCTTTGTGAAATGGTAGAGGTACAATGTACCCCATTACCAATTCACATAGGGGGGGCAGGATCTGTGGGTCCCCTTTGTTAAAGGGGTCTTCCATATTCCGATAAGCCCCCTGCTCGCAGACCCCCACAACCACCGGGCAAGGGTTGTGGGGATGAGGCCCTTGTCCCCATCAACATGGGGACATCCTCCCCATGTTGAGGGCATGTGGCCTGGTACGTTTCAGAAGGGGGGCGCTCTCTCGTCCCCCCCTCTTTTCCTGCGGCCTGCCAGGTTGCGTGCTCGGATAAAGGGTCTGGTATGGATTTTTGGGGGAACTCCACACCATTTTTTTTAAATTTGGGGTGGAGTTCCCCTTAAAATCCATACCAGACCTGAAGGGCCTGGTAATTGAATTTGGGGGGACCCCCACGCATTTTTTTTTTTTTTACCAATGACTTTTTTATGTATTGCCGGGAGCCGACAATTCATTATAGCCGCGAGTGAGCTTTAAATTACTTTTTTTCCTTCAGAAATTACACTTTGTGCAGGGACAGTTCTAAGCATGGGAAACAAGCGATGCTTTACAGGCATACTATACACCCCCCCAGGTACGAAATTTAAAGGAATATTTCACTTTTATTATTGTTTCACTTTAAGCATTATTAAAATCACTGCTCCCGAAAAAACGTCCGTTGCATTGATACATGTCCCCTGGGGCAGGACCCGGGTCCCCAAATCCTTTTTAGGACAATAACTTGCATATTAGCCTTTATAATTAGCACTTTTGATTTCGAACGTTCAAGTCCATTGTATTTAATAGGGTTCTAAAGTTTGCGCAAACTTTCTGTCTCTTCGCAGGTTCTGGTGCGAACCGAACAGGGGGGTGTTCGGCTCATCCCTAATGACAGGACCCAATTTTTCCCACCAGAACATTGCCCAAATCCTCACACTGCCTTTCTCCTCTAGTGTAGCTCAATGCCATCTCTTCCCCAGATAAGCAACACACACACACACACACCTGGAGTGCAACTGTAACACAACTTTGGATAGGTGCGACTTGGATTCGACTTTGGCTTTTGACCAGTGATAATGGACAACTGTTGCATTGTATATTATTTAGGTATTCATTTCAAGCAACTTTTGAGGGATAACATTGAAGTCCCTCATGAAAGTCGGAGCAAAGTAGTGCATGAACTACTTTGAAGTTGCTGCAACTTTAAGTCTCACATATGTGAATGGTTTTTAATGGTAAACATGGGGAATGACTTGTCATGCGACTTTGATGTCTAAAGTTGCATGAAAAAACGCACAAGTGTGAATAGAGCCTTAGTCCACCTAGTGGTCAAATGCTGAACAGGAAAATTTGTGATACATTATACTTTAGTGTGAACCTAAAGAGTGGATGTGTTTAGAAAATAAATGCTATGTAGGTTGTGCACAGTATGTTGGTGCAACATTTAACACCAGCCACCTCCATACTAAGGAATGTTGAATATACAGTTATTGGTTTTACTGTATGTCCAAATTGGAGCTTAGGCATGCTCCTCTGACATAACAGTGCAATACAACAATGGAGTCTCCTATACCGATTTTTTGAAAATGGGTAAGTAGCCCAAAGCTTAGAATCTGAGATACAGTTGTGAGCACAGTACTCCTTGGTTTGTTTGCCCAGAGGATGCATTTGGAAAATGTCAGTATGTACCTGCTCCTTTTGGTGACTTTTTTTAGGGGCTCATGTTAGCTTTTATGATTTTGTTTGTGCCAGATTTGCTTAAACATGAAAAAAAAAATATATTGCACTTTGGATAGAGTTAATGATCATGTTGCGTAATTTAATGATCTGTGTATTTCTTGCATAGTCAGATGGCTTCAGCTGTCTGATGATTTTCTCTTTAGCAATGTACAAATTGAACAAGTTCTTGTAAGTCTGGTTTCTTCCTGGCTGTTTATCACTAATTAAGAAAATGTAAAACATAAATTATTTGCTCTCACCCATGATAAAGGTTATAAAAAAAAGAATTTGCTCAATCATATATTTATAAACATTCTCAACTGTGTGATTGTTTAAGAAAATAAGTGCCTACCTATTAGGCCCTTATGCACATACGCTTAACAAAAATGCATTCCAAAGCATTTTTTGCTTAAAGACCTGAATGCAGGTGTATTGTTTTCAATGGAAGCATGAACACGGGCACATAAACATGTGTTCAGATCTGTAACCAAAATTCTATAAAATCTGCAGCAGAGGACATGCATTTTATGTGATTATGCATGTAAATGCATGTATATGCATATACATTGATGCAAAAAAAGTGTATTATGGGAATTAAAAAAAGGAGGAGGATTTAGAACTACAATTTTGTTAATTAAAGTGCATTAAAAAGCACATAATAAATCTAATCAATTATGCAGGAATTTTTGTACCAAAAAAACATGCTTATATGGTCAGTAAAATTCTTAGTCATGGGCATGTAGCCTAGGATGCAACATCTTTTGTTTCTTTTCTTTTTTTTTCTAACATATTTGTTACTTTCATTTTTTTCTGTTCAGCACTGTCATGCCTCGTACACACACGGCCGGGATTTCTGACAGGAAAAAGTCAGTCGGGAATCCCAACGGGAAAAAAGAGAAATGGTTCTTTTTTTTGCCGGCGGTTTTTGCCAGTTTTCCCACCGGAAAAACTGTGAGGGAACATACACACGGGTGGGATTCTCGGCAAAAAGCACTTATTTCCTGTCGGAAAACCCAGTCGTGTGTACGAGGCAGTAGAGTTATGCTTTAAGTTAAAATTCTACTGATATATATTTTGAGTTTCACAAACGGTCTTTGTAATGGAATGTAGGGAGTTTACTCCCATTGTTATCTGACCTGTGTGATCATTCCTGTTCTCACTACATTCCTGCTTTTCTGAAATATATTTCCTGAGTTTTTTTATTCCTATTGCATACACATCTGTTTCCTTCCATAAAGTCCTATTGTTAATTGTTTCTTGCTGATTATTATTGTAAAGTGCCTTTTCCTGTTATGTATGGTTGTATTGTTCATGATATATAGAATATGACGTGTGTAGAATGAAAACAGGATGCTGGACTTTCCTGTTACATACTGTATAAAAGACTAATACGTGGAATAAAAAGTCAATATTCAGCATATTCTTGAGTTTAGTGTTTACTTCCAGAGCTGCTCTGAGATGTGGGATGTGTGGAACAGAATGATATGTCGGCAAGAGGTTAGTAGAGATTACATAGACAGATAATATAGACAGGGATAAAACCCTTAGGTAAATAGATAGTTAACTTGTTGCAGGTCTGGGATAATCTTTTAGTTAAGATAAAGTAATATATAAGGGAATATGGATATGTACTATTAACTTGTTATATATCAGATATATTATTCTATTAACTGGTATCAGAAGTGTTGGGTTTGGGTGTTGCCATTGGGGAACAGGCTGTTTTGATGCATACTGTTGTCCCCAATTGCCCCCCTATTTTAGACAGAAGTCTTGAGCGCTTAGGTAGCGGCAGAAATTAGCACTTGAGCTGTGGGAGCTTGTGCAGATATTGTTGAACCTAGGCAAATTTTCCATTTCAGTTGAGAGGTTTCTCCCTTCCACACATCCAGACATCTTTCAGGTAATAAATTTTTACTTGATAATTGCTTATTTACTCTTGCATATAGAACATTATATTAAGTGGATGTATTTTTCAGTCTCTTGAAAGATTATAACACTCCCTGCCCTTTGCTTACACATGAGTGCTAATCTGAGAGTGTCAGAACAGGGGTATTTTTTGATTGTTCAACTTTTCCGCACAGCAGTTGAACAGTTTCTCAGGTGCTATTTCAGTGCCAGCAGGTTTTCCTGCTCCTGGAACAGTTGTACATCCAAAAGCTCCATAGGTCTGCTTGCATAATTTTCTCTTTTTGTTTACAGGATGGGTAAGCGGGAAATCTCGCACTTTCCATTATTTAGAGTGCTAAGATTTTCTAAGGCATGGTGTAAAATATTACAAAAACATAGATTGTTTCGGACTTTACAGACAAATGTTTTTTTTGTAAAGAAAACTGGCCTTAAAGCAAATGTTAGAATGCAACAGCAGACAGCTAACGGCCTACGTAGGGCCCCTTGGCGCTATCACTTATCTCATATGCCTGTAAGGGGGAATCTAATTTAATAAACCAGTTTGAAATGGGATTATGCTATGGAGTTTTCTTTCTCTCTATGTGAATGAGCTCATTAGTGGTTGACCTGTCCTCCTGACTGCAACAGGACCTGTGATTAATTATCCAGAGAGAGGATTGAAACCAAGATTTGGTGTTCTGTGCCTGTTACCCAGCACAGTCTGGTAAGAGTCTGATCTATAGAGGGATTTTTTACCCCCGAACCTACACATGTGGAGGTGATGATGAAATGGTTATATCTAGGGTGTAATCAAGCACTGTTTCCTTTTTGGACTCTACCAAACATTTAATGTGAAGTGTTTACATTAACCACTTAAGCCCTGGACCATTTTGCTGGCCAAAAACCAGAGCACTTTTTGTGATTCGGCACTGCGTCGCTTTAACTGACAATTGCGCGGTCGTGCGACGTGGCTCCCAAACAAAATTAATGTCCTTTTTTCCCACAAATAGAGCTTTCTTTTGGTGGTATTTTATCACCTCTGCGGTTTTCATTTTTTGCGCTATAAACAAAAATACTGCGACAATTTTGAAAAAAATTCAATATTTTTTACTTTTGCTATAATAAATATCCCCAAAAAATATATAAAAACATTTTTTCCCTCAGTTTAGGCCGATACGTATTCTTCTAAATATTTTTGGCAAAAAAAATCGCAATAAGCGTATATTGATTGGTTTGTGCAAAAGTTATAGCGTCTACAAAATAGGGGACAGAATTATGGCATTTTTATTATCATTTTTTTTTACTAGTGTAGCAGGGTATTGTTTCTTTTAAATCCCAAGAGACTACAGTTCCCAGCATGCTTTAAGGCACCCAGGGTGCATTGCCCCACGCAAGGACTGCTGGGGTAGACTTTATAAGGGAGAGGCGGAGCCTGCTTCTTTCTCTTTGGACACCGCCCTCCCAGCAAGAGGATCCATGTGCTGACCTGCTGTGTGTACAAGGCCTGAAGCCTGGGCCTTGTGCTTTTCCAAAGAGCCTTCCGCTCCACCGAGGAGCCTGCGGAGCGTCTGATCCTGTTGCTGAGTGCTGTTATCAGGAGGACCGAAGACCCGGGTGTCGTGGACACTGTGAATCGAGTCACAGTAACGGAAGTAACAGACAAGGACTAGTCCGGTCGGGTGAGAGAGCATCTGCTCAGAGCTACACCACAGTATCTCTAGGCCCATTAACTTTATTCAGGGCCATCACAGTGATTGCAGTTACACTCTGGGGAGACTATCTGCTGAACTGAGTTTTTAATCTCCCTGGCATTATAAAGTTACCGATCATCGTTACTTTGTTGGATTACAATTGTTCTTAAAGTGCACCACCGTGTTTTGCTAGTGAAGATTTCTTCCACAGAACTATACCCAAATCATAGTCAGGCCTTACTGGGTAGTATAGGACATTGCTAGGCGCCATTTTTTGCTCACAAGGGAGGATAGCTGCAGCGGGGTCTCTTAGACTGTCTATCATATTGCTGAACGTTTTTTGATGTTTTAATAAGCATACCCATATTGCAGGGCTCTGCATGTGACATTGCATGTTGTTTATCCTTCTAAACTTTTCAAACAGTAAAAATATTAGAGTTAAGTATATTTGGTTGTCGTGTCATTTACTGTACTACACCATACTGTGTGCCTTACTGTGGGATTGTGTCATAGAGAATATTAGAGTGATTGCAATTTTATCATCCCCTTTACTAACTGCACCACGAGAGGTTAGAGCCGATTGCCAGGGTTTGACAGCGGTGCACTACAGGGCCCAAAACAATCAAGGCAGCCCTCTTAACTGGGGGTATCGCTACACGTGGGGGCTCGGTTCCGGGATCCCTGTATATTGCACGCTGCAATCAAGCCAGTCAGAAGTACCAGCATGGACCCGTTGGCAGTAACAGAGTGGTGCGCAGAGTGGGCTCTTGATTCAACCCGGGTGGTAGTCATTGAACTCCCAGGGGGGATCCGGCAAATAGAAGAGATAAAGCAGCTAGTAATGTCAATATCACCGTGCCAGAAAGCATGGGTGGTGGATATAAAGCCAGATACCTCGTGCACATACGCACTTGTGGAATGGGGAAGAGGATTCCCAGAAGAGTTTAGAGGTCAGAGTATAAAGGCCATAGATGACCAAACGTATTGCTTAGTGCATACAAGGGCCGTGAAGAAGGAATCTCCACGAACCTCCCCGTTATCATCTCCGATACTCTTCCCCATAATGGAAAGCAGTCGCAAGACGAAAACTCCGGGGTCACCCCTGGCCGCCATAGGGCCGGAACTATTGACTGCTCTGTGAGACTTTGTTACTAAGTGCCAGAAAAGCAATACGGTACATGTAGAGGCCGAAAACAACCTGTGCCACCAGGGGAAGAAGACTTTGACACCTGGATTGAGTAGGCAATGCAGGCAGTAGAAGGATGGGAAGTTCCAGAAGCGCAGAAGAAGCAGCGCATCAGTGAAAGTTTGAAGGGTGCTGCTGCTGAGGCTGTGAAAAATCTTAGGTGCAGCAATACTATATGTACTGCGATGGATTATCTGTCTATGTTGCAGGAGGAATTTGGCCAGCTGGAGAAGGTGTCCGAGTTGGTGTATCAATTTGAACATACCCTCCAACAGCCGGGGGAGAAGTTGTCTGAATATGTCCAGAGACTGAATAGAATGCTGTGCCAAATTGTACTAAAAAAAGGAATGCTGCCGCAAGTCATAGATGCTACCAGGATGAAGCAGACCCTGAGGGGAGCCTTACGTTCGGATCCATTTTGGCTTCACTTGATGACCTCTGACGGAGTCATGGCTTTGAGTTACCCAGACCTTGTGCGGATCATAAGGGATGAAGAAGCCCTGTTGAAGGATCAACAGGCGGTTGAGAAGACCACCCCACCCACCTCGGTGGAAGTCAGAACAGCAGTAGCTATTGAGCATGATTTAGAAGTATAAACCTTGAAGTCCCAGATGGCCCAAGTGCTGGATTTATTGACCTCTTTACTGGCCAAGAACTCAGGAGCCAAAGAGAAAGCAGAGATCAGGAGTGAACCGTGCCAAAATGTTTCCACTCCAACACCCCCGCAGACAAGAAAGGAAACTGTCTGTTTCAACTGTGGAGTAGCCGGCCACATTGGGAAAGTGTGCCCCAGTCCAAGGAAGAACCGAGGCACTCACTACCAGCAGGCGGAAAACTTCAGAGGGCCCCGGTGAAGGAGTCAGCCGGGTGCCCACTACTTATAGAAAGCTCCAAAAAGATTCAAAAGCAAGCAGAGGCAAAAGAGAAGGGAAACAATGCCCCTCCTAAAACCCCCCATACCCCCTGTCGGGAGTTGAAATTTAATAATCTGAGGGAAATCAATGCATACCAGGTCCAAAAAGGGTTGAGGTCCAGAGAAAAATGGAAGAAAAAGAAAACAACAATAGGAAAATCAAGGAGTCCCCAGAAGAGGTTTCCAGACAAGCTAATAGGACCCTCCCCTCTAGTCTCCATTCAGGTGGAGGGAGTTTACACCAACGCCCTCCTAGATACAGGAGCCCAAGTGACTCTTTTGTACAGAGACTTTTACCGGAAGCATTTGAGTCACGTGCCCTTACAGAAGCTGGAAGACCTACAGATAGGGGGAATTGGCACTCATGGCTTTCCCTACTACGGTTATGTCTCAATCTGGCTTGCCTTTGATCCCTCGGTGACAGGAAAGGCAGAAGTCTTTGACACCCTGGCGATAGTTTGTCCTTGCCTGCCAGGGGCCAAAACAAGTTCCATGCTAATAGGGACCAACACTGACCTGGTAAGGAGGCTGCTGACCCCTCTAGTGCAGGAGCAGAGTACTAGCACAGACCAGATTCACCCCATGCTGCAACAGGTCTACCAGAAGTTGGTCCTGGAACAGAAGGCCCCGGAAGAGGGGGTGGGAAAAGTCTGGAGACTGTCAAGAAAGGAGAAGATATGGCAGCCTTGCGAGATGACCCGCCTTCAGGCTACGGTGAAACTCTCCTGGGAGCAGCCCGGCGCCTTTGTGGTCCTGGAGTCAGACCCCTTGAACACCCACGTTGAGGGCATTAAAGAAGGCGAAGGGCCAGATTCCAGTAAGCATCAGAAATGTCACTAGTTCTCCTATGAAGATTCCAGCCCGGGTACTACTGGGCAAAGTAAATCCTGCTACCCCAGTGGCCCTGTCTGAATTGAAGAAAGCTGAAGGAGGGTAACTCAGTCTGGAGGGACTCTGTCTGGAAGACACCACCTTACCACCGAAGTGGAAGGAGAGAGCCAAGGCCCAGCTGACCAGATGGAGAAAAATATTCTCGGATGATGAGTTTGACATGGGGTGTGCGAGGAGTGCCACCCATAAAATCTGTCTGCAGGAAGACAAACCCTTCCGGTAGAGGGTCCGGCGAGTCCCCCTGGCTGACTTGGAAGATTTGTGTGAACAGTTGACAGAGCTTAAGAGAACAGGGGTTATTCGAGAGTCCAGGACCCCATATGCCTCCCCCATCGTGGTGGTCAGGAAAAAGAATGGGTCGTTGAGACTCTGCATAGACTACAGTACTCTCAATAGGAGGACCATACCCGACCAGTACACTACTCCCAGGATAGAAGATGCCTTACAGAGTCTGTCTGGGGCTAAGTGGTTCAGTGTCATGGACCTGAAGAGTGGGTATTACCAAATCCCAATGCACCCTGAAGACAGAGAGAAGACGGCCTTCATCACCCCGGTGGAATTCTATGAGTTCAATAGGATGCCTCAAGGCCTGTCGGGAGCCCCCGCCACTTTTCAGAGGTTGATGGAGAAGACAGTGGGGGACATGAATCTTATCGAAGTTCTGGTGTACCTAGATGACATCATTTTCTTCGGGAAGACTCTGGAGGAGCATGAAGAGAGATTGGAGAAAGTCCTGAAGAGACTCAGTGAAGAGGAACTAAAACTCTCCAGGGAGAAGTGCCAGTCCTCGGTCCACTATCTGGGACACATAGAGTCTGCAGAAGGAGTGTCTATAAATCCCGACAAACTGGACGCAGTTACCTCCTGGCCCAGACCAACTACAGTGACTGAGCTCAGATCCTTCCTGGGATTCTGCTCTTACTACCGTAGATTTGTGGAAGAGTTTGCAAAAATTGCCAAACCCCTGAATGAGCTGCTGAAGACAGAAGGAGAAGAGCATGATACTGGCCCCAGAAAGCCTGGAGAGTCCGTGGAAGGCTAGTGGACAGAGAATTGTGAAGAAGCCTTCAAAATGTTGAAGAAAAGTCTGACCACTGCCCCAGTCTTGGCCTATGCTGACAGTAGGAAACCATATGAACTGCATGTAGATGCCAGCCATGATGGTCTGGGAGGTGTGCTGTACCAAGAATATGAAGGACAGTTAAGGCCAGTTTCCTATGTTAGTAGAAGTCTAACACCAGCAGAAAAGAACTACCCCACCCAAAAGTTGGAATTCCTGGCCCTAAAGTGGGCAGTCGTGGATAAGCTCAGAGATTACCTGTATGGAGCTGACTTTACAGTAAAGACCGACAATAACCCACTCACCTACCTCTTAACCACAGCCAAGCTGGATGCCACTGGCCACCGTTGGTTGGCAGCCCTGGCCGGATTCAACTTCAGTCTCAAGTATAGGCCTGGGGCTCGTGATGCTGATGCATTGTCCAGAAGGGCTCATGTACCCACCCACCACACAGAAGACTGGACCCAGGTAACCCCGGATGGGGTACGGACCTCGTGTCAAGGAGCACAACTTCAAGCTAGTGGTGGGTCAAGGGCAGAAAAGATTGGAGTTTCGGTAGTGGGGGTGCCCAAGTGTTATTGTGACGTGACCCAGATTGGCGAGGACGACTTGCCAAAGCTGTCTAAGAAGGACATAAGAAAAGGCCAGTTGGAAGACCCCTGGGGAAGATTGGCTTTGAAGGCACTGGAAGACCAGGATCCAGGCAGACTCCTGCAGGACCCCTCAAAGGTGGTTTGACTGGTCCACAAAGAATGGGACAAGTTGCAGGTGCATCAAGGGGTGGTCTACCGAAGGGGCCCCTCTGATGACCTAGAAAAGAAGTGGCAACTGTTCTTGCCGGAGAAACACAGAAGAACTGTCTTGGCTGCCCTACATGATAACCATGGCCACTTGGGGGCCGAACAAACCTTCCAGCTTGTAAGGAATAGGTTCTATTGGCCTTGTATGCGGCTGAAGTGGAGGAGTACTGTCACTCATGTGCTCGCTGCGTTCAAAGGAAGACATTACCACGTCAAGCTGCCCCAATGGGCCATCTGCAGAGTCAAGGACCCTTGGACTTGGTATGCATCGGCTTTCTCTGTCTAGAACCTGACTTGAGTGGACACGGAAATGTTCTGGTGATAACCGACCATTTCACCCGTTATGCCCAGGCCTTTTGTAGTGGTCAGTGTAGTGTAGTTCTTAGCGTAGTGGACAGTATAGTGGACAGTATTGTGGTCAGTGTAGTATAGTGGTCAGTGTAGTATAGTGGTCAGTATAGTGGTCAGTGTAGTGTAGTGGACAGTATTGTATAGAGGTCAGTGTAGTGTAGTGGTCAGTGTATTGTAGTGGTCAGTGTAGTGTAGTGGACAGTGTAGTTCTCAGTATAGTGTAGTGGACAGTATAGTGGTCAGTGTAGTTCTCAGTGTAGTGTAGTGGTCAGTATAGTGGACAGTATAGTGGTCAGTGTAGTGGTCAGTGTAGTGTAGTGGACAGTATAGTGGTCAGTGTAGTGTAGTGGACAGTATAGTGTAGTGTAGTGGACAGTATAGTGGTCAGTGTAGTGGTCAGTATAGTGTATTGGTCAGTGTAGTGGTCAGTATTGTGGTCAGTGTAGTGTAGTGGTCAGTGTAGTATAGTGGTCAGTGTAGTGTAGTGGACAGTATAGTATAGTGGTCAGTGTAGTGTAGTGGTCAGTGTAGTGTAGTGGTCAGTGTAGTGTAGTGGACAGTGTAGTTCTCAGTATAGTGGTCAGTGTAGTGTAGTGGTCAGTATAGTGGACAGTATAGTGTAGTGGACAGTATAGTGGTCAGTGTAGTGGTCAGTGTAGTGTAGTGGACAGTATAGTGGACAATATAGTGGTCAGTGTAGTGTAGTGGACAGTGTAGTGTAGTGGACAGTGTAGTAGTCAGTATAGTGTAGTGTAGTGAACAGTATAGTGGTCAGTGTAGTGGTCAGTATAGTGTAGTGGTCAGTATAGTGGGCAGTGTAGTTGTCAGTGAAGTGGTGTGGACAATATAGTGGTCAGTGTAGTGTAGTGGACAGTATAGTATAGTGGTCAGTGTAGTGTAGTGGATAGTACAGTTCTCAGTGTAGTGGACAGTATAGTATAGTGGTCAGTGTAGTGTGTAATGGTCAGTAAAGGAATCAGGTTGGTCAGTGTTGAAATCAAGTAGGTTAGTGTAGTGGTTAGTATAGGAATCAGGTAGGTCAGTACTATTTGTTTATGTTTATCAATTGAATTCACTTTAATACTGGACTTTCAATATATATTTTTTTTCAGTGAATTATAGTGTACTCTAAACACTTTGTGTAATACTGATTGTGTTGAAATTTACCCCAATTATTGATCACTATTCCAATATATGTGTTTCACTTGATGACTAAGTTGGGCCAGCGCAGCTACAACCCATTTTTTTCTGTTTATTAGTGTGTATTTCACTTTTTTAGCTGCTGCTTATTTGTATGTTATTTTAGTTTCTGTTAGCGCTGTATTTTCCTTCTACCAGGTCAGTACTATTGTATTTGAAGGGACTTGGGGAGTGCTAAAAGTCTGCAGGCTAGGGGGCGCAAATTACTTGCCGTGCTGACAACTATGGATGAGCCGAATAACCCCCGGTTCGGTTCGCACCAGAACATGCGAACAGGCAAAAAATTTGTTTGAATGCGCGAACACCGTTAAAGTCTATGGGACATGAACATGAAAAATCTAAAGTGCTCATTTTAAAGGTTAATATGCAAGTTTTTGTCAGAAAAAGGGTTTGGGGACCCGGGTCCTGCCCCAGGGAACATGTATCAATGCACAAAAAAGGTTTAAAAACGGCCGCTTTTTCGGGAGCAGTGATTTTAATAATGCAGGGACAATTCTAAACACGGGAAACATGCGCTACTTTACAGGCATACTTTAGACACCCCCCAGGTACAAAATTTAAAGGAATATTTCACTTTTATTGTTTCACTTTAAGCATTATTAAAATCACTGCTCCCGAAAAAACTTCAGTTTTTAAAAAAAAAAATTGCATTGACCCAGGTCCCCAAACACTTTTTATAACAATAGCTTAACCTTTAACCACTTCCCGACCGCGTCATGTACAAAAGACGTCCACAGCGCGGTCGAGTTATCCTGAGTGGACGTCCCAGGGACGTCCTCACAGAATCTTGCTCCCGCGCGCCCCCTGGGGCGCGCTCCAGGATATGTCCGTGACCGCCGGGTCCGGAAGACCCAGCGCATCACGGATCACGGTAGATGGCCGCTAATCGCGGCCGTTTACCACGTGATCGCTCCGTCAAATGACGGAGCGATCACTTGTAAACAGACCGGCGTCATGTCATGACGCCGGTTCCTCCCTCCCCTCTCTGTACCGATCGGTACAGTGTGAGAGGAGAGGGGAGGGAGCGGATCATGTCCGCTCCCTCCCCCATGTCAGCTGTGGGCTGGATCTGTGACAATTGCAGTCACAGATCCAGCCATCCATCCATCCCTGTGCAATACTTTGCCAATACTCTGCAATACACCCTGTGCAATACTCTGCAATACACCCTGTGCAATACTCTGCAATACCCTGTGCAATACTCTGCAATACCCTGTGCAATACTCTGCAATACACCCTGCCAATACTCTGCAATACACCCTGCCAATACTCTGCAATACCCTGTGCAATACTCTGCAATACCCTGTGCAATACCCTGCCCATACTCTGCCCATACTCTGCAATACCCTGTGCAATACCCTGTGCAATACCCTGTGCAATACCCTGCCCATACTCTGCCCATACTCTGCAATACCCTGTGCAATACCCTGTGCAATACCCTGTGCAATACCCTGCCCATACTGTGCAATACCCTGCCCATACTCTGCCCATACTGTGCAATACTCTGCCATATTCCGCAATACCCTGCCATACTCCGCAATACTCCTCAATACCCTGCAATACTCCTCAATACCCGGCAATACTCCACAATACCCGGCAATACTCCACAATACCCGGCAATACTCCACAATACCCGGCAATACTCCTCAATACCCTGCAATACTCCTCAATACCCTGCAATACTCCTCAATACCCTGCAATCGTGATGAGCCGAACACCCCCGGGTTCGGTTCGCACCAGAACCCGCGAACGGACCGAACGTTCATACGAACATTAGAACCCTATTAAATACAATGGATGCGAACGTTCGAATTCTAAAGTGCTAATTATAACGACTATTATGCATGTTATTGTCCTAAAAAGGGTTTGGGAACCCGGGTTCTGCACCAGGGGACATGTATCAATGCAAAAATAAGTTTTAAAAACGGTCGTTTTTCGGGAGCAGTCATTTTAATGATGCATAAAGTGAAAAAAAAAAAGTCAAATATTCCTTTAAATATCGTACCTGGGGGGTGTCTAAAGTATGCCTGTGAAGTGCCACGTGTTTCCCGTGTTTAGAACTGTCCCTGCACAAAATGACACTTCTAAAGGAAAAAAAAGCCATTTAAAACTGCTTGCAGCTTTAATGTAATGTCTGGTCCCGGTAATATGGATGAAAATCTTTAAGAAAAATGGCATAGCTACCCCATGACCCCCCCCCCCCAACCCCAGCCCATTACCAGCCCCTTTGGGTCTTGTATGGATATTAAGGGGAACACCGCACACAAAATAAAAAAGGCCCTATATACTCTGAACAGCCGTATACAGGCGGTGCATACAAGACAGGGACTGTAGGTTTGTTCTTATGTAGAATGTGTTTGTAATTTTGAACAGGTACATTGTTTAAGTGTAGCTCCAGCCCAAAAATCTATTTTTAAACTTTTTGGAAAACATAGGTAAGGGTTATCACCCCTGTAACATTTGTTTTGCTGTCTGTGCCCCTGTTCAGAACATTTCACCTCACTTTCCGTCCCAATGACAACTGTTTTTGAAATGTGGTGTTTTTCTTGAAACAAGGATTGGTGATAAAGCATCAGTACAGAGGAGACACCTTTCTCCCATATTAATTCTTACAGGAGAGAATTTTCCTTCCTAGGGGTAGATTTCCTCTCACTTCCTGTTGTCTTCTTGCGTTTGCAAGTAGGAGTCGTTTGTAAGTTGGATGTTTGAAAGTAGGGACCTGCCGTATATACTCTGCAGAAATAGGCCCCTTAGTTGTTGGTGTTGGCACAACACTGTAAGCACTCACAGTTACTCTTGGTTGGTGCTGGAACGCCCTGCTGTCAACTATTATATCAGGAATTGTAATTACATATAATTGTTGAACAGTGGTAGTAAAAATTGGGCCTTTGATGGTGGTGCTGGTGCCACAACACTGTAAGCCCTGACAGTTACTCTTGGTGGGTGCAGCAATGGGCCCTGCTGTGAATTATTAGATCAAGAATTGTAATTGCATGCCCCTGTTGAACAGGGGCTGAAAAAATGGGCTTTTCGTGGTGGTGGTGGTGGTGGTGGTGTTGCCACAACACTGTAAGCCCTCAGAGTTACTCTTGGTGGGTGCAGGAATGGGCCCTGCTGTGAATTATTAGATCAAGAATTGTAATTACATGCCCCTGTTGAACAGGGGCTGAAAAATTGGGCCTTAGGCACTGGTGGCACAACACTGCAACCCCTCACAGATACTGTACTTGGAGCACAGCAATGAGCCCTGTTGCAAAGTATTGCTTCAAAAATTGTAATTACACGCCCCTGTTAAACAGGGGCTGAAAAATTGGGCCTTAGCCACTGGTGGCGGCACCCATAAACAAAAATGATCTTCCAAGCTATCATCATCAATCGTATCATTGAGGACTCGGAGGAGGAGGATAGCCAGTCAACATAACAGCACAGGCACTCAGCATCAGCATCAGTCTTGAAGGGATGTGACATGTTAAAATCAATTAGTCTGTTATATCAGCATCAGGTGTGTGGTAGCTGGTGGTGATCCAAGACTGGTTCATCTTGATGAAAGTCAGTCGATCAACCGAGTCGGTGGACAGGCGCACCCTGTGATCCGTGACAAATCCTCCAGCAGCACTGAATGTGCGTTCCGAAAGAACGCTGGATGCAGGACAGGCCAGTAGCTCAATTGCATACTGTGCAAGCTCTGGCCAGTGATCCATCCTCAAGACCCAGTAAGCCAGAGGATTTTCGGTGGGGAAGGTGTCCAAGTCTGACCTTGCCCCTAGATATTCCTGCACCATGTTTATCAGACGCTGGCGATGGTTGCTGGAACCGATCATACTTTGGGGCTGCGGACTAAAGAATTGTCTGAATGCATCGGTCAGACGGCCACCTTCCCCACCGCTCCTTCTTTGACTGGCCGAAGCCTCAGCAACTCGTTGTCCAGGACAAGGAGTTTGTAACCTCCCAGTCTCTGGGAACGCGTTGCACAGACCTTTCTGCAAGGCCTCCCGGAGTTGTCTCATCCTCTGCTCCCTCTGCGACGGTAACATAAGGTCTGCAACCTTACCCTTGTACCGTGGATCAAGGAGAGTGGCCAGCCAGTAATGGTCCCTCTCCTTGATCCGAAGAATACGAGGATCCTTCCGCAGACTTTGCAGGATCAGGGAGGCCATGCAGCGTAGGTTAGCTGAGGCATTCGGTCCGGAGTCCTCTGGGTCACTAAGGACGACATGATCCGCAGCCACCTCCTCCCAGCCACGTACAAGTCCACTGGTTTCTTGGGACTGTAAATCATCCCTAAAAGACTGCTGCTGATGATGCTGAGTGCCAGCCTCCACCTCCATGCTGACACAATCCTCCTCCTCCTCCTCCTCCTCCTCCTCTTCCTGTGCGATGGGTGGGACAGAAGGAACACTGTCTGGGTAAAGGGGGCCTTGAGAGGCAAGGAAGTCCTCCTCTTCCTGCCTCTGTTCTGCCTCAAGTGCCCTGTCCATTATTCCACGCAGCGTGTGCTCCAACAGGTGGACAAGAGGTACAGTGTCACTGATGCATGCACTGTCACTGCTCACCATCCTTGTGGCCTCCTCAAATGGTGCCAGGACAGTGCATGCATCCCTGATCATGCCCCACTGGCGTGGAGAAAAAAAACAAGCTCCCCTGACCCTGTCCTGGTGCCGTAGTCGCACAGGTACTCATTGATGGCCCTCTGCTGCGTGTGCAGCCGCTGCAGCATGGCCAACGTTGAGTTCCACCTGGTGGGCATGTCACATATAAGGCGGTTCTTGGGCAGGTTCCACTCCTTTTGCAGCTCAGCCAGGCGAGCACTGGCATTATAAGATCTGCGGAAATGCACACAGACTTTCCTGGCCTGCCTCAGGACATCCTGTTAGCCCGGGTACCTGCCCAAGAACTGCTGCACCACCAGGTTAAGGACGTGAGCCACACAGGGCACATGGGTCAGTTGTCCCTGTCGGAGGGCGGAGAGGAGGTTGGTGCCATTGTCGCAAACCACCATTCCTGGCTTAAGCTGGCGTGGCGTCAACCACCTCTCGGCCTGGCCCTGCAGAGCAGACAGGACCTCTGCCCCAGTGTGGCTTCTGTCCCCCAAACACACCAGCGCAAGCACGGCATGGCATCTTTTTGCCTGCGTACTTGCGTAGCCCCTTGAACGGCTACGGAGCACCGCTGGTTCAGAGGACAAAGCACAGGAAGAGGCCATGGAGGAAGAAGAAGAGGAGGGGTGGAGGAGAGAGGTGTGTCACAACCACTAGTAGCATTTTGTAGGCGTGGCGGTGGAACAACCTCCAACACTACTGCACCTTGTCCTGCATCCTTCCCAGCTGCCAAAAGAGTGACCCAATGGGCCGTGAAAGAAAGGTAACGTCCCTGTCCATGCCTGCTGGACCATGAGTCAGCGGTAATATGCACCTTACCGCTGACCGCCCTGTCCAGCGAGGCCAAGACATTGCCTTCCACATGCCGGTAGAGAGCCGGAATAGCCTTCCGTGAGAAAAAGTGGCGTTTGGGAACCTGCCACTGAGGAACCGCACATTGCACAAACTCACGGAAGGGGGCCGAGTCTACCAACTGAAAAGGCAGCAGTTGAAGCGCTAGCAATTTAGCCAAGCTAGCATTCAACCGCTGGGCATGTGGATGGCTGGGAGTGAACTTCTTTCGACGGTCCAGCAGCTGGGGCAGGGAAATTTGCCTGCTAGAATCGGACGTCGGTGTACTGCTAGCAGAGTGGCCGCAAGTACTTGGCTGTGACACACCTAATTCTACACCTTCATTCCTCTCAGTGCATGTTTCAGAGAGGACTGAAGTTATAGTGGGGTTGGAGATCCCAGCTGATGCGGTGCAAGGAGAGGTCCGCTTTGTTCTTTGGTGTGGGTCTTTGAGGTAGGCTTGCCAATGAGCTGCATGGCAGGTCAACATATGTCTGGTCAAGCATGTGGTACCCAAGCGGCTGATGTTTTGGCCACGCGATATACGCTTGAGACATATGTTGCAAACAGCAGCTGTGCGATCTGATGCACTAGCCTCAAAAAAGGCCCACACCAAAGAACTTTTTGAAAGACGGGCAGAGGCAGCGCCCTGCACAGGCGGAGCTCTGCGGTGTGATTCCGTCGGTGTACTGCCCTTACGCTGGCCACCAAAGGGCATCCTGCCTCGTTGGAGATGTGCCTCCTCCTCATCCTCCTCCTCCTCCTCTCTCCTATTAGGCACCCACGTGGAGTCAGTGACCTCATCATCCCCTCCCTCCTCATCACTGGAGCCAATCTGGCAGTATGCTGCAGCTGCTGGAACATGACTGCCAGATTGGTGTCCTTCTTGAGCATCCCCTCTGTCTGCTCTCATGATACTGCCTTCCTGTAGCTGGGTTTCATCATCAGACCCTTCGAAACGCTGGGCATCCTCCTGGAGCATGTACCCAACACTGTGCTCAAACAGTTCGGGGGACTCCTCAGGAGGAGGACATGGTGGGTCTAGGGAAGGAGTGACTGATGATGAGTCTGACATTGATACCAGGGAAGAGGACGCTTTGGCAGCTGCTTTGCCAGTACCCTGAGCCTGGGTGAGAGAGGATGAGGAGGAGGAGGAGGGCTTGGTCATCCACTCTACCAAGTCTTCGGCATGATGTGGCTCAACATGTCCAGCTGCCGAAAAGAAGGACAAGCGTGTCCCATGGCCATGTGCTGATGACAATGCACCGCGTCCACGACCAGCACTGTTGCCCCCAGACACAGAGCCTGCTTGCCCTCTTTTATTGCCTCCTGACTGTCTGCCTCTCCTTGTTTGCCTTCCAGAAATTCTAATGGATGGCCTGCAGGGAGATGGGAAAAAAGCAATAAGGGCTACCTTCAGGTGTCCTTCTCTGTCCCTTTACTTAAGGATTTCTAAATATGGTTGAGGATGATTGCATTCGCACAGAAAAGCACAATGACAATTTCCCTGACTGTCCAAAAAACAAGGATTTCAAAGATGGTTGATGAGGAATGCTTTAGCACAGTATAGCACAAGGAGAATTTCCCTCACTGTCCTTCCCTGTCCCTAGAAACAAGGATTAGCACAGTAAAACACACTGACACTCTCCCTACCTATAGTTTTCTGTCCCTAGAAAAAATGTTTTTTTAAAGATGGTTGATGATCAATGCTTTAGCACAGTATAGCACAAGGAGAATTTCCCTCACTGTCCTTCCCTGTCCCTAGAAACAAGGATTAGCACAGTAAAACACACTGACACTCTCCCTACCTATAGTTTTCTGTCCCTAGAAAAAATGTTTTTTTAAAGATGGTTGATGATCAATGCTTTAGCACAGTATAGCACAAGGAGAATTTCCCTCACTGTCCTTCCCTGTCCCTAGAAACAAGGATTAGCACAGTAAAACACACTGACACTCTCCCTACCTATAGTTTTCTGTCCCTAGAAAAAATGTTTTTTTAAAGATGGTTGATGATCAATGCTTTAGCACAGTATAGCACAAGGAGAATTTCCCTCACTGTCCTTCCCTGTCCCTAGAAACAAGGATTAGCACAGTAAAACACACTGACACTCTCCCTACCTATAGTTTTCTGTCCCTAGAAAAAATGTTTTTTTAAAGATGGTTGATGATCAATGCTTTAGCACAGTATAGCACAAGGAGAATTTCCCTCACTGTCCTTCCCTGTCCCTAGAAACAAGGATTAGCACAGTAAAACACACTGACACTCTCCCTACCTATAGTTTTCTGTCCCTAGAAAAAATGTTTTTTTAAAGATGGTTGATGATCAATGCTTTAGCACAGTATAGCACAAGGAGAATTTCCCTCACTGTCCTTCCCTGTCCCTAGAAACAAGGATTAGCACAGTAAAACACACTGACACTCTCCCTACCTATAGTTTTCTGTCCCTATAAAAAATGTTTTTTTAAAGATGGTTGATGATCAATGCTTTAGCACAGTATAGCACAAGGAGAATTTCCCTCACTGTCCTTCCCTGTCCCTAGAAACAAGGATTAGCACAGTAAAACACACTGACACTCTCCCTACCTATAGTTTTCTGTCCCTAGAAAAAATGTTTTTTTAAAGATGGTTGATGATCAATGCTTTAGCACAGTATAGCACAAGGAGAATTTCCCTCACTGTCCTTCCCTGTCCCTAGAAACAAGGATTAGCACAGTAAAACACACTGACACTCTCCCTACCTATAGTTTTCTGTCCGTAGAAAAAATGTTTTTTTAAAGATGGTTGATGATCAATGCTTTAGCACAGTATAGCACAAGGAGAATTTCCCTCACTGTCCTTCCCTGTCCCTAGAAACAAGGATTAGCACAGTAAAACACACTGACACTCTCCCTACCTATAGTTTTCTGTCCCTATAAAAAATGTTTTTTTAAAGATGGTTGATGATCAATGCTTTAGCACAGTATAGCACAAGGAGAATTTCCCTCACTGTCCTTCCCTGTCCCTAGAAACAAGGATTAGCACAGTAAAACACACTGACACTCTCCCTACCTATAGTTTTCTGTCCCTAAAAAAATGTTTTTTTAAAGATGGTTGATGATCAATGCTTTAGCACAGTATAGCACAAGGAGAATTTCCCTCACTGTCCTTCCCTGTCCCTAGAAACAAGGATTAGCACAGTAAAACACACTGACACTCTCCCTACCTATAGTTTTCTGTCCCTAGAAAAAATGTTTTTTTAAAGATGGTTGATGATCAATGCTTTAGCACAGTATAGCACAAGGAGAATTTCCCTCACTGTCCTTCCCTGTCCCTAGAAACAAGGATTAGCACAGTAAAACACACTGACACTCTCCCTACCTATAGTTTTCTGTCCCTAGAAAAAATGTTTTTTTAAAGATGGTTGATGATCAATGCTTTAGCACAGTATAGCACAAGGAGAATTTCCCTCACTGTCCTTCCCTGTCCCTAGAAACAAGGATTAGCACAGTAAAACACACTGACACTCTCCCTACCTATAGTTTTCTGTCCCTAGAAAAAATGTTTTTTTAAAGATGGTTGATGGTCAATGCTTTAGCACAGTATAGCACAAGGAGAATTTCCCTCACTGTCCTTCCCTGTCCCTAGAAACAAGGATTAGCACAGTAAAACACACTGACACTCTCCCTACCTATAGTTTTCTGTCCCTATAAAAAATGTTTTTTTAAAGATGGTTGATGATCAATAATTTAGCACAGTATAGCATAAGGAGAATTTCCCTCACTGTCCTTCCCTGTCCCTACAAACAAGGATTAGCACAGTAAAACACACTGACACTCTCCCTACCTATAGTTTTCTGTCCCTATAATTTTTTTTTTTTTAAAGATGGTTGATGATCAATGCTTTAGCACACTATAGCACAAGGAGAATTTCCCTCACTGTCCTTCCCTGTCCCTACAAACAAGGATTAGCACAGTAAAACACACTGACACTCTCCCTACCTATAGTTTTCTGTCCCTATAAAAAATGTTTTTTTAAAGATGGTTGATGATCAATGCTTTAGCACAGTATAGCACAAGGAGAATTTCCCTCACTGTCCTTCCCTGTCCCTACAAACAAGGATTAGCACAGTAAAACACACTGACACTCTCCCTACCTATCCTTCTCTTTCCCTAAACTAAAGGAATCCAGGTTAAGCAAGGAAAAAAAATGTCACTGTCCCTGCCTATGCTTCTCTTTCCCTGCTCCGGAACACACTACACTAGGCCGCCGTGCTGGCGGCCTTTTATAGTGTGGGGCGTGTACTAAACACCCTCAGCAATAATTGGCCACAGGCATCCTGCCTGTGGCCAATCATTGCTCTCCTCGCTGCCGGCGCTGTGATTGGCCAAGCATGCGGGGTCACAGTGCATGCTTGGCCAATCACAGCGCCTGGATGACACTGCGATGGCGTAGTGCATTGTGGGCCGTTCGCGTCACTCGAATTAGGCGCGAACGGCCCAAATCGTTCGATCTTTGTCGAACGATCGAACAGCCGATGTTCGAGTCGAACGTATGTTCGACTCGAACACCGAGCTCATCCCTACCCTGCAATACTCCGCAATACCCCGCTCCTCAATACCCCGCAATACTCCTCAATACCCGGCAATACTCCGCAATACCCGGCAATACTCCGCAATACCCGGCAATACTCCGCAATACCCGGCAATACTCTGCAATAACCACTTCCCGCCCGCCGGCCGTCATATGACGTCCTTGACTTTGTGCAGAGATATCTGAATGATGGGAGCAGCTACAGGCATCATTCAGATATTCGCTTTTTCAGCTGGCGATTCCCTACACAATAAGAATGATCATAGCGGCTGTTCCACCGCTTGATCGCTCTTACGGAAGGTGAGAGGGGATGTCCCCCCCTCCCGCTGCCCTCCGGTGCTTCTACCGACTCACCGCTACGATCAAAGCCAGGATTGTTTTTTTTTTTGTTTTTTTTTCAGGCTTCCCAGCCTAGAGGTGAGATGTGGGGTCTTATTGACCCCATATCTCACTGTAAAGAGGACCTGTCATGCCATATTCCTATTACAAGGGATGTTTACATTCCTTGTAATAGGAATAAAAGTGATCAAAATAAAATTTGGGGCGGAAAAACATGTCAAACTAAAATAAATAAAGTAAAATGAACAATAAAATATATATTTTTTTTAAAGCGCCCCTGCCCCCGCGAGCTCGCATGCAGAAGTGAACGCATATGTAAGCCCCGCCCACATATGAAAACGGTGTTCAAACCACACATGTGAGGTATCGTTGCGAACGTTAGAGCGAGAGCAATAATTTTGGCCCTAGACCTCCTCTGTAACTCAAAACATGTAACCAGTAAAAATATTTAAAACGTTGCCTATGGGGATTTTTAAGTAGCGAAGTTTGGCACCATTCCACGAGCGTGTGCAATTTTGAAGGGTGACATGTTAGGTATCTATTTACTCGGCGTAACTTCATCTTTCACATTAGGCAAAAACATTGGGCTAACGTTACTGTTTTTTTTTTCTTTTAGGCACAAAACAGTTTTTTTCCGTAAAAAACGCGTTAGAAAAATTTCTGCGCAAATACCGTGCAAGATAAAAAGTTGCAATGACCACCATTATATTCTTTAAGGTCTTTGCTAAAAAAACATATATAATGTTTTGGGGTTCTATGTAATTTTCTAGCAAACAAATTATGATTTTTACATGTAGGAGAGAAATGTCAGAATTGGCCTGGGTTCTCCAGAACGCCTGAAGATGCTCCCTGCATGTTGGGCCTCTGTATGTGGCCACGCTGTGTAAAAGTCTCACACATGTGGTATCGCCATACTCGGGAGTAATAGAAGAATGTGTTTTGGGGTGTAATTTGTGGTATGCATATGCTGTGTGTGAGAAATAACCTGCTAATATGACAATTTTGTGGAAAAAAAAAAAAAAAGAAAAAAAAATCTTGATTTTTGCAAAGAATTGTGGGAAAAAATGACAACTTCAAAAAACTCACAATGACTCTTTCTGAATACCTTGGAATGTCTTCTTTCCAAAAAGGGGTCATTTGGGGGGTATTTGTACTTTTCTGGCATGTTAGGGTCTCAAGAAATGAGATAGGCCGTCAGTACTTCAGGTGTGATCAATTTTCAGGTATTGGCACCATAGCTTGTGGACTCATAACTTTCACAAAGACCAAAAAATATACACCAATTGTACTTATTTTTACCGAAGATATGTAGCAGTATAAATTTTGGCCAAAATGTATGAAGAAAAAATACTAATTTGCAAAATTTTATAACGGAAACAAAGAAAAATTCATTTTTTTACAAAATTTTCAGTCTTTTTTCTCTTATAACGCAAAAAATAAAAAACCCAACAGTGATTAAATACCACCAAAAGAAAGCTCTATTTGTGTGAAAAAAGGACAAAAATGGGTACAGTGTTGTATGACTGAGTAATTGTCATTCAAAATGTGAGAGCACCGAAAGCTGAAAATTCGTCTGGTTAGGAAGGGGGTTTAAGTGCCCAGTTGTCAAGTGGTTAAAATTAGCAGTTTAGATTTCTACCATAGCCTTTTAAAGGGTGTTCCGCAGCTTTTCGAATTTGCCGCGAACACCGCAAATAGTTTGCTGTTCGCCGAACGGGCGAACAGCCAATGTTCGAGTCAAACTCATGTTCGACTCGAACATAAAGCTCATCCATACTGACAACCCACACTACACCACTGCATAGACAGATAATATAGACAGGGATAAAACCCTTAGGTAAATAGATACTGTATATACTCGAGTATAAGCCGAGATTTTTAGCCCTTTTTTGGGGGCTGAAAGTCCCCCCCTCGGCTTATACTCGAGTCATTGAAATTTTTACATTGTAAATATTACCTGTAAAGAAGTTGCGGCTGCAGCGTCCATCGTTCAAATTCTGCGGCGTCCATCGTTCAAATTCCGCGGTCTCTTCCTGTTCCTTCCGTGATAGGCGAATCTCATCAGACACTCTCCGCCTATCACGAACATTCTCTCATCCTCAGTTTTCTAGCAGACGTCTGTGATTGGCAGAACACCCAACACAGTGTCTGCAGGTAATATTTACAATGTAAAATAGGGAACAGCGAGCTAGGGAACAGTGGGGCATCGGCTTATACTCGAGTCAGTAAGGTTTCCCAGTTTTTTTAGCAACATTAGGTACCTCGGCTTATACTCGAGTCTGGTTATACTCGAGTATATATACGGTAGTTAACTTGTTGCAGTTCGGGGGTTAATCTTTTAAATTAATTAGGATAAAGTAATATATAAGGAATATGGATATGTACCATTAAAGGAGTAGTAAAGTTACATGTTTTTTCACCTTAATGCATCCTATGCATTAAGGTGAAAAAACATTCGACAATACCGCCCCCCCCCCCCCGAGCCCCTGTTTTACTTACCTGGCCCCTTGAAAGTCCTGCGCTCGTCCCCGTCATCCTCTTCGGTTTTCAGCCTGGCCGCCGATTGGCTACACTGGATGGATTGAAAGCAGCGCAGCCATTGCCTGGCGCTGCTGTCAATCACATCCAATGATGCGGCACGCCGGGGGGCGGGGCCGAGTGATACAGTCGGCGGCTATATCACGGGAACGCGCCCGCAATAACTCCACACCATGCGAGCTTGCTCGCATTATGGTGTGGAGTCCTTGCAGGGAGGAGCCGAGACAGCCGCCGAGGGACCCCAGAAGCAGAGGATCGGGGCCACTGTGGGCAAAACGAGCTGCACAGTGGAGGTAAGTATAAACTGTTTGTTATTTAAAAAAAAAAACGGGAACCTGTAGTGTTCCTTTAACTTGTTATATATCAGATATATTAATCTATCAGGCACAGTGCTATTTTAACTGCCAATTGCACGGTCATGCAACACTGTATCCAAAATGGAAATTTTGGTGGTATTTGGTCACTTTTGGGCTTTTTTGTTTTTATTATACAAATACAAAATAACAAAGTGTTGAACCCTCCCCCCTCCCAATATTTTCTACTTTCTGTTGTAAAACACATTTAAAACACATCCAATGAAATCAATTTTCTTCCAAAATTTAGGCCAAAATATATTGTGATACATGTATTTGATAAAAGAAAAAAACCCAATAAGTGTGTAATAATTGGTTTGTGTGTTATAGCATCTACAAACTATGGTATAATGCCATAATTTACACAACTTTATGAGCTATATTAGTAATGGCGGTGATCAGCGACTTATAGCTTGACTGTAATAGTGTGGCAGGCAATCTGGAGCTAACTTATACTAGCTAGTGAAACTAATTCAGATCTGTTGAAACTGAACAGAACAGATGCAAACAGACAACATCTGTTTACATCTATTCCATTAAAATCAGATTTTGTGTGGAAATTGTTTTTGTTATTTTTTTTTTTTAAGTTGCAAACCAAAAGGCAACCTATGTACCAGGCTCTTGATAAACCTTGGTGCATGCCAAGTTAGGCTTGTAGGACTCATTATGTTGTAAAAAAATTATAGAGTGTCAATTCAGCAACTCTGGCAATAAGTATTTGAAGCTATGACACTGAATTTGTTCACAATGAATCATAAACAGCAGCTGAAACATGGTAATTGTTGCATAGTTTAGCCTTTTTATCTGAACATGGTCATAATTTTACCTTTGCATTTACAACATGCATTATTATAAAAGTTATAAAAAAAATTATTATGACACAGGAGTATAATAAACCTATGTCCCAGGGACAAGTCCATATATTATCCAAAGGTGGATTCAGAAACACTTGAACACAGCACCTCCTAAGAATCTGAAGGTTTCTCTAAAGCGATAGATAAGGATAGTACAGGACGTATCTATGTGTAGCAGTAAAAACATATTTATTATAAAAGACAATTGGCAACTTACATCTCATAAATAGAGCTTGCATATATATACATATACAAATGGGTGCCTTGACTGAAAAAGGTTGAGAAACACTGTTCTAATAAATATGTTTTTACTGCTACACTCAGATTCACCTTTTACTATCCTTATCTATTGTTATAAAAGTGTTTTTCTGTCATCATTTATTTTCGATAGAGAAGAGTGGGACGGCATTAAAACATGCATATCACATGTGTTATCACCAAAGAAGCACCTGCAACCTTTCAATGTTCTGTGGTGATGCGCACAGACATAATAGAGAGTAATGTACTTTCCACTTCTTGCAGTGCAGCTTGATGGCTAATACTTGTCAAAACACATTATTTTTAATGTGTTGTAATGTATTGTGATAGGGATTACTTTCGGCTTGTCAAGACTATTGGGGTTAAATGAATATAGAAGGCCTTTGCATCATATATCTATATATATATATAGATATATATATATATCTATATATATATATATATACAGGTATATATATACCATGAACAAACCAGAAGCCATCTTGTTTAAAAAAAATACAATTCTAAAGTTGAAACTAAGTTCACCGTCTTTAGAGTAGAGATTTTTTTCTGTAAGAGACTCTAAGCTCCTTGCATGAGTGAGTGAGTGAGAACTGAGTGAGTGAGAACTTGTATAGCGCTACAATTGCGAACTAAATCGCCTCAAGGCGCTTGGCATCCAGTGTCGTTGAGATCCTTTAGAAGAGATGGGTCTTTAGTTTTTTCCGGAAGGCTCAATGGTTTTCTTCCATGCGGATGTTCATGGGTAGCGCATTCCATAGTCTTGGTCCTTGGACAGCAAACCTTCGTTCTCCCTTGGCTTTGTAGCGAGTCTTGGGGATATGGAGGAGGTTTTGGTTGGTTGATCGAAGGTCACGAGTAGTGGTGTAGTGTTTTATTTTTTCGCATAGATATTGTGGTGCCTTTCCTTGTGCACATTTGTGGGTGAGGCAGAGGGTCTTGAATGTGACCCGATCCTTTACGGATAGCCAGTGGAGGCTTCTCAGGGATGGTGTGATTGATTCCCAGGGTTTTTTCCCTGTTACCAGTCTGGCCGCTGTGTTTTGGATGACTTGTAGACGTGCAATCTGGTATTTGGGAAGTCCTAGATAAAGGGAATTAGCGTAGTCAAGCCGGGAATTGATGATGGTTCCGACTACTACTGCTCTGTCTTTTTCTGGGATGAAAGGGATAAGTCTTCGTAGCAGGCGGAGAAGGTGGTGAGATCCGCTGACTACTGATCCTATTTGTGCGTCCATAGTCATGTCTGAGTTAAAGATGACTCCCAGGCTTTTTACTTTGGTGCTTGGGGTTATGTTTTGTCCAAGGATGGTGGATGGTGTCCATGTGGTCCTGGCGTTTTTCTTTCGGTTAGCGTGGAAAATGAACAGTTCTGTTTTGGATGCATTAAGCTTGAGGGAGCTCTCTGTCATCCAATTGTTGATTAATGTAAGGCATCTCCAGCCCGTAATATTGTTCTTTTTTGTTGTTGATGCGAAAGTAAAGTTGGGTGTCGTCTGCATAGGAGTGATAACGTAGATCCTGTTCACTGATGATTTTGAGGAGTGGTCGGGGGTAGATGTTGAAGAGTACCGGTGACAGGGGTGATCCTTGAGGGACTCCGCATGTATTTATGCGTGGTGCCGAGGTGAAGGCTCCCAGTTTCACTGTCTGGGATCTGTTTTCCAAAAAGGATGTGAACCATGGTAGGTCCTCGTCCGCGACTCTTGCCACTTCTGTGAGGCGCGTAAGTAGAATTTTGTGATCTACTGTATCAAAGGCTGCACTAAGGTCCAGCAGCACCAAGAGGCACGATTCTCCGTCATCTGCTGCTTCTAGTGCGTCGTCCCATATTTTAAGAAGTGCCGTTTCCGTCCCATGGCCTGGGCGGAACCCCGATTGAAGTGGATCCAGGAGTTTGTGGGTATCCAAATGAAGTTGTAGCTGTTGTGTTACAACTTTCTCGATGATCTTGGAGATGGTGGTCAGGCTTGTTACCGGTCTTCTAAAATTTGGGTCATATCAGCTTAGGTCGTAAATTAGAGGTTTGGACACTTAGTAAAATAAACAAGATAAGGGAACCCTGAGCTCACAGACCTAATTTTTGTTTCCAGGATTAAGAAACAAAAAGGGGCTTATTCAAATACGACCATATGAAACATATTGTATTATTTACTGCATAAATAATCATATTAACATAAGTTTCCAATATATGAATAAATTATATTGGAGTAGTTATAGGCATGATTAACTGAACAATGTTACTTATAGTTTGTTTTTGGTTAACATTTGGATTTTATATTTTTCTATATGAATCATGATATATTGTTTGATGTATTCACTGATTAGTCATCGTATTATTCATATGAGGGGAAATACTGTATATGATTGTGATGTTTAAGAGTTCTATTATTGAGAATATTCATGAATAGTTGTTATGGTTCTAGTCAGAACCAATGACTAAGTCTCAAGGTATTTAGAACACAAGTTAAGTGTGTGGGTTAAATTCACTTAGAAGGCATAAATCTGAGTTTAAGCCAGAATGTCTAGAGAGAATGCCAGAATTTAGTTCTAAATATTTAATAGTTTCTGTTAAGTCTAAGTCAGGGTCAAACATAAATTGACTTGGACATAAAAGAATAACATTTAACAATATAATTCTTATCCTAAACTGCCCCCCTTTAAAATGGTTAATACAGGAAACTATAATTTAACCTATAAGGCTTATCCAGGAAATGATGTGTGTTTGACGTCTCTCATGACATGAAAGGCATTTCCACACCCACATTCTAAGGGCTATATAGACTGGTTACACATAGCTGGAGGGGAAGGAGGTAAGGATTTTTGGGGACGGAAAGAGTCTTGTATTACAAGAGGAGAAAGAGAGAGCGCAGAGATGTAGGAATGTTGGAGAAGTCCTGCGGGACACCTAACTTGATGCTTCTCAAAACAACAAAGTTCTTAAGCCCTGGTAAAGTATTAATCTTTTATTTTTACCTTTTTGGGCAATTGAAGTTGTTTGAGCATATATTTAACTAATCCAATCAATATTGATAGTTCAGTTTTAAAGTGAATTTAATTTTAACTGCAGTATGAATTTGTTTTGCTTTTAAACCAAGGGAGATACATATCTTGTTGTATCTAACAAAACTGACTTCAAAGTCTTATGCGGCGTACACACGATCGTTTTTCATGCCGTTAAAAATGCCATTTTTTAAAAATGGCCATTAAAACCGATCGTGTATGTATGCTCCAGAGCATTTTTAACGGCGTGAAAAACGGGCATTAAAAATTTTGAACATGCCCTATTTTTTCACATCGTTTTTCATGTGTTTTTTTTTAACGACGTGAAAAACTATAGTGTGTATGCTTTTACGAGGGGAAAAAAACGCGCATGCTCAGAATCAAGTATGAGACAGGAGCGCTCGTTCTGGTAAAACTAGCGTTCGTAATGGAGATAGCACATTCGTCACGCTGTAACGGACTGAAAAGCACGAGGCTGAAAAGCGCGAATCGCCGCTCAACAAAGTTTACTAACATGAAGGGTGGCGCCATTCGAATGGAACTTCCCCTTTATAGTGCCGTCGTACGTGTTGTACGTCACTGCACTTTGATCGAGCGTTTTTTTCAATGATCGTGTGGATGCAAGACAGGCTTGAGAGGAAACATGAAAAAAAGACGAGAAAAACGTCAGTTAAAAAAATGGCATGAAAAACGATCGTGTGTACGCCGCATTAGAATTGGATTAGTTATAATATGTGTTGAACCATAGATTCATTCTAAATGTAAAAATAAGTCTTGGTTAAAATATCAAGCTATGTGCACAGTATAACATTTTGTTCGTGCATTTTTAAAGTGTAAGTTTGAAGGTCTGTTTGTTTTGAGAAGAAGCACAAGTGTTAGCGTCAACACCTAATCTGTTTGCATAAGTCCGTAGAGCTACAGAAAGCTAATTACTGAAAGTTACCAAGTTTAAATTTACCAAGTTATCATTAAAGTATTGAAATATGACATTTTGTAACAAGAACTTGTGGTAAAATGTATTACGGTATATGTATTTCCAATATATATTTGATATTAGAAAGTATATATTATCTTTTTGTATTATCACCAATTATATCTGATATTATTTTACACTGAATTTTAGTTAATAAATATATATTTTTAGCACGTTGTTGAACTCACTTGTCTTCAAAATAGCACGGATAAATGAACTTGAATTAATTGGTTGTAATTAATTGGAAATCTCCTAAAACACAGATATTTGCATAATTCCATGAATATAATATTGTTTTAATATTTCAGTATAAACATTCTGCCATATTTGGAGGCACTGCTGAGATCTGTAAAAGTTTGAAACAAGTAATATATTTGTGCAAATTATATATATTTTATTTTTGAAAAAAATAAATAAAAAATAATAATAATATATATATATATATATTTTAAAATTCCATTGTTAGTTGAAATATTGAAAAATTACCTGCCACTAAAGTTATTTCTAGTGTAGTGGGTCCTGCTGATGCAGAAATTAAAATTGGTCTGCATCACAGACAAACCGGAGAATTTGTAAAATATCAGGCGATATCTTATATCAAAGAAGAATGGGAAATAAAGACAAAATTTGGTCTATAAGTCAGCTATTGCTGCCAGAAGGACCATTTATACTTTGAAAATGTAGACCAAATCAAAGTCCCAGAGAATTTTTAAAAGTTCTCAAGAATGCCTATATCTTGGCTGAGAAAAAGCAAAGTGACCATAACCATATTGATCCACTACACAATCTCTAATTTTCCTTTAGGCCCATGTTAGGGTCAGGGTAAAACTTATACCTAACCATACACTCAATAGGAGAGTGTGTAGTGAAGCCGAAGCCCTTATGGTTAGGGGTTAGTAGAGTTAACGTTCACCCCTATCCCTAGTGCCTTGCCTATTGTGCCTCCAGGGTTAAAGATAAAGGTAACCCTAACCAAACCCCCTAACTACCCTCAAGGAGGCCTCTTAGATGAACAATCTGAAAGTGTTTAGTGGAGTCCCTTACCATATAGGCTCTCAAATTGTCCATGTAAGGGACCTAGGGTGAGTGTTAGGCGTTATGTTTAGGTGTTTGGCTTAGGGCCTTTTATTTTGTTTTGTTCACAGTGACTTTCAAGAAATGACAAGAACACCAGATTGTTTTTTCTCAGAGACTGATTTTGCAGAGATTTAAAGGAGGATACATTAGAAAATCAAAGTGATGCAGGAGCTTCAAAAAATAAAAATCTGTGTACTTTGAAATTATGTGATTTCTAAGAAAAGTAATTGACATTATATTGTAAGTTTCACTTTATCTATGTTCGCATATTCCGTCATGAAAGAAACAAATGTCGATCTATCTATGGTCACTTTGATTTACCATATGTATAGCATATATGTTCAATTTCTTTATTTTAGTATACCATCCAACATCTCTGAAGGAGAGAAGCATGGTAAAGAAACCATTGGGGAGATGGAAGCATTGGAGGGGGTTGGGGAAACAATTATACTAGAGGAAGATGGACAGTCTCAGTCTGTGCAAGAGTCAGTGCGTCCTGGGCCTTCACAAAGATCTGTAAGTGAAGGGAAACATGTGCACATAAGAATACCATACAAAAAGCACCATATTCAGATGTACACCAAGACAATATTTCAAGTGCTCAATTGTTAAGTTATTGTTCTCCTCTACAAGTTCGTCATGAGAGACCGACCACATTAAGAACCTCTCATCGTGGAAAAAGGGTGGAAAATGTTGAGATGGACACTGCCATGATGTCCTCCATAGACAAACTGCCAAATAAAATACCTTGCCAAATATTTCCCAGTGTGATCCCCTTGAATACATAGCTCCAGTTATACCAAATCAACTACTATACAGCATATCACCAACCCTATGCACATGCCCCTTTTCAGTCACACAGCTAATTTCAGAATACGCTTCTACTTGTTGTTAGTGTTAATTCCACTCCTGGTCAGTTCTCAAAGGACATGCATCATCCAACTTTAACCCACCCCCCCCCAATCCTCATGTTCCTCACAATCACTGAGCCAATACAGCTATGGAACTTCTTCCCAACCTTCAACACCATTTTCATCATTTCCTACCCCTTTCTTTTTTTTGGTTTATTATTGTTATTATTATTGTAAAAGGTCATAGTTTAGTACAAGTGAGTAACAGATACATCTGGTACCCCTTTCTTACAAGATTTGTAAAAAAAAAAAATATTTTTGGAAAAAATAATATTTTGCCTAAAACAATTTGAAAACCTTTTGTTCTGAATATGAAAACCAAATATGTTTTTGACATGTATAATGTGTTTGTCTTTTTTTAATGCTATCAAACAGCTTATGCAACTATATTTAACCCCTTCACCCCTAAGGGTCAAACAAATTCAAATGCCTAAGCACAATTTTGCAACTTTCACATGTGTTAGTAAAACTGTACATATCATCACAACTACTTTGTACATCCAGCTTAATTATACTTTGTTGTTTTCAGGACAACCTGGGCTTTCATTTAGTGGTAAAGGGTTATGGATATATTCAGTTTTTTTTATTATCAAAGGAAGACTAGCCCAAAATAGTAAAACAAAAAACATGTTTTTTAAAATGTAGCTGTATATTTCTTGGTACTACCATAACCTACCACCAAAGAACAAAAAAAGGGTTAATGGCGCAAGGATTGATCTGGCATAGTCTGAAATAATATAATATGCTGGGCTGATGATGAAGTCAATATAAAAATTAGCACTGGTGGCAGCTACCAAGAAAACAGAAGCAGTCTCTGGAAGATATAATGAGAGAAGACAAGGTGCGCCAACCTAAGTGCAGTATAAAAGTATTTATTATGGCAACTCAAACAGCCAAATGGCTACTCACAGGATGATGATTAAGATGGGCATATGAATAAGAATGGATGGCCTGGTGTCACATGCGGTCCGTGGGATGGATGGTGATGATCCAGGTGTAATAGCGCTGGAGGATGTGGCAGCGATCCGGTGACTGCAGGGGGGTCCTCAGGCTGGCAAGCGTACTGGCCGTATACGAAGCGCGACCTCCTTGGAGCTGGGACCGGAACAGGAAGTGCGCCTCAGTTAGCGGTTCAGCATGGAGCGCACCGTCGGACCGGAAGTGATGCAGGAAAGGAACGGACCAATGGGGTAACGCGTTTCACAGCTCCGCTGTTTCGTCAGATACATACGGTCTATGTGAAGGATAGGCAATTTATGGAGGAAAGAAGTGCTGTGACTGGCCGACAGTACAAATGCACTTGTAAAAGGACTCAGTCTACGATGGTGGCAATGCAAACACAGTGCATGGCATAATGGATAAAAGACACAAATACAAAGATGTGGATGTATATAAAAATGGCATATGTATATAAAAAAGGGCAAAATTAGGGTGTATATCCACACATGTATGTGGGAGACTAAAAAGATGCCTATTATATGTAAACACTACATGCAGAAAATTCATGAATGGATAGGCTAAAAAATATATTAAAAGCATATATCTCAATTAAAAATCAATTAATCAATTGAGCCAATTAATTAAAAACATATATATAAGAGACACACTTACACACACATATGTCGGATATGTATAAGTATATAGGGAGAAAGTGGTTTATATCTATATATTATTTTATATGAAAAAAATATATATATATATATATATATATATATATATATATATATATATATAAAATCTATGGAAAATCCCCAAAGAACACAAAATGAAGAAAGTAGCCGACAAAAATCATGAAGCAAATGGGAAGTATAGTAGGGAAGTTTAGTCAAAGGGGTCTGGGAATCCTAGGTATGCTGAATATGTTGGGGCACCAACCAGGTGAAATGGGAGGGAATATCACTAAAATATAAATATGTATATATGGAAGTATAAACATAAATATATAAAAAAATATATGAAAAAAGTCAAAAAAAAGGCGTACATATGTGCATCAAAATAGGCCAAAACCCACCTGGGAACAGAATTATGCTAAATTATATACAATAATATTAGGAGATACATGGTAAAAACATAGCAGAAGTATATGTAAAGATAAAACGCAAGAAGAACTTAGACTACAGTATTAATTTCTATTTCTTAATTTAAGCCATGAGGCGACATAGTGTTCAAAGAGTATATCCAAAAAGTTTCCTGTCTGCAAAGACGTTGAAATCTTTCAACTGCAGTTGGTGTTTCTGGTATGGATTCAATTATCCAAACCTGGAAGTCAGTTATGTCTCTGCGGTGGCATGCCACAAAATGGCGTGCAGCACTGTATTTTGGATTAGCCACTTGAACTGCACAATGGTGTTCCCCGAATCTAGCACGTAAGGCCCTGATAGTTCTACCTACGTATAAGAGGCCGCATGGACAAGAGAAACAGTAAACTACATAAGTAGTAGAGAAATTATAGAAAGAACTTAAGTTGAAAGTCTTGCCATTGGCTGTAAAAGTTTTTTTGCCATGGGTGACATTTGAGCAAGTTAGACATAATGCCTTTTTGCATTGAAATATCCCTACAAGAGGGACCAGCGTGAGTTGTTTCAGCATGTAATTTTTGTGGTTCCCTATGGATTTAGTTTTGCTGGGAACAATCTTGCTCTTGATGTTAGGCACTCTGCGATAGGCAAACTTAGGTAAAACAGGTAAGGTTTTGGAAAGATGAGGATCCTGAATGAGGATGGACCAATGTTTTTTAAAAATATTTTCTATTTGTTTATGTCTAGCATGGTACTGTGTGATAAAACGGGTAATGGGTTCAGAACTTTGTTTCTTGGATATAGGCAAGGTATCTCATTAGTAAGTAGTACAAGCTTCTTCAATAAGATTGGGAGGATACCCTTTATCTAGAAATTTCTTCTTTAGTATGGTGCTTTGTGATATATAGTCCTCTAGTCTGGTACAGTTGCGTCTAAGCCGATGAAATTGACTTTTGGGTACATTATTGACCCACCTCAGGTGGTGGCAGCTGGAGTAATGTAAAAAATAATTACCCGCTGTCGGTTTAGTGAAGTTTTTAGCTGTGATAGTATTGTCTTTGTGAAATAGCTCTAGAGCCAAGAAGCATATGGAATCGGGGTCCATGACCGAGGTGAAAGTTAAACCAAAATTATTGGTATTACAATAAGTCACAAATTCAGTAACATAACTGGCTGGCCCATCCCAAATAATAATAATATCGTCTATGTAACGGCCATAGAAGACCAGGTGTGCCGAAAAGGGGTTGTTGGCTCTGACGCACCTGGCCTCCCATAGCCCCATGGTGAGGTTGGCGTAACTAGGTACGAAATTTGCGCCCATCACAGTTCCCTGTTTTTGTAGATAAAAGTCTCCGGCAAACTGAAAATAATTATGTTCAAGACAAAAACGAGTGGCCAAAAGAATAAATTCTATTTGTTGTGGATGCAGGAAAGGATCATCTTTCAGAAAATGGGCTACTGCCTGAAGTCCCACTAGGTGTGTTATAGACGTATATAGCGAACACACATCTAGGGATACCCACAGATATGACGGTTCCCAGGTGTAGGGTTGCAGTAAATCAATCAGGTGTGTGCCATCATGAATAAAGGAAGGGAGTGCTTGAGCTAGGGGTTGGAGAAAATGAAAGGTCTTAGCAATATGCTGGACCAACATGGGAGAGCTCAAAGGGGGGCTGCAGATTTGTTTGTGCTTTATTTTGCAGGTTTTCATAAAAGGTAGCAGTTTCCCTGGGCAGCAACAGCCATGGGATTGGTTTAACTGTGGTGACAGCTGATTGGTTGGTCTGCGGCAAGTGAAAAAGCCCGTGCGGAAGGAGCTTATATAAAGAAGCTGTGTGAGGGGCCCCGCAGACCGTTTAGACCGGACCAAGACGCAGCATGAAGTGCCGTTCTCCTGGGAATCGCGAGTCCTTCTTATGCCGCTTATTAGAGAACGCTGAGGGACAGAGCAGTGAGGAGTGGCTTCTGCGGTGTCTGGAGGAAGGTCACGATCCAGCTTCGCCTGCAGAGGGGGCCCTCGCATCCCCAGAAACAGCACTGGTGAACAGCGGGCCGCGCCAACAGCCGGGTAGAGCAAAGAAGAAGCGGACAGTTGCTTCTCCTCAGATACCTGACGAGGAGAGATCCGGCGGGTTGGGACCGCAACAAGTTGGTCATGTGAGGAGAAGAGGCGCCACTCAGCTTCCCTCAGAGGCAGCCAGCAGTGGGCAGACAACAGAAGGTGAGCAGTGTTCTGTATCAATGGTTGACATGTCAGCATTATTTACATCACTGTCTAATGTTTTCAAGAAAGTAGAAGGGGCACATTCACATGGTGCTGTGATTGGTCAGGGAGCACAGGTCTCTGGTGCTAAAACAAGTTTGGCTGTTATGAATGAGTTATTGGGCCCTGGTGAATAGGGATGAGCTCGGTGTTCGACTCGAACATCGGCTGTTCGATCATTCGACGAAGATCAAACTATATGGGCCGTTCGAGCCAAATTCGAGTGACGCGAACGGCCCACAATAAACTGCGCCATCGCAGTGCAATCCCGGCACTGTAATTGGCCAAGCATGCACTGTGACCCTGCATGCTTGGCCAATCACAGCGCCGGCAGCTAGGAGAGCCATAATTGGCCACAGGCAGGTTGCCTGTGGCCAATTATCGCTCAGGGGGTTTAGCACACGCCCCACACTATAAAAGCCTGCCAGCGCGGCGGCCTTGTGTAGTGTGTTCCGGCGCAGGGAAAGAGAAGGATAGGCAGAGACAGTGTCATTGTGCTATTCTTTGTGCTATTCTTGTGTGTAGGGAGAGAGAAGGATAGGCAGGGAGAGTGTCAGTGTCATATTCTTTGCTAAACCTTGTGTGCAGGGAGAGAGAAGGATAGGCAGGGGACAGTGTCAGTGTCATATTCTTTGCTAAACCTTGTGTGCAGGGAGAGAGAAGGATAGGCAGGGAGAGTGTCAGTGTCATATTCTTTGCTAAACCTTGTGTGCAGGGAGAGAGAAGGATAGGCAGGGGACAGTGTCAGGGTCATGGTTGCTAAGCCTCCTGCACAGTATACACCTTAAGCTACCCCGTATTGCTGTGTTTTCCTGGTGTGTTACACTAACAGGCATTTGCAGCACTTACAGCGGGCGGAGTGTGCTTCCTGCTAAATATACACCTGAAGCTAGCCCGTATTGCTGTGTTTTCCTGGTGTGTTACACTAACAGGCATTTGCAGCACTTACAGCGGGCGGATTGTGCCTCCTGCACATTATACACCTGAAGCTAGCCCTTATTGCTGGAGCTTTTTTTCTTTTATGTTACACTAACAGGCATTTGCAGCACTTACAGCGGGCGGAGTGTGCTTCCTGCAAAATAAACACCTGAAGCTAGCCCTTATTGCTGTTTTTTCCTGTTGTGTAACACAGGCAGTCATCTGCAGCACTTACAACGGGCGTAGTGTGCTTCCTGCAAAATATACACCTGAAGCTATCCCTTATTGCTGGTTTTCCCATCTACCTGCAGGCCATTAGAATGTCTGGAAGGCAAACAAGGAGAGGCAGACAGTCAGGAGCCAATAAAAGAGGGCAAGCAGGCTCTGTGTCTAGAGACAACAGTGCTGGTCGTGGACGCGGTGCATCGTCATCAGCACGTGGCCATGGGACACGCTTGTGCTTATTTTCAGCAGCTGGACGCGTTGAGCCGCATTATGCCGAAGACTTGGTAGAGTGGATGACCAAGCCCTCCTCATCCTCCTCATCCTCTCTCACCCAGGCTCAGGGTACTGGCAAAGCAGCTGCCAAAGCGTCCTCTTCCCTGGTATCAATGTCATCATCAGTCACTCCTTCCCTAGACCCACCATGTCCTCCTGAGGAGTCCCCCGAACTGTTTGAGCACAGTGTTGGGTACATGCTCCAGGAGGATGCCCAGCATTTCGAAGGGTCTGATGATGATACCCAGCTAGAGGAAGGCAGTAGCGTGAGAGCAGAGAGAGGGGATGCTCAAGAAGGACACCAATCTGGCAGTCATGTTCCAGCAGCTGCAGCATACTGCCAGATTGGCTCCAGTGATGAGGAGGGAGGGGATGATGAGGTCACTGACTCCACGTGGGTGCCTAATAGGAGAGAGGAGGAGGAGGAGGAGGATGAGGAGGAGGAACATCTCCAACGAGGCAGGATTCCCTCGGGGGGCCAGCGTAAGGGCAGCACACCGACTGAATCACACCGCAGAGCTCCGCCTGTGCAGGGCGCTGCCTCTGCCCGTTATTCAAAAAGTTCTTTGGTGTGGGCCTTTTTTGAGTCGAGTGCATCAGATTGCACAGCTGCTGTTTGCAACATATGTCTCAAGCGTATATCGCGTGGCCAAAACATCAGCCGCTTGGGCACCACATGCTTGACCAGACATATGTTGACCTGCCATGCAGCTCGTTGGCAAGCCTACCTTAAAGACCCACACCAAAGAACAAAGCGGACCTCTCCTTGCACCACATCAGCTGGGATCTCCAGCCCCACTATACCTTCAGTCCTCTCTGAAACCTGCACTGAGAGGAATGAAGGTGTAGAATTAGGTGTGTCACAGCCAAGTACTTGCAGGCACTCTGCTAGCAGTACACCGACGTCCAATTCTAGCAGGCAAATTTCCCTGCCCCAGCTGCTGGACCGTCGAAAGAAGTTCACTCCCAGCCATCCACATGCCCAGCGGTTGAATGCTAGCTTGGCTAAATTGCTAGCGCTTCAACTGCTGCCTTTTCAGTTGGTAGACTCAGCCCCCTTCCGTGAGTTTTTGCAATGTGCGGTTCCTCAGTGGCAGGTTCCCAAACGCCACTTTTTCTCACGGAAGGCGATTCCGGCTCTCTACCGGCATGTGGAAGGCAATGTCCAAGCCTCGCTGGACAGGGCGGTCAGCGGTAAGGTGCATATTACCACTGACTCATGGTCCAGCAGGCATGAACAGGGATGTTACCTTTCTTTCATGGCCCATTGGGTCACTCTTTTGGCAGCTGGGAAGGATGCAGGACAAGGTGCAGTAGTGTTGGAGGTTGTTCCGCTGCCACGCTTCCAAAATGCTACTACTGGTTGTGACACACCTCTCTCCTCCACCCCCTCCTCTTCTTCTTCCTCCATGGCCTCTTTCTGTGCTTTGTCTTCGGAACCAGCGGTGCTCCGTAGGCATTCAAGGGCCTACGCAAGTACGCAGGCAAAAAGATGCCATGCCGTGCTTGCGCTGGTGTGTTTGTGGGACAGGAGCCACACTGGGGCAGAGGTTCTGTCTGCTCTGCAGGGGCAGGCCAAGAGGTGGTTGACGCCTTGCCAGCTTAAGGCAGGAATGGTGGTTTGCGACAATGGCACCAACCTCCTCTCCGCCCTCCGACAGGGACAACTGACCCATGTGCCCTGTGTGGCTCACGTCCTTAACCTGGTGGTGCAGCGGTTCTTGGGCAGGTACCCGGGCTTACAGGATGTCCTGAGGCAGGCCAGGAAAGTCTGTGTGCATTTCCGCAGATCCTATAATGCCAGTGCTCGCCTGGCTGAGATGCAAAAGGAGTTGAACCTGCCCAAGAACCGCCTTATATGTGACATGCCCACCAGGTGGAACTCAACGTTGGCCATGCTGCAGTGGCTGCACACGCAGCAGAGGGCCATCAATGAGTACCTGTGCGACTACGGCACCAGGACAGGGTCAGGGAAGCTCGGGTTTTTTTCACCACGCCAGTGGGGCATGATCAGGGATGCATGCACTGTCCTGGCACCATTTGAGGAGGCCACGAGGATGGTGAGCAGTGACAGTGCATGCATCAGTGACACTGTACCTCTTGTCCACCTGTTGGAACATACGCTGCGGGGAATAATGGACAGGGCACTCGAGGCAGAACAGAGGCAGGAAGAGGAGGACTTCCTTGCCTCTCAAGGCCCCCTTTACCCAGACAGTGTTCCTTCTGTCCCACCCATCACACAGGAAGAGGAGGAGGAGGAGGAGGACTGTGTCAGCATGGAGGTGGAGCCTGGCACTCAGCATCATCAGCAGCAGTCTTTTAGGGATGATTTACAGTCCCAAGAAACCAGTGGACTTGTACGTGGCTGGGAGGAGGTGGCTGCGGATCATGTCGTCCTTAGTGACCCAGAGGACTCTGGACCGAATGCCTCAGCTAACCTACGCTGCATGGCCTCCCTGATCCTGCAAAGTCTGCGGAAGGATCCTCGTATTCTTCGGATCAAGGAGAGGGACCATTACTGGCTGGCCACTCTCCTTGATCCACGGTACAAGGGTAAGGTTGCGGATCTTATCTTACCGTCGCAGAGGGAGCAGAGGATGAGACAACTCCGGGAGGCCTTGCAGAAAGGTCTGTGCAACGCGTTCCCAGAGACTGGGAGGTTACAAACTCCTGGTCCTGGACAACGAGTTGCTGAGGCTTCGGTCAGTCAAATAAAAAGCGGTGGGGAAGGTGGCCATCTGACCGATGCGTTCAGACAATTCTTTAGTCCACAGCCCCAAGGTATGATCGGTTCCAGCAACCATCGCCAGCGTCTGATATACATGGTGCAGGAATACCTAGGGGCAAGGTCAGACTTGGACACCTTCCCCACCGAAAATCCTCTGGCTTACTGGGTCTTGAGGATGGATCACTGGCCAGAGCTTGCACAGTATGCAATTGAGCAACTGGCCTGTCCTGCATCCAGCGTTCTTTCAGAACGCACATTCAGTGCTGCTGGAGGATTTGTCACGGTTTACAGGGTGCGCCTGTCCACCGACTCGGTTGATCGATTGACCTTCATAAAGATGAACCAGTCTTGGATCACCACCAGCTACCAAACACCTGAAGCTGATATAACAGACTAATTTATTTTCAAATGTCACATCCCTTCAAGACTGATGCTGATGCTGAGTGACTGTCCTGTTATGTTGACTGACTATCCTCCTCAATGATCCGATTGATGATGATAGCTTGGAAGAACATTTTTGTTTCTAGGTGCCGCCACCAGTGGCTAAGACCCAATTTTTCAGCCCCTGTTTGACAGGGGCATGTAATTACAATTTTTTATGCAATGCTTTGCAGCAGGGCTCATTCCTGCACTCCAACTAGAGTATCTGGGAGAGGTTGCAGTTCGTGGCACCAGCACCAGTACCTAAGGCCCAATTTTTCAGCCCTTGTTTAACAGGGGCATGCAATTACAACTTTTTATGCAATGCTTTGCAGCAGGGCTCATTCCTGCACTCCAACTAGAGTATCTGGGAGAGGTTGCAGTGTCGTGGCACCAGCACCAGTACCTAAGGCCCAATTTTTCAGCCCCTGTTTAACAGGGGCATGTAATTACAATTTTTTATGCAATACTTTGCAACAGGGCTCATTGCTGTGCTCCAAGTACAGTATCTGTGAGGGGTTGCAGTGTTGTGGCACCAGTGCCTAAGGCCCAATTTTTCTGCCCCTGTTTAACAGGGGCATGTAATTACAATTCTTGATCTAATAATTCACAGCAGGGCCCATTCATGCGCCCACCAAGAGTAACTGTGAGGCATTACAGTGTTTTGTCAACATCACCACCACCACCACCAAAGGCCCAATTTTTCAGCCCCTGTTCAACAGGGGCATACAATTACGATTCTTGATCTAATAATTCACAGCAGGGCCCATTCATGCGCCCACCAAGAGTAACTGTGAGGGCTTACAGTGTTGTGGCAAAACCAACATGTAAGGGGCAAATTTCAGCAGAGTATATACGGCAGGCCCCTACTTTCAAACATCCAACTTACAAATGACTCCTACTTGTAAACGCAAGAAGACAACAGGAAGTGAGAGGAAATCTACCCCTAGGAAGGGAAATTCTCTCCTGTATGAGTTAATATGGGAAAAAGGTGTCTCCTCTCTACTGATGCTTTATCACCAATCCTTGTTTCAATAAAAACCCCACTTTTCAAAAACATTTGTCATTGGGACAGAAAGTGAGGTGAAATGTTCTGAACAGGGGCACAGACAGCAAAACAAATGTTACAGGGGTGATAACCCTTCCCTATGTTTTCCAAAAAGCTTAAAAATATATTTTTTGGCTGGAGCTACACTTAAACAATGTACCTGTTCAAAATTACAAACAGATTCTACATAAAAACAAACCTACAGTCCTTGTCTTGTATGCACCGCCTGTATACGGCTGTTCAGAGTATATAGGGCCTTTTTTATTTTGTGTGCGGGGTTCCCCTTAATATCCATACAAGACCCAAAGGGGCTGGTAATGGGCTGGGGTAGGGGGGGGGGGGGCTGTGATGGGGTAGCTATGCCATTTTTCTTAAAGATTTTCATCCATATTACCGGGACCAGACATTACATTAAAACCGCAAGCAGTTTTAAATGGCTTTTTTTTCCTTTAGAAATGTCATTTTGTGCAGGGACAGTTCTAAACACGGAAAACATGTGGCACTTCACAGGCATACTTTAGACACCCCCCAGGTACGATATTTAAAGGAATATTTGATTTTTTTTTTCACTTTATGCATCATTAAAATGACTGCTCCCAAAAAACGGCCATTTTTAAAACTTTTTTTTGCATTGATACATGTCCCCTGGTGCAGAACCTGGGTTCCCAAACCCTTTTTAGGACAATAACATGCATATTAGTCGTTATAATTAGCACTTTAGATTTCGAACGTTCGCATCCATTGTATTTAATAGGGTTCTAACGTTCATGCGGATATTCGGTCCGTTCGCGGGTTCTGGTGCGAACCAAACTCGGGGGTGTTCAGCTCATCCCTACTGGTGAACAAGATTTTGTTCAGTCTACTACTAAGGTTGCTAGAGAGCATAAGGGAGCACAGGTCACTGATGCTGACTGTAGTTATATGCATGATTTAAACAAGTTACATGCAGGAGCACATTCATATGGTGATTTAGGTGATTTGAATTATGCTGAAGTTGGTTCTGTGTGGCAAGGCCTAAGTGATCAGCCCTTGCAGGATATGGATACGGCTCTATTACCTAACACTAGTAATGTTAACCCTTAACAGCCTGTTACCTACGATTTGCCTCTCAGACCATCAGCCACATTGGTTGGTGAATCCTCGTTTAAAGAGCCCCTCCCTTGTATATTATCACCTTTGGGATTTCACTTATCAAAATCAGTGAAAGAAAAAATTTGGAGGGGTGAATTCATAGATCTATTATCTCTGCTTCCAGCTTCAAAATATTTCTTGGTAAAAAATGACAAGCAGTCAGGTGATAGGTCTGAAGAGGATAGGAGAAGAGCTATTCCTAAAACATTTCAAAACTGGCTTCAGGCCTTTTGCATCTTTGAAGCTGTAATGGGTGAACGCTTCCCTGGCAAATGTTCTGGCTTGTTCCAGCATGTAGATATCATTTCAGAAGCTTTTCGCCATTTTGGTGGTTCTGCCTGGTACGCGTATGATGAAAACTTTCGCCAGAAATTGGCGGTACATCCCTCTCTACACTGGGGATCTAAAGATGTAGGCTTATGGCTGAATTTGATGTTGCCTCCAAAGCCTCAATTCGCTCCCAGGATAGTTTCCAACCAGCAATCTACCCTTCGCAAAGGTTTTTGCTTCGCCTTCAATGAAGGACAATGTAAATTCCTTACTAACTGCAGATATAGGCATGAGTGCTCTCACTGTAATGGCAACCATTCAGCTATCAGGTGTTTTCGTAAACCCACCTCAACACCTTTTCAAACACATGCTAGGGATTCTGGTGCAAAAAGCTCTGACACCAGTGAGTCTGCCAAGAATGCTCCCTTGGTTAGATCGCTACCCCGATCGCAAGATGGCAACTCTGCTCACTGAAGGTTTTAGGGATGGTTTTTCGGTCCCTACTTTCAGAGGACCTGGCTGTTCTATGGTCAACAATCTGAAATCGGTCTCCTTGCATTCCTCAGTAGTCCAGGAAAAAGTTTCCAAGGAACTGGCTGAAGGCAGGGTAGCAGGCCCTTTTACGTCTCCCCCATTTCACAACTTTAGGCTCTCACCTTTGGGGATAGTCCCAAAAAAGGAGAAAGGTTGTTATCGCCTAATACACCATCTATCTTATCCATTGGACTCTTCATTAACCACTTAACGACCGCCCACTGTAAATATACGTCGGCAGAATGGCACCGACAGGCAGAATCACGTATATGTACGTGATTGCCTTTGTATAGTTGGGGGGATCGGACCCCCCTTCTTTACAGTGAGCGGTCGTTTTACCTTCGGGAGCGATCCGGCATGAGGGGACGGCCGTTCGATTCCGGCCACCCCCTCTCGATCGCTCCCGGCGAATGAGAGCTTCCCCTGCCTGTGTACTGTTTACACAGGCTGGAGGAAGTGATGTCATCTCTCCTGCGGCGCTCACATATACCGAGCGCCGTACAGGAGAAGATGCAGGTTAGTGCACACAACACTACACTGACACCAGGACACATAGGCACATAAATCGCCCCCCCAGGCCCCCCCAGACACCCCCAGATCACCCCCCAGATCACCCCCCAGCCCCCAGTCACAGTGTCACTGATTGCAGTGACCATTTATTTAGTGATCACTGCAATCAGTGACATTTGTGACTGTAAAAGTGTCAGTACATTCAGTTTTAGGTCCAGTGTAGCCCCCTAACCCCCCCTAATAAAGGTTTAACCCCCTGATCACCCCCCAGATAACCCTTTCACCCCCTAGCACCACCGTCACTAAGCGATCATTTTTCTGATCGATGTCTTAGCGTCGGTGATGCTGATCGGTAGCCAGTAATTTTTTTTAGGTTCGCCGCAGGTTTTTATAGCGTTGGGTACCCCCATATATTACCTAATAAAGGTTTAACCCCCTTGATCGCCCCCCAGGTAACCCTTTCACCCCCTATCACCACTGTCACTAAGCGATAATTTTTCTGATCGATGTTTTAGCGTCGGCGATGCTGATCGGTAGCCAGTAATTTTTTTTAGGTTCGCCGCAGGTTTTTATAGCGTCGGGTACCCCCATATATTACCTAATAAAGGTTTAACCCCCTTGATCACCCCCCAGGTAACCCTTTCACCCCCTAGCACCGCCGTCACTAAGCGATCATTTTTCTGATCGATGTCTTAGCGTCGGTGATGCTGATCGGTAGCCAGTATTTTTTTTTAGGTTCGCCGCAGGTTTTTATAGCGTCGGGTACCCCCATATATTACCTAATAAAGGTTTAACCCCCTTGATTGCCCCCCAGGTAACCCTTTCACCCCCTATCACCACTGTCACTAAGCGATAATTTTTCTGATCGCTGTCTTAGCGTCGGTGATGCAGATCGGTAGCCAGTAATTTTTTTTAGGTTCGTTGCAGGTTTTTATAGCGTCAGGTACCCCAATATATTACCTAATAAAGGTTTAACTCCCTTGATCGCCCCCAGGTAACCCTTTCACCCCCTATCACCACTGTCGCTAAGCGATCATTTTTCTGATCGCTGTCTTAGCGTCGGTGATGCAGATCGGTAGCCAGTATTTTTTTTTAGGTTCGCCGCAGGTTTTTATAGCGTCAGGTACCCCCATATATTATCTAATAAAGGTTTAACCCCCTGATCGCCCCCCAGGTAACCCTTTCACCCCCTATCACCACTGTCGCTAAGCGATCGTTTTTATGATCGTTGTCTTAGTGTCGGTGATGCAGATCGGTAGCCAGTAATTTTTTTTTAGGTTCGCCGTCAGGTTTTTATATAGAGTCAGGTACCCCCATATATTACCTAATAAAGGTTTTAACCCCCTAATTGTCCCTAGTTAACCCTTTCACCAGTGATCATCATATAAGTGTTACGGGTGACGCTGGTTAGTTAGTTTGCTTTTTATAATGTCAGTGCACCCACCGTATATAACCCAATAAAGGTTTAACCCCCTGATCGCCCGGCGGGTGATATCAATTAGGTTTTAGCGTCAGAGAGGGTCTGCGTCACACCCCAGGCAGCGTCAGGTTAGTGCCAGTAACGCTAACACCCAAGCGTGAAGCATACACCTCCCTTAGTGGTATAGTATCTGATCAGATCAATATCTGATCTGATCAGATCTATACTAGCGTCCCCAGCAGTTTAGGGTTCCCAAAAACGCAGTGTTAGCGGGATCAGCCCTACGACTCCAGTGCTGTAGGAGGTGATTTCGCCACCACAGTTAAAAAAAAAAGCATATATGCCGAAGCATTGGGGCAGCAGGGGCGGAGGAGCGATTTTGCTCCTAATGCCGCGTACATACGGTCGAAATTCCGATGGAGGCTTGCCCGTGGAAAAGTCTGACCATGTGTACGCGGCATAACTTTTGCGGGAAGACGCCCCATGCTTCGGCATATATAAATGGTGCATGTATGCCCATCATTAGAAGTGGGTGGATGAAGGGCGGTATTCTAATGGTGGGCATACCCACCGATCAATCTTTTTTTTTCGTTCAGCCAACAGGCTGCATGAAAAAAAAGATTACAATACATGTCCAACAAGGACCAGCAACGTACTGGTATGTTGCTGGACTTTGAATGTTTATACCAGAATGATGCCTGCGGGTTTAGTTATCATCTTGGTATCATTCTTTTCAGCCAGCGGCCGGCTTTCATGTAAAAGCAATCCTAGTGGCTAATTAGCCTCTGGACTGCTTTTACAAGCAGTGGGAGGGAATGTCCCCCCCGGATATAAAAAGCGCCATTGGGAAATTGGGAAAGCATTTTATCACACCGATCTTGGTGTGGTCAGATGCTTTGAGGGCAGAGGAAAGATCTAGGGTCCAATAGACCCCAGTTTTTTTCAAAAAAGAGTACCTGTCATTACCTATAGCTATCATAGGGGATATTTACATTCCCTGAGATAACAATAAAAATGATAAAAAAAAAAAATATATGGAAGCAACAGTTTAAAAATAAAATAAAAAAGCAAAATTAATAATAAAAAAAAAAAAAAAAAGCACCCCTGTCCTGCCCTGCTCTTGCCCAATGGCGAACGCAAGCGTCGGTCTGGCATCATATGTAAACAGCAATTGCACCATGCATGTGAGGTATCACCGCGAAGGTCAGATCGAGGGCAGTAATTTTAGCAGTAGACCTCCTCTGTAAATCTAACGGGGTAACCTGTAAAGGCTTTTAAAGGCTTTTAAAAATGTATGTAGTTTGTCGCCAATGCGCGTTTGTGTGAAATTTTAAAGCATGTCGTGTTTGGTATCTATGTACTCGGCCTAAGATCATATTTTTTATTTCATCAAACATTTGGGCAATATAGTGTGTTTTAGTGCATTAAAATTAAAAAAAGTGTATTTTTTCCCAAAAAAATGCATTTGAAAAATCGCTGCGCAAATACTGTGTAGAAAAAAAAATGCAACACCCACCATTTTATTCTGTAGGGCCTTTGCTTTAAAAATATATATAATGTTTGGGTGTTCAACATAATTTTCTTGCAAAAAAAAATATGTTTTCATGTAAACAAAAAGTGTCAAAAAGGGCTTTGTCTTCAAGTGGTTAGAAGAGTGGATGTAAGCTTCCTAATGTTGTGTATAAAATGCCAGGACAGTTCAAAACCCCCCCAAATGACCCCATTTTGGAAAGTAGACACCCCAAGCTATATACTGAGAGGCATGTCGAGTCCATGGAATATTTTATATGTTGACAAAAGTTGCGGAAAAAAGACAATTTTTTTTTTTTTGCACAAAGTTGTCACTAAATGATATATTGCTCAAACATGCCATGGGCATATGTGGAATTACACCCCAAAATACATTCTGTTGCTTCTCCTGAGTATGGGGATACCACATGTGTGAGACTTTTTGGGAGCCTAGCCGCGTACGGGACCCCAATAACCAATCACCGCCTTCAGGCTTTCTAAGGGTGTAAATTTTTGATTTCACTTCTCACTGCCTATCACAGTTTTGGAGGCCATGGAATGCCCAGATGGCACAAACCCCCCCCAAATGACCCCATTTTGGAAAGTAGACACCCCAAGCTAATTGCTGAGAGGTATTGTGAGTATTTTGCAGATCTCGCTTTTTGTCACAAAGTTTTGAAATTTGAAAAAAAAAAGAAAAAAAAAAAAAGTTCTTTCTTCATTTTCAAAAACAAATGAGAGCTGTAAAATACTCACCATGCCTCTCAGCAAACAGCTTGGGGTGTCTACTTTCCAAAATGGGGTCATTTGGGGGGGTTTTGTGCTATTTTGGCATTTTATGGCCTTCGAAACTGTGATAGGTAGTGAGGAGTCAAATCAAAAATTTGTGCCTAGAAATCCTGAAGGCGGTGATTGGTTTTCGGGGTCCCGTACGCGGCTAGGCTACTAAAAAGTCCCACACATGTGGTATCCCCGTACACAGGAGAAGCAGCAGAATGTATTTTGGGGTGCAATTCCACATATAACCATGGCATGTGTGAGCAATATATCATTTAGTGACAACTTTTTGTATTTTTTTTTTTTGTCATTATTCAATCACTTGGGACAAAAAAAAAATATTCAATGGGCTCAACATGCCTCTCAGCAATTTCCTTGGGGTGTCTACTTTCTAAAATGGGGTCATTTGGGGGGGTTTTGTGCTATTTTGGCATTTTATGGCCTTCAAAACTGTGATAGGTAGTGAGGAGTGAAATCAAAAATTTACACCCTTAGAAATCCTGAAGGCGGTGCTTGGGTTCCGGGGTCCCGTACGTGGCTAGGCCCCTAAAAAGTCCCACACATGTGGTATCCCCGTACTCAGGAGAAGCAGCAGAATGTATTTTGGGGTGCAATTCCACATATAACCATGGCATGTGTGAGCAATATATCATTTAGTGACAACTTTTTGTATTTTTTTTTGTCATTATTCAATCACTTGGGACAAAAAAAAAATATTCAATGGGCTCAACATGCCTCTCAGCAATTTCCTTGGGGTGTCTACTTTCTAAAATGGGGTCATTTGGGGGGGGGTTTTGTACTGCCCTTCCATTTTAGCACCTCAAGAAATGAGATAGGCAGTCATAAATTTAAAGCTGTGTAAATTCCAGAAAATGTACCCTAGTTTGTAAACGCTATAACTTTTGCGCAAACCAATAAATATACGCTTATTGACATTATTTTTACTAAAGACATGTGGCTGAATACATTTTGGCCTAAATATATGACTAAAATTGAGTTTATTAGATTTTTCTTATAACAAAAAGTAGAAAATATCATTTTTTTTCAAAATTTTCGGTCTTTTTCCGTTTATATCGCAAAAAATAAAAATCGCAGAGGCAATCAAATACCATTAAAAGAAAGCTCTATTTGTGGGAAGAAAAGGACGCAAATTTCGTTTGGGTACAACATTGCATGTCTGCACAATTTACAGTTAAAGCAGCGCAGTGCAAAATTCTGAATTCACCTCTGGTCCTTTAGCTACCAAATGGTCCGGGGCTTAAGTGGTTAAATGATGAGGTCTCTGAGGTGGAGGCCCCAGTCTGCTACTCTTCTTTTGACAGTGGGTTGGTTATTTTGCGGCAACACGGTTGTGGTGCTTTACTAGCTAAAGCAGACATCAAGTCTGCCTTTCGGTTACTCCCAGTCCATCCTCAAGGATTTAATTAATTAGGCTTCCATTTCCAAGATAAAATTTTCTTTGATAAATGCATGCCAATGGGGTTTTCATTGTCCTGCTTTTATTTTGAAGCTTTTTCTACCTTTTTGCACTGGGTATTGTCAGAATTTCATCCTAAAGGGGGGGTTTTTGCATTATATAGACGATTTTTTGTTTGTTGGCCCTCCTAGCTCGTCGGCTTGCCTTAAACATTTGCAGACATTCTTCTCCATCTGTGATCATTTTGGAGTCCCTCTGGCTTTGGAAAAAACAGTGCTTTCTTCAATGTCCATTGAATTTTTGGGAATCATAATTGATTCTTCATCAATGGAGTTTAGACTCCCTGTTCACAAGTTACAGAAAATGAGATTTATGATCTCCATATTCCTGTCCAAACGGAAAGTTTTGCTAAAAGAAGCACAGTCGTTGTTGGGACCCTTCGCTTTCACGGCCAGAGTAATCCCTATGGCCAGGGTATTTTCCCGCAGGTTTTCTCTAGCTATCAGAGGTTTGAAGAACCCATACTCCCATTTTTGTCTTTCTGAAAACATTAAAGAAGATCTTAAGGTCTGGGATGCTTTTTTGTGTGATTTTAACGGTAATACCATTTGGCAACAGGATTTTGTGTCTAACTATCATTTAAATTTCTTCACTGACGCTTCGGGAGCTATTGGTTTCGGAGCTTTTTTGGATGGCCACTGGTGCGCTGAATTATGGCACCGGGATTGGTTACATCAGGATATTCTCCAGAATCTGATCCTTTTAGAATTATTTCCAGTTATAGTGTCAGTTGTTATATGGAAAGAGGTTTTTGCGAATCGTAGAGTGTTGGTTCATACTGATAATAAAGATGTTTTCTTTGCAGTTAATTCCTTATCCTCCAAGTCTGAACCAGTAATTAATCTATTGCGTTTTCTGATCTTGCATTGTATGAGTTATAATATTTGGATAAAAGCAGCTCATATAGCAGGTGTGCGCAATAACATTGCTGACGCTTTGTCTCGTTTGCAGTTCGAGAGATTTCGGGACTTGGCGCCAGAGGCGGACCTGCATGGAATTCCTTGCCCAGATTTCCTCTGGGGCTTAATTTGGAAGTGATTCTCACGAATCTCAGAAATTCGGTTTCTCAGAAGACCTGGTCGGATTATCTCTTTTCTTGGTACAGATGGTCTTCTTTTTGTACGGAGTCAGGTTTGGTCCCTTTAGTTGTGACCTCTTATACTTCTTTGTCCTTTTTATCTTCACTGATTCAGTCAAATTTAAGTCCAGCCCCCATAAGCAGGACTTTAGCAGGAATATCTTTCTTTCTGAAGTTTTCAGGTTCTCCGTCTCTAACATCTTTCTTTCAAGTCAGTCAAGTACTTAAAGGTCTTCGGAGATCCAGACCTTCTCTAGATAATCGTCGTCCCATATCGGCCTCTCTGTTGGTTGATCTGTTAAGAGTTTTAGAGGAAATTTGTTTTTCAGAATTCGAACTTCTTCTGTTTAGAGCTGCTTTTTCGATGGCCTTTTTTGGTGCCATGAGGCTTGGTGAATTTACAGCAGCAAATAGGAGGTCGTTGGCCTTTTTGCGTTTTCACCATGTTGTAATAGATGACGGATCTCTTAACATCTTCCTGTCTTGGTCAAAATCTCGTCCTGGCGCTAAGGGCCTATGGTTTTCGTTGTATAATTCCTCTAATCTGGTTATTTGTCCAGTACAACATGTTTCCAAGTATATGGCGGTTAGACCGTCTTCTTCTGATTCATTTTTTATCCATCAAAACCAGTCCTCCCTCACACGGTATCAATTTTCGGCTGTACTGGCTTCCTCTCTGAAACGTTTAAACCTATCCGGTTTTTGCTTTTCTTCACATTCTTTTCGGATTGGGGCAGCCACTACAGCCGAGGCAGTGGGTCTTTCATCTGAAATTATGAAAAAAGTGGGTCGTTGTGAGAGTGATAGGTATAAGATATATGTCCGTCCTGATCTATTAATATGATGATTTTCTCTTTCAGATGTTGCCAAAAATATTATTTGGATAGTGGGTCATTCCTTCGTTTTCTGGGCTGCTCAACATGCCGGAAACAGGAACTACTCAGCCAACTAGGTCTGGATGTCAACTCTTATTTCGTTTTGTGGTCAGGTGTCCGCAGTTTAAGATGGCGGGACTTAAGAGAGCATTTGATCTATTTATCCGGCGTTTGGCCTGCCCCTCAAGTTATAATTATTCACGCAGGGGCTAATGATTTAGGGAAAGTTAGGACATGGGATCTCCTATGTGAAATGAAGAGAGATTTGGTTTCTATAAAGCTATTGTTTTTACTTCTTATATTTTGGCCTTTTCAGAAATGATCCCTAGATTGGTGTGGTCCCCCGCTAGTAATTTTTTCTACGTAGATAAGATTAGAAGATGGCTTAATAGAACAATCCACAGCTTTCTACATAGGTCTGGCGGTGTCTCTTACCGGCACTCAGAGCTGGAAGGTTTCATTCCAGGTTTATTCCGGAATGATTCAGTTCATCTATCTCCTATAGACCTAGATATTTTCTGTATGGGATTACAAAGTTTAATTGAGTCGGCCACGGTGTTTGGGGGGGGGGGGGGCTTCAGCCAGTAGCTTCTCTGCTGGCTTTCAGCCGGTGGGGTGTAGTTGTCCAGCATGTCTGGATGGACACAGTTTAATCTTAATTTTAGTTATTAGCCAGGATGGCTTTACATATTTATTTTAAATAAATTATTTATGAGGTTACCCCTTGGATACACCGTGGCCATTTGTAATCCAAAGAAAATATTTTAATAAATATATTTGTACTTATGAATGTGTTTGTCTATTTATTAAGTCCCTTTGTGCTAGCCCTGCCATGATCTATGTAAAGGGAGAAACTAGTGGTGATACTGTCCATAGAGGCGAAAATAGGACGACCTGGAGGATTATTGGTGTCTTTGTGAATTTTTGGCAAATGATATAGGTAGGGGACTGGGAAAAAAGGTTTCTGAAAGAAGGCAGCCTCTAACTTTCTTAAGATACCATCTGCACATGCTTGTTTGAAAATGGTGGTGGATTCATCGATACATTTAGGTAGTGGATCTGTTTTTAATTTTTCATAGGTGTTTTTATCAGAGAGAAGTCGTGAAGCTTCCTTCATATAATCTGTTTTGTCTTGAAACACTATGCCTCCTCCCTTATCTGCAGATCTGATGATGATGTCTGGATTGGTGCTTAAAGATTTTAAGCACTTCTAATATTCTCCTAAAGATTTTAAGGCTTGATGTTCCAAGGAGCTGAGATTGTTGGAAAAACGTTGTGACTTAAAAGATTCGGGTGCACACAGGTCAGTGAGATCCTTGAAAACTACCTGATAAAAGGTAGAGAGGTAGGGGCCTTTAGATTTGGTGGGATTGAAGATAGACTTAGGTCTGAAAGGGCTGTGAGCTATGGAAGGGGTAGATTCAGAATATTGGGACCCAGTGCCGATCCTGAACTCCCTGGGGCCCTAAGCAATTCTGCTAAGGGGCCCTCTACGGTGGCGAAAAATGGGTGTGGTTTACGTGGAATAGTGGGCTTGGCTTACATGGGCGTGGCTCGGAAGGGGTGTGGTTAGAGTCTGAGATGAATGAGGGATGGAGGGAGAAAGAAAGAGGGAGAGAAAGAAAGAGAGAAAGAAAGAGAGAAAGAAAGAGAGAAGGATAGAGGGATGGAGGGACAGCAGGCCCAGATTCTACACCACAATAGAAATGTGTGTATTCCAGAAAGTTTAACAAATAAGCAGATAAAGATATTCCAAACACCTAGTGTTAGCGCTTCAATCATCCTGGCACCAGGGTTGTTATGGTGTCAGGATGATTGAAGCGCATTATTTCTATTATTACATTGTAATATAAACTGAAATTATTCAACTCACTATAATGCAGAATCGGTGGAAGCCCTGAGTCCCTCCTTACATTAGGCATTCCCAGCGGAGTCCCTCCTTATATCAGGCATTCCCAGCGGAGTCCTTCCTTATATCAGGCATTCCCAGCTGAGTCCCCCTTACATCAGGTGTTCTCAGCGGAGTCCCTCCTTACATCAGGCATTCCCAGTAGAGTCCCTCCTTACAACAGGCATTCCCAGTAGAGTCCCTCCTTACACCAGGCATTCCCAGCGGAGTCCCCCTTACACCAGGCATTCCCAGCGGAGTCCCCCTTACATCAGGCATTCCCAGCGGAGTCCCCCTTACACCAGGCATTCCCAGTGGGGTCCCCCTTACATCAGGAATTCCCAGAAGAGTCCCCCTTACATCAGGCATTCCCAGCGGAGTCCCCCCTTACATCAGGCATTCCCAACGGAGTCCCCCTTACAGCAGGCATTCCCAGCGGAGTCCCCCTTACACCAGGCATTCCCAGCGGAGTCCAGCCTTACACCAGGCATTCCCAGTGGAGTCCCCCTTACACCAGGCATTCCCAGCGGAGTCCCCCCTTACATCAGGCATTCCCAGCAGAGTCCCCCTTACACCAGGCATTCCCAGCAGAGTCCCCCTTACACCAGGAATTCCCAGCGGAGTCCCCCTTACACCAGGCATTCCCAGCGGAGTCCCTCCTTATATCAGGCATTCCCAGCGGAGTCCCTCCTTATATCAGGCATTTCCAGCGGAGTCCCCCTTATATCAGGTGTTCCCAGCTGAGTCCCCCTTACATCAGGTGTTTCCAGCGAAGTCCCTCCTTACACCAGGCATTCCAAGTAGAGTCCCTCCTTACACCAGGCATTCCCAGTAGAGTCCCTCCTTACACCAGGCATCCCCAGTGGAGTCCAGCCTTACACCAGGCATTTCCAGCGGAGTCCCCCCTTACATCAGGCATTCCCAGCGGAGTCCCCATTACACCAGGCATTCCCAGCGGAGTCCCCCTCACACCAGGCATTCCCAGCGGAGTCCCCCTTACACCAATCATTCCCAGCGGAGTCCAGCCTTACACCAGGCATTCCCAGCGGAGTCCCCCTTACACCAGGCATTCCCAGCGGAGTCCCCCTTATACCAGGCATTCCCAGCGGAGTCCCCCTTACATCAGGAATTCCCATCAGAGTCCCCCTTACATCGGGCATTCCCAGCGGAGTCCCCCCTTACATCAGGCATTCCCAGCAGAGTCCCCCCATACTTTAGGCATTCCCAGCGGAGTCCCCCCTTACATCAGGCATTCCCAGCGGAGTCCCCCTTACACCAGGCATTCCCAGCGGAGTCCCCCTTACACCAATCATTCCCAGCGGAGTCCAGCCTTACACCAGGCGTTCCCAGCGGAGTCTCTCTTACACAGGCATTCCTAGCAGAGTCCCTCTTACACCAGGCATTCCCATCGGAGTCCCCCTTACATCAGGCATTCCCAGGGGAGTCCCCCTTACATCAGGCATTCCCAGCGGAGTCCCCCTTACATCAGGCATTCCCAGCGGAGTCCCCCTTACATCAGGCATTCCCAGCGGAGTCCCCCTTACATCAGGCATTCCTAGCGGAGTCCCCCTTACACCAGGCATTCCCATCGGAGTCCCCCCTTACATCAGGCATTCAAAGCGGAGTCCCCCTTACACCAGGATTTCCCAGCGGAGTCCCCCCTTACATCAGGCATTCCCAGCGTATCCCCCTTACACCAGGCATTCCCAGCAGAGTCCCCCTTACATCAGGCATTCCCAGCCGACTCCCCCTTACATCAGGCATTCCCAGCGGAGTCCCCCTTACATCAGGCATTCCCAGCGGAGTCCCCCTTACATCAGGCATTCCTAGCGGAGTCCCCCTTACACCAGGCATTCCCATCGGAGTCCCCCCTTACATCAGGCATTCAAAGCGGAGTCCCCCTTACACCAGGATTTCCCAGCGGAGTCCCCCCTTACATCAGGCATTCCCAGCGTATCCCCCTTACACCAGGCATTCCCAGCAGAGTCCCCCTTACATCAGGCATTCCCAGCCGACTCCCCCTTACATCAGGCATTCCCAGCGGAGTCCCCCTTACATCAGGCATTCCCAGTGGAGTCCCCCTTACATCAGGCATTCCCAGCGGGGTCCCCCCTTACATCAGGCATTCCCAGAGGAGTCCGCCCTTACATCAAGTGTGATGCCCCAGCAGCAGAGACTCTCTCCACCCCCATTATAGTACAGAGTGGACAGTGGAGGAGCCGGCCGGGTGGCTGCCAATAGGAATTGAGCTGCGGCACCGCCCACCCCTGCCCCTTCCCACATCATTTCACAGACAGACATCAGCAGGGCGGGAGGTGGGCGGTGCCGCAACTCAATTCTTATTGGCAGCCACCGGGCCTCCTCTTGGTCTACAAGAAAATGGCGGTCGACGGTGAAGATTCGGGGGCCCTGAGTACTTACTCTGGGCCCTATGCAGCTTGCGTAGCAAGCGTATAGGGCGGATCAGCCCTGTTGGGACCATACTACCACGTCATCTTCTTCTTCTGCATTCCATAAATTGCAAAGATCTTGAATCGTTTGTTGGTCAGCAGAAGTGTCTAAATAGCTGGATGTCGCATCAGGAGATGTGGCAGGCTCGCTGATAGTGTCACTAGCGTTCATATTGTAGTGTCTTTTGAGGGTTAAATTGCGAATGAATTTGTTTAAGTCTTTGAACACGGTAAAATAATTAGGGAAGGTGGTGGGGGCAAAATTGAGACCGCTGGATAATAATGACGATTCTTGCGCATTCAGTTAATGAGGATAGGTTGTATATTTTTACAGTTTCTGCAGTTTTTCTGGGCGTCTTGGATTTGTGTTTCCCCCCTCCTCCTCTCTTGCCTCTTCTACGAGTTTTCTTTTTGGTTTTGGTTGTGATGGGCAGAGGGGGGTCTGCAATAAAAAATATGCAGGAATAGGTGCCAAAGGGCCTCCGAAAGTGACTATAGGCTTATCAGGAGATGCTGGTCTTACCAAGACCTGATCATGACAATGAGCAAATGGTGAGCCATTGAGAGTAGCATGGGGCACAGAATCAACAACAGGTGGTGTAGTTTGAGGGAGTATCAAATTGGTAGTTTTTTTAAGAATAGTGGCAGAGCGGTTAGTAGCAGATTTGGGAATGTCTCTAGCCTTGGATGAGGCAGGAGGACAACTGGGGGTAGATGTAACTTTCGGTGGGATGTAGAGCGATGGGATGTACCCACATTGGGAGAAATAGTAGGTATGGGTTGGGACATTAAAGGCATAAGGGGAGGGGGAGTGGAATGACAGAAGTTTATTTTCCAGTTGAAGACTCTATTGTAGGTGTAATCATCTAAATCTCTTCTGAATTTTCCCAGTTTATTTTGTATCAGTGAGTCCTCACTTTTTTTGGTATTGATTTTGAATGTTTTGAGCCATTCAATAGGTAAAGAAGGATGTGTGGAATGTAAATTGGAAATATTATTTTCAATTTTATGTCAGAAGATATGGTATCTTTGATCTCTGTGGCGAATGAGGATTTGGATCCACTTCTGGGTACAGAAATCAGTGACCCCCTCCCATTCTGTACGTGAGTCCGCATCCAGAAAAGAACAACCCTTCAGGACACAAAGTCCACGGGGAGACATTTTGGATTGGAAGTACTGTTTAAGGAAGAAGCAATCCCACCATTGTTGGTTGGCCGAATTGGTGAGATCTTCTATCCGTCTCATTCTAGTGCATGTGTCTCTATATTTGACATCTGGCCATGCACGAGAGTGATCGTGGGGACTGAAATAATTGGGAGGAAAGAGAGTGTAAAAATCGTCTAGTAAGTCATATTTGTGTTTCTCTATATGATCTATGATATCCATCTTAGATGTATATAATATCTTGTGTTCGTTGGAGATTTTCCATAGAGTTTATATATACTGTATATATATATATATATATATATATATTTTATATATATATTTTTCATATAAAATAATATATAGATATAAACCACTTTCTCCCTATACACTTATACATATCCTACATATGTGTGTGTAAGTGTGTCTCTTATATATATATGTTTTTAGTTAATTGGCTCAATTGATTAATTGATTTTTTAATTGAGATATATTCTTTTAATATATTTTTTAGCCTGTCCATTTATGAATTTTCTGCATGTAGTATTTACATATAATAGGCATCTTTTTAGTCTCCCACATACATGTGTGGATATGCACCCTCATTTTGCCCTTTTTTTATATACATATGCCATTTTTATATACATCCACATCTTTGTATTTGTGTCTTTTATCCATTATGCCATGCACTGTGTTTGCATTGCCACCATCGTAGACTGAGTCCTTTTACAAATGCATTTGTATTGTTGGACAATTACAGCACTTCTTTCCTCCATAAATTGCCTATCCTTCACATAGACTGTATGGATCTGACGAAACAGCGAAGCTGTGAAACGCGTTATCCCATTGGTCCGTTCCTTTCCCGCATTACTTCCGGTCCGACGGTGCGCTTCACGCTGAACCGCTAACTCAGGCGCACTTCCTGTTCCGGTCCCAGCTCCAAGGAGGTCGCACTTCGTATATGGCCAGTACGCTTGCCAGCCTGAGGACCCCCTTGCAGACACCAGATCCCTGCCCAATTCTCCAGTGCTATTACACCTGGGTCATCACCATCCATCCCATGGACCGCATGTGACACTGGACCATCCATTCTTATTCATATGCCCATCTTAATCACCATCCTGTGAGTAGCCATTTGGCTGTTTGTGTTGCCAAAGTAAATACTTTTATACTGCACTTAGGTTGGCGCACCTTGTCTTCTCTCATTATACCACCAAAGAACAACCCACACTAAATTCTGCACTGCTCTCGAAAATTGCAGTGATACCACATATGTGTATGTTATTTGTACCCGTAGTACAAAAACAATAGTGCAAATTTTGTTCTTTTTTTTGTCTTACCACAACACTAACTGACACTGATACTAATTTAAACCCGAACCCTTGACCCTGATATTGATCTTTGACCCTGACCTTGATCCAAACACTAACCCTGGCACTGATCAATTATTTATTATTGTATTTTTAATATTTATTTTATTTATTTTTTTACACACACTTTTTTTCTCTGCAAGGAAAGACAATCTTTCCTCTCCATTCACAGAGAGAAAAACACAGGGGTGGGCTTCACAGTGACTGATCACTGTGGTATCCAATAGGAGGCTATCACAGCAATCAGGTGACACAGAAAAAGTTCTGGGTCCTAAACGTTGGCCTCTGTGCTGGGAGCGCACTGTGCAGCATGCTCCCAGCACAAAGGGAGATATGCAAATATGCAGCCCCATGGCAAAAAGCCCAGTGCAGTGGGGCCACATATTTATGTTACATCAGCGTCAAGGGGTTGAACATCAATTTATGCATGCATTTAAATTTTGTGTTTCTTGTATAAAAAAAATGTCAATAATATAAAGGGGTATAATATTTATTTTACAGATAAATATACGATTGGGAAACGATGCTGAGGCTTTGCATGGAGGATGTCATTGGCTTACAAGATTCCACGCAGGATAAACAAATGTGGGTCTGTGTACTTAAAACTGAGTTCCACTAGTTTTTGTGTTTATTAAAAGTCAGCAGCTACAAAAACTGTAATAAACAGACACTCACCTGTCCCACGATCCAGTGATGCGATCGCCTGAACCCTTGGTTCTCTCCCTCGCATCTCCCTGGCGCTGGCATCACAAGTGTGGCACCCAGCTGTGACAGCTTTTGGCGTCACAGCCGGGTGCGCACTGCGCATGCACGGGTCACTCTGCACCTCCTTAATGGCCGGGCAAACTTCTGGGACCTGTGACATTTCCCAGAAGATTGCAGGGAGGGAGGGAGAGAGGAGAACTTCCGCTCGAGTCACCTAGGCGGCCTGAGTGGGAGCTGGGTACCTGTCAAAACTAGGCACCCACGCCCCCCCCCCCCAAAAAAAAATGACATGCCAAATGTGGCATGTAAGGGGTTGAGGAGTCCTTAAAGCATAACTTCCATTTTTGGGTGGAACTCAGCTTTAACCAAGGAGAGGATGTCAAATCACCGTCTATATAATTATGACCTTCTTACTATCTGCAGCATAATATATTAAAAGCACCACTCCAGGATAAAAATACCTTTTTCTAACCTGTGCTGACTCCATTTTATTATTATTTTCTATTATTATTATAGGTTACAATCATAACAATAGAAATTATAATTATAATAATATAAAATAATAAATATATAGAAAATAATGATTATAAACACTTTAACACTTTAATACTAGACTATATAAAAATAAAAGCTACATTTTTAGAGACTAGAAGTGAGAAAAAGAATCATTAGCCATCTTACCTCAAGGTCAGTAAAAGCCATTCACCTGGAGGCATGCACCTTCTCATATTGATGTTTATTCACTTCAGCCCTGGATGCAGCTTACCCAATATGTAGTCAAGTGTTGATTTGGTCATTCTTGTCTCAAATGACCATAGTGCAGTGCAGTGGCAGCAAACAACCACCCACCCCCGCTGTTAGCCGGTCAGTCTGGCACTTACCCCATCGGCGGCGGGTGGCTGGCAGGACACAGTGTGGCGCAGCGGCTCCGAGTCCTCTCCTCCATGGCAGCTTCAAGCTCTCCCCCTCCTTCTCCTAGGCATCCAATAGGATCGCCTGTAATTTCAGCCAATTGGGGTGACCGGTGTCAAAACCGGCTTCCTGATTGGCCGGGAGAAGGATCAGTGTTACAACAGCGAATATTCATTCGCTGTTGCAACACACCTGGGTGGGATCGGAGTGCACTCTCTGCAACCCGAGCCCACCCTATATTGAAGCCTATTAGAGCCTCTGGCTTAAAAAAAACCCAGCCCCCCCGCATTGGAATCCAAGGGGCCGGACGCATGGATGGGGTATGGTGCCCGTGCACCCTTAATGGACGGACCGCCCTTGGTGCAGTGCCACAAAACCTTCAGAAGGCCTTTGCAGCAGCATAGGATGAGCCCAGTAGCTGTGACATTTCCTCTCCAAAATCTTCCTCCTTTTTTTGCTCTCCTGTCTCCTCACATAAGAAAACATGAAAAAGGATCTCACATTCTCCCAAAAGTCTGCTGAAGCCATCACTATCAAGCACAAAACAGCAAGCACACAGCAAGGACACTGTGAAACACACTGAGTCACTTACTGAGATCGAAATGCTGTATGGGAGGCCCAATGCATCCTGGGGAAAAGCATAGTGACTTGGTAATTTTCATGCTTTCATCAAGCATGAAAAATGGAAATGCAAACAGATGTAAATACAGATGTAAACAGATGCATGGTCAGATGTAAATGGAATGGACCAAAAATGCAAATTGATGTAAACTGGATTGTACTGACCTGATAACGGATGTAAAAACTGATGTAAAGTGCATCCGTTTTCTCTTGAAAAAAAATGACGGAATGTATGATGCCCATGTGAATGGGGTCTTATTCTTTCCCTTGCAGGTGTGCTGTGATCTCTATTTATTAGACTTGTGCACGGCGGAAAAATTTGTTTAATTTTTGGTTCGTTTCTTTTCGGTCCTGTTGATTCGTAATTGTTCGTAATTTTTTGTGTTCGGACTAATTTGTATTTTCGCAAGCGACATTTTTCGTTGAATCGGAATGATTCGTATTAATGTAAGCCTTATTTTTCGTTGATTTATAATTCGTACTTTCAGTAGAGTATATTGTTTTTCGTTGATTCTAGACACAACTCCTACTTTCGTAACTTTTTTGGGGTTTGTTGATTCATAATTTTCCGTGTCTCTCTCACAACGACGCTGCCTATTATGCCTAATGTGCTTTGAATGGATTTGTACTTTTCTAAATACATAGCGGTTATTTGTAACACCCCTGTACACCATTTTGAGAGGGAGTTCAGCATGGTGAGGGAGAAGCAGACAGCAGAGCAGAGTGTTATTGTGCTTCGAATGGATTCGAAATCTCGTATTTTACTTTTGTTTTTTACATGCGGCTATAGCCTCCGCCCCTGTACACCATTTTGAGAGGGAGTTCAGCACGGTGAGGGAGAAGCAGAGAGCAGAGCAGAGTGTTATTGTGCTTCGAATGGATTTGTACATTCGTAACTTTTTACATAACGAATTATGCTGAAGACATTCGGGCATTTGCTATTTGCGATATAATTTATTTCGGATTCGGTTTTATTCGTAATTGCTTTGTTCGGAAATTCGAATGCTTCCGAATGTCCGAAAGTTGCTAAATTCGGACAAATTTCGATTAGTTACGAAACGAATTGCACAATCCTACTACTTATCTCATTAGAAAAGCTGTATCTTACTAAGATAAGCAGAGTACGTTCTTTCCAGGTTGAACAGGATATGAAAGTGTGATTTTCTTGTTTTATATATTTATTTAGTTTTAAACATATTACAATGCTCAAGATATAAACACAGGGGTCAAAAGTTTGGGTGGTAATACGCACAACATATAACTCAGATGAGCATAGTAAAAGTAACAGTCAAAGGCTGAAAGAAAAGCAGAATATAACCGCTAGCTCAAGTCTCAAAAAACAAACATTTAAAGATCTTCATAAGTGAGTTTTTCAAGAAAATGCTGGTCTGCACTGAGCAGACTAAATAAACCTTAGTAGAGTAGGAACAAATAAGTGTGCGGGTTGTCAGGGATGCTGGGGAGGGCATCAGAGTCTATTAAGATTCAATTCAATAAAAGTATACTTACCCTTAAAAAACAAGGAGTAGCACTCTTCCTGTTTGCAGTCTGATGTCTAAAAGTACTGAAGAATGTAGCTGCGTGGTATAATAATAGCCATGTTCAATTTAGGTCCAGCATTCACTATTTTCCGAAGGAGTATTATGCAATATATGCAAACCTAATACTTCATATTGTTAAATAATATTAACCAGCTTTCCATTTGCTAAAGTTTAATTCCAGGAAAACAGCAGCTGTCTTACCTGTCAATGGATGTGTATTTCTGTCCATCCAGTCCTGACACAGCCTTTTTACACAGCACAGCCAGACAGTTGACTTGACTTGCTCTGCTGCAGGCAAGTAACAAGGCTGGATCACCTCACTGTGCCTTGCTTGGGATTGGGTAGCATCAAAGCCACAACTGACTGATGAGGTCATCTCTCTACTCTTTGCACCTGCTAGAATGCTCCCTGTCAGCACATGTGAATGCAAGAAATTTAGTTGGCTCCAAATACTGCCCCTTCTCTTATTAGTCTACTGTACAGGGGCTTACATGAGTCTGGAATCAAGTAAGATTCACATATTTACATTTATCAGGGTTGTTTTAATAAAGGCAAATAGGTTGTTGCAAGGAAAGTTGCACTTTGCCAAGGAATTTTCCCCAGAGCTTAGTGAATAATGTGAAGTTTGCTGACTTAAATCATCCAATCATGTGCAAGCCCAATATTTTTTTCCCTTGCACATGATTTGGTATTCTTTGCAAAGTGAAATTTCACCACATTCACTAAGTTCTGGAGCAAGTACCCTTTGCTAATGTAACTTTCTTTGCAAAGTGAACAACCTATTTGTATTTAGTAAATCGACCACATTGTGTGTGCAGATTACAATTTTAGAAATAGGCTCCAGCAACTATTTTATAATAGAAAATATCATGTGACCTAAAAGGAAAATACCCCAAAATTGAATTTGCTTATTGAAATGCCATACATGTATCTGCAATTTATGCTTATAGTCAGATGTATTTGAAAAATACATTCTTAGAAAATTAGGCTAAGATTGTAAAGAAATGCAGTCCTGTGAAAAATGTACCTGATCACCTGCACTAGCAATTAGTAGAAATTCAGCAGAGGTGTAGTATTTAGTGAAGGTTTATTTATTTTGAATAAAAGAGCAAGTCATTTGGAGTTGTCACCATATGCGCAATAATTCTATTTAGAACAGCCCACGGGAGCACAAAAGTTAACAGATTTTTTTTTTATTCAACATAATGTAGCATGTTGTGTTTACCGTACTTTCTTTCTGCAATATACTTTCTTTCTGTAGAAAAGTTTGCTTACAAAAGAAATTGCAGCTGGAAAGATAAAGCATTTCTGCAGCTGCCCAGATTACAGCCACAGTAAACAAATTTACATACTCGTATTTACAGTAATTTCATAAAGAATTAAACCACATTGGCATTATATCATAAACTATGGTGAAGAATGAATGTGGTAAGAAATCAACATTATAGAATTAAAACAAACATGTAATCAACCAACACATAGGTTTAGTTTTATTTTAGCTTAAAAAAGTGTTTAAAATGTGATATGTAGGCAGTGGTCGACCATGGTGCACAGAGGAATACTCAATACTTCCTTGGTGGAAGCAAATTACAAGGTGTTGTCCAGATGGTACCTTGTCCCAGTGAAGCTGGCGAGATTGTACCGTGGCACTTCATCCCTTTGCTTCAGAGGGTGCGGGTGAGAGGGTACTATGTTCCATGTTTGGTGGTCCTGTCCAAAGGTCCATTGCTTTTGGATCAGAATATTCACTCTGGTCTATTCAGTGACAGGACAAAACATACCTAAAAATCCTAAAACTGCACTGTTTGAGGACCTGCTGGACGAGATCCCTAGGCCTCCACGACCTCTCATCTTTTAAAATTTTTCATCAGCTAAAATTACTATGGAACATGGAAAACTCCAGTGGTCAATGTCGCATTAGTAAAACACAAACTTTCTTGAAACACGGTCAATGAAAAATTGATCAGCATCCTCAGGGACAAACAAGCCAGATTTGAAAGGGTGTGGTCCCTCTGGATTAAATACCTTCAAGCCACATAGTTCCCAGGACTGGGCGGTCGGGGGCCTAGGCCGAGGGAATTGACTCCTGCTTCTTTCCTCTTACATATTTTCTTCTTCCTTTCACCCCCCTCTTTATTTTTTATTTTTATTTCTTTTCTTCTCTTTTTAAGTTTAATGACATTTCCCTTATGGATGCAAATGGAGAGTCATAGAGCCTCTCATTTTTTTATGTCAATGTGAGAATTACGTAAAGTGACTTGAAGTACCAGATCAACCTTGGTGATAAGTGCTCTGATCTCTAGTTATGCTATGGCGCTACAGTTGGATCAACTGTTGCAGGGATGTTTTTCGGCGTAATGTTCCTGAATTTTTCATGCCACAAAGTAATTATGATTATTCCATATATGCCCTGGATAAGCAGTAGCCTAATTCAATTCAATTTACATTTTACAATTGATTTTTGTATTATAGTTACAAAGATCTGACACTTGGTTACCCTTGAGGGTGCATGGATCTTTCTATATCTGTATGATACCATTTGTATCCTAAGTTTGTAGAGCTTTTGAATAAAAATCTATTGCAAATAAAATGTGATATGTACTATGAGAATCCTTTATGTGAAAAGCAATTTTCCATAGTACACTAAATTGGAAATCTGCTCCTATTTTCCACACCATAATTAGTGTTTAACCTGCAAACTAGATATATATTGGTGGATTTTAAAGGAACTTGTTAGGAAAGAGGTGTTTCTAAGGGGGCACCCTTCGTGGATGTCATCCTGATCACTAAAGCTAAACTCCAATAAACATCTAAACGCACATATGAATAAACTGGATTTTTGGCGTACAGCATGGGACACAGAGTAGGATATAAATCATAATTACCTGGGTTATGTGCTACTTATAGGTGAATAGACGCTGGCAGAAACAAACAAACAGGAAGTCCTCCCCTATATAATTCTTTACATACAGGAAGTACTTCAGTTTTTAGCAAGCAATGAACCCCCAGAAAAGAGGGGAGGTACCGCTGTGTCCCATGATGTACTCCAAGAAACTGATATAAAAACCCAGTTTACTATCGTACATCACGGGATACCGAACAGGCTATAAATCATGACTACAACAACAAAGGCCTGGGGAATGCCTAGGAAAAAAACAAGCATACTTACCGACCAGCTAGCTGACAACCAATTAACCTGTCTAACAGTATGTGTTAAAAACAGGGGTTTGTCCACACGCATTTGCAAACGCATGCGTGAGCCACAGAGCCACGCCAAATCATGACTACCTGGGATGTCTCAAAGCAATGCTCATAATGGTATGTACTGGAGTCCAGGTTGCATCCTTGCAGAACTGAGCAACTGATGCCTGATGACAGATAGCCCATAAGGCCCCCCACACTCCTAGTAGAATGACCCTTTATTTGAAAAGGTGGAGCCTTACCCTTCAGGCCATAAGCTTGGATAATAAGCTGACAGATCCAGTGTGAAATGGTTGACTTTGAAGCCACCTGACACTTCCTAGGACCCTCAGGCAGGATGAATAATGAATTTGTCTGCCTGATTGCTGCAGACATCTTCAAATAAACCTTCACAAGTGTCCAGGCACATATATCACCACCTAGCTGGGGAGAAGGCAGTCTCCATAAGTCATTGCTATTCCAAACTCATAGACCGATCAGATAAAAAGAGGAACACAAATGGGAAAGAGCACTTGCTACACCATAGCAGAGCCATAAAACTAATCTTGAATAAAAAAAAGTATATTTATTTAATTTAAGGTGAATACAGTGAACAAGCAACATCCAGTGAGCAGCATGGCTGACCCAAGTGTGTTACCTGGAGGTGGATGAAGCATGAGTGACCAGATGATGGTGAGATGATAGCTGGCTGGGGATTGGCTGAGCTGTCAGATGGTGTGCATACATCAGGGCTCCAGGGGGGAGGTTCGTTGTTGTGTGGCTAAATGGATGGAGGGAACTGAGGTGAGGTTCCTGCAGCAGTGGAGGAGCCAGCCAGGAACACCAGCATAGATGAAAGTGGCTGGGCCACCTGGGAATGATGGTCGTTTCATGGGTGAAGCCGGGCCAATCACCCAGAAGTGATGTCACAAACTGGCGGAAGTGGTAGGCGCCGGGCCTCGAATTCTGGGCAGCGCTATGATTGGTGGGTGATCCGAGAACACACTGAAGCCAAAGAAGCATCAGACAGAAACACAAGCCAGCAGCTACACTCTACATGTTTCGGGGTGGGGCCCCTTCTTCAGGTCATAAAAAGTGCTACTGCCAGGGATGTGTAAGTGGTTTATATAAAGGGAGGGGGAGGGACAAGAATATGGCAGGCTAGAATTTTGTGTCACTCATGCTGAACCACCCCCAGGACAGGATTTGACATTTCAGAACAATTTTCAAAAGTAAAAGCAAATACTCAAAACTATGGTCAAAGATGCATTAAAAATAATGCCATACATATACTTGTATCTAAAAAAAAGTGCATATATATGTAATCTGGTATTTGATGCAAAGAAAAGGAAAAGAGGATGGAGAGAATCCCCCGCTGACAACCCCCCGCCCCTCTTGCTGAGTACGCCAGCATGGCGTTAGGGAGTGGCTCAGTGGCATGACTGCACTATAAATATCACTTTCAAGTTGAACACTTACTTCCTGTTTCTTGCTTTGCTTGTTACTTAACACACCTGTTTGGATCATGCTCTCTCATCTAGGATTCAGGTACCACTTGGCTACATTGTTCATTTTGGCTGTTTTGTTTCAATGGTTTTGCTTTGTACTTTTTTTCCTATCACTTATTCCTTTGGTGAGAGCTACATGTTTTCATTTATATGCTATTATCTACATTGATTCCTCACTGTGTTCACTTTTACTGACACCATGCTTTGGGCTCTTTCCTTAGTATATCACTATATCATTAGGCATGCACTATATCTACATTGATATATATTGTATTACTCTCCACAGAGTGTCCTTTGTGACACACACTGCAAAACCTTTTGATTTCCAATGGAGACCCCACTCCCATGGTAGTCTATTCATTACTGCTTGTGTTGCCTTTGTGCCACTGGCCACTGACACAGCTCCCAGAGATGAGTCCCCAATGATGTCTTCGGCTCTCAGCACCCCATTTGAAACATATAGCTGACTTATGAGTAACCAGAGGGGATCCTTCCCCTTTCTTTCTTTGCATCAAATACCAGATTACATATATATGCACTTTTTTTCAGATACGCGTATATGTACACTGCATCGGCTCCTGATGAGTGGAAAGAACCGATGAAATGCGTAGATCCTTTTTTTAATGCTACGCTATGACTACTATCTGATCATACTTGCTTTTACAATCATGATTCATTATGGACTTTTTTATATCACTTAGAGAGTTCTAGGTTACCAACCAACACCACCCACACCACAGTGGCTGTCAGGGACCTGGCAGAAATCAAAGACAGTTCTTGCTTCCCTCGGTACCTGTGCGTCGGCGCGCGCCAATTGCGCACGCGCCAATTGCGCACACGCGTGCGCGGCGTGTGCGCGTGCGTTAAACGGTATGGCGCCATTAGGCCTTTAAAAGGCCAGCAGTTACAACAGTGCATTGCTGTCTGATCTGCAGCTTTCTAAACCTGAATACCTGCATACCTGCTACCTGTTACCAGTACCGACCCGGCTTGCTCGACCACCCGATATTTCTCCAACCCTGACCTCGGCTCGCCTTGACCCTGCTCTGTCTCTCACCTGCCTACCTGCTGCCAAACCTTGCCTGTGTTCCTGACTACGTCTAAGCCTGCTGATCCATACACCTGACTACCTGCTCTGACCCGGCTTGTCTGACCCTCCTGCTGTCTGCTGTTTTGTGCACCTAAACCAAGCTTATCTCACCTTGCTCCAGCTTCCGCTGTTCCAGTATCCACCAGCTCCCGGGTCGCTGACCTGCAACCACCTGCTCTGCTGCCTACAGATCCAGCCATCCCTGGAGGATCACCACCTTGTCACGGTGCCAACCACCACACCTACTGCAGGCACTCCTACCTCACTGCGCTCTCGAGGTCACTGTCCCCAATCCAGTGACTCCTGAGCCAGGGCTGTAAGAGAGGTCTCCTCCTACAAAGTCAGGCTCTACGACCAGGTACGTTTTGTACATAACAGTGGTGCAGGGATATGTATGTACTATGTGTTACTAATAATCAATATTATTTATTCACTGTAATTTGTTATGACTTAACATGTGCGTATGTACCAATAAACATGTTATTATATATCACTTTTTTTGAAGCTGTGTGCTTCATTTAGAGTCCCAAATTTCCCCTCTTTTTTGCATTGTACCAGGGATAGAGGCATATGACACTACCCAGTCACTGCCTCATTTAAAGTCCCCCTTTCTTAACTATGTTCAAAGAAAGTGTAAAAAATTGTAAAAAAACACACAGACACAGTTTGGATAAGTCCTTTATTAAAAATAAAAATAAAAAATATAAAAAAAAGATTCCAGCGGTGGTAATCCACTCTCAATCTCCACTCCAGTGATGTCGGTATCCAGCGACGGATGATCTGCAGGCTCCAGCGATGATGTCCAGCGAGGAACAGCACACGGTCCTGTCTCCACCGGAGACACCCCGGGAATGACGTTGCAGCAGCCTGACAAGTCTTATGTAGCTGAGGACGGGGCCACCCATCACGTGACCCCGTCCCCCTCTGACGCAAGGGGAAACCCGGGCTTTCCCAGTGACGTGCAGGTGACCCCGCCCCCTCTGATGCAACGGGAAACCTGTGTTACATCAGAGGGGGGCGGGGTCACCCGCACGTCACTGGGAAAGCCCGGGTTTCCCCTTGCGTCAGAGGGGGACAGGTTCACGTGACGGGTGGCCCCGTCCTCAGCTACATAAGACCTGTCAGGCTGCCACAACGTCATTCCTGGGGTGTCTCCGGTGGAGACAGGACTGTGTGCTGTTCCTCGCTGGACATCATCGCTGGAGCCTGCAGATCATCCGTCGCTGGATACCAACATCACTGAAGTGGAGATCGAGAGTGGATTACCACCGCTGGAATCTTTTTTTTTCTTAAAATGTATTTATTTTTTTAATAAAGGACTTATCCCAACTGTGTCTGTGTGTTTTTTATTATTATTTTTTACACTTTCTTTGTGAAATGGAAGGGTCTGGTATGGATATTTGGGGGGAACCCCACGTCATTTTTTTTTTTTATTTGAGTGAGTGAGTGAGTGAGTAACTTGTATAGCGCTGCAATTGCGAACTAAATCGCCTCAAGGCGCTTTGCATCCAGTGTCGTTGAGAGCAGGGTTCCGCTTAATATCCATACCAGACCTGAAGGGCCTGGTAATTGAATTTGGGGGGACCCCCACGCATTTTTTTTTGTTTTTATCAATGACTTTTTATGACTTTTCTCTGTATTGCTGGGAGCCGACAATTCATTACAGCCGCGAGTACTTTTAAATGACTTTTTTTCCTTCAGAAATTACATTTTGTGCAGGGACAGTTCTAAGCACGGGAAACAAGCGCTACTTTACAGGCATACTATACACACCCACAGGTACGAAATTTAAAGGAATATTTCACTTTTATTGTTTCACTTTAAGCATTATTAAAATCTCTGCTCCCGAAAAAACTGCAGTTTTAAAAAAAAAATTGCATTGATACATGTCCCCTGGAGCAGGTCCCAGGTCCCCAAACACTTTTTATGACAATAACTTGCATATAAGCCTTTAAAATTAGCACTTTAGATTTCTCCCATAGACTTTTACAGGGTGTTCCGCGGCTTTTCGAATTTGCCGCGAACACCCTAAATTGTTCACTGTTCGGCGAACGGGCAAACAGGCAATGTTCGAGTTGAACATGAGTTTGACTCGAACTCAAAGCTCATCCTTAGCGGTCGGCCTTCCCCGCGGGTGGAGCATTTTTTTTCTTTTTTTGAGTCCAGCGGTGGGGGTGGGCTGCGGATCTGCATTGGGGAAAATTTTAAAAAAAATAAACAATTTTAATAAAGGAATTGTCAAAAACTGTGTTTGTGTTTTCTTCTTATTGACACTTTTTTTGGTAAATGAGTAGGGGTACAATGTATTCACATAGGAATGGGCCAGGATCTGAGGGCCCCCTTTTTAAAGTGGGCTTCCACATTCTGATAAGCACCCTGCCCACAGACCCCCACAACCACAATCCAGGGCTGTGGGGAAGAGGCCCATGTCCCCATAAATATGGGGACACGGTGCGTTGGGGAAATTGACGGAAATGTATTTTTCATTCAGCTGTCAGTGGGGAAGCCCATTGACAGCTGATGACTCATCTGTTGTTAAGGATGCCGCAACCAGCTTCCCAGCTCCACTCCTTCATAACCAGCTTTCACTGTGCCCTGATTGGGAAAAGCTTTGCCCAATCAGGGCTTAGAATTCACTGTTCAGTATGCAGTGTATTGTGGGGCGCTTGGCCAACGAACATCCTGTCGAGTGCCCTGCAAATTAAGGTGTTTGCCGAATAGGAGAACAGGCGATGTGCGGACCAAACTTTTGCTTGGACCGAACCGTTCACCCAAAACTACCCCTTAGGTTCCACAGTGAGTATAACAAGCATGATTTACTGCATATACAGACTGATTTTAATGTTGTGGGCTTAGTAAAGCTTTAAGATCAACTAAATGCAGTTTACTAAAGACAGGGTGAAAACCTACTTGCATTCTATTGATGGCAAGTAGGTGGCACACATGCCACCTTATTTTGAAACCCTTTTATGGAAACTCAGGGTGCTAAAGAGCAAATTGGCTGTCTCCTTAAGTACTGACATTCTGGTAGTGATACACACCCCTTTTCTAGTGAAACTCCTCCAAAAGCACAAGGGCATACAGGCTAGCATAAAAATGTCAGGGGGCTGTAAGCTCATTATATTCATGTTATTCAACTGCATTCCCATGAATAGGGATGAGCTCGCATTTCGAATCGAACGTATGTTCGACTCGAACATTGGCTGTTCGCCTGTTTGGCGAAATCAGAACTTTGTGGGCCGTTCGCGCCAAATTCGTGTGGCGCGAATGGGCCACAATGCACTGCGCCATCACAGTGCATTGCTGGCTGATGATTGGCCAAGCATGCACTGTGACCCCGCATGCTTGGCCAATCACAGCGCCGGCAGCAAGGAGAGCCATAATTGGCCACAGGCAGGATGCCTGTGGCCAATTATAGCTCAGGGGGTTTAGTACACGCCCCACACTACATAAGGCCGCCAGCGCGGTGGCCTTGTGTAGTGTGTTGGTGTGCAGGGAGAGAGCAGGATAGGCAGGGACAGTGTCAGTGTGATCTTTGCTAAACCTAGTGCAGTTACAGTGTGTTGGCATAAAGGGAGAGAGCAGGATAGGCAGGGACAGTGTCAGTGTCATCTTTGCTAAACTTAGCGCAGTTACAGTGTGTTGGCTTGCAGGGAGAGAGCAGGATAGGCAGGGACAGTGTCAGCGTCATCTTTGCTAAACCTAGCGCAGTTACAGTGTGTTTGTTTGCAGGGAGAGAGCAGGATAGGCAGGGACAGTGCCAGTGTAATCTTTGCTTGTTAACCTGCAGCAGTTACAGTGGGTGTAGTGTGCCTCCTGCGTAGTATACACCTGAAGCTACCCCTCATTGCTGGTGTTGTTCTGTTGTGTAACACAAACAGGCATCTGCAGCAGTTACAGTGGGTGTAGTGTGCCTCCTGCACAGTATACACCTGAAGCTACCCCTTACTGCTGATGTTGTTCTGTTGTGTAACACAGGCAGGCATCTGCAGCAGTTACAGTGGGTGAGCCTCCTGCAGAGTATACACCTGAAGCTACCCCTTATTGCTGGTGTTGTTCTGTTGTGTAACACAGACAGGCATCTGCAGCAGTTACAGTGGGTGTAGGTGCCTCCTGCACAGTATACACCTGAAGCTAGCCCTTATTTCTGGTGTTGTTCTGTTGTGTAAAACAGACAGGCATCTGCAGCAGTTACAGTGGGTGCAGGTGCCTCCTGCACAGTATACACCCGAAGCTACCCCTTATTGCTGGTGTTGTTCTGTTGTGTAACACAGACAGGCATCTGCAGCAGTTACAGTGGGTGTAGGTGCCTCCTGCACAGTATACACCTGAAGCTAGCCCTTATTGCTGGTGTTGTTCTGTTGTGTAAAACAGACAGGCATCTGCAGCAGTTACAGTGGGTGCAGGTGCCTCCTGCACAGTATACACCTGAAGCTACCCCTTATTGCTGGTGTTGTTCTGTTGTGTAACACAGGCAGGCATATGCAGAAGTTACAGTGGGTGTAGGTGCCTCCTGCACAGTATACACCTGAAGCTACCCCTTATTGCTGGTGTTGTTCTGTTGTGTAACACAGGCAGGCATCTGCAGCAGTTACAGTGGGTGTAGGTGCCTCCTGCACACTATACACCTGAAGCTACCCCTTATTGCTGGTGTTGTTCTGTTGTGTAACACAGACAGGCATCTGCAGCAGTTACAGTGGGTGTAGTGTGCCTCCTGCACAGTATACACCTGAAGCTACCCCTTACTGCTGGTGTTGTTCTGTTGTGTAACACAGGCAGGCATCTGCAGCAGTTACAGTGGGTGAGCCTCCTGCAGAGTATACACCTGAAGATACCCCTTATTGCTGGTGTTGTTCTGTTGTGTAACACAGACAGGCATCTGCAGCAGTTACAGTGGGTGTAGTGTGCCTCATGCACAGTATACACCTGAAGCTACCCCTTATTGCTGGTGTTGTTCTGTTGTGTAAAACAGACAGGCATCTGCAGCAGTTACAGTGGGTGCAGGTGCCTCCTGCACAGTATACACCTGAAGCTACCCCTTATTGCTGGTGTTGTTCTGTTGTGTAACACAGACAGGCATCTGCAGCAGTTACAGTGGGTGTAGGTGCCTCCTGCACAGTATACACCTGAAGCTACCCCTTATTGCTGGTGTTGTTATGTTGTGTAACACAGGCAGGCATCTGCAGCAGTTACAGTGGGTGTAGGTGCCTCCTGCACACTATACACCTGAAGCAACCCCTTATTGCTGGTGTTGTTCTGTTGGGTAACACAGACAGGCATCTGCAGCAGTAACAGTGGGTTTAGGTGCCTCCTGCACAGTATACACCTGAAGCTACCCCTTATTGCTGGTGTTGTTCTGTTGTGCAACACTGACAGGCATCTGCAGCAGTTACAGTGGGTGTAGGTGCCTCCTGCACAGTATACACTTTAAGCTACCGCTTATTGCTGGTGTTGTTCTGTTGTGTAACACAGGCAGGCATCTGCAGCAGTTACAGTGGGTGTAGGTGCCTCCTGCACAGTATACACCTGAAGCTACCCCTTATTGCTGGTGTTGTTCTTTTGTGTAACAGGCATCTGCAAGCAGTTACGGTGTAGTGTGCCTCCTGCACAGTATACACCTGAAGCTACCCCTTATTTTTGGTGTTGTTCTGTTGTGTAACACAGACAGGCATCTGCAGCAGTTACAGTGGGTGTAGTGTGCCTCATGCACAGTATACACCTGAAGCTACCCCTTATTGCTGGTGTTGTTCTGTTGTGTAACACAGGCAGGCATCTGCAGCAGTTACAGTGGGTGTAGTGTGCCTCCTGCACAGTATACACCTGAAGCTACCCCATATTGCTGGTTTTGTTCTGTTGTGTAACACAGACAGGCATCTGCAGCACTTACAGTGGGTGTAGGTGCCTCTTGCACAGTATACACCTGAAGCTAGCCCTTATTGCTGGTGTTGTTCTGTTTTGTAACACAGACAGGCATCTGCAGCAGTTACAGTGGGTGTAGGTGCCTCCTGCACAGTATACACCTGAAGCTACCCCTTATTGCTGGTGTTGTTCTGTTGTGTAACACACATCTGCAAGCAGTTACGGTGTAGTGTGCCTCCTGCACAGTATACACCTGAAGCTACCCCTTATTGCTGGTGTTGTTCTGTTGTGTAACACAGGCAGGCATCTTCAGCAGTTACAGTGGGTGTAGGTGCCTCCTGCACAGTATACACCTGAAGCTACCCCTTATTGCTGTTTTCCCATCTCCCTGCAGGCCATTAGTATGTCTGGAAGGCCAACAAGGAGAGGCAGACAGTCACGAGCCAATAAAAGAGGGCAATCAGGCTGGTCGTGGATGCGGTGCATCGTCATCAGCACGTGGCCATGGGACACGCTTGTCCTTATTTTCGGCAGCTGGACGCGTTGAGCAGCATCATGCTGAAGACTTGGTAGAGTGGATGACCAAGCCCTCCTCATCCTCCTCATCCTCTCTCACCTAGGCTCAGGGTACTGGCAAAGCAGCTGCCAACGCGTCCTCTTCCCTTGTATCAATGTCATCAGTCACTCCTTCCCTAGACCCACCATGTCCTCCTGAGGAGTCCCCCGAACTGTTTGAGCACAGTGTTGGGTACATGCTCCAGGAGGATGCCCAGCGTTTTGAAGGCTCTGATGATGATACCCAGCTAGAGGAAGGCAGTAGCGTGAGCACAGAGAGAGGGGATGCTCAAGAAGGACAGCAATCTGGCAGTCATTTTCCACCAGCTGCAGCATACTGCCAGGTTTGCTCCAGTGGTCAAGAGGGAGGGAATGATGAGGTCACTGAGTCCACATGGGTGCTGATAGGAGAGAGGAGGAGGAGGAGGAGGCACATCTTCAAACAGGCAGAATGTCCTCCGGGAGCCAGCTTAAGGGCAGCACACCGAACTGAATCACACCGCAGAGCTCCGCCTGTGCAGGGCGCTGCCTCTGCGCGTTATTCCAAAAGTTCTTTGGTGTGGGCCTTTTTTGAGTCGAGTGCATCAGATTGCACCGCCGCTATTTGCAACATATGTCTCAAGCGTATCTCGCGTGGCCAAAATATCAGCCGTTTGGGCACCACATGTTTGACCAGACATATGTTGACCTGTCATGCAGCTCGTTGGCAAGCGTACCTTAAAGACCCACACCAAAGAACAAAGCGGACCTCTTCTTGCTCCTCATCAGCTGGGATCTCCAACCCCACTATACCTTCAGTCCTCTCTGAAACCTGCACTGAGAGGAATGAAGGTGTAGCACAGGTGTGTCACAGCCAAGTAGTTGTGGGCACTCTGCTAGCAGTACACCAACGTCCGATTGTAGCAGGCAAATCTCCCTGCCCCAGCTGCTGGACCATCAAAAGAAGTTCACTCCCAGCCATCCACATGCCCAGCGGTTAAATGCTAGCTTGGCTAAATTGCTAGCACTTCAACTGCTGCCTTTTCAGTTGGTAGACTCGGCCCCCTTCCGTGAGTTTGTGCAATGTGCGGTTCCTCAGTGGCAGGTTCCCAAATGCCACTTTTTCTCACGGAAGGCGATTCCGGCTCTCTACCGGCATGTGGAAGGCAATGTCCATGCCTCGCTGGACAGGGCGGTCAGCGGTAAGGTGCATATTACCTCATGGTCCAGCAGGCATGGACAGGGATGATACCTTTCTTTCACGGCCCATTGGGTCACTCTTTTGGCAGCTGGGAAGGATGCAGGACAAGGTGCAGTAGTGTTAGAGGTTGTTCCACCACCACGCCTCCAAAATGCTACTACTGGTTGTGTCACACCTCTCTTCTCCACCCCTCCTCTTCTTCTTTCTCCGTGGCCTCTTCCTGTGCTTTGTCCTCAGAACCAGCAGTGCTCCGTAGGCCATGCCGTGCTTGGGCTGGTGTGTTTGGGGGACAGGAGCCACACTGGGGCAGAGGTTCTGTCAGCTCTGCAGGGACAGGCCGAGAGGTGGTTGACGCCATGCCAGCTTAAGCCAGGAATGGTGGTTTGCGACAATGGCACCAACCTCCTCTCCGCCCTCCGACAGGGACAACTGAACCATGTGCCCTGTGTGACTCACATCCTTAACCTGGTGGTGCAGCGGTTATTGGGCAGGTCCCCGGGCTTACAGGATGTCCTGAGGCAAGCCAGGAAAGTCTGTGTGCATTTCCACTGATCATATAATGCCAGTGCTCGGCTGGCTGAGCTGCAAAAGGAGTTGAACCTGCCCAAGAACTGCCTTATATGTGACATGCCCACCAGGTGGAATGCAACGTTGGCCATGCTGCAGTGGCTGCACACGCAGCAGAGGGCCATCAATGAGTACCTGTGCAACTACAGCACCAGGACAGGGTCAGGGGAGCTCTTTTTTTTTCACCACGCCAGTGGGGCATGATCAGGGATGCATGCACTGTCCTGGCACCATTTGAGGAGGCCACGAGGATGGTGAGCAGTGACAGTGCATGCATCAGTGACACTGTACCTCTTGTCCACCTGTTGGAGCATACGCTGCATGGAATAATGGACAGGGCACTTGAGGCAGAACAGAGGCAGGAAGAGGAGGTCTTCCTTGCCTCTCAAGGCCCCCTTTATCCAGACAGTGTTCCTTCTGTCCCACCCATCACACAGGAAGAGAACAAGGAGGAGGAGGAGGATTGTGTCAGCATGGAGGTAGAGCCTGGCACTCAGCATCAGCAGCAGCAGTCTTTTAGGGATGATTTACAGTCCCAAGAAACCTGTGGACTTGTACGTGGCTGGGAGGAGGTGGCTGCGGATCATGTCGTCCTTAGTGACCCAGAGGACTCCGGACCGAATGCCTCAGCTAACCTACGCTGCATGGCCTCCCTGGTCCTAAAAAGCCTGCGGAAGGATCCTTGTATTCTTCAGATCAAGGAGAGGGACCATTACTGGCTGGCCACTCTCCTTGATCCACGGTACAAGGGTAAGGTTGCAGACCTTATCTTGCCATCGGAGAGGGAGCAGAGGATGAGACATCTCCGGGAGGCCTTGCATAAAGGTCTGTGCAACGCGTTCCCAGAGACTGGGAGGTTACAAACACCTGCTCCTGGACAACGAGTTGCTGAGGCTTCAGTCAGTCAGAGAAGGAGCGGTGGGGAAGGTGGCCATCTGACCGATGCGTTCAGACAATTTTTTAGTCCGCAGCTCCAAGGTATGATCGGTTCCAGCAACCATCACCAGCGTCTGATTTACATGGTCCAGGAATACCTAGGGGCAAGGTCAGACTTGGACACCTTTCCAACCGAAAATCCTCTGGCTTACTGGGTCTTGAGGATGGATCACTGGTCAGAGCTTGCACAGTATGCAATTGAGCTACTGGCCTGTCCTGCATCCAGCGTTCTTTCGGAACGCACATTCAGTGCTGCTGGAGGCTTTGTTACCGATCACAGGGTGCGCCTGTCCACCGACTCGGTTAATCGACTGAAATTCATAAAGATGAATCAGTCTTTGATCACCACCAGCTACCAAGCACCTGAAGCTGACGTAACCGAATCATTTTTTTTTAAATGTCACATCCCTTCAAGACTGCCTATGCTGATGCTGAGTGACTGTCCTGTTGTGTTGACTGACTATCCTCTTCCTCCTCAATGATCCTGCTGATAGCTTGGAAGAACATTTTTGGTTCTGGGTGCCGCCACACACACGATCGTTTTTCACGTCGTTAAAAATGACATTTTTTAAATTGGGCATTAAAAACGATCGTGTGTAGACTCCAGAGCATTTTTTCACGACGTGAAAAATGGCCTAAAAAAATGAGAACCTGCTCTATTTTTTCACGTTGTTTTTTTTAACGACGTGAAAAACGGTATTGTGTATACTTTTACAAGGGGAAAAAAATGCGCATGCTCAGAATCAAGTGTGAGACGGGAGCGCTCGTTCTGGTAAAACTAGCGTTCGTAATGGAGAGAGCACATTCGTCACGCTGTAACGGACTGTATAGCACGAGGCTGAAAAGCGCGAATCGTCGCTCAACGTCGCTCAACAAACTTTACTAACATGAAGGGTGGCGCCATTCGAACGGAACTTCCCCTTTATAGTGCCGTCGTACGTGTTGTACATCACTGCGCTTTGCACAAGCGTTTTTTTAAATGAACGTGTGTATGCAAGGCAGGCTCGAGAGGAAACAAGAAAAATCACGTCGAGAAAAACGTCGTTTTTGAAAATGACATTAAAAACGATCGTGTGTACGCGGCATTAAGGCTCAATTTTTCAGCCCCTGTTTAACAGGGGCATGTAATTACAATATTTTATGCAATGCTGTGAGGGGTTGCAGTGTTTTAGCACCAGTGCCTAAGGCCCAATTTTTCTGCCCCTTTGTAACAGGTGCATGTAATTACAATTCTTGGTCTAATATTTTGCAACAGGGCACATTGCTGCGCTCTAAGTACAGTATCTGTGAGGGGTTGCAGTGTTGTGGCACCAGCACAAGTGCCTAATGCCCAATTTTTCTGCCCCTTTTAACAGGGGCGTGTATTTACAATTTTTTATGCAATGCTTTGCAGCGGGGCTCATTGCTGCACTCCAAGTACAGTATCTGTGAGGGGTTGCAGTGTTTTGGAACCAGTACCTAAGGCCCAATTTTTCTGCCCCTTTGTAACAGGTGCATGTAATTACAATTCTTGGTCTAATACTTTGCAACAGGGCTCATTTCTGTGCTCTGAGTACAGTATCTGTGAGGGGTTGCAGTGTTGTGGCACCAGCACCTGTGCCTAATGCCCAATTTTTCTGCCCCTGTTCAACAGGGGCATGTAATAACAATTCTTGATCTAATATTTCACAGCTGGGCCCAGTCCTGTGCCCACCAAGAGTAACTGTGAGGACTTACAGTCTTGTGGCACCAGCACCACCGCCACCACCAAAGGCCCAATTTTTCAGCCCATGTTCAACAGGGGCATGCAATTACAATTCTTGATCTAATATTTCACAGCGGGGCCCAGTCCTGTGCCCACCAAGAGTAACTGTGAGGGCTTACAGTGTTGTTTCACCAGCACTACCACCAAAGGCCCAATTTTTCCTACCACTGTTCAACAATGGAATGTAATTACAATTCCTGATAAAATAGTTGACAGCTGGGCGTTCCAGCGCCCACCAAGAGTTATGCCGCGTACACACGACCGCTTTTCTCGATGAGAAAAACTGCATTTTTTTTTTTCGCCGAGAAAGACGATCGTCTGTGGGCTTTATGTCGTTTTTCTCGTTGAGAAAAACGGCAGAAAAAACGACGAGAAAAATTAGAACATGTTCTAAATTTTCTCATCGTTTTTTCCATCATTTTTTTCCGCGGCAGTTTTCCATAGGGAGACACTGCCGCGGAGCCCACAGACGGTCGTTTTTCTCGTCAAGAGAAAATATGACGGGAAAAACGACCGTGTGTAGGGAACCCTTGGAACCGAAGCGGTTCCCTCATTTTTCCTGTCATTATTCACGGCGGATTTTTAACCGCCGTGAATAATGATCGTGTGTACACGGCATAACTGTGAGGGCTTACAGTGTTGTGGCAAAACCAACACCTAAGGGGCAAATTTTGGCAGGCCCCTACTTTCAAACATCCAACTTACAAACGACTCCTACTTGAAAACAGAAGGAGACAACAGGAAGTGAGAGGAAATCTACCCCTAGGAAGGGAAATTCTCTCCTGTAAGAGTTAATATGGGAAAAAGGTGTCTCCTCTCTACTGATGCTTTATCACCAATCCTTGTTTCAATAAAAATCCCAAATTTTCCAAAAACATTTGTCATTGAGACGTAAAGTGAGGTGAAATGTTCTGAACAGGTGCACAGACAGCAAAACAAATGTTACAGGGGTGTAACCCTTCCCTATGTACTCCAAAAAGCTTAAAAATAGATTTTTTGGCTAGAGCTACACTTAAAAAATTTACCTGTTCCAAAATAAAAACAGATTCTGCTTAAGACCAAACCTACAGTCCGTGTCTTGTTTGCACCGCCTGTATACTGCTGTTCATAGTATTTAGGGCCTTTTTTTATTTTGGGTGCTGGGTTCCCCTTAATATCCATACAAGACCCAAAGCGGCTGGTAGTGGGCTGGGGTAGGGGTGGGTAATGGGGTAGCCATGCCATTTTTCTCAATGATTTTCATAAATATTGCCGGGACCAGACATTACATTAAAGCCGCAAGCAGTTTTAAATGGCTTTTTTTCCTTTAGAAATGTCATTTTGTGCAGGGACAGTTCTAAACATGGGAAACACGTGCCACTTCACAGGCATACTTTAGACACCCCCCAGGTACGATATTTAAAGGAATATTTCACTTTTTTTTCACTTTATGCATCATTAAAATCACTACTCCCGAAAAAACGACTGTTTTTAAAACTTATTTTTGCATTGATACATGTCCCCTGGGGCAGGACCCGGGTCCCCAAACCCTTTTTAGGACAATAACATGCATATTAGCCGTTATAATTAGCACTTTACATTTTGAACGTTTGCGTCTATTGTATTTAATAGGGTTCTAAAGTTCGCGCAAACTTTTAGTCCGTTCGCAGGTTCTGGTGCAAACGGAACACTGGGGGGTGTTCGGCTCATCCCTACCCATGAATATTAGGCCTCATTTTATTTATGTTATTCTATTTCAATATTTTTTTTGTATTCAGCAAAGAGAAATACGAGAATACATACATGTCACTGTTTTACAACAAAAGGGCACTATGTTGCAGAATAGAAGTATATAACAAATATAAATATTACGCAGTAATGAAAAATCTGAAAATGGAACTGACTTATGGAGAATACTGTAGGTTCTAAAAATGTAAAAAATGTTGATGACAGAGTGAAAGAGTCATGTTATTCTAGTGCAGGGGTCTCAAACTGGCCTTCCAGCTGTTGCGAAACTACAAGTCCCATGAGGCATTGCAAGGCTGACAGTTACAAGAATGACTCCCACAGGCAGAGGCATGATGGGACTTGTAGTTTCACAACAGCTGGGCCATCAGTTTGAGACCCCTGTTCTAGTGGTATGATCATCATCAACTCAAAGCCCCCTCAAGGGTAAACTGGATGCCATTGCTCTGTCCGAAAGTAAATATCAAGCACCAGAAGGGAGCCATATCTATTGCGGGAGCTCCAGGGGCAACAGAAAAAAAGGAAAATAACAATAAAAAATAAATTTGAAAAATTTGAAAAAATTGGAGAAAATAGGCCTCTCCCTAAACCAGGAATTTACACCTGCCATTCACCTTGCAAAGTTAGGCTTAAATGTATGATAAACGTGTATATAATGTGGCCAAGGATTCCAGATTTTCTTGAACCTTGTCTGTTTATCCTGTAAAATACTGTCCAGTTTTCCATGTAGCATGATTCAATAAAAATTTTTTTTTCATCACAGTGATATTCACCACAAAATATTTCCATGCCCTTGCTGTGGATATTTTAGCAGCAAGGAATATGTACAGTATGTCTGAGAGTGTCTAGGTATAATGTCAGCAATTGGTTCATTTATCAGGCAGTACATTAAAGGGCGGAACAATAAAGGGGATGTAAACCATTGTGTTTTTTTCACCTTAATGCATCCTATGCATTAAGGTGAAAAAACATCTTGCAGTGTCTGGCCCCCCAGCCCCCCCCCGTTTTACTTACCTGAGCCCCGAATTTCCGTGGGCTCGATCCCGCCGTCGCTCTCTCCATGGGTTCTTTGCTTTTCATTGGATAGATTAATAGCAGCGCAGACATTGGCTCCCGCTGCTGTCAATCAAATCCAATGACGCGGGCACTGGTGAGTCCTGCATTTGGCGGCTATGGAAGCCCAATGCTGGACACGGGAGCGCGCCTGCAAGGTAACCCCCTTGGGGGAGAACTTCCCAGAGGGGGTTATCTGATGCGGAGAGGAGCCGAGAGAGCCGCTGTGGGAGCCCAGAAGAGGATGTTCGGGGCCACTCTGTGCAAAACGAGCTGCACAGTGGATGTAAGTATGACATGTTTTATTTTTCTTTGTTTTTTAAATCTAACCTATAGTATCACTTTAATGACAGCTACAGAGTTTATATATTCTTTTAAATTATCAGTTAATTTTGGGGAAAGTTCAGAAAATGCGGAACATCATTCCTGGATGCCCACATACTCTTAAGCAAGACTAAGCAGCATCAGGATACATGTTTCAAGTTAGGAATACCCCTGTTTATACATGATGTCAATGTAGTCAAATGCTCTTTACCAGGGCTGGGACAAGAGATGGGCAGGAGGGGCAGCTGTCCTGGACACTGTGGTATCATGTGAGGGGAGGGGATTTGGGTTGGGTGGGGTAATTCGGGGGGGGGGCAGCAGGGGGCAAAAATTGTTCTAGGAGGGGAAATTTGGAGGAGTGCTAGTAAAATACATTTGTTGGGATTTGTACATGCAGAATAGTGCTCAATATTTTTTTGGGGAGGGGGGGATTTTTGCTAACACATAATGCTTACATATCTTTGGGGGGTGCAGTTTGTTATGTTCCCCCTGGGCTCTAGATGGCCTTGTCTCAGCACAGCTCTTTACTGATCTCTGAGCCATAGGTATCCTCCAAAGCATGAATCTACTGTATTTTCAAAGACAGTTCTTATGAGGATATCCTAATGCCTACACACGATCAGAAATTCTGACAAGAAAAGTTTGATGTGAGCTTTTGGTCGGAAGTTCCAACCGTGTGTAGGCTCCATCGGACATTTTCTGTCGAAATTACCAACAACAAAAATTTGAGAGCTGGTTCTCAAATTTTCCGACAAGAAACGTTCTGCTCTGAAATTTTGACTGTGTGTAGCCGATTCTGACACACAAAAATCCTACGCATGCTCGGAATCAATTTGACGCATGTTCGGAATCATTGAACTTAATTTTTCTCAGCTCATTGTAGTGTTGTATATCACTGCGTTCTTGACGGTCGGAATTACCGTCAACATTTGTGTGACCGTGTGTATGCGACACAAGTTTGGAAAAAAATCCACGGTTTTGTTGTCGGAATTTCCAATCGTGTGTACGCAGCATTACTCTTTTTTTTAAGTTCAAGAAGTGTAAAACTTTATGCATACAAAAGATTTTTGACTGAGGCATTTTTAAAGTTTTGAGAAAATAGTCTTAAGTCAAAATGTCTTTGTGGTTGAAGAAGTTTCCTATACTGTACATTATAAGCCCTTGTCAATCCACCATTTAAACTCTTGTGGTTGCAACCTAGTTGGAAATTGTGGTTTGTTGAATAGTGGGGCCAATAGGTGATGTGAATGGGAGAGTGTGGAGCACAGAATGACTCTCCTTTATTTTGGTGGTAACCACATCAACAGATCTTGCTTGTTTGGAGGTTCAGCAAACGGCCAAAGTAAGTTGGTGTTCGACCGAGTCTACCCAACCGACAGCAGCGGGAATTGATACATTTAGTACTGTATTAAAACCACTGCCAAATGATACAGCTTCCCCTCAAGCTGTTTGTTGTTGAGCTGGCAACTGGTTTGATATGTATTTTTTGGGGGATCTCTTTTAACATTTATATCAGACCCTCATTTAGGTAAAGGTCTGATATAGATGAAGGTAATCCTTGGCTATTTGTTTACAAACAGAAATAAAGCTTTTAAAGCTGTCATTTGTCTAAAAGTTATATCCCTTTCACACTGGGGCTGCCCGTGCGTTGGCGAGAAGCGCTTTACCGCTGTTTAAGCAGTGCTTTTCAGCTGCTAGTGGGGAACTTTTAACCCCCCGCTATCAGCGGAAGAAGGGTTTAAAAACGCCCATGTTCTGGCCCTTCCTAATCGCTTTTCAGGCGCTTTGGAAGCGCTGCCCATTCATTGCAATAGGCAGGGCCATTTTGGGACAGTTGTATACCCCAAAGATGCTGCTTTCAGGACTTTTTTTTAACATCTCGCAAGCCCACTGCCCCATTGTTAAAGCACTTAGGCTTTCACATTCAGGCGGCATGGGAGGCAGTTTTCAGGCACTTTAGAGGTGATAGTTCTAGCGCTAAAACCCCAGAAAACTGCATCATTGTGAAAGGGGTCTTAAATGGCATTTTTTTTCTCTTTGTAGATGTCAGTTTGGCGAGAGAAGGTTGTATGTATCATACAGATTCACCACTTCACAGGCAGGTTAGACCCCTTTCACACTGGGGTGATGCGGGCATTAGCGGTAAAGCGCGCTAGTTATAGTGTGGCGCTTTTTGGCCACTAGCGGGACGCCTTTAACCCCGCTAGCGACCGAAGAAAGGGTTAATATCACCAGTGTTGCGGCACTGCCAAAGTGCTTTGCAGGTGCTTCGGCAGCGCTGCCTATTAATTTCAATGGACAGGGGCAGTGTGGGAGCGCTGTATACACCACTCCTGCACCGCTCCAAAAATGCTGCTTGCAGGACTTTTTTCCCGTCCTGCAAGCGCATTGCCCCAGTGTGAAAGCACTCATTCTTTTACACTGGGGTGGCTTGAGAGGCCTTTTTTAGTCACTTTACAGACGCTATTTTTAGTGCTAATATGCCTGAAAAGTGTCCCAGTGTGAAAGGGGTGTTGGACATCGCTCAGGCATGTTATTTAACCACTTAAGCCCCGGACCATTTGGTAGCTAAAGGACCAGAGGTGAATTCAGAATTTTGCACTGCGCTGCTTTAACTGTAAATTGTGCGGACATGCAATGTTGTACCCAAACAAAATTTGCGTCCTTTTCTTCCCACAAATAGAGCTTTCTTTTAATGGTATTTGATTGCCTCTGCGATTTTTATTTTTTGCGATATAAACGGAAAAAGACCAAAAATTTTGAAAAAAAATGATATTTTCTACTTTTTGTTATAAGAAAAATCGAATAAACTCAATTTTAGTCATACATTTAGGCCAAAATGTATTCAGCCACATGTTTTTAGTAAAAAAATGTCAATAAGCGTATATTTATTGGTTTGCGCAAAAGTTATAGAGTTTACAAACTAGGGTACATTTTCTGAAATTTACACAGCTTTAAATTTATGACTGCCTATCTCATTTCTTGAGGTGCTAAAATGACAGGGCAGTACAAAACCCCCCCAAATGACCCCATTTTGGAAAGTAGACACCCCAAGGAAATTGCTGAGAGGCATGTTGAGCCCATTGAATTTTTTTTTTTGTCCCAAGTGATTGAATAATGACAAAAAATAAATAAAAAATTACAAAAAGTTGTCACTAAATGATATATTGCTCACACATGCCATGGTTATATGTGGAATTTCACCCCAAAATACATTTTGCTGCTTCTCCTGAGTACGGAGATACCACATGTGTGGGACTTTTTGGGAGCCTAGCCGCGTACGGGACCCCGGAAACCAAGCACCGCCTTCAGGATTTCTAAGGGCGCAAATTTTTGATTTCACTCCTCACTACCTATCACAGTTTCGAAGGCCATAAAATGCCAAAATAGCACAAACCCCCCCAAATGACCCCATTTTAGAAAGTAGACACCCCAAGGAAATTGCTGAGAGGCCTGTTGAGCCCATTGAAAATATTTTTTTTTGTCCCAAGTGATTGAATAATGACAAAAAAAAAAAAAAAGAAAAAGAAAAAATTACAAAAAGTTGTCACTAAATGATATTTCTTGTTCATACATCACGGGACACAGAGCAGCATAGTCATTACTATGTGGGTTATATAGAATTACCTTCAGGTGCTGGCACTGGCAACTTCCAAAACAGGAAGTACCCTCCCCTATATAAGCCCCTCCCATCCGGGAGTACCTCAGTTTTTTGCCAGTGTCTAAGGTGTTGGCCAAGGTTAACATGTATTCATCTGGGCTTGTGTACAGGTTCTCTGGGCCTTAGCAAGCTATTCCGGATCCGACCAAAAAAGCTTCATAGCTAAACGGTCGGTACCCGGGCCTTGCAGAGAAGAGCAGGGTTTTGCCTGTAATGCCTCTCTTAGGAGGGCTGGACCCTGGGATCCAGAGCTCTGGTCATACCCAAAACCAAGAGGCTATCTGTGCAGGGTGCTATACAGGTCCAGGGGAGTGGAATCCTTGGGAACCCGGTCCCTGAAGGTCTAGTACAATGCCTGCCGTGAGAGGTGAAGTTTGGGCTTCTGTGGACCAAACAAAGTCCTGCGGCGGGGAAAAGGTAAGTGGGGGCCCCTCAGGAACTTGGTTCTATTGAGGGGACCCCCAAGCCTAATATGTCTTTCTGCCTGTTACCTAAAGGGTATTCCCGCTAATAGCTGTATATGCCTAAGTAATCCTAGAAATGTTTTTTTCATAAGGGAAGTTTTAAAAAAACTGTAAACCTGGAAATGTTTTTTCATAAAGGAGGTTTTAAAAAAAAAAAAAAAAGACAAAGGTGCGGTACCTGTGTTTGTCCACTAGAGGCCGCTGTGGAACGTCTTTTTTCTTAGGACTATTCCTTCCATGGTGAAAGTCCAGGCAGATGAGTGAGCTCTCTATCAGGGAAGCTGCATTCCTCTGTCATGCTGCCAAGTAGTTTCCTTCCATCCCCGAGTCCTGGTGAAACAGGGACCCTGGCTCCTCTCCCTACATGGCGCCAAGAGCGCACACGTGCACGCGCGCGCGCGCACACATGCTTTCCTTTTATAAGGTTTAGCTTCAAAAAAGGGGGCGGAGCCTGGCGGATGACGCGCTCTGTGCGCCCAGCGCTTCTGCGCATGTGCGGGCGTCCCAGCAAGATAAAAGGACTCAGTCCACGCTGCTTGCTATGGACACAGAGCATGAAAAGGAGCTGGTAGCATGGTATAGGGGCTTACAGCGGGCGGTTGATACAGGCATCCCCAGAAAGACGCATTAGTAGACACCCACTGATGTACATAGCAGCAAATTGCATTAGACTATTTCAGTAAGGGGTGTATTGCGGCTGGAATACCTCAGCTTTGAACTAAGGAATATGCCGCCTAAAAAACTCCGAGATATACCTCTCAGGAAGTGTAGGGGGTCTCCATCGGGCTCTGAGGATCTGGAGCAGTCATCTGCACCCTCCTCCCCTGAGAAATCAGAGGTTAATACCCATAAGGAACCCCCGGGAGTGCCAGGTACTGCGGCTGTCCTCAGTCCACCTGCTCCTGCATATATAACCGAGGAGGTTTTTTCCTCAACTCTGGAGGGATTGGAGCAGAGATTGGCTGCATTGATCGCTTCTTCTCTACAGGAAAGAAAGCGCGCCAGATCTCCATCACCTCCATTAGAGTGCCTGTTGGCAGAGCAACAGTCCCAGGAAGGGACCGACCTACCTGAAGGGGATCAGGAGGAGGTTAGCTCTGTTTTTGAGGAATCGACAGTAGATGAACCATTTTCAGCAGACTGAAAGATTGTGGGTCCAGACCCTAACTGACATGGTTCGATCTGCATTTAAAATGCCTCTTGTTGAACCATCAACTACTGCTGTCTCCTCATTGGGGTCGCTAAAAGCTCCCCAGGTTAATTGCTCCTTTCCAATACATCCATTATTGGAAGGACTTATATACCAGGACTGGGAACATCCTGATAAACTATTTGTTCCGCCTAAAAGGTTTCCGGTGATCTATCCCATGGAGGAAAAGTTCACCCAGAGATGGAATGTTCCTACGGTGGATGCAGCCATCTCTTCTGTGAACAAATCACTGACATGTCCAGTAGATAATGTTCAAATGTTCAAAGATCCAGTGGATAAAAAATTGGAATCTTTATTAAAATCTACTTTTTCCACAGCAGGGGCTGTTACACAGCCAGCAGTGGCAGCTATTGGGATCTGCCAAGCTTTAAAGGATCAAATGAAAATGGTCCTGAGGGATTTGCCAGACCAGCAGGCCCAGGCTCTGGCTGATCTGCCTAGAGCATTATGCTTTGCGGTTGACGCCATCAAGGATTCTATCCATCAGGCCTCCCGCCTCACGCTGTCTTTGGTACATATGCGTAGGCTTCTGTGGCTCAAAAACTGGTCTGCTGAAGCTCCCTGTAAGAAGCTCTTAGTTAGCTTCCCATTTCATGGGGAACGCCTTTTTGGCGAAGACCTGGATAAGTATATCCAGAAGATTTCCAGTGGTAAAAGTACTCTCTTACCGAGTAAAAAGAGGTCTAGGGGTCCATCTTTTAAGAGGACTACCTCTCCTATCCCTGCGACGTCTGCTACTAAGCAGTTCCGACGGCCTCCTCGGTCAAACTCAGGAGGTAAAAATCAGGGACAGCCACAGGGTAATAAAAAGCCCTGGATCCGAAGAGGTACTAAACCAGCCTCCAAGTCAAGCCTATGAAGGGCTGCCCCCACTCAAACGGGTGGGGGGAAGACTTCAGTTGTTCGCAGAGACCTGGCGGGAGACGTTCAAAGACAGATGGGTGCTCTCCGCAGTAACTCTGGGATACAAGTTGGAGTTAAAAGAGTCTCCTCCGTCCCATTTTATGTGGTCAGGCATGCCAAGAGACCCTCTGAAAAGAGGGTCTCTCCTATTGGCGTTAGAACAACTATTGCTCCAAGGAGTAATTATGGAGGTTCCTATGGAAGAGTGGGGGTTGGGTTTCTACTCAAACCTTTTCACAGTCCCGAAGCCAAACGGGGACATAAGACCCATATTGGACCTAAAGAGTCTAAACAAATTTCTAAACGTCCGGTCTTTCCGGATGGAGTCGATCCGATCGGTCACCGCTGCCCTACAAGGGGAGGAATGGTTAGCCTCGATCGACATCAAAGATGCTTACTTGCATGTTCCCATCTTTCCAGGTCATCAAAAATTCCTACGCTTTGCAGTAGAAGGGCGCCATTTTCAGTTCAGAGCCTTACCATTCGGTCTGGCCACAGCACCACGAGTGTTCACAAAAATTCTGGCCCCACTGTTGGCCGATCTAAGAACACGGGGTGTAACGATAATGGCATACCTAGACGACCTGTTGTTGATGGACCACTCAGTTGCCAAGCTAGAAGTGGTAATTGTCGATACAATCAAGTATCTAGAGTCTCACGGTTGGGTCATCAACCTGGACAAGTCAGCCCTACAGCCAGTGAAAAACCTGGTATATCTAGGGCTACGGCTGGATTCAGACCAGAGGAAGATTTTCTTACCTCTAGACAAGGTATCCTCTTTGAGGGCCTTGGTCCGTCTGCTTTGTGCAAAAAGACAGCCGTCCATACGCCTGTGCATGAGGCTGCTAGGAAAGATGGTAGCATCATTCGAAGCTGTGCCATACGCCCAATTCCACTCGAGGAATTTACAAAGGGCCATATTGTCAGCCTGGAACGGAAAAGTTCAGGCTCTAGACTTCCCGATGGCTTTGTCCCCTTCCGTTCGGAAGAGTCTCTGCTGGTGGTTGATCCCCCAGAATCTCCAGAAGGGAAAACCCTTCAGCCCGATATCTTGGAAGGTGGTCACTACAGATGCCAGCCTTATAGGCTGGGGGGCAGTACTGGAGCAATGGTCTCTCCAGGGCAGATGGTCAAATGTAGTAAAAACCCTGCCCATCAATCTCTTAGAGATACGAGCAGCCCGGTACGCCCTAGTAGCCTGGACATCCAGACTCCAAGGGTCCCCTGTCAGAATTCAATCAGACAATGCCACAGCAGTGGCATATATCAATCATCAGGGAGGCACCAGGAGTCGTGCAGCCCAGAGGGAAGTAAGTCACATCCTGGAATGGGCAGAAAAGCATGTCCCATGTATATCAGCTGTCTTCATTCCAGGGGTGGAGAATTGGAAGGCGGACTTTCTGAGTCGCCAACAGTTATGCCCAGGGGAATGGTCCCTTCATCCCGAGGTCTTCCGAGCAATATGTCAGCGGTGGGGAACACCGGATGTAGATCTGCTAGCATCCAGATTCAACGCAAAGGTGGACAGATTTGTCTCCCGGACAAGGGATCCCCTCGCTTGCGGCTCGGATGCTCTGGTGTTCCCTTGGGATCAGTTCAGACTAATATATGCATTCCCTCCGCTACAATTGTTGCCTCGACTCCTTCGCAGAGTCAGGTTGGAGAAGAAGCCGGTAATCCTGGTGGCTCCAGCGTGGCCCCGAAGGGCCTGGTACGCGGAGATCATCAAAATGTCTGTGGGGAGTCCTTGGACCCTTCCACGTCGTCCGGACCTGCTTTCGCAAGGACCGATATACCACCCTTCCTTACTAACTCTAAGTTTAACGGCCTGGCTATTGAATCCCACATCCTAAAGAAGAGAGGTCTCTCTAACTCTGTGGTATCAACTATAATCAATGCCAGGAAGCCTGTATCCAGGCAGATCTACTATAGAGTTTGGAAGGCGTACATCACTTGGTGCGAGGCCAGAAAATGGCATCCACGTAAGTACGTTATAGGCAGAATTCTGGACTTCCTGCAGTGGGCTGTAGACAGGAAGTTTGCCTTAAGTACTATCAAGGGCCAGGTTTCGGCCTTGTCAATACTATTTCAAAGGCCCCTGGCTATGCATTCACTTGTCAAATCCTTTATGCAAGGTGTGACTCGTATTATTCCACCGATTAAGGCTCCCATATGCCCATGGGATCTAAATTTGGTTCTGTCGGTTCTGCAGAAGCAGCCATTTGAACCTTTGCGGCACATTTCCTTGGTTCTACTCACCAGGAAATTGATATTTTTAGTAGCCATATGCTCGGCTAGAAGAGTGTCGGAATTAGCCGCCATGTCCTGTAAAGAGCCATATCTGGTTATCCATAAGGACAGAGTAGTATTACGTCCTCACCCAGCCTTTCTTCCTAAGGTGGTATCGAGGTTTCACTTGAACCAGGATGTGGTTCTTCCTTCTTTTTTCCCCAAACCAAGCTCGGTAGAGGAAAAGTTATTGCATTCTTTGGATGTAGTAAGAGCAGTTAAAGCTTATCTAAAAGCCACTGCTCAGATTCGTAGAACGGATTCTTTGTTTGTTCTGCCGGAAGGCCCCAGAAAGGGTCAGGCAGCATCAAAATCTACTTTAGCCAAGTGGATTCGACAGGTCATAATACAAGCCTATGGCTTGAGAAGTAGACCGCCTCCGTTCAAAGTTAGGGCGCACTCCACGAGAGCAGTTGGAACTTCATGGGCAGTGCATCACCAGGCCTCCCTGGCGCAAATTTGTAAGGCCGCAACATGGTCTTCAGTACACACGTTTACTAGGTTCTACCAGGTGGACGTTAGAAGTCAGGAGGATGTCGCCTTTGGGCGCAGTGTGTTGCAGGCCGCAAAAGATCCTCATGCCTGATGGCGCCCAGCTTATGTATGGTGTATCCCCCCCCTCATGTGGCATTGCTTTGGGACGTCCCACATAGTAATGACTATGCTGCTCTGTGTCCCGTGATGTATGAACAAGAAAGTAGGATTTTTAAAACAGCTTACCTGTAAAATCCTTTTCTTGGAGTACATCACGGGACACAGAGCTCCCACCCCTCTTTTGGGGACACGTATTGCTTTGCTACAAAACTGAGGTACTCCCGGATGGGAGGGGCTTATATAGGGGAGGGTACTTCCTGTTTTGGAAGTTGCCAGTGCCAGCACCTGAAGGTAATTCTATATAACCCACATAGTAATGACTATGCTGCTCTGTGTCCCGTGATGTACTCCAAGAAAAGGATTTTACAGGTAAGCTGTTTTAAAAATCCTACTATTGCTCACACATGCCATGGTTATATGTGGAATTACACCCCAAAATCCATTTTTCTGCTTCTCCTGAGTACGGGGATACCACATGTGTGGGACTTTTTAGGAGCCTAGCCGTGTACGGGACCCCGAAAACCAAGCACCGCCTTCAGGATTTCTAGGCAAAAATTTTTGATTTCACTCCTCACTACCTATCACAGTTTCGAAGGCCATAAAATGCCAAAATCGCACAAAACCCCCCCAAATGACCCCATTTTGGAATATAGACACCCCAAGCTATTTGCTGAGAGGAATGGCGAGTATTTTACAGCTCTCATTTGTTTTTGAAAATGAAGAAAGAAAAAAAATATATATATATATATTTTTTTTTCAATTTTCAAAACTTTGTGACAAAAAGCGAGATCTGCAAAATACTCACAATACCTCTCAGCAAATAGCTTGGGGTGTCTACTTTCCAAAATGGGGTCATTTGGGGGGGGGTTTGTGCTATCTGGGCATTCCATGGCCTCCGAAACTGTGACAGGCAGTGAGAAGTGAAATCAAAAATTGACACCCTTAGAAAGCCTGAAGGCGGTGCTTGGTTTTTGGGGTCCCGTACGTGGCTAGGCTCCCAAAAAGTCTCACACATGTGATATCCCCGTACTCAGGAGAAGCAACAGAATGTATTTTGGGGTGTAATTCCACATATGCCCATGGCATGTTTGAGCAATATATCATTTAGTGACAACTTTGTGCAAAAAAAAAAAAAAAAATTGTCGTTTTTCCGCAACTTGTGTCAACATATAAAATGTTCCATGGACTCGACATGCCTCTCAGTATATAGCTTGGGGTGTCTACTTTCCAAAATGGGGTCATTTGGGGGGGTTTGAACTGTTCTGGCATTTTATACACAACATTAGGAAGCTTACATCCACTCTTCTAACCACTTGAAGACAAAGCCCTTTTTGACACTTTTTGTTTACATGAAAACATTTTTTTTTTGCAAGAAAATTATGTTGAACCCCCAAACATTATATATATTTTTAAAGCAAAGGCCCTACAGATTAAAATGGTGGGTGTTGCATTTTTTTTTCTACACAGTATTTGCGCATCGATTTTTCAAACGCATTTTTTGGGTTAAAAAATACACTTTTTTTAATTTTAATGCACTAAAACACACTATATTGCCCAAATGTTTGATGAAATAAAAAAGATGATCTTGGGCCGAGTACATAGATACCAAACACGACATGCTTTAAAATTTCGCACAAACGCGCATTGGCGACAAACTACATACATTTTTAAAAGCCTTTAAAAGCCTTTACAGGTTACCCCAGTAGATTTACAGAGGAGGTCTACTGCTAAAATGATTGCCCTCGATCTGACCTTCGCGGTGATACCTCGCATGCATGGTGCAATTGCTGTTTACATATGACGCCAGACCGACACTTGCGTTCGCCATTGGGCAAGAGCAGGGCAGGACAGGGGTGCTTTTTTTTTTCTTTTTTTTTATTATTAATTTTGCTTTTTATTTTATTTTTAAATTGTTCCTTCCAAGTATTTTTTTTTTATCATTTTTATTGTTATCTCAGGGACTGTAAATATCCCCTATGATAGCAATAGGTAGTGACAGGTACTCTTTTTTTGAAAAAACTTGGGTCTTCTAGACCCTAGATTTTTCCTCTGCCCTCATAACATCTGACCACACCAAGATCGGTGTGATAAAATGCTTTCCCAATTTCCCAATGGCGCTTTTTATATCCGGGGGGGGGGCATTCCCTCCCACTGCTTGTAAAAGCAGTCCAGAGGCTAATTAGCCGCTAGGATTGCTTTTACATGAAAGCCGGCCGCAGGCTGAAAAGAATGATACCAAGATGATACCTAAACCCGCAGGCATCATTCTGGTATAAACATTCAAAGTCCAGCAACATACCAGTACGTTGCTGGTCCTTGTTGGACATGTATTGTAATCTTTTTTTTTCATGCAGCCAGTTGGCTGAACGAAAAAAGAGATTGATCGGTGGGTATGCCCACCATTAGAATACCGCCCTTCATCCACCCACTTCCAATGATGGGCATACACGCACCATTTATATATGCCGAAGCATGGGGGCATCCTCCCGCAAAAAAGTTATGCCGCACACACATGGTCGGACTTTTCCACGGGCAAGCCTCCGTCGGAATTTCGACCGTATGTACGCGGCGTTAGGAGCAAAATCGCTCCTCCGCCCCTGCTGCCCCAATGCTTCGGCATATTTGCTTTTTTTTTTAACTGTGGTGGTGAAATCACCTCCTACAGCACTGGAGTCGCAGGGATCAGGCCTGTCTCTGCGAACGCTGTAGTTATGTGTGTTTTTGTTTTGTAAGTGACAGTGATCGATCGATACTGCACTTGGGTGGCCTGGGCTGGACGGAGGGGCAAAACGCAGGTGCCAGCAGGTATCTGGGCTGATCCCGCTAACACTGCGTTTTTGGGAACCCTAAACTGCTGGGGACGCTAGTATAGATCTGATCAGATCAGATATTGATCTGTTCAGATACTATACCACTAAGGGGGGTGTATGCTTCACGCGTGGGTGTTAGCGTTACTGGCACGAACCTGACGCTGCCTGGGGTGTGACTCAGACCCTCTCTGACGCTAAAACCTAATTGATATCACCCGCCGGGCGATCAGGGGGTTAAACCTTTATTGGGTTATATACACGGCGGGTGCCCTGACACTATAAAAAGCAAACTAACTAACCAGCGTCACCCGTAACACTTATATGGTGATCACTGGTGAAAGGGTTAACTAGGGGCAATCAGGGGGTTAAAACCTTTATTAGATAATATATGGGGGTACCTGACGCTATAAAAACCTGCGGCGAACCTAAAAAAAATTACCAGCTACCGATCTGAATCACCGACACTAAGACAGCGTTTAGAAAAACGATCGCTTAGCGACAGTGGTGATGGGGGTGAAAGGGTTACCTGGGGGGCGATCAAGGGGGTTAAACCTTTATTAGATAATATATTGGGGTACCTGACGCTATAAAAACATGCGGCGAACCTAAAAAAAATTACTGGCTACCGATCTGCATCACCGACACTAAGACAGCATTTAGAAAAACGATCGCTTAGCGACAGTGGTGATAGGGGGTGAAAGGGTTACCTGGGGGGCGATCAAGGGGGTTAAACCTTTATTAGATAATATATTGGGGTACCTGACGCTATAAAAACCTGCGGCGAACCTAAAAAAAATTACCAGCTACCGATCTGCATCACCGACACTAAGACAGCGTTTAGAAAAACGATCGCTTAGCGACAGTGGTGATGGGGGTGAAAGGGTTACCTGGGGGGCGATCAAGGGGGTTAAACCTTTATTAGATAATATATTGGGGTACCTGACGCTATAAAAACCTGCGGCGAACCTAAAAAAAATTACCGGCTACCGATCTGCATCACAGACACTAAGACAGCGTTTAGAAAAACGATCGCTTAGTGACAGTGGTGATGGGGGTGAAAGGGTTACCTGGGGGGCGATCAAGGGGGTTAAACCTTTATTAGATAATATATTGGGGTACCTGACGCTATAAAAACCTGCGGCGAACCTAAAAAAATTACCGGCTACCGATCTGCATCACAGACACTAAGACAGCGTTTAGAAAAACGATCGCTTAGTGACAGTGGTGATAGGGGGTGAAAGGGTTACCTGGGGGGTGATCAAGGGGGTTAAACCTTTATTAGATAATATATTGGGCTACCTGACGCTATAAAAACATGCGGCGAACCTAAAAAAAATTACTGGCTGCCGATCGGCATCACTGACGCTAAGACAGCGATCAGAAAAATGATCGCTTAGCGACATTGGTGATAGGGGGTGAAAGGGTTATCTGGGGGGTGATCAGGGGGTTAAACCTTTATTAGGGGGGGTTAGGGGGCTACACTGGACCTAAGACTAAACTTTGGTGACACTTTTACAGTCACAAATGTCACTGATTGCAGTGATCACTAAATAAATGTTCACTGCAATCAGTGACACTGTGACTGGGGGCTGGGGGGTGATCTGGGGTGTCTGGGGGGGGGCCTGGGGGGGGCGATTTATGTCCCTATGTGTCCTGGTGTCAGTGTAGTGTTGTATGCACTGACCTGATGTCTTCTCTTGTACGGCGCTCGGTATATGTGAGCGCCGCACCAGAGATGACATCACTTCCTCCTCCTCCCTCTGTCTGACACAGACAGAGGGGGCATTTCCCTTCGCCGGGAGCGATCGCGAGGGGGTGGCCAGAAACGAATGGCTGCCCCCTCATCCCGGAACGCTCCTGGACACTTAGCCACCACTCACTGTATAGGAGGGGGGTCCGATTGGACCCCCCAACTATACAAAGGCAATCACGTATGCTCTACGTGATTGTGCCTGTCGGTGCCATTCTGCCGACGTATATATACAGTGAGCGGCCGTTAAGTGGTTAAAACAATTTTAAATTTTTAATGTTGTTCCTTATAAATTATTAAAATTGTTGGTCCCCATCAAACAAAGTTTTTTTTACTTTAGGGTACTTTTACACTGAGGCGCTTCTTAAATGCCAGTAAATCTCACACAGGTGTAAATATCCGGCAACCTTAGTAGTCATGCATAACGGTGCCACAACCCGCCTTAACACTCTGGAGGTGGGCATGCTTGCCCTGAGGCAATGGGGCATCGTACCAGACCCACCACTGGCGGAATGGAGTAGTGGACCACCCGATCCAGTGCAACCAGTTTGGCAAGTAGTCTCCCGCTAACAATCTACGAGATCGAATGGAACTTGAGGTTCCTGAATCATTTCATCAGTCTACCGACCTTATCCCTGGCCTGAACAAGCCTTCAGTTTGCCCTCTTTGTCCCCCTGCCCAACCTTACTGCAGACTGTACATGCTGCCCACAGTATGGGCCACCTTCTTAGACTCTTCTTATTGTTTATTCCTCCCCAAGTTTTATTTATTGCAGCACTTAGTTGGCCATTCATCGCAAGCTTGGCCTCTTTACCCTGCATAAGTGACCATTTTTTAACAAACCATATCTACCCTTGTCGTCCCTGGAGACTTGGGACCCCTGCAGTGTCCGGATCATCGCCAACCAGTTACTATGGCTCTCCAATGCCACTAAAATGTCTATCTCTTAACGTCAAGGGTCTCAACCACCCAACCAAAAGGTTTTCTCTTTGGAAAGAAGCAGCTACAGCAAAGGTGGATATTCTTTGCGCCCAGGAAACACATTTTCGCAAAGATGCAACCCCCAGATGTATGCACAAAGACTACCCATATATATTTCTGGCCAGTGCGTCCGAGAAGAAATGGGGAGTCCTCCTGGCCATAAGTAAATCTGTGATTTTCCAACTCAAACAATCTATATTAGACTATGAGGGTAAATATATCATCATTACTAAACTCCAGGTCTTTCACCCTATTCTGGATTCCAGCTCGACATCCAAAGGAAGACACCAGTCTCCACTAGACCTTTTCCACAAAAAAGGGGTGCACAATGTCTGGCTATGTCAACATGCATGCAAAAGGGACTACAAGTTCTTTTCCTCCAGGCACCACTCATACAGTACATGCCTGCGAGATTTTATTTCCAGCACGATGGGATCACGCTGGAAATCGGCACTGCGAGGCTGTACTTCTCACGCTCGCCGCCCCCACGAGATGCAGCGTATCCATAGGAATCTCTTGGGGGTGGCGAGCGAGAGGAGCGACAGAGCAAAAAGGATTCCAAAGATAGTGATGAAAAATAAACTTCTTCCCAAGAAAGCTGTGACAGGTTTCAGGTGTGACACCCAAGTGAATTGTAATCCTGCTTACCAGATGGCTGTGACTGTAAAGAAACAGTCTCACCCAGCATAGGGAATAAGGCTTCCCTGCAGCCTATGGATCTCCTTATCAATGGCTCATCATCCGATTGGCACTGCAATGACACAAACACATGACCTTCAGACTAAGAGATTGGGTAGCAACTGCATCTGGTAAGCAGGATTACTATTCACTTGGGTGTCACACCTGAAACCTGTCACAGCTTTCTTGGGAAGAAGTTTATTTTTCATCACTGTCTTTGGAATAATTTTTGGCTTTTGTTTGGACGTTTTTATTTATTTACACTGTTTTTTATGGACTAATTTAATTTCACGGTTTCTTTTATTATCTTTATTTTTGTCACTTTACCATCAGAAGTGTCACTGTGTATTCACGCTTTATGACAATTTCTATACATGTCACATATGTTATTTTTTGGCCTTTTTTGAATGATTCCCTTCACTATAGGTTTTGTTCTTCAGCTTGACATATTTGTAAGTTTCATTTGTGTCATTTATATTGTATCATTTTATTCACATATATCAAATTGCTTATCCACTTTTGGGCTAGATTATTCAATGCAGTCCCATTTTTCATGTTTTAGCGCTGCAAGTACTCATGTATTGATTATTTTCTAACTGACCAATGGCTTCTCCAAAGGGTTTCCTCCTACTCCATCCACAAAATTACATGATCGGACCATGCAGCCGTCTCTATCATAATTGAGGAGCAGGATCCCCTTGGTAGAACGCCCCTGTGGCGATGCAATTTTAACCACTTCAGCCCCGGAGGATTTGGCTGCCAAATGACCGGGCCACTTTTTGCGAATCAGCACTGCGTCGCTTTAACTGACAATTGCATGGTCATGCGACGTAACTCCCAAACAACATTGACGTCCTTTTTTTTCCCACAAATAGAGCTTTCTTTTGGGGGTATTTGATCAACCCTGCGGTTTTTATTTTTTGCGCTATAAACAAAAAAAGAGCAACAATTTTGAAAAAAAGCAATATTTTTAATTTTTTGTTTTAATAAATATCCCCCAAAAATATTTAAAAAACTAAATTTTTCCTTAGTTTAGGCCGATTTGTATTCTACATATTTTTGGTAAAAAAATCGCAATAAGTGTATATTGATTGGTTTGCGCAAAAGTTATAGTGTCTACAAAAAAGGGGATGGTTTTATGGCATTTTTATTATTATTATTTTTTTTACTAGTAATGGCGGCGATCTGCAATTTTTATCATGACTGCGATATTCCGCCAGACACATCGGACACTTTGACGCTATTTTGTGACCATTGTCATTTATACAGCGATCAGTTCTATGAAAATGCACTGATTACTGTGTAAATGACACTGGCAGGGAAGTGGTTAACCACTAGGGGGCGAGGAAGGGGTGAAGTGTGTCCTAGGGAGTGATTCTAACTGTGTGGGGGCTGGGCTACCTGTGACATGACACTGATTGCTGCTCCGTGACACGATCGCGGGACACCTGCAGACATTGAGTCTGCGGGTCCCGCGGGCACAGTCACAGAGCTTGCAGCGGGAGTGCGCTAGGCGGCAGATACAAAGCAACGTATCTGTACGTTGCTTTGCCTGCCTGTGCCATTCTGCCGAACTATATCTATGTTAGGCAGTTGTCAAGTGGTTAAATTGTTACAGGACATATCTCAAATTGTGTCTCAGCATCTCCGGAAAATTATTTTTGCATGATACCCACTCTTTTTCATACCCATTCATTTTATGGACTGCCCAGAAGGCTTTCATACGAGGAGTTTGCCTCCAGCAGGGAGCCAGAGACAAAAAACAACACACGCTTAGCCTAAACACCTTGCTTGCAGAGATTCATTCCCTGGAATCACAAAACAAACAGCTCCCCACTCCTATCTCAACGTCCCTGGCTATCCCCCGAGGGAAACTGAGAGACCTACTCGTGGAGCAATATGACAGGCACCTCCGCTCACTCAAATTCACCTATTACGCCAATGCTAACAAAGCCAGGAAGCCAATAGATTAATAACCGCTCAAGCCAAATCCATAATTTCCCATCTTATACACCCTACTTCCAAATGTAGGATCACTGACCCTCAGGCTATTGCAGATGAGTTTGCTAACTATTATAGCGCACTTTGTAATCTCAGAGAAGACTCAACTACCCCTCAGCCCTCCTCATCTGACATCCAAAAAATGTTGTCAAAAATTGCAGCTCCCTTCTCTAACGGAGGAGCAACTTACCATGCTTAACACCCCCTTCTCAACTTTAGAATTTTTAAAATCTATTCAAGCCCTCCCAATTGGCAAATCCCCTGGTCCTGATGCCCAGACCCTTACTCCACACCTCAGCTCCATCTTTACTAAAGCTGCACATTCATCCTTCTTCACCCCAGAGATGCTGAAATCACAAGTGGTTACCTTACCTAAACCAGGTAAGGGCCCAACCACACCTGCCAACTTTCGTCCAATCTCGTTGTTAAATACAGATGTAAAAAATATATGGCAAGGTATTGGCAAAACGTCTGATGGAAGTCTTACCTACTCTAATCCAGAGTGACCAAATGGGATTTATTTCTGGGAAGACAGACATCAGACGTAGCTAGACGCATTATAACTATTATCCATTACGCAAACAAAACTCGAACGCCTTCTCTGCTCCACTCAGTGGATGCCGAGAAGGCGTTTGATAGAGTCCACTAGCTTTACATTAGACATATGCATTAGTTTTCGTCCGAATGCATTTTCATCTGAATTTGGGGGATTTTCGCGTTCATTTTAACGAACGATAATGAACGCGCAGAATCCGAAATCCGAAAGATCTGACGTAAAAAATACTTTATTTTTGTTTCATTGCAACAACAGTTCGATATAGATAGAAGATTCAACATGACGGTGACAATAGCGATCTGTGTCTATCGAATCTGCGGTTGAATGTGCCTAACCTAACTCTATTAGTCCAAGATTATTCGACATAGAGAGAAAAGATTCATCATTATAGAGACATGAAGATTCGAAGAAGCAGCTAAAAACATACGATCGCCGCGAGCGGACATTTGTGGTCAAATGCTCCGCCCATAGGCTATAGAAGAATTCTAATGTTGGTTGACTAGTAATAATAATTAATAAATATAATTATTACTAGTCATACAACATTAGAATTCTACTATAGCTTGTAGGTGGAGCATTCGACCAGAAATGTACGATTGCGGCGTCGCACAGTTTAGCTGCTTCGTCAAATCTTCTTAGAACATTCGACAGACACCATAAGCCTTTAATGACAGATTCAACCTTAATTAATTCAGATTTTCGGACGAATGCATTTTTTAACAAAACAAAATAAATAATAACTAATTTCGTAAGTAACTAAATAATTGTATTTTTCGGACGAAACTGAAATTCCGAAACAAAATATTTCAGTCTGCACATGTCTACTTTACATGTCTAAGACATTAGAAAAATTTGGTTTCCAAGGAACCATACTTAAGGCCATCGTGGCCTCTGGACTACTATTCAAATCCTTTTCCTTGTCAAAATATTTTATTGATTGGATCAACAAGTAAATACAAGCAGTTGTAATAAATAATACAACAGTAAACAAATCATGTTTAACATAAATGGTAGAATTTTAAGGTCCACTAAGTAGCTACTGTTAGGTAGGTTATTTGACCATTACAGAAAAGAAAAGTAAATTAGTTAATATAACTAAGAATAATTAACTACGATTGAAATAATGCTACCATATAGAGTATTAGCTTGGACCAGAGCTGTTAAAATTTGTTAAATAGAATAATACTTCATTACTGTTCAGTAAAAGAATAAAAAATAGAGCCGAAGAGAAAAAAAAAATATATAAAAGAAAAGAACACACAGATACACAAGAAAAGGAAGAATAGAATAGTGAGGATAATAGAGAAAAAAGTGCAGGAGTCCACTGGATTAGCTCAGATCATATGGCTTCCTGTCTGAGGGTGTAAAAAGCATTATAATATTCACAACAGAAGGTAGGGTAGCACCAAGGCTCTGAAAGTTTGGGTTTGGGATTGCAAATCACGTTTATCTGAGTAGGGTTGTCAGCTACCATGGCATGAGAATTGTGTTATCACAGAGTGGTGATAAGTGGTATTTGATCCAAGGATTCCAGGTTTTTCGAAAGCTGGAATTTGATCTCTTTCTATTGCTAGCATTTTGGCATGAGACATGAAAACGTTTAGTCTGGATTCAGTCTTGGGTACCTCTAGGTCGGGGGTCCTCCGCGCCTTTGCGATTGTTTGCTTAGCCGCTGTGAGGAGTTGGTTAAGGAGTTTAAATTGTCTATAAGTAATACAGTCCGGTTTTAGATTGAACAAGGCTGTGGCTGGGTCAGGTTGCACATTGAGATTAAACATTCTGGAGGCAACTCCAAATATTTTCTTCCAATATATCTGTGCCAAAGGGCAGGACCACCATATGTGCAAGTGGGTGCCCGGGTCAGGGCAGCCTCGAAAGCATTGCGCCGTTTGGTTTGGCGTAAATTTGGCCAACCTGGAAGGGACAAGGTACCAACGAGTTAAAACCTTATAGTTGGTTTCTACCGCCAGGATATTTGGAGAGGAAGATTTCGTTGCAGGCCAAATTTTAGACCAGTCAGCCATATCAAATGTTCTATCCAGGTCCTCCTCCCATTTACGGCATATGGGGGTTTATCAAGACCAGGGTAAGTTGAAATTTGAGAGTATAAAGAAGATATCATACCTCTTGAGTGGGGATCCTTCAGACAGGCTGATTAAAAAGTGTGTGGTATGTGGTGGGGAGGTAGTAGTACTTAGTAATGGTGCGTAGAAATTTTTGAACTGGAGATATCTAAAGAGTTCGGAATTTGGTAAATTATAGGTGTCGCAAAGAGTAGGAAATGTGAGGAAGGATGTAGAAGATATTAGGTTACTAAGCCGTGTAATGTTCAGAGAGGTCCAAGCCTTGAATGATTTGGGAAAGACCCATGCTGGGTAGAACGAGGGGTTTTTGGAGAATGATAATAAAGGGTTGTGGGGAGATTGTAGTTGGTGTTTGAATTTGAGTTTGTCCCATAAAGATAGAAAATATTTGGTGATGGGGTTACGCAAGGTTTTGCGTTCCTTGGGGAGGAGCCATAACAAATTGGAGATGGAGAGTGGGTCACATTCTGCGGCTTCTATTATAACCCATAAGGGTATTTCATGAGTAGCATGATATTTAGAAAGGCTGGCATTGTGTGCAGCTCTATAATAATTTGCAAAGTTCGGAAAACCAAGACCTCCTCTGAGTTTTGGTAAATGTAACGTGTGAAGTGAAATACGGGGTTTAGTGGAGCCCCACACAAAGGTTGTTGTCCTTTTTTGAAGTAGTCTAAGGTAATAAGATGGGATTGAGATTGGCAAAACTCTAAAAAGGTAAAGTAGTTTTGGTAGAATTGTCATTCTGATTGCATTCATTTTGCCAATCCATGAGATCGGGAGATGTGTCCATTGCTGTATAAGTTTTGTAATTTGTTTTAGCATTGGGGGGTAATTTACTGTGAAAAGGTCGGAATAGGAGGCTGTTAGGTGAATTCCTAAGTAGGGAATTGACCTCTCAGCCCAAATGAATGGGAGTGAATGTTTAACTGAATCTAATTCTACTTTGGAGAGGGATATATCAAGGGCTCTGGATTTTTTAGGATTTGTTAAAAGGCCTGAAATCATCCCAAATTTGTTGAGGATGGGAAGGAGGTTGGGTCCTGAAACTTGTGGGGAGGACAAAAATAGTAATATGTCATCTGCAAATAAACATAGTTTGTGTTGATATCCAGCAGTTTCTATACCTGTGATTGTCGGGTCAGAACGTATTCGTTCCACTAAAAGGGCGAATAAAAGGGGGGAAAGCGGGCATCCCTGCCGAGTTCCTCTTTCTATATTAAATGGACTAGATTTGTAACCTGCATATTTGACATATGCAATTGGTTTGTTATAGAGTGCCTCAATCCAGGTCAAAAAGTGGGGACCAAAGCCCCATTTTTGTAATGTATAGCGTAGGTACGGCCATGATACGGAATCAAAAGCCTTTTTTAAATCGAGAAATAGAAAACAGGAGGGTATATGCCGAGCTTTAGCTATTTGTGCTAGTAATACTGCCCGGCGGACATTATCGCCTGCTTGGCGTGTTGGCATGAAACCCACTTGATCTTTGTGGATGAGTTTCCCTATTATAGTGTTTAATCTGTTGGCTAAGATTTTAGCTAGAATTTTGATATCTAGATTTAAAAGCGAGATTGGGCGGTAATTTGTACATAAAGTGTCATCAGAGGGAAGTTTGGGGATCATGCAAACAATGGCTGTTAATGTTTCTTGCCTAAAGGACTTTCCTTCCAGCAGTACGTTAAAGGCTTCAGCTAAGATCGGTGATAAAGTTTCTGCGAAGGTTCTATAATATAAAGCGGAGTATCCATCCGGACCCGGTCTTTTATTTAGCTTTAGGTCTTTGATGACATTGGTGACATCCTCTGGTGTAATTTTTTCTTCTAAGACATTCTTTTGGTTAAGAGTTCTGGTAGATTAATGTCAGAGAAGAAAGCGTCTGCTAATTTTGGATCGAAGTTAGTGGGTGAAGTATATAGCGAGGTTAAGTGGGAATGAAATCTCTGGACTATTTTGATAGGGTTACTCGTGAAAACATCTTTTGCCAATTTTAAACAAATTGGTTTAAATGGTTTGCTTAAAGTGTTAAGTGTGCGTGCTAGGTAGGTTCCCGATTTATTGGAATTCATAAAATAATTATGTTTTGAACGTTTATAGGATTTTCAACTGCTTCGGTCAAAAATAAGTCATATGCGACACGAGATTTGTCTAAGCGAGATTTTGTTAGTGGTGATGGATTGTCTTGGTGGGATAAAAAGACGGCATTAAACTCAGATTCCAGTTTGCGAGCGAGGGTTTTCCGTTCACGTTTAAATATGGCTGATTGTTTTTGTATTACATTACGTATTACTGGCTTGTGTGCTTCCCAAAGTGTTAGGGTATTAATATCGGGGCTGGTATTGAGTAATAGATAATCATTTATGGCTTGTTCAATGGTTTGACGGTAAGATGGGTGCTTGAGCAAAATGTCTGGGAGATTCCAAGTTGGGTCATGGCCTTTGAGTAGTGCTGATTTAATAGAAGTGATTACTGCATTATGGTCGGACCATGGGATGGGAATTATCTCTGCTGTGATTATTTCAGGGATCATACCGATAGTTAGAAATATGTGGTCAATCCGTGAGAATGTTTTATGAGGGTGGGAGTAGTATGAATATCTACGTTTTGTGGGATTACATTCTCTCCATGTGTCTACTAAATTATATTTGGAAAGAAGTTGGTAAAAAGACAATTTGGATGTATTGTGGGGTGGGTTGTACGGGGATTTATCTAGAAATGGGAGAAGGACCTGATTGGAATCTCCACAAAGTATGTCTGTTCCTGTTTTGTGGTCATTCACAACCTGTAGTAGGTGTGACATAAACGGATTTGGTTGCTTATTAGGCGCGTAGTATGAAACAACAGTAATTTCAGTGTCCATAATATGGCCTATGAGAATTAAGTAGCGTCCTTCTGGGTCTTTAATTTGAGATTGGAGGGTAAATGGAGTAGAGCGGTGAAAGGCTATGAGGGTACCACGTTGCCTAGAGGTAGCCGAAGCTGTAAAGGTTTGCGGATAAAAGTGGGACATAAATTTAGGTGTAGAAGAGTTCGTGAAATGCGTCTCTTGTAGGCAAACTATATGCGCCTTTCTGGCATGAAATGTGCGGAAGGCCTTGGTACGTTTTTGGGGGATGTTGAGTCCCTGGACATTCAGGGACAAGAAGTTTAGTGGTGCCATGGTAGCTGAGTAGATAAAAGAGATTTACCTATAATCGGGCTGCTCGAGTCAGTTGATACAATCCAGGTGGACTTGAAGGAAGAGGAGAGAAAAGGAATAGAGGTTAGTACTGAAGTGAGGAAAATAAATAAAACAGAAATGGTTAGAGAAAATAATAAGAAATTCAACAGAAAAACACATTCAAACATATCCCGTGAGTGGGGACAAAAATCACCCTCAGGGGAAAAGGGTGCTTCCGTCAGACTTCCACATATTATGTGGCTGAATGAGGGAGGCAAAATAGGGAGCACGGATCTCCCGCTCGTGGGAGGAGAGCCTTCTAATGAAAGCTTTTTATTAATGTACATAACTGTAAACCACACGACTTATAATGAAAACTATTAAAGTTAACTATAATTAGTTAAAAAGGGGGCAAAAGGGGAAATGGGAAATAAGAGAATGGCATCTGACTACCCCAGGGTTTCCTGGTATGGAAGTAAGATGTGCTAAGGGAGTGATTAAGGGATTTGGGGGGTAAAAACTGGATCAGTTAACAATAAGGGTATAACAGAAGGATCTACCAGGAAAGGTAGAGTGAGGAATTCCTAAAATTACAGTGCCAAAACTACCTCAAAACTTCCTAATGATAGGCTAGCGGTCAGCAAAGTCATAAAAATTAAAACGAATGGGACCTTTGGTCATAATACTTCTTATGAATGCCAAAAGATCTTACAGTTATGTCCATTACTTGGGACAAAAATTATCCAGGATATAAAAAAATAAATATATATATATCTATATATATATATAGATATATATATACATATATATCTATACATATATATATATACATAAACATATATAAAAAATAAATAATTAAAAAAAACACACTATGCATGCAATGGGTTAAGCAAAGAACTTAAAACTATGATTATAATTTGTAAATGCAGTCTTGGTGAGTCAACTGAAACAGAGAAAATTGAAAGTAAAGGTTGAGCATGCAAATCTGGAGGACAAAAAGGGAAACAGTAGGCTTGTGCAATTCGTTTCGTAACGAATCGAAATTCGTCCGAATTTAGCAACTTTCAGCCATTCGGAAGCATTCGAATTTCCGAACAAAGCAATTACGAATCAAACCGAATCCGAAATAAATTATACCGCAAAATAGCGAATGCCCGAATGTCTTCGGCATAATTCGTTATGAAAAAACTTACGAATGTACAAATCCATTGGAAACACAATAACACTCACTCTGCTCTGCTCTCTGCTTCTCCTTCACCGTGCTGAACTCCCTCTCAAAATGGTGTACAGGGGCGGAGGCTATAGCCGCATGTAAAAAACGAAAGTAAAATACGAGATTTCTAATCCATTCGAAGCACAATAACACTCTGCTCTGCTCTCTGATTCTCCCTCACCGTGCTGAACCCTCTCAAAATGGTGTACAGGGGCGGAGGCTATAGCCGCATGTAAAAAACGAAAGTAAAATACGAGATTTCGAATCGTTACAAATAACCGCGATGTTTTTTGAAAAGAACAAATCCATTCGAAGCACATTAGGCATAATAGTCAGCGTCGTCGTGAGAGAGACACAGAAAATTACGAATCAACGAACCCAAAAAAAGTTACGAAAGTAGGAGTTGTGTCCAGAATCAATGAAAAACAACGTACTCTACCGAAAGTACGAATTATAAAGCAACAAAAAATTCAACGAAAAATGTCGCTTGCAAAAATACGAATGAGTCCGAACACGAAAAATCCCGTCTAGCAAAATTACGAATGATTACGAATCAACAGGACCGGAAAGAAACGAACCAAAACGGAACAAATTTTTCCGTTGTGCACAAGCCTAGGAAACAGGATGTAGCGTCTTGAATTGGAGAACTAAAAGGGATAAGGTGAAGCCCTGAGATTCTTTAGAAAGACTAGAAAGGGTGAAAAAAGAGTCAATTTCCCAGTTATAGGAGCATCCTTCAGTCCATAGAATTATTTCGTTCCTGAGGAGGTGATGTGTAGCGATCTCTCTTGTGAGTTGGATGGGTGCCATTTTTCAGGTTGGGATGGGAAGGGTTTCCTGCGGATGAAAGAGATGTTGATCTCCTGCGGGTTGGAGTATTTTGTGGGACTGGTTCCATGAGATTCAGGTCTAAGAGGGTTTGCTGGAGTTCATCAAAGGATCTACAGGTGTATTTCTTCCCTTTGTAAGCAAAGCGTAGGGAAAATGGGAACCCCCACTGATAGATGATGTTGTGGCGCTGTAATTCCAGGAGAAGGGGCTTCATTGCTCGCCTTTTTTGCAATCGTTATCTGGGACAAGTCAGCAAATAATTGAAAGTCATTGCCATGGAAATTCAGCTGCTTTTTGTCCCTGGCAGATGCTAGGAGCTGTTCCTTTGTGCGATAAAAATGTAATTTCACTATTATATCGCGTGGGGGGCCATCAGGCTTTTTTGCAGCCAGGGCACGGTGGATCCTGTCAAATTCTAACCTCTCAATAGGAATGGCTGGTTGCAATTTCTGGAACAAAGCAGTTATGGTGGATTGTAGGTCAGTGATGGTTTCAGGAATTCTCCTGATACGTAGGTTAGACCTTCTGGCCCTATTCTCATGGTCTTCAAGTTTGGTTTGAAGCAATAAGTTTTCCTCTTTGAGGTTCTCTATTTCCATAGAGTGTTCAAGAGAGATGTTTTAAAAATCATCTAATTTAAGTTCTAGTGTTGCTGTGCGCTTGCCAAGTTCTCTTATTTCTCTGGTGAGATTAGCTGTAATTTGATCTGATGTTTGTTTTAAGGCTTTGTTCAACATGTGTTCAAATTGCTTTAATACAGCTGGAGTTACATGAGAAATCTGTATGGGGTCTTGTGAGGTAAATAGTTCACTGTCAGAATCAGCTGGGGAGTCAGGTTGTGTCAGGCTTTGTCTGTGAGAGTGCATAGTGGCTGTGTATGAAGAGGGGGGAGGTACCATTTTAGCTGCAGTTTTTCCCTTAGAGTCCTTCGTGAGGGGATTCTTTAACTTTGCACGGCCGCCTCCCAAAGCCATAGTTTCCCCCACAAATTTACCAGAATAGTCCCGGGTACTAGCTTAACCCTGTGGGTATGTCCAAATACTTGCGGGTTATGTGGAAATATTGGCTCTCCTCCCGAACGGTGTGGAGCTCTAACTCTGCATGACCGCACTGCTAGACTCCACGCATGCACCCACTGTTCAAATCCTTTTCAATCACAAATGGGACTAGACAGGGTTGCCCACTATCTCCATCTATTTTCAACCTAATGATCGAACCTCTGGCAGAGGCGATCCGCTCCCACCCGGGAATCACTGGTTTCCAGTTTGGTAAATATAATCACAAAATAAACCTCTTTGCGGATTACATCATATTACTCTTAACGAACCCAGATACTTCTTTAGCAGAGGCCTTCCATATCTTCACTCAGTTTAGTCATATATCATATTACAAGGTCAACGCCACTAAGTCATTAATTCTGGACCTAGGAGCTCAGCCCTAGGGATGAGCTTCGCGATCGAGTCAAACCCAAGTTCGACTCGAACATCGGCTATTCGATCGTTCGACGAAGATCAAACATTATGGGCCGTTCGCACCAAATTCGAGTGGCGCGTCACGGTCCATAATTCACTGCGGCATCGCAGTGCATTGCTGGCTGATGATTGGCCAAGCATGCACTATGACCCGCATGCTTTGGCCAATCACAGCGCGGTAATAACGGAGAGCCGTAATTGGCCAAAGCCAGAGTGGCTTTGGCCAATCATGGCTCAGAGGAGTAGGTACACGCCCCACACTATATAAGGCCACCTGGAAGTCGGCCTTGTGTAGTGTGTTGGCGTTTGTGAAAGAGAGAGTTACAGAGAGAGACAGTGTCATTTATATTGAGTTAGATAGAGCAAGCAGGCGAGTCAGTTAGCTGCTGTTACAGTGTGTAGAGGATATATATGCATCCTATGTGTTGTATATATATTTATACACTGTATTTAGTTTAGCTAGATCCGTTACTGCTGTTCTCTATATTGTGACAGGCAGGCAGGTGATTGTGCTAGCTGCAGCAGAGTTTCACTTAGTGTACTGTGTGCTTTGCATAGCGTTCACCTAAAGCTTACCTGAATACAGTTAGTGGTGTTCTCATAATAAAACCAGAGGCAGAGTGCTGCATTAATTTTATGTAGTGTACTGCAGTACTTCTGTCCTTTGCAGAGCAATCACTTAAAGGACCCTGAATAAAATTTGTGGTGTTCTTATATTAAAACCACAGGCAGGGAGCTGCTAGTATTTTTAGTTAGTGTACTGTGTCCTCTGCACAGTGTTCACCTAAAACTAACTGAAGACCTTTGCTGCTTTTCTCATACTAATACCACAGCAGGCAGTGGAGTCTGATAGCTACATTATACAGCTGTATATATATATATATATATATATATATATTGTGACAGCAGGAAGGTAAAGTCACCTGGTTGCATCCAGGGGGGTAGATATATTTCTCCCAGATTCAGGCTTTATGCTGACTTATACAACTAGGGTGGAGAGTTGTATAAGCCCAGCTGAGGCTAGTAGGCTCATGGATGACTCATACCTCTAGGGAGAGTGTGGGGCGTCGTGCAGACAGAGATGAGGAGACCAGCTGAACCTTGTCAGCTCATTTAGGCCTCTATAAGAACTCCCAGCTTCATTAGATGTTAGCTCATGCCTGGAACCAGACCTGTGTGGACTGTCTAGGGAGAGTGAACCCCTGTGCGGTGAGGCAAAGCCTGTGTGGCTATTTGTTTGGACTTTTACTAAACCAGGGACTTAGGGACTAGGACAGCACTAGGCTGATCCCAGTTGTTAGTTAGGAAACCTGTATGTTTAGTCAGAGGTCAACTTGACCAGGATTTATTTTGGTTATGTTTCTTTTGCTTTGCTGTGTTTTGTCACTGTAAATAGAAAATAAACCGCACCTTTTTGATTTTGAAAACCACAACCTCCGTTTGCTGGGCCTGTTTTGTGTGGGGAGCCCATCCCGGGGGTCACACACACCCGCTGCCGAGCTAACCCCCTCACAGTTGGTGGAGAACCAGTGGCAGTTTTTTTTTAAGCCAGCATGGAGGAGATACTGAAGCAGCTGGCTCTAGCAAATGCCAATCAACAGCAGACAAATGCAGGTTTGCAAAAGAGCCTTGCAGCTCAACAACAGAGCCTTGCAGCCCAGCAGCAGACAAACGCAACTTTGCAACAGAGTCTGGAGGCTCAGCAACGAGCCCAGCAGCAATCTGAGGCCCGCTTCATAGACCTGTTGCAGAAGCAAGAGCAGAGACTACAACAACAGATGGAAGCAGTAATGCAGCAACGTCCGCAGACCAGTGAGGAAAGCCGTCCCACTAATACCGCGTCCTTTGGGGTGAGTCGTTTATTGACAAAAATGACTGGAGAGGATGATCCAGAGGTATTTTTGACCACATTTGAAAGGACCGCTGAAAGAGAAAAGTGGCCTGAGGAGCAGTGGGCTGGACTGGTGGCTCCTCTGTTAACTGGTGAATCGCAGAAAGCTTACTATGACCTAGAGCCTAACCAAGCAAAAGACTATGTGATGCTAAAAGCTGAAATATTGGCAAGGCTGGGTGTCACCCAGGCTGTCCGGGCTCAGCGTGTGCATAACTGGACTTTCCAGCTTGGAAAACCCCCCAGGTCTCAAATGTATGATCTCATTCACCTGAGCAGAAAGTGGCTACAGCCAGAGACTTTGTCCGCACCAAAGATTGTGGAACGTGTTGTAATGGATCGGTTTTTGAGAGCTCTTCCTACTGCCATCCAAAAGTGGGTAAGCCATGGAGACCCAGAGACGGCCGATGGTCTTGTGGATCGTGTGGAGAAATACTTGGCTACAGAGAACCTGACGGCCTCTTCCAGAGACACTCGGACTTTCCACCCTAAGACCAGACCATCCCCAGGGGCGGATAAGAGGATTCCAAGGGGTGAGGGTGGAGAGAGTGAGAGGGTGGGAGCTCTACCCCAAGTTTGGCGAGAACAGCCTGGGAAATCAGCGGCTCAAGAGGCGGCAAGAAGGATCGTTTGCTACCGCTGCCGGCAAGCGGGACATATTGCAGCCAATTGCCCGGTTGTGGAGGAACCCATGCAGTGTGACTTTCTGACGGGCAGACGTCAGTCGCTGTGTGCGACAGTCGCATGCACTGCCATTCGAGGAACTGAGAAACATTTATGCAAAATGTGTGTTAATGGTAGAAATGTTGTGGTATTGCTGGATTCAGGTAGCCTTGTGACCCTGATAAAGGCTGAGTTAGTTAAAACAGAGGTCTCTGGGAATAGCAAGGTAGCTGTTATTTGTGTGCATGGGGACACCCGAGAGTATCCAGTGACTACAGTGTGTTTCGAGACCCCCAAAGGTACCCTCTCTCATCCAGTGGGCTTAGTATCTCAGTTACCGCATGACGCCATTGTGGGAAGGGATTTTCCGAAGTTCTGGGAACTGTGGGATGATCCTGAGCCCCTCAATGGTGCCCCTATGTACCAGGAATGTGATAGCCAGAACTCCCCTGAGAGTGGTGAGGACTCTCCGGAATTTCCCTTATCAGTATTGGCAGGGGAGACTCAAGAAACTGGAGAGGAGCCCACCTCCTCAGACGAAAACCTACCGTCTGTGGAGTTTTCTGATCTTGAGGTTCACAGGGAAAACTTTGCCACAGAACAGTTGAAAGACCCCGCCCTAATAAAGGCACGGGAAAACGTAGTGAAAATAGATGGCGAGTTAGTGAACCCAGATAATACCTGCACTTACCCATACTTCAGCGTAGAGAAGGACCTACTGTATCGGGTGGCAAAAAGGGCAGAAGAAACCGTTGAGCAGCTTGTGGTGCCCAAACCTTACAGGAAGTTGGTGTTGGAGTTGGCCCATGGGCACATTCTTGGAGGTCATCTGGGGACAGAGAAAACCCGAGAGAGGGTATTACAGAGATTCTATTGGCCGGGGGTGATGAAGGACGTAGAAAATTATTGTTCCTCCTGCCCTGTGTGTCAGAGGTTGGCCCCGATGCCACATTTCCGTAGCCCGCTGGTCCCTCTACCCATCATTGAGGTCCCGTTTGAGAGGATCGCCATGGATTTGGTAGGTCCTATAATCAAGTCCGCTAGGGGGCACCAGTACATATTAGTTATAATGGACTATGCCACCCGTTATCCAGAAGCGATCCCTCTCCGAAATACCTCGGCCAAAACCATAGCCAAAGAGCTATCTCTTGTTTTTAGCCGGGTGGGTATTTGTAAAGAACTGCTTACGGACCAAGGTACACCCTTTATGTCCCGGGTTATGAAAGAGCTGTGTAAATTGTTCAAAGTGACGCAATTGCGTACGTCTGTGTATCACCCCCAAACCGATGGGCTGGTTGAAAGATTCAACAAAACCCTAAAACAAATGTTGAAGAAAGTGGTGGATAGAGATGGAAAGGATTGGGACTGTTTATTTCCTTATTTGATGTTTGCTATTAGGGAGGTGCCCCAATCCTCTACGGGATTCTCCCCCTTTGAGTTACTGTATGGGAGACACCCAAGAGGGCTGTTGGATATTGCCAAGGAAACTTGGGAAAGTGAGAGTTCTCCCCACAGGAGTGTGATTGAGCATGTCGCCCTGATGCAAGATCGAATTGCACAGGTAATGCCCATCGTGAAGGAACATTTGGCCCAAGCGCAGTTGGCACAGCAGAGAGTGTACAACCGTGGAGCCAAGACCCGTACCTTTTCCCCGGGGGATAGGATATTGGTACTTGTCCCTACGGTTGAAAGTAAATTCCTTGCCAAATGGCAAGGCCCCTACGAGATAATGGAAAAAGTGAGCGAAGTGAATTACAAGGTCAGACAACCAGGAAGGCGAAAGCCCGAACAGATCTATCACGTTAATCTGTTGAAAGCCTGGAGGGATAGAGAGTCCCTAGTCGCAGACACTTGGTCACCAGCTCAAACTGGTTGCGTGATTCCTGAGGTTGGAATAGCAGCCACCTTGTCACAACCCCAACAACAGGAGGTTAAGGAGTTTGTGCTTCGCAACAAGGAGGTATTCTCTGAGCTGCCGGGACAAACATCTGGGGTAGAGCATGACATCATTACCCCGCCCGGTGAAAGGGTGAAGTTAAAACCCTATCGGATCCCAGAGGCTCGACGGGAGGCAATACGGGAGGAAGTACAGAAAATGCTGAACTTAGGGGTGATAGAGGAGTCCCAAAGTGATTGGTCTAGTCCCATCGTGTTGGTGCCTAAACCGGATGGGAGCTGGCGATTTTGTAACGATTTTCGTCAGTTGAACAAAGTTACAAAATTTGACACCTACCCCATGCCACGTATAGATGAGTTGATCGACCGGCTGGGAACAGCCCGATACATGACGACTCTTGACCTCACAAAAGGGTATTGGCAAATCCCCCTGGCCAAGTCGGCCAAAGAGAAAACCGCATTTGTAACCCCAGACGGGGCGTTCCAATATAAAAGAATGCCGTTCGGGTTACAGAATGCGCCGGCCACATTCCAGCGGAAAATGGACCAGATGCTGAGGCCCCATCGGAAGTATGCTGCGGCTTACCTGGATGACGTAATTGTCCATAGCACAGATTGGGCCTCACATCTGCCAAAAGTGCAAGCAGTCCTGGACTCTGTTCGGGAAGCGGGGTTTACGGCTAACCCCAAGAAGTGTACCATTGGGCAGGAGGAGGCCAAATATCTTGGGTACACCATTGGGAGGGGAGTAATAAAACCCCAACTCAACAAAGTCGAGGCCATCCAGAGTTGGCCACGTCCCAACAGCAAGAAGCAGGTACGAGCCTTTCTGGGAATCGCTGGGTATTATCGGCGATTCATTCCCCACTTTGCTTCTAAGGCTGTGCCCCTAACCAACCTGACGAAGGGGAAAGGGTCGGTCATGATTAAATTGACCCCCGAGGCTGAGGCAGCATTCCAATTCTTGAAACAAGCCTTATGTAGCCAGCCAGTGTTGTACTCACCCGACTTCTCTAAAGACTTTGTCGTACAAAGTGATGCGTCAGATGTGGGGTTAGGAGCAGTATTGTCCCAGGTCTGGAACGGGGAAGAGCACCCAGTCATTTACCTCAGCAGGAAGTTGAAGTCCCATGAGGTAAATTACGCCACCGTTGAAAAGGAGTGTTTAGCGGTGAAGTGGGCTCTAGATTCCCTTCGGTACTACCTGCTAGGTAGGCACTTTGACATGGTTACGGATCACGCTCCGTTAAAGTGGATGGCTCAAAACAAGGAAACAAATAGAAGAGTGAATAGGTGGTTCCTGGCCCTCCAGGAATTCAACTTCACAGTAAAGCATCGCCCTGGCGTTCAAATGGGGAATGTGGATGCTTTGTCTCGAGTACATGAATGCCTGATTGCTGGTGTTCCAACCCCGAGGTTAAAACAAGAGGGGGGGGTATGTGACAGCAGGAAGGTAAAGTCACCTGGTTGCATCCAGGGGGGTAGATATATTTCTCCCAGATTCAGGCTTTATGCTGACTTATACAACTAGGGTGGAGAGTTGTATAAGCCCAGCTGAGGCTAGTAGGCTCATGGATGACTCATACCTCTAGGGAGAGTGTGGGGCGTCGTGCAGACAGAGATGAGGAGACCAGCTGAACCTTGTCAGCTCATTTAGGCCTCTATAAGAACTCCCAGCTTCATTAGATGTTAGCTCATGCCTGGAACCAGACCTGTGTGGACTGTCTAGGGAGAGTGAACCCCTGTGCGGTGAGGCAAAGCCTGTGTGGCTATTTGTTTGGACTTTTACTAAACCAGGGACTTAGGGACTAGGACAGCACTAGGCTGATCCCAGTTGTTAGTTAGGAAACCTGTATGTTTAGTCAGAGGTCAACTTGACCAGGATTTATTTTGGTTATGTTTCTTTTGCTTTGCTGTGTTTTGTCACTGTAAATAGAAAATAAACCGCACCTTTTTGATTTTGAAAACCACAACCTCCGTTTGCTGGGCCTGTTTTGTGTGGGGAGCCCATCCCGGGGGTCACACACACCCGCTGCCGAGCTAACCCCCTCACAATATATATATATATATATACAGATATATATATACATCCCACCTTTGTGCAGCTACATCTCACTGCAGGCCATTAGTATGTCTGGAAGGCAAACAAAGAGAGGCAGACAGTTACGAGGCAATAAAGGAGGGCAAGCAGGCTCTGTGTCTAGAGGCAACAGTGCTGGTCGTGGACACGGTGCATCCTCATCAGCACGTGGCCGTGGGATATGGTTGTCCTTCTTTTCGGCAGCTGGCCATGTTGAGCCACAACATGCCCATGATTTGGTAGAGTGGATGACCAAGCCGTTCTCATCCTCCTCATCCTCTCTCACCCAGGCTCAGGGTACTTTGTCTGGCAAGGCAGCTGGCAAAGCAGCCTCTTCCCTCGGCTCAATGGCATCAGTCACTCCTTCCCTAGCCCAACCATGACCTCCTGAGGAGTCCCCCGAACTGTTTGACCACAGTGTTGGGTACATGCTCCAGGAGGATGCCCAGCGTTTTGAAGGGTCCAATGATGGAACCCAGCTAGAGGAAGGCAGTAACTTGAGCCCAGAGAGCCCAACAAGGACAGCTATCTGGCAGTCATGTTCCCCCTGCTGCAGCATACTTCCAGATTTGCTCCAGTGATGAGAAGGGAGGGGATGATGAGGTCACTGACTCCACATGGGTGCCTGATAGGAGAGAGGAGGAGGAGGAGGAGAAACATCTCCAATGAGGCAGAATGCCCTCCAGGGGCCAGCTTAAGGGCAGCACACTGACTGCATCACACCGCAGAGCTCTGCATGTGCAGGGCGCTGCTGTCTCTGCACGTTATTCCAAAAGTTCTTTGGTGTGGGCCTTTTTTCAGACGTGTGCAGCAGATCGCACCGTTGTCATTTGCAACATATGTCTGAAGCGTATCTCACGTGGCCAAAACATCAGCCGCTTGGGCACCACGTGCTTGACCAGACATATGTCGACCTGCCATGCAGTCCATTGGCAGACGTACCTAAAAGACCCACACCAAAGAACAAAGTGGACCTCTCCTTGCTCCTCATCAGCTGGGATCTCCAACCCCACTATACCTTCAGTCCTCTCTGAAACCTGCACTGAGAGGAATGAAGGTGTCGAATTAGGTGTGTCACAGTCACAGCCAAGTACTTGCGGGCAACCTCCTTTCGGTACACCGACGTCCGATTGTACCAGGCAAATTTCCCTGCCCCAGCTGCTGCACCGCCGAAAGAAGTTCACTCCCAGCCATCCACATGCCCAGCGGTTGAATGCTAGCTTGGCTAAATTGCTAGCACTTCAACTGCTGCCTTTTCAGTTGGTAGACTCTGCCCCCTTCCGTGAGTTTGTTGAATGTGCGGTTCCTCAGTGGCAGGTCCCCAAAGCCACTTTTTCTCATGAAAGGCGATTCTGGCTCTCTACCGGCATGTGGAAGGCAATGTCTTGGCCTCGCTGGACAGGGCGGTCAGCAGTGAGGTGCATATTACCACTGATTCATGGTCCAGCAGGCATGGACAGGGACGTTACCTATCTTTCACGGCGCATTAAGTGACTCTGCTGGCAGCTGGGAAGGATGCAGGACAAGGTGCAGTAGTGTTGGAGGTTGTTCAGCCACCACGCCTCCAAAAAGTTACTACTGGTGATTCTGACACACCTCTCTACTCCACCCCCTCCTCTTCTTCCTCCATGGCCTCTACCTTTGCTTTGTCCTCGGAACCAGCGGTGCTCCGTAGGCGTTCAAGGGGCTATGCAAGTACGCAGGCAAAAAGATGCCATGCAGTGCTTGAGCTGGTGTGCTTGGGGGACAGGAGCCACACTGAGGCAGAGATTCTGTCAGCTCTGCAGGGGCAGGCTCAGAGGTGGTTGACGCCACGCCAGCTTAAGCCAGGAAAGGTGGTTTCCGACAATGGCACCAACATCCTCTCCGCCCTCCAACAGGGACAACTTACCCATGTGCCCTGTTTAGCTCACGTTTTTAACTTGGTGGTGCAGCGGTTCTTTGGTAGGTACCCGGGCTTACAGGAGGTCCTGAAGCAGGCCAGTAAACTCTGTGGGCATTTCCACCGGTCATATAATGCCAGTGCTCGGCTGGCTGACCTGCAAAAGGATTACAACCTGCCCAAGAACCGCCTAATCTGTGACATGCCCACCAGGTGTACCTCTAATTTGGCCATGCTACAGTGGCTGCACACGCAGCAGAGGGCCATCAATGAGTATCTGTGCCAATATGGCACCAGGACAGGGTCAGGGGAGCTTGGATTTTTTGCCCACGCCATGATCAGGGATGCATGCACTGTCCTGGCACCATTTGAGGAGGCCACGAGGATGGTGAGCAGTGACAGTGACACTGTCCCTCTTGTCCACATGTTGGAGCACACGCTGCATGGAATTATGGACAGGGCACTTGAGGCAGAACAGAGGCAGTAAGAGGAGGATTTCCTTACCTCTCAAGTAAGCTTGTGCAATTCGTTTCGTAACGAATCGAAATTCGTCCGAATTTAGCAACTTTCGGACATTCAGAAGCATTCGAATTTCCAAACAAAGCAATTACGAATAAAACCGAATCCGAAATAAATTATATCGCAAATAGCGAATGCTCGAATGTCTTTGGCATAATTCGTTATGAAAAAAGTTACAAATGTACAAATCCATTCGAAGCACAATAACACTCTGCTCTGCTCTCTGCTTCTCCCTCACCGTGCTGAACTCCCTCTCAAAATGGTGTACAGGGGCGGAGGCTATAGCCGCATGTAAAAAATGAAAGTAAAATATGAGATTTCGAATCGTTACAAATAACCGCTATGTATTTAGAAAAGTAAAAATCCATTTGAAGCACATTAGGCATAATAGGCAGCGTCGTTGTGAGAGAGACACGGAAAATTACGAATCAACAAACCCCAAAAAAGTTACGAAAGTAGGAGTTGTGTCCAGAATCAACGAAAAACAATGTACTCTACCGAAAGTACGAATTAGTCCGAACACGAAAAATCCCGTCTAGCAAAATTACAAACGATTACGAATCAACAGGACCGAAAAGAAACGAACCGAAACGAAACAGATTTTTCCATTGTGCACAAGAAACAAACCGAAACTAAACAAATTTTTCCGTTGTGTACAAATCTTCTCTCAAGGCCTCCTTTATCCAGTGTGAGGGGGTTAGCTCGGCAGCGGGTGTGTGTGACCCCCGAGATGGGCTCCCCACACAAAAACAGGCCCAGCAAACGGAGGTTGTGGTTTTCAAAATCAAAAAGGTGCGGTTTATTTTCTATTTACAGTGACAAAACACAGCAAAGCAAAAGAAACATAAACAAAATAAATCCTGGTCAACTTGACCTCTGACTAAACATACAGGTTTCCTAACTAACAACTGGGATCAGCCTAGTGCTGTCCTAGTCCCTAAGTCCCTGGTTTTAAATGTCCAAGCAAATAGCCACACAGGCTTTGTCTCACCGCACAGGGGTTCACTCTCCCTAGACAGTCCACACAGGTCTGGTTCCAGGCATGAGCAAACACCTAATGAATCTGGGAGTTTTTATAGAGGCCTAAATGAGCTGACAAGCTTCAGCTGGCCTCATCAACTCCCTGTCTGTACGACGCCCCACACTCTCCCTAGAGGTATGAGTCATCCATGAGCCCACTAGCCTTATACAACTCTCCACCTAGTTGTATAAGTCGGCGTAAAGCCTGAATCTGGGCGAAATATATCTACCCCCCTGGATGCAACCAGGTGACTTTACCTTCCTGCTGTCACATACCCCCCCCTCTTGTTTTAACCTCGGGGTTGGAACACCAGCAATCAGGCATTCATGTACTCGAGACAAAGCATCCACATTCCCCATTTGAACGCCAGGGCGATGCTTTACTGTGAAGTTGAATTCCTGGAGGGCCAGGAACCACCTATTCACTCTTCTATTTGTTTCCTTGTTTTGAGCCATCCACTTTAACGGAGCGTGATCCGTAACCATGTCAAAGTGCCTACCTAGCAGGTAGTACCGAAGGGAATCTAGAGCCCACTTCACCGCTAAACACTCCTTTTCAACGGTGGCGTAATTTACCTCATGGGACTTCAACTTCCTGCTGAGGTAAATGACTGGGTGCTCTTCCCCGTTCCAGACCTGGGACAATACTGCTCCTAACCCCACATCTGACGCATCACTTTGTACGACAAAGTCTTTAGAGAAGTCGGGTGAGTACAACACTGGCTGGCTACATAAGGCTTGTTTCAAGAATTGGAATGCTGCCTCAGCCTCGGGGGTCCATTTAATCATGACCGACCCTTTCCCCTTCGTCAGGTTGGTTAGGGGCACAGCCTTAGAAGCAAAGTGGGGAATGAATCGCCGATAATACCCAGCGATTCCCAGAAAGGCTCGTACCTGCTTCTTGCTGTTGGGACGTGGCCAACTCTGGATGGCCTCGACTTTGTTGAGTTGGGGTTTTATTACTCCCCTCCCAATGGTGTACCCAAGATATTTGGCCTCCTCCTGCCCAATGGTACACTTCTTGGGGTTAGCCGTAAACCCCGCTTCCCGAACAGAGTCCAGGACTGCTTGCACTTTTGGCAGATGTGAGGCCCAATCTGTGCTATGGACAATTATGTCATCCAGGTAAGCCGCAGCATACTTCCGATGGGGCCTCAGCATCTGGTCCATTTTCCGCTGGAATGTGGCCGGCGCATTCTGTAACCCGAACGGCATTCTTTTATATTGGAACGCCCCATCTGGGGTTACAAATGCGGTTTTCTCTTTGGCCGACTTGGCCAGGGGGATTTGCCAATACCCTTTTGTGAGGTCAAGAGTCGTCATGTATCGGGCTGTTCCCAGCCGGTCGATCAACTCATCTATACGTGGCATGGGGTAGGTGTCAAATTTTGTAACTTTGTTCAACTGACGAAAATCGTTACAAAATCGCCAGCTCCCATCCGGTTTAGGCACCAACACAATGGGACTAGACCAATCACTTTGGGACTCCTCTATCACCCCTAAGTTCAGCATTTTCTGTACTTCCTCCCGTATTGCCTCCCGTCGGGCCTCTGGGATCCGATAGGGTTTTAACTTCACCCTTTCACCGGGCGGGGTAATGATGTCATGCTCTACCCCAGATGTTTGTCCCGGCAGCTCAGAGAATACCTCCTTGTTGCGAAGCACAAACTCCTTAACCTCCTGTTGTTGGGGTTGTGACAAGGTGGCTGCTATTCCAACCTCAGGAATCACGCAACCAGTTTGAGCTGGTGACCAAGTGTCTGCGACTAGGGACTCTCTATCCCTCCAGGCTTTCAACAGATTAACGTGATAGATCTGTTCGGGCTTTCGCCTTCCTGGTTGTCTGACCTTGTAATTCACTTCGCTCACTTTTTCCATTATCTCGTAGGGGCCTTGCCATTTGGCAAGGAATTTACTTTCAACCGTAGGGACAAGTACCAGTATCCTATCCCCCGGGGAAAAGGTACGGGTCTTGGCTCCACGGTTGTACACTCTCTGCTGTGCTAACTGCGCTTGGGCCAAATGTTCCTTCACGATGGGCATTACCTGTGCAATTCGGTCTTGCATCAGGGCGACATGCTCAATCACACTCCTGTGGGGAGAACTCTCACTTTCCCAAGTTTCCTTGGCAATATCCAACAGCCCTCTTGGGTGTCTCCCATACAGTAACTCAAAGGGGGAGAATCCCGTAGAGGATTGGGGCACCTCCCTAATAGCAAACATCAGATAAGGAAGTAGACAGTCCCAATCCTTTCCATCTCTATCCACCACTTTCTTCAACATTTGTTTTAGGGTTTTGTTGAACCTTTCAACCAGCCCATCGGTTTGGGGGTGATACACATATGTACGTAATTGCGTCACTTTGAACAATTTACACAGCTCCTTCATAACCCGGGACATAAAGGGTGTACCTTGGTCCGTAAGCAGTTCTTTACAAATACCCACTCGGCTAAACACAAGAGATAGCTCTTTGGCTATGGTTTTGGCCGAGGTATTTCGGAGAGGGATCGCTTCTGGATAACGGGTGGCATAGTCCATTATAACTAATATGTACTGGTGCCCCCTAGCGGACTTGATTATAGGACCTACCAAATCCATGGCGATCCTCTCAAACGGGACCTCAATGATGGGTAGAGGGACCAGCGGGCTACGGAAATGTGGCATCGGGGCCGACCTCTGACACACAGGGCAGGAGGAACAATAATTTTCTATGTCCTTCATCACCCCCGGCCAATAGAATCTCTGTAATACCCTCTCTTGGGTTTTCTCTGTCCCCAGATGACCTCCAAGAATGTGCCCATGGGCCAACTCCAACACCAACTTCCTGTAAGGTTTGGGCACCACAAGCTGCTCAACGGTTTCTTCTGCCCTTTTTGCCACCCGATACAGTAGGTCCTTCTCTACGCTGAAGTATGGGTAAGTGCAGGTATTATCTGGGTTCACTAACTCGCCATCTATTTTCACTACGTTTTCCCGTGCCTTTATTAGGGCGGGGTCTTTCAACTGTTCTGTGGCAAAGTTTTCCCTGTGAACCTCAAGATCAGAAAACTCCACAGACGGTAGGTTTTCGTCTGAGGAGGTGGGCTCCTCTCCAGTTTCTTGAGTCTCCCCTGCCAATACTGATAAGGGAAATTCCGGAGAGTCCTCACCACTCTCAGGGGAGTTCTGGCTATCACATTCCTGGTACATAGGGGCACCAGTGGGGGGCTCAGGATCATCCCACAGTTCCCAGAACTTCGGAAAATCCCTTCCCACAATGGCGTCATGCGGTAACTGAGATACTAAGCCCACTGGATGAGAGAGGGTACCTTTGGGGGTCTCGAAACACACTGTAGTCACTGGATACTCTCGGGTGTCCCCATGCACACAAATAACAGCTACTTTGCTATTCCCAGAGACCTCTGTTTTAACTAACTCAGCCTTTATCAGGGTCACAAGGCTACCTGAATCCAACAATACCACAACATTTCTACCATTAACACACATTTTGCATAAATGTTTCTCAGTTCCTCGAATGGCAGTGCATGCGACTGTCGCACACAGCGACTGACGTCTGCCCGTCAGAAAGTCACACTGCATGGGTTCCTCCACAACCGGGCAATTGGCTGCAATATGTCCCGCTTGCCGGCAGCGGTAGCAAACGATCCTTCTTGCGGCCTCTTGAGCCGCTGATTTCCCAGGCTGTTCTCGCCAAACTTGGGGTAGAGCTCCCACCCTCTCACTCTCTCCACCCTCACCCCTTGGAATCCTCTTATCCGCCCCTGGGGATGGTCTGGTCTTAGGGTGGAAAGTCCGAGTGTCTCTGGAAGAGGCCGTCAGGTTCTCTGTAGCCAAGTATTTCTCCACACGATCCACAAGACCATCGGCCGTCTCTGGGTCTCCATGGCTTACCCACTTTTGGATGGCAGTAGGAAGAGCTCTCAAAAACCGATCCATTACAACACGTTCCACAATCTTTGGTGCGGACAAAGTCTCTGGCTGTAGCCACTTTCTGCTCAGGTGAATGAGATCATACATTTGAGACCTGGGGGGTTTTCCAAGCTGGAAAGTCCAGTTATGCACACGCTGAGCCCGGACAGCCTGGGTGACACCCAGCCTTGCCAATATTTCAGCTTTTAGCATCACATAGTCTTTTGCTTGGTTAGGCTCTAGGTCATAGTAAGCTTTCTGCGATTCACCAGTTAACAGAGGAGCCACCAGTCCAGCCCACTGCTCCTCAGGCCACTTTTCTCTTTCAGCGGTCCTTTCAAATGTGGTCAAAAATACCTCTGGATCATCCTCTCCAGTCATTTTTGTCAATAAACGACTCACCCCAAAGGACGCGGTATTAGTGGGACGGCTTTCCTCACTGGTCTGCGGACGTTGCTGCATTACTGCTTCCATCTGTTGTTGTAGTCTCTGCTCTTGCTTCTGCAACAGGTCTATGAAGCGGGCCTCAGATTGCTGCTGGGCTTGTTGCTGAGCCTCCAGACTCTGTTGCAAAGTTGCGTTTGTCTGCTGCTGGGCTGCAAGGCTCTGTTGATGAGCTTGCTGCTGGGCTGCGAAGTTCTTTTGCAAACCTGCATTTGTCTGCTGTTGATTGGCATTTGCTAGAGCCAGCTGCTTCAGTATCTCCTCCATGCTGGCTTAAAAAAAAACTGCCACTGGTTCTCCACCAACTGTGAGGGGGTTAGCTCGGCAGCGGGTGTGTGTGACCCCCGAGATGGGCTCCCCACACAAAAACAGGCCCAGCAAACGGAGGTTGTGGTTTTCAAAATCAAAAAGGTGCGGTTTATTTTCTATTTACAGTGACAAAACACAGCAAAGCAAAGGAAACATAAACAAAATAAATCCTGGTCAACTTGACCTCTGACTAAACATACAGGTTTCCTAACTAACAACTGGGATCAGCCTAGTGCTGTCCTAGTCCCTAAGTCCCTGGTTTTAAATGTCCAAGCAAATAGCCACACAGGCTTTGTCTCACCGCACAGGGGTTCACTCTCCCTAGACAGTCCACACAGGTCTGGTTCCAGGCATGAGCAAACACCTAATGAATCTGGGAGTTTTTATAGAGGCCTAAATGAGCTGACAAGCTTCAGCTGGCCTCATCAACTCCCTGTCTGTACGACGCCCCACACTCTCCCTAGAGGTATGAGTCATCCATGAGCCCACTAGCCTTATACAACTCTCCACCTAGTTGTATAAGTCGGCGTAAAGCCTGAATCTGGGCGAAATATATCTACCCCCCTGGATGCAACCAGGTGACTTTACCTTCCTGCTGTCACACCAGGCAGTGTTCCTGCTGGCCCGGCTATTACACCGGAAGAAGACGAGGAGGAAGAGGAAGAGGGGGAGGAGGAGGATTATTGTGTCAGCATGGAGGTGGAGCCTAGAACTCGGCATCAGCAGCAGTCTTCAAGGAATCAATTACAGTCCCAAGACACCCATGGACTTGTACATGGCTGGGAGGAGGTGGCTGCGGATCATGTCGTTCCTCAGTGACGCAGAGGACTCTGCACCAAATGCCTCAGCAAACCTACGCTGCATGGCCTCCCTGATCCTGCAAAACCTGCGCAAATATCCTCGTATTCGTGCGATCAAGGAGAGGGATCATTACTGGCTGGCAACCCTCCTTGATCCACGTTACAAGGGTAAGGTTGTGGACCTTATCTTGCCATCGCAGAGGGAGCAGAGGATGAAGCATCTTCAGGAGGCCTTGCAGAAAGGTCTGTGCAACGCGTTCCCAGAGACTGGGAGGTTACAAATTCCTGGTCCTGGACAACGTGTTGCTGAGGCTCCGGTCAGTCAAAGAAGGAGCGGTGGAGAAGGTGGCCGTCTGACTGATGCGTTCAATTTTTTAGTATGCAGCCCCAAGGTATGATCGCTTCCAGCAACCATCGCCAGCGTCTGGTTTACATGGTGCAGGAATACCTAGGGGCAAGATCAGACTTGGACACCTTTCCCCCACCGAAAATCCTCTGGGTTACTGGGTCCTGAGGATGGATCACTGGCCTAAGCTTGCACAGTATGCAATTGAGGTACTGGCCTGTCCTGCATCCAGCGTTCTTTCGGAACGCACATTCAGTGCTGCTGGAGGCATTGTAACCAATCACAGGGTGCGCCTGTCCACCGACTCGGTCGATCAACTGACCTTCAAAAAAATGAATCAGTCTTGGATCACCACCAGCTACCAAGCACCTGATGCTGATGTAACTGAATATTTTTTTTAGAAATGTCAGATCCCTTCAAGACTGCCTATGCTGATGCTGAGTGACTATCCTGTTATGCTGAGTGACTATCCCCTTCCTCCTCAATAATCATGCTGATAGCTTGAAAGAACATTTTTGGTTCTGGGCACCGCCACCAGTGGCTAAGGCCCAATTTTTCAGCCCCTGTTTAACAGGGGCGTGTATTTACAATTTTTGATGCAATGCTTTGCAGCAGGGCTCATTGCTGTGCTCCAACTACAGTATATGTGAGGGGTTGCAGTGTTGTGGCACCAGCACCAGTGCCTAAGGCACAATTTTTCAGCCACTGTTTAACAGGGGCGTGTAATTACAATATTTGATGCAATACTTTGCAACAGGGCTCATTGCTGCGCTCCAAGTACAGTATCTGTGAGGGGTTGCAGTGTTGTGGCACCAGTGCCTAAAGCACAATTTTTATGCCCCTTTTTAACAGGGGCATGTAATTACAATTCTTGATCTAATAATTCACAGCAGGGCCCATTCCTGCGGCCACCAAGAGTAACTGTGAGGGCTTACAGTGTTGTGGCACCAGCACCACCACCACCACCACCACCAAAGGCCCAATTTTTCCTACCACTGTTCAACAATGTCATGTAATTACAATTCTTGATCTAATATTTAACAACTGGGTCCATTCCTGCGCCCACCAAGAGTAACTGTGAGGGCTTACAGTGTTGTGTCAACACCACCACCACCACCACCAAAAGCCCAATTTTTCTGCCCCTGTTCAACAGGGGCATTTAATTACAATTCTTGATCTAATGATTCACAGCAGGGCCCATTCCTGCGCCCACCAAGAGTAACTGTGAGGGCTTACAGTGTTGTGGCAACACCACCACCACCACCAAAAGCCCAATTTTTCTGCCCCTGTTTAACAGGGACATTTATATACAATTCTTGATCTAATGATTCACAGCAGGGCCCATTCCTGCGCCCACCAAGAGTAACTGAGAGGGCTTACAGTGTTGTGGCAACACCAACACCTAAGGGCCAAATTTCTGCAGAGTAAATATGGCAGGCTTCTACTTTCAAACATCCAACTTACAAACGACAACAGGAAGTGAGAGGAAATCTACCCCAGGAAGGGAAATTCTCTCTTGTAAGAGTTAATATGGGAAAAATGTGTCTCCTCTCCACTGATGCTTTATCACCAATACTTGTTTCAATAAAAACCCTAAATTTTCAAAAAAACATCTGTCATTGGGACGGAAAGTGAGGTGAAATGTTCTGAACAGGTGCACAGACAGCAAAACAAATGTTACAGGGGTGATAACCCTTCCCTATGTTTTCCAAAAAGCTTAAAAATAGATTTTTTTGTCTGGAGCTACATTTAAAAAATTTGCCTGTTCCAAATTATAAACAGATTCTACTTAAGAACAAACCTACAGTCCCTGTCTTGTTTTTGCACCGCCTGTATACTGCTGTTCAGAGTATATAGGGCCTTTTTTAAATTTGGGTGCGGGGTTCCCCTTAATATCCATACAAGACCCAAAGGGTCTGGTAGTGGGCTGGGGTTGGGGGGGTACGCATGCCATTTTTCTCAATGATTTTCATCCATATTGCCGGGACCAGACATTACATTAAAGCCGCAAGCAGTTTTAACTGACTTTTTTTCCTTTAGAAATGTCATTTTGTGCAGGGACAGTTCTAAACACGGGAAACACGTGCCACTTCACAGGCATACTTTAGACACCCCCCAGGTACAATATTTAACGGAATATTTCACTTTTTTTTTACTTTATGCATCATTAAAATCACTGCTACCGACAAAACGGACGTTTTTAAAACGTATTTTTGCATTGATACATGTCCCCTGGGGCGGGACCCTTTTTAGGACAATAACTTGCATATTAGCCGTTATATTTAGCACTTTTGATTTAGAACGTTTGCGTCCATTATATTTAATAGCGTTCTAAAGTTTGCGCAAACTTTCGGTCCGTTCGCAGGTTCTGGTGCGAACCGAACCGGGGGGTGTTCGGCTCATCCCTACTCAGCCCTTCACAAAACTAAATTTACAAAGCCAATTTGCATTTAAATGGCCTGATGAAGGAATACCATACCTTGTCATCACTTTAACTGCCACCACTACCTCCTTGGCAGCTGTCAACTACATACCCCTACTCTCCAAAATTTACAAAGAACTTAGCCAAATAGCACAACCTGATGCACAACTTCTGGGCTGCACAACTAGACCAACTTAAGAACTGGTTTTCTTCCACAAAAACCCCAATATGGGTGGACATAGAATATAACCTTTCTTCCACCTCAAATTTGAACCTATTCCTTCTACGAGACACCTGGGAACCATGGGACCTCAAACCCCTCTCTGACCCCATGCAGGCATCGCTGATGGCCTGGAGACACCTGATCCATGCTCCATCAAGTTCTAAATCCCCGGTCCATATTACCTATCCCATTCAGATTCTTGAAACCCTGATTCAATCCATTACCGTCAAATCACTTCTGAAGCTTGGCATCCCAAAATTAATACTCTCTTCAAGGACAACGTCCCTCTCTCTTTAGAGGCATTAATCCAAAAATACTATATCCCTAAATTACTCCACTACACATGTGTGTGACTCTTAACCCTGTACACACGATCAGATTTCCTATGGTTTTTAAACCAATGGATTTTTCCATCGGAAAACCGATGAAGTCTAGCCTACACACCATCAGTCAAAAAATCGACCGTTCCAAACGCGGTGACGTAAAACACTCAGACGAGCCGAGAAAAATGAAGTTCAATGCTTCTGAGCATGCGTCAACTTGATTCTGAGCATGCGTGGGTTTTTTAACCATCGGAAAAATGGACTTGCCCATAGACGATCGGAATTTGCTATCGGTTTTTTATCCATTGGAAAAATTTAAAACATGTTCTATTTTTTGACACCGATGGAAAAAAGACCGATGGGGCCCATACACGATCGGTTTGTCCGATGAAAAAATCCATCGGACTGTTTTCATCGGTAAAACCAATCGTGTGTACGCGGCTTTACACTACTTGACTAAGCATCAGATTCCCTCATTGTCCCTACCATATGCCAGCTGGGATTTCCTTAACCAACTTGCACAAAAAAAGAAAGGAAATTCCCTTTTCTACAATATTTTACAAGACAAATGCACCCTATCTAAGTCTATTCCAATGTTAAAATGGGAAAAAGACCTTGGCAATACTTTCACCCTCAAACAATGTCAAGCCGCACTCAGCTCAATATCTAAAGCCTCCCACTGCCAATAGGCGGTACTATAAACCCTACCGGTTAGCCAAATTTTCTCCCAATACCTCTCCCTTGTGGTGGCGTGAATGCGGCAGTGTAGGCAACCTCTTGCATATTTTATGGCTCTGTCCCAGCCTCACCAGCTTATTGCCTCTAGCCATACTCAACATTGGTATTGACCAGTACCCGTTTATACACAGACAAGTAGTAACCCACATCTTAGAGGAAATAGAAAACAAACCTTTCTCGAACATATGAGATGTCAGATGTATTGATAATGGTTCATTCTAATCATACCTTTGAATGATTACTAGCGATTAACTTTGTAAATCTCACCAAATGTTCCCAGAAATGGAACATATGGACCAACAGATAACTTCCCCTTGCTGACAATCCACTTCAGCCCCGGAAGATTTGGCTGCTCAATGACCAAGCCATTTTTTGCTATACGGCACTGCGTTGCTTTAACTGACAATTGCGCGGTCGTGCAACATTGTACCCAAAAAAATTGATGTCCTTTTTTTCCCCACAAATAGAGCTTTCTTTTGGTGGTATGAAATCATCTCTGCGGTTTTTATTTTGTGTGCTATAAACAAAAAAAGAGCGACAATTTTGAAAATATTTTTTTTAAAAAGCAAATTTTATTCCTCAGTTTAGGCCGATATGTATTCTTTTACATATTTTTGGTAATAAAAAAAGTTATAGCGTCTACAAAATAGGGGAAATATTTGTGGCATTTTTACTGTTTTATTTTTTACTAGAAATGTCGGTGATCAGTGATTTTTATCGGGACTGAAACATTATGGCAGACAGATGGGACACTTTTTGGGACCATTGGCATTTATACAGCGATCAGTGCTATAAAAATGCACTGATTACTATGTAAATGTCACTGGCAGGGAAGGGGTTAACAGTAGGGGGTGATCAAGGGGCTAACTGTGTTACCTAGGTAGTGATTCTAACTGTGGAGGGATGGGACTGCCTGGGTTGTATGTTACTTAGTATGAACAGCAGATCGCTCTACTCACCCCTGACAGCAGGGTGCACGCGCATCGGCTCCGGCGGCAGCGCGCACACCCCCTAGTGGTCAAAAGGCGAGCCAAAGTATAGCTACGACGGTTTGCCCAGGGGAGCCAACCTGCCAAAGTATAACTATGGTGGCTGGTTGGGAAGGGTTTAAACATATGGTAAGGTCGAACAAATGCTTGCATTACTGAACATTATTACCGTTCTTATTCCATTACTAAACATTATTGCTGTTGTTACTCTATATATGTTATACTTCTCGGGCTGCAATACCCGTTGTTTGTTTGTATTGAACGAAACTGCCAGTAAAACACTGAGCACTTTTTGGGCGCATTTCAGGTGCGTTTAAAGAGCTTTTCAGGGCCTTTCAGGCGCTTTTAAAGAGCTTTTCAGGTGCTTTTCAGGCACTTTCCATTAATTTCAATAAAGAGGGGCATTTTTGAGGTGCTTTTATTTGCTCTCCAAATATGCTCAAAAGATGCTGCTTGTAGGGGTTTTTTCACCGCCCCACTGTGAAAGCATTCATTGATTTTATTGGAAATAGGTTTTTCGGGAGCCTTTCAGGCCTAGAAAAATACCATTGCTGTTTTTTAACATTCTTGACTTCAATGGGGTTTGGATTAAACACCTGAGGTTTAGTCTGTGAACCTGTCTCCAACCCAACTTGGGTATGTTTGGCTCATTCCTGGTCTAAAGGATAAGGGCCTCCCCCCATGATTCAATAGATATTTATAAAAAAAAAATTAATTTCCATTTCCATTTCCATTTATAATTTTTTAATAAATTTCCATCAATGTAAAGCCTTTTCACCACCATGTACTGGAAAAAGGGTATTTTCTTATTTTCTATGTATGTTCAAGCACAAACTCTGACCAGCTATAACTTTAGATTATGTGCCAATCTCACCCAGTTTTTACCAGGTTTCTTAAGACTTTTGAGTGATTCTAAATCCATCCATGATATAATCTCCTTTTTTCTATAAATGTGCTGCTTTTATATTCAGTCTTTCTCTCTGTTTCTCATTACAGACTCTGGAAATTGTCTGCTGTATGAAAATTCTAATAAACTAGGATAAGATGATACAATAGTATTGTCATTGTAACATTATTTCTAAACCTAAGGCTAAATGGGAACTAATTTACATAAATATAAAGTAGAAGACATGTTAGCAAACTAAAGAAACATATACAACAGTGTAGCAATTGAAGATCATGTGATTTACTGGTGAGCAATGCGCACAAACTGTACTCTAGAGTTCTGCTATCCATGGCTTGCCTTACAAAGTTCTTCACCATGAAACAGAGTAGCTACTACAGGTAGTGTTGGCACTAAAATACCAGAACTACATTTCTAAATCCTTTGAAAAATAATAAAATCATTTATTTTTTATTTTTATGATTTAAGTCAACTTTTTTCTATATAAAAACGTTTTACACCAACTGACTCTTGAAGAAAACGTATGGAGTGCTCATGTAACTAAACGCTTCACTTTATCTCCATCTGGACTTTTGTTAGTTCACAGAAGACCGATTTGGGTTTTTATGATTTTGCTGTAAAGTCCCTAAATAGGTTTAATTTCAAATATATGCTCATTAGCCCCATTGTTTGTTGACACTTATGTTAGCTTGTACGGATTTTCTGCATTAACATTTGAAATGAAGTAAAAGAAACAGCACATTAAAAATACATCACAATGCCAATAAATTACATGCTGCTTGATCAATTTAGCTCTACTCAGTTTATCTAGACAACAGCCTTATATAAATGTGCTTGTGTTTTGATTAGTGGTCTCATATTCTAATTGGAATTATTTATATATATATATATATATATATATATATACAACAATATTAATTTTGCTGAAAATATTTAGAAAATTTCTTAAACCACTATGCTTTAACAAATACATGGGTAATTTGCCATTATATAATTTTCTTATAAAGATAAACTGCAGGAACAAAGCAGAGATACTAATTAAAAAGCTATGAATTCATGAGTACATCATATTTGTTTTAAGATGGTGTAAGTTCCTACATTTGACTTGGTATCAACCTCTTGCAAGCTCAGACTGGGAGAGGGAGGAACAACATAAAGACTGATAAGAGAAGCTAGCAGCATGACATACAGATGAGCTATTCACCTTGCTGCTCTTCCTTGTTCACAGCCGGGGGTGTGTGGGAGGTACACACTAGTTATTTTTTTCATTCATTCCAGAGGGCTGGATGAAAAAAACTGAAAGCTCAGGTCAGAGCCACTTTACTAACAATCCAATGCTAGTACAGTGATCTCCCCTGTTGTTCTATTGTGTTCTGACAGCGGGACGACTCCCCCTGCCAGAATACTCTGGTCAGGGCTCTCAGCCATTGGCCGTTGTGTGTGTTTGCTCTTCCACCCCCTCTCCTGGCCTGCAGGACTGTATGCTCAGATAAGGGTGTGTTAGTGATTTTGGGGGGAAGCCACAATTTTTTTTTTGGGCATAGGGTTCCACTTGAAATCAATGACAGGCTGAAGGGTCCATGCTCTTTTGTGACATATTGGCTATGTTGTTTCCATTCTGCTATCATTAGGGAATCAATGCTGACAGCAGGGATAAGTCACTGGTTGGTATGATGCCAGCAGGTGCTGTCTCCTAACAACCCACAGAATTTGCAGGCAACAATGCATTTTAGGGCTTTTAGGAGGTGTCTAGCCATGTTCCAGTGTAGTTCTATGCAGAATACATTCATCATGTTCTAATTTGGTGGGCTGCACAAGAACATGCTGCACTGGGATGAACTAGAGCCATTGGAATAGATGGGAAACACTGGACATACAACTTGTAATTTTTTTAGCACTGAGCATGCCCAGAAACTTTAACATTTTGTGTTGCACACTGCATAGGTACAGGGCTGTCTTTAACCACTTGCTTACTGGGCACATATACCCCCTTCCTGCTCAGGCGAAATTATAGCTTTCGGCACTGTCACGCTTTGAATGAAAATTGCGCGGTCGTGCGACGTGGCTCCCAAACAAAATTAACGTCCTTTTTTTCCCACAAATAGAGCTTTCTTTTGGTGGTATTTGATCATCTCTGCGGTTTTTATCTTTTGCGCTATAAACAAATAAGGGCGACAATTTTGAAAAAAAAACACAATATTTTTTGATTTTTGCTATAATAAATATCCCAATTTTTTTAAAAAAAAAAATTTTTTTCCACAGTTTAGTCCGATACGTATTCTTCTACACATTTTTAGTAAAAAAAAATCGCAATCGGCGTTTATTGATTGGTTTTCGCAAAAGTTATAGCGTTTACAAAATAGGGGGTAGTTTTATGGCATTTTTATAATTTTTTTTTTTTTTTTACTAGTAATGGCGGCGATCTGTGATTTTTTTCATTACTGCGACATTATGGCGGACACATCGGACACTTTTGACACTATTTTGGGATCATTCACATTTATACAGCGAACAGTGCTATAAAAATGCACTGATTACTGTATAAATGTGACTGGCAGGGAAGGGGTTAACACTAGGGGGCGAGGAAGGGGTTAATGTGTGCCCTATTAGTGATTACTACTGTGGGGGGAGGGGACTGACTGGGGGAGGTGACCGATCTGTGTCCCTATGTACAAGGGACACAGCATCGGTCTCCTCTCCCTGACAGGACATGGATCTCTGCCAGGCACGCGCATCGGCTTGTCAGTAACACGCTGGACACGCGCATGCGCCGCCGGCAGTGCTCGCGCTCCCCCCAGTGGCCGGAGGAGCGGAGGCCGTAAAAAGACGGTCTCCCGGATTTCTAGAGCCACCTTGTGGCCGTATTTTGTACATGGCCTGGGTCAGAAGAAGTTAATATTGATTGTACCATGGGCAAACATTTTCTTGGGCCCCTCCCTCCATGCAATTTCACTCTCCACCTGCCTGCTCACCATGGACTGGGGTGATGAGGGGACCCATCAATAGACGTAAAACTCCTAGGGATCCTAGAACTCCTGGGATCAGTGGCAATGCTGGGGGAGGGGGGTGTGATCAATGGCAATGCTGATTTTTTTTTACCAATATAAAGAGGATTTTTAACACTGGCCACTGATGTAATAGGGGGTTTACACTGACCACTAATGTAAAAGAAGCATTCACAGTAACCACCAATGTAAGGAAGGATTTACACTGACCACAAATGTAAGGGGAACATTCACACTGGCCACTAGTGTGAATGAAAGGATTGTACACCAAGCCCCAATGTAATGAGAAGATTTACACTGACCACCAATGTAACTGAGACATTAGGCCTGCATTCACATTTGTGTGCGTCCGAAACGCAAGCAAAATCACTTTCCTGACACCACAGAAACATGCTGCCCTTTAGCAGGTACACAGCAGTACCATTAATTGTTAATGACAGCCTCATGCATCTGCTGACATGTGCTGTGCAACTGTGTGATTATGAAAAAGCGTTAGGGACTTTCTTCTGCATTTGTAGCGCATAGAGCATCCCATTGAAATAATTGTGCTGCCCTTCATGCGACCTACATCTTTATCCCCCATGTCAGTACACCTTTGCATCCTAAAACCCCTGCTAACCTCTGCACCCCAAACCTCCCCCATCCTCTCCCCCATGAGAAGATGCCAGTTTATTTGCTGTCAGTCCTTGAATATTTTTTATTTTTTGAGGGGGAGGTGATATTGTGCATAATGACCAACACCCCACTTAAGTCTAGTATACACTAGTAGTTTATTTTCGTTCTAACCCAGCAGGACTGAACAAACAAAAAAACTGACAGCTCCGATCGGAGTCAGTGTACTAACAATATAATTTTTGTACAGCAATCTCCCCTGCTGAGCTGTTGTCTTCTGACAGGGGGATGCCCCACCCCTGCCAGAGCACTCTACTCAGCACTCTCAGCCATTGGCTGAGAGCGTTGATCGGGAGTCGATCGGCAGAGCTTTTTCAGCCATGCCCATTTAACAGAAGTTGGACAGACTGCAGTACACATGGGACAAATGTCGGCTGGTTTCTTTTGAACCGGGCAGTGCCACCCGACATTCAGCCCATGTGTACTAGGCTTAAGGCTGGTTTGATGTTTGTTTTGTGTGTTTGCTGTAGCTGTTGTGCATTTGTCCCTCAGAAGTGGGTTTTTGTGGGCATGGCTTAAATGTTGTGTGCATTTTTCTTGTCTGACCATGGGTTTGTGGTTTATGATCCTTGTCTTGTTGTTGTTACTAAGAAATGTCAATTGTTCTACTCTTACGGCTCTGAACATTGATATAGTTTGCTTAATCATGTAGACAGAAATGCAGCTTCCTGCTTACTGTGATCAGAAATGTATGTGTGTGTGGGAACTGGGGGGTGTTTGTTAGCGCTATGTTGTAGTTTGTTGGTATGCTGCATTTTTTTGATACTCTGTTTTGTTTTCAAGAATCTTACATCTAACAAATTGAATTGGTATTTAGAACGCTCGCTTTTTTTAAATGACTTCCATAGTGTGGTATGCCAGGCTCTAATAGAGGGTCTGGCAGTGACAATTTTAGGTTTTTAATTTTTAATAATAGCTGCGGGGGGCGGAGACGGAAACAGAGAGAGGGAACTGACAGGCAGGAAGGAGGGGGAGAGAGGAGAGCAAAGGGGACAGCGTATGATGGAGGGATGCAGCCTGACCACGGTGATCAGGGCTCTGTAGCCCTGGTTATGGTGGTCAGTATAGAGAGGGCATACAGGAAGTGGCAGGTTCAGGGAGGTTTTTTTTTACAGTTTAGAGGGGGGCAGATTACACAGCACAAGCACTGTGCTGTTTAATCTGATTTAGGGACCAGGATGTGTATTGTTTTTTTTTGGGGGGGGGTTAACAAACCCTTTAATATTAGACTTATTTTGTTCCCTGCTGTACACTGTGAAAGTTAAGTTATCCCTTTTAAATTGTAAGCTCTTATGAGCAGTGCCCTTATTGTAAAGTGCTGTGCAAAATGTAGCACCATAAATACAGTCAATTATTTTTTACACAAGTAAATTAATGTACCTGATTGTGTTGCTGTTGTTAAAATAAATGTAAAATATTGAACTATTTATGCAATTTCAGCAACTTCTGTGGGGGTAGTGCCACATATGTATTTGTTAGATCAATAAACCCATACAAATAGATATAGATAAAATAAAAATGTTATTCTGCATACATACAAGGTGTTAAATTAAAAAAATAAAAAATAAACTTTTAGACCCCTTTCACATTGACAGAGCCCGCCACTAGCACTACAATTCTGATTATTTTAGCTGCGCTTTAGCGCTGTTTTAGCAGTGTATTTGCAATGCTTTTCGGCCGCTGGTGGGGCAGTTTTAACCCCAAAATAAGGGTTAAAAACTCCCATCATGCAGCGCTTTCAAAACGCTTTTAAGACGCTTTTGAAGCGCTGCCCATTCATTGCAATGGGCAGGGTGTTTTGGGAGCACTAAATACAGCGCTCCCAACCTGCCCCAAAGACTTTTGGTAAAGTCCTGCAAGCGCACTGCCTGAGTGTGAAAAGTCACACTGCGAGATAGACATGTCTGCCTGAGCGCTCCGCTCCGACTGGGACACAAACGGATGATAATACGGGTCTAGGCGGAACCCTGCCTACGTCATTGGCTATTCCCCAGCAAGCGGGGAAAGTCGGGGCTTACCCTATGATGTGATGGGTGACCCCGCCCCCTCATACGTCATGGGGGTTTCGTGTGGAGTGGAGACTGCTGCAGGGGTCCCGCCTACGTCATTGGCTGTTCCCCGGCAAGTGGGGAAAGTCGGGGGTTACCCTATAATGTGACGGGTGACCCCGCTCCCTCGTACGTCATGGGGGTTTTGTGTGGAGTGGAGACTGGAGGTGGAGGAGACTGCAGCATCGCTGGACATCGGATCACCGCGGCACATAGAGAACAATGCTGGACAGACTGGATTACATCGCTGGAATGTTTTTTGTTTTTTTTTTCATTTTTAATAAAGGACTTTCCCAACTGTGTCTGTGTGTTTTTTTATTTATTTTTTACACTTTCTTTGGGAAATGGTAGGGGTACAATGTACCCATTACCAATTCACATGGGGGGCGGAATCTGGGGGTCCCCTTTGTTAAAAGGGGCTTCCAGATTCCGATAAGCCCCCCACCCACAGACCCCCACAACCATCGTGCAAGGGTTGTGGGGATGAGGCCCTTGTCCCCATCAACATAGGGACATCCTCCCCATGTTGAGGGCATGTGGCCTGGTACGGTTCAGGAGGGGTGGGCGCTCTCTCATCCCCCCTCTTTTTCTGCGGCCTGCCAGGTTGCATGCTCGGATAAGGGTCTGGTATGGATTTTTGGGGGGAAACCCACGCCATTTTTTTTATTTTGGTGCAGGGTTCCCCTAAAAATTCATACCAGACCTGAAGGGTCTGGTATGGATTTTTGGGGGGGGGACCCCACGTCATTTTTTTTATTGGTTCGGGGTTCCCCTTAATATCCATTCCAGACCTGAAGGGCCTGGTAATGGAATTTTGGGGGAACCCCCACGCATTTTTTTTTAACATTTTGGTTCCCTGCACAAAATGTAATTTTTGAAGGAAAAAAGTCATTTAAAACTACTCACATTTATTAATGAATTGTCAGGTCTGGCAATACAGATAAAAGTCATTGAAAAAAATGGCAGGGGTTCCCCTTAATATTCATACCAGACCCAAAGGGCCTGGTAATGTACTGGGGGGGACCACTGCCGTTTTTTTCTCTGTATTGCCGGGGACCCGGAGATTCATTATACTGTAGCCGGGAGTGGTTTTAACTACTCGCCGACCGCCTCCTGTAGATATACGTCGGCAGAATGGCACGTACAGGCACATCAACATACCTGTATGTCCCCTTTAACTGCCTGACGTGGGGGTCGCGCGCGCGGCACCGGCGGTGCACTCGAGACCCTGCTGCCTTCCCCATGAGTCAGACCATGGGTCCCGCGGACTCGATCGCTGCGGGTATCCCCACGATCGGCTCATGGCGGCAAGTGTGTAAACAAGCATCTCCCTGCTCTGCCTAGTGACAATGACACGGATCTCGGCTCTGTGTACTCGGAGCGGAGATCGGTGTCATGTGACACAGAGCCCAACCCCCCCCCCCTCAGTTAGAAACACAGTTCAGGGAACATTTAACCCTTACAGCGCCACCTAGTGGTTAACCCCTTCACTGCCAGTGTAATTTTCACAGTAACAAGTGCATTTTTCTTGTGGGACGTCTTTTCATATGGACGCGGCCATTTTGTTGGTTATCTAAAAACCACAACACCCGCCGCCATTTTCCCTATGCTAAATATGCGGAATCTGGCGGCCATGTTTTTGAAGTCTATGTGTGCAGACTCTATATAGATTAAGGGAATACCTTTATTGAAAACAATAATTAAAAAACATAGTTTAAATGTAACTGCGACTAATACTTGTATCCAATAGCTCAAGTTAAGGTGTTTATAAGTATGGATACAGTTTGTCGGTAAGGGAACATAAATAATTTAAATAATTTAAAAGATTTAAGAAACAACAGCCGAGATTCCAATATGTGGGTGGGGCTTATTATTGTCTCGGTATGTAGGTAGGTCTGGTGTGCATAAGATAGACGTAGGCTTATCCTGCAAACAAAGAATTTATAGGCACTATATGCCATGCATATTATATGCCATGCACTATATGCCGTGCATATTCCTAAAATATACATAGTGAAGCTAAAAAACTGAAGTTCATAAATATATAATGGCATAAAAGTTAAAAAATATATATATGAATTAAAATTGGAGGGAATGGAACTAGATAAAATAGAATCAGGGATGTAGTTTATAATAAATGCATGTAAATATGCAACATAATTATAAGTGCTTCAGAAATCGCTAAGAAAACAATTGAGGTCAAATTCCACGTTTAAGCCCCTCGGCACAAAAGTGTCGAGGGTGAAAATCCATTTGGACTCTAATTGACTTAGAGTCCTCACCTTATGGCCCCCCCGCCAGTGTTTGGTGTATGGTTCGATTCCCCAAAATTTTAATTCTGACGGGTCTTTATTGTGGTGTAATAGGAAGTGTTTAGATACGTTGTGCTTATCAAAGCCTTTTATTATGTTTTGTACGTGTTCCTTAATGCGTATCCTCAAGGGTCTTTTTGTGCGTCCTATGTACTGTAGGCCACAACTACATTCTAGGGCATATACAGCCCTTTCCGTGTTGCAGCAAATAAAATCTCTGACCTCATAGGTATTTCCTTTACTGTTGGATGTAAAATTCTGTTTCTTTTCATTTGGTTTCTTAGTTTTCCTACATGCAAAGCATCTTTTGCAGGGGTAGAAACCCTTTAGTGTGAAGAAGGAGGAAAACGAAAAAGGTTTACTTGGGGGATCTGGTACGTTCTTTACTATTTTGTCACGTAGTGTGGGAGCTCTCTTGTATATAAACTTAGGGTTTGTAGATAATGTCTCTTTTAGCTGCCTATCTGCCAGTAGTATGTGCCAATGTCGTCTAACGATTTTTTTCAATTGTTTTGTGTTGTACATTGAAGTCCAGGATAATGGGTACCAGTGCCTGTATTGATTTCTGTCTTATTTTGTCTTTGATTAACTCATCTCTATCCATTTGTACTACTTCGGTGATCTTCTCTTTGATGAATGTGTCTTTGTATCTTTTTTTAATGAATCTTTGTCCCATTTCTTCAGCTTGATTCATAAAAGTTTCCATACTACTACAGTTCCTTCTTAAACGCATAAGTTGACCTTTGGGGACGTTGAAGAGCCAGTTCTTGTGATGACAGCTTTCAATTGGCAGATAGCTATTTCTATCCACATTTTTAAAGTGAGTCTGGGACTTAAAACCAGAAATATCTTGTATGATTTCTAGGTCAAGGAATGTTACGTTTCTCTCACTCATGTCCCATGATAGTTTAATATTTCTATCGTTAATATTTAAATTATTTAAAACCGACTCTAATTGATTGGCTTCTCCTTTCCACAAAATAAAGATATCATCAATATACCTTTTGTATATTTCTAGTTCTTTAGGTCTGTTCTTGAAAACGTTTTCCTCTTCCATGGCCGAATGGGAAGAGGAAAACGTTTTCAAGAACAGACCTAAAGAACTAGAAATATACAAAAGGTATATTGATGATATCTTTATTTTGTGGAAAGGAGAAGCCAATCAATTAGAGTCGTTTTTAAATAATTTAAATATTAACGATAGAAATATTAAACTATCATGGGACATGAGTGAGAGAAACGTAACATTCCTCGACCTAGAAATCATACAAGATATTTCTGGTTTTAAGTCCCAGACTCACTTTAAAAATGTGGATAGAAATAGCTATCTGCCAATTGAAAGCTGTCATCACAAGAACTGGCTCTTCAACGTCCCCAAAGGTCAACTTATGCGTTTAAGAAGGAACTGTAGTAGTATGGAAACTTTTATGAATCAAGCTGAAGAAATGGGACAAAGATTCATTAAAAAAGGATACAAAGACACATTCATCAAAGAGAAGATCACGAAGTAGTACAAATGGATAGAGATGAGTTAATCAAAGACAAAATAAGACAGAAATCAATACAGGCACCGGTACCCATTATCCTGGACTTCAATGTACAACACAAAACAATTGAAAAAATCGTTAGACGACATTGGCACATACTACTGGCAGATAGGCAGCTACAAGAGACATTATCTACAAACCCGAGGTTTATATACAAGAGAGCTCCCACACTACGCGACAAAATAGTAAAGAACGTACCAGATCCCCCAAGTAAACCTTTTTCATTTTCCTCCTTCTTCACACTAAAGGGTTTCTACCCCTGCAAAAGATGCTTTGCATGTAGGAAAACTAAGAAACCAAATGAAAAGAAACAGAATTTTACATCCAACAGTACAGGAAATACCTATGAGGTCAGAGATTTTATTTGCTGCAACACGGAAGGGGCTGTATATGCCTTAGAATGTAGTTGTGGCCTACAGTACATAGGACGCACAAAAAGACCCTTGAGGATACGCATTAAGGAACACGTACAAAACATAATAAAAGGCTTTGATAAGCACAACGTATCTAAACACTTCCTATTACACCACAATAAAGACCCGTCAGAATTAAAATTTTGGGGAATCGAACCATACACCAAACACTGGCGGGGGGGCCATAAGGTGAGGACTCTAAGTCAATTAGAGTCCAAATGGATTTTCACCCTCGACACTTTTGTGCTTAAACGTGGAATTTGACCTCAATTGTTTTCTTAGCGATTTCTGAAGCACTTATAATTATGTTGCATATTTACATGCATTTATTATAAACTACATCCCTGATTCTATTTTATCTAGTTCCATTCCCTCCAATCTTAATTCATATATATATTTTTTAACTTTTATGCCATTATATATTTATGAACTTCAGTTTTTTAGCTTCACTATGTATATTTTAGGAATATGCACGGCATATAGTGCATGGCATATAATATGCATGGCATATAGTGCCTATAAATTCTTTGTTTGCAGGATAAGCCTACGTCTATCTTATGCACACCAGACCTACCTACATACCGAGACAATAATAAGCCCCACCCACATATTGGAATCTCGGCTGTTGTTTCTTAAATCTTTTAAATTATTTAAATTATTTATGTTCCCTTACCGACAAACTGTATCCATACTTATAAACACCTTAACTTGAGCTATTGGATACAAGTATTAGTCACAGTTACATTTAAACTATGTTTTTTAATTATTGTTTTCAATAAAGGTATTCCCTTAATCTATATAGAGTCTGCACACATAGACTTCAAAAACATGGCCGCCAGATTCCGCATATTTAGCATATTTAGCATAGGGAAAATGGCGGCGGGCGTTGTGGTTTTTAGATAACCAACAAAATGGCTGCGTCCATATGAAAAGACGTCCCACAAGAAAATGGCCACCAATGATAGTTTACATTGGACAACAAGAAAATGGCCGCCGCATTCATTAGTATAGTATCTCTATTTAAAGACAACAATCATGCCTTCCCATCATCCCCTGATGAAGTCACGTGACCGTGACGCCACGTGTAGGGACGGAAAAGGCATAGAGACAGACGGAGGCTAACGAGCTCGCCGCTCGTATGAGATAAGTTTTTGCACTTAATGTTAATGTGAGTACCTAGTATCTGCGCCGAATAAACGTACCCTGCTGGTTTTTACATACTTCACTATCGAGATATCCCTTGTTTCCTTTTGCTTCTTGCAAACCCTGGTGCCATTTGAGAGATAACCCAGCACTTAGGATCCAGTGACTGACCCAGGACCCCATGTGAGGAACCAACATTCCCATTGCTTTCATATGCGGTTACCTTGCTACCGCAAGGTAAGAGGCCACCCTCACTTCATAGTGTGTGCTGCACAGAACAAGAGATAATTTTATCTCTATACCACCCTGCATGAAAAACGGGACACTCATTTTTGAATAGAGCACTTCTGTTGCTACTAGCACCACCAGCGGATGCATTTTTGAATTCATTGAACTGTTGCTGCTTTAGTTCACATTGGACACTTATGTTTTTTAGCACATTGTGCACATTGTTTCAGACACTTGCACAGGAACTGTGTGATTAACGGCTGTTGCACATGGCAACCGTTCATGTATTTAATTTCTATTTTGCACTTTATTGTCACTTTATTGATATATTGACAGTCTGCGCATTGCACTTTGGCAGTTCACATTGCGACTTGGTCTTATGTTTTAAGCTTATGTGTATACCCTAAGTTGCATCACTATTTTAAGCTTCATTTTATTCACATATTATTATTTTATTCCCAATTGGATTTATTTTCTACCAGTATTTTAATCTGTATTTTATTCATATTAGCATTTATGCACTTTTGGATTTAATATTATATTATATTTTTTTACCGAGCATAGAGGTTACCCCTCACGCAGTATATATTTTGAACAGCGCAACACCACATTTTTACCTCTATTTATTACCTATGGGTTTGGCTTGACCCTTTCGGTGACTGCAGCAGTTCATTTATTTTATTCATTTATTTTTACCTACCGATTTCCTCCTCTCTGGTAGCGCAGGAATAACCCCCCTTTTTCTCAGTGCATTTTTATAGCACTGATCGCTGTGAAAATTACAATGGTCCCAAAAATGTGTCTAAAACGTTCGATGTGTCCGCTATAATGTTGCAGTCACGAAACAAATCACTGATCACCGCCATTACTAGTAAAAAAATTTTTTATAAAAATGACATAAAACTATCCCCTATTTTGTAAACGCTATAACTTTTGCGCAAACCAATCAATAAACGCCGATTGCGATTTTTTTTTACCAAAAATATGTAGAAGAATACGTATCGGCCTAAACTGAGGATTTTTTTTTTCGATATTTTTGGGGGATATTTATTATAACAAAAAATATAGCATTTTTTTCAAAATTGTCACTTTTTTTTGGTTTATAGTGCAAAAAATAAAAACCGAAGAGGTGATCAAAGAAAGCTCTATTTGCGGGAAAAAAAGGATGTCAATTTTGTTTGGGAGCCACGACGCACAACCGCGCAATTGTCAGTTAAAGCGACGCTGTGCCGAATCGCAAAAAGGGGCCTGGTCTTTAACCAGCCAAAATGGTCCGGGGCTTAAGTGGTTAAATTACTTTTTTTCCTTCAGAAATTACATTTTGTGCAGGGACATTTTTAAACATGGGAAACATGCGCTGCTTTACATGCATACTTTAGATACCCACAGGTACGAAGTTTAAAGGAATATTTCACTTTTATTGTTTCACTTTAAGCATTATTAAAATCACTGCTCCCGAAAAAACTGCAGTTTTTAAGACTTTTTTTTGCATTGATACATGTCCCCTGGGGCAGGACCCAGGTCCCCAAACACTTTTTATGACAAGAACTTGCATATTAACCTTTAAAATTAGCACTTTATATTTCTCCCACAGACTTTTAAAGGGTGTTACTCGGCTTTTCGAATTTGCCGCGAGCACCCCAAATTGTTCGCTGTTTGCCGAACGGGGGAACAGCCAATGTTCGAGTCGAACTCATGTTCGACTCAAACATAAAGCTCATCCCTAGTTGAGATCAATTATCTCTTGAGATTATTGCTTTGGTTTATAATATTTCATCTATGTACCACATAATTTAGATCCTTATCTGCTTAGATGAAATATGGTTATTACAGTAATTCAGTTAATACTACACATTAATTTATAAGAGATAACACACTATCTCTCATGAGGACTAGAGTAGTTTATTCCTCTTTCTTCTCCTATGGTATGAACTTAATACCGAATTATTATTTATTTTTTAAACTATTGATTTTGTTCCAAATTTAAATATTAACATAGCAATGTTATATATTCTAAACAAAAGATATTGTTTTAACTTAGTGATGAATCGATATATGTATTTATACTTATAAACATATATGCTATTATAGGTGGCATGCTTTCTATGTGGTATGAATATAAATAATACTATCTTGGAAAATACACCCCTTAGATTAGTAGACCAGAATAGACTCTGTCTCCACTTAGTCTACCTACAAAATTTGGATATGTCCTAACATACCTATTATCCTAATATTTATGTTTAAATTTCCTTAAAACTATATATCTTTGTTTGTAATTGCATTTATGGACTAGGAGATCTAGGTCCCTTTAGCTTAAATATAGTACGATTATCTTAGTAACCCAGTTTTTTTTTACACTTTAACTAGCCTTTATAATGTAATACATTATCTTCGTAGAAAGTGGAATGGTTTATTCCCACTCTATTTCCTATGATATAAACTTCATATAAGTTTTTATTTACCATATCTAGAATGTTGTTTCTGTTCCAATTTTAGTATGAATGTAACACTGTTAAATCTTGATAAACAAAGTTACCGTTTTAACATAGACTCTTTCTGAATACCTAAAGCTATTCATTGGCTTAGACTTGGTTGTTAAATTTTCTTTTAAATCATTTTCATGATGGTCATTGTAGTCCGGGAGATAGCCACTGCGTCTCCAATACATCCTCGAGTGCCCAACAAACAGTTTGGACACTCTTTGGATACAGGGTACCCACAAATTGTTATTTACTACAAACCTTTGAATACTTGCTCCTTTTGGGAGCTATTTGTTTCTTTCTAGATAAAAAAAGCTTCTTAATTTATTGTCCAAATACTAATTGACAGAGTAATCACTTAACCATCTACTGATCTTCGCTTTTTCCTCACACCCCCTCTCATTGTTCCCCCCTCAATATTCTCCAGAGAAATATAGATATAACCAATTCTTAACACACCTCCCCCTTCCTATACGTATACAATGGCCCCTCTAAATATTATAACACTCAATGTGCAGGGTCTAAATTTACCGCCGAAAAGAACAAAAGCATTTTGATCCTTCTCAAAACTGAAGGCACATGTGGTCTTTCTTCAAGAGACACATTTTTCATCCCATTCCTGTCCTAAATTTTTTAGCCACAAATATCCTCAAGTTTATACTGCATTGGCAGTTACCAAACATAGAGGTGTCCTAGTCGCATTTCATCATACGGCGTCATTTACATTTCACACAGAAATTAAAGATCCCGAAGGTGGCTACAAAATATTGACAGGCCTTTTACAAGATACCGAAGTTACTATAGTCTCATATTACACCCCAAACAAAAACCCATTGTCATTCCTCTCTCATTTGTTTTCTGTTATAGAGAATCATAAACAAGGCACACTTACAGTATATTAGGTGGAGATTCTAACCACGTCATATACCCATTTTTGGATAAATCCCAACTCCGATACACACTCAACGCCGCTCATACCAACAACTTCTTAATCAATATTCCCTTTTGGATACGTGGAGGGAGCAACATCTGGCTAGACAACAATATACCCATTATTCCCACCCCCATAAACAATTCTCCCGCATTGACCACCTTTTCATTAATGTCAACATTTCAGCATATATCTTAGACTCAACTATCGTACCATGTACGTGGTCTGACCATAACATAGTTCTGACATCTCTCTCCTCATTAATACCACGACCGAACCATAAAACTTGGTACATAAATGATGGTTTACTAGCACAGCCTTCATATAGACAGGTCATTGAGAAAGCTATCACAGACTATATTGCAAACAATAATATCAATGATACAAATCCTCTAACTTATTGGGAAGCCCTTAAACCTTGTTTTAGAGGTGTCTGTATAAGTCAAGCTTCTCACTTTCATAAACAATAACGGAAGCTTCACAAGAAGTTAGAAAAAGCTTTCTATGACGCTTCGGAGAAATTCCAAACTGATCCAAACCCATCAACAAAATTACAATATGATAAAACACGTTTGGAACTGGATTTACTTGTGACGGAATCAGCGGAAAAGATTCTCCGAAAATCCAAGCACACCTTTTATATGAAAACTAATAAACCTGACACTTTCCTGGCCCTTGCACTACGGAAAAAAGTTTATAGCCCAAAACCAATAAGACTGAAATTGGCCAAAGATAACTTTACTAGTAACCCACTTAACCACTTAACGACCGTTCACTGTATATATACGTCGGCACAATGGCACCGACAGGCACAATCACGTAGAGCATACGTGATTGCCTTTGTACAGTTGGGGGGTCCAATCGGACCCTCCTTCTGTACAGTGAGCAGTCGGAATTCGTCTGGGAGCGTTCCAAGATGGGGGGGCGGCCATTCGATTCCGGCCACCCCCCTGCGATCGCTCCCGGCGAATAGAAATGCCCCCTCTGTCTGTGGAATGTACACACAGACAGAGAAAGCAGGAGGAAGTGATGTCATTTCCTGTGCGGCGCTCACATATACCGAGCGCCGTACAAGAGAAGACACACAGGTCAGTGCACTAACACTACACTAACACCAGCACACATAGGCACATAAATCGCCCCCCCAGGCCCCCCCAGATCACCCCCCAGCCCCCAGTCACAGTGTCACTGATTGCAGTGACCATTTATTTACTGATCACTGCAATCAGTGACATTTGTGACTGTAAAAGTGTCACTACATTTAGTTTTAGGTCCAGTGTAGCCCCCTAACCCCCCCTAATAAAGGTTTAACCCCTTGATCACCCCCCAGATAACCCTTTCACCCCCTAGCACCGCCGTCGCTAAGCGATCATTTTTCTGATCGCTGTCTTGGCGTCGGTGATGCAGATCGGTACCCAGTAATTTTTTTTAGGTTCGCCGCAGGTTTTTATAGCGTCGGGTACCCCCATAAATTATCTAATAAAGGTTTAACCCCCTTGATCGCCCCCCAGGTAACCCTTTCACCCCCTATCACCACTGTCGCTAAGCGATAATTTTTCTGATCGATGTCTTAGCGTCGGTGATGCAGATCGGTAGCCAGTATTTTTTTTTTAGGTTCGCCGCAGGTTTTTATAGCGTCGGGTACCCCCATGAATTATCTAACAAAGGTTTAACCCCCTTGATCGCCCCCCAGGTAACCCTTTCACCCCCTAGCACCGCCGTCGCTAAGCGATCATTTTTCTGATCGCTGTCTTAGCGTCGGTGATGCAGATCGGTACCCAGTAATTTTTTTAAGGTTCGCCGCAGGTTTTTATAGCGTCGGGTACCCCCATAAATTATCTAATAAAGGTTTAACCCCCTTGATCGCCCCCCAGGTAACCCTTTCACCCCCTATCACCACTGTCACTAAGCGATCATTTTTCTGATCGATGTCTTAGCGTCGGTGATGCAGATCGATAGCCAGTATTTTTTTTTTAGGTTCGCCGCAGGTTTTTATAGCGTCGGGTACCCCCATAAATTATCTAATACAGGTTTAACCCCCTTGATCGCCCCCCAGGTAACCCTTTCACCCCCTATCACCACTGTCGCTAAGCGATCATTTTTCTGATCGCTGTCTTAGCGTCGGTGATGCAGATCGGTAGCCAGTAATTAGCGTCAGGTACCCCCATATATTATCTAATAAAGGTTTTAACCCCCTAATTGCCCCTAGTTAACCCTTTCACCAGTAATCATCATATAAGTGTTACGGGTGACGCTGGTTAGTTAGTTTGCTTTTTATAGTGTCAGGGCACCCGCCGTATATAACCCAATAAAGGTTTAACCCCCTGATCGCCCAGCGGGTGATATCAATTAGGTTTTAGCATCAGAGAGGGTCTGCGTCACACTCCAGGCAGCGTCAGGTTAGTGCCAGTAACGCTAACACCCACGCGTGAAGCATACACCTCCCTTAGTGGTATAGTATCTGAACAGATCAATATCTGATCTGATCAGATCTATACTAGCGTCCCCAGCAGTTTAGGGTTCCCAAAAACGCAGTGTTAGCGGGATCAGCCCAGATACCTGCTAGCACCTGCGTTTTGCCCCTCCGTCCAGCCCAGGCCACCCAAGTGCAATATCGATCGTTCACTGTCACTTGCAAAACACAACACACATAACTGCAGCGTTCGCAGAGACAGGCCTGATCCCTGCGACTCCAGTGCTGTAGGAGGTGATTTCACCACCACAGTTAAAAAAAAAAAGCAAATATGCCGAAGCATTGGGGCAGCAGGGGCGGAGGAGTGATTTTGCTCCTAATGCCGCGTACATACGGTCGAAATTCCGACGGAGGCTTGCCCGTGGAAAAGTGTGTGCGGCATAACTTTTTTGCGGGAGGATGCCCCCATGCTTCGGCATATATAAATGGTGCATGTATGCCCATCATTAGAAGTGGGTGGATGAAGGGCGGTATTCTAATGGTGGGCATACCCACCGATCAATCTCTTTTTTCGTTCAGCCACCTGGCTGCATGAAAAAAAATGATTACAATACATGTCCAACAAGGACCAGCAACGTACTGGTATGTTGCTGGACTTTGAATGGTTATACCAGATTGATGCCTGCGGGTTTAGGTATCATCTTGGTATCATTCTTTTCAGCCAGCGGCCGGCTTTCATGTAAAAGCAATCCTAGTGGCTAATTAGCCTCTGGACTGCTTTTACAAGCAGTGGGAGGGAATGTCCCCCCCGGATATAAAAAGCGCCATTGGGAAATTGGGAAAGCATTTTATCACACCGATCTTGGTGTGGTCAGATGCTTTGAGGGCAGAGGAAAGATCTAGGGTCTAGACCCCAGTTTTTTCAAAAAAAGAGTACCTGTCACTACCTATTACTATCATAGGGGATATTTACATTCCCTGAGATAACAATAAAAATTATAAAAAAAAAAAATATATGGAAGCAACAGTTTAAAAATAAAATAAAAAAGCAAAATTAATAATAAAAAAAGAAAAAAAAGCACCCCTGTCCTGCCCTTCTCTTGCCCAATGGCGAACGCAAGCGTCGGTCTGGCGTCATATGTAAACAGCAATTGCACCATGCATGTGAGGTATCACCGCGAAGGTCAGATCGAGGGCAGTAATTTTAGCAGTAGACCTCCTCTGTAAATCTAACGGGGTAACCTGTAAAGGCTTTTAAAGGCTTTTAAAAATGTATGTAGTTTGTCGCCAATGCGCGTTTGTGCGAAATTTTGAAGCATGTCGTGTTTGGTATCTATGTACTCGGCCTAAGATCATCTTTTTTATTTCATCAAACATTTGGGCAATATAGTGTGTTTTAGTGCATTAAAATTAAAAAAAGTGTATTTTTTCCCCAAAAAATGCATTTGAAAAATCGCTGCGCAAATACTGTGTAGAAAAAAAAATGCAACACCCACCATTTTATTCTGTAGGGCCTTTGCTTTAAAAATATATATAATGTTTGGGGGTTCAACATAATTTTCCTGCAAAAAAAAAATGTTTTCATGTAAACAAAAAGTGTCAAAAAGGGCTTTGTCTTCAAGTTGTTAGAAGAGTGGATGTAAGCTTCCTAATGTTGTGTATAAAATGCCAGAACAGTTCAAAACCCCCCCAAATGACACCATTTTGGAAAGTAGACACCCCAAGCTATATACTGAGAGGCATGTCGAGTCCATGGAATATTTTATATGTTGACACAAGTTGCGGAAAAAAGACAATTTTTTTTTTTTTGCACAAAGTTGTCACTAAATGATATATTGCTCAAACATGCCATGGGCATATGTGGAATTACACCCCAAAATACATTCTGTTGCTTCTCCTGAGTACGGGGATACCACATGTGTGAGACTTTTTGGGAGCCTAGCCGCGTACGGGACCCCAAAAACCAATCACCGCCTTCAGGCTTTCTAAGGGTGTAAATTTTTGATTTCACTTCTCACTGCCTATCACAGTTTCGGAGGCCATGGAATGCCCAGATGGCACAAAACCCCCCCAAATGACCCCATTTTGGAAAGTAGACACCCCAAGCTATTTGCTGAGAGGTATTGTGAGTATTTTGCAGATCTCGCTTTTTGTCACAAAGTTTTGAAAATTGAAAAAAAAAAAAATGTCTTTCTTCATTTTCAAAAACAAATGAGAGCTGTAAAATACTCACCATGCCTCTCAGCAAACAGCTTGGGGTGTCTACTTTCCAAAATGGGGTCATTTGGGGGGGTTTTGTGCTATTTTGGCATTTTATGGCCTTCGAAACTGTGATAGGTAGTGAGGAGTCAAATCAAAAATTTGTGCCTAGAAATCCTGAAGGCGGTGATTGGTTTTCGGGGTCCCGTACGCGGCTAGGCTCCTAAAAAGTCCCACACATGTGGTATCCCCGTACTCAGGAGAAGCAGCAAAATGTATTTTGGGGTGCAATTCCACATATAACCATGGCATGTGTGAGCAATATATCATTTAGTGACAACATTTTGTAATTTTTTTTTTTGTCATTATTCAATCACTTGGGACAAAAAAAAAATATTCAATGGGCTCAACAGGCCTCTCAGCAATTTCCTTGGGGTGTCTACTTTCTAAAATGGGGTCATTTGGGGGGGGTTTGTGCTATTTTGGCATTTTATGGCCTTCAAAACTGTGATAGGTAGTGAGGAGTGAAATCAAAAATTTGCGCCCTTAGAAATCCTGAAGGCGGTGCTTGGTTTCCGGGGTCCCGTATGTGGCTAGGCTCCTAAAAAGTCCCACACATGTGGTATCCCCGTACTCAGGAGAAGCAGCAGAATGTATTTTGGGGTGCAATTCCACATATAACCATGGCATGTGTGAGCAATATATCATTTAGTGACAACTTTTTGTAATTTTTTATTTATTTTTTGTCATTATTCAATCACTTGGGACAAAAAAAATATTCAATGGGCTCAACATGCCTCTCAGCAATTTCCTTGGGGTGTTTACTTTCCAAAATGGGGTCATTTGGGGGGTTTTGTACTGCCCTGCCATTTTAGCACCTCAAGAAATGAGATAGGCAGTCATAAATTTAAAGCTGTGTAAATTCCAGAAAATGTACCCTAGTTTGTAAACGCTATAACTTTTGCGCAAACCAATAAATATACACTTATTGACATTTTTTTTACTAAAGACGTGTGGCTGAATACATTTTGGCCTAAATGTATGACTAAAATGGAGTTTATTCGATTTTTCTTATAACAAAAAGTAGAAAATATCATTTTTTTTCAATATTTTCGGTCTTTTTCCATTTATATCGCAAAAAATAAAAATCGCAGAGGCAATCAAATACCATTAAAAGAAAGCTCTATTTGTGGGAAGAAAAGGATGCAAATTTCTTTTGGGTACAACATTGCATGTCCGCACAATTTACAGTTAAAGCAGCGCAGTGCAAAATTCTGAATTCACCTCTGGTCCTTTAGCTACCAAATGGTCCGGGGCTTAAGTGGTTAAAATATTGCAAGACTTTCAAAAAAGATTATCTAAACTCTATAAAGACCCCCATAATTTTGACCAAAATAGACAAAATAATCTCCTATCTGCCATAACCTTACCATCACTCTCTATTTCTCAACAAGAAACCCTAGATAAATCGATCACCGAATTAGAAATACAAACAGCAATAAAGTCACTAAAACCACGCAAACGCCCAGGTATTGACGGTTTTTCAGCCACATATTATAAAAGATTTGCTAATTTACTATCACCCCTTATGGTTGATGCCTTCAATTCCCTTCTCACTTCCCTTCTTACTGATCACTCCTTCCGTCCAGAATCCCTCATAGTCTCAATTTTTATGATACCAAAGCCAAATACAGACGATCCTTCTTGGTCCAATTACAGACCAATATCAATACTTAATATAAATATAAAATTATTGTCTAAAATCATCTCAAACAGGCTTAATCCTATTATAGGTACTTTAATACACCGAGACCAAACAGGATTTATTCCTTATAGACAAGTGGGAGATAATATACGTCAGGCTGCAATCTTAGCCCACAAAGCCTGTACCCAGAACATCCCTACCTACTTCCTTTCATTAGATATAAGAAAGGCTTTTGATTCCTTATCTTGGCCCTATCTAAATTCAATCCTCCATAAATGGGGATTCGGTACCCATTTCCTGAGATGCATTTCCGCTTTTTATCAAGGTCCAAAGGCTTTTATATCCTATTCTGGATTCCGCTCAAATTCCTTTACTATTGAGAGAGGAACGCATCAGGGATGTCTCCTGTCCCCTCTTCTCTTCTCTTTAGCGATAGAACCCCTGGCCCAACTCATCCGATCCAACACTGATATCAAAGGACTAGAACTTGGCAGCCATCATCACAAAATCTGTTTATTTGCAGATGATGTCCCAATTTTCCTCACTAGTCCCCTGTTGTCAGCACCAATTCTTCTTAAAATCCTCAACGAATTTGGACATATATCTGGCCTCATAGTTAATATACAAAAATCTAAAGCATTGAATATATCATTATCTCCTGAACTTCAATCGCAATTACACAGTTCTCTCCCATTTACTTGGTCAATGACTCACATCACCTATCTAGGTATCAACTTCACAGCCAACCCATGTGATCTTTTTATGTCCAACTATCCACCGATGTTAACTCAACTATCCAAGTTACTTTCCACATGGTCATCTATACCTCTAGCATGGATGGGTCGAATAACTGTCATAAAAATGTCTATTCTCCCAAAAATCCTTTACCTATTTAGAGTACTTCTTCCAGCTTATCCGCGGGGGTTTGTTACACCAGAGGAAGGTTCTACATATGGATTTGTAAAGTTCAAAAATAGAAGGTGGTAGACGTATGGGTAGCATTTGAAGTTTGTAAAGCAGCCTGGGGAGGATCGTAATTTTTATGATGGACGCACGCCCAAACCAGGAAATGGTGGATCTATCCCACTTTTGGAGGTCCTGACGTATATTCTGTAATTCCGTTTGAAAGTTCCTGCTGTAAAGCTCTGCTAGATCAGTGGGAAGTTGGATACCCAGATAGGTAATGGCTCCCGATTTCCATTGAAAAGGAAAGTTAAGTTGGCAATGCTTGGCCAGTGTCGTGGGTAGGGAGACATTTAATGCAAAGGATTTGGAGTAATTGATTTTTAAGTTGGACATTAGTTTGAATTGCTCCAAAATTTGCAGGAGATTGGGTAAGGACGTAAGTGTTGAGGATAGAAACAATAGTACGTCATCCGCAAAGGCCGCTATCTTAAATTCTCGATCCCGAATCCTTATGCCTTTAACATCTGGGTTTGCTCGGATGCAACGGAGAAAGGGGTTCTAGCGTAAGTATGTAAAGCAAGGGAGAGAGGGGTCATCCCTGTCTAGTTCCGTTATGGACGGGGAAGGCGTTCGACAGATGACCATTGACCTTTACTTTAGCTGTAGGGTTAGTATATATAGAAAAAATGAAGGCCCGCATGCGGGGCCTAAGCCCCAGCGAGGTTAAAACTGCTTCCATATAGTCCCAAGCCACTCTGTCGAATGCCTTCTCCGCATCCATTGAAAGGAAAAAGCCTTCCTGACGGGAAGTAGTGAGCCAATTGTGCAGGTTCATGGCTTTAATGGTGTTGTCCCTGGCCTATCTGCCAGGGACAAACCCCACCTGGTCTAGGCCCACCCAGGCTGGCACGTGGTAAGACAGGCGAGTTGCCAACATTTTTGCAAAAAGCTTGACGTCCACATTAAGCAGGGAGATTGGACGATAACTGGCTACGTTTGTGGGGTCCTTCCCTTCCTTTGGAATAACAGATATATAGGCCTCGAGTGGTCTCTCTGATCTACCAGAATCGGTGGAGAGTGAATTAAATGCTTTAAGGAAATTTGGCATTAAAACGTCTGCGAAGGTTTTATAATACAGGGCCAAAAAGCCATCTGGACCTGGACTCTTGCCTGGTTTTGTGGTTTTAAGTGCCTTTAGGAATTCTTCTGAGGTCAAGGGGGCTTCTAAAGCCAGAGAGTCATCAGTGGACAGAGCTACGGGGCTGTGTTGACTTAAAGCGGAGCTCCGCCGGAAAAAAAAATATTAAAAGCCAGCAGCTACAGCTACAGCAGCTGCTGGCTTTTAATATTTGGACACTTACCTGTCCTGGAGTCCAGCGACGTCCGCAGCAGAGGACGAGCGACCGCTCGTCGCTCTGCTGCTCCCTCCGCCATCCTCGCTGAGGGAACCAGGAAGTGAAGCCCTGCGGCTTCATGCCCGGTTCCCTACGGCGCATGCGCGAGTCGCGCTGCGCCGTTCTGATTGGTGCTCCTGTGTTCTGGGAGCCGAGTGTCTCCCAGAACACCAAGGGAAGTCTGCGGGAAGTGACGTAACTCCCACAGATTCCCGGAGAGAGGACTCCCGGATGTGGGTGAAAATACCTGTCTTAGACAGGTATCTTCACCCCCCTCCCCCCTGAAAGGTGTCAATTGTGACACCGGAGGGGGGGAGGGTTCCAAATAGCAAAAGTTGCTATTTAGGGTGGAGCTCCACTTTAAGAAATTTCTAATTAATTTCTGGCGTTCCCGGAACTCAGCCGGATTTGTGTCTCCGGGGTGCAAATTATATAGTTTACTGTAGAAGCGATGGAATTGCTGTGATATGTCCTCATTTTTAGTGTGTATCTTGTCCGTGGAGTCTACAATGCGGTGGACTGTAGATGCCAGTTTACGCTGCTGAGTGGCTCTGGCTAATAACCTACCCGGTTTATTACCTTGCTCAAAGAAGAGTTTTTGGGATAGGACATTGCGCCGGCGTGCCCTTTTGAAGAGTTCTTCTAGGAGAAGTGTTTGCGTTTTAGCCAGTTCCTGTGCTGTTTTGAGTGCTAGAGTGCGTTTGTGCTGAGGTGAAGATTTTAATGTTTTTGGTATAAAACTACTGATCGACTCCATCGAGTAAATCCTGCCCACTCTCCTAAGTGTTGGAGATGCAATACAGAGATAGGCTCTCACTTCCAATTTTTTTGGTCCTGTTCACTTATACAGACATTCGGTCTGACGTTATGCAATTACTTCAGTCTATAACAGGCCTACCTCTCCCCCTGGATCCTATCAATTATTTACTTGGACTCCCATTCCCAGGTATCCCAAAATCTGTCAAACGCTTGACCTCATATATACTTCTAGCCGCCAAGAGGGCTATACCTTTGTGTTGGCTGTCCACCACTCCTCCCTCTCACATGCAATTTATACAATTAGTTGCAGAGGTTAGGAAAATTGAATATCTTACGGCCATGGTTCATAACACAGTGGGACTGATTTACTAATAACAGTGCGCTGCGCTGGTTCTAACCTTAATTGGTGCGCCGGATAACTCCTTCACTTCGCGCATGAACCAGCGGCACACTGTTATAGTAAATACAAATGTCAGCGGCGCTCTATTGAAAATGAATGGTTCCCTATGGGAGCCCATTGATTTTAATAGAGGTCGCCCGGGAAGTCGGATGAAGCGGATCCGACTCGCGGGGCGACTCGTGTGCCGGCTGACACAGGGACAGCGCGACTTTGCCAGGCAACTTGGACACGACTTGAGCGCGTGAAGCAGCCACTCAAGTCGTGTCCTAGAGGCGTCCAGCTGGTTCTCGGCAGCCTCGCTGTCCTGTGTTTGGTATGAATCATGAAGGGGAACTCCACGCCAAATTTTAATGAAAAAAACGGCGTCAGGGTTCCCCTCCAGGAGCATACCAGGCCCTTAGGTCTGGTATGGATTTAAAGGGGAACCCCCTAAGCCGAAAAAACGGCATGGGGGTCCACCCAAAATCCATACCAGACCCTTAGGTCTGGTATGGATTTAAAGAGAAACCCCCTAAGCCGAAAAAACAGCGTGGGGTCCCCCCCAAAATCCATACCAGACCCTTATCCGAGCACGCAACCTGACAGGCCGCAGGGGAAGAGGGGGGGACGAGAGCGGCCCCCCCTCCCTCCTGAACCATACCAGGCCGCATGCCCTCAACATGGGGGGTAGGTGCTTTGGGGCAGGGGGGCGACCTGCGGCCCCCCCACCCCAAAGCTCCCTGCCCCCATGTTGATGGGGACAAGGGCATCTTCCCGACAACCCTGGCCGTTGGTTGTCGTGGTCTGCGGGCGGGGGGGCTTATCGGAATCCGGGAGCCCCATTTAATAAGGGGGGCCCCAGATCCCAGCCCCCCACCCTATGTGAATGAGTATGGGGTACATCGTACCCCTACCCATTCACCTGGTGGCAAAAAAAGGTAATAAAAAACACAACACAGGTTTTTAAAGTAATTTATTAGGCAGCTCCGGGGGTCTTCCTGCCGGGCGCCCCGCTATCTACTTCCAGCTCTTTTGCTAGCGGTGTCCCGGGCTTCCTCGTCATCTTCGGGGTCTTCCTGCCGGGCGCCCCGCTATCTTCTTCCAGCTCTTTTGCTAGCGGGGTCCCGGGCTTCGTCGTCGCCTTCTTCTGACTTCGGGGGTCTCTTGTTCTGTTCTCCGGTTCTTCTCCCGCTCTCCGGTGCCTTCTCCACGATCTCCGGTTCTTCTCCCGCTCTCCGGTGCCTTCTCCTGCTCTCCGGTGTCTTCTCCACGATCTCCGGTTCTTCTCCCGCTCTCCGGTGTCTTCTCCACGATCTCCGGTTCTTTCTGCTTTCTGCTGGGCGCCCCGCTATCTTCTTCCAGCTCTTTTGCTAGCGGGGGCCGGTCTTCTTCTTTGCCTTCTTCCCTCTTCTCTTCGCCCGATGTTGCCTCGTCGCTGTCCACCGCTGTCCACCGCTGCAATGCTCTGTCCGAGCAGCGGTGCCACTTTTATTGGCATGGGGCGTGGTCACCGGCTGATGCCACCGCTGACCCTGCCCCCGTATGATGTCACAGTTGCGGGGAATGATGGGACTGTGACGTGAAACGGGGGCTCGGACAGAGCATTGTAGCGGCAGACAGTGACGAGGCAACATCGGACGAAGAGAAGAGGGAAGAAGGCGACGAAGAAGACCGGCCCCCGCTAGCAAAAGAGCTGGAAGAAGATAGCGGGCGCCCAGCAGAAAGAACCAGAGATCGTGGAGAAGGCACCGGAGATCGTGGAGAAGGCACCGGAGAGTGGGAGAAGACGGCGAGGAAGCCCGGGACCCCCGCTAGCAAAAGAGCTGGCAGAAGATAGCGGGGTGCCCGGCATAAAGACCCCCGAAGTCGGAAGAAGACGGCGAGGAAGCCCGGGACCCCCGCTAGCAAAAGAGCTGGCAGAAGATAGCGGGGCGCCCGGCAGAAATACCCCCGAAGTCGGAAGAAGACGGCGAGGAAGCCCGGGACCCCCACTAGCAAAAGAGCTGGCAGAAGATAGCGGGGTGCCCGGCAGAAAGACCCCCAAAGTCGGAAGAAGACCACCGGAGCTGCCCAATAAATTACTTTTCAAACCTGTGTTGTCTTTTTTATTGACTTATTTTGCCACCAGGTGAATGGGTAGGGGTACGATGTTCCCCATACTCATTCACATAGGGTGGGGGGCAGGTATCTGGGGTCCCTCTTATTAAAGGGGGCTCCTGGATTCCGATATGCCCCCCGCCCGCAGACCCCGACAACCAACGGCTGGGGTTGTCGGGAAGAGGCCCTTGTCCCCATCAAATGGGGGCAGGGTGCTTTGGGGTGGGGGGCCGCAGGTCGCCCCCCTGCCCCGAAGCACCAAACCCCCCATGGCCTGGTATGGTTCAGGAGGGAGGGGGGGCGCTCTCTCGTCCCCCCCTCTTTCCCTGCGGCCGGCCAGGTTGCGTGCTCAGATAAGGGTCTGGTGTGGATTTTTGGGGGAACTCCACGCCATTTTTTTTTTACATTTGGGGTGGAGTTCCCCTTAAAATCCATGCCAGATCTGAAGGGCCTGGTATGGATATTTGGGGGGAACCCCACGTCATTTTTAAAAAAAAATTGCAGTGAAGGGCCTGGTAGTTGAATTTGGGGGAACCCCCATGCTTTTTTTTGTGGTTAGCAAAGACTTTCAATTACTTTTCTCTATATTGCCGGGAGCCGACAATTCATTACAGCCGCGGGTGCTTTTAAATGCCTTTTTTTTTTCCTTTAGAAATGACATTTTGCTGGCGCACTGGGAAGTTCAGAGCTGCGCCTGTTCAACTTATGCAAATTAGTTTACGTGACTTGACATTTACTAAGATTTTGCCGGCGCGGTGTCTTGGCGCGTTTGAACCATTGAAATTCCCACGCTGAGCTCAAAAAAACCTCCCGCAGCTCGAATCGTACTTGCCGGCGCAGCGGGCTGGTTTTGAAAAAGTTACTTTATCACTCAATTTTGGCCATGTTTGTTATTTGGGCAGGTGTCACTACACTTCCTCACATCACCCCATGTCACCCCCATTATATTCTCACTTCCAGCTTCTTTATATTTAGTGTTTAACATGCTGTGCGCCAGGTCCATAGTGACACACTGAGCGCCTCCTCCCGTCCGCCGACAACACTATAGTAAATAGGAAATAGGGCTGCGCTACCGGCGCTAATGTTTTGTAAATACCAAAACAGCCATTGCGCACACAGATGCGCCAATATTCATGGCACAAACGTTTCGTAAATCAGCCCCATTATCTCATTTTGATAAAGTTTGGGAACCTTGGGATTGCTCGAGCTATGGTGAACATGTGATCTGAGGGTGTTCTGTTTTTCCTGTACTCTCCTTATGAAGATCACTTTGTTGTGAGCTGACATTCACAATTATATACCCTGTATCCATTCTTTTTGCCCTTTGATAAATTGTTAACGATACATATGCAAATTATGTTAGAAAAGTTTTGATATTGCCATATGCATATTTTTTCCATGCATTAACCGCTTTTACAAATATGTCACTGTTTACCTGATGTACGTTTTGAGATATATACCGGCAAGTTAAATATGTCTTGTAACATTCTTTTCTTTTTGATCAAATAAAAACTACAATTATAAAAAAAAAACTCAATATTCTCTGACAATAAAGCTGTAGTCCATCTCGCCAGCCTTTTACAATTCACATCTGCTTCTTTCCATTTCCTATTTGAGCCATGATGACCTGTTGTGTACCTGTCAAGTACCTGAATTTGTTGATTGCCAGCTACCATTTGCTTTTGTAATTTGCTGTAGGCCGACCCCTCATTGCCTTTAATAGAGCAGTTGCTTGTATCATTCAGTCCATAATTCCACCAGAATGGTATACCAACATATATATACCCCCACACGATGGTTCAGATCGGATCAGCTTGACATCCATGTTTATCAGATATTCTGTCCAGACAAGGCGGCACTGGAAATTCTTGCCAGTATCTTTGCCATGAAAGGTAGAAATTTCTTTACATCCGTATATGTCATAGCCTTCAGCATATTATAAACAACTGATTCAACAAAGTTCAAATCATGACTAGAGTGATGAATTTGACTCACCCCTCTTATAAATTTAGGAATACCACCCAACATACTATAATTTATGCAAATTAGGGCAGGTGATGACTGCAGCTGTCTCCAGCTGGGGGTCATTATCTGTCACTCTGAAAGACAGAATGTAGTGATATAATAAATTCCAGTAGATAATTGATATTTAGTTATTATAATGATGATATAAGTTATGTTCCAGCAGCAACCCAATTCTTCCAGAGAGTGCAATTTATTTGACTTCCAACACAGAACAAAGTCCAAAGTCCACAGATGATACAAATCCACAGAGTAAATATGAAAACGAATAGTAGCTTTAGAGTCCCATCTTTTCCTAGATCTGTGCCTTCATAATCATAGAGCCTCATGCCGCATACACACGATCGTGATTCACGGCGGTTAAAAAACCGCCGCGAATCATGTCATGAAAAAGGAGGGAACGGTTCCCCCCCACACGGTCGTTTTTCCCATAATTTTTTCTCTTGTCAAGAAAAACGACCGTGTGTAGGCTCCGTGGCAGTGTTTCCCTATGGGAAAACTGCAGCGGAAAAAAATGACGGGAAAAACGACGAGAAAAATTAGAGCATGTTCTAATTTTTCTCGTTGTTTTTAATGCCGTTTTTCACGTCGGGAAAAATGACAAAAAGACCACACACGGTCGTTTTTCTTGTTGAAAAAAAATTTTTAAATTTTCACGACGTGAAAAATGATCGTGTGTACGCGGCATAAGACTAGACTGACCTCCAGATTATATTGCCTATCCACTGAATGGCTGAGCAATTTGATTGGCCGTCTTTGATCTACATTCTGTCTTTCAGAGTGACAGAGTGGGCAATGCGTTAAGAATTTTTACAGGTTACCTGTTTAGAGTTACAGAGGAGGTATTAGAATACGTAGAATTATTGCTCTTGCTCTAACAATTGTGGCGATACCTCACATGTGTGGTTTGAAAATATTGTTTACATATGCGGCCGCGACTTACATATGCGTTCGCTTCTGCACGCGAGCACAGAGGGATAGGGCGCTTTAATTGTTTTTTTTTCTTATTTATTTTACTTTAATTTTTTATTTTTGCACTGTTCCTTTATTTACTTTTACAATTGTTTTTCCTATTACAATGAATGTACTGTATAAACTGTATATATATATATATATATATATATTGTGAGGGGGTTAGCTCGGCAGCGGGTGTGTGTGACCCCCGAGATGGGCTCCCCACACAAAAACAGGCCCAGCAAACGGAGGTTGTGGTTTTCAAAATCAAAAAGGTGCGGTTTATTTTCTATTTACAGTGACAAAACACAGCAAAGCAAAAGAAACATAAACAAAATAAATCCTGGTCAACTTGACCTCTGACTAAACATACAGGTTTCCTAACTAACAACTGGGATCAGCCTAGTGCTGTCCTAGTCCCTAAGTCCCTGGTTTTAAATGTCCAAGCAAATAGCCACACAGGCTTTGTCTCACCGCACAGGGGTTCACTCTCCCTAGACAGTCCACACAGGTCTGGTTCCAGGCATGAGCTAACATCTAATGAAGCTGGGAGTTCTTATAGAGGCCTAAATGAGCTGACAAGCTTCAGCTGGTCTCATCAACTCCCTGTCTGCACGACGCCCCACACTCTCCCTAGAGGTATGAGTCATCCATGAGCCCACTAGCCTCAGCTGGGCTTATACAACTCTCCACCTAGTTGTAAAGCCTGAATCTGGGCGAAATATATCTACCCCCCTGGATGCAACCAGGTGACTTTACCTTCCTGCTGTCACATACCCCCCCTCTTGTTTTAACCTCGGGGTTGGAACACCAGCAATCAGGCATTCATGTACTCGAGACAAAGCATCCACATTCCCCATTTGAACGCCAGGGCGATGCTTTACTGTGAAGTTGAATTCCTGGAGGGCCAGGAACCACCTATTCACTCTTCTATTTGTTTCCTTGTTTTGAGCCATCCACTTTAACGGAGCGTGATCCGTAACCATGTCAAAGTGCCTACCTAGCAGGTAGTACCGAAGGGAATCTAGAGCCCACTTCACCGCTAAACACTCCTTTTCAACGGTGGCGTAATTTACCTCATGGAACTTCAACTTCCTGCTGAGGTAAATGACTGGGTGCTCTTCCCCGTTCCAGACCTGGGACAATACTGCTCCTAACCCCACATCTGACGCATCACTTTGTACGACAAAGTCTTTAGAGAAGTCAGGTGAGTACAACACTGGCTGGCTACATAAGGCTTGTTTCAAGAATTGTAATGCTGCCTCAGCCTCGGGGGTCCATTTAATCATGACCGACCCTTTCCCCTTCGTCAGGTTGGTTAGGGGCACAGCCTTAGAAGCAAAGTGGGGAATGAATCGCCGATAATACCCAGCGATTCCCAGAAAGGCTCGTACCTGCTTCTTGCTGTTGGGACGTGGCCAACTCTGGATGGCCTCCACTTTGTTGAGTTGGGGTTTTATTACTCCCCTCCCAATGGTGTACCCAAGATATTTGGCCTCCTCCTGCCCAATGGTACACTTCTTGGGGTTAGCCGTAAACCCCGCTTCCCGAACAGAGTCCAGAACTGCTTGCACTTTTGGCAGATGTGAGGCCCAATCTGTGCTATGGACAATTATGTCATCCAGGTAAGCCGCAGCATACTTCCGATGGGGCCTCAGCATCTGGTCCATTTTCCGCTGGAATGTGGCCGGCGCATTCTGTAACCCGAACGGCATTCTTTTATATTGGAACGCCCCGTCTGGGGTTACAAATGCGGTTTTCTCTTTGGCCGACTTGGCCAGGGGGATTTGCCAATACCCTTTTGTGAGGTCAAGAGTCGTCATGTATCGGGCTGTTCCCAGCCGGTCGATCAACTCATCTATACGTGGCATGGGGTAGGTGTCAAATTTTGTAACTTTGTTCAACTGACGAAAATCGTTACAAAATCGCCAGCTCCCATCCGGTTTAGGCACCAACACAATGGGACTAGACCAATCACTTTGGGACTCCTCTATCACCCCTAAGTTCAGCATTTTCTGTACTTCCTCCCGTATTGCCTCCCGTCGGGCCTCTGGGATCCGATAGGGTTTTAACTTCACCCTTTCACCGGGCGGGGTAATGATGTCATGCTCTACCCCAGATGTTTGTCCCGGCAGCTCAGAGAATACCTCCTTGTTGCGAAGCACAAACTCCTTAACCTCCTGTTGTTGGGGTTGTGACAAGGTGGCTGCTATTCCAACCTCAGGAATCACGCAACCAGTTTGAGCTGGTGACCAAGTGTCTGTGACTAGGGACTCTCTATCCCTCCAGGCTTTCAACAGATTAACGTGATAGATCTGTTCGGGCTTTCGCCTTCCTGGTTGTCTGACCTTGTAATTCACTTCGCTCACTTTTTCCATTATCTCGTAGGGGCCTTGCCATTTGGCAAGGAATTTACTTTCAACCGTAGGGACAAGTACCAGTATCCTATCCCCCGGGGAAAAGGTATGGGTCTTGGCTCCACGGTTGTACACTCTCTGCTGTGCTAACTGCGCTTGGGCCAAATGTTCCTTCACGATGGGCATTACCTGTGCAATTCGGTCTTGCATCAGGGCGACATGCTCAATCACACTCCTGTGGGGAGAACTCTCACTTTCCCAAGTTTCCTTGGCAATATCCAACAGCCCTCTTGGGTGTCTCCCATACAGTAACTCAAAGGGGGAGAATCCCGTAGAGGATTGGGGCACCTCCCTAATAGCAAACATCAGATAAGGAAGTAGACAGTCCCAATCCTTTCCATCTCTATCCACCACTTTCTTCAACATTTGTTTTAGGGTTTTGTTGAACCTTTCAACCAGCCCATCGGTTTGGGGGTGATACACAGATGTACGTAATTGCGTCACTTTGAACAATTTACACAGCTCCTTCATAACCCGGGACATAAAGGGTGTACCTTGGTCCGTAAGCAGTTCTTTACAAATACCCACCCGGCTAAACACAAGAGATAGCTCTTTGGCTATGGTTTTGGCCGAGGTATTTCGGAGAGGGATCGCTTCTGGATAACGGGTGGCATAGTCCATTATAACTAATATGTACTGGTGCCCCCTAGCGGACTTGATTATAGGACCTACCAAATCCATGGCGATCCTCTCAAACGGGACCTCAATGATGGGTAGAGGGACCAGCGGGCTACGGAAATGTGGCATCGGGGCCGACCTCTGACACACAGGGCAGGAGGAACAATAATTTTCTATGTCCTTCATCACCCCCGGCCAATAGAATCTCTGTAATACCCTCTCTCGGGTTTTCTCTGTCCCCAGATGACCTCCAAGAATGTGCCCATGGGCCAACTCCAACACCAACTTCCTGTAAGGTTTGGGCACCACAAGCTGCTCAACGGTTTCTTCTGCCCTTTTTGCCACCCGATACAGTAGGTCCTTCTCTACGCTGAAGTATGGGTAAGTGCAGGTATTATCTGGGTTCACTAACTCGCCATCTATTTCCACTACATTTTCCCGTGCCTTTATTAGGGCGGGGTCTTTCAACTGTTCTGTGGCAAAGTTTTCCCTGTGAACCTCAAGATCAGAAAACTCCACAGACGGTAGGTTTTCGTCTGAGGAGGTGGGCTCCTCTCCAGTTTCTTGAGTCTCCCCTGCCAATACTGATAAGGGAAATTCCGGAGAGTCCTCACCACTCTCAGGGGAGTTCTGGCTATCACATTCCTGGTACATAGGGGCACCAGTGGGGGGCTCAGGATCATCCCACAGTTCCCAGAACTTCGGAAAATCCCTTCCCACAATGGCGTCATGCGGTAACTGAGATACTAAGCCCACTGGATGAGAGAGGGTACCTTTGGGGGTCTCGAAACACACTGTAGTCACTGGATACTCTCGGGTGTCCCCATGCACACAAATAACAGCTACCTTGCTATTCCCAGAGACCTCTGTTTTAACTAACTCAGCCTTTATCAGGGTCACAAGGCTACCTGAATCCAGCAATACCACAACATTTCTACCATTAACACACATTTTGCATAAATGTTTCTCAGTTCCTCGAATGGCAGTGCATGCGACTGTCGCACACAGCGACTGACGTCTGCCCGTCAGAAAGTCACACTGCATGGGTTCCTCCACAACCGGGCAATTGGCTGCAATATGTCCCGCTTGCCGGCAGCGGTAGCAAACGATCCTTCTTGCGGCCTCTTGAGCCGCTGATTTCCCAGGCTGTTCTCGCCAAACTTGGGGTAGAGCTCCCACCCTCTCACTCTCTCCACCCTCACCCCTTGGAATCCTCTTATCCGCCCCTGGGGATGGTCTGGTCTTAGGGTGGAAAGTCCGAGTGTCTCTGGAAGAGGCCGTCAGGTTCTCTGTAGCCAAGTATTTCTCCACACGATCCACAAGACCATCGGCCGTCTCTGGGTCTCCATGGCTTACCCACTTTTGGATGGCAGTAGGAAGAGCTCTCAAAAACCGATCCATTACAACACGTTCCACAATCTTTGGTGCGGACAAAGTCTCTGGCTGTAGCCACTTTCTGCTCAGGTGAATGAGATCATACATTTGAGACCTGGGGGGTTTTCCAAGCTGGAAAGTCCAGTTATGCACACGCTGAGCCCGGACAGCCTGGGTGACACCCAGCCTTGCCAATATTTCAGCTTTTAGCATTGCATAGTCTTTTGCTTGGTTAGGCTCTAGGTCATAGTAAGCTTTCTGCGATTCACCAGTTAACAGAGGAGCCACCAGTCCAGCCCACTGCTCCTCAGGCCACTTTTCTCTTTCAGCGGTCCTTTCAAATGTGGTCAAAAATACCTCTGGATCATCCTCTCCAGTCATTTTTGTCAATAAACGACTCACCCCAAAGGACGCGGTATTAGTGGGACGGCTTTCCTCACTGGTCTGCGGACGTTGCTGCATTGCTGCTTCCATCTGTTGTTGTAGTCTCTGCTCTTGCTTCTGCAACAGGTCTATGAAGCGGGCCTCAGATTGCTGCTGGGCTTGTTGCTGAGCCTCCAGACTCTGTTGCAAAGTTGCGTTTGTCTGCTGCTGGGCTGCAAGGCTCTGTTGATGAGCTTGCTGCTGGGCTGCGAAGTTCTGTTGTTGAGCTGCAAGGCTCTTTTGCAAACCTGCATTTGTCTGCTGTTGATTGGCATTTGCTAGAGCCAGCTGCTTCAGTATCTCCTCCATGCTGGCTTAAAAAAAAACTGCCACTGGTTCTTCACCAACTGTGAGGGGGTTAGCTCGGCAGCGGGTGTGTGTGACCCCCGAGATGGGCTCCCCACACAAAAACAGGCCCAGCAAACGGAGGTTGTGGTTTTCAAAATCAAAAAGGTGCGGTTTATTTTCTATTTACAGTGACAAAACACAGCAAAGCAAAAGAAACATAAACAAAATAAATCCTGGTCAACTTGACCTCTGACTAAACATACAGGTTTCCTAACTAACAACTGGGATCAGCCTAGTGCTGTCCTAGTCCCTAAGTCCCTGGTTTTAAATGTCCAAGCAAATAGCCACACAGGCTTTGTCTCACCGCACAGGGGTTCACTCTCCCTAGACAGTCCACACAGGTCTGGTTCCAGGCATGAGCTAACATCTAATGAAGCTGGGAGTTCTTATAGAGGCCTAAATGAGCTGACAAGCTTCAGCTGGTCTCATCAACTCCCTGTCTGCACGACGCCCCACACTCTCCCTAGAGGTATGAGTCATCCATGAGCCCACTAGCCTCAGCTGGGCTTATACAACTCTCCACCTAGTTGTATAAGTCGGCGTAAAGCCTGAATCTGGGCGAAATATATCTACCCCCCTGGATGCAACCAGGTGACTTTACCTTCCTGCTGTCACAATATATATATATATATATATATATATATATGTAGCGGGGTGGTCAATTTAGGGGGAGTTTCTGAGTGGTAATTAGGTTTAGACACCTTGATTTGTTAGTAGCTATGGACCATTTTTGTTCTCAGGGGATAATGCTGATGATGAGTTCCCTGTGGCCTGCAGGTGGCGCTGCCATTCTGGGCCGGGGTTGAACCATGAGCATAGTACTGTGCCTTTTGTGTCCCATCTCGGCAGCTGTACGGTGGGGCGGGGAAACTGCTGTGCATGCCGGGGGAGGATATAAAACGAGCAGAAATCTCCTGATCGGGGTCCACGCCCAGGCACCTTCAGCCTGGGTGTGTGTGAGGTTGATCTCCAGGTGCCCTAGGCCTGGAGGCTGCGTTCCTGTTCCATCTCAGGCACCTTTGGCCTGGAATGAGGTACTACCCTGCTGTCCTGCTCGGCTGGGTATGAAGACCCAGGGGATGCAGAGAAGGCCCGGGGCCCAGCACCTTTGGCTGGGGTCCGCTAAGGATTGAGGAGTCCAGGGTGCCGCCTTGCGAGGGGACCCGCATTCTCAGAGAAGGGAGGATCATTCCGAAGGACCGATGCGGGAGTCACGGTGAAGGAAGGGTCTGTTGACTCTCTAGGGGGACATCTTCGCCATGTTCTAAGAAGGAAGTTCACATTCAACAGGTCAGTGGCAGTGGCCTTATTCACCGGGTCTGTGGCAGAGACCAAACTCACGGTCTGTGGCAGAGACTGTGCGCCTAGTATACTGCTTGAGAATCTGAGTAGTACAGTGAAGAGCTACGTTTGTGCCTGGACCTCCTTCACACCTTGAGCTGTTCTGTTCCTTTGCTCCAACCTTTTTCCTATCCAAGAGACTGTGTATTGTAAAGCGAGAATAAATCTTATGTTGGAGCTTCAGCTGGTGTGGACATTCATGTTACTGGGGAAGTTAAGGACTTGCCTCTACTCACGGTAGAGGCGAGAATCATTCTCCGGAGGATTCTAGCCTGGCTGCAGACAAGACCCAACAATAACACCGCTCAACCTTTTGCACAAGAGGGTACGGGCTGATAGTGTGGTGTGCTTTTCTCCCCCTGTGCGGAACCAAGTTAAATACACGTGGGGGATAGGTGGGTGCGCTAGATATATATATATATACAAATTCCACAGTGTATTTACATGAGCATGTACAAATGCAGAAAGTCAAATGTGCATATAAACAGGAAATGACATGTGTGTGCATGAGCAGGAAGTGAATGTGTGCCGATGACCACTAAACACTGAAATCAACCCACCTCCAAAAAAAATAAAAACCCTAACTACTGTTGTAATATTAAAATATATGTGTATGTATTTTATATATTGTGTTAGATGTATGGCAAGATATATATGTGTTACATACAGGCATTCAAGATTACACAAAGAGTGTTTGTTGACCAAAGGGGTTAGTGGCCAAACAAGATTTACTACACATATCAAAGGGGACAGATAATGACTCTGATGTGCTATGTTGATGTTAATATGCAAAAATGCAAATTAGGGCAGGTGATGACTGCAGCTGTCTGAGACAAGTTTGGTGATATAGCTCAGGGCAGAGTTGTAAATGGCTTTGCATGGTATTGTTAGTGTTTTCAATTTTATACATTGGGCAATGGGAAGCAAGTGGAGGAATTGGCAGTGAAGGGTGGCGAACACTGAACAGTTAGTAAGGTGGATGAGTCTGGCAACAGCATTTATGATAGACTGAAGAGGGAATAGCCTGCGTAGGGGTAAGCCAAATAGGAGGGAGTTATAATAGTCAAGGCAAGAGATAAAGGGGAGTGAATAAGCTGCTTAGTGGTTTCAACAGTTAAAAAGGGGCATACTTTGGAGATGTTACGATGGTGAAGTCTTCAAGATTTAGAAAGCGATTGGATTTGGGGCTGAAAGAACAGGTCAGAGTCCAGGATTATACCTAGAACCCTGGCATAAAGGGAAGGACTGATGGTTGTATTATTGATCATAATGGAGAATTCAGGGGAGGGGGCACGGGCAGGAGGAAATATTATGAGCTTAGTTTTAGAAAGATTTAGTTTGAGGAAGTGGTGTGACATCCATACTGATACATCAGTTAGTAATTAGTAAGTTAGTAAGGCGAGAGGAGACTGAAGGAATGAGGTAAGGAGTAGAGAGATAGATTTGTGTGTCGTCAGCATAGAGATGGTACTGAAAGCAATGGGAGTTTATCAAGTGACCAAGGGAGGAGGTGTGGATGGAGAAGAGGAGGGGTCCAAGGACAGAACCTTGTGGAACCCCTACAGCAAGAGGAAGTGGAGAGGAGGAGATAGAGGTATAATGTAGGTAATTCTGAAAGAGCACTGTGATAGGTACCTGTAGGAGGAGAGAGCAGAGTCTTGAAGGCCAAGAGAGTGACGTTTTTTGAGGAGGAGGGGATGGTCAACAGCATCAAAGGCCACAGAGGGGTCTAGTAGTAGAAGAATGGAGTAGTGGTCATTGGTTTTAGCAGTTAGTAAATCATTAGTAATTTTTATTAGGGCAGTTTCAGTGGAGGGATGCGAGCAAAAGCCGGACTGTAAGGGGTCAAGAAGGTTTTTGTCGGTGAGGTAGGAGCTCAGATGGTTGTAGACTAAGCATTCTAAAAGTTTAGAGGTATACAGGAGCAGGGAGATGGGTCTTAAGTTGTTCAGGCTGTTGTAGTCCAGTGAGGGCTTTTTAAGTGTGGGGGTGATCAGTGCATGTTTTAGAGGGGAGGGGAAGGTGCCAGTAAAGAGAGATAGATTGAAGATGTGAGTGAGTGAGCATAGGATTGAAGAAGAGGGTGACCCTACTAGTTGTGAGGGAACAGGATCCAGGGGACAGGGGGTAAGGTGGGCTTCTGAAAAAACTTTAGTGACCTCTTCGGTAGTAGCAAGGTCAAAAGAGTAAGGTGTTGAGAGTGGTTTTGTACAGGGTATGTTAAGTGGAATAGATGTCTTTGCAGTAAATATGCCCACACAAATTGCATCAATCTTGTTTTTGAAGTGATTGGCAATCTCATGAGCAGTGAGCGAGTTACTGGGTGGAGGTGGTGGTGGTGGAAAAGTAGAGAGTTAAAAGTAGTGAAGAGACGTTGAGGACTGAAGGACAGAGTATTAAAGAGAGTGACAAAGTAGGCTTGTTTGGGGGCATAGAGGGAGGAATTGTATTTTAAGAAGGCGGATTTATATAGGGTGAATGCTTGCTGGGATTTGGTTTTATGTCACAATCGCTCCAGTGCGCAGCTATGTCTTTTAAGATTTCTGGTGTCGTCAATCTGCCACGGTTGTAATTGTCGGGGTCTGATACTTTGTGTAGTGAGAGGATCAAGAGAGTCCAGTGTGGATGAAAGTGAACTGTTGTAGACGGAAGTGGCCAGGTCAGGGAAAGAAAAGGGTGCAATTTTGTCATAGAGGTGGTCATTTGCAGAGTAGAAAAGAGAAGGATTAAAATGGCAAAGGTTTTTGTGGGTAATTGAATTTCTGCTTGCAAAGACAGGTGGTTGTAGACAAGGAAATTGTGAAAGTGATGAGGGTGTTGGTGAGGTTGTAGGGGGTGCACAAATGGGAGAAAAAAAGGTCAAGGGTATTACCATCAGAGTTAGTAGAGGACTGTGACCATTGTGTTAGGTTGAAAAGTTGGGATGTAGCTGGGCTACATTATCAATCATCCGCTTTGTCCAGTGGACCCAGAAGTAATAGATCACACCGCAGCATGACCCAAGGGGCATGTGCGAGGCATTTTCCAGGAGGATGTCATATGACTTCCACCTGGAAGGACGAATGTCTCACTCGGCATATAGTAAAATGATGGCTGGCAGGGACATTCGTCGGTAAACTATAAACTATCAGGACATGTAGTTTGAAGGTTATGCCACAAGCCCCTTCCACTTTTTCCCAGTTTAATTAGTTAAAAAAGTAGTCATCAGCCATTCTGAGAACAGCATTGATCACAGAATCGATGAAGCCCAGTTATGACCAATTCAAACCCCTAGCAGGAAGGACAAAACTGAAAATGCCATATATTGAAGAAAATGTATAGACGTTTGGCATACACAGTATATTCTATAACTATATTTATTTGGCTCATGTTAAAAAAAAGGTATTTTTAGACAGGTAAATATGTCATATATTTTTATATGAATATGTGTGAGAAATGTTTGGAAAAAGTTCACAGGGTTCACACGTGTGCAGAGTGTGGGCTCCAGAGTATCAATTTTGTTTTTACAGCGTTCTCTGGATTTTGGTATTCCTAGATTGGGCTGCAAAGTTTTGAGATTTTGTAGTGTCTTGGGAGGGAATAAATCTTCAACCCAGTGTTCAGAACTTGTCGAAGACCAGCAGGGTGTATGTCCAGGTGCACACAGCCCTTATAATAAAGGAGTGGGAATAGTGTGCTCCCGTCTGAAGATAGGTGTGTGTTCCTGCCTTGAGACATAGGTGATCTGTTCAGGAGACAGCACTCCATGTTGGTGAGATTCCATGCCCATCGAACTGACAGTGCTAGGACAGCTGGGGGAGACTGGGAGCATCTGGGAGACTTAGAGAGCTGAGGCAACTATTAGAGAGTCCAGGGGACCAAACAAAGTTAGAGAGTCTGGGGTGTCAGCTAAACCATTATCAGAGGCCAGGAGTGGGCCCATGCAGCAAGGCGCTGTAGCTAAGGAGGGGTGAGATGGTCTTGAGGTACCAGTGTAAAGGGCAGTGGTGTCAGAGTGCTATTCAGAACAAACGTGAGCATGTGCTGAGAAGGAGACGGCAGAACAAAAAATGTGCACGAGCTGAGGAAAAAACCTGGCATAGTTGCCAATACTGTACATGGCTGTGCTCATTTGTGCAGGAATATGTGCAGGCGCATATGCATTGTGCCGACACATGCATGCACACTAGCGCACGTTCACACACATCTGCTGCCAGAACTGGTGCCAAATGCCTTATATAAGGACAGTGGCTGGGCTCAGAGTTTTCTGAATCATCTTTAGCTACCAGTGCTCCTTGCCCTTGTGTATTATGTAGTCTTTAGACTACCTGTTACCAATCCTGCTTGCCTCTGGACCTTCCTACTGCTTGACTTCTGGTTTGACCCTGGTTTGTTCTTAGGACTCTGCTTCTCTTACTTAAGCGTGCTTGACTCTGGCTTGCTCCTTTGACTTTTCTTTGGCCTGCTCCACTGATTCCCTGTGTAGGACCTCAGCTCTATTCCTGTTCTTGCTCCTGCCTATTCCCTGGCTTGCCTTCCCATGTATGACTTTGACTACTATCCTGACTATGCTTCCTCAGTCCTGTCCTGCCAGCCTGACCTTGCTTGTTTCTTGGGTGCCACATTGCTTGTTGTTGCTTCCTTGGTTCTGCCACATCTCCAGGGGCAACAGGGTTCCTTCCATCTGTCCTGACAGACCCACTAACATCTATCTGGTGGACTCCTCTGCAAGAAACATCCAGGAGATCTACCTAAATGGCTAGAGTTGAGCGGACACCTGGATGTTCGGGTTCGACGGGTTCGGCCGAACTTCGGAAAAAAGTTCGGGTTCGGGACCGAACTTTAACCCGAACCCGGACCCGAACCCGAACCCCATTGAAGTCAATGGGGACCCGGACTTCTAAGGACTAAAAAGGCTCTAAAAAGGTAATGGAAAGGGCTAGAGGGCTGCAAATGGCAGAACAATGTTGTTAAGAGCATGGCAAGTGCTCTGCAAACAAATGTGGATAGGGAAATAACTTAAAATAACATAAAAAAAATAAAAATAAAAAATAATAATCTTGACCTAGGAGGACGAGGTCCATATGGAGTAGGAGGTTGAAGTGGCGGTGGATGTGGCTGTGTAGGTGGAAGCGGCGGTGGAGGAGGACGAGGTAGCCAACACTGATTCAAAAATACAACAATGGCTGTGTAATGCCGGTGATGTGTCGAATTCTGTCTCCCGTCAAATAGTGTCCACCTTGTACTGCGCTTGCTCAGTATGTAGGACAAGGGGATTTCTAAAATCTCCCAAGACGAACGGCGCCTGCGTGGTGAGTTCAGGTGAAGGCCACACCATCCGTGGTTCAAGACGAGCCAAGTGAGGCCAGTCCCGAAGCGTGGCAATCGAACCGAGCCCGTGAGGGGCCCTGTTACTATGTGCTACCGTATGTCCACTTGGATGGTGGGGCTTGAACCTGCACTCACAGCGCAGGCGCCGTTCATCTTCGGAGATTTTGTGAATCTCCTTGTCCTCTGTACTGCGCAAGCGCTGCGCCTTCGCAGTATGGGCCGGACACAATCCGATGGCCGGACAGTTTTTGTCACAACACCGGTATACATGTCTATTCTGCACAAGGTACGGACAAGTCCTGTGGGATCCATGCCTGGTTCATTTTAATGAACGTGAGCTTGTCCACATTGGCTCTGGACAGGCGGCTGCGCTTGTCTGTGATAACGCCCCCTGCCGTGCTAAATACACGTTCAGATAATACACTGGCTGCAGGGCAGGCCAGCACCTCCAAGGCATAAAGGGCAAGCTCAGGCCATGTGCCCAATTTGGAGACCCAGAAGTTAAAGGGGGCAGACCCGTCATCCAGTACGTGTAGGCCTGTGGACACATACTGCACAACCATGTTGGTGAAATGCTGCCTCCTGCTAAGACGTTCCATCTCAGCTGGTGGTGCTGGTTGTTGTGGCGTGCTGACAAAGCTTTTCCACATTTCAGCCATGCTAACCCTGCCTTCTTAGGTGCTGCCGGTGCCCCAGCTGCGTTGGCGACCTCTTCCTCCTCCTCTGCCTTCGCCTTGTGCTTCCACCGTACGCCCGCTGTCAGGTGGGAATGCCACCAGCAGCGCGTCTACCAGCGTGCGCTTGTACTCGCGCATCTTACGATCCCGCTCCAGTGAGGGAATTAAGGACGGTACGTTGTCCTTGTAACGGGGATCCAGCAGGGTGGCCACCCAGTAATCAGCACCAGTTAAAATGTGGGCAACTCGGCGGTCATTGCGGAAACACTGCAGCATGTAATCGCTCATGTGTGCCAGGCTGCCCAGACCCAAAGAAAAGCTGTCCTCTGTGGGAGGTGTATCGTCTGTGTCCTCTGTATCCCCCCAGCCACGCACCAGTGATGGCCACAAGCTGGTCTGGGTGCCACCCTGCTGTGAAAATGCCTCCTCCTCCTCCTCCATCTCCTCCTCCACCTCGTCATCCTCCAGAACTGTGCCCTTTCTGCCGGACAATTGTGTACCTGGCGTTTGTTGGTGCAGGAACCCACCCTCGTAGCCACTTGTGAAAGACTGCCCTGAAAGCCTTTGAAATGATCCCGCTTCCTCCTCCTCCTCCTCATCCTCCTGTGCCACATCCTCTTCCATCATCGCCCAAAGCGTTTTTCAAGGAGGCATAGAACTGGGATAGTAACGCTAAGAATGGCGTCATTGGCACTGGACATGTTGGTGGAGTACTCGAAACAGCGCAACAAGGCACACAGGTCTCGCATGGAGGCCCAGTTATTGGTGGTGAAGTGGTGCTGTTCCGCAGAGTGACTCACGCGTGATTGCTGCAGCTGAAACTCCACTATCGCCTGCTGCTGCTCGCACAGTCTGGCCAGCATGTGCAAGGTGGAGTTCCACCTTGTGGGCACGTCACATATGAGGCGGTGAGCGGGAAGGCCGAAGTTACGCTGCAGCGCTGACAGGCGAGCAGCAGCAGGGTGAGAACGCCGAAAGTGCGCACACACAGCCCACACTTTCTGCAGCAGCTCTGGCATATTGGGGTAATTTTTAAGGAACCTCTGGACCACCAAGTTCAGCACATGCGCCAGGCAAGGGATGTGCGTCAAACCGGCTAGGCCCAGAGCTGCTACGAGATTTCGCCCATTATCGCACACCACCAGGCCGAGCTTGAGGCTCACTGACAGCAACCACCCATTGTTCTGTTGTTCCATGTCCCTCCACAACTCCTGCGCGGTGTGGGGTTTTTCCCCCAAACAGGAAAGTTTTAAAACTGCCTGCTGTCGTTTACCCCTGGCTGTGCTGAAGTTGGTGGTGAAGGTGTTACGCTGACCGGATGAGGAGGCGGTAGAGGATGAGGAAGCGGAGTAGGAGGAGTTAGCAACAGGAGGCAAACTGAAGCGCCCTGCAATCCTCGGTGGTGGAAGGACATGCGCCAAACTGCTATCTGCCTCAGGCCCAGCCGCCACTGCATTTACCCAGTGTGCTGTTAGGGAGATATAACGTCCCTGACCGTGCTTACTGGTCCACGCATCCGTAGTTAGGTGGACCTTGCCATGGATGGCGTTGCGCAGTGCACACCTGATTTTGTCCCCGACTTGGTTGTGCAGGGAAGGGATGGCTCGCCTGGAAAAATAGTGGCGGCTGGGCACGACGTACTGTGGGACAGCCAATGCCATCAGGCTTTTAAAACTCTGCGTCTCCACCAGACGGAATGACAGCATTTCAAAGGCCAGGAGTTTTGAAATGCTGGCATTCAGGGCCAGGGATCGCGGGTGGCTAGGGGGGTACTTCCTCTTCCGCTCCAATGTTTGGGAGATAGAGAGCTGAACGCTTCCATGGGACATTGTGGAGATGGTTGGTGACCCAGGTGGTAGTGTTGCTGGCAGATCCTCTGTTTGCGGGGTGGCAGGTGCCACTGTCACTACAGAGGTGGATGAAGAGGCCGAGACTGTAGCAGAAGAGGAAGCAGGAGGAGCCAGAGACCTTTCTTTGTTTTTGAGGTGTCTACTCCACTGCAGCTCGTGCTTTGCACTTAGATGCCTGGTCATGCAGGTTGTGCTCAGGTTGAGAATGTTTATGCCTCGCTTCAGGCTCTGATTGCACAGCGTGCAAACCACTCGTGTCTTGTCATCAGCACATTGTGTGAAGAACTGCCACGCTGGGGTACTCCTTGGACCTGGCTTTGGTGTGCTCGGTCCCTTGCTGCATTGGGCAGTAGCAGACATACTGTCTAGCTGACAGACGCTCCGCTTTTGCACCCTGCTCCCTCTTCTGCTGTGCTGGTGGCTCTGTGCGACCACCGCCTCTTCCTCCAAACTACACTGGTCACCTGCATAACGTTGATTCCATGTGGGGTCGAGGACCTCATCGTCCTCCACATCATCTTCCACCCAGTCTTCACCCCTGCCCTCCTTGTCTGTCTGCACAATTGCGAAAGCAGCAGCAGTTGGCACCTGTGTTTCGTCATCATCCGAGACGTACTGCGATGGTCCTCCCATGTACTCATCATGAAACATAAGTGGTTGGGCATCGGTGCACTCAATCTCTTCCACTTCTGGGGCAGGGCTAGGTGGATGGCCCTGGGAAACCCTGCGAACAGAGTCATCGAAAAGCAGAAGAGACTGCTGCATGATTTGGGGCTCAGACTGCTTGGCTGATTTGCAAGGGGGTGAGGTAAAAGACTGATGGACATGGGTTTCAGGTGCCAACTCTGTTCTTTCATCAGAAGAGTGGATGGGAGACAATGTGAAGGAACCCGAGGCACTGTCAGCAACCCAATCTACTATCGCCTGTACTTGTCCTGGCCTAAACATTCGTACAGCCTCATTAGGCGCATCAAAATACCGCCGCAGGCTCGGTCGCCTACTCGCACCTGAGGAAGGTGTTTCACTTGTGCATGTATCTGGCACAGATCCACCAGGTCCTCTCCCTGCAACAGGAGCTCCACCAGCAGCACCACGACCGGGGCCACCACGTCCCTTTGACCTTCTCCTCATATTTTCAAAATTTAGGATCTTGCCCTAAATGGGTGTTTTTGGAAGCGCAGAGCACACCCACAGTACATAACCGCTGAATTGCACAGCTACAGAACTGCAGAAAATGCTATTCAAAAAAATGTTTTTTTTTTAGTATAGCACAGTAGGAGAAAACTATATAGAAATTGTTTATTTCACACACCTCAAAATATGTATAACACACTGCAAACTTTTTTTTGTGCCACTAAACGGCGTTTTTTGGAAGAGCAGAACACACCCACAGTACGTAACCGCTGAATCGCACAGCTACAGAAAAATGCTATTCAAAAAAAATGTTGTTTTTTTAGTATAGCAACGTAGGAGAAAACTATAAAGAAATTGTTTATTTCAAACACCTCAAAATATGTATAACACACTGCAAACTTTTTTTTGTGCCACTAAACGGCATTTTTTGGAAGAGCAGAACACACCCACAGTACGTAACCGCTGAATCGCACAGCTACAGAACTGCAGAAAATGCTATTCAAAAAAATTTTTGTTTTTTTAGTATAGCACAGTAGGAGAAAACTATATAGAAATTGTTTATTTCACACACCTCAAAATATGTATAACACACTGCAAACTTTTTTTTGTGCCACTAAACGGCGTTTTTTGGAAGAGCAGAACACACCCACAGTACGTAACCGCTGAATCGCACAGCTACAGAACTGCAGAAAATGCTATTCAAAATAAATTTTGTTTTTTTAGTATAGCACAGTAGGAGAAAACTATATAGAAATTGTTTATTTCACACACCTCAAAATATGTATAACACACTGCAAACTTTTTTTTGTGCCACTAAACAGCGTTTTTTGGAAGAGCAGAACACACCCACAGTACGTAACCGCTGAATCGCACAGCTACAGAACTGCAGAAAATGCTATTCAAAAAAAATGTTGTTTTTTTAGTATAGCAACGTAGGAGAAAACTATAAAGAAATTGTTTATTTCAAACACCTCAAAATATGTATAACACACTGCAAACTTTTTTTCTGTGCCACTAAACTGCGTTTTTTGGAAGAGCAGAACACACCCACAGTACGTAACCGCTGAATCGCACAGCTACAGAACTGCAGAAAATGCTATTAAAAAAAATTTAGTTTTTTTAGTATAGCAACGTAGGAGAAAACTATAAAGAAATTGTTTATTTCAAACACCTCAAAATATGTATAACACACTGCAAACTTTTTTTTGTGCCACTAAACGGCGTTTTTTGGAAGAGCAGAACACACCCACAGTACGTAACCGCTGAATCGCACAACTACAGAACTGCAGAAAATTCTATTCAAAAAAAATTTTGTTTTTTTAGTATAGCACAGTAGGAGAAAACTATATAGAAATTGTTTATTTCACACACCTCAAAATATGTATAACACACTGCAAACTTTTTTTGTGCCACTAAACGGCGTTTTTTGGAAGAGCAGAACACACCCACATTACGTAACCGCTGAATCGCACAGCTACAGAACTGCAGAAAATGCTATTAAAAAAAATGCTGTTTTTTTAGTATAGCAACGTAGGAGAAAACTATAAAGAAATTGTTTATTTCAAACACCTCAAAATATGTATAACACACTGCAAACTTTTTTTTGTGCCACTAAACGGCGTTTTTTGGAAGAGCAGAACACACCCACAGTACGTAACCGCTGAATCGCACAGCTACAGAACTGCAGAAAATGCTATTAAAAAAAAAATGTTGTTTTTTTAGTATAGCACAGTAGGAGAAAACTATATAGAAATTGTTTATTTCACACACCTCAAAATATGTATAACACACTGCAAACTTTTTTTTGTGCCCCTAAACTGTGTTTTTTGCAAGCGTACATTAAAGTGCAATTTTTTTTTTTTTTTGCCCTAAACGGGTCTTTTTTTGCACGAGCAAAATAAAATGCTTTTTTTTTTTTTTTTTTTTGCCCAATGGGTCTTTTGGAAAAGAGAACAATAAAGTGCCTTTTTTTTCCCCCTAAAAGTTAGATTTTCTCTGACACTGGGCTCATGGCAGTGTAAAAAGACTGCACCGCAACACAAATAGGTAGACCTATGCAGATCGCTGATTTTAATCTCTGAATCTGGACTCCTATATAATATTCTCTCTCCCTGAAAGCACCAACACAGGAACCTGGCCCTACACTACACTATCTCTCTATCTTTTCCCTCAGATTGTAGAATCAGGACTACCTCATCTATCTTTCTATCTCTCCCTAAAAGCAGCAGCAGCAGACTAGATCCTCTCCCTATCTATTCTGAAGCAGAGTGTCATGTGTGCTGTGTGCCTCTAGCTTATATAGAAGCTGGGTCACATGTTGCACTGACCAATCACAGCCATGCCATTAGTAGGCATGGCTATGATGGCCTCTAAGGGCACACCAGCTAATCAAAAGGTGATTGGCTGGCCCCTGAAGCATTTCTAAATGCGTTATTAGATTGCCGAACCCGAACCCGAACCCGGACTTTTGGGCAAAGTCCGGGTTCGGGTTCGGGAAAAAGCTAAAGTTCGGTACGGACCCGAACTTTACAGTTCGGGTTCGCTCAACACTATAAATGGCAGCTGTGCTTCTTTGAACCTGGGACTCCTTGTTCCCACCTTCAGGGATGCTTGGTGCTCAGTTTCAAGGGAATCCCTCTTGTCAAGTCAGCCTCAGACCAGGTACATGACGAGTGGTCCTGCTGAAGTCAGAGCCAGGTGGCTTAGTATTTTCTGTTACTTGTTTTGCTGTGTGAAACTGAAACCCCTGCGTGGGCAAATTTGTGAACTTTACTTTTCATCTGTTTTAATAAAAGCTAACAAGCGTTTAAAATGTAGTTTGGACTGGCATGGACTTCATTACAAAACACATCTACCACTGAGCCAACTCCCATTTTACAAATATTTTAAATATGCAGCCAGCAGGTGCAGTTCCTGGCTCCTAATAACATGTTTTCGAGAGGATCCATATTAACTATGCTGGAAAAAAAACCATTGTTTACATACATAACTCAATAACTCTTGTTGAAATGAATACACAAAGTAATGATGAGTAATGATTAATCTCCTTCACTTGCCTCCCTTTGCATTGCTTCATACAAGTTGGCTTAAAGGAAACACACTGTCAGGCCTCGTACACACGGGCGGGAATCCCGTCAGGAAAAAAAACATGTTTTTCCCGACGGGATTCCCGGCAAGCTTGCCTTGCACACCGAGTGCACACACGGCCATTCAAAAGAACCGCCGTTCTTTTGAATGGCAAGAACGCAGTGACATCATCGACTACGATGAGCCTGCGCTCCTCAAATTCGATCCCGTCACCGCCATCTTGCTACACCCTACACTGCCCTTTTATGCTACCGCACATGCGTCAAAGTCTTTTCGAGCATGCGCGGGTTTACCGTGGAACAGGTAAGCATACAGACGACTGTTTTTCTCGGCAGGAAAACTCTGAAGAGAATCCTGACGAGAAAAATAGAGAGCAGGTTCTCTATTTTTCTCATCGGGATTCCAGGCAGTTTTCCAGACGAAAAACCATACACACGACTGTTTTTCTCGGCAAAAAGCTCTCCCAGCAGTTTTCTTGCTGAGAAAACCGGTCGTGTGTACAAGGCTTCATTGTAAGGTCTGGATGCAGACACTCCAGCTAGAGTAAATAGCAAGCAAGTATAGCTTCACCTTTAGCAACCCTCTTCCCTTAAAACACGCAGGCCTACTGGTACTAGGTTGAACTCAAGGCTTAATACACAAAAATATATAAAAACTCTGCTGGTAAGAGAGAGAGCCAGGACCAAACAGCAGAGGGAAAGAGGAACAACAAGGGACAGGTACGATTATAGATGTAAATGTTGTGCTCAATCTTGTAAAGTCCATAGTGGTATAGAAATCCTGGGTCATATTTGTAAAAAAAATATATCAATTATCTATATTGGTTTGAAAATGTATAAACTTTCAAAAATCAAATCAAAATTGAGTCATAGCCACTATAGCTTCCTTTTGAACTGTAATAACAGAATAATCTGTTATCAATTCAGTGTAGGAGGCTTGGAAACAGCATTGAAGTACCTGTCTTGCGTTGATTTGCCAACATTTATAATGTTTGCTGCTAAGACTGCTTTATGCCTTGCAAGCTCTTATTGAATGCCCAGAACAATGTCACTGGAAACATTCAGAGTGCAAGTAATAACTGCAGATTACAAACAACTGAGTAGCCTGGTTAGTTTTCCTCCAGAATGCAGAAGGAAAATAGCAAAGCATTAGAAATCATTGCCTTGTACCGACAATACATTCTGGCTTTCCCTTCAAACTTTCATTTGTTCAGTTCTGCCAAACCTAAACTCTGTCTTTCTCTACCTTTCTAAGATTGCAAGATGAGGTAGTGAAATCATAAATGTTATCCATCCTATTCACATCTCTTCTGTTCGTTGTGTTATGCTTACAGCATTTAGTGAGTTTTCAAACTTTATTGAAAGACATGTTTCTTGTCTACTGAAGTCTTTGATTTTTAAGTGACAAACTGCATTTTAGTAATTCCCAATGAGACAATATTTAACCCTTTTGCACCCAAGAGTCATTGATGCCCAGGTGGAATCTAGCAGCAACAGTGGTCTATGACTAATTTGCATACCTAAATCTGTATAATTTATTTTAAGATCATATAAGGTTTTTATTTGGTACACAGTTTAAATTGTAGCAGATGGTTGCTACTAGTTACTATCATCCACACATATTCACCCTGCTACCAGACTTCCATACATCACTCTCCAGTAGACAATAAACAGTCATTTGTGTTTTTTTTGTTTTGTTTATTTGGGGATATAACCTGGTTGGGGAAAGGGTATGGGATGCCCATAGAACAGATTACATTTGCCATATTTACTTGAAGAATTGCTATAGCAATTGCGCTTTGCATATTCTGGATAGAGCGCTTAGAAAAAATAATGGACTCTAACCTTGACAGACTTTGACTTTACACTTATCCTCTGCATAACTCCTGCAGACTGTTACTCATCCTCTGCACAACTCCTACAGACTGTTGCTCCCAGTACACTTCTCCTCCTGCACAAACTTCCCTGTCACAGCGTTAGTCTTTCCGCCCCATCATCTTGAACTGCACCAGGGATCACTCTGAATAATCCCTGGCTGTTGCTGAACTTGCTAAATTCTGATAGGCCAGGGGCCTGCAGTACCCCTACTTGATGGCCTAGTTACTTGGCAGAAATAAAGGATAGATGGACTACTGATCCCAGCCAGTCTGACTTGCAAACCCTGTGCCCTCAGGCTACAGCGATTTGTCAAAAAAAAACACAGTCTCTCCTCTGGACTTGCACCCAGCTCCCCTGGCATGCCTATTCCAGATATCCACTGTGACCAGGGTTGCCAACTTTCAGTAAATTTACAAACAGTTTGTAAAATCCATAATTGTTGCATCTGTCCATGAATGTCAGTTATGGACATGCAGCCTACATGTCTGTAATGGACATTCATGGACAGATGCAAAAAGTACGGATTTTACAAACTGTTTGTATATTTACTGAAAGTTGGCAACCCTGACTGTGACTCTTTCACCAAACTTCTCCTGCCCTGAGTCCTTCTTGAAAAATTTACCCGGACCGTGTGTACCGACTGCTTCTCCAGCTCCTCTGTTCCAGGACACCTCTCCATGACCGTATAAGGAGAGGCATCCTCCCAGCTCCCGAGCTCCTCCGCCGAGGCCTCCAGATGGGGGTGGGCCTCCTGCTGCAGTCTAACACTCCATTCTTCAATTCATCCAGCCGACAACTCTCCTCCAGTGGGCTGAACCTGAGTTTAAGTAGTAGGCCTGCCCCCTGCCAATCCTAGTTGGGGATTGGTCAGGGCTCCTCACATGAACTCCCAGTCACTCCAATTTCCAGCCCTGCCCCTCTTCCAGAACATTCTCCCTGAAAGCAGGGGAGACGCGCAAGAACTGAAAGACAGGTGGTCACACCGACTGCTACACTAACCACTCCCTGCCCCCCAGATCAAAACAAGCAGGCCTAGCATGTAGCATAAGCCTGCATACATTTACCTGCCTGGCAGCTATCACCTCTAGCACCTACCTATGGTAGAGGGTGCTACATTCACCAATTCACCAATTTACAGCTGGTCCCCAGCTGTGAGAAAAAAATATACATTTTTGAAAAATATCTCCTGGGCCCAGGTGTAAGGGCATCCCATATAGGTTGGATGGGGGAAGAGAGAAAACTTGGACGGGGCTATGCACAAATAATTTACGTACAAAAATATAAGTATGTACATTCTGGTCACACATTTACACTGTACATGTTTTAAGCATAGTTTCCTAACTACAGGTCCCTGCAGCTAGGTACATACAAGTGGAGCCAGAGCATTGCTCCCTCAGGAGGAATACTCTGACTCACACAGGTCTTCATCTGTCAGGCGGTGGAGATGAACAGCCGTCCCATCTCTGATGTCCCTAAAAGAAGACACAAAAGAAATCCTATCTGTACATACTATCTATACAACACAATTCACCACTGAGAGGGGGTTACAATCCTCTCTTTGGTGAAATATACACATTTACAGTCTTGGCATGTATATACCTGTCTGCTGTTACCCTACCAGGAGGGATCTAGGGGAACCTCCTGAAGAGCACAGCCAGACACACATGCATGATTGGTGGTAAACTCTCTTTGCTCCTGAATGGAGGGCCCCCTCCTGAAGTGGCAGGCAGCAAGAGGTTTGGCAGGGACAGTACACCCTAGTGTCTGTGATATACTTTTTCTCCATTAGGCACCCTGGGTGGCAGGCAAACACTGTCCCTGCAAAGAAAGTTTTGTCTTTGGGGAAAACCACAGAGGCCATGTCTGTGGCAGTCCTTGTGGCCGCTTCTACATGGGGGCTGCACAACCCAGTAGTCCTTCTCACAGGTATAAACATGTATCCGGCAACCTCCACCGGCTATCCCCTTCTCCTCGGACAGAGACCGAATGGCTCCTGGTAGGCCGACCCGCCTTTGCAACCAGGACTCGTTCCCTATAAATGGCACGTCCCAACTTCCATTCCTCCCGAATGTCCTTGAACCGGGGCCAAGCACTACTCTCTGGCACCCTCAAAGGTTTTGGGACATGCAGGTACTCCCAGATCATATCATCTTCCCACTCTCCCTGTGAGCTCTCAATGAGGTCCATGATCTGGGAGGGGACATAAGGGTAGTCATGACCCCACTCCAGAGCAACCCTGTGTTGGACCTCTCTCTGTAAGCGAGAGAGCCTTGGCAGCTCCTTAGGTTTTCCTTTGCCAGGCATGACACAGGAATCCTTGGCCTTTATTACCCACTGCTTGTAGGTGGGTGCTCTGGTCTGGGTAGTAGAGGGTCGACTTATGAAGAGTCTGCTGTTTAAAACTGGGGTCCATACTGGGGGCTGTGGTTTTTTCCATGACCTCAGATTGAGTCTCTGTTGAAGGGGAATCTCCTGTCTCCCACTCCTCCTCACTGGAGCCTTCCTCTGGGGACAACCAAGAGAACAGATTTTCGACGGATGCAAATTTTTACCTGCCTGGCAGCTATCACCCAAAACACCTTATCGCTAGCACCTACCTATGGTAGAGGGTGCTACAAAATTAAAGGAGAAGTCCAGCATGAGCTTTTTAGGCTGGGCTTCTCCTACAGGTCACAGGAGTGCAATTCGTTTTGCACTCATGTGACCCGTATTCAGCAGAGAGTGGTCTGAAAACCGCTCTCCACTGACGTCACCAGGATCAGTCCAGGCAGCACCTCATCCTGACTTAGGAATTCTGGATCCACCAGAATAGGAAGCCTGGATCTGCTGAGATGGCTGCTCCCCGCCACTCCACAGCGCAGCATTCCAATGAGCGCAGAGGAGCAGAGCAGGAGAGATGCTGCCTGACAGGCAGCATCTAGCCGCTCGGGGAGGTGAGAGAACCGAGCCATCAGCGGTGTTCGATGGCTCGGTTCTCAGTGCAGAGCCTGCCGGGGACAGCTGCATCCACCTAGGTACAGTGCCTTGCAAAAGTATTCACCCCCCTTGACTTTTTACCTATTTTGTTACATTGCAGCCTTTAGTTCAATGTTTTTTTTTAATCCTAATTATATGTGATGGATCAGAACACAATAGTCTAAGTTGGTGAAGTAAAATTAGAAAAATATATACATAAAACTATTTTTTAGAAATAAAAAAATGATAATTGGCATGTGCGTATGTATTCACCCCCTTTGTTATGAAGCCCATAAAAAGCTCTGGTGCAACCAATTACCTTCAGAAGTCACATAATTACTGAAATGATGTCCACCTGTGTGCAATCTAAGTGTCATATGATCTGTCATTACATATACATACCTTTTTGAAAGGCCCCAGAGGCTGCAACACCTAAGCAAGAGGCATCACTAACCAAACACTGCCATGAAGACCAAGGAACTCTCCAAACAAGTAAGGGACAATGTTGTTGAGAAGTACGTCAGGGTTAGGTTATAAAAAAATATCCAAATCGTTGTTGATCCCTAGGAGCACCATCAAATCTATCATAACCAAGTGGAAAGAACATGGCATGACAGCAAACCTGCCAAGAGACGGCCGCACACCAAAACTCACAGACCGGGCAAGGAGGGCATTAATCAGAGAGGCAGCACAGAGACCTAAGGTAACCCTGGAGGAGCTGCAGAGTTCCACAGCAGAGACTGGAGTATCTGTACATAGGACGACAATAAGCTGCACGCTCCATAGAGTTGAATTTTATGGCAGAGTGGCCAGAAGAAAGCCATTACTTTCAGCAAAAAACAAAATGACACGTTTTGAGTTTGCGAAAGGGAATGTGGGAGACTCCCAAAATATATGGAGGAAGGTGCTCTGGTCTGATGAGACAAAAATGTAACTTTTTGGCCATCAAAGAAAACGCTATGTCTGGCGCAAGCCCAACCCATCCCATTACCCAAAGAACACCAGTCGGGACTGGAAAACTGGTCAGAGTTGAGGGAAAGATGGATGGTGCTAAATACAGGGATATTCTTGAGCAAAACCACTCTGTGTGTAATTTGAGGCTAGGATGGAGGTTCACCTTCCAGCAGGACAATGACCCCAAAGACACTGCTAAAGCAACACTTGAGTGGTTTAAGGGGAAACATGTAAATGTGTTGGAATGGCCTAGTCAAAGCCCAGACCTCAATCCAATAGAAAATCTGTGGTCATACTTAAAGATTGCTGTTCACAAGCGCAAACCATCCAACTTGAAGGAGCTGGATCAGTTTTGCAAGGAGGAATGGGCAAAAATCCCAGTGGTAACATGTAGCAAGCTCATAGAGACTTATCCAAAGCGACTTGGAACTGTGATAGCCGCAAAAGGTGGCTCTACAAAGTATTGACTTTAGGGGGGTGAATAGTTATGCACATTGACTTTTTCTGTCATTTAGTCCTATTTGTTGTTTGCTTCACAATAAAAAAAAAAAAATCTTCAAAGTTGTGGACATGTTCTGTAAATTAAATGATGCAAATCCTCAAACAATCCAGATTAATTCCAGGTTGTGAGGCAACAAAACACGAAAAATGTCAAGGGGGTGAATATTTTTGCAAGGCACTGTACATAGCATAAATTTACACCCATGTTATGTATCCCCTCCTCCTGCTTGAGCACAAGCTTACGTGCTTGGAATAGTGCCTCAAAAGGTACCTCTTTTAAATGTGATTGCTGGGCTACTTCATCTAATATACCCCGTAAATATTTTTTGGGGTCAACTGTATTGTTGTTTGAAAGGTATTTTTAAGTGTACCAACTACTGATATCCAGTAGCAATGTAGTTTGGGGAAACATCAAAGCATATGTATTATGGCCCCGTAGTATCTTTTACAGCTACTGCAAGTGGGATCTGTGCTTAGGCCCATGTATTGCAGTTTACGGGGGAGGGGGGGGGGGGTTAATGGACTCTAAGTCCTCATACACACTATTAGATTTTCTGCAGATTTTTGTCTTCAGATTTACCAAAACATGTACAGGAAGGGCCTGCCTGATTACATACAAATTGAAACTCATAAGCCCCGTACACACGATCGGATATTCTATGGATTCTAATCCAAAGGTTTTTTCCATCGGAAATCCGATGAAACTGTCTTCCATCAGTCTTGCCCACACACCATCAGTCAAAAAACGGACCGTTTCAAACGAGGTGACGTAAAACACTCCGATGAGCCGAGAAAAATTAAGTTCAATGCTTCTGAGCATGCGTCAACTTGATTCTGAGCATGCGTGGGTTTTTTATCCGATGGATTTCCACACAGACGATCGGATTTTGCTATCGTTTTTTTTTCCCTTCGGATACATTTAAAACATGTTCTTTTTTTTCACACCGATGGAAAAAAGACCGATGGGGCCCATACACGATCGGTTCGACTGATGAAAACTGTCCATCGGACTGTTTCCATCGGTAAAACCGATCGTGTGTACACGGCTTTAAGGTTTGACCTCATTATATGTGATGTAATATACTTTATTACATGTGATGGATTGCATATAGTTAAATATGGAGGTAGGCGAAAGATGTCTGATATTAGAGGTCTTTGTGTCTTTACCGCGTGGGCATGTTGGAAATAGACATGCGCAGCTTGTTTCGTTCCGAATTCAAATTCGGACAAATTTAAATTTTTTAGGAAATTCGGAAGTATCCGAATTTCCGAATTATAACAGCACTGAATTTAAACAAATCCTAAATAACGAATTTCGAATTTGAATCATTTTCAAATTTGAATTCGAAAATTGTTTTAAAATTCGAATTAGAAAAGTTTTCGAAATCGAATAGTTTTCCAATATCTAAAGAGAATAAAATAGAAAATAAAGGAATGGAATAGAAAAAAAATTGACTAGAAAAGAATATAACAGAAAATAAAAGAATATAATAGAATAGAGTAAAGCAGAACAAAATGGAATAGAAAATAAAAGAACAGAATAGACTAGAATATAATAGAAACACATAGAATAGAATAACATAGAAAAAATATAACCATGTTCTGAAATTCAAATTTCAAATAGAATACATTTGAATTTGGATACATAATAAAATAATAAAATAGAAAAGACTAGCATAGAAAAAAAAAAGAATATTATAGAATAGACTATAATAGAATAAAAAATAATAGAATAAAAACCTGAATAGAATAGAAAGAATATAACCATCTTCTGAAATTCGAATTTCCGAATAGAATAGACTTGAATTTGAATAATAAATAATAGAATAGAATAGAAACGAAAAGAATAGAAAATAAGATAATATAAAAGCATAGAATAAAATAGAATAAACAAATTAAAAACAATATAATAAAAAACAATAGAATGTAATAGATTAGAATTAGGGTTGAGCGGACCCGAACTGTAAAGTTCGGGTCCGTACCGAACTTTTGTGTTTTTGAGTCCCGGACCCGAACCGGAACAATTGACTGTATGTTCGGGTTCGGGTCCGGTGTTCGGCAATATGCATGTAAAGTTGCGCTTGTTTCCCGTGCTTAGAACTGTCCCTGCACAAAGTGTCATTTCTGAAGAAAAAAAGTCATTTAAAACTCACTTCCGGCTATAGTGAATTGTCAGCTCCCGGCAATACATAGAAAAGTCATTGAAAAAAAAAAAAAACGTGGGGGTTCCCCCAAATTCAACTTCAGGTCTGGTATAGATATTAAGGGGAACTCTGCCGCAAATTTAAAAAAAAATGGCGTGGAGTACCCCCAAAAATCCAGACCAGACCCTTTATCCGAGCACGCAACCTGGCAGGCCGCAGGAAAAGAGGGGGGGGACGAGAGAGTGCCCCCCCTCCTGAACCGCACCAGGCCATATGCCCTCAACATGGGGAGGATGTCTCCATGTTGATGAGGACAAGGGCCTCATCCCCACAACCCTTGCCCGGTGGTTGTGGGGATCTGCGGGCGGGGGGCTTATCGGAATCTGGAAGACCCCTTTAACAAAGGGGAACCCCAGATCCCGCCCCCCATGTGAATTGGTAATGGGGTACATTGTACCCCTACCATTTCACAAAGAAAGTGTAAAAAATTGTAAAAAAATACACAGACACCATTGGGAAAGTCCTTTATTAAAAATAAAAAATAGAAAAAAACATTCCAGCGATGAAATCCAGTATCCCGCGGCGATCCCGATGTCCAGCGCTGTCCAGACAAAATGTCATTGGCTGAGCCTGAGAAGACCTGATGGGGAACTTCCTCAGCAGTGTATTAAATTAATAGACCCGCCCCTTCTATAGTTCCCCATCAGGTCCGCTCAGCCAATGATGTAGTGTAAGGCTGAGGACCTGATGCGGAACGTGAGAAGGGGCAGGTCTATCCATTTATTATACTGGAGGAAGTTCCTCATCAGGTCCGCTCATCCAATGACGTAGGCGGGGTCTGACATACGAGGGGGAGGACCTGATGGGGAACTTCCTCCACAGTGTATTAAATGAATAGACCCGCCCCTTCTAAAGTTCCCCATCAGGTCCGCTCAGCCAATGACGTAGTGTAAGGCTGAGGACCTGATGCAGAACGTGAGAAGGGGCGGGTCTATTCATTTATTATACTGGAGGAAGTTCCCCATCAGGTCCGCTCATTCAATGACGTAGGCGGGGTCTGACATACGAGGGGGCGGACCTGATGGGGAACTTCCTCCACAGTGTAATACATGAATAGACCCGCCCCTTCTCATGTTCCGCATCAGGTCCTCAGCCTTACACCTATGTCATTGGCTGAGCGGACCTGATGGGGAACTTTAGAAGGGGCGGGTCTATTCATTTAATACACTGCCGAGGAAGTTCCCCATCAGGTCCGCTCAGGCTCAGCCAATGACATTTCGTCTGGACAGCGCTGGACATTGGGATCGCCGCGGGACACTGGATTTCATCGTTGGAATGTTTTTTTGCTTTTTTTTAATAAAGGACTTTCCCAATGGTGTCTGTGTATTTTTTTTACAAATTTTTACACTTTCTTTGTGAAATGGTAGGGGTACAATGTACCCCATTACCAATTCACATAGGGGGCGGGATCTGGGGGTCTCCTTTGTTAAAGGAGTCTTCCAGATTCTGATAAGCCCCCCACCCGCAGACCCCCACAACCACCGGGCAAGGGTTGTGGGTATGAGGCCCTTGTCCCCATCAACATGGGGACCTCCTCCCCATGTTGAGGGCATGTGGCCTGGTACGGTTCAGGAGGGGGGCCGCTCTCTCTTCCCCCCTCTTTTCCTGCGGCCTGCCAGGTTGCGTGCTTGGATAAAGGGTCTGGTCTGGATTTTTGGGGGTACTCCACACCATTTTTTTTTTTTTGGGGTGGAGTTCCCCTTAAAATCCATACCAGACCTGAAGGGCCTGGTATGGATATTTGGGGGAACCGCACGCATTTTTTTTAATTTACGGCAGGGTTCCCCTTAATATCCATACCAGACCTTAAGGGCCTGGTAATTGAATTTGGGGGAACCCCCACGCCGCGGGATCGCCGCGGGATACTGGATTTCATCGCTGGAATGTTTTTTTTTATTTTTTATTTTTTTATTTTTAATAAAGGACTTTCCCAATGGTGTCTGTGTATTTTTTTACAATTTTTTACACTTTCTTTGTGAAATGGTAGGGGTACAATGTATGGGGGGCGGGATCTGGGGGTCCCCTTTGTTAAAGGGGTCTTCCAGATTCCGATAAGCCCCCCGCCTGCAGACCCCCACAACCACCGGGCAAGGGTTGTGGGGATGAGGCCCTTGTCCTTATCAACGTGGAGACATCCTCCCCATGTTGAGGGCATGTGGCCTGGTACGGTTCAGGAGGGGGAGCGCTCTCTCGTCCCCCCCCTCTTTTCCTGCGGCCTGCCAGGTTGCGTGCTCGGATAAAGGGTCTGGTCTGGATTTTTGGGGGTACTCCACGCCATTTTTTTAAAAATTTGCGGCAGGTTTCCCCTTAATATCCATACCAGACCTCAAGGGCCTGGTAATTGAATTTGGGGGAACCCCCACGATTTTTTTTTTTTTTATCAATGACTTTTCTATGTATTGCCGGGAGCCGACAATTCATTATAGCCACGAGTGAGTTTTAAATGACTTTTTTTCCTTCAGAAATGACACTTTGTGCAGGGACAGTTCTAAGCACGGGAAACAAGCGCGAATAGTCCTCAGAAGTTCGGGTCCCCATTGACTTCAATAGGGTTCAGGTTCGGGGTCAAGTTCGGGTCAAGTTCGGTCCCAAACTCAAACTTTTTCCCGAAGTTTCTGTTGCAAAGTACGATTGATAGGTGCAGCGGAGTCAGTTCAGATCAGACATTGTGTAGTAACAGGAACTGGCTTCTTTATTGGAACATAACCACACTAGCAAAAGATGTCACTTCACATTGTAAGAAGAAACACAGACAGGAAAAATAAACCAACAAGTACATCACAGTATACAGGAAATACAACACATCATAGAGAAATACATAGCATAGCATATCACTGAGCATTAGCGACATCTTGTGTCCTTTTTCTAAACTGCAGTCAAATACAGTAAGCTAAGCTGAAAGTTTGTTGTATCTCCAACACCCCTTCCCAACAACTAAGGCTTAGTCTGTTAAACCCATCTTCTTTGTAAGCCCTGAATGTCTTTCAGCAGTCAGGGGCTTTGTATCCTGTCATATCCTCGGTTGGGCAATAAAGTAACTCAAGAAGACCTTGCTCTTGAAGATCCCTAAGAAAGTGGAACTTCACATCAATGTGCTTGGTTCTTGAATTAACTCCTTCCATGTGTGCAAGTACAATGCATCCTTGATTGTCCTCATAGATTTCAGTTGGTCCCAACTGTGGTTGACCTAAGTCTGTTAATAGCTGTCTCTGCCATATAACTTCTTGGCTTGCCTGCTCTGCAGCAACGTATTCTGCTTCAGTAGACGACAGTGAAACAGAGAGTTGCTTTTTACTAGTCCAACTGATGGCACCTCCTGGCAGAAAAAATAAGTAGCCACTGGTAGATTTTCTGTCACTGGTGTCTCCTGCCCAGTCAGCATCCACATATCCTGTTAAGGTGCTTTCATCACTTGGTGGTAACTTTAGCTTGTAGTGCGAAGTCCCTTTAAGATAGCGAATGATTCGCTTTACAGCATTCCAGTCCTTTTGACTTGGCATCGAAACCTTTCTGCATAGGATTCCAACAGTTGCTGCAATGTCCGGCCTTGTAGCGGTGGTAAGGTACAGCAATTTCCCTATAGTTTGGCGTCTTCCATTCCAAATGTTTCAATTATTTCTTGTATTTTGTGTCTTTGGTTTAGAAGAAAGCTGCCATCTTCCTCTCTCTCGATCTGGATGCCGAGGTAATTCTTTATGTTGCCAAGATCTTTGGTGTCAAAAGTGCTGATTTAGTTTTTCCAGTATTTCTGCTTCATCCCCTTCTTGCTCAAAGCAAATCAGGATATCATACACATAGATAAGCATATAGACCCATCTGTTTGCCAATTTCTTTGTGTATAAGCAGGGGTCTGCTTTACTCCTTTGAAAGTTTTGATGTGTAAGCACTTCATTTATTTTTATATTCCACGCTCTGGCTGCTTGCTTTAGACCATATATACTCCTGTGAAGTTTGCACACTAGGTCTGACCTTTGTTCATCTTTGAATCCTGGCGGTTGTTCCATGTAAATTTCTTCTGTTAAATCGCCATGTAGAAACGCGGTTTTCACATCAAAATGTTTCACTTGCATTTTCCTTGTGACGGCTACTGTCAGTAAAGTCCGTGTTGTAGTGTGCTTGACTACTGGTGCAAACGTCTCATCATAGTCCTCTCCGTATTTTTGAGAATAGCCCTTGGCTACTAGTCTTGCTGTGTACCGTTCAACTGTGCCATCTGCATTGTATTTCACTTTAAAAGTCCATTTACAGCCTATGGCTTTCCTTCCGGGTGGTAGTTCTGTAAGTGTCCATGTTTTAGTGTAATGCATGGATTTTTTCTCTTCCTCAGCAGCCTTTATCCATTTAGTTGCTTCTTGTTCTGAAAGTTGAGATATGTCTTCCCAGTTTGCAGGTTCGTTGATACTGGCAGTACTTGCTTTGTATGAGAGACGTATAGGTGGTTTACCTTTATTTTCTCTTGTTGAACGTCTCGTTTTTGTGTCTGAGCCTTCTTGTGTCTGCTCTTCAGTACTGGTTGAGTCTACACTCACTTCAACTGTTTGTTCGGAAGTTACAGAGATGGGCTGGTCAATGCTAGTTTTCTCTTCTATTCTTGCTTCTACTGTTGTCATTACATTGTCTCTTAAATCTTCAACAAAAGTTATGCTGTTGCTAATGGTAACCTTGTCTGTTTTGGGATTTAGGATTCTGTAACCCTTGACATTGTCACTGTATCCAACAAAGATACCTTCAAACGCTCTGTTTTGGAGTTTAGTGTGTTTTTCTTCAGGTATGTAGATGAATGCTTTGCATCCAAAAACTCTTAGGTGTTTTACACTTGGCTTCTCATTGTGCCATAGTTCATATGGGGTTTTCTCCACTGTTCTGGAAAAAAGTCTGTTCTGCAAATATGTAGCTGTCATAGCTGCCTCACCCCAGTATTTTTGTGGTAGTCCAGAGTCTGTCAGCATACTGTCAGGGTCACCTGTGGCCAGGTGACAGATGCACACCATAGGGGGACAGGAGTGCACCGCGAGGTAGTGAACCCTATGGCTGGCTTCTGCGGATAGGAAACGGGGTGGTTGTGGAAAGCGGGACCAGAGGAGCACAACCGGGATCCAAACGGAAGCTTGAGCCAAGATTCCCCAGGGCGCGGAGTCTAAGACCCAGCTGGTCTTCTCCAGGGCCTCTAGTGGTGAGGATGTTAGCTGCAGGCTGGGACCAGGTCGCGGCCCCTGGAGTTTCCTAGCTCACGCCCCGTAGGATAAGGGGAAAAGAGGGGAAGCAGCAGCACACGATAAGAGAGAACCGAATAACAAGCTGAAGGTCAGGGGCCACAAGCAGACAAGGATAACGAAGAATGAGCCGAAGGTCAAGGGTCACAAGCAGACAGGGATAGTCGGGGACAAGCCAATAACGTAACAGAGAGACAGACGTAGCACACGGCAGGCAGGAACCCAAACACACAATGCCTAACAAACACGTTGATCAGCAAAGCAGGCTTGCAGTGCACAGGTTAATATAGTGTTCTGTGATAGGGCCTGGGGTGGAGTCAGGCTGGGAGGAGATTATAAAGGAAGCCAGGTGAAGGAGGTCTGGTCTCTAGATGAACACATGAGGAGGAAGGTAAGATGGCAGACAGACAATAATGCATATCCATGACAGTACCCTCCCTCTTACGAGGCCTCCCCCTTCCCCGCCTGGGCCCAGGTTTAGAGGGAAACTTCAGATGAAACTCCTTTAACAGACGAGGTGCAAAGACCTCAGATGCAGTGATCCAAGACCTCTCCTCAGGACCAAACCCTTTCCAATGAACGAGGTACTGAAGAACGCCTTTACAGAGTCGGGAGTCCAGAATTTGACTGATCTCGTGCTCCTGATTATCCTCAGAGACAGGCGCCACAGTAGGGAGAGGACGAGAGAATTTATTGAGGACTAAAGGCTTTAGAAGAGCAACATGAAAGGAGTTAGTGATTTTAAGGCTCTTAGGAATCTGGAGTTTGAAACAAACCGGATTCAGTTTAGCAGTTACCGTGTATGGACCGATGAATCGTGGAGCAAACTTCAGAGAAGGAACTCGGAGCTTGATGTTCCTGGTAGAGAGCCAGACTTTGTCCCCTGGCTGAAGAGAAGGCGGTTTACGCCTGCGGCGGTCGGAAAAGCCTTTGAATTTTTCAGCAGCTGCCCGGAGGGAATCATGAACGTGACCCCAAACGGAATTGAGAGACTCCTGAACCGAAGCCAAGGCTGGAATGTCTGGAGAGCAGATCATGGGAAGAGGAAGTTGAGGGTGTTTTCCATAAACTGTGAAAAAGGGTGTCTTCTGCGAACTGGTATTCACATGATTGTTATGGGAGAATTCTGTCCACGGGAGTAGAGAGGACCAATCGTCATGGTGAGAAGACACAAAGGTGCGAAGAAAAATCTCTAACTCCTGATTAACCCTCTCAGTCTGTCCATTGGATTGGGGATGGTAAGAAGAAGAAAAATCCAAGACAATATTGAGGGATTTGCAAAAGGCTCTCCAAAAACGAGACGTGAATTGGACTCCCCTGTCGGAAACAATATGAGAAGGGACCCTATGTAGGCGGAGAATTTCCCAAATGAAAATGGGAACCAAGGCAGGGGCAGAAGGAAGACCAGGAAGAGGAACAAAATGAGCCATCTTGGAGAATCGATCGATTACCACCCAAATGACAGTATTATTCTCAGACAGTGGGAGATCGGTGATAAAATCCATGGCAATATGGGCCCAGGGTTCCTTAGGAATGGGCAAGGGCATGAGGAGACCAGCAGGTGCTTGTGTGGAGGATTTGGACTGAGCACAGATATGACAAGCTTTAACGTAGTCTTTGACGTCTGAGCGGAGATTAGGCCACCAGTAGTGACGACTGATGAGTAGGAAGGATCGGAGGAATCCAGAATGCCCTGCCACCTTGGAATCATGTCCCCAACGAAGGATCTTAGCTCTTAGCTCAGTGGGGACAAAGGTCTTACCAGGCGGAATTTTTCACTTCAGGGTGGTAGAGTGGGCAACAATGCATGAGGTGGGAATGATCGGCTCAGGTTCAGGGGCGGACTCCTCGTCCAAAGTGTCAAATGACCTAGAGAGCGCATCAGCCCGACCGTTGCAGGAACCAGGTTTGTAGGTAATCGTGAAATTAAAACGGGCAAAGAACAGACTCCACCTGGCCTGTCTAGGATTCAGACGTTTAGCATTCTGTAGATACTGTAAATTCTTGTGATCGGTAAAGATCGTTATGGAGTGAGGGGAACCCTCCAAGAGATGACGCCACTCCTCTAACGCCAATTTAATTGCGAGAAGTTCCCGATCACCGATGGCATAATTCCTCTCTGCCTGAGACTTTTTTTTGGAGAAGAACGCACATGGTTGGCGTCTCTTCTCAAAGATTTGAAGAAGCACAGCTCCCACCCCCATTGAGGAAGCGTCCACTTCAATAAAAAATGCATTCCCAGGATTTGGTCTCCTCAAGAGGGGGCCAGAAACAAAGGCCTGTTTCAGGTTGTGAAATGCAGAGACAGCTTCGGGAGGCCAGTCTCTGGCATTCACACCCTTCTTGGTCAAAGCGATAATAGGCGCGGCAATGGAAGAGTAATTCCTTATGAACTGCCTATAATAATTAGTGAAGCCAAGAAAGCGCTGTGTGGCCTTGAGGCTAGCAGGAAGAGGCCAGTTGGTGATAGCCAAGACCTTCCCAGGGTCCATACGAAGACCCGAACATGAGACGAAGCACCCCAAAAACAGGACCTCAGAACATTCAAAGGAACATTTCTCCAGCTTGGCATAGAGATTGTTCTCTCTAAGACGTTGAAGTACAGTGCGGACATGGTTTCTGTGGACGAGCAGATTTTCAGAAAAGATCAGAATGTCATCCAGATAGATGACAACAAACTGGTACAGCAGATCTCTGAAGATTTCATTGACAAAGTTTTGAAACACGGCTGGAGCATTACACAGACCAAAAGGCATCACCAGATATTCGTAATGCCCGTCTCTAGTGTTGAATGCAGTCTTCCATTCGTCACCCTCCCGTATTCGAATGAGATTGTACGCGCCTCTGAGATCCAACTTGGTGAAAATGGAGGCACCCTTCAACCTATCGAATAGCTCAGATATTAAGGGTAAGGGGTATTGATTTTTAATAGTAACCGCATTTAAACCCCGATAATCGATGCAGGGTCTTAAGGTACCATCCTTTTTGGCAACAAAAAAGAACCCTGCCCCTGCAGGCAATGAGGATTTCCGGATGAAACCTCTCTCCAGATTCTCTGCGACATACTCCGACATGGCCTGGGTCTCTGGGATGGACAGAGGGTAGGTACGACCCCTGGGTAGAGTTGCTCCGGGGACAAGATCAATAGCACAGTCAAAAGACCTGTGGGGAAGAAGCACCTCAGCTGATTTCTTACAGAACACATCCCGGTAATCGCTGTATGCAGCAGGAAGATCAGAAGAAACAGAAGTGGCAGCAACCGGAAGACTCTCCTTGGGGGTCACCTTGAGAAGACACGACGAGAAACATGAGGAACCCCAGGCCAGGATCTGCCCAGAGACCCAGTCCACATGTGGAGAGTGGAGCTGTAGCCAAGGGAGGCCCAATACAACTGGGGTAGAGGCCTTGGGTAGAATAAGAAAGGATATCTACTCCTGGTGGAGAATCCCTACCGACATCCTAATGGGTAGCGTCTGGAAGCGAATAGGGCCCCCTGGGAGAACAGTGCCATCAATTGCCGAGACTACCAATGGGGTAGTGAGAGGTGAAAGGGTAAGCTTCATAGAAGAAGCAGTTCTCCAATCCATAAAATTGCCGGCAGCCCCGGAATCCAGGTATGCAAGGGTTGACTGAGGAGAAGTGCCTACATGAAGGAACACCGGCAAGAGCAGGCGAGAAGGTGATGTTTCTGGGTCCAATACTCCACCTTCCAAATGTATTAGACCCGAGCGTTTCCCGGACGAAGCGAGCAGGAGTCACGAAAATGACCCTTGCCCCCACAATAGAGGCACAAGCCCAGAGTTCTGCGCCTAGCACGTTCTTCGGGGGTTAGTCTGGTCCGGCCCAGCTGCATAGGTTCTTCAGCAGGTAGAGGATGCTCCACGGAATGAAGGGAGGGGAGCTCAGACTGGCTAGGACCCAGAGAGTGCTGGCGTTTTTTTCTAAGGACCTCTCTTGAAAACGAATGTCGATCTGGTTGCATAATGAAATTACATCGTCCAGACCGACGGGAATGGCTCTTCCCGCTAATTCGTCTTTCACTCGGTCAGAGAGGCCATGTAAAAAGGTAGCGACCAGGGCCTCATTATTCCAGCTCAATTCAGCTGTGTGGATACGGAATTGAAGAGCATATTGCCCCACTGAACTAGATTCTTGGCGAAGACGTAAGACAGCACTAGCCGCTGAAGAAGCCCGAGCCGGCTCTTCGAAGATGTTACGAAAGAGCTTCAAGAAATCGGACAGACTGGAAACCACCGGATCGTTCCTCTCCCACAGGGGGGCAGCCCAGGCCAAAGCTTCACCGGAGAGGAGGGAAATGATATAGGCTACCTTAGCCCGGTCAGACAGGAAGCTTTGAGGCTGAAGCTCAAAATGAATTGTGCATTGGCTGAGAAACCCCCTGCAGGCCTTGGAGTCCCCAGAGAAACGGGACGGAGCTGGCAATCTTAGTGAGTGTGAGGCTGCGACTGGTGCGATAGGTACAGCCGCTGGTTGTACTTGGGGTTGCGGATTCGGGGCTCCCAAGGAGACCTGAAGCTGCTCGAATCGAGAAGCCAGATCCTGGAGGAATCGCATCACCTGAGTCTGATTTGATTCCTGGGTCTCAAGTCTGCGAACTATGCCCTGCAATGGATCATCCGCGGGGAGCGGGATGTCAGCCGGGTTCATGGCTGATCAAACTGTCAGGGTCACCTGTGGCCAGGTGACAGATGCACACCGTAGGGGGACAGGAGTGCACCGCGAGGTAGTGAACCCTATGGCTGGCTTCTGCGGATAGGAAACGGGGTGGTTGTGGAAAGCGGGACCAGAGGAGCACAACCGGGATCCAAACGGAAGCTAGAGCCAAGATTCCCCAGGGCGCGGAGTCTAAGACCCAGCTGGTCTTCTCCAGGGCCTCTAGTGGTAAGGATGTTAGCTGCAGGCTGGGACCAGGTTGCGGCCCCTGGAGTTTCTTAGCTCACGCCCCGTAGGATAAGGGGAAAAGAGGGGAAGCAGCAGCACACGATAAGAGAGAACCGAATAACAAGCTGAAGGTCAGGGGCCACAAGCAGACAAGGATAACGAAGAACGAGCCGAAGGTCAAGGGTCACGAGCAGACAGGGATAGTCGGGGACAAGCCAATAACGTAACAGAGAGACAGACATAGCACACGGCAGGCAGGAACCCAAACACACAATGCCTAACAAACACGTTGATCAGCAAAGCAGGCTTGCAGTGCACAGGTTAATATAGTGTTCTGTGATAGGGCCTGGGGTGGAGTCAGGCTGGGAGGAGATTATAAAGGAAGCCAGGTGAAGGAGGTCTGGTCTCTAGATGAGCACATGAGGAGGAAGGTAAGATGGCAGACAGACATTAATGCATATCCATGACACATACATCTGATCATTTCAGTCAGAGTTCTATTCTTTCTTTCAGCTACTCCATTTTGTTCTGGTGTATACGGGACTGTCTTTTGATGTTCTATTCCATTCTGTTTTAGGTACACTTGTATCTTACCTCCTGTGAATTCACCTCCATTATCGCTCCGAAGTATGAGAGGCTTCCTCTGAAACTTGTTACTTGTCTTTATTATATAGTCTTTTAATTTGTCAAAAACTTCACTCTTGTGTTGCATTAGGTAGGTGACTGTGTATCTTGAATAGTCGTCTATGAAAGTCACTATGTACCTGTTGTCTCCAGGTGTTGGTGGGTTTAGGGGACCACACACGTCACTGTGAACTAAGTCAAGTGGTCTTGAAGCTCTCTTCTGACTGACTTTGGGAAGTGTTCCTCTTGTAGCTTTGGATTTAATGCAACATTCACATTTAACGGTAATTGGACAAGGGGACCCCTTGTCAGCTTCCTCCTCTGTAGTTCCTGTATGCATTCTGGGTGTCTGTGACCTAGACGTCTGTGCCATATATGTATACAGTCATTGTGCTTGTGTGTACATAGTCTCACCTTTTCCTTCACTGTGTAGAGGTGATATAGATGATCATCCAGCTTGGCACTTGCTATTGTCTGTTTGCCGTTTAGAATGGAACACTTGTCACCTTGGAATTTTACAGTGAGTCCTCTGGCTGTTAGACGCTTCACAGATAAGAGTCCTCCTTCTAGATTAGGAACATAAAGCACATCTTTCACTGGTATGGCTAAATTGTGTCCCGCATCATCAGGGCATACAAGGGTTCCATGCCCATATCCTTCTGCATGTATTTTGCTTCCATCTGCAAGATAAATCGTTTCTTTGTTGCTCAGATCAAGTTCTCTGAAGAAACTTCTATCACTCGTCGTGTGACTGGTTGCCCCTGAATCGATGCACCAGCCATTTATTGTTGCCTGTCGCTTTAAATGTGGCATTCCAGTTACCTTCCCTTGGATCATTGATTGTGGTTTTGACCTTTTGTTTAGTATAAGAGGGACGCTGTCTCATTTGCTCTGCTTTCCATATAGTACAGTCTTTCTTTATGTGTCCCTGTTTGTGGCATCTGAAACACACTCTGGTCTCTTTCCTGTGTAATCTTGCGTCTGTAGCTTTAAGAGCGGTGCTGGTGTCGGTTTCTGTGGAGTCATGCACTAATTCCTTTCTTCTCTGATACTCATCTATGAGCCTGGTTTTTACAAATGCTAGCGTCAGATCTGTCTCAGGTCGTGTCTCCAGTGCATTGATTAGTGCAGTATATGTATCGGGCAAACTGCATAACAACATTGCTGCAATGTGACTGTCTGTTATATTCTCCCCGATCGATCTGAGTTGCGCAATCACTTCCAGCATTGCGTTTATATGCTCCTGCATGTCCTGTTCTTTGCCAATTCTCATTTTGTAAAGTTTCCGCAGCAGAAAGAGCTTGCTGTTTAAACTGGATCTTTCATGCAGTCTTTTCAGTACATCCCACATGCCTTTCGCTGTGTCCTCATTGCGTATATGAATGAGCTGATCATCCTCCACTAGTAGGCTTATGGTGGCCCGTGCCTGTCTGTTTTTCTTGTCCCAGTCCTGATTATTATCCTGTGGCCTCTCTGTAGTGGTAACCTCCCACAAGTCATCTTTGGATAATAGCATTTCCACTTTTGTCGTTGTTCAGCTTGGCCACTGAGAGTTTAAGCTCAGAGTTTCCGGCCATTTTATCCCTCCTTTATATATAAACAGTCTTACTTGTCTATAGGAGATGTCGCTGGATAGCTTCCTTATGTCGATCTCCGCATCAGCCACACTGTCTTCCGTTTGAGGCTTTGTTCTGCCTGGGCCGCACCTGGTCATAAGTCTTTATCCGGATACTGGGCCCATAACCTGTTGCAAAGTACGATTGATAGGTGCAGCGGAGTCAGTTCAGATCAGACATTGTGTAGTAACAGGAACTGGCTTCTTTATTGGAACATATCCACACTAGCAAAGATGTCACTTCACATTTTAAGAAGAAACACAGACAGGAAAAGGAAACCAACAAGTACATCACAGTATACAGGAAATACAACACATCATAGAGAAATACATAGCATAGCATATCACTGAGCATTAGCGACATCTTGTGTCCTTTTTCTAAACTGCAGTCAAATACAGTAAGCTAAGCTGAAAGTTTGTTGTATCTCCAACAGTTTCAGCCGAACCCGTCGAACCCGAACATCCAGGTGTCCGCTCAACTTTAATTAGAATAGAAAGAATATAACCATTTCCCAAAATTCAAAAAGAATCAATTTGAATTGAAAAGAAAAGGATAGATTACAATAAGGAAGTTTTTTTTTCTATACTATTGTGCTATTTTCTATTACCGTATATACTCGAGTATAAGCCGAGTTTTTCAGCTCATTTCTTTGTGCTGAAAATGCCCCCTCGGCTTATACTCGAGTCTGTGTCCATCTTCAACGTGCGCCTGATCCTGGCCAGCCATAGGTCCCCTGGACCCCAAACTTGGCACACATGTAGCTCCACTCTTCCTCTACAAGTTTGAAAAGTTTGTTGTCTGGGAGACTTACGGCCGGGGAGCACCGATTTTTCAAACAGGGCACCCCTTCCATAGACTCCCATGTTAAACGGTAATTTCAGGACCCGGTACCGGCCAGACCTAGGTCCCCTGGACCCCAAACTTGGCACACATGTAGCTCTTCCTCTACAAGTGTGCAAAGTTTGTTGTCCAGGGGACCTACGGCCAGGGGGGCACCAATTTTTCAAAGCCGGGCACCCCTTCCATAGACTCCCATGTTAAATGTCAGTCTAGTCACACAGCGCCGGAGATCAGGTAGGGAGATTGGGCACAGTGAGGCATGGACACAGTGAGGCATGGGCACAGTGACAGTGAGGCATGGGCACAGTGAGGCATGGGCACAGTGAGGCATGGGCAAAGTAAGGCACAGTGAGGCATGGACACAGTGAGGCACAGTGAGGCATGCGCATGGACACCCTAGGCTTATACTCGAGTCAATACGTTTTCCCATTTTTTTGTGGTAAAATGAGGTGCCTCAGCTTATATTTGGGTCAGCTTATACACGAGTATATACAGTATATTCTACTCCTTTCTATTATTTTCTATTCTATTCAAATTGATTGTATTTGAATTTTGGAAAATGGTTTTATTATTTATATTCTATTCTATTGTTTTTTTTTATTCTATTATTTTCTATTCTATTCTATTCAAATTGCAGAAGATGGTTATAATCTTTCAATTTTATTCAATTTTTTTATTCTATTCTATTAATTTCTATTATATTCTATTAATTTCTATTCTATTCTATTCCATTTTATTTTGTTCTTTTATTTTCTATCATATTTTGTTCTGTTTTACTGTATTATATTATATTCTTTTATTTTCTGCTATATTTTTTTCTATGATAGTCAATTTTTTTCTATTCTATTCCTTTATTTTCTATGCAATTTTATTCTCTTTATAAATTGGATAACAATTTGAATTCAAAAACCTTTCAAATTCAAAAACTATTCAAATTTGATTCGAAAACTTTTTAAATCGATCTGAAAATGAATAAACAAAAGGAATTCCTAAAACGAATTAAAGCGGAGTTCCACCCTAAAGTGGAACTTCCACTCATCGGATTTCTCCCCCCTTCCGGTGCCACAATTGGCACCTTTCGGGGGGGAGGGGGGACAGGTATCCTTTCCCACTTCCAGAAGTCTGGCCACGGCCGTGACGTCACCGCGGGGCTCCCTCCTCCTCCTCCCCTGGCCGCCGGGCTAATAGGAGAGAGGAGCGGGGCCTCGCGCATGCGCAGTAGGGTTCCCGGGGTGAAACCGAAAGGCTTCATTGCCGGGTTCCCTTACCCGCAATGGCGACGGCAGCACCTGACAGCTGATGTGAACCATCAGCTGCGGTGCCGATATCGAGGGACACCAGGACAGGTAAGTCTCCATTTATTAAAAGCCAGCAGCTGCAGTATGTGTAGCTGCTGGCTTTTAATTATTATTTTTTTGCCCGGGGTTGGCTGGAACACCCCTTTAAACGAATTAAACAAATTTAACTTAACAAATTTATGTAAATAGCGAATCTAACCTAAACAAAACAAAACAAATTATTTCACTCTGCACATGTCTAGGTGGAGATAAAAATAGTACATGGTATCTGGCAATATCTGGACTGTAAGGTACAAAAAGGGAGGAGCCTGCCTTTGTCAAAAATTTGATGTAAGTGTGCAATTCCATGGGCTTGTCATTCTGTTATACAGTATATCAAAACTTGACCAGTTCTAGGTAAGACGTGTTGAACCAAATGGCACTGTAATTTATGAATCATGTTACATTTTGTAACTGCTTAGTTGTGGCCCAAATCATGTGCAATAATGTGTACGTTTGCACAGATCTATTAGGTTTACATAACTATTGGGATTCTAAATAAGGATGGGCCAAACACCCCCCGGTTCAGTTCACACCACGCGAATACGCAAACACCATTAAAGTCTATGGGACATGAACGTGAAAAATTTAAAGTGCTCATTTGAAAGGCTTATATGCATGGTATTGTCATAAAAAAATGTTTGGGGACCCGGGTCCTGCCCCAGGGGACATGTTCGACGGGAACCTCCTATGAGGCATCAGTAGCAGCGTTTTATTTTATTTTTCTCTGTATCCTCGGGTCGAGAATGGATTACATCGCTGGATTTTTTTTTTTTTTTTAATAAAGGACTTTTTCCAAGCTGTCTCTTGTGTTTTTTAACATTTGACACTTTTTTTGTTGAAATGGTAGGCTGAAATTGATGGGCACGGTGGCTGAAATTGATAGGCACAATGAGGCTGCAATTGATGTTTTCTTTTCAGAATTTTTTAGTTTGTTTGCACCCCCCAAAAATTTTGAGCACCAGCCGCCACTGGTCAAAACACTGGCACAAATACAGTAAGCTAAGCTGAAAGTTTGTTGTATCTCCAACAGTTTCGGCCGAACCCGTCGAACCCGAACATCCAGGTGTCCGCTCAACTTTAATTAGAATAGAAAGAATATAACCATTTCCCAAAATTCAAAAAGAATCAATTTGAATTGAAAAGAAAAGGATAGATTACAATAAGGAAGTTTTTTTTTCTATACTATTGTGCTATTTTCTATTACCGTATATACTCGAGTATAAGCCGAGTTTTTCAGCTCATTTCTTTGTGCTGAAAATGCCCCCTCGGCTTATACTCGAGTCTGTGTCCATCTTCAACGTGCGCCTGATCCTGGCCAGCCATAGGTCCCCTGGACCCCAAACTTGGCACACATGTAGCTCCACTCTTCCTCTACAAGTTTGAAAAGTTTGTTGTCTGGGAGACTTACGGCCGGGGAGCACCGATTTTTCAAACAGGGCACCCCTTCTATAGACTCCCATGTTAAACGGTAATTTCGGGACCCGGTACCGGCCAGAACTAGGTCCCCTGGACCCCAAACTTGGCACACATGTAGCTCTTCCTCTACAAGTGTGCAAAGTTTGTTGTCCAGGGGACCTACGGCCAGGGGGGCACCAATTTTTCAAAGCCGGGCACCCCTTCCATAGACTCCCATGTTAAATGTCAGTCTAGTCACACAGCGCCGGAGATCAGGTAGGGAGATTGGGTACAGTGAGGCATGGACACAGTGAGGCATGGGCACAGTGACAGTGAGGCATGGGCACAGTGAGGCATGGGCACAGTGAGGCATGGGCAAAGTAAGGCACAGTGAGGCATGGACACAGTGAGGCACAGTGAGGCATGCGCATGGACACCCTAGGCTTATACTCGAGTCAATACGTTTTCCCATTTTTTTGTGGTAAAATGAGGTGCCTCAGCTTATATTTGGGTCAGCTTATACACGAGTATATACGGTATATTCTACTCCTTTCTATTATTTTCTATTCTATTCAAATTCAAATTGATTGTATTTGAATTTTGGAAAATGGTTTTATTATTTATATTCTATTCTATTGTTTTTTTTTATTCTATTATTTTCTATTCTATTCAAATTGCAGAAGATGGTTATAATCTTTCAATTTTATTCAATTTTTTTATTCTATTCTATTAATTTCTATTATATTCTATTAATTTCTATTCTATTCTATTCCATTTTATTTTGTTCTTTTATTTTCTATCATATTTTGTTCTGTTTTACTGTATTATATTATATTCTTTTATTTTCTGCTATATTTTTTTCTATGATAGTCAATTTTTTTCTATTCTATTCCTTTATTTTCTATGCAATTTTATTCTCTTTATAAATTGGATAACAATTTGAATTCAAAAACCTTTCAAATTCAAAAACTATTCAAATTTGATTCGAAAACTTTTTAAATCGATCTGAAAATGAATAAACAAAAGGAATTCCTAAAACGAATTAAAGCGGAGTTCCACCCTAAAGTGGAACTTCCACTCATCGGATTTCTCCCCCCTTCCGGTGCCACAATTGGCACCTTTCGGGGGGGAGGGGGGACAGGTATCCTTTCCCACTTCCAGAAGTCTGGCCACGGCCGTGACGTCACCGCGGGGCTCCCTCCTCCTCCTCCCCTGGCCGCCGGGCTAATAGGAGAGAGGAGCGGGGCCTCGCGCATGCGCAGTAGGGTTCCCGGGGTGAAACCGAAAGGCTTCATTGCCGGGTTCCCTTACCCGCAATGGCGACGGCAGCACCTGACAGCTGATGTGAACCATCAGCTGCGGTGCCGATATCGAGGGACACCAGGACAGGTAAGTCTCCATTTATTAAAAGCCAGCAGCTGCAGTATGTGTAGCTGCTGGCTTTTAATTATTATTTTTTTGCCCGGGGTTGGCTGGAACACCCCTTTAAACGAATTAAACAAATTTAACTTAACAAATTTATGTAAATAGCGAATCTAACCTAAACAAAACAAAACAAATTATTTCACTCTGCACATGTCTAGGTGGAGATAAAAATAGTACATGGTATCTGGCAATATCTGGACTGTAAGGTACAAAAAGGGAGGAGCCTGCCTTTGTCAAAAATTTGATGTAAGTGTGCAATTCCATGGGCTTGTCATTCTGTTATACAGTATATCAAAACTTGACCAGTTCTAGGTAAGACGTGTTGAACCAAATGGCACTGTAATTTATGAATCATGTTACATTTTGTAACTGCTTAGTTGTGGCCCAAATCATGTGCAATAATGTGTACGTTTGCACAGATCTATTAGGTTTACATAACTATTGGGATTCTAAATAAGGATGGGCCAAACACCCCCCGGTTCAGTTCACACCACGCGAATACGCAAACACCATTAAAGTCTATGGGACATGAACGTGAAAAATTTAAAGTGCTCATTTGAAAGGCTTATATGCATGGTATTGTCATAAAAAAATGTTTGGGGACCCGGGTCCTGCCCCAGGGGACATGTTCGACGGGAACCTCCTATGAGGCATCAGTAGCAGCGTTTTATTTTATTTTTCTCTGTATCCTCGGGTCGAGAATGGATTACATCGCTGGATTTTTTTTTTTTTTTTAATAAAGGACTTTTTCCAAGCTGTCTCTTGTGTTTTTTAACATTTGACACTTTTTTTGTTGAAATGGTAGGCTGAAATTGATGGGCACGGTGGCTGAAATTGATAGGCACAGTGAGGCTGCAATTGATGTTTTCTTTTCAGAATTTTTTAGTTTGTTTGCACCCCCCAAAAATTTTGAGCACCAGCCGCCACTGGTCAAAACACTGGCACAAATACAGTAAGCTAAGCTGAAAGTTTGTTGTATCTCCAACAGTTTCGGCCGAACCCGTCGAACCCGAACATCCAGGTGTCCGCTCAACTTTAATTAGAATAGAAAGAATATAACCATTTCCCAAATTTCAAAAAGAATCAATTTGAATTGAAAAGAAAAGGATAGATTACAATAAGGACGTTTTTTTTTCTATACTATTGTGCTATTTTCTATTACCGTATATACTCGAGTATAAGCCGAGTTTTTCAGCTCATTTCTTTGTGCTGAAAATGCCCCCTCGGCTTATACTCGAGTCTGTGTCCATCTTCAACGTGCGCCTGATCCTGGCCAGCCATAGGTCCCCTGGACCCCAAACTTGGCACACATGTAGCTCCACTCTTCCTCTACAAGTTTGAAAAGTTTGTTGTCTGGGAGACTTACGGCCGGGGAGCACCGATTTTTCAAACAGGGCACCCCTTCCATAGACTCCCATGTTAAACGGTAATTTCGGGACCCGGTACCGGCCAGAACTAGGTCCCCTGGACCCCAAACTTGGCACACATGTAGCTCTTCCTCTACAAGTGTGCAAAGTTTGTTGTCCAGGGGACCTACGGCCAGGGGGGCACCAATTTTTCAAAGCCGGGCACCCCTTCCATAGACTCCCATGTTAAATGTCAGTCTAGTCACACAGCGCCGGAGATCAGGTAGGGAGATTGGGTACAGTGAGGCATGGACACAGTGAGGCATGGGCACAGTGACAGTGAGGCATGGGCACAGTGAGGCATGGGCACAGTGAGGCATGGGCAAAGTAAGGCACAGTGAGGCATGGACACAGTGAGGCACAGTGAGGCATGCGCATGGACACCCTAGGCTTATACTCGAGTCAATACGTTTTCCCATTTTTTTGTGGTAAAATGAGGTGCCTCAGCTTATATTTGGGTCAGCTTATACACGAGTATATACGGTATATTCTACTCCTTTCTATTATTTTCTATTCTATTCAAATTCAAATTGATTGTATTTGAATTTTGGAAAATGGTTTTATTATTTATATTCTATTCTATTTGGTTTTTTTTATTCTATTATTTTCTATTCTATTCAAATTGCAGCAGATGGTTATAATCTTTCAATTTTATTCAATTTTTTTATTCTATTCTATTAATTTCTATTATATTCTATTAATTTCTGCCTTTGTCAAAAATTTGATGTAAGTGTGCAATTCCATGGGCTTGTCATTCTGTTATACAGTATATCAAAACTTGACCAGTTCTAGGTAAGACGTGTTGAACCAAATGGCACTGTAATTTATGAATCATGTTACATTTTGTAACTGCTTAGTTGTGGCCCAAATCATGTGCAATAATGTGTACGTTTGCACAGATCTATTAGGTTTACATAACTATTGGGATTCTAAATAAGGATGGGCCAAACACCCCCCGGTTCAGTTCACACCACGCGAATACGCAAACACCATTAAAGTCTATGGGACATGAACATGAAAAATTTAAAGTGCTCATTTGAAAGGCTTATATGCATGGTATTGTCATAAAAAAATGTTTGGGGACCCGGGTCCTGCCCCAGGGGACATGTTCGACGGGAACCTCCAAAGAGGCATCAGTAGCAGCATTTTATTTTATTTTTCTCTGTATCCTCGGGTCGAGAATGGATTACATCGCTGGAATTTTTTTTATTTTTTAATAAAGGACTTTTTCCAAGCTGTCTCTTGTGTTTTTTAACATTTGACACTTTTTTTGTTGAAATGGTAGGCTGAAATTGATGGGCACGGTGGCTGAAATTGATAGGCACAGTGAGGCTGCAATTGATGTTTTCTTTTCAGAATTTTTTAGTTTGTTTGCACCCCCCAAAAATTTTGAGCACCAGCCGCCACTGGTCAAAACACTGGCACAATGATGCCTTAGAATTGTGAACCAGATATCATCAAGTGTCAAGGAGACCGCTCCCGAGGTTAGCAATCAGCAAAAATCCAGGGCAAGCTCTGCAGCCAATTCCAGGTTGGATGGCTAAGAATAGTAGAAGTAATTTTAGTTAGTATTTAAAGTGCTCTTTCCTGACAGACTCCATGGCAGCCTATGTGTGGGTTAATCCCGCCTCTCATACCTCATAGGACCATACTCCCATAAATCTTTGCTTCTAGCCAGAGACCGTGTTCCTTTTTTGTCCTCCTCCTAGGACCAAGGTGTGCTTTTTCTTACCTTAAAGAAGTTTTCACTGAGATTCAGTCCACAAGTTTCATGGCGGTTCTGTTTGGAGGTCCAACTAGCCCAGCTATTAGCAGGGTGGATGCGGGCGACATTTTTGCGGTGCCACGAAGAGCTTACTAACCTGGCCATTGGCAGGCAAGCGGCAACTTGGCCAAATGTCCTAGCTATTAGCGGGAGGCCCATTGAGAAAACGGCCAGGTCGTGCAGTGAAGGGATGGCTCCTAAAGTTCCAGGCTGGATCAGGATCGTGCTGGGTGGTATCGTATACATCGCTTGTTATTTTAAAACATGGCAGCAGTGTTTGTGTGTCGTTTGTCTTCCTCTTCCCCTCGGCTCTATGGCGGCTGGAGCGCATCTGCGTTCCACTAAGCCACCTCTTCCGGGTTGTGTGCACAGCAGTGAACCTCGTCCGTGATCAAGGCTTGGTTCGCGCGTGCGCAATTCGGATCGCGGCGGCGTTTGCGCATGCGCACGAGCTCCGCTGTTTCACGCTGGGGGCGTGGTGACGTCATCGTCGGCGCCAAGTTTAAATAGCTGTCAGATACAGCTATAACTTGGGATGTCCTGCAGGCTCAGTTAGCTACTTCCCGGTGCTTCGTTTTGGCGTGGTAAAGGTAGGAAAACCTGTTTATTACAGGGATGGCTTGTGTTAGACTTTCCTTCCCTGTATTTATTGTATGGTCAATTTTGCAGTTTCCAAGCTTGAGCTATGGACGTCTCACCGCTCCCCAGTGGCCAACCCTTGTGCTGCAGGTAGGATTTTTTTCTTTCCTTCTGCTTAGCAGTATTGGGTTCTTTTACATGAGCCAATGTATTTTCTTTCTTTCCTTTTCTCAGCCCCTCTAGGTCTGAAAATAGACACTCAGCACGCGAAGATAATGTTAAATTTAAAACACATCAACATTCTTCTTCTAGTTCTAGACATCATAAATCATCCTCCAGACATCATAATAAGGAGCCCAGGTCTAGGTCTAGGCACCACTCTCACCGCCATTCCAGTCATTCTGAAAAGAGAGTCTGCTGGGGTTGTAAGGCTCAGGTCCCGGAAGGTAAATCCCTCTGTGAGCCATGTTATTCCCGAGCAGTAGGAGAAAGAGAAGGTGGAGACCACCAACTGGAGGCACTAGTCAGAAGAGTGGTCCAGGAATCCCTGAGCAAAACTGACTCCAGCCATACCACCATTCCTCCTGTGGACCCAGCACCAGTCCTGGTACAGGATGACCCCGAAATCCCGGGTCCCTCTCGGCATGATTGCTCCTCAAGCGGATCCTCACATTGTGATGTTGAAGAGGTCAGCAATACCACAGGGTTTGATTTCTCTGCAGTACCAGACTTGATCAAAGCAGTCAAAGACGCTTTAAAATGGGATGAACCAATAGAAGCTCCTTCTAAACAAAGGAAGTACTTCAAACAACTTAAGAAGGAGCACCCAAATTTCCCTTTTTTGGGTGAACTTGGGGATATTATTACAGATGAATGGACTGGCGTAGAAAGGAAAAATTCATTACTTTCCAAAATCGCAAAGATGTACCCATTCAAAAGTGAGGATGTGAAACATCTAGAATCAGCTCTCCTGATTGATGCAGCCTTGATGAGGTTGGTAAGACACGCTCGGAGGAGAAGAAACAAATCCTACCAACAGACGAAAGGTTCCTGGGGATGTACTCACCCCTGTTTATGGTTCAAAAAAAGACTGGCTCTTGGAGACCAGTGATAGATCTGACTCATCTAAACACCTTCATCAAAAAGGAAAAATTCAAAATGGAGTCATTACTCACAATACGTCAGACAGTACAACCAGGCGACTGGCTTGTGTCCATAGATCTGAAGGACGCTTACTTACACGTCCCGATAGCTGTGGAATTTCAAAAGTACCTTCGGTTTGCAGTGGGCCATACTCACTTCCAATTCGTATGTCCCCCGTTCGGGCTTACAACATCGCGCAAGTGTTTTCGAAGCTCTTGTTGGCTGTAGTTGCTCTAATCAGGACCAGAGGAATCCGGCTACATCACTACCTGGACGATCTGCTATTACTTTCCCAAAACAGGGAGCAACTTTTAGTACATCAGTCTCAGGTCATCTCCACGCTGACAGAATTTGGTTGGCTGTTGAACAAAGAGAAAAGTCATTTCGAACCTACGCAGTCTCTGGTTTATCTCGGCGCTCAATTCAATACAATACAAAGTAACATCTCCTTACCCCTGGAGAAGATTCATTGCCAGACAGGATTCGTCTGGCAATGGCCTCTCCTCTCCTCAAAGCTTCACAGTGCCTCAGGATAATAGGCACCATGGTATCCACAGCCCCGATGGTGAAATGGGCACAATGGAAGATGCGGCCTTTTCAGAAGGGTTTTTTCCAGCAGTGGGATCCAGGGTCTCGCGACCATTTGATACGGATAACTCCGTCCATGCGGGAAAGCCTTCCCTGGTGGCTACTACAGAAGAATCTTTTCAACTGCCATTCCATAGCCCCCATCTCCTGGGTCACAATCACGACGGATGCCAGCAACAGAGGCTGGGGAGCTCTCTGCATGCAGGAAGTAGCTCAGGGGAAGTGGGACTTCCCGTTCAGAAAGATAGTGTCCAATGTCCTGGAGATCCGAGCAGCCTTCTGTGCTCTACAAGCTTTTCTTCACCTGATAAAAGGTACCTCAGTTCTCCTAAGGCTGGACAACACGTCAGCAGTCTCGTATATCAAGAGACAGGGAGGCACTCGCAGGCTCTCTCTACTGAGGGAGGTAGAACCAATCATGACATGGGCCCAGACCAATCTAACGAACCTGACGGCTGTCTATCTTCCCGGATCTCAGAACCTACAGGCGGATTTTCTCTCTAAAACAACCCTCGACAACAACGAATTGTCTCTCCACACCGAGGTTTTCAATTGGATCCTATCCCTGGGAATTGTACCAGAAGTAGATCTGTTTGCCTCCCCGTGCAATTTCAAACTAACAAAATATTACACGAGATGTCGTTGTCCCCAGGCCTTCGGAGTGGATGCCCTGACGGATCAGTGGAGATTCAACAGGGCTTATGCCTTTCCCCCGGTACCCGTCATTCTATGGTTCCTATCGAGACTCAGGGGGGAGAAGGCCGAAATTGTGGCAATAGCTCCATACTGGCCCAACAGGCCATGGTTCCCTCTCCTGTTACAGCTGAGCTTCCAGGATCCAGTTCCCCTCTCAGCCAGATCAGATCTCCTGTCTCAGGGAATAACTCTTCATCCGTGCCCATCCCATCTCCATCTGATGGCTTTGTTTTTGAGAGGGGAAGGCTAGAGGCATTAGGTTGCCCAAGCAAAGCAATTTCTACATTGTTGAACGCCAGAAGAGCTAATACCAACAAAGTATATCAAAGGATCTGGAAAAAATTCACAGGCTATATTTCTACGGTTGAAGGTTCTCCTGACGACCCCAGGATACAAGACATTCTAGGTTTTCTTCAAACAGGCCTGGATCTGTCCCTGTCGGTTAGTTCCCTAAGAGTGCAGATTTCAGCTATCTCGGCCTTTACAGGTATATCCTGGGCTAGACACACTCTTGTTAGACAATTCTTCAGAGGAGCTATAAGGCTCAGACCTCAGAGAAAACCAAGATTCTCCAAATGGGACCTTCCTCTGGTCTTGGATTTTTTCTCAGAAAGAGAAAAACAACACACGGGTCAACTATCTATCAAGGAGCTCTCCCTCAAAGTTGTCTTCCTTGTAGCAATAACATCGGCTAAAAGAGTTTCCGAAATTGGTTCCCTAGGTTCCAAAGAACCATTCCTGACCTTCTTTCCAGATCGTGTAGTTATGATTCCCATGCTTGGATCAAATCCTAAGGTAACATCAGTTTTTCATGAGAATCAAAAAATTGTTCTTCCTACCTTTCGATCACCTGAGAACTCTAATGTCCATCCTTTAGATGTTGGAGAAGTTTTGAAACAATACCTGGAAGCCACAGCTTCGTTTCGCCAATCTGACCATCTGTTCATTTTCTTTCAAGGGAAAAACAAAGGTTTGCGTGCTTCTTCCAGAAGCATCGCAGCCTGGATTGTTCAGGCCATCCAAGGGGCATATAAAGCAAAGGGTCTGGCTCCACCAGAGGCAGTGACCGCTCATTCCACCAGGAGCGTCTCCAGATCATGGGCAGCCGCCCATCATGTCTCCCCAGAAGTAATCTGCAAAGCAGCCTCATGGTCGTCGATAAACACATTTATGACTCACTATTGTGTAGAACCGGCTTCTTTGTCTCCGGTTAATTTTGGTTTACATGTTTTATCTGTTGACAGTGTAAATTAAAGCTTTTTTTCTTTAACCAGCATTTTCCCACCGGGTGTGTATGGCTAGTCATTTCCCACACGTAGGCTGCCATGGAGTCTGTCAGGAAAACTGAAAATTTATATCATATACTGTATTTATTGGCGTATAACACTCACTTTTTTACCCTGAAAATAGAGGGTAAACTGTACCTGCGTGTTATCTGCAGGGGGCTGTGGAAAGTTTTTTTCCTGAAACCTCCCTCTTAAAGTTAGGGTGCGTGTTATACGCCTGTGCGTGTTATACGCCGATAAATACGGTACTTACCGTAATTTTCCTTTCCTGATGGACTCCATGGCAGCAGGAGTTCCCTCCCATTGCTGGAGTAGGCTATATTACGGAACACGGTCTCTGGCTAGAAGCAAAGATTTATGGGAGTAGGGTCCTATGAGGTATGAGAGGCAGGATTAACCCACACGTAGGCTGCCATGGAGTCCATCAGGAAAGGAAAATTACGGTAAGTATATGATATAAATTTTCCGTTTTCTCTCATTAATAAACAGGAAGAGATCTCCAGTAAGAAAGGATGTGAAAACATTATTAGACTTGTTGATTCATCAGGACAGTTAAGGGTCTGGTTTGGGCTGTGGATGCCGGAGATAGGCCTCATTTGCTTCTAACCACTCAGTGACCTCTGCTGCTGTGTCAAAGAAGTGTGACTGGCCCCTGTCTGTAACTCTCAAGTGATCTGGTCTTTGAAGACCCATTTTGACGGCAGGAAATTTAGCTTGTTTACATGGAAGGAGAAATCCAGATACAAGGATACTTTCACTCCATTATATTGGATATTAGAGTGTTCTCTATCTATCTAGACTTATGCCCTGTACACACGATTGGATGTTTTTTCCGACAGAATTCCGCTCAAGCTTGGCTTGCATACACATGATCACACAAAAGTTCTCGGAACTTTCGAGCGTTAAGAACGTGGTGACGTACAACACTACGATGAGTCGAGAATAAGAAGTTCAATGCTTCCGAGCATTCGTCAAATTGTTTCTGAGCATGCGTGTTTTTTTCCCGTCGGAATTGCATACAGATGAACAAATTGAGAACCTGCTCTCTATCTAAGTGCGTCGGAAATTTCGACAGAAAAAGTCTGATGGGGCATAAACACAGTCGGAATATCCGACGAAAAGCTCCCATCTGACTTTTTCTGTCGGAAATTCCGACCGTGTGTATGCGGCATTAGTATTATTTCCTGGTCTTTGTAATTTAGGAGGCAGGCTAGGAAAGGGGACAAGGTGGTAATGGATGCAAAGGCATTTGATGGGCACATACAGGAGTAAATGCTTCCTTGCCAAAGAGTTCCACCAGTCACTACTTGACAAATTCTGTGGGGACTGAAAGTGAGGGGAAAATGATACAGCAGTTTAATTCTACAAAAGCATATGTTGAAATTAATTAGATGATGATTATTATTATTTTTATTATTATTATTATTATTATTATTGTTATTATTATTATGTAATGTATTATGTTCGTAAGTTTGAGAAAATTATTTAAAACATTTTTATTTTATAGTAAGTCATCTGCTCAGAAAAACATTCAGGGAATTAAAACATTTCCAGACATAATACACTAAGATTACACTCATTTAGCTAAAAGCCATAACAAAACATCAATTAGTAATTTTACTGAGACCAGTGAAATTAATTTATAAGATAAAAAAACAAACAAACCCCCACACACAGACTGTTGTTTCTGGATTATCTGATATTTGCAATTTATGTCCCCAATTACTGTTTACAGTTTCTAAAAAATTTACCATGGAAACCAAAGAAGGATTTGAACCGGCGGCCTTACTAATTATTATTGCCTACTCTGTTTATGGATTAGTTATTTTTTGTCTTCATAAGTGTACAATTAATTGTTTAAATGCACAAAATCACAAATTGTCATATACACTACAGTATTTTCATAATCGACTTCTTTGAAAATGCTGCTTTTGCGTACATGTCTACTTTTCTCATTCCACTGTACTCCAGTATCAAGCTGTAGAAAGAGGCCAAGCCATTATTTTTTGCATTGCTTACAACAAAAATGTAATGGTGGCAAAGCTATAGATATTTGCCAACACTTTTGAGATGTAGCACTATTCAACAATTTTTTTTTTATTGTTAAATCATGGACAGAAATTAAAGCATGAGGCCATAATTTCTCTTACCTCAACACTCTTGATTACCCCCTGCCTAAAACCACTAGTTGAAAAAGAAAGGGCAGAAAGGATGGGCACTGACCTTCATTAAAGCTGTATGTGGAATTACAGAATGTTACATCAGAATGGACAGCATCAGCGACATATTATGGCACCACATACATTGCATATCATTTTAAAAAAACGTACTTTTACATAATTGCTTAGCTTACATACAACAGCAGCAATCCAATATGACTGATTTCCACCCAAAATTTTTTATTAGGGTAGTTTTTAACCAAAAGATTTTTGTGTAGAAGAAAAAATTTTACTTGAAAGCAAAGGAGGCAATAAAGTAAAAAAGTATTACACAGTATATGTATTGTTTACAACAAAAATCTAAAGCTATTAACATTATGTAAATTGCTAAACAGGGGCAAACAAGACACAGATCATAGCTTGTTAAGATCTTCTATACAGTAACACACAAGAAATATTATACGGACATGCAGAAGGCCATATAAGTGTTTTTGCTAGGCCATAAGGCAAGACAGAGAGACTAGGCAGGTCTGATCCTCCTAAAATGTAAGGCATGTTAGAGCGTGCTTTTTTTTTTTTAGATCATTAGGCCAGAAAATATGGACAGATTAGCAATTGGACAGTATGTACTCCTTATTTGTAAAGATTTTATGTCAGAGGGACATCTGGCAGACCTGACCTGGGATCAATGGCGAAGCTACAGAAGTTGCAGAGGTCGCAATGGAGACCCTGTCCCTGCTCTGGATGGCCGTGCGGCTCATAGAGAGAGGCTGTCAAATCAAACTCCCCATTGTGCATCAGCACTGGGAGCTCCTTCAGCCAGTGAACACACTCAGCAAAAGAGGGAGAGGTGTCTTCCCTGATTGCTGTGCTCTCTGCTTCTCCATTTCCTTACAGTACAGTACCCGGCTGATTTTTTGAAAGGCTGTGTATATACGTGTGTGTGTGTGTGTGATTGTGCATGTGTGTAATTGTGTGTGTGTGTGTGTGATTGTGTGTGAGTGTGTGTGTGTGATTGTGTGTGTGATTATGTCTGTGTGTCCCACCTGTGGGCATGGGGTGGTCATGTCAGGTTTCGCTGGTGGGAGCACAACAGACATGCATTTGCTGAGCCTCCCTCCTGTGCAGAGACCTGGAGAGACCTGGAAATGACATGTAAGATGTCACTTCCTTGTCCTGAGCTGTCAATCACCGGGATCAGTGCCCAGGGAAGAGGCTGATGGAACATGTTCTGTGTTCCATCAGCTGCAGTGGAGTACAGGGGAGACATCCAGGGAAATAGACCCGGATTTCTCATAAAGAGTACCTGTCACCTAGCAATAAACTCATGTCAAAATGTTGTTTTTTTTTACATTTAAAAAGACACATAAAAAAAAAACAGACCACACACACACACACACACACACACACACACACACACACACACACACACACACACACACACACACACACACACACACACACACACACACACACACACACACACACACACACACACACACACACACACACACACACACACACACACACACACACACACACACACACATTATATAACACCCTGCATGCTGCTGGAGAGAGAGCAATATATATTTTTTTTTTTACCAGAGCTCCTGCAATTCTAAACTGATAGGGGGCTTTTAAAGAGATGCCTATGAAAAAATATAGGGTACTGAAGTTTTTCACCATTTCATGAGCACATGTAATTTTAAGGTTTGATATGTTAGGAATCAATTTACTCAATTACACCAAAATATTGAGTAATAAATTGCATTTAGTGTATTTTTTACTAAAATATTGCATTGCATTTCATAAACAGTTGTGCTAATATTGTGTGACATATACAATTGGAACTACCAACATTTTATTTTCTAGGGTGTCTGCGTTCAGAAAATAATTGATGTTTTGGGGGTTTTAAGTAGGCCTAAAATTATTTTTAAAACATGTAAAAAAACATTAAAAAAAATGGCTCCGGGTGTTAAGTTGTTAGAGAAAATAGTATTTTCCTCTCTAACACTCTCTCCTACATGCCTGGTGCGACCACACACCCCAAAAAAGCAACATAACTCAACATGAATTTTTTTGCAGTGAAGAGGATCGACTATGGTCAAACATTGCATGTTTTGTGCTACCACCACACAGTGGTAAAAGTATTGGGTGATAGATGTTGGTTGTGCCCAAACAGCATAAACCCAACAGAAATATACCTGCAGAGAATTGGATGGACCCTGATTTAACAAACATTCAGGTATGTGCAGCTGTGAAACAGTTACTAAAAAATTGTGTGTGCCACATTCAATTTTTGTTACAAAGAACAGCAGCCATTGCCCCATTTTTAGACTGTAATGGTAACATGCCTACACCAGTGGCCAGAGATGTTAACAGAGGCAGGTTGTGGGATGACTAATTGTAGCTAGAAACTGGACATGGAAATGGTGGCAGCATATGATATATTGTTTGTGGCCTGCAACAGTGAAAGAAGAAGCTTTGGATGAAGTAAACAAAGAAAAATAATTGGAGGGTGGCAGGATCCCCAAAATGATTAATCAGAAGCATCAGCTGCAGGAGCTTGGTAGCTGCTGCTGATCCAAGATTGGTTCATTTTTACGTATGTATGTCGGCTGGTCAACAGTGTCTGCGCACAGATGCACTCTTTTGTTTGTCACAAAGCCCCTCATTGCACTTAATGCATGTTTAGAGAACACGCTGGCTGCAGGGCAACCCTGCAGCTCAGCTGCATACTGTGAAAAGCTCTGGCCAGTGCTCCATCCTTGTGACCAAGTACTTGGGGGACCATCCATTTGGAGGATCTCTGTATCTGCTCTTGCCCCCAGATAATTGGCCATCATGTATTGCAGCCACTGCAGCTTATTCTGCAGGTACTTTCTGCAGACAACACCAGACATTGAGGACTGAAAACTTTTCATCAAAAGGAGGATCTGAGATACCTTGTCCATGTGACTTTATCCTGTTAGCCTCTAGAAATCAGTGACAAAAGTTTGTCCGTATTGCATCCTCCAGAGGGCAGGATTGGCTCTGCGACTTTTCCCTTGTAATGTGTTTCAAGGAGGGTTGCCAACCAGTAATAGTTCCTCTCCTTAATGCCATAAATTCTAGGGTCCTTTCACAGGCTCTGGAACATTAGTGGTCCATGTGCCATAAATTATAGGAGGCGGAGGAACCTGTTTTCTCATCATCGCTGAGGATGACATAATTCTCAACTATCTCCCCCACTCCTGGTGTTTGTGAGGAATGGAACCCACTCCTTGGAAGACTTCCCAATGTAATCTTCAGCCTCAGTGTCCCCAAGGCAATCATACTCATTCTCTTCCTCCATCTCTTGAATCTGCTGTGGCCTCAAAGGGGTAGTGTTTGGATGCAGATAGTCCTGAGATGAAAGGAAGTCCCCCTCTTCCTGATGATGCTCTGCCTCAAGTGCCCTGTCCATGGTGCCATGCAGTGTGTGCTCCAGCAGAAACATGATTGGTACAGTTTTGCTAATTTATGCATAGTCACAGCTCACCATTTTTGTCACCTCCTGAAATAGTGAAAATACAGTGCATGCTTCCTCTATCAGCAGGCACTGCCTGTCCTCATGGCATACTTGCATAGGTACTTGTTAATGGCCCTCTGGTGCATGTGCAGCCACTGCAGCATGGCCAAAGTTCAGATCTACCTGGTGGGCATGTCACAGATCAGGTGGTTTGCAGCAGATGTAATTCCCATTGAATTTTAAGAAGTTGTACTGGGGTTAACCACCTCTGGACCTGCCCATGCAGAGCTGAATAGGTCTTTGCCACAGTGTGGCTTCTCTCCTCCAGGCTTACCAGCTACAGCACTGTAGCACTGCATGGCATCTTTAGCCTAAACATTCAATACCCTCTTGAACACATAATGGGGACTGGTGAAGCCAAAGATGATTCAATACAAGAAGGCATTGAGGAGAAAGAGTACAATGAGGTTGAGGGGAAAGCTCTGGTACTGTCATCAGCAGCTGTAAGAATGTGGGGTGGCTGAATAAGTTCTAGCAGTGTGCCCTGTACTTAATCCAGTGGAGTCACCCAGTGGAACGTAAACTTAATATACTCTAGCACCCCTGTCAATACTTGCTGGACCACATTTCTGTGGGCGTGTGGACCTTGCTGTTGACCAAGTGCCTGCAATGTGGAAACATTGCCCTCATTGTGATGGTGAAGGGCAGGGATGACTTTATAGGCAAGGAAATGATGACTGGAAACTTGCCACTGTGGTATAACACAGGCCACAAATTCTTGAAAGGGGGAAGAATCCATCAGCTGCAAAGGCATGAGCTGTAAAGCCAGAAATGTGGCCAATCTGACATTTAGTTGCTGGGCATGGGGATAGCTGGCAATATTTTTTTTTCACTATAGCAGCTGGGGCAGGGAAATTTGCCTGCTCAGTGCAACAGATGGTGGGGTCAGCAAAATCAGAGCAAGGCTTTCTCCTATTCTGCATGGCTCTATGCAAACGTTCTTCTCCACTGAAGAGCCATAGGGAAGAACCCTGACACCCCTTTACAACTGTTATCCCTCTTGTTGGAGGTTGCTGAGAGGGAAATGTGTATATTATGCACAGAGGTAGAAAGGGAGGAGATGCGAGGGGAAGGAGGAGGATTATGGCTCTTTTCCTGACCAAGAGCATTTTGGTGCTGTTCCCACTGAGCTGCATGGTGATAGCTCAGTTGACTCTTCGTACAGGTGGTAGCCAAGTGGTTGATGGTATTGCCATGCTTTATACGCTGGAGCCAGAAATTTCAAATAACAAATGTAAAGTCTGGTGTACATATATTAAAAAAAATCCAAATGTCAAAACCTGGAGCAGCTGCTGGTGGCACTGTGGGTACCAAAGCTGAAGGGAGCAGTTCCCGTGGCCACCTGTGGGTGTCTCCATAATGCCAGCAGATCCTAGTAATTAGGCTCCACTTGATTCTGGCTGTTGGGAAGGTATATACCCCCTCCCCTGATTTGTATCAGTGTTTCTGTGTTTTGCCTGCTGATTATCTTGATCCCTGCCTTATCCTGTACCTTCCATCTAGTATTCTGTATCTTCTTATTCCATCTCTGCTCATCTTGTTTCCAGTCCCAGTCCTGGTCATGCCCTGTTTGTGTCAGCTTCTCTCCATTTGTATATAATGTATTATAGTTAGGTTGTTGGTTTGGTTTTGCTTCACTGTAACGTTAATTTTTTACTTTTATTTGCTGTTGGTGTGGGATAGGTGTTGTATGCATTAACAAACATAATTTTAATCATACTCAGTCTAATTTCAGTTTTCTAAGTACAGCTACACTGAACTGGCCATCCCTGCTGCCTCTGCATACCTGCACTCAGTATCCCTTACACCCACACAGGTGAGCTCTGGGTAGACAACCGAGGGACAACATTACTCTGTATATAGATAATAGTGACAACATTACTCTGTATATAGATAATAGGGACAACAGTACTCTGTATATAGATGCACAACCTTGGAATGGCAGGATGTCATCCAGGAGCTCTGCTGTCTGGTGAAACACCGTGACTTCTTCCTCCACTTCTCTGTGAGCTGCCCCTGAATGACATCCTGCCATTCCAAGGTTTTGCATCTGCCTCTCTTTCCTCCTCTGCTCTATTGGGCATCCAGGTATGGTCAGAGACTTCTTCATCATTCTCTCCTTCCTCATTGCTGGAGCCATCTTGGTAGTATGCAGTTGCTTTGGGAACATCACAGCCAAATGGTTCTCCATGACTGATGTCCCCTACCTCTAAGCTCCTCTTATGCTGTGTACACACGATCGGTTTTACCCATGAAAACAGTCCGATGGACTTTTCTCATCAGACAAACCGATCGTCTATGGGCCCCATCGGTCTTTTTTTCATCGGTGAGAAAAAATAGAACATGTTTTAAATTTATCCGATGGGAAAAAAAACAATAACAAATTCCGATCGTCTGTGTGGAACTCCATCGGACAAAAAACCCACGCATGCTCAGAATCAAGTCGACGCATGCTCAGAAGCATTGAATTTAATTTTTCTCTGCTTGTCGGAGTGTTTTACGTCACGGCGTTTGGGACGGTCGGATTTTAGACTGATGGTGTGTAGGCAAGACTGATGGAAGTCAGCTTCATCGGATTTCCGATGGAAAAATCCATCGGATTAGAATCCATAGGAAATCCAATCGTGTGTACAGGGCTTAACTCTCCTACTCAACCACGGATCCCAATAATTGCTGTGCATGCTCTTGCAGCAAGTGTTTCACACTGTGCTCTAATAATTCAACTGATTCCTTTGTTCCAGTTTGAGGGACAACAGCAGGAGAAGCTGTGGATGAGGAGTCAGTCTCAGAATATGCTGCTTTGGCAACTGTGGTGGTCTGCAAGTTAGTCTGAACAGAGGAGGAGGATGAAGAAGGCTTGGTTAACCACCTCCTCTGTGTGCTCCTTCTGTATAGCTCATCCAGCGTCTGAAAGAAATAGAAAATATGTCCTGCCTGCAGATGGTGCACCACATCCATGATCACCGCTTTGGCCTGTGGACAAGGACACTGCTCACTTCCTTATAGCTGCATGACAACTTCTGTCAATCCCTGTTGGCCTCACAGACATGATGCTGCTAATGTTCTGCCTATTACCTACTTTAATTTGCAGGTATTAAAAGAGCTGTATGGAGAGAGATGGTGCTTGGGTTAACTGGAAAGTGTGGTACTTTGGTGGACTACACAACACCTCAAAAATGTGCAGTAGGGATGAGCTTTGAGCTCGAGTCGAACCCATGTTCGACTCAAACATCGCCTGTTCGGTTGTTCGCCGAATTGCGAACATTATGGGCCGTTCGCGCCAAATTTGAGTGGCGCGTCACTGCCCATAATTCACTGCGGTGCAGTGCATTGCTGGCTGATGATTGGCCAAGCATGCACTATGACCCGCATGCTTTAGCCAATCACAGCACGGAAAAACGGAGAGCCATAATTGGCCAAAGCCAGGGTGGCTTTGGCCAATTATGCCTCAGGGGATTTAGTACACGCCCCACACTATATAGGGCGGTCTGGAAGTTGGCCTTGTGTAGTGTGCTGCGGTGTTGGTTAAAATACAGACGGAGAGAGAGAGACAGTGTATTTTGATATGAGTTAGATAGAGCAGGCAGGTGAGTTAGTTAGCTGCAGTTACAGTGTGTAGAGGATATATATGCATCCTAGGTGTTGTATATATATTTACACACTGTATTCAGTTTAGCTAGATCCGTTCCTGTTATTATCTACATAATATACTGACAGGCAGGCAGGTGATTGTGGTAAATTGTGAGAAAAACAATCAGCGCCACAATGCTAATAAATTACTTCTATAATGACGTGAAAAAAAAATCAACAGGCAGGTAGGTGATTGTGCTAGCTGCAGTGTTTCACCTAGTGTACTGTGTCCTTTGCATAGCATTCACCTAAAGCTTGCCTGGATACAATTAGTGGTGTTCTCATACAAATACAGGCAGGGAGCTGCAGTATTTTGCTTTAGTGTCCTTTGCACCGTGTGCACCAAAAGCTTACCTGAATACAATTGCTGGTGTTCTGATACAAATACAGGCAGGGAGCTTCAGTATTTTGCTTTAGTGTCCTTTGCACAGTGTGCACCAAAAGCTTACCTGAATACAATTGCTGGTGTTCTGATACAAATACAGGCAGGGAGCTACAGTATTTTGCTTTAGTGTCCTTTGCACAGTGTGGACCTAAAGCTTACCTCAATACAATTGCTGGTGTTCTGATACAAATACAAGCAGGGAGCTGCAGTATTTTGCTTTAGTGTCCTTTGCACAGTGTGGACCTAAAGCTTACCTTAATACAATTGCTGGTGTTCTGATACAAATACAAGCAGGGAGCTGCAGTATTTTGCTTTAGTGTTCTTTGCACAGTGTGCACCTAAAGCTTACCTGAATACAATTGCTGGTGTTCTGATACAAATACAAGCAGGGAGCTGCAGTATTTTGCTTTAGTGTTCTTTGCACAGTGTGCACCTAAAGCTTACCTGAATACAATTGCTGGTGTTCTGATACAAATACAGGCAGGGAGCTGCAGTATTTTGCTTTAGTGTCATTTGCACAGTGTGCTCCAAACCTTACCTGAATGCAATTGCTGGTGTTCTGATACAAATACAGGCAGGGAGCTGCAGTATTTTGCTTTAGTGTCCTTTGCACAGTGCACACCTAAAGCTTACCTCAATACAATTGCTGGTGTTCTGATACAAATACAGGCAGGGAGCTATAGTATTTTGCTTTAGTGTCCTTTGCACAGTGTGGACCTAAAGCTTACCTCAATACAACTGCTGGTGTTCTGATACAAATACAGGCAAGGAGCTGCAGTATTTTGCCTTAGTGTTCTTTGCACAGTGTGCACCTAAAGCTTACCTGAATACAATTGCTGGTGTTCTGATACAAATACAGGCAGGGAGCTGCAGTATTTTGCTTTAGTGTCATTTGCACAGTGTGCACCAAACCTTACCTGAATACAATTGCTGGTGTTCTGATACAAATACAGGCAGGGACCTGCAGTATGTTGCTTTAGTGTCATTTGCACAGTGTGGACCTAAAGCTTACCTCAATACAATTGCTGGTGTTCTGATACAAATACAGGCAGGGAGCTGCAGTATTTTGATTTAGTGTCCTTTGCACAGTGTGCACATAAAGCTTACCTGAATACAATTTCTGGTGTTCTCATACTAATACCACAGGCAGGGAGTTCAAAATTACAAACAGATTCTACGTAACAACAAACCTACAGTCCCTGTCTTGTTTGCACCACCTGTATACTGCTGTTCAGAGTATATAGGCCCTGGGGGCCCCATGCCTTTCCTTTTTTTAATTGGGGTGCTGGATTCCCCTTAATATCCATACAAGACCCAAAGGAGATGGTAATTGGCTGGGGGGGGGGTACTCATGCCATTTTTCTCAATGATTTTCATCCATATTGCCGGGACCAGACATTACATTAAAGCCGCAAGCAGTTTTAAATTACTTTTTTTCCTTTAGAAATGCCATTTTGTGCAGAGACAGTTCTAAACACAAGAAACACGTGCCACTTCACAGGCTTACTATAGACACCCCCCAGGTACGATATTTAAAGGAATATTTCACTTTTTTTTTCACTTTATGCATCATTAAAATCACTGCTCCCGAAAAAACTGCAGTTTTTAAAACTTATTTTTGCATTGATACATGTTCCCTGGGGCAGGACCCGGGTCCCCGAACCCTTTTTTAGGACAATAACTTGCATATTAGCCTTTATAATTAGCACTTTTGATTTCGAACGTTCGAGTGCATTGTATTTCATAGGGTTCTGGTGCGAACCCGAACCAGGGGGTGTTCGGCTCATCCCTAATGTGCAGTGCTGACCTGCAAATGAAAAGTACTAGCATCACCAACAGATTCAAGCTGCTATTGCCACTGCTGATCTGTAAAAATAAAAAATAAAATAAATAAACAATATATTCTAACAAAATAAATTCCAATTAAAATAAATTCCAAAGCCAAAGAATGTAAAAAACAACTCATCACCTATTCAAAACCCTACAAGCAAAATAAAACATTTTTTTTCTTCATATTTTAGGAAAATAAATAAATAAATGGTAAATAAAAAAATAAAAAAGAAACACCCCCAAATAAACACCCCCTTTTAATGTTTGTTTGGGTGTGTTTGTTTTTTATTTTTTCTTAACCATTAAATTCAGCAAAAGCACAGAAACAGAATTTGCCACTGACACAAAAAATGTAGTCCTAAAAAGAATTGCTGGGTCCAAGGAAATCACAATGAATGCAGATGGGTTTACTGCAAAGTATCAGTATCAAATGTACAGTACAGGACTGTACTATATATAGAACTGAATATAGCATTGATGATATAAGCACAAAACACTAGTAGCATAGTACACTACACTATCCAAATATCTGTCCTAAAATCAATGTTAAGTGTCCCTCACTCTCACTAAACTCCCACACACTGAAAAAGGACTGCTGCTGAGGTCAGGTGAAATACTTTGGCCAATGATGGCTTTTGCAAAACATTATGGGACATTCAACTTAAAGTTAAGGATTCTATGGAAAAACAAATGTTTTGGTTAGAACTTAGGTTGAGACCATACACTCAGCTCATCCTTAAAGGAGTTGTAAAGGCAGAAGATGTTTTTATCTTAACCTCCCTGGTGGTATGATTCTGTCTGGAATTTTGTAAAAAAAAAGCGGTACAATTATTTTGCATGGAAATTTGGTGTTATGTATTGTAGGCCTGCAATTCTTAGTAATTACTTACTTAAACCTGACCAAACAAGAGTCTAGTAGACATCCCGGGTATGATAAAGTTTGAAACACAAAATCATAAATTATAATATAATAAATAACTATAAATATTTATAACAAATAGTAATGTAATTATAATAAAAAAAATATTCAATAATGTAATCAAATCAAAAACACTTCACTTTGCTCAGTTGCAGAATTATCGCTGTCATTAGACTTAGTGTTTGATGACGAATTTCCCCACAAATCGCTATCGCTCAATTCTGCGAGTGATTCTAATTTATTATCGCTGTTTGCTAGCTGGTCTGAAACCACTTTTGACATAAAGGAACACTTTTTGGTTGCTATGGACAATCTCCAGTTTCCAGGCAGAAAGAACAGTTTTTATAATATAAAACTGCATGCAGGACACTGGACAGACCACTAGGGACAAAGGGTGTGTGTAATTATTTGATACAGTACTGTAATCAATAAGATTACAGTATAATGTATCTATACTGTCTTTTTCACTTTTTGAATTTGGCGCCGAACTCCGCCCCCGTGCACCGCAACGTCGCAGGGAATGGAGCTTGGCACTCGGCAGTGTGAATCGAGCGAGACACGGCTCGCACACACTGCAGGGAGACATCGCAGGATCCAGGGAACAAGGTAAGTAACTCTCCCTGGATAGTGCGACGCAGCCCGAGTCTGGCTCGAGGTTACCGCTCTTGGTTTGAAAAACTCACCCCGAGCCTGACTCGGGAATACCGTTAAGGCGGTTAAGGCATTCTATGTCTTAAGATGAAAAACCTTCTGTGTGTAGCAGCCTCCCAGCACCCCCTAATTACTTACCTGAGCCCCATCTCTCTCCAACGATGTCCACAAGTGTCTTATCCATCCAGGACTCTCCACCTGATTGGCTGAGACACAGCAGTGGTGCCACTGGCTCCCAGGGCTGTCAATCAAAGTCAGAAGAGAGAGGGGGTGGGCAGGGATGGGGCTCCGAGTCTGAATGGACACATGGAGCTGTGACTCAGCTCGGGAGCCCCCATAGCAAGCTTCTTGCTGTGGGGGCACTCGACAGGAGGGAGGGGCCAGGAGAGCCAAAGAGGGACCCAAGAAGAGGTAAGTATAACATGTTTTTTTTTTAAAACAAGACTTTACAACCATTTTAAAAACCACATTATGTACTAGGTGACAATCCCATAATATATACTTATATTTTAATTGTCTTATTCAGTATTTATATCTGCATTTGTAAAACTTGACCTTATATTCTTTCCTATAAAAGGGTATTGCTCTTCAGTTTACAATATTTTATATTATTTAGAGCTCCCTTTCAGTTTCAAAGGCTTGATGATATCCAGATATCTATTTCCAATGCCAGTTTCAAAGTGAACTGTGTTCTAAATGAGGCATGGTTAGGATCAACCTAGGATAAGTGCCTACTTGGCAACAAGTCTTTCTCACAAACAGTTGTAGAATTAAAATATTCAGAATAATTTTTTAGCCGAATTGACAACAGTACAATATATTGCAATTTACTTGATCTCCATAAATTTACACTGCATTACTAAATAAGTAGGACATTCATTTAAACATTTAATAATTGTTTTCCAATGTAAACTTAAAAAGAAAGCCTTTCCTAAGATCAAACATCAAAATATGCCTACTATTACCTTTATTAGTCAGAAAATCTTATCCTGTGCCCTCTCTAATTTAGTTTCTTTCTCTTCCTGAGAACTGACTCTTCTGTCATTATGACTAAGCCCTGTACGATTACTCCTGTCCCACATGTGGTCAGAAAGAGCATTCTTGTTGCATAGTGGGTGGAGCTTAGTAATGAAGTCTGGCAAGGATGTGCAAACAGGTCATGGAAGAATTGTTTTCCAATAGGATAATGTGCTCCTACTTACAAAAGCAGACAGCTGCTAGAACTACAACTTGACAGAACATTGTGTAGAAATCAAAGACAAAGAAAAGTGCTGCGCTATAAATGTCCAACACATGATCAATATTGCAAAGTGAATGTGCAAGATAAAACAAACCAAAATAAATATGAACACAAAAAATGTATTTTAGTTCATGGCTAAGCATATACAGTATATTCACTAAAAAGTGCCAAGTGCATATAAGTTCAAATAGTAAAAAAGATAGGAGCAAAATGTCCATATAGTAGAAGCCACAGGTGTTCATCTCAGTTGCTGTTAAGAGTAGCCACAAGTGTTCACTAAAGAGGTCACCACGGTGTGTACATCCACCAACCGAGGAAGGGTTAAACACACTTACCAGAATTTGTGGACTCAAATGCCAGCAGCACTAACTCAAACAAGCTTTAGTAAATATATGTTTTCAAGATGGTGGTCTGTGGAATGGCTTAAGCGATCTGACACCGTGTCCTTATGGGGAAGGCCTTCTCTCTTAAGCCCTGTACACACGATCGGATAACCTATGGATTTTCGTCCGATGGATTTGTCCATCGGAAATCCGATGAAACTGTTTTTCAACAGTCTTGGCCACACACCATCAGTCAAAAAACCGACCGTTCCAAACGCGGTGACGTAAAACACTCCGATGAGCCGAGAAAAGTGAAGTTTAATGCTTCTGAGCATGCGTCGACTTGATTCTAAGCATGCGTGGGTTTTTTAACCGATGGACTTGCCCATAGACGATCGGAAATTCCCATTGGTTTTTTATCCATCGGAAAATTTTAAAACAAGTTCTATGTTTTACAACCGATGGAAAAAAGACCGATGGGTACCATACACGATCGGTTGGTCTGATGAAAACCATCCATCGGACGGTTTTCATCAGTCAAACCGATCGTGTGTACGGGGCTTCAGTCATGTAGTCCCACAGTCATAGAAAGATAAAACACAAGCTGCTGAGATTAGCTGCACTCCACACTGCTCTCGCCGCACACACATGGTTACTAAGGACACGCAGAAACTCCCTTCACTAAAAAAGAAGAATTAGCAATATCGTAGTCAGGGGACATGGCCTGAAGATGAAACTAAGCAGATGCTAACCTCTGAAACTCTGTAGCACCCAGACACTATTTCTATTGTTAATGAAAATCAAGACTCACTTTTATAAAATATAATATAATTTCAATAATTTTCCTCTGCGATTATTAAGATTTTCTGAATTTGAATCTGAATATGCCCAAGGGTGAAAACATCTGTGTGCTGGCCAGACTCCCAAAACTTCAGTACGCCACAGTTTTCTTAACTCCCAGCTTCTTGACCAAACCCGCATATGTTTTATCAAAGATAGCACCCAATTGCACATCTGCATCTATAACAGAAGGATAAATCATATATTACTGCTCCCTCTATTCAAAGTCTTTTCTTACTCTGGGGGACTGCAGATCAAGTTCACCATCTGCTCCCATCCTCACACCCATAAATACCAGGGCTCTCTCCCAGACTCACTAGGGATTCCTTCCACACATTGCTGCAGTCCCTTCCCAAAAACAAGACCTGGAGGTGATGGCATGCCATATAGAAAGCCCTCTGCAGATAAATAACAGATATGAAACAGGAAGTCTCAGACATAGAGACCAGAGTTATGGGACTTGAATTTGACAGAAAATCTTTATCATCCTACCACTCAGTCAGCACTGGAGCAGAAACAAACCACTTCAGTCTAGCACTTCGCCTTAACCTTCATACAGAGGCAGTGAGAATTACAGCAACAGGAACAATATCAACATTACGGGGACCAGAATCCACAAACTGCCCTAAGTTAAAAAAAAATACACTTCAAGCAGTTTGTAATACACTCCTTAAAAGACTTCTACTGCAGACTTGGAATTACACAGGATATACCTAGTCCCCTTAAGAAATCACTTGAAATCCACCCCTGGTGGAAAACTGATGGGCTGGATTTCTCCAAACACTGTACTTGCTTTCAACTCTACTGATCTGAACAAGCCTGCCACCTTGATCTCAAATGGCAGGGAAGAGAAAGGTCAAGACAGCTAAACTCCATTCAACACTTCTTACCTCTGGACGCCAAAGAGGCATGAGCTGCCTGCACTACCTCTGACATAGAGACCAGAGTTATGGGACTTGAATTTGACAGAAAATCTTTATCATCCTACCACTCAGTCAGCACTGGAGCAGAAACAAACCACTTCAGTCTAGCACTTCGCCTTAACCTTCATACAGAGGCAGTGAGAATTACAGCAACAGGAACAATATCAACATTACGGGGACCAGAATCCACAAACTGCCCTAAGTTAAAAAAAAATACACTTCAAGCAGTTTGTAATACACTCCTTAAAAGACTTCTACTGCAGACTTGGAATTACACAGGATATACCTAGTCCCCTTAAGAAATCACTTGAAATCCACCCCTGGTGGAAAACTGATGGGCTGGATTTCTCCAAACACTGTACTTGCTTTCAACTCTACTGATCTGAACAAGCCTGCCACCTTGATCTCAAATGGCAGGGAAGAGAAAGGTCAAGACAGCTAAACTCCATTCAACACTTCTTACCTCTGGACGCCAAAGAGGCATGAGCTGCCTGCACTACCTCTGACAGACTACCACACCAATATTGGTAGATGAGTCTATACAACTCACTTCATGTCCTCTGAACTATATATGACTAGCCTCTGGGGAATCCACATACAGCATTTGAACTGAGCTGGATGTCAATTCAGTTTCCACTGTTACTACCTTTTTCACGTGGCTACCAGTGCTATGGTCCCCATGAATGGGTCTGGACTTTGCCTATCCTACCTCCCCTCCCATACAACAGTCAAGACCACCGGGCGTTAACCTGATCTCTTGCATCACTGATAGCCTTTTAAACATAATTGACCCTTTTTATCAGTCTACTCAGTCTTCCCATCATAAAACTAACTCATCTCAGAAATGATGTAACTCGCAAAGCTCTGCAAACCAGCTTAGAGGCTCATGTGCTCCCCTTGGACCATGGACAACCATGGACAATTTACATTAACGTGGAGTTCCACCCATGTTTTAGTTTACTAAAAGTCAGCAGCTACAAAAAGCATAGCTGCTGACTTTTAATAAACAGACACTTACCTGTCTTACGGTCCAGCGATGCGGTCGCCCGGAGCTTCGCTCCTCTCCCCTTCTCTCATCTGCACCATCATAGCAACTTTGGGCACCCAGCCGTGACAGCTTACGGCTTCACGGCCGGGCACGCACTGTGAATGCGCGAGTCGCGCTGCGCTCTGCTATTGGCCAGCCAATCTTCTGGGACCTGTGACGTGTCCCAGAAGATCGCTGGCAGGGAGGGGCCGCCTATGGCGAGAGGAGGAGTCGCCTAGGTGGCCAAGAAGAGGAAGGAAGAAGTGAGACAGGAAGTTCCTCTGAAAACAAGATATCCACTCCCCCTCCAAAAAAAATGACATGCCAAATGTGGCATGTCAGGGGGCTAGGAGTGCTTAAAGCAGAAGTTCCACTTTTGGGTGGAACTCTGCTTTAATTTACATTTGGTCTGGCTGACCAAAATGACACCAGTGTTATTAATTTGGCTAGCACAGCTTTACAGACTGAACATTTTGCTTTGACATACAGTAGATGCCATGGGCCAGTGAGCAGTGTGGGTGCACTCTACATATCACTCTCTCTGGATCAACAACCTGTGAATATTATTCTCTCTGTCTTTAACCACTTCAGCCCCGGAGGATTTGGCTGCCAAATGACCGGGCCACTTTTTGTGGTTCAGCACTGCGTCACTTTAACTGACAATTGCACGGTCGTGCGACATGGCTCCCGAACAAAATTGACGTCCTTTTTTTCCCACAAATAGAGCTTAGGTATTTGATCACCTCTGCGGTTTTAATTTTTTGCGCTATAAAGAAAAATAGAGCGACAATTTTGAAAAAAAAGCAATATTTTTTACTTTTTGCTATAATAAATATCCCCCAAAAATATATAAAAAAAGTTTTTCCTCAGTTTAGGCCGATACGTATTCTTCTACATATTTTTGGTAAAAAAAATCGCAATACTCATTTATTGATTGGTTTGCGCAAACGTTATTGCGTCTACAAAATAGGGGATAGTTTTATGGCATTTTTATTAATATTTTTTTTTTACTAGTAATGGCGGTGATCAGCGATCTTTATCGTGACTGCGACATTATGGCGGACGCATCGGACACTTTTGACACCATTTTGGGACCATTGTCATTTATACAGCGATCAGTGCTATAAAAATGCACTGATTACTGTGTAAATTACACTGACAGTGAAGGGGTTAACCACTAGGGGGCGCTGAATGGATTAAGCGTGTCCTAGGGAGTAATTCTAACTGTGTGGGGGCTGGGCTTACTGTGACACAACACTGATCGCTGCTCCCGATTACAGGGAGCAGACAATCAGTGTCCTCTCACTAGGCAGAACGGGGAGATGCTGTGTTTACACTGGCATCTCCCCGTTCTACAGCTCCGTGACACGATCGCGGGCACCCGGCAAATATTGAGTCCGCGGGCACGGAGCTCGCAGCAGGCACACGCACGGCGGCAAATTCAAAGTGACGTACAGGTACGTTACTTTGCGCAGCGGTGCCATTCTGCCAACGTAAATGTACAGGAGGCGGTCGGCAAGTGGTTAACATACCCCCAAAACCTCCTGCCTTACCACTTACAAACTTGTAGAGAGACATCCTAGAAGCTTATTTTTCCAGACCAAACATTAGGACAATGATATAGGGAATAGAAACTGGACTTGTATCACCTCCGCACCCTGAATATCAGGTTATCCTGCCCCACAGGGCAGTAGATAGTCCCCATCTGTCTAATTCCATGTTTTTGAGATCCACATTATGATGAAGCAGAGTTATGTAACCATCCAACCTATGTGACCCAGTGTACTTTAGCTTTTACATCTGATGTTTTTGTGGTTTATACAGTGAACACTTTCTAATAAGTTATTTTACCCTCGTGGGCTGTCAAGCCTATTTTTTATAGATCTCCACTCTACAGATATCTCCCTCACTTTACACTCCTTGTCCTCCTGCACAATCAATACTTCCTTCTTTTAACCCAGCTACTATAGTGGAAGTCACTAAACTTTTTTCTAACGCCCACCTAACCTCCTGCCCCCTGGACCCTATTCCTTCTCAAATACTACGGTCACCACCTGGCTCTATCCTACACTCTTTAACTCATATCTTCAACCTCTCACTCTCTACTGGCGTCTTTCCCAACCCTCTAAAACATGCGCTAGTCACTCCCATACCAAAAAAGGCCTCACTAGACCCCACCAATCTTAACAACCTAAGACCCTTTTCTTTACTCCATTTTGCCTCCAAACTCCTTGAACCTTTAGTCTACAACCGACTGAGTGAGAATAACCTTCTTAATCCCCTTCAGTCTGGATTTCACCCACAGCACTCCACAGAAAATGCCCTCCTAAAACTCACAAACGACTTACTAACAGCCAAAACCAACGGTCATTATTCTGTACTCTTACTCTTGGACCTTTCCGCTGCCTTTGATACAGTTGACCACCCCCTCCTCAAAAAACTCAATTTGCTTGGTCTCCACGGCTGCACTCTTCATTGGTTTGAATCTTACCTATCTCATCCCACCTTCAGTGTCATTTACAACTCCACTTCCTCCTCTCCAACTCTTCTTACCACTGGGGTCCCCCAAGGTTCTGTCTTTGGACCTCTACTATTCTCAATCTACACGTCCTCCCTGGGTCAGCTGATAGCCTCCCATGGCTTCCACTACCATTTATATGCTGATGACACCCAAATCTATGTCTCTGCCCCTCAGCTCACCCCATCAGTCTCCTCACGCATCACTGATTTACTAACAGACATATCAGCCTGGATGTCAAACCACTTCCTCAAACTGAATCTATCTAATACTCGACTACTGCAACTCCCTCCTCATTGGATTACCTTTACATAGACTATCCCCCCTTCAGTCCATAATGAATGCCGCTGCAAGACTCATCCACCTTACCAACTATTTAGTCTCCTCCACCCATCTCTGCAAATCCCTCCACTGGCTTCCACTCACTCAACAAATAAAATTCAAAGTACTAAACGTCTGTTGATGCTATATAAATCCTGTATTATAATAATAATAATAATAATAATAATAATTCTAGGCATTCAAACTTCACTCTTAAGCCTCGTACACACGGCCGAGATTCTCGTCAGGAAAAAAACGTAATTTTTCCTGACGAGAATCTTGACAAGAAACTTGTCCCGGCCGAGTCTACACACGTACGATTTAAAAGAACCACCGTTCTTTTGAATGGCACGAACATGGTGACGTCATCGACTGCGGTGACGTCATCGACTGCGACGAGCGTGCGCTTGTCACATTCGATGCCGTCGCCGACATCTTGCTACACCCTATGCCTATGCCTAGGAAGCTACCGCGCATGTGTCAAAGTCATTTCGAGCATGCGTGGGTTTCCACGGCGACAGGTAAGTGTACACGCGCTCGGGTTTCTCGTCTTAAACAGCAATGGAGAAGAGATCTATAAACCAGCCCTGGGGATAGCAGGCACACAAATTTCTATCAACTACATGTGTTGTATTCTCATAAGTACTTACATTGACAATTTTCATTTTTTAAAACATAATACAAAGAACTTGTTTCACTATTTTGTTAATGTTGTATGATTTACTTTGTCCTTACTCAGCTCAGTAATCTGTATTTTGCATATTTTCATTGGATTTAATGATTCAGCTTTTTTCTTTCTTTGCATTCCACATAAATAATCATTGTTCTTTACTAATAATAACTTTATCCACTTGAATGCTCTAAAAAGAAGGGAATACTTAAGATTGCTATTTATGTATGCTTCGAGTTTTGTTTTCTGCTATGCAAAAGATAAAATATGAGAATTTGATTTATGAATACTCTTAGACACTCACTTCAAATGAATGATCCCATTTACACGTGAACACTTGAAAACTGCCTATTGTTACTCTGAAGCATTCAACTCAAGAGTCTTTCAAGAAGCTTTTTGTTTATGAAGGGGAAAAGTGTAGATGTAAACTTTAATTTATTTATGTACATGTAGCAAAAGACCTTTACAGTGCTATAGATAATACAACAATGAAGAAATATGCTAGGATAAAATCCAAGTATAATAGCACTTACAATCAAATATTTGCAGCCTTGTAGCAACAGGGTTTATGATTTAGTTTCTGAAACAAAGCGCTACCTGTAGGGAATTTATGTTTTTTCTGCATTTCTTTGGATGCACTTGTTTCCTTTTATTATTGACAGACCTAGGTCTACTGGAACTAATTCCAAAGGTATTTTTGCTAAAATTATTTCATATTTTTTGCTATTTCACCACCAGTATATTTAAAAAAAAAAGTACAGATATAAACAGTTCAATTATCTTATACATCCAGACAAATTATACCCCCCCCCCCCCCCTTCCTCACAGATTAAAAACAGCTGTGGTATGTAACCATGTAGAAACTTACATTTTGTTATATCGATATTGCTACACAATGGAGTTGAGTAGAAATGGTTCACTTAGCAAGACACATTTTTGCTGTTCAAAATGAATGTCCGCTTTGTAAAATGTATATGATTAGGTATATGTTCACTTTAAATGCCCAATCACATGCAAAAAAAGAAAAAGCATTTTTTTTTTTTTTTTTTTTGCATGAACTGTAATGACTTTACACATTTTATATGGTTAGGTTGTGTTTACTTTGAATACAAAGGAAAAAAAAAATTTTTTTTTGCTTGCACATGCTCTTTACTCTTATTTGGTAAGGAGCCATTTTCTACTTAGGTGGTGGTCACTTTTTTATATATCTATCACGGTGGTGGTGTCATTACCCTGTGAATACGTTATCACCCTATGGTATATTTGTCTGTTTCCTTCGCTACCGAGCCATCAAGAGGCCTTTTGCTAGCAGTGGTGGATTGTCTGGGGACCTTGCTTTGGATCTTTTTTCAGCGATAAAGGCCTTGGCTGGGCTAAAGCCACCTGCATGAATTCGCCTGTTTGTGGTAAGGAGCCATTTTGCATGGTGGTGTTTTCAATTGATGTATGTCAGTGAAATCTCAATACACTGGCAGTTTGGATTTCCCGTGTTATTGGACTCCTCCCCTCTAATGTGGACCACATCTTTGGACATTTCATCCTGATGCTATTCTTGTTTATTTGTTTATGTTTATCACATTATTGCTGCTGCCTTGTTATATTGTTTAATTTCATTAGTAGTCTTAGCGCAGTTTTTTTTCTTTTATTAATGCCAGTTTTCTATGAGTTCTCAAAATTAGACAAATTATCCCTTTGCAGGGCCAACATCTGTTCATGTAAGTAGTGAGACTTGATTATGGTAACAGTTTCAGGCGGATTGGGTGATAAACTTTGCATCCAGTGTATGGTAATGATGATTCTGTAAAAACATATGTGGAAAAGGATATCCACTGAATTTGTTCACATGGGGGGGGGGGGGGGGTCAGGCAGCAATCTTTCCTGTAGAAATATTATTAGAAATATTTTACAAAAATCAAAACACACTACAAGATTGGCACAACATGAACATTAAAATTGTCAACGTTGTCATTAAAAAAGATGCTCCTGTGAAAACTTGGACACTAAGCCAGTGGTGAAAATAAAAAAGCATGTGCTTTTACCAGACTCCGTGCAATGCAGTGCTTCTGGGACTCATAAGAACTTAGACGATAACAAAATGATCAATCTATCCAGTTTTACCCTTGAATACAGACACATTAGGTTATTGCAGAGAGGTCTATATTTCTCCCCTACCAGTTTGATGGACCAGTTTGAGGTTTTATTTGCCGACCGCCCAGATTCACTGCGGCAAGATGGCACAGCTGCGTGAATCAAAGGTTCCCATTTCGTGTCTGCCAGCCACCTGCGATCGCTTCCCACAGAGGCAGAATGGGGATCTGCCTATGTAAACAAGGCAGATCACCGTTCTGACAGAGGAGGACATAGAGACCTTGTGTTCCTGCTAAACAGGAACACAGATCTCTGTGTTGTCCCAGTCAGTCCATCCCCCACACAGTTAGAAAACACACCCAGGGAACACAGTTGACCCCTTGATTTCCCCTGGTGTTAACCCCTTCCCTCCCAGTGTCATTAGTACAGTAACAGAGCATATTTTTAGCACTGATCACTGTAATAATGTCACTGGTTCCCTAAAAAGTGTCAGTTAGTGTCCAATTTGTCTGCCGTAATGTTGTAGTCCCGCTAAAAATCGCTTATCGCTGCCGTTACTAGTAAAAGCAAACCAATCAATATACACTTGGGATTTTTTCTACCAAAAATATTTAGCAGAATACATATTGACCTAAATTGATGAAGAAATTAATTTTTTTACATTTTTGGATTGGATATGTTTTATAGTGAAAGTAAAATATATATATATATATATATTTTTTTAAATTTTCGCTCTGTTTTTGTTTATAGCGCAAATTTAAAAAAATGCAGAGGTGATCAAATACCACCAAAAGAAAGCTTTATTTGTGGAAAAAAAAAAGATATAATTTTTTAAAAGTAACGCAGTGCCATATCGCAAAAAAATGTCCAGGTAATTTTCCCATCTATGTTTGACAAGTTGCGCATAGGAACATGTGGGTTTTTTATTCTTTCAAATAAACTCTTTAAACAGAGAGTTTAAGAAATGGATATAGATAATTTTTTTGGGGAATAGACACGGTTCTGAAAAATATACCACATTTGGGGTAGAAGAAGCACTTTAAAAGACACCAACCTCCCTGAACAGGACAGGTCAAATCTGGCTTCTTTCTTTAGTTTAGTAATGAGTGGATTATAATTAGCATCTGCTAGTAAAATAGATCTAGGGGTAAGGATGATGCCTAAGTAAGGAATCCATTTGGCGCTCCATGAGTATGGAAACATATTTTTCAGATACCACTTAGTGTGTGAATCAACCCCCAAATCTAATATTAACATTTTAGGAAAATTTTCCTTGGAATAGAACAATGTTCCAAAGGAGGTCAGCATGGTACACATGTGAGAGGGATACAGTTGGGTTTGTGAAAAAAGAATGACATTGTTTGTGAAGAGATTTAATTTTTTATGAGATCAATGTTGAAATACAAAGCCAGAGATCTTGTGATGGGAAAGAATAGATGTTGCATTGGGTTCTATTAGAAGATTAAATATAAATGGGGACAGAGGGCAGCCTTGGCAGGTGACACTAGTAATATCGAAGGGTTCAGATAAGATATTGGATGTGTAAACCTGAGTCGATGGGTGAGATTGCAAGGCTAGGATGACTAAGAGAATAATATCTTGGAAGTCAAACTTAGCAAGAACCTGCAACATGTATGCCCAATATATCCTATCAAATGTCTTCTCTGCATCCACAGAAAGAAGCAGAGAAGGTGTTCAACTAACCTTAGCAGAGTTAAGCACATTAAGAATACTCCGCTTGGATCAGATGCCTGCCTCCCCCAAGTGAACCACACTTAATCTGGTTGGATTAAACTGAGCAGAATATCTAGTATACCCGCAAATTGATAACCAGGGTGGGTAAACATGTGGACATTAGGAAAGGGTGCCAGAAACATAGTGTTTCAAACTATTTTGGACTATTTCACAACAGTAATATGAAATAGTTATATTTTTGTGGAATAGACAACATAGAAAACTATTGGAGAGTCACTAATAGCTGTATCCAAAAAAAAATAAAAAATGGATATACAAATTGTGCACTCTGAACTCTGATGGTTTGAATTTAGATATTGATCTGAACTGTTTTATTTCTCATATTTAAGTATGGTCTTTTATATCCTCCATATGGTGTTTTATGTTTTTTTTTATATTATGTTTTATATAAAGGGTTCATTTTTGTATACTTATATCCATCAGTAGTGTGTTTACATATATTTTTTGAGGGTATTTAATTGGCTGCATTTTTACATTGATTATCTGTACAATATCCTTTTTAACCACTAGATGGTGCTAGTCCATCTCTCTGTTAGAACAGTGTTGCAATTATTATGTAATTATGTAAACAATTTTAACAAATATTGTTGTCAGGCAGATCCTGCCAGTAACAGGTGCTCTGAACTTCCTGGTGCTCGATCGCGGGCGCCAATGCGCATGCACGTGTGCATGCGCGTGTGCGTGCATGCCCACTAATGCCAGGCGGGCTATTTAAACCAGACTGACACACTTGGATCTTGCTGTCTGATCTACAGCGTACGTGTGTTCCTGACTTCTGAACCCTGTTCCAGTTCCTTCCAGTGTTGAACCTGGCTTGCTCCTGACCATCCCCGCCATCTGCCTGCACCTGATCCCGGCCTGTCTGACCTCTCTTCTGCCTGCTCCTCTGGTCCTTCTGCTGTCCACCTGATAACCTACCCGGCTTGTTTGACCCATTCAGTTCCAGTCTGCTGCATCTGTCTGCTGATCCAGCCTGTCCTAGGTTCCTGTCTGCTGTCCTTCCAAGCCAGCTGTCCAGCTCCGGTCTGCTATCCAGTTCCAGTCTGCTGCATCTGCCTGCTGATCCAGCCAGTTCCTGGTTCCTGTCTTCGCTCAGTCGCACCTACAGTCCTTCTGTACAGCTCCACCTGGACTTCAGACGAACCTCCTGCCGTTGATCCTGCCAGGCACTCTTGCCACTCCTGACTCCTGTGCTTCCTGTTCACCCTACCAGGGGCCTCGAATCCGAGCCACAAGAGAGACCATCCCCTGCAATTCAAGCTCGTCCACAAGGTATGTGACAGTATCAGACAGCCATGTCCGAGCCCGAGCGGGGAGCCTCTCCTATGGAGGAACTCTGTGTGCACCTGGCAGGTTTTACCCAGGTCATTAAAAGCCTTCAGTAAGGATACACACACCTGGAAGAACGGATTCAAGTACTTTCTTCCCCCTCTGGCACCCAGGGGCCTGCTCTCCCATCTGCTTCTTCTGCCAGCACAGCTTCTCCCACAGTTGTTACGCTGCCACCTGAACCAAAGGTTCCCACGCCTGAAAAGTTTTCCGTGGAACGAAGCAAATTTAGGGCATTCCGAAACTCATGTGAACTATACTTCTCATTACAACCATGCACCTTCTCCCTAGAAGCCACCAAGGTGGGCTTCGTGATTTCCTTACTCCTGGGAGAACCTCAATCATGGGCCCTCCGCCTTCTGGAACAGGAAGCCGAGTCCTTAGCCAATTTATCTATCTTCCTCGATACCATGACACAACTATACGAGGATCCGCAGCTTTCAGCAACCGCAGAAACAGCTCTGCATACCCTTCGACAAGGGTGCAGGGCAGTAGAGGACTATGTCACCGAATTCAGGCGGTGGAGTGCGGATACTAGTTGGAATGACACAGCTCTCCTTTACCAGTTTCGCTTGGGACTCTCTGACCCCTTAAAGGATGAACTGGATGCACTAATCAACTTGACCATACAAATTGATCGGCGGCTGAGGGAGCGAAGAGCAGAAAGGGACGCTGGGCCCTCTTGTCCCATCTGGATGTTACCCAGAGTCCCCAACTATGCTCATCCGGCACCTACTTTTGGATCAGTCTTTACGCCTGATACCTCTGTACCCATGCAGTCGGGCCCTTCGCCCTTCCCTTACTATGGAAGAACGCCAACGTCGCTGGGTGAACAACCTGTGCCTGTACTGCGGGGAACCTGGGCATTATGTCAGAAATTGCCCTGCTAAGCTTCGCAAGTGTCTGTCCCTTTCTTCCAATCAGGCGACTTCTTGGCTCAAGACTTCTTCCCACCTGGCTATTCCTATTCTGTTACAACTTCCAGGAAGGATGTTACAAGTGTCTGCCATTATTGACTCCGGGGCCTGTAGTTGCTTTATGGACTCATCATTTGCAACCCAACACCAGGTTCCTTTATTATATAAGGCCCAAGGACTTTCCATTCACCTGGCCGATGGCTCTGTGATTAAATCTGGACCAGTTACACAGGTGATTTCCCCCCTTCCAGTCACGATCGCCAATCTACACCGAGAGCTGCTTCACATGGACATTATTTCTTCACCACTATTCCCTGTTATTCTCGGTATGCCGTGGCTACAAGCCCATAACCCCTACATCAACTGGATCACGGGAGAAGTCACCTTCCCCTCTACTTATTGTCAACAGTTCTGTACTCCCAAGGGCCCCGGTGAAAATTTTCAGTAAGAAAGGGGCTGAAACGCTTCCGCCCCATCGGGCCTATGACTGACACATCGAGCTCCTTCCGGGAGCTGAAATTCCCTTTGGCAGAATCTTTCCATTGACTGAGCTGGAGCAAGGAGCGCTTAAAATATACATTGACGAGAATTTGGAAAAACGGTTTATCCGGCCATCCATGTCTCCAGCAGGAGCAGGTATCTTTTTCGTAGAGAAAAAAGATCATACCCTTCGGCCCTGCATAGACTACCGTGAGCTTAACAAAATCACCGTTAAAATTCGCTACGCTCTCCCCTTGGAACCCAAATTTTTCTAGAGGCTGGGAGCTGCTACCATTTTCACTAAATTAGATCTCCGAGGGGCCTACAACCTGGTCCGCATCAGGGAAGGGGATGAGTGGAAAACAGCCTTTCGCACTCGTTTCAGGCACTTCGAGTACCTAGTGATGCTATGCAACGCCCCTGCAACTTTCCAGTACTTTATCAATGACGTTTTCCGGGACTACTTGGATCTGTTCGTTATCGTCTATTTAGACGACATCCTTATCTTCTCTTTTTCCCTGGATTCCCATCGTAAGCACGTCAGATGTGTGTTAGCTCGGCTTCGAAAGCATGGCCTGTACACCAAGGCTGAAAAGTGCATGTTCGAGCAGAAGAGTATTCTCTTTCTGGGTCTAATCATTTTGGTAGAGGGCATTAAGATGGACCCTCCGAAGAGTGCGGCAATTCTAGACTGGCCGGCTCCCACTGACAAGAAAGGGATCCAACGTTTCGTAGGATTCGCTAATTTCTACAGAAAATTTATTAAGGGGTTCTCAGCCATCATCAGTCCTATCACTCAGTTAACCAGACAAGGAGTCTGCTTCCACTGGTCTCCAGAGGCCAAAACCGCCTTTGAGTCCCTCAAGAGACTGTTTACCTCCGCCTCTGTCCTGAAGCATCCTGACTCCTCCCTACCATTTGTTCTGGAAGTAGACGCGTCCGAAATTGCTGTCGGAGCAGTTCTTTCCCAACGACAAGGGACTAAAGCCCTGTTACACCCTGTAACCTTCTTTTCTCGTAAACTGTCAGCAGCAGAAAAAAACTATGATGTAGGAGACCGGGAACTATTGGCCATCAAATCTGCCCTGGAAGAGTGGCGATACTTACTGGAAGGAGCCGCTCATCCAATCCTGGTCTACACGGACCACAAGAACCTGGAATACCTGAAGTCTGCAAAAAGGCTGAAACCACGGCAAGCCAGGTGGGCCCTATTATTTTCTAGGTTCTCTTTTCATGTTACCTACCGGCCAGGCTCTTAGAACATAAAACCTGATGCTCTGTCTAGGATGTTCCACGAGCCTAAAGAAACTTCTCTCCCTTACACAATCCTTCCCCCAGGAAATTTCCTTCTGGTACAAGAAGACCTTCTTTCACGGATCGAGCAAGCCTCAGTAGGGTCGGCACCTTTCGTGGGAACAGAATTACTAGCAAAGGATAGGTTGTTCTGGTACAAGAATAAAATTTTCGTACCCGAAGGCCTGCGGGTCACGATTCTGGAACTTTGCCACGGCCATGCACTGGCAGGTCATTTTGTTGTCACCAAAACCGCTGATCTTGTTCAACGTACCTTTTGGTGGCCTCAAGTACTTGGAGACTGCAAGAGATACGTAGAGTCCTGTACCACCTGTACGCGGAATAAGACTAGTAGAACTAGCGCCTGGGGTTTGTTGAGACCCTTGCCCTTCCCAGATAGGCCATGGAAGATGTTATTCATAGACTTTATTGTCGAGCTACCTCCAGCGGAGGGTCACACCGCCATCTTTGTAGTGGTAGACCGGTTATCCAAGATGGCTCATTTCATCCCAATGAAAGGTACTCCCTCTACTCCTGAAACAGCGAAAATGTTCATCAGAGAGGTAATCAAGCTTCATGGGATTCCTGCTAATATTGTTTCTGATCGGGGAGTACAATTTACTTCCCGATTCTGGAGAGCTCTGCTTATCACCCTCAAACAAATGGGCAAACTGAGAGGACTAATCAGACCCTCGAGCAGTACCTACGCTGCTTTTCGTCTTTTTCTCAGGATGACTGGATTTCCCTGCTCCCATTGGCCGAATTTGCCTACAATAATTCTGTCCACTCTGCCACCAAACAAAGTCAGTTTTTTGCCAATTACGGCTTTCATCCATCTTTTTTGCCCAATTCTATCCCTGAATGCTATGTACCTGTGGTACATGAAACAATTAATTTTTTTTTCTCCAATAATCAACTCTTACAGGAGACCATGACAAGAACTCAGGAACATAACAAGGAAGTCTTCGACAAGAAGAAGCGAGGAGAATTGGTGCTTGAACCTGGTAATCTCGTATGGTTATCCACAGCAAACCTGAAATTAGCTTGTCCCTCTAGGAAGTTGGGTCCTAAGTTCATGGGGCCCTTCCCCGTAAAGAGGAAAATCAACAAGGTAGCTTATGAGCTGGAACTTCCGGAGTCGCTCAGGATTCATCCTGTCTTTCATGTTTCCCTGTTAAAACCTTCTGTTCCAAATCCTTTTCCTGACCGAAATTTGGATCCTCCTGATCCTATAATAGTGGATGGAGAGGAAGAATTTGAAGTAGAAGCTGTCCTGGATTGCAGGAAGAGCAGTAATCAAATCCAATTTTTGATCAAATGGAAGGGATATGGGCCTGAGGAGAACTCTTGGGAACCCGAGGGAAACATCCACACTAAGAGTTTAATTCAATCCTTCAAGAGATCTCACCCGGAAAGATGGGCCCGTTTGGGCATCCGGAGGCTGCCCCTTGGGGGGGGGTGGGCAATGTCAGGAAGATCCTGCCAGTAACAGGTGCTCTGAACTTCCTGGTGCTCGATCGCAGGCACCAATGCGCATGCGTGTGCGCATGCGCGCGCGCACCCACTAACACCAGGCGGGCTATGTAAACCAGACTGACACACTGGGATCTTGCTGTCTGATCTACAGCGTACGTGTGTTCCTGACTTTTGAACCCTGTTCCAGTTCCTTCCAGTGTTGAACCCGGCTTGCTCCTGACCATCCCTGCCATCCGCCTACACCTGATCCCGGCCTGTCTAAACTCTCTTCTGCCTCCTCCTCTGGCCTTCTGCTGGCCTGATAACCTACCCGGCTTGTTTGACCCATCCAGTTCCAGGCTGCTGCACCTGTCTGCTGATCCAGCCTGTCCTAGGTTCCTGTCTGCTGTCCTTCCAAGCCAGCTGTCCAGCTCCGGTCTGCTATCTAGTTCCAGTCTGCTGCATCTGCCTGCCGATCCAGCCAGTTCCTGGTTCCTGTCTTCGCTCAGTCACACCTACAGTCCTTCTGTACAGCTCCACCTGGACTTCAGACGAACCTCCTGCTGTTGATCCTGCCAGGCACTCGTGCCACTCCTGACTCCTGTGCTTCCTGTTCACCCTACCAGGGGCCTCGAGTCGGAGCCGCAAGAGAGGCCATCCCCTGCAATTCGGGCTCGTCCACTAGGTACGTGACAGATGTAATCCAGTCTGTCCAGCGTTGTTCCCTATGTCCCGCAATGATCCGATGTCCAGCGCTGCAGTCTCCTCCAGTCTCCACTACACACGAAACCCCCATGACGTACGAGGGGGTGGGGTCACCCGTCAGATCATAGGGTAAGCCCCAGCTTTCCCTGCTTGCCGGGGAATAGCCAATGACGTAGGCGGGACCCCCTACTGATGTAATGTAGGTCTCGAGAATGGGTTTTTTATTTTTTTATTTTTATAAAGGACTTTCCCAACTCTGTCTGTGTGTTTTTTTACAATTTTTTACACTTTCTTTGTGAAATGTTAGGGGTACAATGTACTGTACCCGTTAGCAATTCACATGGGGGGAGGAATCTGGGGGTCCCTTTTGTTAAAGGGGGCTTCCAGATTCCGATAAGCCCCCCCGCCCACAGACCCCCACAACCACCGGGCAAGGGTTGTGGGGATGAGGCCCTTGTCCCCATCAACATGGGGACATCCTCCCCATGTTGAGGGCATGTGGCCTGGTACGGTTCAGGGGGGTGCTCTCTCGTCCCCCCCTCTTTTCCTGCGGCCTGCCAGGTTGCGTGCTCGGATAAGGGTCTGGTATGGATTTTTGGGGGGAACCCACTCCATTTTTTTAAATTTTGGTGCGGGGTTCCTCTTAATATCCATACCAGACCTGAAGGGCCTAATATGGAATTTGGGGGGACCCCCACGCAATTTATTTTAAATTTTGGTTCCCTGCGCAAAATGTCATTTTTTTAAGCAAAAAAAAAGTAATTTAAAACGACTGCATCGATTAATGAATTGTCGGGTCGGCAATACAGATAAATATCATAAAAAAAAAAAAAACAGCAGGGGTTCCCCTTAATATTCACACCAGACCCAAAGGGCCTGGTAATGTACTGGGGGGGACCCCTGCCGTTTTTTCAATGACTTTTCTCTGTATTGACGGGGACCCGGGGATTTATTATAGCCGCGAGTGGTTTTAAATGACTTTTTTTTCCTTCAGAAATGACATTTTGTGCAGGGGCAGTTCTAAACACGGGAAACATGTGCTGCTTTACAGCAATACTATACACACCCCCCAGGTGCGAAATTTAAAGGAATATTTGACTTTTATTGTTTCAATTTAATCATTATTAATTTCACTGCTCCCAAAAAAACTGCAGTTTTTAAAACTTTTTTTGCATTGATACATGTCCCCTGGGGCAGGACCCGGGTCCCCAAACCCTTTTTAGGACAATAACTTGCATATTAGCCTTTAAAATTAGCACTTTTGATTCCGAACGTTCCAGACTTTAACGGGGTTCGACAGTTTGTGCAAACTTTCGGTCCGTTCGCAGGTTCTGGTGCGAACCGAACCGGGGGGTGTTCGGCTCATCTCTTGGTAAAAACTCAAGCCTAACACCCTAAATATTTGGTGTTCAGACAAACATCTGAACAACCAGAGTTGGGGGGGGGGTGGTGTAAAAATGAGGAAACAGTGGTTATTTAATCTGAACTTTAATTACAGAGGAGTAGAAGGAAAAGGTTAAGCTGTTTGGGATCTGAGCTTCATATACAACATGCTGCGATTAGAGAGCAAAGCAATAGAACACTGGAATAAGAGCCAGTGACAACCATATTTCCACAAAACAGTGTTGTCACCTCTGTGAAATTATCTTATGCCAACTGTGTTCCTGTGTACAGCAAGGCAGTGTCTATGACATTAAAACAAAGATACTTATTTTTGAAGTATCTGTGCTGTGTGTGTGTCATCAAAAAGTTAAATGCTTTTCTTTTCATTCTCCTAGCTAGGGCATAATGTTGAATAAAAAGAAGAATCTGGTTACAATGACAACAGTTATTAGTCCAAACATCTTGATAAATACTACTCAGTAAAACTGCATAATAATACATTGAATCTATTCTACTAGTTATTGACTGGTACATAAACTGATCATTTTCTGATATATTTTTCTAGAAGCATTTCCCCTTCTCTCTGCTAATCATTTTTCAACCAGTTTATACTGCTGTTAAAGCAGTTTTTACAGCTATTGGAATATGGATCACTGAAGCAATCAATTAATGAATCATCCCATAAATAACAAAATCACTAAAAAGCACATAGTTTTGCCACAGAAATGATAACATTTTAACTCCTAAGTATTAATCAATAAACCCACCGGGATTTTCTTACTCCTAGAATTTATAAAGGAGTGAAATCTTTTTATTTTACGCATTTTCTGTTTCTGACACATGTCCCTTTTTTCTCTAATTCCATGGACTGCAGTCATAAATTACGGTACATTTTAACAGATGCTCATTAAATATATCCGTATTTAGTTATGGACAAAAAATGTACAATAAACAGACCCATTATATTAATCACATTACCATAGCAATTAAATATGGATTAGCTTTTTACAATGTAAATAATTATATAACTGTGCTACTTCTGAAGTGATGGTTATCTGGTGAAGTTGCTCTGATTTGATATATTTCATAGGTAATCAAAACCACAAGCACTTACTTAAATGTTCTAGTTCATTAACTGGAAATAAAAGGCATTTTATGTATGTAATTTCCAGCTGAATATCGGCTGAGGTGTCTAGCTGCAGGACCTGTATTTCATTCCAATTACGAGAAATATCACAAAGCTGATAAATATAACAGAAATTCTGATCATAGGCTTTAATTAGGATGAAGACAGAAATATCCTTAGATACCCCTAAAGCAACAGTTCACATAATAAATGGCAATATTATATTTCAGATTACAGATTCTTGCTTTTTACTACTTAAAAGAAATATAAAACTATATATATGATACAAGATTAAATCCCCAGGAAAAAAAAGATGTACAGACAATTACATTGAGATGTAAAGCAACACCAGATTTGTGCAGGATAATAGACTTGACTTGTTTGTTTATCATCTTTTAATAAACTGTCATTTTTCTAATAAGAAAATGCAAAGTAGATCATCTGGAAATTGTTGACTTTTATTTATCCATTTAATTAAATAGAGAAAATTATCTCACAATTAGTGATTTGTTTAAATTAGGAATACTTAATAATACTTCTAATTGCTATTTTAACATTGATGGCTTGTTTGTTGGTCATGTTGTGGCTCATAATATTAAACAATAATTTCCTTAACTATTCATGGAAACACATAATAAATATTTATAATTAATCATATGTTATTGTTATTTCTGTGTTTTCAAGGAATGCATAGGCACAATTTATAATAATTAGGCATAACCTTACTATATTGATCTCACCAATGCAATAGTTCTCTTTTGTCAGGCCCAATGATACCAATCTAGTGTACCAGGTTAAAAGGTGGGTAGTGTGTGCTGTTTTGCTGTGCCCAGACTATGCACACTAAAGTATTTACATTTTCTAAACAAGTAGTAAATTCACTTTAAAATAAGACCTCATTCAGTTTTGAAACTATAGGCATTGTGAAGACATTCATCTTGAAAATTCACAACAGAGGCACTGATTTTTTTTTTTTTTTACTATTACTTTCTTTTGGCAGTCTGCCACCCCTCTAAAGTAAATACATAGCAGGCGTTCCCAAGATGTTAAAAACTGTTTGAAACCTGACTTTAGAGTCTTTGTATTGATCTTTGAGAATAAATTATTTTGCACTTCATAGCTAGAGAGATAAGGGATGGCTTGATTTAAAGCTTTTACTGCTTGTTAAGAATATGTAAATACTTCAAATGTCTATAGTTTGTGCACAGATACACTTTAACCACTTGCCATCAGGCCAATGTAAATAAACGGCCAGACAGCTCACACCTGAGACAGTGATGGCTTATAGAAATGTCCTCCCAACTCATATGCACCCTCTAAAGCATGCAGTAGTTTTCCAGACACAGCAGATCACAGAGCAGAGTACAGGGCCAAGCTAATTGGCCCTGTACCATGTGATCACTGTGACAAGTCACAGAGATCACAAATCTAAACCAAGGCTGCATGTTGCAGTCACCTCTCTGTTTCCTGCCACACACCAAACTGGTATTGTTTCCAACTGTCAGTGTTATAAGTGAGTTTTTACAGTGTCTCAGAGCCAACTGCAGTGTTCCTAATCACTAGCCATGCCAGTATTAGGTGTCTCAAAACCAGTGCATCAAACCACAGTGTCCCTTATAACTAGCCACACCAGTCCCAATGTCACCAGTGCAGCCAACAGCAGTGTACCTGACCACTGGCCACACCGGTCAAAGTGTCACCATAACAGTGTAGGCAGCTAGCGTCTTTAACCGTCACAACCCTGTGTCAGTAATGCCAGACCAGTGCAGCCAGGAACAGCGTTCCTGATCTTGGCCAACCACTGTAAGTGATGTTGGACAAGTATATGCCAGCAAGAATGTTCATGATTGCTACCAGGCCAGTGTGGGCCAGCAGCAGTGTTCCTGATTGTTGCTGCACCAGTGTAGGTGTCACTAGCCCAGTGTAAGCCAGCAACAGTGTTATCAATCACTAGCCACCCCAGTCACAGTGTCACCAGACAAATGTAAGCTACCCACATTGTTCCTAACTGATAGAAACACAGGTCATAGTGATGCTAGGACACAGTACACTAACTGAAAATACTTGCAGCTCCCTTCCTGTGGTATTAGTATGAGAACACCAGCAATTGCATTCAGGTAGCTTTAGGTGCACACTGTGCAAAGGACACAGTACACTAACTGAAAATACTGCAGCTACCACAATCACCTGCCTGCCTGTCAGTATGTTATGAAGAGTATAACAGGAACGGATCTAGCTAATCTGAATACAGTGTGTATATATATATATATATAACACCAGGGATGCATATATATCCTCTACACACTGTAACTGCCACTAACTGACTCGCCTGCCTGCTCTATCTAACTCAATTGAAATTACACTATCTCTCTCTCTCTCTGTCTCTCTTTGACCGCCGCCGCAACACACTACACAAGGACACCACGCAGGCGGCCTTATATAATGTGGGGCGTGTACTAAACCCCCTGAGACATAATTGGCCAAAGCCACCCTGGCTTTGGCCAATTATGGCTCTCCGTTCTTACCACGCTGTGATTGGCCAAAGCATGCGGGTCATAGTGCATGCTTGGCCAATCAACACAATCATTGGCCTTGTGTAGTGTGTTGGCGTTTGTGAAAGAGGCAGTTTCAGAGAGATAGACAGTGTCATTTATATTGAGTTAGATAGAGCAGGCAGGCGAGTCAGTTAGCTGCTGTAACAGTGTGTAGAGGATATATATGCATCCTAGGTGTTGTATATATATATTTATACACTGTATTGAGTTTAGCTAGATCCGTTCCTGTTAGTCTCTATACTGTGACAGGCAGGCAGGTGATTGTGCTAGCTGCAGACAGTCAGTGTTTCACTTAGTGTACTACTGTGTGCTTTGCATAGCATTCACCTAAAGCTCACCTGGATGCAGTTATTCTCTATACTGTGACAGGCAGGCCGGTGATTGTGCTGGCTGCAGACAGTCAGTGTTTCCCTTAGGCCCCTTACACACTGGGGCGGTTTGCAGGCGCTATTGTGCTAAAAATAGCGCCTGCAAACCGTCCCTAAACAGCGGCTGCTATTTCTCCAGTGTGAAAGCCCGAGGGCTTTCACACTGGAGTGGTGCGCTAGCAGGATGGTAAAAAAAAGTCCTGCTAGCCGCATCTTTGGAGCGGTGAGAGGAGCGGTGTGTTTACCGCTCCTCCACTGCTCCTTCCCATTGAAAGTAATGGGAAACCACGGTAATACCGCCGGCAATGCGCCTCTGCAGAGGCGCATTGCTGGCGGTATTAACCCTTTTTTTGCCGCTAGCGGGGGTTAAAGCCGCACCGCTTGCGGCCGAATATCTACGTAATTCCGATGGTATAGCGCCGCTAAAAATAGCGGCGCTATACCGCCACCGCACCCACCGCCCCAGTGGGAAACCAGCCTTAGTGTACTACTGTGTGCTTTGTATAGCATCCACCTAAAGCTCACCTGGATACAGTTATTCTCTATACTGTGACAGGCAGGCCGGTGATTGTGCTAGCTGCAGACAGTCAGTGTTTCACTTAGTGTACTACTGTGTGCTTTGCATAGCGAACACCTAAAGCTCACCTGAATACAGTTATTCTCTATACTGTGACAGGCAGGCCGGTGATTGTGCTAGCTGCAGACAGTCAGTGTTTCACTTAGTGTACTACTGTGTGCTTTGCATAGCATTCATCTAAAGCCTAAATTTTTGATGCAATACTTTGCAACAGGGCTCATTGCTGCGCTCTAAGTACAGTATCTGTGAGGGGTTGCAGTGTTGTGGCACCACCACCTGTGCCTAAGGCCCAAATTTTCAGCCCCTGTTTAACAGGGGCATGCAATTACAATTCTCGATCTAATAATTCACAGCAGGGCCCATTCCTGCACCCACCAAGTGTAACTGTGAGGGCTTACAGTGTTGTAGCACCAGCACCACCACCAAAGGCCCAATTTTTCCTACCACTGTTCAACAGTGGCATGTAAATACAATTCCTGATATAAAAGTTGACAGCAGGGCGTTCCAGCGCCCACCAAGAGTAACTGTGAGGGCTTACAGTGTTGTGGCAACACCAACACCTAAGGGGCAAATTTCTGCAGAGTATATATGGCAGGCCCCTACTTTCAAACATCCAACTTACAAATGACTCCTACTTGCAAACGGAAGGAGACAACAGGAAGTGAGAGGAAATCTACCCCTAGGAAGGCAAATTCTCTCCTGTAAGAGTTAATATGTGAAAAAGGTGTCTCCTCTCCACTGATGCTTTATCACCAATCCTTTCATTTCAATAAAAAAAAAAAAAAATTCAAATACATTTGTCATTGGGATGGAAAGTGAGGTGAAATCTTCTGAACAGGTGCACAGACAGCAAAACAAATGTTACTGGGGTGATAACCCTTCCCTATATTCTCCAAAAAGCTTAAAAATAGATTTTTTGGCTAGAGCTACACTTTAAAAATGTACCTGTTCCAAATTACAAACAGATTCTACTTAAGAACAAACCTACAGTCCATGTCTTTTTTGCACCGCCTGTATACTGCTGTTCAGAGTATATAGGGCCTTTTTTTATTTTGGGTGCAGGGTTCCCCTTAATATCCATACAAGACCCAAAGGGGCTGATAATGAGCTGGGGTAGGGGTGGCTGATGGGGTAGCCCTGCCATTTTTCTTAATGATTTTCATCCATATTGCCGGGACCAAACATTACATTAAAGCCGCAGGCAGTTTTAAATGGCTTTTTTTCCTTTAGAAATGTCATTTTGTGCAGGGACAGTTCTAAACACGGGAAACACGTGCCACTTCACAGGCATACTTTAGACACCCCCCAGGTACGATATTTAAAGGAATTTTTCACTTTTTTTTCACTTTATGCATCTTTAAAATCACTGCTCCCGATAAAACGACTATTTTAAAATATTCTTTTTACATTGATACATGTCCCCTCGGGCAGGACCCAGGTCCCCAAACCCTTTTTAGGACAATAACATGCATATTAGGCGTTATAATTAGCACTTTAGATTTTGAACGTTCGCGTCCATTTTATTTAATAGGGTTCTAAAGTTTGCACGAACGTTCGGTCCGTTCGAAGGTTCTGGTGCGAACCGAACGGGGGGGTGTTTGGCTCATCCCTAGTGGTAGCCCACCCCCCCACAGTTAGAATCACTTCTTAGGACACACTTAACCCCTTGATCGCCCCCTGGTGTTTAACCCCTTCCCTGCCAGTGTCATTTACACAGTAATCAGTGCATTTTTATAGCACTGATTGCTGTATAAATGACAATGGTTCCAAAATAGTGTCAAAAGTGTCCGATGTGTCCGCCATAATGTCGCAGTCACAATAAAAATCACAGATCGCCGCCATTACTAATAAAAAACAATTAATAAAAAATGCCATAAATCTATCCTCTATTTTGTAGACGCTATAAATTTTGCGCAAACCAATCAATATACGCTTATTTTTACCAAAAATATGTAGAAGAATACAGAATAAAGAATAAAAACCAACAAGTATATACGTGGCAACCAGATGAGACCTATAATGAAACAGACCAGAATATCTCTGTGACAGAAGAATCAAGAGACACCTCGCCAGAAAGGGAAGAATCAATATGGCAGCCCATTAGGGTGGGTAGCAACAGAACACAGAGAAATGTTCAGGTAGAAGAACCAACTTTAACCCAAACAAGGGAAGATAGGAGCCCAACTCGCCAAATCCCCAATCAACAAGAACAAAATAATAGCAGAATCCAACAAACCAATGTCCCAATCACACCAAGAACCTAGAGATCAAAATAGGTTTTCACCACTCAGAAATTATCCACAAGATACCCCCTATAGAGAACCCCAATTCAGATCGGATTTTTTTCCAAGGGATACAGAGGAAGACCTCCAGCAACAAGAGGGGGAATTGGGCCCTACCATCCACAAGGATGGAGGAGACCATTCAGGTACCCACCTCGGAATCAATACCAAGGGGACCCCCGACAATATGGAGGACAGCAAGGATGGAATCCCAGAACGACCCGGAACATGGGAAGGAGGAAAGACGAGTGGGAACAAGAAGAAAACAAATGGGAGGAGAGGAAAGATCATACACACAGACCCCCAAGATGGACAAGAGGAAACGGACCCGAGGAAAACGAGGGGGGACCAAGAAAAAGAAGGCAAGAATACTAGGAGGAGGAATTTTTAATTTAAGTGAGGACGTTTTTAACGAGGAAGAACTCAAGATTTTAGACATAGGATTGAAATATGCCCCAGACAAAGAATTAAACAAATTTGAAACTTATATTGACCTACAAAAATTTGTCAGAAAAATTAACATTAAAAAATTCTTTGCCACTAAAGAGAATAAACAGAGGGAAAGTGAAGCTACAGTGTACAAACACTCTAACCTGAGGAATAATTCTATATTCAATCCCAAAACACAACACAATGAAAGTCTAGGGCCTCGTACACACGACCGATTTTCTCGGCAAGAACCAGCAAGAAACTTGCTGGCAGAGATGTCTTGCCGAGTAAATCGGTCGTGTGTACGCGGCTTTCGGGTTTCCCCTGCTCTCTATTTTCTCGTCGAGATTCTCGTCAGCCTGTTTCTCGACGAGAAAAGTGAGTGTGTGTACACTTACCTGTCCGCCGGGAAGCCCGCGCATGTTCGAAATGAATTTGACGCATGCGCGGTAGCTTCCTAGGCATACGTAGGGTATACCAAGATGGCGGCGACGGCATCGAATGTGACGAGCGCATGCTCGTCGTAGTCGATGACGTCACCGCGTACGCTCAATTCAAAGAACCGCGGGTTCTTTGAAACGAGCGTGTGTACACTCGGCCGGGACAATTTTCTTGTCCAGGAATCTCGTCGAAAAAAACGACATGTTTTTTTCAACGAGAATCTCGGCCGTGTGTACGAGGCCTAACAGTTTTTTAAAAAATGGTGGAGGAAGACATCAGAAAATTGAAAGTAAAAAAATCAAAAAGAAATTACATATGGAAGACAATAAAACAGCTGGAAAAGAAGAAGAACATAATAATCCGTCCAGCGGATAAAGGAGGAGGTTTGGTAATCCTTAATAAAAAGGATTATGAATTGGAAATTAACAATTTATTGAATGTGAAAGACACATACAAGAAACTAAAAGGGAATCCAAAAAAATAATACAAGACTAAATTAAGATCTTTTGTGAAAAAAGGAGAAGACAGAGGGATCTTCACCAAGAAAGAGGCAATTTTTCTCACACCGGAGGCAGCTAAGACGCCCGTCATATAATATGACCCAAAAATCCACAAAAACCAGTCCAACCCGCCTGGAAGGCCAATCATCAGTGGTATAGACTCATTATTTTCAAGACTGGGGTCATACATTGATGGTTATCTCCAACCACTGGTAAAAGAATAGGAAATCATACCTAAAAGACAGCAGAAATTAATCAATGAATTAAGACATTTGGAGGTAACAGAAAATGATATTTTGGTCACAATAGATGTCAATGCATTATACACAAATATAGTACAAGCAGATGGTATACAGAGTGTGGAGTGGGCACTCCATAACCAATCAAGCTTGAAAGAGGAACAAATCAAATATATAATTGAAGGCTTAACGTTGGCAATGAGTCACAACTATTTCTGGCATAAGGGAGAATTTTTTTATCCAAACAAAGGGCGTAGCAATGGGGGCTAAGTATGCCCCCAGTGTAGCAAACATTTTTCTTAACCATTGGGAGGAGGAACAAATATTTGGCGTACAAAGAAAGAATCTTAAATTGTATCGGCGGTATATTGATGACATTGTTATTGTATGGAGTGTGACAGAAGATAAACTCCAGACTTTCTTTGATTAAATCAATCAGAATATTTACGTTATAACCTTTTCCGGGAGCTGGAATAAACAAACCATTGACTATCTGGACTTACAACTTTACAAAAACAATGGATATATTAACACAAGAACTTTTTTTCAAAACCACTGATAGGAACGGGTATATACCAACTAATAGTTGCCACCATAAACAGTGGATAGGCAATATACCGAAAGGACAATTAATGTGACTACACAGGAATTGCAGCAACATAAATGATTATAACGCCCAAGCTGACACCATTACCAAAAAATTTGTGGAGAAAGGATATAAGAAAAAAGAGATGTTACTACTAAAAGAAAAGGTAACGAAAATGGATAGAAACCAAATGATAGAAGGCTCCTCAAATAAGAATAAGAAGAAAAAGAAGCATAAAGATATGAGTTTCCTCACAGGGTGCAATATACAACACAAGGACCTTGAAATGGTCATTAAAAAACATTGGCCCATTGTACAATCGGACAAAATCCTAAAAAATATAATCCCAGTCAGGCCCTCTTTTATTTACAGAAGGGCGCCAAATCTCAGAAATAGGCTTGTACATAATGCTCTTGACCCACCAAAACATATTAAAATCTTTAAACATCTGAAAGGTTTTTTCAAATGCGGCAAATGTGTAGGGTTAGCGCAAAAACTAACAAGAAAAGAGAAAATTTCACTTTCATGTCTAACGGAAATGAATACAAAATCAATGAGCTAATAACATGTAATAGTACCCATGTAACTTACTTCATTGAATGCCCTTGCCACAAACAATATGTGGGCAGAACAACTAGAGAACTTCATGTAAGAATACGGGAACATATAACTAACATCAAAAATGGGTTTCATAAACACAGCATCTCGCGACATTTCAGAGACCATCATAACAGGGACCCAAAATACATGACGTTCTATGGCATAGATAAGATAAAGGGACATTGGAGAGGTGACAATAAGAAGATAAAAATCTCCCAAAATGAGACAAAATGGATATTTCTATTAGACACACTCCACCCAATGGGAATGAACATAGACCTAGATCTAAATTGCTTCTTAACCAATTTTTATCCTATAATAATTGACCACTTTATTTATTATTTATTCTATTTTTATCCTAATTCACTTTTTATTCTCAATATATTCTAATTTTATACATACCGTAATTGATCAATTAAATGTACCCTCCTCCTTTAACAAACACTTGTTTCACATCCACCATATTAATGTTTATTTTAATATCCCGTGCAACTTTTATCTTTTTAATAATTAATTAAATATTTTTTTAATCTTTAATTAATCCTCCTCTATAAATTAAACAACCATAACATATATGTATCCTTTCCCCATATACATATACTCCACGTGCACCCATCCTCCTATACTATTTAGAAGCTGTCATAGCATAATTAAACATACATATTTTCAGTATTTTTGTGTTTTAATATTAATATTCATTTGTCCATAATAAACCACGATAGGTTATGATTTATCCAGGAAGCTTAAAATTACATCGTTTGGATTCGGCATAGAAATAGGACCACCATCCTATCACCGCTAATTTACTAGAAGTATGGGCTCCGGTCCTCAATCTCTCACCAAACATGGCGACGGGTATTAATCTCTATGTAGACAACAGTGTAAAACATCACCTGTATTTCCATAGAGGGCTTCGGTAGGCAGAATCATATCCAAAATGGCCGCCAGTGTTTGTTAGATTAACACGGACTTCAGTCTAATTATAAATAGGAAGTGGAGCGACGAGTGTGCACGCTCCAGATGACGTCACTACGATGAAATCGGTAGAGCGGAGGCAGTGCAGGATTGCACCACTTCCTAACCAGCTCTGCATTTTTATTTTATTTTTTATAATTATTTTTTATTGAAGTTTTTCAACACATACAACACACACAGCTTAAGCACCTACAGCATAGAAAAAGAGCATGTACAGAAAATAATACAGTTTGCAATGTGAACCCAACAATACAATGCATAGCAATGGAAGGGTACAGCAATACCGCCCAAGTAAAATCTAGGAGGGCATATATTATGATAAAACCCACTAGTCAATAAAAAAACATATTAGAAGTCATCGGAAGAAAAGGAAGGTATAAGAGCAAGGCAGGACCTTGACACGATGACCTGGTTCACCCCCAACTCACTAGCCATTTCAGGCTCAGCTACCCAAGTGCGCCAGACCTTGTCATACTTCAGTGAGCAGCCCCGGTTAGCATAAGTATCCTTGTATAAAGGAAGGCTGCTGTTCACTAAACGTTTCCATTGCATCAAAGAGGGGGGCAGGCTTCTTCCACTGCATAGCAATGTTCTTACGAGCATAGAAGAGCAGCAGGGTAATTAGCGTGCGTTTGGCAGAGGATGGTACAATGGTCTCAATAAGCCACAATAGGCACACCTCCATTGTCAAAGGCACAGCGACTAAGGCAACTCTGTTAACCAAATCCAGCACCATTTCCCAATAGCGCTGTAACCCTGAACAATGCCAGAAGATATGGGAGAAGTTGCCCGGTGAAGCGCCGCATCTCCAACACTCTGAGGAATGAGCAGGGTCCATATTGTGAAGTCTGTGTGAGGTGAAATAAGCCATATGAACTATTTTGTATTGCACTAACCTATCACGCATGGAGACTATGGTGTTGAAGGGGAGGTCCCACACATCATCCCAGTCATCATTATCTAACGTGGGGATATCAGTCTGCCACTTATTCCACAGTTTGTCAAGAGGTGGAAGAGATACAAAGATCAAGTGCGAATAGAGATGCGAGGTGGGCTTTTCTGCACAGCTAAATCTAAGTGTCCTCTCCAGTTCCGACTGCGCCACAATACACAAGGGTTGTGGAAAATGCGCCGCAAATGCATGGGACAGTTGAAGATATCTGAATAGGAAATGGTTGGGTAGGTTGTACTGGGAGGAAAGGTGCGAGAAAGGGAGTAAGGAGTTTTGAGATACTATGTGTGACACTTGTTTGATACTGTATTTTGTCCACGCGAAGGGGTCAGGGATTTTTTAGATGTGGGATAAGCTAGGGTTCAGCCAGATAGGGGCATTGGGGGAGATTTCAGACTGTTTACATTTTTCAATGGCTAATCCTGTCTGCCATGCCCGCAGGGTGGTAAGCATAGAGGGGGTCAGAGGATAAGGGGCATAAGGGCCCCTAAAAAGTAACAATTGAAAAGCTTCCAATGAACCTACCACTGTCGCTTCCAGCACAGTTGACAAGTTCGTTCTATCCAGCTGTAGCCACCACGCCGCAGTCACCAACTGCGCGGAGAGGTAATACTTATAACAGTCCGGGAATGCCATGCCACCCTGCTTTCATGGCCTCATTAAAGTCGTCAGTCGATACCTGAGAGGAGAGGGGCCCCATAGGAAGGAAGAAAAGATGCGGTTCAATTTCCTAAAAAAAGACTTGGGCACCCATTGTGGGGAGTGGCGGAAAAGATACGTTAGTTTGGGAATAATCTTCATTTTTATGAGGTTAACTCGCCCCCATAATGACAGGGTCAGGTTACTCCAGGATTTGAGCTTCGTCTGGGACTCTAAAAGTACTGGGGCGAGATTTAAAGATATAAAGTCCGAGGCTGAACCAGAGACACGCACCCCTAGGTCTTTAAAGGAATCTACCCACAGGAGGGGGCTATCAGGAGGGTATGTGGACCTGGCCGCAGGATCAATCGGGAATAGGAGGGATTTAGACCAATTTACCCTAAGGCCGGTGACCTCAGCAAAGGTGTCCAGAATACTTAGCGCTCTCTGCAAGGATGGGCCGGCATCATTTAGGAAGAGCAGCATGTCATCCGCGTACAGGGCTACCCTCTCCTCCAGCAACCCGAGTCGGAGACCCTTAATGTGCGGTGAGGTGCAAAGTGCCTCCGCCACCAGTTCGATATCAAGGGCAAACAAAGCCGGAGAGAGAGGGCAGCCCTGCCTCGTTCCCCTGGTGAGCCCGAAGGGGACGGATAGTCCACCCCCCAAGCACACAGAGGAAGTGGGGCATTTGTAAATCACCTGGAGCCACTTGATAAATAGCAGAGGAAACCCCATCCTGTGTAAAGTTTCCCACAAAAAGAACCACTCGACCGTATCGAAGGCCTTTTCCACGTCTAGAGAGGCTACCGTCCGAGATCCCATATTAAGGTGGTGAGCGTGTATGTTAGTGAACAGCCTTCTGAGATTAACATCTGTGGACCTACGGGGCATGAAACCCATCTGGTCTGGGTCTATCACTGAGGGTAGCATAGGATACAACTGAAGGGCCAGAAGCTTAGTCAGAATTTTAAAGTCTGAATTAAGTAGTGCAATAGGGCGATATGAAGCACAGGAAGTGGGGTCTTTGGGAGCCTTATATATCAGTGTCAAGTAGGCATGGTACATAGAACCAGGCAGACCACCGTCTGCCAGACATACGGTATATAATTGTGCCAACAGGGGTGCTAAAAGTTCCACATGAGCCCTATAAAAGTCCATCGGAAGCCCATCCGGCCCCAGCACCTTGCCAGGGGGGGAAGGACCGGATAGCCTCTATGACCTCCGAGGCCGTAAAAGGTTTGACCAAAGTCTCTCTTTCGTGGTCAGATAGCCAGCCAAGCGCCAACGGATCCAACAGGCCGTTCAGCGACTCCGGCTGAAAATCTAAGGGCAGACCAGACGAGTACAAAATGCCATAGAAGGAGTTGAACGTCTGTAGGATATCAGAGGGGGTGGACACCGTCCCGCCCCCGGGGTCTGTAAGGTAGACACAAGGGTAATGGGTTGGTCATGTTGTGCCATCATGGCCAGCAGGCGGCCATATCGATCACCTTGTTCAAAGGCCCTCTGTTTACCCCTATATGAGTCTAGTCGCGTGACCTCAGCCAGGTGTAACTGCAGTTCCCTCTGAGCCACCATCAGCAGATCAAAGTGAACAGGGGTGGGGTCATTACTATATGTAGCAGTGTGGTCATCAACAGCCTTCTGCAGCGTCAGAGTTGCAGCCGATTGTTGTTTTTTAATGCTAGCAATAGAAGGAATATATTGTCCCCTCGTGAAAGCTTTAAAGGCATCCCAGACAATGTCGGGAGAAGAGGATTCCTTATTATTTTCCCAGAACTCAGACAGCAGGGGCGGCAGTTTGTCAGCAAGGTGAGGATGAGAGACCCATTGTGTGCCCAACCTCCAGAGCGCAGCGCTCCGGGAAGCCAGGGAGTGAAGCACCACCACCAGGGGACTATGATCAGACAGCCCGCTAGGCAGATAGGACGTCTCCAAAACATCTGCTAACAGTGCAGTGTTGGAGAAGGCCAGGTCTATCCACGACGCAGTCTTATAGGATGCCAAAAAACATGAATAAGCCCTTGTGGTAGGGTGCTTCCACCTCCAGATCTCTACCAGCCCCACCGCCTGAGCCCAGGCAGAGAGGTCCATACACTGTTTCTTAGGCGGGGTAGGTCTATCTAGCTCAGGCGACAAAATGGCATTGAAGTCTCCCATAACCAGAACCTTCCCCGGACAGAAAGGTGAAATCTTTTCTAGAACCTCGTACAACAGTGCGGATGAAAACGGGGGAGGGATGTACAGATTTATAACAATATACCTGATAGACCATAATGTGAACACCACTACCACAAATTTCCCCTGGGGATCAGTACGGATCTCCTCAATAACACAGGGGAAATTCTTGTGGATAAGGACCGATACACCTCTGGCGTACGTGGAATACGTGGCATGTATCGCTCGCTGTATCCAAGGTTTTTTAAGAGTCAAAATCTTACTGCCCATGAGGTAAGTCTCCTGGAGGAGAATACGCTGGGGGGAGTGAGATTTTAAGTATTGGAATAAAAGGGCTCGCTTGAATGTTGAGTTAAGACCTCTGACATTCCAGGAAAGGACGGTAAAGGAGTCAGCTAATTGACTAGCCATCAGGCGATGGTAAGAAATAATTGAAGAGATACGCTAAAGGGCATGTACAGGTGCACCCCATGAGCATCAAGATCCCGGTCACAGTGCAGAAGATACCGACAGTACTCAAGCATAACACAAAACAGAAACAGAAAAATAAATAAAAAATACATAAGAACAAAGGAATAGCTAAATCCCTAATCAAACTTCCCAGGCATGGGTGCCTATCCTACTATATCCCAGCCTTCCACCTAACAGGGGGGGGAGGTCTGGGAATAGTTTTTACCCAGAAAAAAAACGAAAGGGTGCCGGTTAACCCCTAAACTGGGGGCACTACACTTCTGGTGTTAGTCCACCCACTCTGCCGACGGGCAGTGTCTCTTCTAAGAACAGGGGGCAGAGGGTAAGGGGGATATTGATCCCAAACACCAGCAGCAACAAAGTCAGCGAACAGCAAAGTCAGCGACTTAATATAAAAAAAAAAACCTGGGGGTCACGTGTAAAGGTACATTTGAGGTAACTCCGGTGGTTACATAAAGTGTAGTAGGATATAGCAAACAAGGATGTGGAAGATCCGTGCATCAGCTGGATCAGCGAGAAGAACCCTTCAACGCAAGTTGGTCAGCCAGTCGTCAGCGTCCGGTGGGTTGTCAAAGAAGCGGACCGCCCCATCATGCTGGACTCGTAAGCGGCTTGGGTAAAGCATGCCATACTTAATGTTCTTATCTCTAAGTCGTCTGCGGACATCATTAATGGTTTTTCTCTTTCTCTGCAAATCCGCCGAAAAGTCAGGGAAAAGGAGGACAGAGGAGTTGCAATACTTGAGCGTGGCATGTTGGCGGGCTTCCGAGAGAATCCTGTCCCTGTCCCGATAATTTAGGAAGTGGACCAAAAAAGGCCTGGGTGGATTCCCCTGGATGGCTCGGCCCGTGGGTACCCGGTGGGCCCTTTCAACCACGTAGGTAGGGGGAACGTCCGTAAAGCCCAGGAGATTTTTGAAGAACTCCTCCGCAAATACAGCAGGGTGATCTCCCTCTTCTCCCTCAGGCAGACCCAGGACTCTGACATTATTGCGCCTCAGCCTGTTCTCAGCATCATCTGATTTTGTGACAAGGGACTGTACTGTGCGCTGCAGCTCAGCAATGGAGGCGGCATGGGAGGCCGTAAGATCTTCGGTGGCTGACACTCTGGACTCGGTTTCGGACAAGTGTGAAGTGGCAGAATACATATGCCCCCCCCACACACACACACTTTTCACATATTTGAAAAAAAAGTTATAATTTTCCTTCCACTTCACAATTATGTACCACTTTGTGTTGGTCTATCACATAAAATCTCAATAAAATACATTTAAGTTTTTGGTTGTAACATGAGGAAAATTTCAAGGGGTATGAATGCTTTTTAAGGCACTGTAAGTAATTTTTCTCCTTCACTGAAGTTCACTGATAGGGGGCACCGATAGGCAGTACTGTTGCGCACTGATGGGTAGCAATGATGGGCATTAATGGTTGGCACTGAAAGGCAGCACAGATTGGTGTCACTGATGGGCACAGACTGGCGTCATTTGCTGGGCACTGTTGGGGCTGCACTGTAATCAACACCGCAAATTGAATCGATGCAGTGTTGCACTGATTCGGATGGTGCCATCGCCGGCAATTGCCACCGTTTTGGCATGCGATTTGACATGTCAAATTGCATGCCAAATTGCTCCAATGTGAACCTGGGCTCAGTGTGAGAGAAGGGAAAGCTGAAAATGGTCCTGGGCAGGAAGGGAGTGAAAGTGCCTGGCAGGGAAGAGGTTAAATGATAAGGCTGAGGGAGAGACGGAGTAGGGAGGAAGAGAGGAGGAGGGGAGAGTCTGATCACAGGCAGCTCACTCACTAGCAGTCCCAGCAGGAGGTTCACTGGCTCAGTCAGTCAGCGTCTTCATGTTTAGGATAGGACACTGCTGCTGCCGACTTCAAAGTTTCCCGCCCGCATATCTCCTTCACACAGCACACGGGCTTGCATCGAGTGTGGGCGGGCACAAGAGAGAGGGGCGGGAGAAGGCAGAGCTGATCGTTGTCCCATTAGTGGAGAGGAGGGGAGGGCTGTACTCTGCAAGACGGAACACACTCTGCCCTGTGACAGGTGCAGCTAACATCCCTGTCACAGGACACAGCGCAGCTGCAGCAAGGGATGGAGGGATCAGTGTGTTCTTTTAGTGCAATTCGGCCGCCAATTCACGATCCAGCCCTGTAAACCCCCGCAGTACAACTCGGCCGGGTCTGCAAACTGCACATGCGCAGTTCTAAACTGGCCGCATAGCGGCCCTTTTGCAGGAAATCAAAGCGGCCCGGGGGGAAATCTCCACTCTGCCACCTGGCCCAGTACGCCCCTGGGGGTGGGTATTTCTGGTTCTCCAGCCACTATTTATACAGTAATTCTCACCTAAATGAGAAGGAGTGGGAATGGGCAACAAGTATGCCCCAAGTGTGGCCAATATTTTCCTGAATAAATGGGAAGAGGAGGAGATATTCGGAAGATCTTGGCCACACCTACAGGTTTATAAAAGATTCATAGATGACACCCTAATTGTCTGGAAAGGTAACTGCAACGAATTAAACGCATTTGTCCAACATATAGGTGCGAACCAGTATGGTATCAAATTTACAGTTAATGTCCAGCAGGAGATTGTTTCTTTCCTTGATTTGGAAATATTTAAGAACGGAAACAATTTGTATACCAGAACCCACTTTAAGGAGACAGACAGAAATGGGTACATCCCATATAGCAGTTGCCACCATCCTCAATGGAAAAAAGCAATACCTAATGCCCCATACACACGATCATTTTTAATGTCATTTTTAAAACTGACGTTTTTCTCGTCATTTTTTTTCTTGTTTCCTCTCAAGCCTGTCTTGCGTACACACCATCATTTTAAAAAATGTTCAAGAAAAGCGCAGTGACGTACACCACGTACGACGGCACTATAAAGGGGAAGTTCCGTTCGAATGGCGCCACCCTTCATGTTAGTAAAGTTTGTTGAGAGACGATTCGCTCTTTTCAGTCTAGTGCTTTTCAGTCCGTTACAGCATGACGAATGTGCTATCTCCATTACGAACGCTAGTTTTACCAGAACGAGCGCTCCCGTCTCATACTTGATTCTGAGCATGCGCATTTTTTTTCACGTCGTTAAAGCATACACACTATCGTTTTTCACGTCGTTAAAAAAACGACATGAAAAACGACGTGAAAAAAGAGAGCATGTTCGAAATTTTTAATGCCCGTTTTTCACGTCGTTAAAAATGCTCTGGAGCATACACACGATCATTTTTAATGGCCATTTTTTTTAATGGCATTTTTAACGGCATGAAAAATGATCATGTGTATGGGACATAAGGGTCAATTAATCAGAATTAGATGCAATTGCAACTTAATGGTAGACTATAAAGAGCAAACTGAAGTACTCATTAATAGATTTGTGGACAAAGGATATGAAAGGGAACGACTGAAGCACACTAGGAAACAAGTTGAACAAATGGACAGGTCAAAATTACTAAAAAGTAAAAATAAGAACAACAAAGCTAAAGATAGCGTTCATTACAGGATTCAATAAAGAGTATAGGAAACTAGAAGAGATCATTAAAAAGAACTGGTTAATCTATAGTAATGATCCACATCTAAGTCAGATTTTACCATCTAAACCTATATTCATTTATAGAAGGGCCAGGAGAATAAGAGATGTAATTGTTAAAAATGTGCCTGACCCCCCTAAGAAAATTACCACTTTTCTGGACCTCAAAGGTTTTTTCAGGTGTGGGAAGTGTAAACCTTGTAAGCTCACTAATAAAGCGAGTAGAAAAATAACATAATTTCAATCTCGCGCAACTAAGCAAGAATTTATGATCGAGAAACTCATTACCTGTAAAAGCACGCATGTCACCTACATACTGGAGTGCAGTTGTGGACTCCAGTATGTAGAAAGAACCACCAGAGACCTATCTGTTAGAATAGGTGAACACGTGAGAAACATTAGGAAGGGGTACAAACATCACAGTGTCTCAAGACACTTTAGAGATGTGCATAACAGAGACCCCCGACACCTCACATTTTGTGCCATTGACAGGATTGAACAAGATTGGAGGAATTTAAACCTACGAAGGGCAGTATCTCGTAATGAAACATTTTGGATATTCAGATTGAACACAATGAAACCGCAGGGAATGAATATAGAACTGGATGTTAACAGTTTTTTAGAGGATTATTAATTTGTATTTGAAACCATTTAAATTAGATGTATTTTTATTTTACTTTTTAATTTAATTTTATATTTATTTTTATTTTTAATTTTATTTTATTTTTATTTTTATTTTATTTTTATTTTTATTTTATTATTTTATTTTATTTTATTTTTTCCATTTATCACAGATAGGGACTATATAGAAATATTAGGGTATTATTTAAGTATATAACAAATTGAGTGTTTCAAATAAAAGGGTGACATTGGAAAGAAATTGAAATAAGTAGTAGTTTTATAGTGTACGTCTAGGGAAAATGCCTATATACATATATCTATTTTTTATTTAATTTTAAATATATTTTAAACATGACTTGTCAGTAATCATGAGATTGTGAGAGCGACCCAGCCGTGTATACGGGCATCCCAGCACAAATATTTGGGACAGGCGTTGGTGTACACACACCAGAAATATTTAAACTTAGGGGAATGCCAGTAATGAGGGTTGCTAAATCCAGAAGCTTTTCACCTTTGGAAAATGGACAATCCGCCAGTAGTTAAAATGGTCGGCTAGTACACTTCCGGTACGTAAAGCATTACTCCCAACCGGAAGTGGTAATAGACGGGGCATTGTCAAAAGTTAAGATGGAGGATATGTCACTTCCGGTTAAACTGAGCGGCAGTCCTTCACCTAAGAGATGATGATAGGCAATAGATGGGGCAACGCCAATAGTCAAGATGGAGGATATGTCACTTCCGGTCAAACCGAGTGGCAGTCCTTCACATAAAAGATGATGATCGGTCAATAAACAGCGGAAAGGGGTATTGTCAACTAAACAAGATTGTAATCGCTATTCAGCCTAAGGAGGATTTCTAAGGGGCACTCGTGTGGACCAGACAGATAGACCACCTATACACTGCTGGATCAGCTCAGTGCCGGCTTTTAGGCACTTACAAATGTGAGTGAATGGCATTTTTTTATACTTTAAATAAATATTTTAAACGTACTGCTCCATGATGGTTCTTTATGTGTTTTGTGAGTAAATATACAGCGACATTCACCATCAGTATATTGGGAGGAACTGCTGGACAAATCTGGTATACGGAGTGGTTATCCATATGAACCAAAGGCACACACATTTAGCCTATCTGGTGAGTGGTTAAGCACATACCTGGTGAAGGTGAAAAGCCTAGCAAGTCACTGGGGATAGAAATCATTATCTGCACTGGAATATAAACTATTACCTGCACTGGATTATTTGGACATTTATTTACTATTGAAGTTATTATTTAATAATCTATTCAGTGGTTTGGGAGGATTTAACGAATTACATTGTTTCGTTAATTAATTAAATTTTTATTTTTTTATATATTCTGTGAGTGGAATTCACATTTATATTTCACATGGTACTGTTTGTTGCACATGCAGTTTATTATGATAGCAGGTAATTTGGCTATTGATGGCACATGTATTATTGATGTATAGAGCACTAAGTTCACATAATAGACCTACACAGGAATAGAGGTTTGATTTAAGTCAGCACAATCCATTCCTTTACACAATTCTCACCTACTACACTTAAATTACTCAGCAGTCTAATTGTCTAACCTCCTTACAACGAAAGATGGCTGCCGCCTACCTCCCTTCATGTTTGGGCATGAAGGCTTCAATGCTAAGTTTGTTATGGCACATCTGCCCTCACTTCACTACTGTTTGGGCACTTAGGCTTTAGTGCTGAATTTACTAGGGCATATCTGCCCTGACTATGCTGGGCTATCTTTTCTCCTATGTCATGTTGTGTATGTTAACCACTTGCCGACCAGCCGCCGTCATTATACTGCGGCGGATTGGCACGATCCTGCAAATCACCGTAGGTGTAAGTTGGCACCTTTAAGGGCGCTAGCAGGCATGTGCCCAGTGCATGGCATTTGACCCAATGTGCGTGGCCGGCGGCCGTGATGTCCGCCGGCCACCCGGTGTAAACACACAGATCCCCGTTCTGACAGGGGAGGAGAGACAGATCTGCCGTTCCTAGTGATTAGGAACAATGATATGTCTCCTCCTCCAGTCAGTACCATCCCCCCACAGTTAGAAACACACATGAGAGAACACATTTAAACCCTTGACCACCTCCTAGTGTTAACCCCTTCCGCATTTATGCAGTAATCAGTGCATTTTTATAGCACTGATCGCTGTATAAATGTCAATGGTCCCAAGAAAGTGTGAAAACTGTGTGATCTGTCTGATGGCCTGGCCATTAAGGAGGAAAATGTTCCGGTCTGTAAGTGATTAAAATAAGAAATAAATAAACTAAGTCTATTTTCATTCAAAGTAATATAAAAATAGAAGGATTTACTCAGTAGTGAAGTGAGGGCAGAAGTGCCATAATAAACTTAGCATTGAAGCCTTCACATTCTTGGGTTCCTCTGTAGCACAGCACACTCTCCAGGGAAAAAGTCCATGAGGACAGGAACACAGAGCAGCACACCCTTTCTATGCACAGCCTGGGTGACAATAGAGCTTTTGAAGTTCACTCTGAAATACATATATCCTTATTTGGCCAGGGAGACATAAATATTCATAACTCAGGTTTTTGAATAATTTTACACCATTTTCATTTATAATCCAAAGAAGTAACAAATTAGCACAAGAATTCTGCTTTATAGTGAACACCCATATTTCTTTTGGGGAGGGTTACTATTATACCTAGTATACATGTTTTATGAAGCAAAGAATAAAACAGGCTGGGGCTAATCTTTTAACTTAAGGAAAATCCTAAATTGAGAAACACATTTATTTTCTTAACACATTGTTTTTTATTAATTACAGTTTAAAATTGCATTTTTCTATAAAAAGGCCAGTGCATATAATACTGTAAATAAATAAACAAACAGTACCACCTAAAGACCAAATTTTTAGTTGATAAAGTATATTGAAAAGCAATAGATTTTCATGCGTCAAACTGTCATATTTCCTTGGAGTGTAATCTTTTCTCTCTCTATGTGTTTTGTGACTATCAATCACTTCTTCAGGAGATTTCAGATAAGGATTTTCCACAATACATTATCATGTATAAGTGCCATATCATTATACATCACTCTTCAGTAAATCTAATAAATGTACTGTATATTACATGGTCATATATACTGTATATGTAATATATAGGTATATACAGTATATATATATATATATATATATATATATATATATATATATATACACTGTATTTATTGGTGTATAACACTCACCTTTTTACCCTGAAGATAGAGGGTAAACTGTGCCTGCGTGTTATACGCAGGGGGCTGTGGAAAGTTTTTTTCCTGAAACTTCCCTCTTAAAGTTAGGGTGTGTGTTATACGCCGATAAATACGGTATATATGTATATATATATATATATATACACACACACACAGCAGGGATGAGCCGAACACCCCCCTGTTCGGTTCGCACCAGAACCTGCGAACAGACAGAATGTTCGTGTGAACTTTAGAACCCTATTAAATACAACGGACTCGAACGTTCAAAATCTAAAGTGCTAATTATAAAGGCTAATATGCAATTTATTGTCCTAAAAAGTGTTTGGGGACCCGGGTCCTGCCCCAGGGGACATGTATCAATGCAAAAAAAAGGTTTAAAAAATAGACGTTTTTACGGGAGCGTGATTTTAATAATGCTTAAAATGAAAAAATAAAAGTGAAATATTCCTTTAAATTTCATACCTGGGGGGTGTGTATGATATGCATGTAAAGTGGTGCATGTTTCCAGTGCTTAGAACTGTCCCTGCACAAAGTGTCATTTTTGAAGGAAAAAAATCATTTAAAACTCACTCGCGGCTATAATGAATTGTCGGCTTTTATCAATACATAGAAAAGCCCTTTAGGTCTGGTATGGATATTAAGGGGAACCCCGCCGCAAATTTTCAAACAAAATGGCGTGGGGTTCCCCCTAAATATCCATACCAGGCCCTTGAGATATGGCATGGATTTTAAGGGGAACTCCACCCCAAATTTTAAAAAAAATGGAGTGGAGTCCCCCCAAAAATCCATACCAGACCCTTATCCGAGCACGCAATCTGGCCGGCCGCAGGGGAAGAGGGGGGGACGAGAGAGCGGCCCCCCTCCCTCCTGAACCGTATCAGGCCACATGCCCTCAACATGGGGAGGATGTCCCCATGTTGATGGGGACAAGGGCCTCATCCCCACAACCCTTGCCCGGTGGTTGTGGGGGTCTGCGGGCGGGGGGCTTATCGGAATCTGGAAGACCCCTTTAACAAAGGGGACCCCCAGATCCCGCCCCCCCTATGTGAATTGGTAAGGGGTACATTGTACCCCTACCATTTCACTAAGAAAGTGTAAAAAAATGTAAATAAAAACACACAAACACCTTGAAAAAGTCCTTTATTAAAAAAAAAAAAAAACATTCCAGCGATGAAATCCAGTGTCCCGCGGCGATCCCGATGTCCAGCGCTGTCCGTCATTGGTTGTGCCTGTGCGGACCTGATGGGGAACTTCCTCAGTGAAGGAAGTGAAGGAAGTTTCCCGCTCAGGCCAATGACGTAGGGGGGGTCCGACATACCGAGGGGGCGGACCTGATGGGGAACTTTGTTCGCTGTGTAATACAAGAATAGACCCGCCCCTTCTCTCGTTCCGCATCTGGTCCGCTGAGCGGACCTGATGGGGAACTTTAGAAGGGGCGGGTCTATACATTTAAAACACAGCGGAGGAAGTTCCCCATCAGGTCCGCACAGGCACAACCAATGACGGACAGCGCTGGACATCGGGATCGCCGCGGGACACTGGATTTCATCGCTGGAATGTTTTTATTTTTTTATTATTTTTTTATTTTTTAATAAAGGACTTTTCCAAGGTGTGTGTGTTTTTATTTACATTTTTTGACACTTTCTTCGTGAAATGGTAGGGGTACAATGTACCCCTTACCAATTCACATAGGGGGGGCCGGGATCTGGGGGTCCCCTTTGTTAAAGGGGTCTTCCAGATTCCGATAAGCCCCCCACCCGCAGACCCCCACAACCACCGGGCAAGGGTTGTGGGGATGAGCCCCTTCCTTCAAAAATTACACTTTGTGCAGGGACAGTTCTAAGCACGGGAAACATGCGCCACTTTACATGCATATCATACACACCCCCCCAGGTAAGAAATTTAAAGGAATATTTCACTTTTATTGTTTCATTTTAAGCATTAATAAAATCACTGCTCCTAAAAAAACGGCCATTTTTAAAACTTTTTTTTGCATTGATACATGTCCCCTGGGGCAGGACCCAGGTCCCCAAACACTTTTTAGGACAATAACTTGCATATAAGCCTTTATAATTAGCACTTTAGATTTCTCCCATAGACTTTTCAAATTTTCCGCGAACACCCCAAATTGTTCGTTGTTCGGCGAACGGGCGAACAGGCAATGTTCGAGTCGAACATGAGTTCGACTCGAACTCGAAGCTCATCCCTAATACACAGTGTATATATATATATATATTGTAATGTTTGGGGAACCAGCTACATCGCAGAACACATGCTTTTCAGTCCAAAAGAAGGTTTATTAAACTTAAATGGCTTTACAGCAGCAAAAACAAAAGAAATACCAGTCTCACCGACTTGTAGAGTTCAGAACTGCTACCGCAGTTAAACAGTCTTTTCTTTAGGTTGTAGGTAGCTTCCCCAGCTAGCAGGTTTCCAGGCAGGCCACTGCCATGTACATTTACAGCTTTTCACAGCCTCCACAGCTTTGCAATGTCCACCATTCACCATGCACAGTCTTCACTATACTCCTTCACTCTCACCTACACCTTCCTGTCTGTCTTAAACCACTTCCTTGGACAGGTGTGTTAACCCTTTCTGTTCCCTTAAAGGAACCACAGCCCAAACAGAGGGGAAATATAGCGTCCTTCCAGGACCCAGCCACGGGGTCCTGTACAATATATATGTTTATTTTTTATTTTTATATATATATATATATATATATATATATATATATATACACAGTGCCTTGAAAAGGTATTCATATCCCTTTAAATTTTACACATTTTGTCTTGTTAAAACCAAAAACGTAAATGTATTTTATTGGGATTTTATGTCATAGACCAGTGATAAGCAATTAGCGGACCTCCAGCTGTTGCAAAACTACAAGCCCCATCATGCCTCTGCCTCTGGGTGTCATGCTTGTGGCTGTCAGAGTCTTGCTATGCCTCATGGGACTTGAAGTTCTGCAACAGCTGGAGGTCCACTAATTACATATCCCTGTCATAGACCAATACAAAGTGGCTCATAATTGTAAAGTGGAAGGAAAATGATAAATGTCTTTCAATTTTTTTTACAAATAAATATGTGAAAAGTGTGGCATACATTTGTATTCAGCCCCAGTTAATACTTTGTAGAACCACCTCTACAATTACAGCTGCAAGCCTTTTCGGGTATTTCTCTACCAGCTTCTAGAGAGTGAAATGTTTTCCCATTCTTCTTTGCAAAAAAGATCAAGCACTGTCAGATTGGATGGAGAGCATCTGTGAACAGCAATTTTCAAGTCTTGCCACAGATTCTCAATTGGATTTATGTCTGAACTTTGACTGGGCCATTCTAACACATAAATATGCTTTGATCTAAACCATTCCATTGTAGCTCTAGCTGTATTGTTAGGGTCGTTGTCCTGCTGAAGGGTGAACCTTTGCCCCGGTCTCAAGTCTTTTGCAGACTCTAACAGGTTTCTTCTAAGGTCACCCTGTATTTGGCTCTATCCATCTTCCCATCAACTCTGACCAGCTTTCCTGTCCCTGCTGAAGAAAAGCATCCCCACAACATGATGCTGCCACCACCATGTTTCACAGTGGGGATGGTGTGTTCAGGGTGATGTGCAGTGTTAGTTTTCTGCCACACATACCATTTTGCTTTTAGGCAAAAAAGTTAATTTTTGGTCTCATCTGACCAGAGCATCTTCTTCCACATGTTTGCTGTTTCCCCCACATGGCTTCTCGCAAACTGAAAATGGGACTTCTTTTGGCTTTCTTTCAACAATGGCTTTGTTCTTGCCACTCTTTCATAAAGGCCATATTTGTGTAGTCCATGACTAATAGTTGTCCTGTGGACAGATTGTCCCACCTGAGCCTCCCACCTGAGCTTGTTCACTGCAGCTCCTCCAAAGTTACCATGGGCCTCTTGGCTGCTTCTCTGATTAATGCTCTCCTTGCCTGCCCTGTCAGTTTAGGTGGAAGGCTTGGTAGGTTTGCAGTTGTGCCATACTCTTTCCATTTCCAGATGATGGATTGAACAGTGCTCCGTGATATAGTCAAAGCTTGGGATATTCTTTTTTTTAACCTAACCCTGCTTTAAACTTCTTCACAACTTTATTACTGACCTTCCTGGTGTGTTCCTTGGCCTTCGTGATACTGTTTGTTCACTAAGGTTCTCTAACAAACCTCTAAGGGCTTCACAGAACAGCTGTATTTATACTGAGATTAAATTACACACAGGTGGACTCTATTTACTAATTAGGTGACTTCTAAAGGGAATTGATTCCACTAGATTTTATTTAGGGGGATCAGAGTAAAGGGGCTGAATACAAATGCATGCCACACTTCTCATATATTTGTTTGTAAAAAAATTGAAAACCATTTATCATTTTCCTTCCACTTCACAATTACGTGCCACTTTGTGTTGGTCTATCACATAAAATCCCAATAAAATACATTTATAATTTTGGTCGTAAAATGCCAAAATGTGAATACTTTTTCAAGACACTGTGTATGTATATATATACACCTAGCCTGTTAGCCTGAGGAAGAGCAGGGATGCTCGCAACTGTACATTAGCTATGTAAAAAGTGTAAAAAATACTGCGCTGTCTAAAAAGAAAAAACAAATGTGATAACTCAATATCTGTGCTGCAACCAAAAAATGTGGGACACACACAAACAACAATTTCATAAAGAACTAAGGCTGCGCAGCTAAATGTGAAAAAAACAAAAATGATTTGTTGTGAAAACACAATGTGATATCACCTATGAATAACGTGCTGAACAATATGACTTAAGGAATACAGGATGTTGTTCTATGCGTCTCTAAGTGATAGATGGTACTTATAACTATATTCCTTGGTAATGACACACAAGAGAGTTCAAAGATAGTCCATAGGTAACTTAAAGTCCCCAGAAGGAAGAAAAAAGATTCCGAACTCTTCAGAACTGTATTAGTGACTTCCAAAATGAAACACCATAGAAGGAGTGATGATATGATAGAAAAGGAATCCACCACCTTGTCCCTCTCAGGCTGCTTATCAGAAATTCTGATCCCTGAAAGAGATCGGTCTGAATAGGTGGCTGTTATCCCCGCCAAGGACTCTAATTGGCTCTCTCTGTGCTCTCTATTCATCCAGGTTCCAGTCTGTAGTCCCCAAGTAGCTCCGTGAGTCACATTTAGGGTAAAATAAAAAACCCCATAGCGTAATCCAATATATAAAAAAAAAATATTATAATAAAAATGCACTTACAGCATGTTGAAATATAAACAGCGATGGTTTGGTGTAAGGCCGGCCGGCTCTCACTACCCGTTGCTTCCGGGATTCGTATCGTGGTGACGTCAGCACGCCGCTCCTCCCTACGTCGTTTCGACAAACCTGTCGTCATCCAGGGGCACGGGCGGCGTGCTGATCCACCACTAATATATATGCTGTGAACAATAGCTAGGGACCGCCCAGAACCAGGTTCCCAGCGTCCCAGCTACGGGTGTCGCCATCTTGAAAGTGGGTAAAATGCCCTTACGTTAGTAACCCTTTATCCTTGATCTCGCTGTCGAATCCCACTCCGACATAGAGATACATAAGATCACGGCCAGAATGTCTTCTCACTGTGCGTGGACCCATTCAGTGAGTTACATGGTGCTATGTCAGTGACACCAGCGGAATCCGCCCGGGTCTGAGCTCTCGTCATCTCCGTTGCGCAAGTCACCATGTTGGAAATGGGCAAACTGCCCTTACCTCCAAATCATTGACTGTCGTCAGTAATTTCGAGCATAAATCAGACGTGCACACAAGAAAGGGATCCAACTCTAAACAGTTAGATCCCTATGAATGAGGCTTGCATTCGAATAGCACGCACGCTCCACTTATATGTATCATACATGTACAGACACATATAGTGTGAGATTACTGAAGTGCTGTACACTAATTTAATATACAGAGGTTCACTCCCCTATTCAACCTTTATAGAATGCATCCTAACATATAAATGTATTAACAGCTATTAAAAATTAATTCTTACTAAAAAATGTTGTTTCCTATGTTAAATGAGTGTAGTGTGACCGCCATCTTGTGGACAAATTCACAATTACACTCATTGATTAATATTGCAAGACAAACCATAACCATCTACATATGGTATGTCATTTTGGGAGAAGGAACTAAAGAATGAGGATTTTTGAGAAAGGATATTAAGAATCAAATATTTAGACAAATTTAATCCATCCATTGGATTCTATAGATAGGTGAATTAACCCCAACAAGTGTATATATGGGTGCCGCCAGAGCACACCCAAAATAGTTGGTGGAAAAACACATATTCGAACTGACTGGTGTATGCTCAGAAAAAACCCATAGACATCCCCAAGGGTGACCATAGGTCAATGGGCCCCACCAATCAGAATGTGTACAACTGGAGTGTTTATCTCGATGTTAAGGGTCCCTTAGAGATGTCAATAGTGATGGAATGGGGATGTACCGAGAGCTCAAATCCAGTTCACATTACTATACAAAAATAATATTAACACCTAGCTGCTATCAATGAATGCATTGACATCAATGTCGATATTAAGCCCGTACGGAGTGTAACAGCGGACCTTGTGAATCCAGCTCATTTCCATACGGGAAATTTCCCTGACCAGAGAACCACCCCTCCAATGAGGACTATACCTATCAATTCCTATAAAGGAAGTACCCTCTGGATTGCGATGATGGTATAAGTCATAATGCTTGGATACAGAATGATATTGAAAGCCACTCTTAATGTTGGCTAAGTGTTCTCCAAGTCTTACTTGCATGGTCCGTTTCGTCCTACCTATATATTGCATCCCACAGGGACATTGTAGAAGATATACAACGCCTGTGGAACTGCATGTGACAAAAGTATCGATCCTGTGAGTTTTTGAAGTACTACTAGATACAAATACTTCCGTCTTTTTAGACCTAATTTTGTTTATGGAACACACCTGGCACCGACGGCATTGATGGTACCCAGATAGTTTTTGAAAGAAAGAAACTTTCTTAGGTGGAGGGTCAACCACATTGGGTGCCACTCTATCCCTTAGGGAGGGGCACCCCTAAAAATAACTTGTGGGATTGCTGGGAGGAAAGTATTGATAATACGATCATTCCCTAACAGGTGTCAGTGTTTCCGAATGATTCTTTTTATCAAGTAATGTTGTGTAGAGTATGTTGTAATAAATGGTATACACAATTGTTGTTGTTTCTTCTTTGGGCCATTTATTAACAAAGCTGATCTTTCCATGTCCCCCACTTCTTTCAAAATTTCTTCCAAGATTTTCTCATCATAGCCCTTTTCTAATAGTCTGTCTTTCAAGGTATTAGCCTGGAGGAAATAATCAGACTTTTCAGAACAATTTCTCCGCATACGAACGAATTGGCTTTTTGGTACTGACTTCAGCCAAGAGTCCTTATGACAACTATCGCTCGGTATATAAGCATTGCGTTCAGTTTGTTTAAAATACGATATCGTTTTGAAACCCACTTCACTCTTGGTGATTGTGAGGTCCAAAAAATTGATCTGTATTTGACTGGCCTCGTGAATGAAACGTATGCCTCTATCGTTCTGATTAATCTCTAGGAAGAAAGCCTCCAGCTCTAGAGCTGTGCCATCCCAGAGGAGGAGGACGTCATCAATATACCTAGCCCAAAATTTAAGATGTGGGTTTCGGTCTTTAAAGATGACGTCCTCCTCCCATTTGGCCATGAAGAGATTGGCCAAACTGGGGGCATATTTCGCCCCCATGGCCACACCCCGTTCCTGCTTGTAAAAGTTGTGACTGAACCAAAAATAGTTATGTTTTGCCGCGTAGTCTAAAAGCTCCATAATGAAATCTTGTTGTTCCTCCGATGTTGTTGAATGGAGATTAAGGTAGTATTTGACAGCTGATAACCCCAAAGAATGGGGAATTATAGTATACAGTGATGTCACATCAGCTGTGACCATCCACATATGTTCACTAGGATGTTGATCTGCTAGCAAATTAATTACGTGTCTGGTATCTTTCAGATACGATGGCATTTTCAACACTAATGGTTGGAGAAAAAAGTCTATATACTTGCCCACCCGGGATGTGATGGAATCAATTCCGCTAACTATCGGGCGTCCCGGGGGGCAAGTCAGACTTTTATGAATTTTTGGCAAACAGTACAGGATAGGTACCCTCGGTGCCTTGGGAACCAGAAAAAGCTGTTCCTTTTCACTCAGAATCCCCGATTGTGCACCCTTTAATACCAAGTCCTCCAGGGTCTTTTTATACTTAATGATTGGATTTCCAACCAAAAGAGTGTAGGTCTCCTGATCGCCAACTATCCTGGATAATTCCTGAAGGTAGTTGTCCCTGTCAAGGATCACTATCCCCCCCCTTTATCTGCTGGGCGTATAACCAATTGTTTATTTTTACACAAGGTATCTAGGCCCTGCTCAAAATTCTTCTCCATTTTTTTATTGGTTATTTTAACGGATTCCAGATCTCGCAGAACCACATCACAAAATACTCTCTGTGATGGTGCTAGGGTACCTGGGGGGTTGAAGATGGAAGCATTGAACAATCCCGTATATTGATAATTGTTCAACGTTAATCCCCCCTGGCGTGTTGGAATATTAGCAAAATGTCTTTTGATGTTAATTCTCCTAACGTACTTGTGTACGTCCATATATGTTTCGAATTTATTGAGTTTTCGAGGAGGGGCAAATTTTAAACCTTTATTCAAAAGGGCTGTTTCGGATTCTGTCAAAATTTGGGAACTAAGGTTGAAAATACCTTCACCTGTTATGCTCTTGATTTTTTTAGATTGTGCTCTCCTCCCCCCTCTTGTTCATCTATGTTTTCTATGGGCCTCTTTATGCCCTGATTGGCCTTGGGAAAACCCCAATGATGTTGATCTAGCATTTTCCCACTCGGTTTCCTTGACCGATCCCTAGTGGACCATGTAAGCTCCTGGTCTTCCAGATCATACTCATTTTGTTTCTGGTGTACAGGACCATCCCTATCCCTAAGAGGGAAAAAACGATTAAAGGGTTCTCCCCTGTTATTGTACTCCCAATTCTCTCTGTATCTATCATGATAAGTCCTCTCATCACATCGAGGACTTTGATAGGGTGGTCTATCATAACCGTAATTATTGTATGGGCCTCTATCGGTCTCTCTCCAAGATCCAGGAGGGTCCCTATAGGGTTGATGTTGATTATTAATATATTGTTGTTGGCCATAATCACGATCATCCCTCCTCCCTGCACCATATTGTTGGTTTCAACTAGTATTTCTTGGAGGTTGTCCTCCCTTGGGAGGTACCTGTGTTCGTTTGGGTGACTGATACGACACCCGCCTTCCTTTCTTGCCCAATTTGTTATTGATTGTTTTCTTAGGGGTTCTATGTAAAACCTCCCTAATGGGCAAATGTTGTATTGCCCCTGTAGATGTACCTGGGGCATTATCTCCCTGTAAAATAGCCTCCATTCTTGTTTCCTGTTTGTCCAGCTCCTCATTAGCCAGTTTCTTTTGCCATTCAAAGACGAGATTTGCTTGATAATCTCCATAGTCCCTATTGTATTTTTTTCTTTTTTTACTTTTTTGTTCCTTCTCCTCCTTATCTAATAATTTTAAAAGATTAATGGTTCACTCTTTGTATTCTTCCCCTTCTTTATGGGGAAGAAGACTGTCTTTAAGGGTTTTTATCTCCCCATCTAGTCTGGTTAATTTGCTGTTTTTTCTCCCGACTAGAAAGCGTAGAAAATTGACCCCCGCATCGTTAAAATACCGGAACCAACTTTCCAACTCTATCTCTCCCTTCTGGGGACATACCTCCCATCGTAAGCTTCTTGGAACCATACTTAATTTTATGTATGTCTCCAAAAAAGCTATATCCCATTGGGTGTGTACCTCAGAAATGGTTAGATTTTTGAGTCTGACAAATAGCCCCCCCAAGTCCCCATCCTTGGTGTCAAAGGTCTCAAACACACCTTGAGTGTTGACCACCTTAGAGGCCCGATATTCAAAAATATCCATTAATATTCCAATGAATGATAGTGGGATATTATAAATGAATCTTACTTTTTGCAATGATTACAAAAAACTTTCACCTGAGTGTAGTAACGAATACCCTAAAGGTATATGGGTATTTGGGTCTATACAACAATATGTCACCCAAAAAATAGACTGCTGCAATATGTATGTATCTCAATGGTAAAATGTAAAAAGTGTAAAAAATACTGCGCTGTCTAAAAAGAAAAAACAAATGTGATAACTCAATATCTGTGCTGCAACCAAAAAATGTGGGACACACACAAACAACAATTTCATAAAGAACTAAGGCTGCACAGCTAAATGTGAAAAAAACAAAAATGATTTGTTGTGAAAACACAATGTGATATCACCTATGAATAACGTGCTGAACAATATGACTTAAGGAATACAGGATGTTGTTCTATGCGTCTCTAAGTGATAGATGGTACTTATAACTATATTCCTTGGTAATGACACACAAGAGAGTTCAAAGATAGTCCATAGGTAACTTAAAGTCCCCAGAAGGAAGAAAAAAGATTCCGAACTCTTCAGAACTGTATTAGTGACTTCCAAAATGAAACACCATAAAAGGAGTGATGATATGACAGAAAAGGAATCCACCACCTTGTCCCTCTCAGGCTGCTTACCAGAAATTCTGATCCCTGAAAGAGATCGGTCTGAATAGGTGGCTGTTATCCCCGCCAAGGACTCTAATTGGCTCTCTCTGTGCTCTCTATTCATCCAGGTTCCAGTCTGTAGTCCCCAAGTAGCTCCGTGAGTCACATTTAGGGTAAAAGAAAAAACCCCATAGCGTAATCCAATATATAAAAAAAAATATTATGATAAAAATGCACTTACAGCATGTTGAAATATAAACAGCGATGGTTTGGTGTAAGGCCGGCCGGCTCTCAATACCCGTTGCTTCCGGGATTCGTATTGTGGTGACGTCAGCACGCCGCTCCTCCCTACGTCGTTTCGACAAACCTGTCGTCATCCAGGGGCACGGGCGGCGTGCTGATCCACCACTAATATATATGCTGTGAACAATAGCTAGGGACCGCCCAGAACCAGGTTCCCAGCGTCCCAGCTACGGGCGTCGCCATCTTGAAAGTGGGTAAAATGCCCTTACGTTAGTAACCCTTTATCCTTGATCTCGCTGTCAGATCCCACTCCGACATAGAGATACATAAGATCACGGCCAGAATGTCTTCTCACTGTGCGTGGACCCATTCAGTGAGTTACATGGTGCTATGTCAGTGACACCAGCGGAATCCGCCCGGGTCTGAGCTCTCGGCATCTCCGTTGCGCAAGTCACCATGTTGGAAATGGGAAAACTGCCCTTACCTCCAAATCACTGACTGTCGTCAGTAATTTTGAGCATAAATCAGACGTGCACACAAGAAACACACACAAGAAAGGGATCCAACTCTAAACAGTTAGATCCCTATGAATGAGGCTTGCATTCGAATAGCACGCACGCTCCACTTATATGTATCATACATGTACAGACACATATAGTGTGAGATTAGCTATGCTCGTGATTTTTTCTGTCTGTATATGGCATTGATTGAAGATATACCAGTAAAGAAATCGTTTTTTGCAAATTGGATTGACTGTCCCCTTGTCGTGACTATTTGATTGATGGTGGAAATTGGGAGTCCACCCTGACGTTTCTCCATTGGATTCCAAAATAGTAAAGGGGAAGTAACCCACCCAAAGTTTTGATTGATATATATATATATATATATATATATATATATATATATATACATATTGTGAGGGGGTTAACTCGGTAGCGGGTGTGTGTGACCCCCTGGATGGGCTCCCCACACAAAAACAGGCCCAGCAGACGGAGGTTGTGGTTTTCAAGATCAAAAGGTGCGGTTTATTTCTCTATTTACAGTGACAAAAACACAGCAAAGCAAAAAGAAACATAAACAAAATAAATCCTGGTCAGCTTGACCTCTGACTAAACATGCAGGTTTCCCTAACTAACAACTGGGATCAGCCTGGTGCTGTCCTAGTCCCTAAGTCCCTGGTTTAGTAAATGTCCAAACAAATAGCCACACAGGCTTTGTCTCACCGCACAGGGGTTCACTCTCCCTAGACAGTCCACACAGGTCTGGTTCCAGGCATGAGCAAACACCTAATGAAGCTGGGAGTTTTTATAGAGGCCTTAAACGAGCTGACAAGCTTCAGCTGGTCTCATCAACTCCCTGCCTGCACGACGCCCAGCACTCTCCCTAGAGGTATGAATCATCCATGAGCCCACTAGCCTCAGCTGGGCTTCATCAACTCTCTCCCTAGTTGTATAAGTCGGCATAAAGCCTGAATCTGGGAGAAATATACCTACCCCCCTGGATGCAACCAGGTGACTTTACCTTCCTGCTGTCACAATATATATATAAAATATCTAGGGTTTGTGATAACTGGCAATGAGTCTTTCACATTGCTGTGGAGCAATTTTGGCCCACTCTTTTTTGCAGAATTGTCTTAATTCAGCCACATTGGAGGGTTTTCCAGCATGAACGGCCTGTGTAAGATCATGATACAGCATCTCAATTGGATTTAAGTCCGGGCTTTAACTAGGCCACTCCTATGCCAAAATCTAAATTTTGCTTTGTTTGAACCATTTGGAGGTGGACTTGCTGCTGTGTTTCGGATCATTGTCCTGCTGCATAACCCAAGTGCACTTGAGCTTGAGGTCAAGAACTGATGGCCGGACATTCTCCTTTAGGATTTTTTGGTAGAGCTCAGAATTCATGGTTCTATTAATTATGATAAGTCGTCCAGGTCCCGAAGCTGCAAAGCAGCCCCAGACCATCACGCTACCACCACCATGTCTGACTGTTGGTATGATGTTCTTGTTATGAAATGCTGTAATTGTTTTATGCCAGATGTAACTTGACGCACACCATCCACAGATGTTTATTGGTAAATGTGAGATGAGCCTTTGTGTTCTTTTTGGTTAGCAGTGGCTTTGGCCTTGGAACTCTCCCATTGATGCCATTTTTGCCTAGTCTCTTTCTTATTGTTGAATCATGAACACTGACCTTACCTGAGGCAATTGAGGCATGCAGTTCTTTAGATGTTGTTCTAGGTTCTTTTATCACCTCCTGGATGAGTTGTCGTCATGCTCTTGGAGTAATTTTTGTAGGCCGGCCACTCCTGGGAAGGTTCACAACTGTTCCAAGTTATCTCCATTTGTGGATAATGGCTTTACCTGTTGTTCACTGGAGTTCCAAAGCCGTAGAAATGGCTTTGAAACCCTTCCTATGTCAATACATGTTTGTTTGTAATCTGTTCTTGATTTTTTTCAGATTGTGGCATGATGCGTGGCTTTTTGTGATCTGTTAGCTTGCTTCATATTGTCAGACAACTATTTATGTGATTTCTTGATTCAACAGGTCTGGCAGTAATCAGGCCTGCGTATGACAAGTGAAATTTAAGTCAGCTTTCCAAAAAATTGTGGCTAATCACAGTACATTCATGATTCAGCATGGGAGGAAGCAATTACTTTTTCACATAAGGCCAGGCAGGTTTGAACAGCTTTTTTCCCTTAATAAATGAAATTATAATTTAAAACTGCATCTTGGATTTACTCAGGTTATTTTTGTGTAATTTGATGATCTGAATCATTTAAGTGTGAGAAATATGCAAAAAATAAAAAATCTGTAAGGGGGCAAATACTTTTTCACAGCACTGTATGTGGGTTGAATATACTAATACCTTGCATATATTTTAACCAGGTTTCTTCCGGCCAATCATAGATTGTCGAATGGGTGGGGTCTTTCCGATACTGAGTGGACATCATATAACGTCCCTCAGGATGCAACGCTAATGCACGCCCTGGGGTGTTACCACGTGATTGGCTATATTCAATCACAGTTGGTCACAACTGTAAACACACAGCTGTTACTCGCTATTCCCGGATTCTTCTTCTCACACAACAATTGTGGAGGAGAACCGAGGAACTGTGAGTGAACCGTTACTGTGCTATTTCTATACACATTACTGTGCACCACACGGCCCCCCAAACCTGTCAGATCAGCCCATTAATGATCTGTAATACAGCCCACCTGGATCTCTCACATGGTCCATAAGTGATCTGTCATATAGTCCATCAGTGATATGTCAAACAGCCCATCAATGAATCTGTCGCACAGCCCATCAGTGGATCTGTCGCACAGCCCAATAATGGATCTGTCATACAGTCCATCAGTGGATTTGTCACCCAGCCTATCAATAGATCTGTCATGGATTTATCATACAGCCCCATCCGTGGATCTGTCATACAGTACATCAGTGGATCTATCACACAGTCCATCAGTGGATCTGTCACACAGCCAATTAGTGGATCTGTCATACAGCCAATCAGTGGATCTGTCATACAGCCAATCAGTGGACCTGTTATACAGCCCCATCAGTGGATCTGTTAGCTCAACCCCTTAGTACCTCCATCAGTGCATCTGTTAGGGCAGCCCATTAGTGACTCCATCAGTGGATCTGTCAGGGCAGCCCAGTAGTGCCGCCATCAGTGGATCTGTCAGCACAGCCCATCAGTGGATCTGTCAGCACAGCCCATTAGTGCCACCATCAATGGATCTGTCAGTGCAGTCCATTAGTTCCACCATCAGTGGATCTGTCAGCGTAGCCCATCAGTGGATCTGTCAGTGCAGCCCATTAGTGCAGCCTAATCAGTGTCACCCATTACAGAGTCAACATCACTGCCGCTAATCAGCAGTGTACCTTTTGCAGCTGCACATCAGCCGCCATGTCCAAAAAATATTTTACCTCTGAGGATGCATAAAAAAACTTAGTATGCCAGATAATAAGAGAAGTGGGGAGTTCTCACCATCTGATTCTGATTCAGAATATGAGCAAGTAGAGAGTAGTGGACCCCAATGGAACCAACACCAATGACGCAAGACCCCAGGAAGTGCTAGACCCTAGAAAGCGCTAGACACCAGGCCCAGTACCAGCACTGGAATATCGCACCAGACCCAAAGAATCAGGGCCCAAACATATCTTCCAGATGCCCTGTAAAACCCATTATGGCTGCCTTCCAGATCAGAGTCAGCTACAATCCTCCCTTTCACCGCACAGCCAGGTGTGCAGCCCAACACTGGCAATTTTTCTAAAATATATTATTATTATTTTTTTCCTGAAGATTTACTGCAGTACATCATGGACCAAACAAATCTTTTTGCACAGCAACTTATTGCCACTAACCCAAATTCGTCCAATGTCCATGTGTTTAATTGGTGACGTCTCATAGTGGAGGAGTTAAAATTGTTTTTGGGCCTTACAATTAATACGGGACTTACAAAAAAAAATTAAGTGCATGCCTACTGGTCCACCCACACCATCCATCAAATGCTGATTTATTCTGCTGTCATGTCCAGGACACGTTATGACATGAACATGTGCTTTCTGCATTTCAATGACAACTCATAGTGCCCTCCCGAGATCATCCCATCCATGATAAATGATATACAATACGCCCAATAATAAATTATTATTTCAAAGCGATTTGGTCCCAGACCAAAACATTTGTGTGGATGAGTCCCTTGCCCACTTCACTGGCCGGCTGAAATTCAAACTATATAATCCAAGTAAGAGGGTGTCACGGTCCCTACCGTGTTATGCAGACGGCCAGGTGTGGTCATGCCCAGAGTGGCTCAAGGAGGTATTGAACTCATGACTGTCTGTTTATTGCTCCTGTTGCTTTGCCTCTGAGCCACACCTCAGTTCTTTATTCAGCCTGCTTTCCTGCTATGCCTAGTTCTGCATGAAGTACTAGGGCAATACTTTGGATTTTGTTCCAATTAGTACTTGTCGCTGCTGGTTCAGCTGAGGCAGTTTATCTAATCAGCTGGGTATAAAACACTGCCTCACTCTGAGGGCTGGGTCAGTTCATTGTCTCTTGTTTTGCCGAAGGTTCCTGTATTCCTGTGTTCCTGTGTTCAAGTTACAGCGTTCCAAGACTGACCCTGGCTTTTGACCCTGGCTCTGTTCATCGTTAATTCTGACTTCTGGAATCCCTGACTACAGCTTTACTTTGACAATCCTTTGGAAAATTCCAGTCAAGCCCCCCCGTGCACAGATTCACAGCCCAGGTAGCTTTTTACCTTCTTACCGTGGGCTGTGTGCATTTGCAAGGGTGAACATACATCTCTGCACAATGGACTGCAACAAAGGTAAGCCCTTACAGAGGGCCAGGTATGGATTAAAACGAAACAAACCATGTGAAAGGGCCACAGAATATTTGCATGCCTTTCGCATGAAAGAAGGTAAAGTCTCCCAGCTCCATGCCTGAGTGCCCAACGCACATCCGAACTAGTGGAAAAATTGTCTGTGACCTGGCATACCCCTGTTCAAAAAAGGCTATCATATCTACCTAGACAATTATTATACCAGTCTGCCACTTCTCCACCACCTGTACCATGAAAAACCTTGGCCTTTGGTACATCAGAAAAAAACAGGAAAGGCTTTGCACAAAATTTAGTGACAACAAGTCTACAAAGCGAGGAATCACCAAGTCGGAGAAATGAGAAAGTGTTGGCCATTATTTAGAGGAACAAGAGAGATGTCTACGTCCTGTCCACTATCCATAATGACACCTTGGTGGAGATTCCCGGAAGATACGGTCCCAAAAGCATGTTATGTGTTAGAAATATAAAGGGTCTTCAAAAATGCAATAGGTTGTCAGGAAACTATATGTGTAATTTATATCTCTAGAACACCTGTGATGCTCCTTGGATGTTGGGCCTCTCTGTGTGGCTAGGCTGTGAAAAAGTCTCACACATGTGGTATTGCTATGTGAGTAGCAGAATGTATTTTAGGGTGTGATTTTTTTGGGTGTGATTTTACAACCTGTGTAAAAAAATGTGTTTATTTTCTTTCCACATTTTCCAAAAACTTGTGGAAAAAAATTATATGTTCAAAAGACTCATTATGCCTCATAGAACATATTTTGGGGTGTTTTCTTTCCAAAATGGGGTCATTTTGTGGGCATTTCCATTGTCCTGGTGCTCCAGGGCTTTCAAAATTGTGATAGGTAGTCAGGGAATTGGATGTGTAATTTATGCTCCTAGAATGCACACACACACACATGGTATCGCCATACACCGGATGAGTAGCAGAATGCATTTTGGGGTGTCATTTTTGCTATGTACCTGCTATGCTTTTCATTTTCTTCTCACATTTTCCAAAAACTTGTGGAAGAAATGGACTTGTTCAAAATGTTTGCTTTCCAAAATTGGGACATTTTGTGGGTGTTATATTGTCCTGATGCTCCAGGGCCTTCAAAATTGTGATATGTATTCAGTAAATTAAATGTAGTGTATATTAAATGATAAAAAGTTTGTTTGGGTACAGTGTAGCATGAGTAATTGTCATTCAAAGTGTGAGAGCATTGAAAGCTAAAAATTAGTCTGGCAAAAAAGGGGTAAAAGTGCCCTGTATGGCATGTAAAAGATAATGGGGAAGATTTACTAAAACTGGTGCAGTTGTGCATAGTAACCAATCAGCATCTAACTTCAGCTTGTTCACATAAGCTTTGAAAATAAAACCTAGAAGCTAACTTATTATCCACAACCTCATGACATTCTGTGTGCACCAGTCTGCGTAAATCTCCCCATACACCATTAGGCATGTATAAATATATATTTAAGGGTAGATACCAATGTAGGGTCCTGGTCCTCATATCTGTTGTGGCTCATTCCCTAGGAAGTGGGCTGTCGCATGTTCTTCTTGATTCTGACCTTCAGTTACCAGAATAGTCCCATAACTATCAGATAGAACACAGCCTGACTACAGCCCAGGAGTAGGGTTGAGCGGACCCAAACTGTAAGGTTTGGGTCCTTACCAAATTTTTGGGTTTTTGTGTCCCGGACCCGAATCCGAACAATTGACTGTATGTTCGGGTTCGGGTCCGGTGTTCGGCAATATGCATGTAAAGTCGCGCTTGTTTACCGTGCTTAGAACTGTCCCTGCACAAAGTGTAATTTCTGAAGGAAAAAAAGTAATTTAAAACTCACTCGTGGCTATAATGAATTGTCGGCTCCCGGCAATACATAGAAAATTCATTGATATAAAAAAAAAAAAAAAAAAGCGTGGGGGTTCCCCCAAATTCAATAACCAGGCCCTTCAGGTCTGGTATGGATATTAAGGGGAACCCTGCCGCAAATTTAAAAAAAAATGCGTGCGGACCCCCCAAATATCCATACCAGGCCCCAGGGAGGGTGTCCCCATGTTGATGGGGACAAGGGCCTCATCCCCACAACCCTTGTGTGGGTGCTTAATTACAACATTACAATGCTGTAACCTTTTATTGTACATGGGGGGTATTTTTCATAGGGAAGTTTCAGTTGATGGGTTTTCAAACTTTGATTATTTTCTTTAGTTTGTTGATCACATTAAATTTAATCCTGGTGTTACTTTTTGACAATAGGGGGCCCTTAATACGATTGTAATGAAGCATTCAGTAATATTATCAATATTCCCCATCTTTTGGCACACGGTTCATTTATTCTCCTTTTTCACTTAAATTACTTGGTTAAATTTTGCTGAACGTTTGATGAGAGATAAGTGTTAAATTTTGTGTAACATCTGTTCAAAATAGTTTCTGCATCTAGTTTGAAGAGATGCAAAGCAGGTGGCACTTTTAAGAATAAAAGCAGTGAGTTTGCACATAACACAACATTTAAAGATTTTCCTTGGTTATTTGTCCAAATGTTATTTGAGGAAAAAATGTTTTTTGCAAAAGACCAAATAATCTTAGGACATACAATAATTATGGAGGGTCTATATGCACCCTGCATGGATAGGAGTGCAAAAAAAGAAGCATTAAAATATATTAAAGGAAATTCTAAAATTAAAATCCATGAGAATGAAAAATAAGTTATGGCTTTACATAATCTAGTCAAAATATTGACAACTCTTAAGTGGGGCATGGGCCAATCTGTATGGGTTTGATTACCAAAGCGTTTGTGGAACCCAAACTTAGCAGAGAATCAACCGTAGTCTGTAGGGGGCAAATCTTGATATTGGGTCCCTCCCATTTCCAAGGCAAAAAGGTAGCAATCAGGGATGAGCCGAACACCCGTAACCGTACCGTAACCGTACCAGCCCACATGCCCTCAACATGGGGAGGATGTCCCCATGTTGATGGGGACAAGGGCCTCATCCCCACAACCCTTGCCCGGTGGTTGTGGGGGTCTGTGGGCGGGGGGCTTATGTACCCCTTACCAATTCACATAGGGGGGCAGGATCTGGGGGTCCCCTTTGTTAAAGGGGTCTTCCAGATTCCGATAAGCCCCCCGCCCGCAGACCCCCACAACCACCGGGCAAGTGGGGATGAGGCCCTTGTCCCCATCAACATGGGGACATCCTCCCCATGTTGAGGGCATGTGGCCTGGTACGGTTCAGGAGGGGGGGTGCTCTCTCTTTTCCTGCGGCCTGCCAGGTTGCGTGCTCGGATAAGGGTCTGGTATGGATTTTTGGGGGGACTCCACGCCATTTTTTTAAAATTTGGGGTGGAGTTCCTCTCAAAATCCATGCCAGATCTGAAGGGCCTGGTATGGATATTTGGGGGAACCGCACGCATTTTTTTTTAAATTTGCGGCGGGGTTCCCCTTAATATCTATACCAGACCTGAAGAGCCTGGTAATTGAATTCTGGGGGACCCCCATGCTTTTTTTTTTTTTTTATCAATGACTTTTGTATGTATTGCCAGGAGCCGACAATTTATTAATAGCCGCGAGTGAGTTTTAAATGACTTTTTTTCCTTCAAAAATTACATTTTATGCAGGGACAGTTCTGAGCACGGGAAACATGCGCCACTTTACATGCATATCATACACACCCCCTAGGTACGAAATTTAAAGGAATATTTCACTTTTATTTTTTAATTTTAAGCATTATTAAAATCACTGCTCCCGAAAAAACGGCAGTTTTTAAAACTTTTTTTTGCATTGATACATGTCCCCTGGGGCAGGACCCGGGTCCCCAAACACTTTTTATGACAATAACTTGCATATAAGCCTTTATAATTAGCACTTTAGATTTCTCCCATAGACTTTTCAAATTTGCCGCGAACACCCCAATTTGTTCGCTGTTCTGCGAACGGGCGAATAGGCAATGTTCGAGTCGAACATGAGTTCGACTCGAACTCGAAGCTCATCCCTAGTAGCAATTAACTTTTTGTTTGTGCTTTGGCGAATGGGTGAACAAAATAACCTGTTTGCCCAGCCACTATAGAAGAGGTAGAATAAGAGTTTAATAATAGTTATACAGTTTTTTTTACAGTTTTGGATTTGAGAAAAGATACAAACAGATGAGTGGAAATTTGGCTTTGTCTTGTGCAGTGAAGAATTTAATTAAGACCCAGTGACATCATCAATGGTCTGCTGCTCTTTGCTCTGGGTTCAGTGGTAGGGGCTTGAAGGCTTCTCTAAACCTCATATCCTCATTCAAGAGCATTACACAACAGAACAAATCCCTGCTATCCCTTTAGATGTGCATGCTCCTCCCTGCTGGTCACTGGGTGCTAAATAATTTAGCTGTGCAGTCTTTTGATTGATTGATTGATTGATTGATTGGGCATGCACATCATACTGGTGATGTTTTCTTTTATATAATGCTTGAGAACAAAATGATTGATGGCAAAGAAAGCCGATGGCTGTGTGAGACTGACTAAGATGCAAGTTTGCAGGTAATTGAGAATAATCAGTTTCAACACAGGAGGGTATTTGCTACAAGTGTGGGAATAAAAAACTAAGGCTTAAGTGTAGCTTTCATCAAAGTATTTTTTTTCAAAAACAATAATACTAAATAGCCCTCCTGGCCTTTCTTTCTGCAGACTACTCATACCGACCATGTCACCATTTCCCGTTTAAATTCATTAGTGGCCAACTTTATATTCCTAGTTTAATAGCTCATAGAGAGCACCAGATGAAAAATCCATATGAATCCAAAGTATTTCTTGTTCAATCTGTTAAAACAAGCAGGGAAAAAAACAGCCAACATGTTTTAGGGGTCACACAACCCTTCTTCATCGGGTTTGGTTGAAATGGTACAGTGTTACATAAACATGTAATGGTCTGTGCTTGAGTTCATAGTAGATGTGGTCAAGTTTCTGGGTCTTTGAGCAACAGTGTTAATTTTGGCAGCAAATTTCGATTTAGTTTTAGTCTAAAGCCACGTACACACGGTCGGACTTTTGGCCAACAAACTTCATTTTGAGCAAGTTGGACCAACAATCCAACCATGTGTACGCTCCATCGGACAAACTTTTTTTGCTTTTTTCTTGTTTTCATCGGACAAAAGTTGGGTCTGCAAACGGACAAACTTTTGCCCAACAAAAGTCCGATGAAGCAAAGTCCGACCGTGTGTACAGAAAACCATCGGACTTTTGTCCGATGGACAAAACAACTAATGTTAAAATCAACCAACAATAGCAGAAGTTGACCAGAGGGTGGCGATAAAGAGCAGAAAAGAGCTGAAAAACCACCTGATGTTGCAAAAAGTTTTGGGAAAGTTTGCAGAAAAGTCAGAGCGTGTGTATGCTATGGGTGTTCCCGACCAACTCCGTTCGGACAAAAAAACACAGAAAAGTCAGATGGAAGTCCGACCGTGTGTATGGGGCTTAAGTCTTAGGACTAAAATGGCATTTTAGTTTTAGTCCCATTTTAGTCTTCTGCAATTGTTTTAGTCATATTTAGTCGTCCTAATCTAAAATCTCCAGTACATTTTAGTAGACTAAAATTTAAAATCTAATGGGTGTAATTAAATTGTAATGCATTTGTTAACATTTCTCTACAATGTCCAAACTCATTATATACTGGTGGAGTGAAAAATCTAATATGTTATTATTTATGGTATTGAGGTATGAACATGCACTACAGACCAGTGTTAATTTTGAAGTCAAATTTCAATTTAGTTTTAGTCTTATGCCGCGTACACACGACCGTTTTTAATGTCATTGAAAAAAACAGCATTTTTCTCGACGTGATTTTTCGTGTTTCCTCTCAAGCCTGCCTTGCCTACACACTATCGTGGAAAAAAATGTTCGAGTAAAGCGCAGTGAGGTACAACACGTACGACGGCACTATAAAGGGGAAGTTCCATTCGGATGGCGCCACCCTTCATGTTAGTAAAGTTTGTTGAGCGACGATTCACGCTTTTCAGCCTTGTGCTTTTCAGTCCGTTACAGCGTGATGAATGTGCTATCTCTATTATGAACGCTAGTTTTATCAGAACGAGTGCTCCCGTCTCATACTTGATTCTGAGCATGCGCATTTTTTTCACGTCGTTAAAGCCCACACACGGCCGTTTTTCATGACGAGAAAAACAACGGTTTAAAAAACGACGCAAAAAATTAGAGCATGTTCCAATTTTTTCATGGCCGTTTTTCACGTCGTGAAAAATGCCCTGAAGCCCACACACGATCATTTTTAAGGTAATTTTTCTCGTCATTAAAAATGGTCATGTGTACATGGCATGAGTCATTTGACTAAAATGCATTTTAGTTTTAGTCCCATTTTAGTCTTTTGACTAAAATGGCATTTTAGTTTTAGTCGTGTTTTAGTCATCTCAATTGTTTTAGTTTTAGTCGTATTTTAGTCGACTAAAATAGTATTCATTTAGTTGACTAAAATGTTTTAGTCATTTTATTTGACGAAATTAACACTGCTGAGCAAGGTCACTCATGACAGATATTGGCTGGTATTTAAAAGTGTTTTTAGCTATGCTTTAAATGTCTCCTAAGGTTTATGAAAGCTCCTTTCAATAATTCTAAACCTGTTATTGTACTAAAAGGGACCCTCATTGTCTTCAAACCTATTGAGAAACAGAAAACCCCTATGGAAATGGTTGTACTGGCAGGATCAACAAGGTAGCAAAAAACTTTTACTTGCGAACTAAGAAAAACAAAAATTGCTAATGCAGTAAATAATGCTATTTGTTGACTGCAAATGTGCTATTTTTGGTTTTGACACATAAGTCCACTTTAATTAGTATGTAATACCGGAAGAGAGACAGAAAGAAACAGGTTTAAAAATTTTACAACATAGAAAAAAGGGAGAAAATAAAATAGACAGAATAACAAAAACATCCAAGAGTTACAGGTATTAAACTAAAAATGTGTTATAACGTGTCATTGGGTCAATTGTATTTTATTTAGTTTTTTCCTTTTTAGTTTATATATTGTTAAACTTGTTTTAATACCTTATTGTGATATTTTATATATATCTTTAGTTTACAAATAAACATTTGAGATCTACTCACAGTTTAATTTTCATATACATTTGTGCAATGTGTTACCCTCATTTAGCTCCTCTTGTGTGTAGAGAAGCTATTCACAATAGGTGGCACACGAGCTTTACAGTTTTTTTTTTATATACCCCTATTTTTAATTTATTGATTATAAATGCACATTGCATCCTAATAATTTGTATTTTAAGCAGAACCTTGAACTTCTTTTTTTGACGTAAAACATTTACATTTGTCACTGGGAATATCAGTGTTTATTCATTTTGGCATTTTTGCATTGTGTTTAGTGGTCCTGAATGCAATGCTTCCAGTAGCAATCTGAGTGGATAGAGAGAATTACTATTATTCCATTCCTTTAGTGTCTCACTTGCTATGTTTTTATTTTGTTGTTTATAATTTTGCTTTTATTGTGAACACCTGTTTGGGAATATGTCCCCCTAACTTGCATTTGGCTTGTAAGGGCTAGTAACAAAGCTTACTTAACAGTATTATTTGTTTCTCCGTGTAAATAAACTGGTAAAAATTTAGATTGAGATTTTAATATGTAATTGACTGTCCACCGTACTTTTCCTACATTGAAAATATTTTGCACACTCAGAATTACGTGTATAGTTTAATCCCACATTTTCATTCTTAGATATTATAAATTTCAATGTTATTTCTATATATTTCTTGTTACGAAAAAATTCAACACTTAATATGATGGTACTGGTTATCTGATTATTACAGGAATATTCTATTATAACAATTACTGCCATTTTGTGTTGGCTATTATTTTCAGGTTGATGAATTATTATGGTATTAATTATGATTTTATTTCCCTTGTTATGACATAAGTAATGCAATATTGTAGAACGGAACTGTCTCATAGGAGACAGATAGAATAGGCATAAATTGCCCAGGGCAGCACATCTATAGTTTCATATTGTACTAGAATCCCATGCACTAGATAAAACAATGTTTATAGAGTTGAGATGGTGAAACTAAAATGTGATAAGTTGGACATTTATATTCATTTGGTTTTCTAGTTTCTCAATAAAGTGTTAGTGGTGACACATCTTAAAAAAACATCTAAAGCCAAAACTTTTTTTGTATTTTGTATTTTTGTATACAGTACACATTGAAATTTTCTTTCATATTTGTTTATATCTTAATTGTAGATAATTATTAATGAACTATATAAATGGCTATTTATTACCTTTTAAAAAGGTATTTTTCACAATACCTAAAATCAATAGTATGCAAGCTCTTGGAAGGGATGAGAAGGGACTATATACATGATTTTAGTAATGAGAACAGTATCATTAGCAGTAACCAGCATGGATTCATGAAGATTTGTACTTGCTAAACCTATTAAATCTTCTATGAGGAGGTGAGTTGCCATCAAGATAAAGGAAGGCTCGTAGACTTGGTGTATCTGGATTTTGCAAAAGCATTTCACACAGTTCCCCATAAACGTTTACTGTACAAAATATGGTCCGTTAGCATGGACCATAGGGTGAGTACATGGATTGAAAACTGTCTACAAGCGCGAGATCAGATGGTGGTGATAAATGGGGAGTACTCGGAATGGTCAGGGGTGGGTAGTGGGGTCCCCCAGGGTTCTATGCTGGGACCAATCCTGTTTAATTTGTTCAAAAACGACCTGGAGGATGGCGTAAACAGTTCAATCTCTGTATTTGCGGATGATACTAAGCTAAGCAGGGCAATAACTTGGAAACCTTGCAAAAATCTGAACAAATTAAAGGGGTGGGCAACTACATGGTAAATTAGGTTTAATGTAGAAAAATGTAAAATAATGCATTTGGGTGGCAAAAATATGAATGCAATCTATACACTAGGGGGAGAACTTCTGGGGGAATCTAGGATGGAAAAGGACCAGGGGATCCTAGTAGATGATAAGCTCAGCAGCAGCATGCAATGTCAAGCTGCTGCTAACAAAGCAAACAGAATATTGGCATGCATTTAAAAGGGGATCAACTCCAGAGATAAAACGATAATTTTCCTGCTCTACAAGACTCCGGTCCAGCCGCACCTAGAGTATGCTGTCCAGTTCTGGACACCAGTCCTCAGGAAGGATGTACTGGAAATGGAGCAAGTACAAAGAAGGGCAACAAAGCTAATAAATGGTTTGAAGAATGTTAGTTATGTGGAAAGGTTGCGAGCACTGAACGTATTCTCTATGGAAAAGAGATGCTTGAGAGGGAATATGATTTAAATTTACAAATACCATACTGGTGACCCCACAATAGGAATAAAACTTTTTTGTGGAAGGGAGTTTAACAAGACACGTGGCCACTCATTAAATTATACTGTAACTATGTAAAATGTCATTTGATCACTTTTAAAAGTGGTGGAAGGGGCCCCCTCCAGCCACGATTGTGCACTGCTGTTTCTGGGCTCTTTCATTCTTCTGGGGAGCCCAGGGATGCTGCTGTTGGTCATGCTGGCTGACCATAATCATCTCTATGGTGAATGAAACTGAAAACAACAAGGATTTCATCACTTCCAGGTTTTGTTCTTTTTTTTTTTTTGTTTTATACTCGTACAGAATCCTATCAAACCAATCTCAGTTGGAGGGCAGATAGACCCTAGATCTCTCCATAAAGAGGACCTGCCATAGCCCATGCTATCACAAGGGATGTTGTTCATCACTTGTGATAGCAATAACGTTTATTTTTTTTAAAAAGGGACAGTGTAAAAAACGTATAAATAAAATAAATAATACATTTAAACAAAATATTTTAAAGCATCCTTACCCCCCTGTGCTCACATGCAAATATAAACGCATATGTAGGCCCTAAATGCATATGTAAATGTTTATTTCACCATACAGTGGGTCAAAAAAATATTTAGTCAGCCACCAATTGTGCAAGTTCTCCCACTTAAAAAGAAGAGAGAAGCCTGTAATTGTCATCATAGGTATACCTCAACTATGAGAGACAAAATGTGGAAACAAATCCAGACAATCACATTTTCTGATTTGGAAAGAATTTATTAGCAAATTATGGTGGTAATTAAGTATTTGGTCACCTACAAACAAGCAATATTTCTGTCTCTCACAGACCTGTATCTTCTTCTTTAAGAGGCTCCTCTGTCCTCCACTCATTACCTGTATTAATGGCACCTGTTTGAACTTGTTATCAGTATAAAAGACACCTGTCCACAACCTCAAACACTCACACTCCAAACTCCACTATGGTGAAGACCAAAGAGCTGTCGAAGGACACCAGAAACAAAATTGTAGACCTGCACCAGGCTGGGAAGACTGAATCTGCAATAGGCAAGCAGCTTGGTGTGAAGAAATCAACTGTGGGAGCAATAATTAGAAAATGGAAGACATACAAGACCACTGATAATATCCCTCCATCTGGGGCTCCACGCAAGATCTCACCCCGTGGGGTCAAAATGATCACAAGAACGGTGAGCAAAAATCCCAGAACCACACGGGGGGACCTAGTGAATGACCTGCAGAGCGCTGGGACCAACATAACAAAGGCTACCACACTACACTACACTACGCCGCCAGGGACTCAGACCCTGCAGTGCCAGACGTGTCTCCCTGCTTAAGCCAGTACATGTCCGGGCCCGTCTGAGGTTTGCTAGAGAGCATTTGGATGATCCAAAAGAGGATTGGGAGAATGTCATATGGTCATATCAAACCAAAGTAGAACTGTTTGATAGAAACACAACTCGTCGTGTTTGGAGGAGAGAGAATGCTGAGTTGCAACCAAAGAACACCATACCTACTGTGAAGCATGGTGGTGGCAACATCATGCTTTTGGGCTGTTTCTCTGCAAAGGGAACAGGACGACTGATCCGTGTACATGAAAGAATGAATGGGGCCATGTATCGTGAGATTTTGAGTGCAAACCTCCTCCCATCAGCAAGGGCATTGAAGATGAAACGTGGCTGGGTCTTTGAGCATGACAATGATCCCAAACACACTGCCAACGAAGGAGTGGCTTTGTAAGAAGCATTTCAAGGTCCTGTAGTGGCCTAGCCAGTCTCCAGATCTCAACTCCATAGAAAACCTTTGGAGGGAGTTGAAAGTCTGTGTTGCCCAGCGACAGCCCCAAAACATCACTGCTCTAGAGGAGATCTACATGGAGGAATGGGCCAACATACCAGCAACAGTGTGTGACAACCTTGTGAAGACTTACAGAAAATGTTTGACCTCTGTCATTGCCAACAAAGGAGATGAACTTTTGATATTGACCAAATACTTATTTTCCACCATAATTTGCAAATAAATTCTTTCCAAATCAGACAATGTGATTGTCTGGATTTGTCTGGATTTGTTTCCACATTTTGTCTCTCATAGTTGAGGTATACCCATGATGACAATTACAGGCCTCTCTCATCTTTTTAAGTGGGAGAACAATTGGTGGCTGACTAAATACTAAATACTTTTTTGCCCTACTGTACATGTCAGGTATTGCTGTGAACGTGAAATCAATAATTCTAGCACCAGACCTCCTGTGTAACTTTAAACTGGTAGCCTATGGTTAAATGAACGTACCGTAGTTTATTGCTATTTCACGGGTAAGCACAATTTTAATGTGTGACATGTTAGATATATATTTACTCAGCTTTAAATAATATTTTATATTTTACCAAAAAAATCTGTATTATATTGTTTTTGTGTGCACTTAAATTCAATAAAGTGTATTTTTTGCCTACATTTTGCATTTGAAAATTGGCTTCTCAAATATCGTATGATGTAAACAAATTGTGAAAAGCACAATTTTCTTCTATTTTGTATAATGCTTGGGGGTTGTATGTAAATTTCTAGCAAAAAGGGCAGCAGGTGATTAAAAATTAATTTTTAATAATAAACTTTTCAAAGTATGTGGTGTGTGTTTATTTACTTTTTATATCTTTAGTGAATGAGTAGAGATATTTTGTACCCCTTATAAATGGGGCAGTATTTAGAGGCCCCCTGTTTGTCAAAGGGGGCTTCCAAATTCGTATAACCCCCCACCCACAGACCCCCCACAGCCACTGAAAAAAGCCCTTGTCTTCATCAATGTGGGAATAAGTTCTTCTCACCTTCTCACGATAAGAGCATGTAGCTTAATATGGTTCATGAAGGAAACACTCATCTTTCCTGCCCATTCTGGCTTCATACTCAGATGAGGATTTGCTATGGATTTTGGGGATACCCCACACCACTTATTTTTTGTTTTTATGCTTGGATTATTCCCTTAAAATCCATATGAGACCTGAAGATTCTAATATGGATTTTGGGGGGAACTCCATGCCATTTGTTTAGTTTTTTTGCTTTTCGGTCCCCATGTCATTTTTTTTACAAAGATACTTTTTCTTTTTAAATGTCACTTCTTCTGTAGCACATTGTATACATCCTACAGATATGCCACTTCACAGGCAGGTTTAAGACATACTCCAAACATGCTATTTAGGTGAATTGATCATTTTTAATATTTAACTTTAAGGGTTAATAAAATCACTGCTCTTTTTAAACAGTATGGTTTAAAATTTTTCTTCTTTGCATTTCCCCAACATTTGCCCAACTCTACATGCCATTGTTCATCAATACCTTGCCTATTAGTCTTCAACATTGAAGAAACTGATTTTAAAGATTTGGCTCCCATTAACTTCAATGTGGTTTGGATTAACATTCAGAATTTAAGGTAACTCCCCACTTACCAAATATTTTCAGCTCATGTCTATTAGTGAGTACATTTCTGACTATATCATCATATGTTCCATCCAGCCTAATAAATATCCAAGGGGATACTGGATGAGCATAAATATTTCTTACTTTATACAAAAATTGATAATCAGAGGATTAAAAAATAACTGTACTTTCAGGGTTAAAGACTCTGTCTGTGTTTTATTGTTGTCTGTGCCCCAACCAAAACCTTTCACTAATATATCCCAAAGTAAAACAAAAAATAGTTTTGTCTAGATCTCTGTTTTAAAAATATTGCATTAAGCTATGCTGCTAGTTCACATTTTATCTCAGATTATATGTTACTTGAGTTTCTACACTTTTTAACTGATTTTTTTTTCCTCTCATATTTACCAACACTAAAATTGGCATGCTGTTTAACCTTTGTTTGTCCTTTTTTGAAGAAAAATAAACTTTAAATGGAATTGCTGCATAAAACTCAGTTTTGTGTATTTCATATTGCAGCTAATAGATCTGTCACCAATTATGTGGGGACATATGTTAGAGAAGTTCCATGACCAAATACATTTTCCTATTCTGAATCCATCTATTCATCTTGCTAAAAGGTTATGAAATAGCTTTTTGGGTATTTTATTATCACTGGGCTGTAAAATTTAATGACAGAGCCAAAAGTACGTACGTTTTTCCTCTTCAGGGAAAAGGACAATATGTAAGATTTACAGGCCAACTAAAAAGTCATTTAGTACGATGAGAAATCTATGCCTAAAAATGAAATCTTGTCACTTAAGCGGTAGTAGAGCATCTCTGCATTTAAATGCATCCCCCTTCTTTCTATTAACTAATATGACACCATTTAGAAACTGTACTTTTTAAAATTGTTTTACAAGCAAAACTTTCTAATACAAATTTATTTTGCAATTTACTTTTATTGAGGCAAATTACATGAGTTGCACAGCAAATCAAATTCTCAATTTACTTTTTATTTACTTATATACATAAGCAAAAGGAAGTGTTTTTCAATCATGAAAGCACCAAAAAGCAATAAATAGAGCAATAGGATATATTTGGCACCGTAAATAAAATAAACTAAAAGTAACACTTTGGAGAAAAGTCATTTTTTCATCTTGGAACTTTAAGCAGCAGCTACACTAAACATGTAATTCTTGGAAGTTGGAGGAGTTGAATATAAGATGCAAATAAATGTTACTCCCATACTTAAGGTGATGGTAAACGATCAGCTTGTAAAACAACCCATTCAATTTAAAATAGAAATGAAAGGCAACAAATTTGTGTATATATAAAAAAAAAAGAAAAACATTATAAATAAATGTTTTCCCTTTCTACATAAGTTTTATCACATTTCCTCTCTTCCTTCCCTCTGCTGCATAAGAGTTTGGGGGGGGGGAAGCAACAGCACACTGATCATCCCAGTGAAAGGCTGTGTGTGTGGGGGGGGGCATGTAAGGACACCTCTGATAATTGGAAGAGAGCAGGCTGAGTTCCCAGCATAGCTAGATAACTAACCACGCTGTGCATTAATGCCAAGTGTGGTCAGTTTTTAATAGGAGAGCAGAAGGACTGTCAGAACCCCAGGGATTTTTACACAAAGGAAGAAATACAAAGAGATCAGGATACTTTTTCATATAACTACATGGTAAAGCAGGCACATACCGTGTACCGGGAATATAAAATGTTTGGGTATCAGACACTTTAATTCCTCCTATAGACTGGTTTAAAGACCGGGTAATATATTTTTTAGGGGCAACTATATAGAAGCCTTAGATGAATTAATGATCCTTGACCCTTGACCATAGTAGGCAAACACATTCTGAGTGTTTGACTGATAACAGGAGCTTAGCAATAGCTGCTACCTATACATTACCATTGCATCTAACTCTCATGCCCCATACACACGATCGTTTTTCTTGCCATTTTTTTTCTTGCCGTTTTTCACGTCGTTTTTTTCATGTTTCCTGTCAAGCCTGTCTTGCGTACACACGATCATTTTAAAAAACAATCAAGCAAAGCGCAGTGACGTATACCACGTACGACGGCACTATAAAGGGGAAGTTCCGCTCGAATGGCGCCACCCTTCATGTTAGTAAAGTTTGTTGAGCAACGATTTGCGCTTTTCAGCCTCGTGCTTTTCAGTCCGTTACTGCGTGACGAATGTGCTATCTCCATTACGAACGCTAGTTTTACCAGAACGAGCGCTCCCGTCTCATACTTGATTCTGAGCATGCGCGTTTTTTCACGTCGTTAAAGCATACACACTATCGTTTTTCACGTCGTGAAAAAAAACGACATGAAAAACGACGTGAAAAAAGAGAGCATGTTCGAAATTTTTAATGGCCGTTTTTCACGTCGTTAAAAATGCTCTGGAGCATGCACACGATCATTTTTAATGGCCATTTTTAAAAATGGCATTTTTAACGGCATGAAAAACGATTGTGTGTATGGGGCATCAGACATTGTTTTTTAACTGGTTAGATTCTGTCAGGACAAAAATAGTTGTAAACAGCTATTTTTTATGTCGTCAGTCAGTGGTAAAAAAAAAAAAAATGTGTCTCTGACTGCAGTACTCACTTTCAATACAAAGACATCCCCAGACTACCTCTTCTTCTCCACAAAATGATCTTGGAGACCCAGACTCATTATTTCTAGGTGACCAAGGAAAAACTTAAAATGCAGGGCACCATGGCCCCCATCCCTCCTTGAAGCTGTACCACCTGCACAGCACCAAGGACTTACAGTGTAGTGCCATCACATCAGCACCACTAACTGCATTATCCACTGTCTGGTGCAAATTGAGGAGAAAAAAAAGAAAATCTAATTTCCACCAGATAATACAAATTGTTATTAATTCAGACACGTTGATAAATGTGACAATAGACTAAAATAATGTATCTGGTGCTATAGGGATAATTTCTGCATTGAAAGGTCATAGGTTCCTTTCATTATTCTTAAGCTGGTGAGTGGGAAAAGTTTATGCTTGCAGGCTTTAAAAATTAGACAATTAATCTAGAGAGGATCCACTCAGAATGGAGATGATAAGTTATTTCATCTCTACCTGGCTTGTTTTAGGTTCTTATGTACAACCGTGACCTACATATGGACATGTTGTACATATAATAGCCAGAAGTGTACATTTAAGCATTATATGATGTATATGTGCTATTGTAAATAACAATTTATGTGGAGCTCTGGAAGCAACAAAAAATAAGCTATTATTAGGAGAATGCTGATTTAGATAAGTGTGGCTTATCTAACTATCTATCTATCTATCTATCTATCTATCTATCTATCTATCTATCTATCTATCTATCTATCTATCTATCTATAGTTAGAATATATGTAAAGCTGGAACTCATACAGTAGTCCTTTATAAAGTTGGGATTAAAACAGTCTCTGCTCTTTCCCCAATTGTAAAACCTAAATTAGATAAGAACAATTTTTTTTTGATAGAGGAAAAAACTGCGCTAAGACTATTCGTTTTGGAATAAATATTGCAAGGCAGCAGCAATAATGCGATAAACATAAACAATAAACCAGGAAAAAAACTGCGCCAATTGACTTTCATATAAAGTACTCCTGAATAGCATCAGGAATAATGTCCAAAAGTATGGCCCACATTAAAGGGAAAATGTCTAATAATACAGGAAATCCAAACTGTCAGTGTGTTGAACTTTCACTAACATACATCAATTGAAACCACCACCAGGCAAACTGGCTCCTTACCACAAACAGGCAAATTCATGCAGGTGGCTTTAGCCCAGCCAAGGCCTTTAATGTTGAAAAAAAGGTCCAAAGCAAGGTCCCCAGACAATCCACCACTGTTAACAAAAGGCCTCTTGATGGCTCGGTAGCAAAGGAAACAAACACATATACCATAGGGTGATAACGTATTCACAGGATAATGACACCACCACCGTGATAGAGTTTATATAAGTGACCACCACCTAAGTAAAAAATGGCTCCTTACCAGATGGAGGTAAAAACCATGCATTCAGCTATACCCAGCCACGGTCTTTAACCTGTACCCCGGACCCACACACAGATTCCTAGGAAGGTTTCCACTGTAAAGGCGCTGCTTGACGCTCCAATGGGGGCCAAAAAAGAAGGGGAGGAGACCATAGAATAATACCCTCTTATAGCAATTTTTATTTTAAAAGAATTGTACTTACAAAAACAAAGCACCAAATATACATGTAAACGTGCCGGCCGGCATAAGCCCTTCCATGTTAGAGCTGCGTGGTGACGGCACTGCGTGTCCCCCAGATGCGTTTCGTCATATATGACGTTCTCAATGGGATAGGGCACGCAATGACTCACCTATTTTTATAGACAAAAACCAAGCCTCGCTCTGAGATGCCAGCATTTGGTTGCGAGCGCCATCTTGACCGAGGGCAACAATGCCAATACATTACGTAACAACACGTAGCGGCAAAGATGCAAGTACCCAAGATGGAAAGACTAAAAGAAACCCTAAATCAAAATACTATACAAACTAGTGGGCAGAGCAACCCTATTATTATACTGATAAAAAACAAAGATCATAAGACCAAGGCATACGGCACGAAGCCGTCGCTCTATGTCAGCACATTTTTGTGAAAGCACCACACAGATACACATATAAATAGAGTGATCAAGCGTAATGGTGAGGCTGATGGCCAAAAGAACACCGGCATATACATATAAATCAAATTCAAAAAGGGTATTAGTACCGTATTGAGTGATAGTAATAACCTACTGAAAAATTTGTTATGTGTATAAAAAGTGAGAAATAATATACTACCAAACATATCTCAGTGCAAGAAAAGTGAATAATAATATATATTATATAAGGAAATATCATATAAAGAGATCAAGAATCCCTATGTGAAAAAATGTGAAATAATATTAAGAAATATTTTAATATCCCTAAGTAAAAACTAAATTCCTCCAAATTAATGAACATATTTAATCCAATTAAAAAGTCAATCATAATAGAGCAACACAATTTTTTTTAAAATATATTTAGAAAATATATTATTAATTTAAAAAGCGTTTTTTAAATTTACAAAACCTCCATAGGGAAAAACCTTACAATTGCTGAAAGTTGCTAAAAAACCTATACTGGCATCACACAGCAAGATTACAAAAATTCAAGCGTTATTAATAAAGGCATTTACGTCTGTTTCTATGTTGAGTCCATAGGGGGCATAGGTCTTAAGCCTATGTATCCACCCCATCTTCATTTTGGAGATTTCTCTGACTAGAAAACTCCCCCTCCAGTGTGGTTTATATTTATCAATCCCTAAGTAAAGAGTTTTCGAGGGGTCTCTATTATGTACCAGACGGTAATGATTGGACACTGAGTGATTTTTAAACCCCGATATTATATTGGTCACATGCTCGTTGAGGCAGACTTTCAAACGTCGTTTAGTCCATCCCACATATTGCAGGCCACAAGGGCACTGCAACATGTACACGACACCCGTAGTGTCGCAGGTGATACAAGGTTTAATAGTAAACCATTTATTGGTAACTGTAGACAGAAATTCAGTAACATGTCTCGTAGAACAGGAATTTAACGTGCAGACCCTACATCTCTTGCACTTATAGTATCCCGTAAGTTGGTCAAAGAAACCCCTAGTGGTGATAGGGGGATTGAGTATATTAGGAGCCACTCGATGACGCAAAGAGGAGGCCCCTCTAAATATTACTCTGGGCCTTTCGGGAAGGATATCTCTTAAGACCACATCATTAGTAGCCAAATGCCAATGCTTGTCAATTAGCTTTTTAATGTTTTTATGCTGCAAAGAGTATGTCGTGATGAAAGGGACACCCATATCACCATTGACAGCTCAGGGACCTTTTTCAATAAGAAGATCTTCTCTTTTAGTGGACTTAACGGTATCCAAAATATCGACAAGGAAATCCCTCTGATAACCCTTTTCCAAAAACCTCTGCGTCAGGACATCAGCTTGTTCCAAAAACCGATTATGATCAGTGCAGTTCCTATGGAGCCTGAGATACTGGCTCTTTGGAACCCCCCGGAGCCAGGGGTCATGATGGCAGCTACTTAAAGGAATAAACAAATTCCTGTCCATTTCTTTGAAATGAGTTGAGGTCACAAAAGCATTATCCTTGACCTCAATTTTTAAATCTAGATAATGCACTGCCTCCTGACTTATTTCATAATTGAGATGGATCCCTCTATGGTTAGAATTCAAGGTCTCCATAAATTCCACCAGATCCTGGTATTGGCCATCCCATAGGAGGAGGATGTCATCAATATACCTGGCCCAAAGGGCCACTTGTGGCACATTGACAGCATAGATGACATCCTCCTCCCATTTGGCCATAAAAAGATTGGCCAAACTTGGGGCGTACTTGGCCCCCATGGCCACCCCGGTATCTTGCCTATAAAAATGGTTGTCAAACCAAAAATTATTTGAAGAGGCGGCAAAACGTAATAGGGACAAAAAAAAAGACACCTGTTCTTGTGGGAGACCGGAGTCACGTTCCAGAAACCACTGCACAGCACTAAAACCCAACTCATGTGGGATAATAGTGTATAGTGATGTGACATCCACTGTGACCATCCAAACATCACTACCAGGAGTGAGGCCAGATAACAAGTTGATAATGTGCCTCGAATCTTTAACAAAAGAAGGCATTAAACGGACAGGGGGTTGTAAATAAAAGTCAATATATCTGCCCACCCAGGACGTAATGTAATCAATTCCACTAACAATAGGACGTCCCGGGGGGCAGACAGGGTCTTTATGTAATTTAGGGAGATAGTAGATGGTAGGGGTACGGGGGGCTTTGGGAATAAGATATAGCCTTTCCTTAGGATTAAGGATCCCTTATTCACCAAAAATTCAAGGTCCCTAGTATATTGGACTTTGGGATCAGATGGCAACCGAGTGTAGGTGTTGACATCACCAATGATGTTATACATCTCGGCCATATAAGCCGCCCTATCAAGAATCACTATCCCCCCTCCCTTATCAGCCAGTCTAATGACCAGGTCCTTGTTATTGCACAAGGAATCAAGGCCATCTTGTAAAGTTTTATTCATCCTAACTTTCTTAACCTCCATGCTGTCTAGGTCCCTAAGCAACACATCTCAAAATACTCTTAAGGATGGTGCAAGGGCACCAGGAGGATTAAACAGGGATGCATTTGATAACCCTGAATGCACAAATTCAGTAGGCCTCAATTGAGTGACTGGAGGAACTCCCACCATATACCTTTTAATATTCAACCTCCTGACAAATTTGTGGATGTCCATATATGTATGGAACTTATCTAGACCCTTTGGTAAGGCAAACTTGAGACCCTTATCCAAAAGGCAAATTTCAGGTTCGGACAGTATCTTTTCCCCTTAAATTAAAAATTCCCTGACCCTTTATGTTTTGGGTCGCTTTGATTGCTCTAGCCCGCCTCCCCCTCTAGTTCCCCTCCTCTTTCTCCCATTCTTTTTAGTCCTTGGGTGGGCCTGTGAAAACCCCAACTCCCCTGGCCACTGGCCACAGGTGGCCCTCTGGAAGGCGGGGCTCTATCGGGAACCTGATAGGATGAGTTGGGATTTCCCCTACCCCCCTGTTGATGATATTGTGGGTTCCCTGCCCAAGGATCAATCTCAGGACCATCCCTGTCCCTAAGGGGAAAGAATGAATTGTGTGTAGTTTTCTAGTCAGAGAAATCTCCAAAATGGAGATGGGGTGGATACATAGGCTTAAGACCTATGCCCCCTATGGACTTAACATAGAAACAGACGTAAATGCCTTTATTAATAACACTTGAATTTTTGTAAACTTGCTTTGTGATGCCAATATAGTTTTTTTAGCAACTTTCAGCAATTGTAAGGTTTTTCCCTATGGAGGTTTTGTAAATGTAAAAACCGCTTTTTAAATTAATAATATATTTTCTAAATATATTTTAAAAAAAATTGTGTTGCTCTATTATGATTGACTTTTTAATTGGATTAAATATGTTCATTAATTTGGAGGAATTTAGTTTTTACTTAGGGATATTAAAATATTTCTTAATATTATTTCACATTTTTTTCACATAGGGATTCTTGATCTCTTTATATGATATGTCCTTATATAATATATATTATTATTCACTTTTCTTGCACTGAGATATGTTAGGTTGTATATTATTTCTCACTTTTTATACACAAAACATGTTTTTCAATAGGTTATTATTATCACTCAATAGGGTACTAATACCCTTCAAGAATTTGATTTATATGTATATGCTGGTGTTCTTTTGGCCATCAGCATCACCATTACACGTGATCACTCTATTTATATGTGTATCTGTGTGGTACTTTCACAAAAATGTGCTGACATAGAGCGACGGCTTCGTGCCGTATGCCTTGGTCTTATGATTTTTGTTTTTTATTAGTATAATAATAGGGTTGCTATGCCCACTAGTTTGTATAGTATTTTGATTTAGGGTTTCTTTTAGTCTTTCCATCTTGGGTACTTGCATCTTTGCCGCTACGTGTTGTTACGTAATGTATTGGCATTGTTGCCCTCAGTCAAGATGGCGCTCGCAACCAAATGCTGGCATCTCAGAGCGAGGCTTGGTTTTTGTCTATAAAAAGAGGTGAGTCATTGCGTGCCCTATCCCATTGAGAACGTCATATATGACGAAACGCGTCTGGGGGACACGCAGTGACGTCACCACGCAGCTCTAACACGGAAGGTCTTATGCCGGCCGGCACATTTACATGTATATTTGATGCTTTGTTTTTGTAAGTACAATTCTTTTAAAATAAAAATTGCTATAAGAGGGTATTATTCTATGGTCTCCTCCCCTTCTTTTTTGGCACCCCATTGGAGCGTCAAGCAGTGCCTTTACAGTGGAAACCTTCCTAGGAATCTGTGTGTGGGTCCGGGGTACAGGTTAAAGACCGTGGCTGGGTATAGCTGAATGCATGGTTTTTACCTCCATCTGGTAAGGAGCCATTTTTTACTTAGGTGGTGGTCACTTATATAAACTCTATCACGGTGGTGGTGTCATTATCCTGTGAATACGTTATCACCCTATGGTATATGTGTTTGTTTCCTTTGCTACCGAGCCATCAAGAGGCCTTTTGTTAACAGTGGTGGATTGTCTGGGGACCTTGCTTTGGACCTTTTTTTCAACATTAAAGGCCTTGGCTGGGCTAAAGCCACCTGCATGAATTCGCCTGTTTGTGGTAAGGAGCCATTTTGCCTGGTGGTGGTTTCAATTGATGTATGTTAGTGAAAGTTCAACACACTGACAGTTTGGATTTCCTGTATTATTGGACATTTTCCCTTTAATGTGGGCCATACCTTTGGACATTCATGAAAGTCAATTGGTGCAGTTTTTTTCCTGCTTGATTGTTTTTGATAGTCAAAATAACATAGATAACCACCGGTAATTCCCTTTTTGACTAACTCCAGTGGAAGTATTAGAAAATGTTAAAGTGTAGCTGTACTTTTAGTGCAGTTGCACTATATTCCGTAGCCCCTAGCCCCCTCTACCAGTCTTATTTATATCCACCTTTACCAATTAAGTGAGAAAGCTGCTGCATGGCCTCCTTGGTGCCTCCCCAAAACTTTTCTGCCAGACCTATGCATGTGCTCTGCAATCCCTATTGAATTCTATGATGAGACTGTTCGCATTTGATACCTCAACTTGTGGTAATGCAATATGCATAAACTGGTGCATACATTTTATTTGGCACCCCAACATACCTTCCACACATTGTCATGTGCTATATCCCACGAAAAATCTCAGGTGCAGTTTTGGCAGTGCTGGGATGCAATGTACTTTAATGCACAAGGTAACATGTGTACCTGGCCATGGACTTTTAGTGTCCAGAGTATGAGCTCTCCATGGGATTCAGTAGGACTGTAAAAAACACATGCACAGGCCTGAAAGAAAATCATTTGGTCAATGACTATATGGCCTCCTCTGTACATTTCTGGATCAGGTTATATGAGTAGAATACAGGAGTTAAAAATAAGTGTATAGCTATTGCTCTACGTAACAATCCCTCTATCCAAGGCATAACAGTCGGGCCCACACATACTAAACTCGTCCATTTGCAGATGATCTGCTCCTGTTCGTGACACACCCTCACACATCCTTGCCCTCGGTATTGCAGGAGTTTCGGAAATTTGGAGAAGTTAGCAACTTCAAGGTCAACTACAATAAATCGGAAATCCTCAACATATCTCTGCCTACGTCGGCCCTACGAAGACTATCGTCTTCTTTCCCCTTCAAAACTGGTTCCCCCTCCATAAGGTATCTCGGAATTCAAATACCGGCGGATGCTTCCCAGCTTTTTTCCTTGAACTTTGCCCCCCTACTTCTTAGGACCCAGGCAGATTTAATCAATTATGCGTCCAAACAGCTCTCATGGCTAGGTAGAGTGAATGCCCTGAAAATGGATGTTCTCCCTAGGTTCCTGTATTTGTTTCAGACCATCCCTATTCACATACCTAATTCGTACTTCAAGAAAATACGCCAGCTGTTTTCCAAATTTATTTGGAATGCGGCCCGTCCCAGGATACGGTATGAAACACTTTCTCTTCCAAAGGCTCTGGGGGGGCTAGAGCCCCAGATGCCTCCCTATACCATAAAGCAGCGGTGCTCACCTGCATACTAGATTGGTTCCACCATTCTTCAACCAAGCTTTGGGTTCAATTGGAAAGCCACATGAGCCCAATTGAACTCTCCGCTCTCCCATGGACCTTGCCCACGGTACGGGGGGGTTCGGGCCCTCTTAATGACCTTACCCATCAAACGATCCAGATTTGGGATCGCATGCTGTCCAGAAGGGGCTTATCAAACCGCATGGGGCCTATGACTCCCTTCTTTGGGACCCCGGCCTTTCCGCCAGCTATGTCTGTAGCAAGATTCGGACCATGGCGAAGAGAGGATCATAGGCGAGTTGCCCAGGTCCTTCGTGCAGACCCCACTTTGAGGTCAGATACCTCTACCGGTCCGACCTCCCGTCAACCCATGCAGTGGCTTCGGAGGCAACAGACTACCTCCTACATCCGGACTTTCCCATCTATTACAGACATTCTTGCTGAACCGATGGGATTCGAGGAACTGCTCATGCAGGTGGAACCTCCAACACATGTTGTATCTCAACTTTACTCCCTTCTGCTCGATATTTACTCCCCTGACCTCCCACCGTATACGGTGGCCTGGGAGACAGACCTACGTCACACTATCTCCCCTATTGACTGGCAAAAATGTTTTACCCTGACGCACAAATTGTCCATAGCCACTAAGACCCAGGAGAAGGGGTTTAAACTGTTAACAAGATGGTACAGATGTCCATCATCTCTTCACCACTTCAATCCGGAGGTGTCAGATACCTGCTGGCGGTGCCTCAGCTCCCGGGGAACCATGCTCCACATCTGGTGGGAGTCCCCTCCTGTGCGGAGGTACTGGCAGCAGATTTTCACACTTTACTGCAAATTGATGGCGACCTCTATCCACCCTTCACCTGAGGTGGCTCTCTTGTCTATTCTCCCTGGGTCATTTAAATCCATCAGAAATGATGTATTGCGACACTTTCTGGCGGCGGTCAGGGTAGTGATTCCCCGTCATTGGAGAACGGCAACCATGCCTTCCCTGGGGGATTGGGCTGTTGAGGTGGACCGCATTAGGGACCTTGAACGCCTGTTGGTGGAGGAAAATGACAAAAGTGAACAGTTCTCTCTCACATGGACTTCGTGGTCCGTGTTTCGGTACTCCTCGGAGTTTATCTCTTGGGCGGAGTGTGCCCTGGACGAGACCACCCTCGGACCTTGATGGAGTGATTCTGATTCCTGTCCCCTATCTGTGTACCCCTACTATCTTCCCCTGACTCTGACTCTTTCTCTTTTCTCTACACCTAAATACACCTCTAAGAACCCAGTAGGATAACGTACCAGGGCTTCGATTTACCTACTGCCAATAACCCATTGAGTGACCGTACTTCATATTCTCCAAATAGATTTGTGTATACTCTCATCTGATGTGTTACATACGGGGGACCTATGATCCCCTTCACAGGAATACAGATAAGGGTTGCCTTACCTCATTCTTTTTCTACAGAGACTGATATCACAAACAATCTCACGGGGGCCCTCTTACGCAGGTGCCCAACCCTTTTTTGTGTAACTTAGCCCTGCTCTGTTCTGACACACATGATGCTGGTTGATGGTGTATCCTATCACTGTTTGTAATGTTTAAGACAAAGTATGTCTTTTTCTGTCGTTTCCTTGCATAAACAAATAAAATAAGATTGAATTAAAAATAAGTGTAACTGCTTTAAAAGTGCAGTCCAAAGACTGTCAGGCAGCACTCTGGAATGGTAACTGTTGTATAATATTTATTGCAAAAAACTTGCTAGCTATCAGATTATCTTCTATGGATGCAGCTTTTCCCTAATGTGTTTTATCTGAAAAAGGGTAAAGACAAATATAATATCCAGAGGGGGATCTTTATATACATGCCATGATCCTACATCATTAATGTTCAGATGAATTAAATCAGCATTTAACCATAAACACTGCAGGAAAAGCTAGGTCAAGCTCTTGCAGGTGAAGTCAGAGTAAAGAATAAAAAAACAAATCACCCCTTAAGCAGCTACAAACCCATGAACTTCCCAAAGTCGGTAGAATAGTGGTTAGAAAAATGCTAATGTTACCCAAGTTACTTTACCTTTTTAGAACCATTCCGATCCCCCTGCTGATTTCCTATCTTTACTCTTTACAACAACTGTTCAATCAAAACGTTTGAGGTAATAAACTCTTAGTTGGCCCCTCAATATTTTGACAAGGCATAGAGATATTGGAGGCATGGGCATGTCAAATGTTACTTTTTATTAGAAAGCTTGCATCTTAGATCTAATTAGTTACTGGTGAAAGCCTTCGCCTGACAAAATGTGGTCCTGTGTGAAAGCCTCTCTTTATAGAGAGCAAAATCCCTATTCTATGCTGTTAGCCCTTAAGGTGGGACTAGACTCTCTTAAAGTAGCTCAACCAAACATCCACATAGCATTTAAAATTTGGTCTGGGCTCACAAAAATTATATTACCCATAGATATACTTCATCACTTCATTCCACAACTTAACCTCCAGGTCTGGAAGTCAAAAGGCCTAACTTTAATTTCTGACCTCTACACCAATCATAATATAAAAACCTTTGAGTCATCATGTAACTGCAAAATTATCCTCAGCCAAGTTCAACTCTATGTGGATCGAGTGACTGAACAAGGCTAACTATACATTTGCTGTATTATAAATATTATTAATAACTGTTCACACAAGTTTGTTGGTCGCTTCCACTATTACTGTGACATTTGACTGAATGGGTACACCACCTTTATACCCCTATCCCACATCCCATCCCCTTGCTCAACTCCTACCCCTTAGTTCCAGGTCCCATCTTTCCTTGCTTCTTCCCACCCTTATCCTTCCTCCCCCCTCCTATTTTTTTCTTCCTCTTCATGGATTAGATGTTCATTTTTGTACTAAGTACATTGCTATGTGAACCTGAAACTAGTGATAACCTATTTTTATAAACAATGACACATAAATTAGTCTGTGTTTTATGTGACCTCTAAATATTACCTTATACTGTTAATTTTTTCAAATATAAATTAGAAATATTGAACTTAAAAAATAAATCCACTATCAACCATCACATAACTGCATAAATACATACAAGGACCATTCTCCAAAACCTGCAGTATTCACTGCTCCAAAAAATTAAAGGAACACTTTTTAATAAGTGTAAAGCATCAAGTTAATTAAACTACTGGGATATTGATCTGGCCAGTGAAGTAGAAGAGGGGGTTGTTAATAGACATGTGCATTTGTTTTCGTCTGAATGCATTTTCGTCCGAATTTCAGGTATTTTCGTTATCGTTTTAACAAACGAAAATGAAAGCACAGAATCCGAAAACCGAAAGATCCGACATAAACAAATGCTTTATTTTCGTTTTCGTTGCAACAACAGTTCGATATAGATATGAGATTCGATGTGACACTATTAGTCCAAGATTATTCTACATAGAGAGAAAATATTCGACATAGAGAGAAAAGATTTGACATTATAGAGAGAAAAGATTTGACATAGAAAGAAAAGATCGCTGCTGGAATTGGTGGGGGAAGTAAAATAAAAATAATGCTGATGATGAATGTTATTGGCTGATTGTAACCAAAAAGGAGGAGCAGTAAAATAGCTAGAACTAACTTGACAATTCAACATGAACGACGAAGATTCGACAAAGCATCGAAAAACATACAAACGTCGAATCTGTCATTGAAGGCTTATGGTGTTTGTCGAAAGTTAGAAGATTCGACGGAGCAGCTAAACTGTACGACGCTGCAATCATACATTTCCCATCAAATGCATCTGGCCATAGGCTATAGAAGAATTCTAATGTTGGTTGACTTGTAATAGTAATTAATAAATATAATTATTACTAGTCATACAACATTAGAATTCTACTATAGCTTGTAGGCGGAACATTCGACCGGAAATGTATGATTGCAGCGTCGTACAGTTTCGCTGCTCCATCGAATCTTCTTTGAACATTCGACAGACACCATAAGCCTTCAATGACAGATTCGACCTTAATTAATTCTGATTTTCGGACGAATGCAATTTCTAACGAAAAACGAAATAAATAAAAACGAATTTCGGGAGTAACTAAATACATTTATTTTTCAGACGAAAACGAAATTCCGAAACAAAATATTTCAGTGTGCACATGTCTAGTTGTTAATCAGTTTCAGCTGCTTTGATGTTAATGAAATTGACAGGTGCACTAGATGGGCAACAATGAGACAACCTCCAAAACAGGAATCGTTTTACAGGTAAAAGCCAATGACATTCTTTTCCCCCATATTTTCTGACTGTTTTTTACTAGTTTTGGATTTGGCTAGGTCAGTTTCACTACTGGTAGCATGAGTCGATACCTGGACCCTATAGAGATTGCACAGGCAGTCCAACTCCTCTAGGATGGCACATCAATACATGCCATTTCCAGGAGGTTTGCTGTGTCTTACAGCACAGTACCAAGAGCATGGAGGAGATTGCAGGAGACAGGCAGTTACTCTAGAAGAGCTGGATAGGGCCATAAAAGGTTTTTAAACCCATCAGCAGGACTGGTATATGCTCATTTCTGCAAGGAGGAACAGTATGAGCACTGCCAGGGCCCTACAAAATGACCTCCAGCAGGCCACTGGTGTGAATGTCTCTGACCAAAGAATCAGTAACAGACTTAATGAGGGTGGCCTGAGGGCCCGATGTCCTCTAGTGGGCCCTGTGTTCACTGCCCAACACCTGGAGCTCTACTGGCATTTGACATTGAACACTAAAACAGTTTCACCCTGAGCACATTTTACAGACGTGAAAGGGTCTGGATAGGCCATAGAGAACGTTATGTTGCCAGTAACATCGTTCAGCATGACCAGTTTGGTGGTGGGTCAGTGATGGTCTGGGAAGGCATATCCATGGAAGGATGCACAGACCTCTACAGGCTAGACAATGGCACCCTGAGTGCCATTATGTATCAGGATGAAATCCTTGGACCCATTGTCAGACCCATATGCTGGTGCAATGGGTCCTGGGTTCCTCCTGGTGCACGACAATGCCCAGCCTCATGACAATGAGTATGCAGCCAGTTCCTGGAGGATGAAGAAATTGATACCATTGAATGGCCCCCACGCACGCCTGACCTAAATCCAATAGAACACCTCTGGGACATTATGTTTCGGTCCATCCAATGCCGCCAGGTTGCACCCCAGTATGTTCAGGAGCTCAGTGATGCCCTGGTCTAGATCTGGGGGGAAATACCCCAGGACACCATCCGTTGTCTCATTAGGAGCATGCCCCAATGTTGTCAGGCATGCATACAAGCAAGTGGGGGCCATAAAAACTATTGAGTACCATTTTGACTGCTGCATCATTTTTTCACTTTGATTATCGGGGTGAATTTTACTCACATTAATGAATAAAAAAATCTGAATACAATTCTGGGTAAAAAGAAAGAAAGAAAGAACTAAATAAAAAAAGATAGATAGATAGATAGATAGATAGATAGATAGATAGATAGATAGCTCAAAAGTCTAGCAAACTTGCAATAAATTAGCCCACACTTATAGAATAAGGCAGAAAAATGAGTACATTGCTTAGCAGTACTTTCAGGTAGCGTACATGTAGTTAACCAGATGTACAATTATCTCGTTAGCATAAGTTCATTTACAAAAATGTTACAGCAGTTACAGACTAAAGGTTCTAATTTAGAGCAATATTGTTAATCATCTTGCAACTCAGAGCATGATGATGCCATATATTTGAAGCTTCCTGAATACTGTCTGGCGTTATCAAAAAGTGCAGGCTGTGTTCTGCCAACCAAACAGCTGTCATAGCAAACTCTACACAAAAACTACAGCACCGTCCTTCCTCTCATATGCCAGAAAGCTATTTGGTTTGCCATATTTTAGGAAATTATTGAAAATATACCCCATGTTACACAAAATCCTGGCTCATTCTTTTTTGTCATATGGTACAGTAAAGGTAGCTACATCTGTTCCATTCATTAGCAATAGAAAGTAGTTAGAATTTAATTGAAACACTATAATTATCCTGCATAAAATATCAAAAGGGCACATTTTTTAAACTATAGAAAATGTACAATAATAAGATTACCCAAATATATATATATATTTTTTTCAAGTTATTAGCAATGTTACCTGTATCATTGTTTTAGAATATCTCTAATTGCCTTGCGAATGTAGACTGTACAAACCTTCTGCTTTTTTTAAGCTATTTCCATATATTGGCAATTGATTCAAGGAACCATTACAACACACAATGAATACAGAAGATACTGCGGATCTCTTCTGCGGACCTATTTAAATGTAAATAGTTGGCTGTGTTCTCATGTTCTATCCTTCATAAAATGAAACATAGAAGCAAGAAATACCGATATGAGCTGCATGTTTTGGTGAAAAAATATAGGATTGACTTTCTTATTTGTCTCTATAATGCATCTTATGGGAATTAGTCTAAGAGCACAAAGCAGAATTGCTGGCAACGCCTAAGGGTATAAATTCAATTAAACCTTATTCCATATGTCATACTCATTTCTGTATTAACATACATGGCTGCTGTAGACTGAAATATTCTAAAACAAGCATTTGTCTAAATGCTGTTATATCTGAAAATCTAATATTAGGACAGTTTGCATTTTTTAATTTCCTTTTTAATGTTGCACCATATGTCTGTTGATATTCCTAAAAAAAAAAAAAACATTGATGCTTCAAATAAAAGGAAAAAAAAAAACAGCTTTTTTTTCTAATGAGGCTATGCTTTTCTTTCAAATGTAGAATGAGAAATTCCATCAAAAGCAGCTTATAATAGCTTCTTTCTAAAACAACAGAAAATGTTTGTAGGAAAAAAATACTTTACTTGCAAACAGGCCTGTGAACTGGTAGTTACCACAAATCAGGAAGAAAAAAATGTACTTTAGCAGCAAAAGATGTGATTGCATGGCATTTCTTTCAAAGTTTCAGATGAAAACAATTTAAAGTTTCTTATATTAAAAGACTGTGCCAGGTATACCAAACTGTGACAGCACTTTCAGTAAATATTTGTATAAAACAACATGTGCTGACTTTACAAGGTCCTATTCCATTTTAGCTGCATATATATTTCCTGCTTTTCCTTTTATTTCAGACATGCATATGTATGTAAACTTAAAATACCATATATATATATATATATATATATATATATATATGGCCCCAAAAGTTTAATTTACATATGTTACAGTACAGGGACTCTTACAGTCTTATAGACCATATCTTATATACTTCCACTACCTGTTCTACAGTGAAAATGCTCACCCACTGTCTTACCATGCAGCATTGTCTCTGCCACCCTCTCATGCTTGCTACCATTGACAAACTACTGGCTTCCATGCGGATGCATAGGCCTGCAAGATTTCACAGTTTATTCATAATGTCGTCCCGCTCGTGAACAGTATCCACGACATTTAACACCCATCCTTTTCATAATTTACAGTATTTCTTCTGTAGGTCAAGAAAAGGAAACAGACTTGTATTCATCCTTTCAGCTTTGCATAAAGCAGAGGAAAACTGCAGTGACTGCATTTTCTTGGCAACTATATCTGGCAAAGCAGTAAAAACATTTTCAGTTTTATTTTCTTACTACTTTAATATTGTGTTATAACTTGTATTTTGGGATATATCTCTATCTATCTATCTATTTATCTATCTATCTATCTATCTATCTATCTATCTATCTATCTATTTATCTATCTACTATCTATCTATCTATATATTTTTTTTATTATTATTTAATGTTGATAGCTCCTTTAATTAGGGTTAACCCAATGTTTTTTTCCTGCAAATCTTCCATGAAAAATGTAGGGTTTAATGTCAGGGGTAAATGTCCAATTTTTTATAACTTTTTTTTTTTTTAATGTAGCATTAATGGTCATTTTTTAAGTTTGGGATACTTAGAGTGGAGAGTTGATGTTAGTGACCATCTGGTATTTATGCTGACTTTGGTTCACATCACATATTTTCATCATTTGAAAGGAAAATACTAAGTGTGCACCTGTATCACCAAACATTATATCATTCTCATTCAATGCACCCTAATATAATCATAGATAGTTGGCATACTATGGTTAAGTTTATTATTCCTGATTAAAACGGTCCTGCAACTGGCCAATTCTAAATTGCTCTAGCCTCTGATGTATTTTCAATCTTGTAGTAAACTCTAGCCTATGCTCTTTTTCTCTAGTAAATTTGGACTCAGCCTTGCTATTTTTTTGACACTACTGTATCATCTGAGGTCTCTTAATTCTTGTAGTAAAACCCTATCCTGTTTTGTTTTTTGTCACTAGTAAACTTGGGCTCAGCTTTGCTATTTACACTTGCCTTGCTAATGGCCAACTCTATACTGCTGTGTGTTCTATAGTCCCTAATTCTTTTAGTTAAACACCTGCCTGTACTCTTTTTTTCTTGTACATTTCAGGTCAATTGTTCCTTACCAACATGTCCTGCTGCTTGCTAGTTTTATACTTCTGTATCATCTGTGGTCTGTGGTTCTTGTAGGCAGCAATGAAAGAAACTGGCCAACAGCAGGGCAGTTTTGTATCAGCGAGAACAAGCTATAACTACTGGCCAATTTCCATCTGCCAGTCTATTACCCTTTGATGTAAAAGTATTGTATTGCTGCTAAAAAGCCTTTTTTTTCAAACTGAGTGAGATTGGGGTGCTGCTGCTCTATGTAAGCAAAGACAATAAAAAAAAAAAAAAAAACAATTCCACAGCCAAATATGTGCTGCCAGTGCTGTTGCTTAGACTTTAAATATTTATTGTTCTGTGACACCACATACAGCTATAATGCGTCCCCTAAGTATGTTATTTAAAGTATTCGTGTACTTTCAGCTTGCATACAAAGCTGCAAGAAAAAAAAAATCTGTACTGTATTTGTTTTACTCCTTAATGCCAAAGGTAAAACACACCGTAATGACAGAACTTAGTTATGCAATTTTGGCTTCTATTATTAAAACTGTGCATATCTGCAATTATGTAGTGTATTTACGTGAGTTTTGCCTTGTTTTTATTTTTTCAGAACAAATTGGATCTTCATTAGGTGATAAATGTTAATGGATATCGCATGACTGTTTCGTTATTAAAAGAAAACTGTCTCAACATAGAAAAAAAATGCTTAAATTCTGTATTTTTCTTGTAATTACTAAGGTACCCCCAAAAAACAAACAAAAAAAACAAAATAAAATAATTTTTCCTACTCCTGACAAGAATGGGGATACCCTATATGTGTCAAAGGTAAAACAAACCTTAAAGGGGTTGTAAACCCTCCTTTTTGATTTTTTTAAAATAACATACATGTCATACTTACCTCCACTGTGCAGTTCGTTTTGCACAGAGTGGCCCCGATCGTCCTTTTCTGGGGTCCCCCGGCGGTGCTGGTGGCTCCTCCCCGCATTGGGTGTCCACCTCAGGGAAGCGCTTTCCTTGGTGGACCCCTGTGCAGGCCCGCTCCCCAGTCCTGCTTCTGCGTGTATTCACACAGATAGCAGCACTCGGCACCCGCGTCATTGGATTTGATTGACAGCAGTGGGAGCCAATGGCTGCGCTGATATCAATCTATCCAATCAAGAGCCGGGATCCCATGCAGAGAGGGAGAGTGCATCTCCGCCGAGAGAATGAAGGGGCTCAGGTAAGTAAAACGGGGGGCTGGAGGGCCTGTCACTGCCAGAAGTTTTTTCACCTTAATGCATAGGATGTATTTGTTGGCGATAGCTCCTTCTAGGGGTATATAGACTTGTCTCTGCCCTGACCAGGTTGACCCTCTTACTCCGCAGGCCTGGAGATTACTCTGATTAACTTGACACGTACACAGTGTAGTCTCTCAAAGAAATCTGAAATGCTTTATTCTTGTGTGGGTTATATAGACTGAACAGTAGTTTACATGCATAAGTTAGGTCCCACAGTAACTTTCCACAGTTTACAAAATACATCTGGCATATGACCTAGACAAATCTTATCCAGCAGAGTACAAACGTCATTTCTGGGAAATCATGTGATTTATAAGAAATCGAAATACACTGAAAGAGAGGACTACGTAGGTGTATTTCTAAGCTAGAATCATACTATATTAATGATACAAGGTATACAAAATGGATGCTTTAACAAAATGGAGTTAGTTAAGCTCATAATATTTCTTCAATCCCTTCTTAAATCATCTCTTAACAGATGATTTATTCTAAATTGATGTCTCTATTTCTTTTGTGAAGTTTATTTCTAAAAGCGTGTGTCCGTAAATACTGTATGTGTGCTTGAGGTGTAGAGGCAGTACATGATGGTTAATGTTATTGTTTTGTAAAAGCCCCCCCCCCTCTTAGATCTTAGTGTATGACCTGTATTTTAAGCATAAGGCAATATGTCCCCAGGGGGTCGTTGTACCTTTTCCACTATACACATGCAACACTTAAAACATAGGTAGATCAATAGGGCAAGAATCAAAATCATTATAATAGTTATTCCAATATCCTTAAGCCAAGAGAAGATTCCCCTGAATCCAAAACCTCCTTCTCCAAAAGGACTCCATGTTTTAGCAATTTCTCTGGCTTCTTGTTGTAATTTGTTTACTTCCTTTCTATGCTGGGAAATAATGTCATAATAATCAGGTACCTCAATAGATGTATTGTTCACCCAAGTGCAGCACTCATAGTCCTCAGTAACTTCACATAGGCCTGTGAGTGCAGCACTCATACTTTCAATGGCAAGGTCATGAAGTTCCAGTTGTTTTCTAATTGCTATAGTTTCAATGTTTAGACTAGTAATGTCACCAGAACTCTTTTCCATTATCTCATCCATAATTCCAGTGTAATTATTCAGCCTTTTCATCAAATCTATGCCCCATCCTGTCCAGGAGGGGAACCAGGCCCAGGCCATATCTTTCTCAAAGAATAATTCCCTTTTATTACTATGTTTGAGAGGATACCTGGGGTGTAGACTAGCTTTAAGAAGGTGTCCTCCTTTATTATCACCTAATACTCCCATTACCGGGACCAGGGATGCTAAATAACACCATCCCTGGGATTCTAAAGGGATCCGGGGATAACATCCTTCCTTGCAACAGATGTATGTATTATTGCCAAGGTCTAAAGGCAACTTTTGGAAAATAGAAGAGACCGGAGAATGCTATAGTTGACAACAATTGTCCTACTGTAGAGGTAGAGTAAAGGGTCTGAGGTACGGAAAAAGGAGCTATTCAGTGATGTTGCTGAAAAATTTAGTGCAGCATGTTGGCAAGCTGTAGCACCTCTTGTGGAATTACCTAATTTAAAACACCAATCTGGAGAGTGGCTTCTACCCATCGTTTGGAACACAATATTGTTGTTTGGAAATTTTCTTGTGACTTTGTTAAATAGGTGGGGTACCTTTTAGAAGAGATGCGAAATTTAAAGGCACCGCCATTAACGGGGTTCTAGTGGTACTAGGGTGGAGTTTACTACATATCCAACATTTGTCATATCCTGATTTTTGAGCATAAGTATATTTAAATTTTAACAATAGCATCTTGTTGGTAAAACTTTCACCACTTTCTCTTTTCATTCTATCCTGTTTGTCGGTGTGGCTAGAGTTATTTCCCTTTCCACAGATGTCCTTCATGACACCTAAGTCTTCTGGGTGGTATATACAGTTAGTTATGATCCATGTTGGGATGAACACTGAAAGTGTGGTCACCCCCAGGAGTATCCAGATTTCCCCAGAGTTCTGGGCTATGAACAAAGTAATTTTAATATAATTCAGATACTTTGTGACATAGGGGACAAGCTGCACATGCTCAGTTTGGTGTGTATTGCTAGAGAGTTTTTTTTGTTTCTTGAGAGAGTGCATGTGATCAGCACAGGGCCAATCAGCACTGTCCCGACAGAGGGTCAGGGGTCCTGCAGCCTTATAGGACAGTCATTGCAGAATGAAAACTCTTTCTACAAGCTTTAATCTGACACTGATAGAAGTAACAAGACTGCTCTAACTGCTGATGAAAAAAGGTATTTAGCAGTTTATATTTACTAAAATAATTGAATTTCCATGTTCTGTGTAATGTGGGAGACCAGATATAGTGAATGCATGGTCCTGGGTTTAGTAACACATTAAGACCACACAGAAATAGAGCATCCAAGTTACATGTAACGCTATACCCCAAGAAGCTGCTGTTTTACAGATCCCCTGTTTCCCATACCCATGACTCTGTCGGTAGCACTATGCACTCTGACACACCTGGGCTGAGGGGGGAATATTTATTTTAAATGTATACAGTACCCCAACAGTTAAAAGGAAAACAAACTGTAAAAATTGCTCAAAAATAGGTAAAACAATGTCAATTGGGATGTACTGTTGGCGCCAGACACGTGGACAACGAGAGTAGTCCCAAAACCCTATATTAGTGGTAACCCTGCCTAAACCACAATAATAGTTTAGCAGTCTATATTAACCACTTAAGCCCCGGACTATTTTGTTGCTAAAGGACCGGGCCCCTTTTTGCGACTCGGCACTGTGTCACTTTAACTGACAATTGTGCGGTCGTGCGACGTGGTTCTCAAACAAAATTTACGTCCTTTTTTCCCACATATAGAGCTTTCTTTTGGTGGTGTTTGATCACCTCTGCGGTTTTTGCTATTAACAAAAATAGAGCGACAATTTTGAAAAAAATTCAATATTTTTTACTTTTTGCTATAATAAATATCCCCAAAAAATATATAAAAAATATTTTTTTTCCCTCAGTTTAGGCCGATACGTATTCTTCTACATGTTTTTGGTAAAATAAAATCGCAATAAGCATTTATTGATTGGTTTGCGCAAAAGTTATAGCGTCTACAAAATAGGGGATAGTTTTATGGCATTTTTATTATTATTTTTTTTTTTTTACTAGTAATGGCTGCGATTTGCGATTTTTATTGTGACTGCGACTTTATGGCGGACATATCGGACACTTTTGACACATTTTTGGGACCACAGTGATCAGTGCTATAAAAATGCACTGATTACAGTGAAAATGACACTGGCAGGGAAGGGGTTACACTGCAGTTACACAAGCAGTTACAACAACAGGTTTTCTTTTCTTTTTTTATGGTTTAGGGATAAAGGCTTGACATGAATAAATAAAAGTTGATCATTGTAAGCACCACTGTCAGTTGTAAATGGTTTGTCTCAGCAATCTAAGCTGCTAGATTTGCAGGAGAGCTTGTTCTGTTGAAAAAACAACAGACCTACTGGCTGGATCACCAGATTAAAATAAAGAAAGAAGAAAAGAAGACTAATACAACCATCACATTCTAAGAATTGGCAAGTTTTAATATAATAAATGGTTGCTTTTAGGTTTAATACCACTTTAACAGTCTACGCAAAGCTCTGCAGTAACAGTCTCCAAACACAGCTGTGTCTGTCCCTCTGTAAACACTAGCAGGGACAGCAGCAGAAACAATGAAACTGACAGCCAGACCCATGCAGCTGCTCCTCTCTGCCAGGATGGCAGACTGAGACTACATAAAAATACACTTCTGTTGTATATTTCTATAAAGATATTGCCCACCTCCTTATTTAGCCATTATGTGTATATGATAGAATATTATGCCTTTTTATAATGTATGGTTGGATAGAGGATGCTGTTAACCACCACTTTTAAAACTGTTTTGTAATTCTTTAATTAATTTTCTTTCTGAATAGACCACATACTGCATACATGCTATTGTAAGAAATGCACAGATGCCGGCAATGAGCTACTAAAAACAGTTTGCTGCATCCACCCTTTACATATGTCAATGAAATAACACTGATGTCAAGCCTCCAGTGAGCTCAGGATGTCAGTAGTACTGTATGTCAGACTGACAGTGGTTAGCAATAATTCTCACTGTGAAGACACCACAATTATTCGTATCTTGATTCTGACTGATGACAAAATTCCACAGTAAACATGGTATCTCTTCAGCTTTCACTTTCAAGTGCGTTTTGACATGTCAAATCGCATGTCAAATAGGTGGCAATTGCCGTCAATGAGACCGCCCTGATTGGTGCGACGCCGCATCTGTGGATTTCAAAAAGTAGTTTCTGTACTACCTTTTGCAATTTCGGCCCGCGATTTACATTGACATCTGTGCAGAAACCTGCACAGATGTCTCTGTAATCGTGGCCGAAATCAGGACTGACAAGCGGGAGTGAAATTGTGCGAGTTCAACTCGCACTGCTTCATTCCCACAGGCCCAGTGTGAATGATGGGACTGTGACGTCATATTGGGGCGGGGTCACTGGGTGGCATTTTTTTCAGCGTAGGGGTTCCCGTTAAAGTCCATACCAGACCTAAGGGCCTGATATGCTCCTGGAGGGAAACCCATGCCGTTGTTTTATTTAAAATTTGGCGTGGAGTTCCCCCTCATGATAACAGTGACGAGACTTCCCAGGTCGGCAAGTCCGCAGCTAAAAACGCAATGTAACCGCTGAATGACTAATTGCGAACTTGGCAAAGATGCATAGGTGTGAACCCAGCCTCATGCCGCGTACACACGATCGATTTTCTCGACGGTGAAAACACCGTCGAGAAAATCGACGGGAAAAACGAGGAACGGCTTGTTCCCCTACACAGGGCCGTTTTTCCCGTCATTTTTTCTCTTGGTCGAGAAAAACGACCATGTGTAGGCTCCCCGGCAGTGTTTCCCTATGGGAAAACTGCCGCGGAAAAAAATGCAGTGAATCACGACGAGAAAAATTAGAGCATGTTCTAATTTTTCTCGTCGTGATTAATGCAGTTTTTCTCGTCGGGAAAAATGACCAAAAGCCCACACATGGTCGTTTTTCTCATCAAAGAGAAAAAATTTAATTTTTCCCGACGACAAAAATGGTCATGTGTACGCGGCATCAGAGATTTCTATAGACATTTTAATGGCCGGTTTGCTTTAATGTGATCCTTACCATTTGCTCTTGCCAGACCATCTACTATCAGTACTTCTGCATACAGCTTAATGTAAGCACTTTATTGCACCCATTCTCTAATATCACAGTGCTCTAGTTATCCCTACTTAGCAGCTGTGAAAGATACATTTTTGGGAAACCTATGAGAAAAACATAGAGGTTTCAGTTGCTGACCTCTCTTTGTGAAATAGATAAGTTGTCTGGCTTTATATTGTTCAAATGTTTTGAATCCCTGACTTGAAAAATTAACTGTAATTCCTGTAATTCTTAACTTGGCTGAGACTTTGAGCTGTGATATTCAGTGGATGGACGGAAGTTGGGTGTACAATGACATACAGATGGATGTTGAATCTGGCAATATTGGCCTCATGTCTTTGGATTTGGATCTGTACACAGTCCAAAATTTACACCTTCTATTATGTTTGCATACTCGATCATGTGGGATTTGACTGCAAGATTATGACACAACCTGTTGACACTAAAGGAGTGTTATAAAATATCTTCATCAAGCATCATATATACAATTGAAGTTTCGTTGACTACTGAACTATATCAATCAGCAATAAACTTTAGTTATGCCCCTAATATTTTCTTTGCTGTCCAGATGTTGCAAGCTAAGCAGTTCTGTTGCGCTGTTGATTTACAGTCATTTGGACATGATCAGGGTTGTACATTTTCTGCAGCATCTCTACAGAGGTCCTGCTTTCTGTGTTTGCTATGTATGCTTACCTTGGTTTATATTTGCAGGCTAAATGCATCACTTGCTTAATGTCTACTGCAAACCTGATTGGCGTCTCCTTTTAAAGCTTTGAAGATCTTCTGCTTTGCTTTGTTCTGTACATACAGAAGTACTAAAGTACTACTGAGAAAAAGCCTACTGAAGTACTTATTTTGTGAGCACAAGTTTTGTCCTATGTGCTTCAAATAGATACAGCTTGTAATCTGTGATTTTATAAATATGATGATCTTCACTGGGATGAAAATGAGTGGACCATATTTATGTGATTGATTACACTGACATTCTTCTAGCAAACACACAAGAACATTTTGCATTTTAGGTTAATAGACCGACTTAGTTTATGGCTACCTGTGTAGCGGACCCCCAAAAAAACTGGGGTCATTATGCCTAAATTTAAGGGTTGGCCTGAGCAAATAGTTAGGCTCAGTCTGTTGAAATTCTTTCAATAGGCCTCTGCTCTGTTGTGATGTTGTCTGGCAGTACAGTTCCCTGTGACCTGTAGGTGGCGCTGTCGCCCAGGTCTCAAACCACAGGTGGCATTACGGCGCTATTGGGTGTCCTCTCTCGGCAGCTGTGCAGTGGGCGTGGTCTACTTGCTGTGCATGCTGGGAGAGGGTACATAAGGGGTAGGTGCCATTATTCGGGGAGCAGTTCGCGCCCTTTGGCCCTTCAGGCCAGGGGTGCATGTGTGTGTTCAGTCCCAGGCACCTTTAGCCCGAGGCTCCATCGTTCCAGGTAGACCCAGCACCTTTAGCTGAAGCCTACACCAGAAGAAAAACAGCGGTGTCCCAGGGTACCCATGGGAGGATGACCCGCTCTTAAAGAGAGGAAACCAGGGGAGGGCCTATCCGGAGATCAGTGAAGGAAGTTGCTGTCTCGGCAGAGGCCTGGTTACCTGAAAGAGGGAAGGATTCCATTATCCACCAAAAGCCTTGTAACGTGCCCCATTGGCACCTAAGGTCTTAAGTGTTACAAGTGCTGGGAAGTTTGGGACTTAGAGGCTAACGTCCTGATCGTATCCTTAGGAAAAGAACTTAAAAGTAAATGTTCATGCTCCACACCGGCTGCTAGGACCATGAGAGGGGACTATCCGGGTGAGCAAAACCCACTCAGGCTTGAGTGGCGACGATGGTAATTAAGTGCCGCGTGCCTGAACTTGCCTCCCTGTTCAACTCTCTCTATCTCCAATCTTTCCTGTCAAGTTGTGAGCAAGCAAAATAAACTCTTTTATTGGGTTTAATACTGTTTGGACAATGACCTTCTTAAAAGAGGGAGAGAATAGACTTTTCCCTACACTCTAGGAACGAGAACCAATGGAAAGAGGTAACTCGCTGCAGGACCCAAAACTATTAACACCGCTCACCCTCTACAACATGGAGGATACTGGGCATGTGGCATGGTGTGTCCCACTCTGCAAGTGGAGGTAAGCAGGAGAGAGGGATTTGTGTGCTACACCTACAATTATGAAATGTTTGCCATAAGGGTAAAATTGATCTGCCATAGCTTCCAAGGAGGGTTAAACCATTATGTATTTTTGTATTTTAACCTTTGTATCACATGTTATTTTTGGGTTTGGTGATTATAATAAAGGAATTTTTGTAATAGGTAGCAAGTGTATATTGTATACCGTATTTTTAATTTTCCCTGTGTGTGAGAATTTTCTCAACACATTCACTATACTAAGTGAAAATAAAAAAAAATGATGTAATAAAAAATACCTTTGCAAAGAGAACATTCTTTACGCCTTTAGTACTGTAAATCAGTACTTTACAGATTTACAGTACTAAAGGCGTAAAGCATGTTCTCTTTACAAATCTGAACCATGGTCAGTTTAAAAACATGTTTTTTCAAGAAATTCATATGATATAGCATGATTTTTTTCCCCAAAACTATAAATTAAAAGGTGGATGTTGATTAATAGGCTCTATCAAAACAGGGTTTATTAATATGTTTGAAAGGTATATCGAAATTAAGAAATGGAAATAGTATTTTGTAAATGTTAAAATCATGGAAATGAGTAAACCAATAGCAAAATGTAAAGGCATTAAGTTTGTTATTTGTCAACAGTATTATAATGTTCCCTGGGTAGAAAGATTAATGCTATGTGTGCTGGCAAATGCTATGCTCTGTGTTGGTAAAACATTTATATTTGGAAGCTTCCTGTATTATTTAAGACATAAATGATATGGTGAAATGGGAAAACCCAAAGCTAAATAGCCTAGGGGTGTTCACTAAATATTTTTTCATAACCGCCTTTGTGTGACATTAAACAGAATATGTGGGTCCATGAATCATTGACAATATGTGCAATGGTTTTCTTTTACAATATTATTTTACTTTGGAGACTAATAAAAAATCCATAGTAATACACAGATAAGAAATTGAATATCTCAGTGACTGTGAGAAGATGCATATTATGTTTTTGGTGAAACATTAAATATTTCAGCAGAGCATTGTTTTATCTAAAAAACAGAATGTGTATACAATTTGCTATCTAAGCAATTCAGATGGGATAATTAAAAGCACACTTATCTATACAGATAAAAAAAAAACAGTCCATCGATCCTAAGCTTTAGCTAGTAATAAGCCACCGAAATTACCTCTACAGGGTTCAGGTATCATTTTACATTACCATTAACCCTTTCACTGCCAATGACGTCAGACCAGGACCACTTACAACTATCCTACTCAGTATGCCTTATGTACTCTACATTTCCTTCTGCTATAGGTGATTGTAGCTGCATTAGTGCATTCATTGATTGTTGTTTCCTTTGTGATCAGTGATCGGGATCATGCTCCAAAACCATGTCCTGAAAATGTAAATTGCAGTTTAAACAAAACAGTAAATGATACTGCATATAAAAAATAAATCCCTCTATGTGCCTACGTATGCTCACTACTTTCCCCCACCATTCAGTGTTCTCTAGTACCAAAATCTGACCTCAGCCTCTTTCCCCCCTTGCTGCCTGTCAGTGAGTGGGCAAACAGATGGGAGGATTGGACCTTCAACATTGAGAGTGGGGAGGTTGGAGAACATACCCCTGTACAAATCATTAGTAAGACCTCATATCATATGGAATATGCAGTTAAGTTTTGTGCACCAGTTCTCAAAAAGGATATCGGGGAACTGGAGAAAGTGCAGATAAGGGCAATCAAACTGATAAGAGGCATAGAGGAACTCAGCTATGAGGAAACATTAGAGGAACTGAATGTATTCACTCTTGAGAAGAGGAGATTAAGGGAGCATATGATCAACATGTACAAATACATAAGGGGTCCATATAGTAAACTTGGTGTTGAGTTTTTCACTTTAGGTCATCACAGAGGACAAGGGGCACTCTTTACGTCTAGAGGAAAAGAGATTTAATCTCCAAATATGGAAAGGTTTCTTCACAGTAAGAGATGTGGAATAGACTCCCTCCGGAGGTGGTTCTGGTCAGCTCAGTAGTTTTCTTTAAAAAAGGCCTTTATTATTTGTTAAATGTACATATTAAAACTAGATACTAACATTTATAGGTAAAGTTGATCCAGGGAAATAATGCTTACCTGTAGGTGAAAAAAATATCTCCTAAACCTTTACGGTTTAGGAGATATTCCCCTCGCAATGAGCCACTGACTGCAGCGGTGCATACGCACAGGGGATTCTCTGCTGAAGGCCCGGCAGACACAGGACTTTGCCGGAAAGAAGTCTACTGCACGTATGCGCGGGAGTGACGACATCGCAGCTCCAGCCACTCACAGCGCTGGAGCCGCGATACCCGGAAGACACGCCGAGGCAACATGTCAGCTACCTCGGCGTGGACTAGGTGAGTTACGGATGCCTCGTTCTAAGGTATGTATTTCATAAGTATTTCATAATGAGCTAGCTCATTATGCCTTTTGCCTTACAGGTGACAAAAAAACAATTCTGGGACTATACAACCGCTTTAACCCTCCTGGCGGTATGATTATTTCAGATTTTAGGTGCTGAAAGCGGTACCATTATTTTGCATGGAAATGTGGCATTTTATATTGTAGGCCTGTAATTCTTAGGAATAACTCACTTAAATCTGTCCAAACTAGAGTCTAGTAGACATCTCGGGTATGATAAAGTTTGAAACACAAAATCATAAATTATAATACAATAAATATTAACAAATAATAATTTAATAATAATAATACTTTTTATTCAATAAAGTTTAGTAAATAATATAATCAAAAACACTGAAATTTTTTTTTGCTCAAACAAGGGTGCAATATTAGTATTCATATTGCTTCAGTAAACGTCTCGGGTATGGAAAATTTTAAAACAAGGTACAGCACAAAGTCCAACGTCACATTCGGGACAATAGAAACGGGTTTCTTTTCGGATTTTCCTTCCGGTGTCGTCACGCTTAGAGCAGCAAACCACACACATCCTTGCGGGTGCTGTCTTCTTTTCAGTTGGTGGTATGTGGTCCATAAAGTGACAACCAGTCAGGCGTTCCGGGTTAACAACGCCAGCAGCCCGACGTCCAGATCTGTTTACAGTCGTTGGCGTCTGGTGCTTCAGAAATATGAGTTCGGCAACCTTCCACACAAAGTCCGCATGAATCATAGGCCTGTCACTCTTTTTTTCAGAAGAATGAATGCATTCCACAGGCACTGTTCAAGCAGATGCCTGAAGATTTTTTTATAATATTTTTTTGTTGCTTCCTCATGGCTGGATAAAAGGTCATGGCCTGGTCAGCCCTGTCCACACCTCCCATGGTATTGTTGTAATCCAACACGACCAGTGGCTTCATTACATCTTACATCTTACATCTTACATAACGGTATAAAAAAAAGGAGTGGCCAGTAATTTGTTGGTTGTCCTGTACCATTTCTGCAGGGGTTTCCCCACCACTCCCTGAAGAATTATAAGGCCCAGAAACTTCCAGATGTCCTCTCTGGTTACCGGTTCCCATTTTCTGGTCCTTGAAAACCGCTGATGGGTAGCAGCTTGTTGCTCCTGGTAGCAATTTGTCTCCATAAAAATTTTGGCAATGACCTCATCAGTCAAAAAGAGCTTGAGGTATGCCATGTCATCCTCAACATCAACTTTGATCCCAGGTGCTCCTGTAAACGGATGATGACGAACTTCCCCATGAGTCGCTGTCACTCAACTCCTCTGCAACCCATTATGTGTCGCTGTCGCTGTTTTCCAGCAGGTCATATAGCGATTTTGAGGTGGAGGCACGCTTTTTTGATGCCATGGTCGCTGTGCAGTTTACAGACACAAAGTATAGTAAAACTACAGACAAGGGCACTGGAGAAAGCACTGGGGGGCAATCTAAGGTCACTTTATTTTATTTTGTATTGTAATCCAATAGGATTACATTGTATCAGTGTATTTGTGCTTTTATACATTTGAATTTGCTGCCGGTTCCACCCCCCTGCGTCGCAACGCTCACAGGGAAGGGAATTAGGGGAACACAGTGCATCGGGTGGAAGATCCGGCCGCCGTACACTGCGGAAATACATTGCGGGATCCAGGGGACAAGGTAAGTAACCTCTCCCAGGATCCAGCGATGCAACCCCGAGTGTGGCTCGGGGTTACCGATAATGGCACTAAAATCTCACCCCGAGCCACACTCGGGAATACCGCCAGGCTGGTTAACTATGTAACTATGTAACTATATCCCTCATGTTTACCGACCCCTTAAATGAACAATGAAGTGCTCAGTAATAAACACTCCAGAGTTCATTCACAGTGGTAGAGATAGTAAACATGAGTTGCATGTTTACTATCTCCTTAGTCTGTGAATGTACACAGAAGAGCTCTGTACAGACCACTTTTTGTTCTGTGTTAGTGAGTGTCAGGGTTGTAAAGGAGAATGAGATTGAGAACTGTTTGCCCTCAATATCTTTCTCAAATTAAAAAGTGAAATATCAGGAATCTGTTTAGATCCCTAATGTTTCCCAGAAGCCTTCTGATAGGACCAGAATAAACAAATAAATAGGTCCTCATTCACACTGCTGCAAAGGGCCATTTAGTTTACAGAAGGGGTGTATTTCTTTGTTCAGGTGTCACAGGTGCTTGTGTACAGCCACAGGCAGCAGCTTTTCCAAAACAATGACAGGCTGACAGATGACATGGCTGTATGTATGTAACTGTGCATCCTGGATGCAAACCAGGCAGGTTATATGTCACTGTATGCATGTATCCACTCATATGTGTTGGTACATGTGTACAGCGAGGGCATCTGTCAGCCTGTCATTGATTTGTACAGGCTGCTGCCTGCTGCTGTAATGCACTAAATTGTATTAAAATGTATAGCTACATAATTTTATCACGATGCATACCAATGCAGTGTACACATGAAATTGCAGATCAAGTGTTACCACAATGCATAGCTGTGAGGCCAACCTTTAGCATGAGTTATTTATTTATAATTTTTCATACCTGCAATTTCCATTCCCATTTAATAGGAAAGCTGTATGTTATGTTTTGTTTGTGTGTGCTAATAATAATTTAAGTGTATTTTCAAAAAACATATCTTTTTGATAAACATTTGATAAAATGTCATGCACATAAAACCTCCAAGTAGCTTCATCTTTTTATATTAGCCATTTAAAAAAAAAGCTCTGAAAGCTATACACGATAAATGTAAAAAAAGTAAAAGGTGGTCTGGACACCTGTGGTTGAAAAAAACAAGCATGGAGTAAAGTAAAATGATTAAATACACAGTATTATGTCTCATAATATTGAAGGTAACCCGGCCAATACTGCCAGCTCAGGAGGTGCCACTACATAATAATAACACGTCACAATACCTTTTAAATTCCATTTTGAACATCCTCTTCACCATGCTGCATACTTAGACACTTAATGGGGTTCATTTATTACCCACTGTAAATATACGTCAGCAGAATGGCACCGACAGGCAGAATCACGTACATATACGTGATTGCCTTTGTATAGTTGGGGGGTCCGATCGGACCCCCTTCTTTACAGTGGGTGGTTGTTTTACCTTCGGGAGCGATCCGGCATGAGGGGACGGCCGTTCGATTCCGGCCACCCCCTCTCGATCGCTCCCGGCGAATGAGAGAGCTTCCCCTGCCTGCCAGGAAGGAGGAAGTGATGTCATCTCTCCTGCGGCGCTCACATATACCGAGCGCCGTACAGGAGAAGATGCAGGTTAGTACACAAAACAGCACACTGACACCAGGACACATAGGCACATAAATCGCCCCCCCCAGGCCCCCCAGACACCCCCAGATCACCCCCCAGATCACCCCCCAGCCCCCAGTCACAGTGTCACTGATTGCAGTGACCATTTATTTAGTGATCACTGCAATCAGTGACATTTGTGACTGTAAAAGTGTCACTACATTTAGTTTTAGGTCCAGTGTAGCCCCCTAACCCCCCCTAATAAAGGTTTAACCCCCTGATCACCCCCCAGATAACCCTTTCACCCCCTAGCACCGCCGTCGCTATGCGATCATTTTTCTGATCGATGTCTTAGCGTCGGTGATGCTGATCGGTAGCCAGTAATTTTTTTTAGGTTCGCCGCAGGTTTTTATAGCGTCGGGTACCCCCATATATTACGTAGTAAAGGTTTAACCCCCTTGATCGCCCCCCAGGTAACCCTTTCACCCCCTATCACCACTGTCACTAAGCGATAATTTTTCTGATCGATGTCTTAGCGTCGGCGATGCTGATCGGTAGCCAGTAATTTTTTTTAGGTTCGCCGCAGGTTTTTATAGCGTCGGGTACCCCCATATATTACCTAATAAAGGTTTAACCCCCTTGATCACCCCCCAGGTAACCCTTTCACCCCCTAGCACCGCCGTCGCTATGCGATCATTTTTCTGATCGATGTCTTAGCGTCGGTGATGCTGATCGGTAGCCAGTAATTTTTTTTAGGTTCGCCACAGGTTTTTATAGCGTCGGGTACCCCCATATATTACCTAATAAAGGTTTAACCCCCTTGATCGCCCCCCAGGTAACCCTTTCACCCCCTATCACCACTGTCACTAGGCGATAATTTTTCTGATCGATGTCTTAGCGTCGGCGATGCTGATCGGTAGCCAGTAATTTTTTTTAGGTTCGCCGCAGGTTTTTATAGCGTCGGGTACCCCCATATATTACCTAATAAAGGTTTAACCCCCTTGATCACCCCCCAGGTAACCCTTTCACCCCCTAGCACCGCCGTCGCTATGCGATCATTTTTCTGATCGATGTCTTAGCGTCGGTGATGCTGATCGGTAGCCAGTAATTTTTTTTAGGTTCGCCGCAGGTTTTTATAGCGTCAGGTACCCCCATATATTATCTAATAAAGGTTTAACCCCCTGATCGCCCCCCAGGTAACCCTTTCACCCCCTATCACCACTGTCGCTAAGCGATCGTTTTTATGATCGTTGTCTTAGTGTCGGTGATGCCGATAGGTAGCCAGTAATTTTTTTTTAGGTTCGCCGTCAGGTTTTTATAGCGTCAGGTACCCCCATATATTACCTAATAAAGGTTTTAACCCCCGGGTGATATCAATCAGGTTTTAGCGTCAGAGAGGGTCTGCGTCACACCCCAGGCAGCGTCAGGTTAGTGCCAGTAGCGCTAACACCCACGCGTGAAGCATACACCCCCCTTAGTGGTGTAGTATCTGATCAGCTCAATATCTGATCTGATCAGATCTATACTAGCGTCCCCAGCAGTTTAGGGTTCCCAAAAACGCAGTGTTAGCGGGATCAGCCCAGATACCTGCTGGCACCTGCGTTTTGCCCCTCCGTCCAGCCCAGGCCACCCAAGTGCAGTATCGATCGATCACTGTCACTTGCAAAACACAACACACATAACTGCAGCATTCGCAGAGACAGGCCTGATCCCTGCGACTCCAGTGCTGTAGGAGGTGATTTCACCACCACAGTTAAAACAAAAAAAAGCATATATGCTGAAGCATTGGGGCAGCAGGGGCGGAGGAGCGATTTTGCTCCTAATGCCGAGTACATACGGTCGAAATTCCGACGGAGGCTTGCCCGTGGAAAAGTCTGACCATGTGTACGCGGCATAACTTTTGCGAGAAGATGCCCCCATGCTTCGGCATATATAAATGGTGCATGTATGCCCATCATTAGAAGTGGGTGGATGAAGGGCGGTATTCTAATGGTGGGCATACCCACCGATCAATCTTTTTTTTTCGTTCAGCCAACAGGCTGCATGAAAAAAAAGATTACAATACATGTCCAACAAGGACCAGCAACGTACTGGTATGTTGCTGGACTTTGAATGTTTATACCAGAATGATGCCTGCAGGTTTAGGTATCATCTTGGTATCATTCTTTTCAGCCAGCGGCCGGCTTTCATGTAAAAGCAATCCTAGTGGCTAATTAGCCTCTGGACTGCTTTTACAAGCAGTGGGAGGGAATGTCCCCCCCGGATATAAAAAGCGCCATTGGGAAATTGGGAAAGCATTTTATCACACCGATCTTGGTGTGGTCAGATGCTTTGAGGGCAGAGGAAAGATCTAGGGTCCAATAGACCCCAGTTTTTTCAAAAAAGAGTACCTGTCATTACCTATTGCTATCATAGGGGATATTTACATTCCCTGAGATAACAATAAAAGTGATAAAAAAATAAATATGGAAGCAACAGTTTAAAAATAAAATAAAAAAGCAAAATTAATAATAAAAAAAAAAAAAAAAAAAAAAAAGCACCCCTGTCCTGCCCTGCTCTTGCCCAATGGCGAACGCAAGCGTCGGTCTGGCGTCATATGTAAACAGCAATTGCACCATGCATGTGAGGTATCACCGCGAAGGTCAGATCGAGGGCAGTAATTTTAGCAGTAGACCTCCTCTGTAAATCTAACGGGGTAACCTGTAAATGCTTTTAAAGGCTTTTAAAAATGTATGTAGTTTGTCGCCAATGCGCGTTTGTGCGAAATTTTAAAGCATGTCGTGTTTGGTATCTATGTACTTGGCCTAAGATAATCTTTTTTATTTCATCAAACATTTGGGCAATATAGTGTGTTTTAGTGCATTAAAATAAAAAAAAGTGTATTTTTTCCCAAAAAAATGCGTTTGAAAAATCGCTGCGCAAATACTGTGTAGAAAAAAAAATGCAACACCCACCATTTTATTCTGTAGGGCCTTTGCTTTAAAAATATATATAATGTTTGGGGTTCAACATAATTTTCTTGCAAAAAAAATATGTTTTCATGTAAACAAAAAGTGTCAAAAAGGGCTTTGTCTTCAAGTGGTTAGAAGAGTGGATGTAAGCTTCCTAATGTTGTGTATAAAATGCCAGAACAGTTCAAAACCCCCCCAAAATGACCCCATTTTGGAAAGTAGACACCCCAAGCTATATACTGAGAGGCATGTCGAGTCCATGGAATATTTTATATGTTGACACAAGTTGCGGAAATAATACAATTTTTTTTTTTTTTTTGCACAAAGTTGTCACTAAATGATATATTGCTCAAACATGCCATGGGCATATGTGGAATTACACCCCAAAATACATTCTGTTGCTTCTCCTGAGTACGGGGATACCACATGTGTGAGACTTTTTGGGAGCCTAGCCGCGTACGGGACCCCAAAAACCAAGCACCACCTTCAGGCTTTCTAAGGGTGTCAATTTTTGATTTCACTTCTCACTGCCTATCACAGTTTCGGAGGCCATGGAATGCCCAGATGGCACAAAACCCCCCCAAATGACCCCATTTTGGAAGTAGACACCCCAAGCTATTTGCTGAGAGGTATTGTGAGTATTTTGCAGATCTCGCTTTTTGTCACAAAGTTTTGAAAATTGAAAAAAAAAAAGAAAAAAAAAAAATGTTCTTTCTTCATTTTCAAAAACAAATGAGAGCTGTAAAATACTCACCATGCCTCTCAGCAAACAGCTTGGGGTGTCTACTTTCCAAAATGGGGTCATTTGGGGGGGGGTTTGTGCTATTTTGGCATTTTATGGCCTTCAAAACTGTGATAGGTAGTGAGGAGTGAAATCAAAAATTTGCGCCCTTAGAAATCCTGAAGGCGGTGCTTGGTTTCCGGGGTCCCGTACGTGGCTAGGCTCCTAAAAAGTCCCACACATGTGGTATTCCCGTACACAGGAGAAGCAGCAGAATGTATTTTGGGGTGCAATTCCACATATAACCATGGCATGTGTGAGCAATATATCATTTAGTGACAACTTTTTGTAATTTTTTTTTTTTGTCATTATTCAATCACTTGGGACAAAAAAAAAATATTCAATGGGCTCAACAGGCCACTCAGCAATTTCCTTGGGGTGTCTACTTTCTAAAATGGGGTCATTTTGGGGGGTTTTGTGCTATTTTGGCATTTTATGGCCTTCAAAACTGTGATAGGTAGTGAGGCGTGAAATCAAAAATTTGCGCCCTTAGAAATCCTGAAGGCGGTGCTTGGTTTCCGGGGTCCCGTACGTGGCTAGGCTCCTAAAAAGTCCCACACATGTGGTATCCCCGTACTCAGGAGAAGCAGCAGAATGTATTTTGGGGTGCAATTCCACATATAACCATGGCATGTGTGAGCAATATATCATTTAGTGACAACTTTTTGTAATTTTTTTTTTTTTGTCATTATTCAATCACTTGGGACAAAAAAAAAAAAATATTCAATGGGCTCAACATGCCTCTCAGCAATTACCTTGGGGTGTCTACTTTCTAAAATGGGGTCATTTGGGGGGGTTTTGTACTGCCCTGCCATTTTAGCACCTCAAGAAATGAGATAGGCAGTCATAAATTTAAAGCTGTGTAAATTCCAGAAAATGTACCCTAGTTTGTAAACGCTATAACTTTTGCGCAAACCAATAAATATACGCTTATTGACATTTTTTTTACTAAAGACATGTGGCTGAATACATTTTGGCCTAAATGTATGACTAAAATTGAGTTTATTCGATTTTTCTTATAACAAAAAGTAGAAAATATCATTTGTTTTCAAAATTTTCGGTCTTTTTCCATTTATATCGCAAAAAAGAAAAATCGCAGAGGCAATCAAATACCATTAAAAGAAAGCTCTATTTGTGGGAAGAAAAGGACGCAAATTTCGTTTGGGTACAACATTGCATGTCCGCACAATTTACAGTTAAAGCAGCGCAGTGCAAAATTCTGAATTCACCTCTGGTCCTTTAGCTACCAAATGGTCCGGGGCTTAAGTGGTTAAAGAACTGTAGGATGTAGCAATGTGAATTTTAACTTTTTAAAGGAATTTTTCTTGAGATTTCTTGACATTCACTAAGTAAAAAAAACTCCTTGCACTGTGAAAACATGCAATGGGGTTGATTTACTAAGAGAAAATAGGTTGCTCACTTTGCAAGGGAAATTGCACTCTGCATGGGAATTTCCCCAGAGTTTAGTGAATGTGATGAAGCTCTGCTAACTTCCATCATCCAATCAAAATTCCTTTGCAAAGTACAACTTCCCTTGCAAACAGCCTATTTGTTTTAGTAAATTAATCTCAATGTGTAAAGAGAGGGAACAGTGAACTGGGACTACCCCTCTCTAAAATATTTAAAAAGAGCATATGGATGACAAGAACTCCAGTTATGTGATTTACTGTACTTCCTCAACTTCTGGAAGAGTTAAGGCAGCTGTCATTAGCAGCTTCCTATTCTTTTAAGAGATACTTATCTTGTGAAGTCTAACCTGACTTAATCCTAACCTTCCTGAAACCTAAGCTAGCACTTGCAGAAAGAACATGTACCACCAGGATAGACACCCCACACTTGTGACTTATCACCCTAGTGACATTTCAATTTTATCTCAGTACTGTACTTAGTAACTAAAAGGATGTTGCAGGTTATCTATTATAAAGGGTGGCTGACGTCTGTATTTATGAGAACAGGGGTTTCATTTATGGTTAACCTTATTTTCATGTTTTCACAGTAGATGGAAAAACAGAGAATCCAGAGATGGAATAGTTCATGCAACGCAACAACTGTTGCTTGCTATAAAAAAATGTAAGTCAGGTTTTGTTTATGTCACGAATGTCACGTCTACCCCAACGCAGGTGGTCAGAAACTATAGCTGGCTACTGTGTGCTTCACCTATAGCAGCCCCCTTTCCCTTAAGACAAGCAGGGTTCCGGTACTTGGTTGCCCCCAGGACTTACACACAATGCTATAGTGTCTGGCCACCACGCCAGGGCAGATGCAAACTGAGCAAAGCAAACAGGTACTTGCAGTTTAGCAGACAGATAGCATGGTTCAAAGGAAGTTCAGGTAATAAGGCAGGCTGAGGTCAAGGAATAATCCAGTATCCATTCCAGGTAAAAGGCAGGCTGCGTTCAGGGGATAGTCCAGTATCCAATCCGGGTCATACACAGGAGATCCAACAACAAGCAAGGCAGACTAATGGGAGGCTTGATCTGTAACAATGCAGGTAAGTCTGTCTCTATCACAAGCGAGGAATAGAGTGTTTTGTTTGCTTATATCAGGTGACTGATCAGATCAATCATCTTGCAGGTGTACACAGACAGGGGAAAGGTAACAGCCAACACCAGGGTGCTGGAATGAGAACAGGGGCACTAATTGCTCATGACATTTTATTTATCTAATTTTGAACAGTAATTTGTTTTTTATTCTATTTTTAGATTTTCACATTCTTTTTCTCATAATGAATTGTACAGAGCTAAAAAAAAGAGAAATAGACTGAATACTGCTAAACAAATTCAAATGACATAAGAAAGGCTTTTCATTATATTATGATTTTCACAGATAAACTAAAACAACTAAAATGTTTGGAGTAAAGTATTTTAAACAGGGTAAACATTTTCAATTTAATACCATACTGCCAGCGTCTGATTTACTGAGGTCAAGCTTATACTTTTCAAGCATACACCTGAATATCCATATTTCAATAAATGGTCCCAGCAGTCCTCAGTGAACCATCTGTGGGATGTGCAATTGAGAAAGAACAGCTGAATATTTTACATCACAAAATAGTTTTGTAATTTCTACAAATAGAAAAGAAGGTGGAAAACAGTTCTATAAAACCAAATACAAATAGCAAGAAGCAAATTTGGTAAATGAATAGCTCATTTAATAGCTTGTATTTAACATAAAATGTATAATTTCAATTATTGAAAACAATAATATTATTAACTTTTAATTTCAATACTTTTTATAGAATTTTCAAGGCATATTATCGACAGAAACAATGCGCCCAAAGGGCGACTTGATAATTAGTTATTTTCAGGCACAGTGTAAGATTGCAAAGCACATTACAAAGTGGTTTCAAGATATAAAATAAAATTAACAGGAAGAAACTAACATACTAGGCATAGGCGTGCGCAGGGGAGGTGCCGGGTGTGCCTGGGCACACCCTAATCCCCTGACATACTTGTCTACACCTGGATGAGAGGGGCAGCGGGCGGCATATAGAACAACCCGATGCTCTGTATTTTCCACCCTACACCTGTTAAATGCCTTCGGGAGGAAGAGGAGGATAAGCGAGCATTCAGGGGCTGCATGGAGGAAAAAGCAGACCATCGGTTGTACTATATGCCGCCGCCCCTCTCATCCAGCCTGGTGTACTAGAACTGCTGGCTCCGCCTACCAGTTCCCCCTGACTCCTTCGTTCTAAGTACAGTAACTGCTGCAGGACCGCCCACCCAGTTTCTTCGCGGCTCCGTCCATTGAATTTAGAGCAGCAGGCAGATGGGGGCATGACGTCTGGGGGACTGGAAGAGCCAGCTGATCCAGTAGCTCTGCCACTCATCCTATCTCCCCCCCCACCCAGCACTGCCACTCATCCTATTTTCCCCCCACCCAGCACTGCCACTCATCCTATCTCCCCCCCACCCAGCACTGCCACTAATCCCATCCCCCACCACTGCTGCCACTGATCACATGCCCCCCAGCACTGCCACTCATCCTATCTCTCCCCACCCAGCACTGCCACTAATCTCATCCCCCACCACTGCTGCCACTGATCCCAGGCCCCCCCCAGCATTGCCACTGATCCCATGCCCCCCAGCACTGCCACTCATCCTATCTCCCCCCACAAGCACTGTCACTGATCCCACCCCTCTACCACTGCTGCCACTGATTTAATGCCCCTCAACACTGCCACTCATCCTATCTCCCCCCCAGCATTGCTACTGATCCCCCCCCCTCCATTGCCATGAATCCCCCACCACCACTGATCCCATCAACCCCCAGCACTGCCAATGATCCCCCCAACCTTGCCACTCATCCCATTCCCCCCAGTACTGCCACTGATCCCATTACCACCCCCCCACCACAACCACCATCAACACCACAGATCCCATCAACTTTCCAACACTGCCACTGATCCCATCCCCCCCAGCACTGCCACTGATCCTACCCCCCCAGCATTGCTACTGATCCCCCTTCCACTGCCATGAATCCCCCATCACCACTGATCCCATCAACCCCCAGCACTGCCAATGATCCCCCCCAACCTTGCCACTCATCCCATTCCCCCCAGTACTGCCACTGATCCCATTACCACCCCCCCCACCACAACCACCATCAACACCACAGATCCCATCAACTTTCCAACACTGCCACTGATCCCATCCCCCCAGCACTGCCACTGATCCTATCCCCCCCAGCACTGCCACTGATCCCATCAATCCCCTAGCACTACCACTGATCCCCCCCCCCCTCCACCACTGCCACTCATCCCACCCCAGTACTGCCACTGATCCCATTACCCCCCACCACAACTGCCACTGATCCCATTACCCCCCACCACAACTGCCACTGATCCCATTACCCCCCACCACAACTGCCACTGATCCCATCAACCCCCTAGCACTGATCACCCTCCCCCTCTCCAGCACTGCCACTGATCACCCCCCCAGCACTGCCACTCAATCCATCCTCCCAGCACTGCCACTGATCCCATTCCCCTCCCCCCACCACCACTGCCAACTGATCCCATCGTCCCCCTCTCTCACCCCCACTTTCTCCCTCTGACCAGCTCAGCTATAAGATGTAAAATGTATTAGAATATTAAAAATTGTTTTAACACATTTCAAAATGTTGGTTTACATTTATTTAAAAGAGTGCGTGTCTGTGTGTATGTGTGTGTATATATATATATATATATATATATATATATATACACCCACACACATGTGTGTTTGAGTTTTGGGGTGCACACCCTAATCCAATAGGCTGCGCACGCCTATGATACTAGGTATGTACAAAAGAAAGGGTTAACGGTAATTAAGTGAGTAAATGGGTAGGTCACAGTCCAAAAATTTGCAGTGGTTCGCATAGAAGAAATTCATAACTTGTATATCATACAGTATATCTGAGTAAGGTCTAAGATAAGATAATGGTTTATGTGGGCTTAGATCTAATATACCAGTTTTCCCATGGTTCCCATGCTTTAGATGCTCTTTGAAAGTTTTCATTAGCTGAGGCAAACATTAATTCATAGATGGCTTTGGTTTGAATTGTTTGGATAACTTCGCCCATTGTGGGAGGTTTATGATCTTTCCAGTGTCTGAATAGTGTCAAGTGAGTCGCTAGTAAAATATGAACTAGTACAGTCTTCAGCTGTACTAGCCCTAGCAAACATATTTCCAATCCTAGAGACAATGGGACATTGATCCCTAACACTTTGGAGATAGGTGCTGAAGAGCCGGGCCAAAACAAGGAAAGGGAAGAGCACATCCATAATATGTGAACTAGTGAGCTTTCCTATCCACATTTCCTCCAGAATTCAGAGGATGAGTGTGGTGAGAATTTGGATATGCATTGAGGTGTTAAATACCACCGCAAGTCAATTTCTGGTTTAATTCCCAGAGGTTAGAACTTCTGGGTATACAGAGAGGCAAGGTATACAGAGAGGCTGGGTATACAGAGAGGCTGGATATATACAGAGAGGCTAGTGTATATAGAGGGGCAAGGTATATAGAGAGGCTGGTGTATATACAGAGAGACAACTGTCTGTAAATAAGCCAGGAGATGCACCAATGGACAACTAAATGTCTGTATAGTAGTAAGTGAAAGTTCAAAATTGGTGATAATTTCAAATATAAAGATGATAAGGTGAAAGCACGACGAAGTGAAGAAAACTACCACCAATAGGTAGAAGGTTTATCGGAATGTTTGAACCCAAAAGAACGTACGTTCAGTGGGTCAAACAGGCTTTGTGTGGAATGACCACTGGGAACTGGATCATCAGTTGCACTCCAAACATTGACAGATAGTTTAAACCACTGAGGAGAGGCTATCCTTGTAGAATATTCTCATAAAGAGTGGTGGTCCAGATGATCCCAAGGTGGTATGGCAGGATGTGAATCAAAAGATGGAAGGAAAAAGAGGGCACATAGCGTAATACTGTATAAATGAGGAGTTTTAATGTAGTAGGAACACTTACATTGTGGAAGACAAATAGCGCTTTTCAAAGTACTTGTGGCAACAGTGGAGTCCTCCACTACAACCAAAAATGTAAACGTATTTTATTGGGATTTTATGTGATTGACCAACACAAAGTGGCACATAATTGTGAAGTGGAAGGAAAATGATAACTGGTTTTTAAAATGTTTTACAAATACCTATCTGAAAAGTGTGGCGTGCATTTGTATTCAGCCCCCTTTACTCTGATACCCCTAATTAAAGTCTAGTGGAACCAATTGCCTTCAGAAGTCACCTAATTAGTAAATAGAGTTCACCTGTGTGTAATTTAATCTCAGTATAAATGCAGCTGTCCTGTGAAGCCCGCAGAGGTTTGTTAGAGAATCTTAGTGAACAAACAGCATCATGAAGAACAGAGAACACACCAGACAGGTCAGGGAAAGTTGTGGAAAAGTTTAAAGCAGGGTTAGGTTATAAAAAAAAAATATCCCAAGCTTTGAACATGTCAAAATGGAAAGAGCATAACACAAGTGCAAACCTGCCAAGACATGGCCGTCCACCTAAACTGACAGGCCAGGCAAGGAGAGCATTAATCAGAGAAGCAGCCAAGAGGCCCATGGTAACTCTGGAGGAGCTGCAGAGATCCACAGCTCATATGGGATAATCTATCCATGGGACAACTATTAGTCGTGCACTCCACAAATATGTCCTTTATGGAAGAGTGGCAAGAAGAAAGCCATTGTTGAAATAAAGCCATAAGAAGTCCCGTTTGCAGTTTGCGAGAAGCCATGTGGGGAATGCAGCAAACATGTAGAAGAAGGTGCTTTGATCAGATGAGACCAAAATTAAACTTTTTGGCCTAAAAGCAAAACGCGGTGTGGTGGAAAACAAACACTGCACATAACCCTGAAAGCACCATCCCCACCATGAAACATGGTGGTGGCATCATCATGTTGTGGGAATGCTTTTCTTCTGCAGGGACATGGAAGCTGGTCAGAGTTGATGGGAAGATGAATGGAGCCAAATACATTGCAATTTTAGAAGAAAACCTGTTAGAATTTGCAAAAGACTTGAGACTGGGGCAGAGGTTCACCTTCCAGCAGGACAACAAACCTAAACATACAGCCAGAACTACAATGCAATGGTTTAGATCAAAGCATATTCATGTGTTAGAATGACCCAGTCAAAGTTCAGACCTAAACCCAATTGAGAACCTGTGGCAAGACTTGAAAATTGCTGTCCACAGACGTTCTCCATCCAGTCTGACAGAGCTTGAGCTATTTTGCAAAGAAGAATGGGCAAAAATGTCTCTAGATGTGCAAAGCTGGTGAGGACATCCCCAAAAAGACTTACAGCTGTATTTGCAGCGAAAGGTAATTCTACAAAATATTGACTCACTGAATACAAATGCACGCCACACTTTTCACATATTTATTTGTAAAATATTTTGAAAACCATTTATCATTGTCCTTACACTTCACAATTATGTGCCACTTTGTGTTGGTCTATAACATAAAATCCCAATAAAATACATTTGCTTTTTTGGTTGTAACATGACAAAATGTGGAAAATTTCAAGGGGTATGAATACTTTTTCAAGGCAATGTATACATATATATATATGGGCGTCCGTTCCATAGGGCAAGGGAGGTCAATTGCGCCCCCCCCCTGGAATTGTAAGAGTGTTGAAGTCAGAGTGAAGACACTTGCCCCCTTTGTTGCAATGGCCGGCGTGCCCGCCTCCGCGGCAGCTGTGGACTTTTTTTTTCTAAGTCTGCAGCTGGCCTGGGGGCTGGGGCTGCTCTCAGTCCTTTCCGACTACACATCCGTTCCTCCCTCCTCACCCCTAGCCCGAGCATCGGATTGGCTCTGCCACTCGGGCCTCTGCTTAACATCACCGTGACCCGGCTTTTCCGTGATTTCCTGCTGCCTCAGCCTGCCTCTCCCTGTGTAAATGTATGTTGTGCCTATGCCGATCCGGCCGGCGCGGCGCTGGCTCCTCCCACAGGTACGTGGTGTGCAGTGGCCGAGACAAGAGAGAATACGCTGCCAGTGCCTGCCCTGGGCCTATCGCTGAAGAACTACAGGTAACAGCAGTGCCTGTGCCACGACACCACTGTGTACATATTTTATATTGCAATGTATTGCAATACATCTGTGTTGTGGGGGGCCATATTTTGATCTTGATGAAAACAACCTATACAGCATAGGCTGTTTTCATCAAGATCAAAATATGGTCACAACAGATGTATTGCAATACATTGCAATATAGAAAGATGTACATTCTCTAGGCTATGGGCAGGGGCGGTGGAGGAGTGGTGCATACAGCGCTGCTCCACTGCCCCAAAGATGCATGGATGACCTTAAAATTACGCCCCCCCTGAAAAAAGTTCAGCGGACACCCATGTATATATATATATATATATATATATATATATACGTACAGGTATATGTACAGTATATATAAAATGGCACATGTAATTTTGGAATTTACTGGTAATAAAAGGTGCATTTTTGTTACAAATCAGCAGCCAGTGACAATGTTCTAAAACTGGGAAGGATTCAAATACTGTATATGATTTCCTGGTAATGGTAAACATGACAATTTGGGTGATTTGCACACTTTCCACAGAACTCCCCTAGGAATAAAAGTTCCTGTTTATATGATTAGCTGTGACTAATCATGTGACCATAGCAGGCGAATCTATTAAGCATTTAGGAGAAGTGGAGTAAGTAGAAACAGCAGCAGACAAGGCTTGCTTGAAGCTTTGCCATGCATTTACCAGACTAGGTCCACATTTTTCCTTAACATAAGTGGAGTTACTATTTATATTTGGGTTAGGCATCGCTGCATCCAAGTGGATCAATGAAAGAACTCACAACCCAAATAAATCTGTCACTAATGTTTAAGTAGACAAGCAAGAAAATATAATAACTTGGACTGTTATAATAAGATAAAAACACAGAAAAAATGTCCACATGCAGTTTCCCTTGTTGACATTCCATAATTATACATTAATCACATAATTAAAGTGTGTCCATAGGTCATTTCTATAACCTAAATTGATGACAATTTACAACTGTCAAATGGTAAACATATTTACTGGTTCTAATTTTTCATAATGCATCAGTAGTTGTCTATGACGTTATTGCCTAAATGGTGTAACTGATTTGAAAAGACATAAAAGAGCGTATATGGAAGTTCAGTGCAGTGACCTTGGCATTGGCAAAGTCAAAGATCTCATGGTAGAAAGTGTTGTTATCATGTTAATTGGGTGACATTTTCCAGTGCTGACCATGAATAAATTACATCCTGACAGATTTCTACATAGTGAGCATACAAAAGAACTCTTTAAAAAAAAAAAAAAAAAAAAAAAACATGCAATGTATTGCAGACATGTTCTGAAATCAAACAAGCTTACTTTGATGTTTTGAAAACAAATATTCACATAGAACAAAATAGTCCAAGTAGTGCTGTTGCTCTCTTTGTCATCAAATACTATATTTCAATTGACAATATGATCATCAATTGATTTATAACTTCAATTCAAGACCAAGGCAATCAGACAAACATTATTGTAAAAGTGATATATCCATTAGGGACATCCTATAATAAACTTTGTTTTGCTTCTTAGAATGTATTCAAAATATTATCATAATATTGAGTCCTGCCTATACTGTAAAGCATGATTTGTTTTGTTTTTTTAAAGAGTTTTATTAACACAGCAAAAAAAGGCTAAAATCATAAATGAAAAACATTACATGCATCTATACTACCAAAAGAAATGTAATCCTGTTCAATCAATTTTGTGATTTACTAAAAGTTCACATTGCCACACTGTCATTAGGAAGGTGACATGCTTATGTCTTGGATCAGCAACTCTTTTCCTCATCCCATATCTCTATCTTTAACCTTTCAATTGGATAAAAACAAATCCACATAATCATTTCTGTCCAATGAGGAGGAAGCTAAACCTATGCATTATGTGAATACTTTGATAGGTAAAACTGCTAACCTATATATATTTGAATCACGTATTAACCACTTAAGCCCCGGATCATTTGGCTGCCCAAAGATCAGAGCACTTTTTGCCATTCGGCACTGCGTCGCTTTAACTGACAATTGCGCGGTCGTGTGACGTGGCTCCCAACAAATTTGACGTCTTTTTTTTCTCACAAATAGAGCTTTCTTTTGGTGGTATTTTATCGCCTCTGCGGCTTTTATTTTTTGTGCTATAAACAAAAATAGAGCGACAATTTGGAAAAACAAGCAATATTTTTTACTTTTTGCTATAATAAATATCCCCCCCCCCCAAAAAAATATATATAAAAAAATAAAAATGTCATCAGTTTAGGCCGATACGTATTTTCTACATATTTTTGGTAAAAAAAAATCGCAATAAGCATTTATTGATTGGTTTGCACAAAAGTTATAGCGTCTACAAAATAGGGGATAGTTTTTTGGCATTTTTATTAATATTTTTTTTTTTTACTAGTAATGGCGGCGATCAGCAATTTTTATCATGACTGCGACATTATGGCGGACACATCGTACACTTTTGACGCCATTTTGGGACCATTGTCATTAATACAGCGATCAGTGCTATAACATTGCACTGATTACTGTAAAAATGACACTGGCAGTGAAGGGGTTAACCAGTAGGGGGCGCTGAAGGGCTTAAGTGTGTCCTAGGGATGTGTTCTAACTGTGGGGGGATGGGCTACGTGTGACACCACACTGATCACCGCTCTCGATTACAGGGAGCTGTGATCAGTGTCCTGTCACTAGGAAGAATGGGGAAATGCTTGTTTACATCAGCATTTCCCCATTCTTCCTCTCCGTGAGACGATCGCGGGTATCCCCGCGGACAGCGAGTCCGCGGGACCCGTGGTCGGACTCATGGAGCTTGCGGTAGGCGCGCGCGTGCGCCCACAATGACGCATCTTAAAGGGGTCGTACCTGTATGCCCAAATTTCTTAGCCGTGCCATTGTGTCTGAAAGGTTCTGGTTCTGTTTGGTTCTGTTGGACCTTCTTGGCTCGAGCTGGACTCAGGATCTGTGGAAGTCTCTCTGACCGGTCGGATATTCAAGACACCGATACACAGTGAATAGGTATACAAGAATATGTGGTTTAATGGTTACATGTCCTTTTTTATACACAGCGAGAAAAGTTGCCTCCCTCCTATGGACCTATCAGCAATAAGCAAAAACCTCATGAGTTAGACAAAAATAAATTCTAACAGGTTTTTTGACTTCTGCAAAAGCGGTCAGTTAACATACGTCAATTGTGGTCAAACTAGACATGTTCTGACATTTGAAACAGGAAGATAAGAAACGCCAGATGTCAGTGCGGTCAATCTGTCAGTTAAAAAGCAGAAGTGAGATAAACTTTTTCCCGGAAAAGGCCTAACCACAAAGTCACATTTCAACCTAAATATACATGCCTGTTACACAGAAGAAAGATTAGCTTGACCACAAAAGTCACATCTTGTTCACACTCATGTCAGAGAAACATTATTGTAAAATATATATATATTTGAGGAGAACTCTAACCATGAATATTGGTTCATGATCTTCCTATACCTTACAACCCCTCCTTATGATCATGGCTTCAAGAATTGATTATTAAGGACGACAGGTGGTGTGCCGTTTAGGAGAGGGGTGAAGTTTAGAGGTACTGCCATTAGGGGGATCCTAGCAGTGCTAGGATGGAGTTTACTACATATCCAACATTTTTCATATCCTGATTTTTGAGCATAAGCATACTTAAATTTAAGCAGCAGCATTTTACCACTAAAATTGTCTTCCATACTTCTTTTTGGTCTGTTAGAATTATCTGACCAACAGTGTCCTACGATTATGAGCATTAAAATAAACAATGTAATCATTAAGGAAAAAATAAAAAGTTTTGCCGAAGTGACCCCTCCTTTTTGACCATTAGTGTCTATGGGTATGGAACTCTGAGTTTCTTGTTTTTTTATGGTCCACTAGGGAGTATTTTCCGGATCCTTTTCTGGAATACTCTCCAGAACAGAGGTCTTTGTCTTCTCCTTCACCTTCTTCCAGTTTCCCTTCGGAAATGTCTTTAGTCTGGATGCATGGATCCATTGTGGTCCTTGATCTGTAAGAACGGCTGTTCTGGCAACCTTCAGAATTTCAAATGGTCCTTGGAAGATAGGGCCTGGTTGTTTCCGGACAGCAAGTTGTTTTATCAATACTTTGTCTCCTGGGATATACGTATATATGTGTAGGCTCTGTGAAGAGAGGAGGAAAAGTGACAGCAACCTTGTCCTCTGTTTCACTAAGGCTACTTACCAGATGTTTCACGTACTCTTCCTGTAAAGAATAAAGATTAACCTCCTTTCCCTCATCAGGTTTCCTCTGTGCTGGCCTACCCATATGTTTCTCAAAAGGAGATATTCCTGTTCTGTGGGGGGGTAGTCCTGATTTGATATATGACTGCTGGCAAGTAATCTAACCAGTTTTTCATTGTGCCACCTGTTGCTTTTTTTTCAAATTGTCTTTTATGGTTCTGTTCATGCTTTCCTCTACTCCTGAGCTCCTTCACTATGGCCGAGGTAAATGCTGGACCTTGATCTGACCATATAGTGGCCGGAAGGCCAAACCTACAGATCCACTGATTTATTAGTACTCTAGCTGTCTCTCCTGTGGTAGGGATTGCTTCTACCCATCCTGTAAATCTGTCAACTATAACCAAAAGATATTCTAAATTGCCCTTCTGTGTGGGGACTTGTGTGTAATCTAGGGATTTTATCATGTGGTGCACCCCTTTTATTCCCTATTATTCCCTCCTTGGTTGACCAAAGTCCAGTAGGATCTTTTGTCAACCCGTGTACCCATATCTGCTGTCAGTGTAAATGTTTACATCTTTTCCTTCAAAAATCTGACAAACCATAGTTATAGCAATGAGTTCTGCAATCTGGACTGAACTAGCATTCAGAGATTTGGCTTCAATCATTACATCTGGCAATTGAACAATGGCATAACCAGTTTGATAAGTTTTGTCATCAGGTCGGGAGCAGCTGCCATCTACATAAACATTTTCCGCATTTGGATACGGAACATCTGTGAGGTCTGGTCTAGGGAGGGTAGTTTCTGCAAGTACCTCAGTGCAATCGTGTTCCTGAATGTAAAAACCTAATGGGCTTTGAGGTTTCTGAACATGATTTTATGGTTAGATTATGTGTTTTTAGCAAGATAATCTCATAGCCGCTGCACCTTTGCGTTGTCATGTGTTGTGTGTTCATGTTTGTCATGAGGTGTGTAGTATACAGTGTGAGGTCATGTCCCAGAACCACCTTTGAAGCCTCTTGTACTGCCATTGCACAGGCTGCTACGGCCTGTAAGCAATGTGGCATACCTTGAACTTGATCTGGAAGTTTCTTTGAGAAGTATGATACGGGTCTCAGAGAATTCCCATGTGATTGTGCTAGGACCGCTGCAACCGTAGGTCCAGATACCACACAGTACAATGAAAAAGGCCCTGCGCACTCTATAAGTCCCAATGCAGGGGCTTGCCTTAGAGAGCTGATTAATGCTGTGAAAGCCTTAACCCTCTCTGTTGTCCAATCAATAAACTTTGGGGCATCCTGCAGGGTAGCAGACCTTAGGATAGAATCATAATAAGAGCAATCAGGGTATCCACTGCCTGCAGTATATTATGGACCCTAGGAAAGAGAGAAGCGCTGACTTGTCTCTTGGTGGACTCCAGGACAGTGCCTTGACTCAAGCTGGTGACACCAAACGTTCGGTTCGGATTATACACCCCAAGTACTCAACCTGCGACCTGCACCACTGGATCTCTTTGCGAGACACCAAGTGACCTTTTGAGGCGAGGTGAGTTAGTAGGTGCTCTGAGTCCTCCGCACAGCTGACCTCATTTTCATTACACAGCAATAGGACATCCACATACTGAAGCAACACTGAGCCTTCTTTTGGTACCCAATCGCTCAAAGATCGTTTCAAGACCATGGAGCACGCTGCAGGACTGTTCGCAAAGCCTTGCGAGAGCCTAGCCCAGGTTTAAAGTAATTTTGGGCTTCCTCTGCAACAGGTATGGAAGAGAACGCGATACTTAAATCAATGACCATGTAGATCTTGGACGTTGCCGGTATCTCACAAAATATTGTAGCAATGTCCGCAACAAAAGGTGGAAGGGGGACAATAGCTTTGTTCAGGGCCCTTTGGTCCTGTACAAAGCGCCATTCACCACTGGCTTTGACTGGGTGAATGGGGGTGTTCCAGGGACTGATTGTATGTTTCAGTATTCCTTCTGCTAAATATTGCTTTATTTGTGGTGCTATGCCTGCAATTTTTCCTTCTGACAGGGGATATTGGTCTTGGTAATGTACTACTGCTCCTTCCCCAATGATGGGCTTGTATCGTGTACAATGTATGCAGTGCCCATATAGGGTGTGCTTTAAGGTGTGCCGGTAGTAACATAAAGTACCCTCTAAAATCCTGTCTTTTTTGGGTTAGACAAATCACAGATTTCTGATGTAGCTAGCAGGCCCCCATCTTTTGTAAATTTGATGTGAATGTTTAAACTTGACATTAAATCTCTTCCCAGAGGAAGTGGTCAGTCAGAATGGCAAAACTCATTTAAAAAGATGTTGGTCATGAACTGTACCAACGGGCAATCTGCCTCTTCCCATATTACCCCTGCGGTTAGCTGCCCTACTTGTTCCTCTCCTAAGGCGGCATTCTGACTTCCAATGTCCCATGTCCCTGAATGTGAAACAACCCTGCTGGTTATCCTGGGGATATGCTTGGTATTGTACTTGTTGGGATTGTTGGGGAACTGGTTTTGTATAAGGGACAACCATTTGTGCAGCAGCTAACTACGGGCTTTCTATCTGTTCGGGGTTAAATGAGGGAAATACCCCTCCTTTTGTAGTGAATAAGCCCAAGGATGCACACTTTTTTTAATGTCTTTGAGAAAGGCATCAGGTTTTAATGTTGACCAATTGGGGGTAATTAATTTAAGTAACTGTGTTGTTTTGGGATCTCCCCCGGACATGACTGTGCTCACATACAGTTCAGGGTTCTCCATTCCTGTATCATTGTATAACTGGTGTGCCCGTTTACAAAATTAATAAAAGTTTTCTCCCGGTCCCTGCTTTGCAGTGCACATTATCTGCAAAGCGCTCTCTCCTTTGTAACTTTACTGCCAAACAGCTGTCACAGCTGCCCAAAATGATTCCCATCCCTTTGCCTTTTTAAAGAGGTCATTATCAGCAAATAATGTCTTAACTTCTACATCGCAGATGGGATCTGGATCCACTGTCTGTATTATTATTTCACAGTCATCGGCATTCATGCCAGTGCCCACGCAATGTCTCTGTAAGAAGAGAGCTGCCTCTCTGGGGTGTTTGCGTGGCTTTGGGCAAAGATCTTTAATATCCCTTAACATCCCGAGGGGGAGTGGGATATGGACCGGGGTTTCTCCCATGTGAATAACTGGGAATTTGAGGGCTTCTATCCCCGAGGTCAAGCCACCCACTGCCTCATCATCCTTATCCTCCTCAGCTTTCCTTCTATCACTTTTTCTTCATCTTCCTCTTTTTTAAATACACTGTTCTTCCTCCTTTACTAATTGACTTAAACGTTCCTTTATCTGTCTTCTATCTTCCCCCTCCCGTAACCAATTAGTTCCCTTTTGTTTAGCTATGGTTAATACTCCTGCTATAACATTTGGATCTAACGAGGGGTATATTTTCTTTGGGACAAGGGATTCATCTTTTACCATAGCATATGGAGGGGGTTTTTCTTGATAAAAATTAGGGGGAGCTGATGGACTTCCTATTGCGTCTTCTAATTGCTCTTTCTTTTCCATTTTTACACTTGTATATTTCTTTCTATATTCCTTCATACCCTTTGCCCAAATCTTACAACATTTAGTCATGTAATCTTTGTCAAGGTCTTTTATGGGATAATTATACTGTTTATGTTGGCCACATATTCTGGTCACTTCCTCCCACTCTCTTCCTCGTAACATGGTCCGTATTCCCTGAAACATGGCACTTCTAACTGATGTGCTCTTTTTAAAACTAGTGACCAAAAAGGATCAGTATAATTTTTCCCATAATTGACTTTAATGTAATCAATCGGAGAGGGTCGGTGCTGCTTACCTTCAGCTTCCTTTCCGGCTTGAATACCCATTATAGCAAACAATAATACTTATACTTTAAAATTTAAAAATTTCAGACTTGCTTTCTCTATTTCGTTCCAGGGACGGAAAATGTCCTTAAACTTATGACAATTTATAGATTTATGACAAGGAACCCAGTGTTCTCCTTTTTTAAATACAACCAGACACTGCATTTCTGCTACACTTAGTCCCTCGAACACCGGACTGGGGGGTAGTATGTTGTGTATATTAAACCTTAACATATGTTGTTTTGATCCCTGGAACATAGGACCCTTGCCAATTTTGACATGATACCCCCCTGGAACAATTGCCACTAATGACGTGGTCTTCCCTTTATAAGCAAACAATAAACCAGTTTTACATTCAGGACAACAATATACAGTTAACATTTAAAAAGGTAACCCTTTTTGTGTACACCTTTAGATATAGAGTTTCCACAGATCCGTCCTATGTAGAGAAGAATTTAAGATTCTTTCTCAATCTAATAACCTGGTCTGGCCAACCTAGCGAGACCCTCTGTATCTATTCTAAATCTACCTTTCAATCTTAACAGAGTCCCAGAAAACTTGTAGTTTTCTCGAGAGTCTACTTTATGGTGAACCAATTGACAAGGCAAGACTGTTGTTCCCAATAATAATTAAAGGGGGTCTTACCTGTTCAATTGGATCACCCCACTTCTGGTACCACTGAAAGGTTCTGGTTCTGTTTGGTTCTGTTGGACCTTCTTGGCTCGAGCTGGACTCAGGATCTGTGGAAGTCTCTCTGACCGGTTGGATATTCAAGACACCGATACACAGTGAATAGGTATACAAGAATATGTGGTTTAATGATTACATGTCCTTTTTTATACACAGCGAGAAAAGTTGCCTCTCTCCTATGGACCTATCAGCAATAAGCAAAAACCTCATGAGTTAGACAAAAATAAATTCTAACAGGTTTTTTGACTTCTGCAAAAGCGGTCAGTTAACATACGTCAATTGTGGTCAAATTAACATGTTCTGACATTTGAAACAGGAAGATAAGAAACGCCAGATGTCAGTGCGGTCAATCTGTCAGTTAAAAAGCAGAAGTGAGATAAACTTTTTCCTGGAAAAGGCCTAACCACAAAGTCACATTTCAACCTAAATATACATGCCTGTTACACAGAAGAAAGATTAGCTTGACCACAAAAGTCACATCTTGTTCACACTCATGTCAGAGAAACATTATTGTAAAATATATATATATATTTGAGGAGAACTCTAACCATGAATATTGGTTCATGATCTTCTTATACCTTACAGTGTCGATGTACTGTATATCGTCATGCGCTGGTTGGCAAGTGGTTAAGATGTTTTTCAGAAGTTCCACTTTAAATGCCATGATTTGGAGCAATACATAATTTCACTGGAGCATCGCCAAACCATACTATAGTAACAATTACAATGTTTATGACAATAATATTATTAATTATTAATATTATATTATAAATTAATATAATATTATTAATTATTATTTTTAATTAAAAATAAAAGATACTAAATAATCGCGCCCCCCTTCTTAGTATCACTCTGCGCTAAATAGAAAAACCACAAAGCTAAAAACACCAGAAATAAAATAGTAAAACAATAAAATCTATGGTTATGATCTGTAAAAGAACAGCAGCTGCTGAAAAAATAGGCATAAAATATTAAAAGAGCAGTATATATAAAAAACTTAAAACGAAAAGTTCAGAATAAACTGCAGCAGCGCTACAGACAAAAGTTCAAATGTACGTCTTCTATATAGTCCAATTATATAGGTGTGGATAGTGAACGAAGAGTGTGGTTATAGCTGGTTTAAATCTTAGTTCCTGTGCTCCTTATCACCAATATGTGTTTTCACCACGTGGGGGATTAGGGTCCCCTAATGGGGATGCACTCACCAGATATTAAACCAATAAAGGCATGTATAAACCATCCTTCTTTAGTGTGTTCTGTCTTCTTCTACTGTACAGGCACTTCTGGCGTATGTGAGGAAAAAGGAACAAACTGCATAGGGTAGTACTGTTTGGTAATTTTATTAATATTCCCCAAAACAAACAAGCCCCTTTGCATATGTGCGTACCAATAAAAGAATAAAACAGGCGTTTATAATATATGGGATAAAATGGACGCTTGCAGCGCTTTTAGACTTGCCCCTGGAGAACGCCACTTCCTGGTTCCTCCGGCGTCTTCCTGGTGTGGTCCTGGAGCGCAGATGCGTCACTTCCGGTTTGCTGGGTAATGCTGGTCACGCCCTGACGTTTCGTCACTTCCTGACTTCGCCCTCGGAAACCTTGTTCACCTATTTGGATCTTTAAGAATCTCTTGGTTTTGCCTATATAAATTTGTGGGCAGGGGCAGGTAAGCCCCTCTCGTGGTAGAGCAGTTTATCAGGTCCCTTATCTCATAGTTCTTTTGGCCTACTGCATCACTGAAAGTGTAAGTTCTGTCAATGAAGGGACATATCTGGCATCTGTTACAGTGAAACATTAAAGATAAATACAATTGCAGCGCAAATCTATGAAGAATCAACAATTGTATGGACAATTCCACATGTATATATTTTTTTCTAAAAAATATGGACTTTTTATGGTTCTTAGATTACCAGCACCTCCCTAGCACATGCTGCCACTATTTCATATATAAAAATCAACATGAATTGTGTAATTATTCATATGCAAAAAATAAAGTGCATCTGCAAATACTATATACTGTATAAGTGTCTATATAAAGTGAAAGTGCTGTTTTAATAAGTGTATGTCTGTGATAGTACAATATTCAATGTGATGCAAGCAAAACTATCTTTGCCATAAACAATAGTGTGTGTATACTAATTAGATAGATAGATATACTTTATTGTAATTGTATTCATACAACAAAATTTATACGGGTATTCTTTACAGCAGCAATAAAACACTTCTCAGCAAAACCACACACACATACTTATAGCACATGCCCACATATCTATTTAAATATATCAAAATACAAAAAATATTATTTAAAAAATACCACATAAAATTCATAAAACACCGTACCTGATGGGATTATGGACAATACAGCCCAAGGTAAAAAAAACTATACTTTAAGCGATTAGTGTGCATTTTAGGTGTCCTATATCTTTTTCCTTGATGGCATGGGGACAAACACACTGTAACCTGGGTGGGTTGGATTAATACTAATAGCCTTTGCCAGCTTTTTTAATCGGCTGGCATATGCTGTGTCCAAATTCAGTAGCTCTGTTCCTATGATCCGCTGTGCTGTTTTCACCATACGAGACAGGCACTTCATATCCTCCACCCTGCAGCTGGCATACCACACTAAAGCACAGTGGAGAATACTCTAAATGGTAAAATTATAGAAATTGACCAGAAGCCTTAAGAGCAATCCAGCTGGCTTCAGTCTCCGAAGGAAATACAGTCTCTGCTGCGCTTTTTCACTACAAAAAAAGTATTTTGAGACCATGACAACTCCCTTGTAATATACACTCCCAAAAATGTACCGTATATACTCGAGTATAAGCCGACCCGAATATAAGCCGAGGCACCTAATTTTACCACAAAAAACTGGGGAAGCGTATTGACTGGAGTATAAGCCTAGGGTGTCCATCTGCATGCCTCACTGTGCCTCACTGTGCCTCACTTTGCCTCACTTTGTCCATGTGCATGCCTCACTGTGCCTCACTGTGTCCATGCCTCACTGTGCCTTACTGTGCCCATGCCTCACTGTGTCCATGCCTCACTGTGCCATGCCTCACTGTCACTGTGCCCATGCCTCACTGTGTCCATGCCTCACTGTTCCCAATCTCCTTACCTGATCTCCTGCGCTGTGTGACTAGACTGACGTTTAACATGGGAGTCTATGGAAAGGGTGCCCGGCTTTGATAAATCAGTGCTCCCTGGCCCTAGGTCCCCCAGACAACAAACTTTTCACACTTGTAGAGAAATAGTGGGGCTATATGTGTGCCAAGTTTGGGGTCCAGGGGACCTATGGCTGGCCAGGATCAGGCACGCAAAGGTGAAGATGGACACAGACTCGAGTATGAGCTGAGGCGGGCATTTTCAGCACAAAAAAATGTGCTGAAAAACACGGCTTATACTCGAGTATATACGGTAATAGTGTCCACCCTTTTCACCTCCTCACCACCTATATAAACCGGGCAATGATTGATCTTTCTTGATCTTCTATAATCCATTATTATTTCTTTAGTTTTTGCAGTATTAAGTATTAAATAATTTTCTCTACACCACTCAACCAAATGTTGAATTTCCTGCCTATAAGCTGTCTCATCATTATCTTGTATATGTCCCACTAAAGTGGTGTCATCAGCAAACTTCACTATAGTGTTAATAGTAATTAACTCTTAAAGGAAACTGTTAATTGAATAATAACAAAACAAAATGTGTGAAAGAAATAGACATGTGCATTTGTTTTCGTCCGAATGCATTTTCGTCCGAATTTCAGGTATTTTCGTTATCGTTTTAACAAACGAAAACGAAAGCACAGAATCTGAAAACCGAAAGATCCGACATAAACAAATGCTTTAGTTTCGTTTTCGTTGCGACAACAGTTCGATATAGATAGGAGATTCGACGTGACGCTGACAATAACAATCTGTGTCTATCGAACCTGTGGTCAAAAGTGCCTAACCTTAACTCTATTAGTCCAAGATTATTCTACATAGAGAGAAAAGATTTGACATCGAGAGAAAAGATTTGACATTATAGAGAGAAAAGATTTGACATTATAGAGAGAAAAGATTACACATAGAGAGAAAAGATCGCTACTGGAATTGTGTGGGGGAAGTAAAATAAAAATAATGATGATGATGAATGTTATTGGCTGATTGTAACCAAAGAGGAGGAGCAGTAAAATAGCTAGAACTAACTTGACAATTCAACATGAACGACGAAGATTCGACAAAGCATCGAAAAACATACAAACGTCGAATCTGTCATTCTAATGTTGGTTGACTAGTAATAGTAATTAATAAATATAATTATTACTAGTCATACAACATTAGAATTCTACTATAGCTTGTAGGCGGAACATTCGACCGGAAATGTATGATTTCAGCGTCGTACAGTTTCGCTACTCCGTCTAATCTTCTTTGAACATTCGACAGACACCATAAGCCTTCAATGACAGATTCGACCTTAATTATTTCAGATTTTCGGACGAATGCAATTTCGAACGAAAAACGAAATAAATAAAAACGAATTTCGGGAGTAACTAAATAAATTTATTTTTTGGACGAAAACTAAATTCCGAAACAAAATATTTCAGTGTGCACATGTCTAGAAAGAAATAAGTATAAAAAAACACCTTACTATACTAATTTCTATTACACATTTTGGTTAGTAATTATTCAATTAACAGTTTCCTGTAGGGGTAAATATCATACACACACTATTGTTTATGGCAAAGAGAGTTTTGCTTGCATCACATTGAATATTTTACCATCACGGACATACACTTATTGAATCAGCACTTGCACTTTATATAGACACTTATATATAATATTTGCAGATGCACTTTATTTTCTGCATATCATTAATTACAAAATTCATGTTGATTTATATATATGAAATAGTGGCAGCGTGTGCTAGGGAGGTGCTGGTAATCTAAGAACCATAAAAAGTCCATATTTTTTAGAAAAAAATAAATATACATTTGGAATTGTTCATACAATTGTTGATTCTTCATAGATTTGCGCTGCAATTGTATTTATCTTTAATGTTTCACTGTAACAGATGCCAGATATGTCCCTTCATTGACAGAACTTACACTTTCAGTGATGCAGTAAGCCAAAAGGACTGTGAGATAAGGGACCTGATAAACTGCTCTACCACGAGAGGGGCTTACCTGCCCCTGCCCACAAATTTATATAGGCAAAACCAAGAGATTCTTAAAGATCCAAATAGGTGAACAAGGAAGATCTAAGATTTTTTTTTAAGAAAAACCTCTAGCAAAACATTTTGCCCCCTGTCATGGAGGAAAAGCTGATGGCATGAAAATTAAGGGGGTCTATGTCCTCAAGCTACCTCCAAGAAAACCTAAAAAGAAACCCATAAAAGGGGGTCAGCACTAAAGAAAATAAAATAAATGAGCACCTTGCAATAGGAAAACAAACAGTACCCAAACAATCCAACTAAGAAAATAAAGCAGCACCTTCAAATAAAGAATATTACAAGCGTAAAACATGTGTTATCAACATAGCATTCATAATGTGCAAAAAGCGTGTAATTAGTATACACACACTATTGTTTATGGCAAAGAGAGTTTTGCTTGCATCACATTGAATATTTTACCATCACGGACATACACTTATTGAATCAGCACTTGCACTTTATATAGACACTTATATATAATATTTGCAGATGCACTTTATTTTCTGCATATCATTAATTACAAAATTCATGTTGACTTTTATATATGAAATATCTTGGCAGCGTGTGCTAGGGAGGTGCTGGTAATCTAAGAACCATAAAAAGTCCATATTTTTTAGAAAAAAATAAATATACATTTGGAATTGTTCATACAATTGTTGATTCTTCATAGATTTGCGATGCAATTGTATTTATCTTTAATGTTTCACTGTAACAGATGCCAGATATGTCCCTTCATTGACAGAACTTACACTTTCAGTGATGCAGTAAGCCAAAAGGACTGTGAGATAAGGGACCTGATAAACTGCTCTACCACGAGAGGGGCTTACCTGCCCCTGCCCACAAATTTATATAGTCAAAACCAAGAGATTCTTAAAGATCCAAATAGGTGAACAAGGAAGATCTAAGATTTTTTTTTTAGAAAAACCTCTAGCAAAACATTTTGCCCCCTGTCATGGAGGAAAAGCTGATGGCATGAAAATTAAGGGGGTCTATGTCCTCAAGCTACCTCCAAGAAAACCTAAAAAGAAACCCATAAAAGGGGGTCAGCACTAAAGAAAATAAAATAAATGAGCACCTTGCAATAGGAAAACAAACAGTACCCAAACAATCCAACTAAGAAAATAAAGCAGCACCTTCAAATAAAGAATATTACAAGCGTAAAACATGTGTTATCAACATAGCATTCATAATGTGCAAAAAGCGTGTAATTAGTATACACACACTATTGTTTATGGCAAAGAGAGTTTTGCTTGCATCACATTGAATATTTTACCATCACGGACATACACTTATTGAATCAGCACTTGCACTTTATATAGACACTTATATATAATATTTGCAGATGCACTTTATTTTCTGCATATCATTAATTACAAAATTCATGTTGACTTTTATATATGAAATAGTGGCAGAGTGTGCTAGGGAGGTGCTGGTAATTTAAGAACCATAAGAAGTCCATTTTTAAGAAATATATATATATATATTTGTTTGGAATTGTCCATACAATTGTTGATTCTTCATACATTTGCACTGCAATTGTATTTATCTTTACTATCTACTAGCAATTTACTAGGATTAAGTGGCAGCATTCTTATTTGAAGTCCACAATTGTCCAGTAATTTTTGTGGAGCTGATTCCTCTTTTTTTGTGATTACAGTGAAACATTTTCTTGGATCTAGGATACTTCGACAACCAATTTGAACTTGGTTCTTTTATGCATTTGAAGTGTATCAGAATGTCCCACAGATTTTTTGATTGACTAGAATCCTATCTTTAAGCCACGGCCCGTAGAATGGTGTTAGCCTTTGTCTCTTTGCGGAACGTGCATGTACATAGTTGGCCGTTTTTGATGGTAATCCAGAGGTCAATAAATGAGATTTGTCTGCTTTCATATTTGTATGTAAGGCATATATTGCTTTCTTTATTATGCAGCTTAATAATACATTTATGCAGGTCCTCAATATCTCCCTTCCACACAACTAGAACATTGTCTATGTATCTTAGCCAGGTGTGTACATGCCCAAGATACATTGGCAAGGTGAACACTTCTTCCTCCTCCTATAGTCTCAAGTGTAGGCAGGCATAAGTCAGCACCCATGCTGCCCCCAATGAGGAGAACTGGAAGAAAATATTTGATAGAGCAAAGTCAAGCAAGTCCACAACAAACTCATTCTGTGGGCCATACTCAGGGTAGTGAAATTCTAAAAAGGTTTCAACTGCTCGCAGACCACAGGGGTGGGTAATCGAAGTATAGAATAATTCAACATCTATTCGTATTAGCCAGTTATCATACTCAATCTGCAGGTCTTCTACTTTACCAGTACGTGACGAAGTATAGAATGATTCAACATCTATTCTTATTATCCAGTCATCATTCTCAACCTACAGGTCTTCAACTTTACCAGCACGTGACGAGGGTATGACCTTAATTCTTTGACCTTCTATTTAAAAAGTGAATCCATGCACCTTCCTATTTTCTGTAAAGGGCCCTTTAACGCTGAAACATAGGTCAACCTGGCTGTCTCCCTAGACATGTATGCACCTTTGGTATGATATAGAATGTAGGCACATTAAATTCCTTCACAAGGAGACGTTCACGTTCTCATTTATTTAGAAGGCCCACCTCTTTTGCCTCATTGAGTCTTTCATTCAGTTCACGCACTACATCCAGAAAGGGGTTGTGGTCAAGTCCCTTGTATGTCGTTAAGTCACCCAGTAGTCGCTTGACCTCCCTTTCATAGAGATTTTTTTTGATTAGGATGACGTTACCCCCTTTGTCACTTCTTTTTATGATAATTTGTTTTGCTTAGCTAAGTTGTCTTAGGGCTAATCGTTCCTCACGTGAAAGGTTGCCAGTGCCATTTTGTGTCCAGTCTATACCACTTAGGTCAGACTGTGCCATTTCCAAGAAGAGGCTCAACCATTTATTTTTACTGAGAGGTGGCATCTTTTTAGATCTTATTTTTAGATCTTCCTCCCTTCTATTTGGGGTACATGTTTCAATAGGATCCTCATTCTCCTCCAATAAAGAATTTAGAATATCTATGGCTTTTTGGTCATCAACCTCCAATTGGGGCCCAAAGGTTATTATAAGGTCAGCTAAAGGTAGACTCCTTCCTACATTGAAGAAAAGGGAGGTGTCTCTGGGTCCTTACCTAACAAGGCATAAAATTGTGCCCATAACATCCCACCATAGATCTAAAACATAGAAGCCCTTACCGGCGTGTCTAAGCTGCTCCCAATAGTGCCAGACCAGGGGAGACACACCCAATATTAATAGCATTGTGTGTAAAAATCAATACCAAAGTTCATATTACATTATGTTACTCAATAACTTCTATACAAATGAATGCCTGCCCCAGTTAGCTACAATATCTCCTAGTTTTTGTAGACATTGCACCCTAGAGGGATAGGGATCCATCCAGTGGACAAAAATGTTTACAGTGTTAGGATTTAGCTGAACAAGGTAATTTTCTCCTGAAGGTTATGTTATTAGATATGTCAGTTACATGACAGACATAGATTTATAGATTTAAAGATAATTGCATATAATTCTTATATAATGTTGCAGAATATATTTAGCTAGCAGGAGAATTCTCTTTTGTACCATACATTCTCCCCCCAGTTGCATCTCGACAAGTTAGGGGAGTTAAAGTACATGATTGCATATTGCAAGTGTTTAAAATATAAATTTACAAGTTTGAGGTTGTTCTATTTGTGTATTATTAATAATGTTGATTGTATGTGTTTCTGTTGTACTGTATTCTCCATGTTCTCCTCAAGAAGTGAATATAGTTCACAAAATGTGTTGCAAGTCCAGTATAGTCTTATCAATAACTAATATCAATATTGTTAATTTATAGTAAACTATCTATAATGTGACTCTGGGGAGATGATAATATTGCCATTTGTATTAGCCGTGTATCTATTTATAAAGTTTACTGTAAATGTTATTATTAAAGAAAAAAATCCTTTTTCTGTTTATGAATTACGAAACTGGAAAATAACTATCTTGGTGTCAGTTTGAACACAATCAATTAGATAATGATAAAATGGAGGTATGGGAAAATTTTTGTGATGTGCAGCCTGATGCCTAGGTCAGAAACTACAGTATAGTTAGCGGGTGTTTCTTTAGCCTATAACTGTCCCGTTTCCTTAAGGCAAGCAAGTCAACCAGTTTGTGGTTGCCCCAGGTCTTAGAACATGATAATATAGTTCCTGGCCAGATGGCACCAGGATTGAGCAAGAGATGAGGAAGGGGACCTGTAGTTCCAAGAGGGGTTAAGTACTAGACAGTGGCTGATTTCAGAATCAGTGTCTGGTAGCGGCCATTTCAAGACCGGGACTGGGAGTGAGTAAGCGTAGTCCAAAAACAGTTCCAAAATCAGGGCTGGTAGAAAGCAAACATAGTCCAGTTTAAGTATATTATATGAAAAAGGGGTATATGGCGCTGCCCTTTACCAGAGTGTGGGTGGAGGGCTGGGGCCAATCTTGCTAGATCCTTGTTAGTGGAAACCAACAATAGGTGGAAATGAATCCACGGAGGTGGTAATAAGATAAATGTCGGGTAACTAAAAGACGGGGTAAACCCACATAAAGTGTGAGCTCCCTTCACCTGCTCAGTTGAGATAATGAGTGAAATCAGAGCATGCGTGGTGGGCTCCAGAAACGGTGGGTTACCCTATTGCTGAACAGCAATATATGAGTGGATCACTCTTCCTGTGGTATGTATGGTTGATTGTAGCCACTATGAGATTGAATGGACACGATCTCCCAAAAAACCCACTTGCTGAGGGTAAATTGTAAGATGTATCAGCTCCTTCTTAAATACATAATTAAACTAAAAGTCTGAAATCTCCTAAAGGGAGAATGGTGAGATGAATGTGTATAAGTGGCAGGATTCCTCACCTGCTGTGCAATATAAGTGCTGTGCTTAATAATCAAATTGCATAAGCCCCAGTCAAATAAATAAATTAGAGGTCTGTAAACGTGACTGAAGGCATACAAATTATATATAAAAAAAGTCCAAAGGCTTTCCAGCCTGCCAGTGGCAACAATGGATGTGCAAATGCTGTGCTGGCTATGTGCTGCTGTGCACAATGTGAAAAATCCCTGTGCAGTGTCCCTGACCTAGAACACTTAATGCTTGTACATCAAAAACCATATAAATACAAAAAGTATGTAGAAAATATAATAAAGGATGAGGTGAAAAAACAGAAGAATTGTTCCACACAATGTGATTAATTTGTGACTTTCGTGAAATCTTACCATCAGGTAAGTATCACGGTGACCCCCATAGATCCCCACTCACCAGAGCTGTGTACCCCTGCAGGGGTGATGAACATAAGAGTGGTAAGGTGGTTAAGCGTGTTCTCCCCCGGTCAGATGGTCATCTGCTGCTGCACCGGTTCGAACTCTGATCCTGGATGGATATCCACTGCTGTCAGCGTCTCACATAGGCAGATCACAAGTGAAAAAAGGCCCACATAGTGTGATATTGATTTAAAAGATGTGGCTTTATTGTATAAATAGTCACAAGGGACTGGATACCATGCAAGGTATATAAAAACAGTAAAAAAAAATATCACAGGGTTCAGCAGCCAATATCTACAGCTCGAACGCATTTTCAAAAAATATTGGCCCATACTGAAGGAGGACAGAATTTTAGCTAAGATCCTGCCACAGAAACCCAAGTTAATTTATTGTAAGGCACCTACCCTGAGGAATCATCTGGTGCATAATGTTATAGATCCCCCCAGACCAGTACAGATTTGCCCAGAACTCAAAGGGTTTTATAGATGCCAAAGATGTCTTCCCTGTAAGACCAGTAAACAACAACCTGGGAGAAGAACCACTTTTAAGTCCAATGTATACAACAAAGAGTTCCAAATTAAAGAACTAATCACCTGCAACAGCACACACGTCACATATGTGGTGGAATGCCCTTGTCGGCTTCAGTACGTGGGCCGCACTACTAGACCTCTACATATTAGAATACGAGAGCATATTAAGAACATACACAAGGGGTTCCCCAAACATAGTCTATCCAGGCACTTCAATGAGGTTCACCGGAGGGACCCAACAGGGCTAATTTTTTATGGCGTGGATATCATTAAGGACCATTGGAGAGGAGGAAACAAAAAGATCCAGGTTTCCCAGAATGAAACTTGATGGATACACAGGTTGGGGTCCCTTGCGCCCGGGGGCCTCAACCTGGATATTGACCTAAATTGTTTCATATCTAATTTCTAGTTTAGTTATATGGGTACCAGTTCTCCTCATTCTGTTTATTCTCCGTTCCATCAACCACAACACTCTGCCAATTTCAACTATAGAAATGATTGCCACAGGGTTACATGGCATCTGTATTCAGGGAGCCTTTTTCATTTTCTCCCCCCATTGGGGTATATTCCATCCACAAGATCTATATTACCCCTGTGCATACCTTCTCCCTATGTCTTCATGTCACCTTTCCCATGACAACATAGGCAGGGGGCCCTTTTATAAGCCCCTCATCCACAATTAGGTATTCCAGCCTATCATCCCCATTTGTGTTTACTAGTCCCAACACCGTGATAGTGGATAAAAATATTTTCTCAGCACTCACTCACACGAGCACCAGGACACATTACTCCATTTGGCTTCACATTGTTATAGGGAGATTATGCCATTATAACGGGGGGCTGCTCTGTTGAGGACATGGTTTTGGACCGGGTAGTGTTTATGATACACGTTTACAATATTACAGTCATATCTTTATTATTTCCTCCTTACACCATTTATAACCACAGACAATCATCATCATACCAGGCAGATGTATTCAATATATATCTCTCCCTTGGAGTAACGGTCTAATACACACATGAACATTGCAGTGTATATTGCTGCTTATACCTTCGTTTAGCACTTGTTAAGGTTTACCTGGTAATATCTGCATTGTTCCATCCAGCGGCATGTGGGAATCTGATTTCCTCACTTGTCCACTAGAGGGACTCTGGAGGGAGGTGGGACGATAGATGTACACATTGGGAATCCTGCTTGTCGGGATATGGGCCCACCCCAGTACGACTACCAGAGGAGGGACTTACATGCCGCTTACTACATAAGGACGGGAGACGTGATGTGATGACATCACCTTTGAAAAAGTCACATGATGAAATGCGTCAGTGGACCAGTCAGCGCAGACGTCTTACGTCCTACTTGGTTCAGGGGAGAGCAGCGTTGGAACGCACGCTGCCAGCACTACTCATCCCCAGTTCGATTTGGAAGGCTTTATTATTTTTTACTGTTTTAATATACTGTACCTTGCACGGTATCCAGTCCCTTGTGACTTTTTATACAATAAACCCACGTCTTTTAAATCAATATCACACTATGTGGGCCTTTTTGATCTGCCTATGTAAGACGCCGACAGCAGTGGATATCCATCCAGGATCAGAGTTGGAACCGGTGCAGCAGCAGATGACCATCTGACCGGGGGAGTAGCGGCTTATTCACCTTACCACTCTTATGTTCATCACCCCTGCAGGGGTACACATCTCTGGTGAGTGGGGATCTATAGGGGTCACCGTGATACTTACCTGATGGTCAGCGTTTGAACGAAAGTCACAAATTAATCACATTGTGTGGAACAATTCTTCAGTTTTTTCACCTCATCCTTTATTATATTTTCTACATACTTTTTGTATTTATATGGTTTTTGATGTACAAGCATTAAGTGTTCTAGGTCAGGGACACTGCACAGGGAATCTTCACATTGTGCACAGTAGCACTTAGCCAGCACAGCATTTGCACATCCATTGTTGCCACTGGCAGGCTGGGAAGCCTTTGGACTTTTTTTTATATATAATTTGTATGCCTTCAATCACGTTTACAGACCTCTAATTTATTTATTTGTTTGGGGCTTATGCAATTTTATTATTAAGCACAGCACTTATATTGAACAGCAGGTGAGGAATCCTGCCACTTATACACATTCATCTCACCATTCTCCCTTTAGGAGATTTCAGACTTTTAGTTTAATTATGTATTTAAGAAGGAGCTGATACATCTTACAATTTACCCTCAGCAAGTGATTTTTTTGGGAGATCGTGTCCATTCACTCTCATAGTGGCCACAATCAACCATACATACCACAGGAAGAGTGATCCACTCATATATTACTGTTCAGCAATAGGGTAACCCACCGTTTCTGGAGCCCACCATGCATGCTCTGGTTTCTCTCATCAGCTCAACTGAGCAGGTGAAGGGAGCTCACACTTTATGTGGGTTTACCCCATCTTTTGGTTACCCGACATTTATCTTATTACCACCTCCGTGGATTCATTTCCACCTATTGTTGGTTTTCACTAACAAGGATCTAGCAAGATTGGCCCCAGCACTCCACACACACTCTGGTAAAGGGCAGCACCATATACCCTTTTTTCATATAATATACTTTATTTGGGCCCATTGGGTACTTCAAGGGGGGGGCAGCAGCCCAGACCCGGCACCTAAGCACAGAATTGTTAAGAGGTGTATTATAGTCCAGTTTAAAATTTAATGAATCCATATCATGTCCCCTTGGTCTTTTTTGATTCTACCCTACTCCCCCCCCCCCCATTTTCTTTCCCCTTTTCCCTCTTTTTGATGCCTTAGACAAGGTTCTCCAGATTATCTTTTTGATTCAGCTCGCACATTATCTATCTGCATTGTTTTCTTGATTACCCTTCAAGACTTTACTTAAAAGAGAAGTAAAGGATTTTTTTTCCCCCCAATTATACTTACTCGGTCGGATGCTTAATCTGTACCCCAGTGCCTCTACATTGGAAACCGAGCAATCGAACACCACCGATCACTCGGTTCTGACAGCTCCCCGAGCAGAGAGCTGCTGACTGTCAATCAGCGGCTCTCCGCTCTGCCTCCTCCTCACTCACTGGTGTGCTGAGCCGTGGAATTGCACTCCTGTGATCCATAGAAGAAGTGCAGACAAACGAGCTTTGGCTATACTGCTTTAATAATTAGTATGTTCACCATTGGATAATTGCTGTGTATATACAGGATTGTTTTGTTAGTAAGATGCGGGTGCCTTGAGTTCTTTTATTGTCATTATTTCCACTCTGGACACCTTGTCTCCTTTTATTAAACTTTAATAAAAATATTGAACAAAAAAAATTTGAGGTCAAATTCAGGCATCAATTCAAAGAGTAATCCAGGTGCAAGGCAAAGGTCAGTAACAAGGGAATCCAAGATAATATCAGTGCTTGGTCAGACAAGGAAACAGACAGGGAGACAGGAAGCTAATGCTATCATAAGTACAGACACCCAGGCCTAAACAATTTATATAAGAAACCAATCAAGCTAGAGGGTATGTGGGATTAACTAGAAGCCTGAGATGACCCATTAACCCTTAACTGATAAGAGAAGCTAATAGGCTGCCTAATAGGGATGAGCTTCGAGTTCGAGTCGAACTTATATTCGACTCGAACATTGCCTGTTCGCCGAACAACGAACAATTTGGGGTGTTCGCGGCAAATTCGAAAAGTCTATGGGAGAAATCTAAAGTGCTAATTATAAAGGCTTATATGCAAGTTATTGTCCTAAAAAGTGTTTGGGGACCTGGGTCCTGCCCCAGGGGACATGTATCAATGCAAAAAAAAGTTTTAAAAACGGCCGTTTTTTTAGGAGCAGTGATTTTAATAATGCTTAAATTGAAACAATAAAAGTGAAATATTCCTTTAACTTTCGTACCTGGGGGGTGTGTATGATATGCATGTAAAGTCGCGCATGTTTCCCGTGCTTAGAACTGTCCCTGCACAAAGTGTAATTTTTGAAGGAAAAAAAGTCATTTAAACGAGAGAAGGGGCGGGTCTATTCACGTATTACACAGCGAACGAAGTTCCCCATCAGGTCCGCCTACTCGGTATGACCGACCCCGCCTACGTCATTGGCCTGAGCGGGAAAATTACACAGTGAAGGAAGTTCACCGCTCAGGCCAATGACGTAGGCGGGGTTGGACATACCAAGGGGGCGGACCTGATGGGGAACTTCGTTCGCTGTGTAATACATGTATAGACCCGCCCCTTCTCATGTTCCGCATCTGGTCCGCTGAGCGGACCTGATGGGGAACTTTAGAAGGGGCGGGTCTATACATTTAAAACACAGCGGAGGAAGCTCCCCATCAGGTCCGCACAGGCACAACCAATGACGGACAGCGCTGGACATCGGGATCGCCGCGGGACACTGGATTTCATCGCTGGAATGTTTTTTTTTTTTTATAGATTTTTTTTTTTATTAAAGGACTTTTCCAAGGTGTGTGTGTTTTTATTTACATTTTTTGACACTTTCTTTGTGAAATGGTAGGGGTACAATGTACCCCTTACCAATTCACATGGGGGGGCGGGATCTGGGGGTCCCCTTTGTTAAAGGGGTCTTCCAGATTCTGATAAGCCCCCCGCCCGCAGACCCCCACAACCACCGGGCAAGGGTTGTGGGGATGAGGCCCTTGTCCCCATCAACATGGGGACATCCTCCCCATGTTGAGGGCATGTGGCCTGGTACGGTTCAGGAGGGAGGGGGGGCGCTCTCTCGTCCCCCCCTCTTCCCCTGCGGCCGGCCAGGTTGCGTGCTCGGATAAGGGTCTGGTATGGATTTTTGGGGGGACTCCACGCCATTTTTTTTTATTTGGGGTGGAGTTCCCCTTAAAATCCATGCCAGATCTCAAGGGCCTGGTATGGATATTTAGGGGGAACCCCACGCCATTTTTTTAAAATTTGCGGCGGGGTTCCCCTTAATATCCATTCCAGACCTAAAGGGCCTGGTAATTGAATTTAGGGGAACCCCCACGCTTTTTTTTTATCATTGACTTTTCTATGTAATGATAAAAGCTGACAATTCATTAATAGCCGCGAGTGAGTTTTAAATAGACATGTGCATTCGTTTTTGTCCGAATGCATTTTCGTCCGAATTTCAGCTATTTTCGTTATCGTTTTAACAAACGAAAACGAAAGCACAGAATCCGAAAACCGAAAGATCCGACATAAACAAATGCTTTAGTTTCGTTTTCGTTGCTACAACAGTTCGATATAGATAGGAGATTCGACGTGACGCTGACAATAACAATCTGTGTCTATCGAACCTGCGGTCGAATGTGCCTAACCTTAACTCTAATAGTTCAAGATTATTCTATATAGAGAGAAAAGATTCGACATTATAGAGAGAAAAGATTCGACATAGAGAGAAAAGATTCGACATTATAGAGAGAAAAGATTTGTTATTATAGAGAGAAAATATTTGACATAGAGAGAAAAGATCACTGCTGGAATTGGGTGGGGGAAGTAAAATAAAAATAATGATGATGATGAATGTTATTGGCTGATTGTAACCAAAGAGGAGGAGCAATAAAATAGCTAGAACGACGAAGATTCGACAAAGCATCGAAAAACATACAAACGTCGAATCTGTCATTGAAGGCTTATGGTGTGTCGAAAGTTAGAAGATTCGACGGTGCAGCAAAACTGTACGACGCTGCAATCGTACATTTCTGGTCAAATGCATCTGCCCATAGGCTATAGAAGAATTCTAATGTTGGTTGACTAGTAATAGTAATTAATAAATATAATTATTACTAGTCATACAACATTAGAATTCTACTATAGCTTGTGGGCGGAACATTCGACCGGAAATGTATGATTGCAGCGTCGTACAGTTTCGCTGCTCCGTCGAATCTTCTTTGAACATTCGACAGACACCATAAGCCTTCAATGACAGATTCGACCTTAATTAATTCAGATTTTCGGACGAATGCAATTTCTAACGAAAAACTAAATAAATAAAAACGAATTTCGGGAGTAACTAAATAAATTAATTTTTTGGACGAAAACGAAATTCCGAAACAAAATATTTCAGTGTGCACATGTCTAGTTTTAAATGACTTTTTTTTCCTTCAAAAATGACACTTTGTGCAGGGACAGTTCTAAACACGGGAAACATGCGCCACTTTACATGCATATCATACACACCCCCCAAGTAAGAAATTTAAAGGAATATTTCACTTTTATTTTTTCATTTTAAGCAATATTAAAATCACCGCTCCCGTAAAAACGTCTATTTTTTAAACCTTTTTTTGCATTGATACATGTCCCCTGGGGCAGGACCCGGGTCCCCAAACACTTTTTAGGACAATAAATTGCATATTAGCCTTTATAATTAGCACTTTAGATTTCGAACGTTCGAGTCCATTGTATTTAATAGGGTTTTAAAGTTCACACGAACATTCTGTCTGTTCGCAGGTTCTGGTGCGAACCGAACAGGGGGGTGTTCGGCTCATCCCTGCTGCCTAACAGTGATTTATTAGGTTAGAGAATTAGAGGGCTGACATGTTAAAGCAGGAAAGGGGACATGACATGACAAAGAGCATTGTGATATGGCACCAGAATTTCCTGAGGAGTTTTATGGATTATTTGTTACATTGCAGTAGTAAGGTTACTGAATGGTGGAATTATATACAGTATTTTGATATGAAGATTCTACACATTGGTTTAAGGATGAAAGGGTTGCTTTTGACCTTTTTAGTTGCTTTTGACCTGTTTATTGATTACGCCATATGAAAATATTTACACATATTAAACAACAAGAAAACAAGACCTATCTTGCTATAGCTTACTTACATCATTTAGATTAAAAAAATTGAAATATCACTAATTTCTAGCATTCTATTTATGTGTACACAAAACATCTCAAATAAGACCATAAACCAAGATGCCAGTAAACATTTATTACATGTTGCACAATTGTTTCCAATTTTGTACATGTTATTACATTTAGCAAATTCTGTGCACATACTTTTCTTTTTCCTATGACATAAAATATTTGAGCATACCACTCACATAATGTATTTGCAAAGCACATCTTTAGAGAATTCCTTTCTTGCAAGTATTTTCAGAATGTTCTTTAGATCTGGTTGGAATTTCATCCCCAGCTATTTACAGGATTTAAATAATGCCGGTGAATATGTCCTTCAGTGCAGTAATTCCTTTGTGGTTCCAGATGTTCAGCATTGGAACTAGTCATGCCAAGATTCAATAAGGTATTACACAAATGGATAGTCTTCGGTTGACAATCCCTGAAAATCACGTTTAAAAAAGATCTTGTCTCTCATGGTTCCTAAAAGAAACCTCCCCTTTTACAGAAATAAAACAACATAGCATAACATTTTTACAATTGTTTGTAAGATTTTGTGTTTAAAAATTACCTTTCCATTTTATTCTACAACCACTATAATTTTCTACAACTGTCAAAAAACAAATATGGCAATCTGAACAGCGATCAAGATTCTTGAGTCGATGTAGCTGATCATATTTTGTTTTTCAATGCACCTCATACGGCCCCTGGTTTTCTGTGCATGTTGAACATACAAACAATTTTTCTTTGAAGGCTTTTGTATTGTAAGACATTATGGAATAGGACCAAAATTTATAAAGTGTATACAACTACTATACAGTAGCCTGAGTGCAAGAGTCCAGATCAACGGATCCATCTCATTACCATTTTTTTTGAAAAGAGGAACAAGACAAGCTTGCCCCCTGTCTCCACTCCTCTTCGCTCTAGCCGTAGAACCACTTGCTGAGGCAATTTGTGAATGTCCAGACATTGTGGAGTTTCGGAGAGGTGAGAGCGAGGAAAAAATTGCACTTTTTGCAGATGATGCACTGGTGTTTTTAGGGGACACACATACCTCCCTTTCCACAGTTATTTTGCTTATAGATATGTACGGTACAATCTCAGGATTTACTATCAGCTGGGATAAGTCCGTAATAATGCATATTGACCCTGTTGACCCGAAACAGCTGGGGCACCCAGGCCAGGCCCACCAGATGAAGCATGTTTTTTCATTCAAATACTTGGGGATAATAGTCACTCCAAACATTAATGATTATATAGACAAAATTATTCTTCCTCTAATTGACAAATTTAGGCAACAAGGTGAAACTTGGTGCAAATTCCCATTGGGAGAGCAAATCTGGTGAAAATGGTTTGGTTGCCCCAGCTGTTATATTTACTGCATAATTGTCCTGTTTGGCTGACATTAAAACTATTCAGGACAATAGATGCAACGTTTAGAGACCTTATATGGAAACATGGAAAACCAAGAATTAAACTTGAAACCCTGCAACAAGCAAAGGATAGAGCAGGGATAGCTGTTCCCAATTCAAGATTTTATTTTATGGCAGCACAACTTCAACATTGGTGTGGTTGGGAGGAGGTGGATAAACAGGATCCAATACAGAATATATTAATGACCCAATTTAAACTATCTCCATTAGTACAGAAGATAGTTTCTCATCAATTTTATGAGAAGAGAAAGTTTCCAACATTCCAGTTAATCCATAAACTATGGGAAACAATACATATTATTACTCAACATAAGGGATATATAAGACATATGCCAATATGGGAAAATTATTGTCTACCTGAGCTGAATAAAATACAAGAACTATGGGAATGGAAAAAAGCTGGGTTAATTTTTCTCTACCAGTTATTTGAAGGGGATACTTTATTACCCTTTGATAATTTGAGAGAGCGTTTTCAACTATCAAATAACAATTTTTATCAATACCTTCAAATACGTCACGCACAACACCATCAGGTTTTATCATTTCAATTACAATATAACCCATCAGAGATATTTTTGAAATCAACTACAGTACGGACTACTAAACGAGGATTAATAGGGGATCATTCTTTATCTTATTTTATTAAACGCAGATAGAATAGATGCTCAGGTAAATAGCTTCACCCATTGGCAAAAAGACTTCACGGATCTTAATGAAGAAGAGTGGATACGGGCTATGGAGATATTACCTGAGGTATCTATTTTATCATCTCAGCAATTGACCCAGCTTTTTATCTTGCATAGAACCTATTATACCCCTCAAAAACTATTTGCCTGGGGTAAATATAGCTCACCTTTATGCCCTCGATGCTCCGTATCTAATGGCTCCCTTATCCATACATATGTTATGGCATTGTCCCAAGTTACATAGATACTGGGAGAAAGTGTTTTTGACCATGAATACAATATGCTTGACAGAAATAACAAATACCCCTAAATTAGCCATTTTGGGTATAATTCCATATGGAGATCTACCTATAGAAATGTATACAATGTGGACTAGATCTCTTTATTTAGTCCGCAAACTTATTTTGCAAAAATGGATTGATACTACTCCGCCAACTCACAAACAATGGGGTAATAAAGTAAATTATATATTAAAAAGAGAAAAATTGGCATATAAACACAGATGAGCTTCCCAAAAATTTTATAAAATTTGGTCCTATTGGCTTAATACCAGCAACTTAATGTATGATGGGTCCTGTGGGGAGGAGAGGGAGGGATGAGATGGGAGGGGACGAGGAGACTGATATATTTCAAACCAAGATGAGGAGAAAGGCGTGATTTAAATGGAATCCGAAAATAAACTAGAGATGTGTGTCTGTCCTCTGTGTGTCTTGCTCGATGTTTTTTGTGGCTTACCTAAATCTTATAGTGTGCAATTTAATTATTATCCCTTTGTATATATTTAGAAATCAAATGAAATGATTGTATCGTTTCCTTATTATTAATATTTACTGTTTGAAAATTTGTATTAAATAAGCAATAACAAAAAATAATAAATTTAAAAAAAAAATTTGATAAAAAAAAAGAAGGCTTTTGTATTGACAAAGTGAACTAGGGCACATTTGCATACCAAAATTTTTACTTGAAAAAAAAAAAGCTAATGTGACTGGCCAGCTAAGCTATAAAGTGTGCAATAAAGAAAAGTGCAGTGAAAACCACTAAAAGAAAAATACAAAGAAATGCAAGATGTATTAAGTCCAAAGTTGTTACCAGCAGGTAGGGATGAGCTCGGCGTTCGAGTCGAACGCATGTTCGACTCAAACATTGGCTGTTCGCCTGTTCGGCGAAACTAGAACTTTGTGGGCCGTTTGCGCCAAATTCATGTGACGCGAACGGCTCACAATGCACTGCGCCATCGCAGTGCATTGCCGGCGCTGTGATTGGCCAAGCATGCACTGTGACCCCGCATGCTTGGCCAATCACAGCGCTGGCAGCGAGGAGAGCCATAATTGGCCACAGGCAGGATGCCTGTGGCCAATTATAGCTATGAGGGTTTAGTACAGGCCCCACACTATATAAGCCCGCCAGCGCGGCGGCCTTGTGTAGTGTGTTCCGGTGTGCAGGGAAAGAGCTAGATAGGCAGGGACAGTGTGTTCTTTTCTCAGGCATCTGCAGGAGTTAGTGGGTGTTGTGTGCCTCCAGCAAAGTATACACCTGTATCTACCATTTATTGCTGTTGTTCTCTCTAATACAGGCATCTGCAGGATTTAGTGGGTGTTGTGTGCCTCCAGCGCAGTATACACCTGTATCTACCCTTTATTGCTGTTGTTCTCTAATACAGGCATCTGCAGGAGTTAGTGGGTGTTGTGTGCCTCCAGCACAGTATACACCTGTATCTACTGTTTATTGCTGGTGTTCTCTAATACAGGCATCTGCAGGAGTTAGTGGGTGTTGTGTGCCTCCAGCACAGTATACACCTGTATCTAACATTTATTGCTGGTGTTCTCTAATACAGGCATCTGCAGGAGTTAGTGGGTGTTGTGTGCCTCCAGCACAGCACAGTATACACCTGTATCTACCGTTTATTGCTGGTGTTCTCTAATACAGGCACCTGCAGGAGTTAGTGGGTGTTGTGTGCCTCCAGCACAATATACACCTGTATCTACCCTTTATTTCTGGTGTTCTCTAATACATGCATCTGCAGGAGTTAGTGGGTGTTGTGTGCCTCCAGGACAGCACAGCATACAAGTATAGACTAAATAAATGCAATAAGCGCAGGCATCTGCAGGAGTTAGTGGGTGTTGTGTGCCTCCAGCACAGTACAGTATACACCTGTATCTACCCTTTTTTGCTGGTGTTCTCTAATAAAGGCATCTGCAGGAGTTAGTGGGTGTTGTGTGCCTCCAGCACAATATACACCTGTATCTACCCTTTATTGCTGGTGTTCTCTAATAAAGGCATCTGCAGGAGTTAGTGGGTGTTGTGTGCCTCCAGCACAAGATACACCTGTATCTACCCTTTAGTGATGAGCCGAACACCCCCGGGTTCGGTTCGCACCAGAACCCGCGAACGGACCGAAAGTTCGAACGAACATTAGAACCCTATTAAATACAATGGATGCGAACGTTCGAATTCTAAAGTGCTAATTATAACAACTATTATGCATGTTATTGTCCTAAAAAGGGTTTGGGAACCCGGGTTCTGCACCAGGGGACATGTATCAATGCAAAAAGAAGTTTTAAAAACGGTCGTTTTTCGGGAGCAGTCATTTTAATGATGCATAAAGTGAAAAAAAAAAAGTCAAATATTCCTTTAAATATCGTACCTGGGGGGTGTCTAAAGTATGCCTGTGAAGTGCCACGTGTTTCCCGTGTTTAGAACTGTCCCTGCACAAAATGACACTTCTAAAGGAAAAAAAAGCCATTTAAAACTGCTTGCGGCTTTAATGTAATGTCTGGTCCCGGTAATATGGATGAAATTCTTTAAGAAAAATGGCATAGCTACCCCATGACCCCCCCCCCTACCCCAGCCCATTACCAGCTCCTTTGGGTCTTGTATGGATATTAAGGGGAACCCCGCACATAAAATAAAAAAGGCCCTATATACTCTGAACAGCCCTATACAGGCGGTGCATACAAGACAGGGACTGTAGGTTTGTTCTTATGTAGAGTCTGTTTGTAATTTTGAACAGGTACATTGTTGAAGTGTAGCTCCAGACCAAAAATCTATTTTTAAACTTTTTGGAAAACATAGGTAAGGGTTATCACCCCTGTAACATTTGTTTTGCTGTCTGTGCCCCTGTTCAGAACATTTCACCTCACTTTCCGTCCCAATGACAACTCTTTTTGAAATGTGGTCTTTTTCTTGAAACAAGGATTGCTGATAAAGCATCAGTACAGAGGAGACACCTTTCTCCCATATTTATTCTTACAGGAGAGAATTTTCCTTCCTAGTGGTAGATTTCCTCTCACTTCCTGTTGTCTTCTTGCGTTTGCAAGTAGGAGTCGTTTGTAAGTTGGATGTTTGAAAGTAGGGACCTGCCGTATATACTCTGCAGAAATAGGCCCCTTAGTTGTTGGTGTTGGCACAACACTGTAAGCACTCACAGTTACTCTTGGTTGGTGCTGGAACGCCCTGCTGTCAACTATTATATCAGGAATTTTAATTACATATAATTGTTGAACAGTGGTAGTAAAAATTGGGCCTTTGATGGTGGTGCTGGTGCCACAACACTGTAAGCCCTGACAGTTACTCTTGGTGGGTGCAGCAATGGGCCCTGCTGTGAATTATTAGATCAAGAATTGTAATTACATGCCCCTGTTGAACAGGGGCTGAAAAATTGGGCCTTAGGCACTGGTGGCACAACACTGCAACCCCTCACAGATACTGTACTTGGAGCACAGCAATGAGCCCTGTTGCAAAGTATTGCTTCAAAAATTGTAATGACACGCCCCTGTTAAACAGGGGCTGAAAAATTGGGCCTTAGGCACTGGTGGCACAACACTGCAACTCCTCACAGATACTGTACTTGGAGCACAGCAATGAGCCCTGTTGCAAAGTATTGCTTCAAAAATTGTAATGACACGCCCCTGTTAAACAGGGGCTGAAAAATTGGGCCTTAGGCACTGGTGGCACAACACTGCAACTCCTCACAGATACTGTACTTGGAGCACAGCAATGAGCCCTGTTGCAAAGTATTGCTTCAAAAATTGTAATTACACGCCCCTGTTAAACAGGGGCTGAAAAATTGGGCGTTAGGCACTGGTGGCGGCACCCATAAACAAAAATGATCTTACAAGCTATCATCATCAATCGTATCATTGAGGACTCGGAGGAGGAGGATAGCCAGTCAACATAACAGCACAGGCACTCAGCATCAGCATCAGTCTTGAAGGGATGTGACATGTTAAAATCAATTAGTCTGTTATATCAGCATCAGGTGTGTGGTAGCTGGTGGTGATCCAAGACTGGTTCATCTTGATGAAAGTCAGTCGATCAACCGAGTCGGTGGACAGGCGCACCCTGTGATCCGTGACAAATCCTCCAGCAGCACTGAATGTGCGTTCCGAAAGAACGCTGGATGCAGGACAGGCCAGTAGCTCAATTGCATACTGTGCAAGCTCTGGCCAGTGATCCATCCTCAAGACCCAGTAAGCCAGAGGATTTTCGGTGGGGAAGGTGTCCAAGTCTGACCTTGCCCCTAGATATTCCTGCACCATGTTTATCAGACGCTGGCGATGGTTGCTGGAACCGATCATACTTTGGGGCTGCGGACTAAAGAATTGTCTGAACGCATCGGTCAGACGGCCACCTTCCCCACCGCTCCTTCTTTGACTGGCCGAAGCCTCAGCAACTCGTTGTCCAGGACCAGGAGTTTGCAACCTCCCAGTCTCTGGGAACGCGTTGCACAGACCTTTCTGCAAGGCCTCCCGGAGTTGTCTCATCCTCTGCTCCCTCTGCGACGGTAACATAAGGTCCGCAACCTTACCCTTGTACCGTGGATCAAGGAGAGTGGCCAGCCAGTAATGGTCCCTCTCCTTGATCCGAAGAATACGAGGATCCTTCCGCAGACTTTGCAGGATCAGGGAGGCCATGCAGCGTAGGTTTGCTGAGGCATTCGCTCCGGAGTCCTCTGGGTCACTAAGGACGACATGATCCGCAGCCACCTCCTCCCAGCCACGTACAAGTCCACTGGTTTCTTGGGACTGTAAATCATCCCTAAAAGACTGCTGCTGATGATGCTGAGTGCCAGCCTCCACCTCCATGCTGACACAATCCTCCTCCTCCTCCTCCTCCTCCTCCTCCTCTTCCTGTGCGATGGGTGGGACAGAAGGAACACTGTCTGGGTAAAGGGGGCCTTGAGAGGCAAGGAAGTCCTCCTCTTCCTGCCTCTGTTCTGCCTCAAGTGCCCTGTCCATTATTCCACGCAGCGTGTGCTCCAACAGGTGGACAAGAGGTACAGTGTCACTGATGCATGCACTGTCACTGCTCACCATCCTCGTGGCCTCCTCAAATGGTGCCAGGACAGTGCATGCATCCCTGATCATGCCCCACTGGCGTGGAGAAAAAAAACCAAGCTCCCCTGACCCTGTCCTGGTGCCGTAGTCGCACAGGTACTCATTGATGGCCCTCTGCTGCGTGTGCAGCCGCTGCAGCATGGCCAACGTTGAGTTCCACCTGGTGGGCATGTCACATATAAGGCGGTTCTTGGGCAGGTTCAACTCCTTTTGCAGCTCAGCCAGGCGAGCACTGGCATTATAAGATCTGCGGAAATGCACACAGACTTTCCTGGCCTGCCTCAGGACATCCTGTAAGCCCGGGTACCTGCCCAAGAAGCGCTGCACCACCAGGTTAAGGACGTGAGCCACACAGGGCACATGGGTCAGTTGTCCCTGTCGGAGGGCGGAGAGGAGGTTGGTGCCATTGTCGCAAACCACCATTCCTGGCTTAAGCTGGCGTGGCGTCAACCACCTCTCGGCCTGGCCCTGCAGAGCAGACAGGACCTCTGCCCCAGTGTGGCTTCTGTCCCCCAAACACACCAGCGCAAGCACGGCATGGCATCTTTTTGCCTGCGTACTTGCGTAGCCCCGTGAACGGCTACGGAGCACCGCTGGTTCATAGGACAAACCACAGGAAGAGGCCATGGAGGAAGAAGAAGAGGAGGGGGTGGAGGAGAGAGGTGTGTCACAACCAGTAGTAGCATTTTGGAGGCGTGGCGGTGGGACAACCTCCAACACTACTGCACCTTGTCCTGAATCCTTCCCAGCTGCCAAAAGAGTGACCCAATGGGCCGTGAAAGAAAGGTAACGTCCCTGTCCATGCCTGCTGGACCATGAGTCAGCGGTAATATGCACCTTACCGCTGACCGCCCTGTCCAGCGAGGCCAAGACATTGCCTTCCACATGCCGGTAGAGAGCCGGAATAGCCTTCCGTGAGAAAAAGTGGCGTTTGGGAACCTGCCACTGAGGAACCGCACATTGCACAAACTCACGGAAGGGGGCCGAGTCTACCAACTGAAAAGGCAGCAGTTGAAGCGCTAGCAATTTAGCCAAGCTAGCATTCAACCGCTGGGCATGTGGATGGCTGGGAGTGAACTTCTTTCGACGGTCCAGCAGCTGGGGCAGGGAAATTTGCCTGCTAGAATCGGACGTCGGTGTACTGCTAGCAGAGTGGGCGCAAGTACTTGGCTGTGACACACCTAATTCTACACCTTCATTCCTCTCAGTGCATGTTTCAGAGAGGACTGAAGTTATAGTGGGGTTGGAGATCCCAGCTGATGCGGTGCAAGGAGAGGTCCGCTTTGTTCTTTGGTGTGGGTCTTTGAGGTAGGCTTGCCAACGAGCTGCATGGCAGGTCAACATATGTCTGGTCAGGCATGTGGTACCCAAGCGGCTGATGTTTTGGCCACGCGATATACGCTTGAGACATATGTTGCAAACAGCAGCTGTGCGATCTGATGCACTAGCCTCAAAAAAGGCCCACACCAAAGAACTTTTTGAATGACGGGCAGAGGCAGCGCCCTGCACAGGCGGAGCTCTGCGGTGTGATTCCGTCGGTGTACTGCCCTTACGCTGGCCACCAAAGGGCATCCTGCCTCGTTGGAGATGTGCCTCCTCCTCATCCTCCTCCTCCTCCTCTCTCCTATTAGGCACCCACGTGGAGTCAGTGACCTCATCATCCCCTCCCTCCTCATCACTGGAGCCAATCTGGCAGTATGCTGCAGCTGCTGGAACATGACTGCCAGATTGGTGTCCTTCTTGAGCATCCCCTCTGTCTGCTCTCACGCTACTGCCTTCCTCTAGCTGGGTTTCATCATCAGACCCTTCGAAACGCTGGGCATCCTCCTGGAGCATGTACCCAACACTGTGCTGAAACAGTTCGGGGGACTCCTCAGGAGGAGGACATGGTGGGTCTAGGGAAGGAGTGACTGATGATTTGTCTGACATTGATACCAGGGAAGACGACGCTTTGGCAGCTGCTTTTCCAGTACCCTGAGCCTGGGTGAGAGAGGATGAGGAGGAGGAGGAGGGCTTGGTCATCCACTCTACCAAGTCTTCGGCATGATGTGGCTCAACATGTCCAGCTGCCGAAAAGAAGGACAAGCGTGTCCCATGGCCATGTGCTGATGACAATGCACCGCGTCCACGACCAGCACTGTTGCCCCCAGACACAGAGCCTGCTTGCCCTCTTTTATTGCCTCCTGACTGTCTGCCTCTCCTTGTTTGCCTTCCAGACATTCTAATAGATGGCCTGCAGGGAGATGGGAAAAAAGCAATAAGGGCTACCTTCAGGTGTCCTTCTCTGTCCCTTGAAACAAGGACTTTCACAGTGAAAGAAACTGACACTCTCCCTACCTACAGTTTTCTGTCCCTAGAAAAAATATTTTTTTTAAGCACAATATAGCACAAGGACAATTCACTCACTGTCCTTACAGGTCCCTGGAAACAAGGACTTGCAGAGTGAAAGAAAAAAAAACACTCTCCCTACCTACAGTTTTCTGTCCCTAGAAAAAATGTTTTTTTTAATCACAATATAGCACAAGGACAATTCACTCACTGTCCTTACAGGTCCCTGGAAACAAGGACTTGCAGAGTGAAATAAACTGACACTCTCCCTACCTACAGTTTTCTGTCCCTAGAATAAATGTTTTTTTTAAGCACAATATAGCACAAGGAGAATTCACTCACTGTCCTTCCAGGTCCCTGGAAACAAGGACTTGCAGAGTGAAAGAAAAAAAACACTCTCCCTACCTACAGTTTTCTGTCCCTAGAAAAAATGTTTTTTTTAATCACAATATAGCACAAGGACAATTCACTCACTGTCCTTCCAGGTCCCTGGAAACAAGGACTTGCAGAGTGAAATAAACTGACACTCTCCCTACCTACAGTTTTCTGTCCCTAGAATAAATGTTTTTTTTAAGCACAATATAGCACAAGGACAATTCACTCACTGTCCTTACAGGTCCCTGGAAACAAGGACTTGCAGAGTGAAAGAAAAAAAACACTCTCCCTACCTACAGTTTTCTGTCCCTAGAAAAAATGTTTTTTTTAATCACAATATAGCACAAGGACAATTCACTCACTGTCCTTACAGGTCCCTGGAAACAAGGACTTGCAGAGTGAAATAAACTGACACTCTCCCTACCTACAGTTTTCTGTCCCTAGAATAAATGTTTTTTTTAAGCACAATATAGCACAAGGAGAATTCACTCACTGTCCTTCCAGGTCCCTGGAAACAAGGACTTGCAGAGTGAAATAAACTGACACTCTCCCTACCTACAGTTTTCTGTCCCTAGAATAAATGTTTTTTTTAAGCACAATATAGCACAAGGACAATTCACTCACTGTCCTTACAGGTCCCTGGAAACAAGGACTTGCAGAGTGAAAGAAAAAAACACTCTCCCTACCTACAGTTTTCTGTCCCTAGAAAAAATGTTTTTTTTAATCACAATATAGCACAAGGACAATTCACTCACTGTCCTTACAGGTCCCTGGAAACAAGGACTTGCAGAGTGAAATAAACTGACACTCTCCCTACCTACAGTTTTCTGTCCCTAGAATAAATGTTTTTTTTTAAGCACAATATAGCACAAGGAGAATTCACTCACTGTCCTTCCAGGTCCCTGGAAACAAGGACTTGCAGAGTGAAAGAAAAAAAACACTCTCCCTACCTACAGTTTTCTGTCCCTAGAAAAAATGTTTTTTTTAATCACAATATAGCACAAGGACAATTCACTCACTGTCCTTACAGGTCCCTGGAAACAAGGACTTGCAGAGTGAAATAAACTGACACTCTCCCTACCTACAGTTTTCTGTCCCTAGAATAAATGTTTTTTTTAAGCACAATATAGCACAAGGAGAATTCACTCACTGTCCTTCCAGGTCCCTGGAAACAAGGACTTGCAGAGTGAAAGAAAAAAAACACTCTCCCTACCTACAGTTTTCTGTCCCTAGAAAAAATGTTTTTTTTAATCACAATATAGCACAAGGACAATTCACTCACTGTCCTTCCAGGTCCCTGGAAACAAGGACTTGCAGAGTGAAATAAACTGACACTCTCCCTACCTACAGTTTTCTGTCCCTAGAATAAATGTTTTTTTTAAGCACAATATAGCACAAGGACAATTCACTCACTGTCCTTACAGGTCCCTGGAAACAAGGACTTGCAGAGTGAAAGAAAAAAAACACTCTCCCTACCTACAGTTTTCTGTCCCTAGAAAAAATGTTTTTTTTAATCACAATATAGCACAAGGACAATTCACTCACTGTCCTTCCAGGTCCCTGGAAACAAGGACTTGCAGAGTGAAATAAACTGACACTCTCCCTACCTACAGTTTTCTGTCCCTAGAATAAATGTTTTTTTTAAGCACAATATAGCACAAGGACAATTCACTCACTGTCCTTAGAGGTCCCTGGAAACAAGGACTTGCAGAGTGAAAGAAAATAAACACTCTCCCTACCTACAGTTTTCTGTCCCTAGAAAAAATGTTTTTTTTTAAGCACAATATAGCACAAGGACAATTCACTCACTGTCCTTCCAGGTCCCTGGAAACAAGGACTTGCAGAGTGAAAGAAAAAAAACACTCTCCCTACCTACAGTTTTCTGTCCCTAGAAAAAATGTTTTTTTTAATCACAATATAGCACAAGGACAATTCACTCACTGTCCTTCCAGGTCCCTGGAAACAAGGACTTGCAGAGTGAAATAAACTGACACTCTCCCTACCTACAGTTTTCTGTCCCTAGAATAAATGTTTTTTTTAAGCACAATATAGCACAAGGACAATTCACTCACTGTCCTTAGAGGTCCCTGGAAACAAGGACTTGCAGAGTGAAAGAAAATAAACACTCTCCCTACCTACAGTTTTCTGTCCCTAGAAAAAATGTTTTTTTTTAAGCACAATATAGCACAAGGACAATTCACTCACTGTCCTTCCAGGTCCCTGGAAACAAGGACTTGCAGAGTGAAAGAAAAAAAACACTCTCCCTACCTACAGTTTTCTGTCCCTAGAAAAAATGTTTTTTTTAATCACAATATAGCACAAGGACAATTCACTCACTGTCCTTACAGGTCCCTGGAAACAAGGACTTGCAGAGTGAAAGAAACTGACACTCTCCCTACCTACAGTTTTCTGTCCCTAGAATAAATGTTTTTTTAAGCACAATATAGCACAAGGACAATTCACTCACTGTCCTTCCAGGTCCCTGGAAACAAGGACTTGCAGAGTGAAAGAAACTGACACTGTCCCTACCTACAGTTTTCTGTCCCTAGAATAAATGTTTTTTTTAAGCACACTATAGCACAAGCACAAAACACACTGACACTCTCCCTACCTATCCTTCTCTTTCCCTAAACTAAAGGAATCCAGGTTAAGCAAGAAAGAAATAACAGTCACTGTCCCTGCCTATGCTGCTCTATCCCTGCTCCGGAACACACTACACTAGGCCGCCGTGCTGGCGGCCTTTTATAGTGTGGGGCGTGTACTAAACACCCTCAGCAATAATTGGCCACAGGCATCCTGCCTGTGGCCAATCATTGCTCTCCTCGCTGCCGGCGCTGTGATTGGCCAAGCATGCGGGGTCACAGTGCATGCTTGGCCAATCACAGCGCCTGGATGACACTGCGATGGCGTAGTGCATTGTGGGCCGTTCGCGTCACTCGAATTTGGCGCGAACGGCCCAAATCGTTCGATCTTCGTCGAACGATCGAACAGCCGATGTTCGAGTCGAACGTATGTTCGACTCGAACACGAAGCTCATCCCTACTACCCTTTATTGCTGGTGTTCTATAATAAAGGCATCTGCAGGAGTTAGTGGGTCTTGTGTGCCTCCAGCACAGTATACACCTGTATCTACCATTTATTGCTGGTGTTCTATAATAAAGGCATCTGCAGGAGTTAGTGGGTGTTGTGTGCCTCCAGCACAGCACAGTATACACCTGTATCTACCCTTTATTGCTGGTGTTCTCTAATACAGGCATCTGCAGCCTTTACAGTGGGTGTTGTGTACCTCCAGCACAATACACACTACCTAATTGCTGGTTTTCCCATCTCCCTGCTGGCCATTACTATGTCTGGAAGGCCAACAAGGAGAGGCAGACAGTCACGAGCCAATAAAAGAGGGCAAGCAGGCTCTGTGTCTAGAGACAACAGTGCTGGTCGTGGATGCAGTGCATCGTCATCAGCACGTGGCCATGGGACACGCTTGTCCTTTTTTTCGGCACCTGGACGTGTTGAGTTGCATCATGCCGAAAACTTGGTAGAGTGGATGACCAAGCCCTCCTCATCCTCCTCATCTTCTCTCACCCAGGCTCAGGGTACTGGCAGAGCAGCTGTCAATGCGTCCTCTTCCCTCGTCTCAATGTCATCATCAGTCACTCCTTCCCTAGACCCACCATGTCCTCCTGAGGAGTCCCCCGAACTGTTTGAGCACAGTGTTGGGTACATGCTCCAGGAGGATGTCCAGATTTTTGAAGGGTCTGATGATGATACACAGCTAGAGGAAGGCAGTAGCGTGAGCGCAGAGAGAGGGGATGCTCAAGAAGGACAGCAATCTGGCAGTCATGTTCCAGCAGCTGCAGCCTACTGGAGTGTAATTACAATTTATAAATACTTTGCAACAGGGCTCATTGCTGTGCTCCGAGTACAGTATCTGTGAGGGGTTGCAGTGTTGTGGCACCAGCACCAGTGCCTAAGACCCAATTTTTCAGCCCCTGTTTAACAGGGGCGTGTAATTACAATTCTTGATCTAATAATTCACAGCAGGGCCCATTCCTGCGCCCACCAAGAGTAACTGTGAGGGCTTACAGTGTTGTAGCATCACCACCACCACCACCAAAGGCCTAATTTTTCTGCCCCTCTTCAACAGGGGCATGCAATTACAATTATTGATCTAATAATTCACAGCAGGGCCCATTCATGCGTTCACCAAGAGTAACTGTGAGGGCTTACAGTGTTGTGCAACACCAACATCTAAGGGGCAAATTTCTGCAGAGTATATACGGCAGGCCCCTACTTTCAAACATCCAACTTACAAACGACTCCTACTTGCAAAAGGAAGGAGACAACAGGAAGTGGGAGGAAATCTACCCCTAGGAAGGGAAATTCTCTCCTGTAAGAGTTAATATGGGGAAAAGGTGTCTCCTCTCTACTTATGCTTTATCATCAATCCTTGTTTCAATAAAAACCCCACTTTTCCAAAAACATTTGTCATTGGGACGGAAAGTGAGGTGAAATGTTCTGAACAGGTGCACAGACAGCAAAACAAATGTTACAGGGGTGATAACCCTTCCCTATGTTCTCCAAAGAGCTTAAAAATAGATTTTTTTGGCTGCAGCTACACTTAAAAATTTACCTGTTCCAAATTACAAACAGATTCTACTTAAGAACAAACCTACAGTCCCTGTCTTGTTTGCACCGCCTGTATACTGCTGTTCAGAGTATATAGGGTTTTAGGTATAGGGTTTTATTTTGGGTGCAGGGTTCCCCTTAATATCCATACAAGACCCAAAGGGGCTGGTAATGGGCTGGGGTAGGGGGGGGGTGATGGGGTAGCCATGCCATTTTTCTCAAAGATTTTCATCCATATTGCCAGGACAAGACATGACATTAAAGCCCAAGCAGTTTTAAATGGCTTTTTTTCCTTTACAAATGTCATTTTGTGCAGGGACAGTTCTAAACACGGGAAACACATGCCACTTCACAGGCATACTTTAGACACCCCCCAGGTATGATATTTAAAGGAATATTTCACTTTTTTTTCACTTTATGCATCATTAAAAAGACTACTCTAGAATAATTCAGTTTTTAAAACTTATTTTTGCATTGATACATGTCCCCTGGGGAAGAACCCGGGCCCCCAAACCCTTTTTAGGTCAATAACATGCATATTAGCCGTTATAATTAGCACTTTAGATTTCGAACGTTTGCGTCCATTGTATTTAATAGGGTTCTAACGTTCGTGCGAACTTTCGATCTGTTCACAGGTTCTGGTGCGAACCGAACCGGGGGGTGTTCGGCTCATCCCTACCAGCAGGGATGAGATGTCACCAGCAAGGATAACCAGTGAAGGTAAAAAGTGCTGGAACCCACCACCATTGAGCAAATTGGCTACTCACCTTATGGACATGACCTCTAAACTAACAGGAAAGTAATGGCAGGCAATCCCCTAAGGTAGTGGTTCTCAACTCCTGTCCTCAGGACCCACTAACAGGCCAGGTTTTAAGTATTACCTTAGGGAGATGCAGACTAGAGAACTGCAATCACTGAGCAGCAAACAATATCACATGTGATGTATTTAATTTATCTTGCAAACCTGGCCTGTTAGTGGGTCCTGACTCCTGAGGACAGGAGTTGAGAACCACTGGCCTATGGGGTAAATCTAGGATGGAATCACTAAGACCGCTGCTCCAGCCAATGGACTTCATAGCAATGAATGGTATATATGTAAAAACAAAAAAGTAACAGAATAGTGCTCTCTGTTGTAATAAGAATACTGTATATATAAAATCACACTCACAATTTAGCACTGTCCCCAGTGCATGTAAAAGCCCTTGTATGCATTGTAGTATACACTGATCATTAGATAGCCTCCAGGGGACATCATTAAAATGGCTTCTCCTCCCATATGCGTTAGATCTTGGGCGGGGACTTCGTCAGCAGGGTGTACACTAAATTGCATACAAGCGCTTTTACATGCACTGGGGACAGTGTTGATATATGTGAGTGTGATTTTATATATATTCTTATTAAACGTTTAAAACAGATAGCACTATTCTGTTGCTTTTTTTATTTTACATATATACCATACCCTGCTATGGGGTCCAATACCTGGAGCCTTGATGTCGAAGGTGTCACTTTTTACCTTCACTGGTTATCCTTGCTGGTGACATCTCATAACTGCTGGTGACAACTTTGAACTTTGAATACATCTTACATTTTTATTTATCTTCTAGTGGTTTGCACTGCACTTTTCTTTCTTATATATTGGTTTTATAGATATCGTGAAAATTGCCTATAGTGTTCAGCTTGCATCCACATTTGGTGAGTTTTGTGTAGATTATTGTTTTGTTTGCACTATAAGGCCTCATGCCCACGGACGTTTTTACAGCCGCGTTTTTGAACGTTTTTTACAGCTTAAAAATGCCTGTCCATGTTATTGTATACATTTTTAGACCGTATTTTTTTTGAAAAAAAAAACAAAAAAACGCCGGAGCTCAAAAACCCAAACGCGGCGGTTTTGCGCGTTTTTGCATGTTTTTTAATGCTTTGCGGTTTTTTATGCCTAATGCCGATGCCGCGGAACGCACTGGTCCTGGTTTTTTTTTTACAGCTTAAAAACGCCTATGCTATTTGCAGCTCAAAAACGCCTAGGTGGGCATGAAGCTATAGACTAACATGGACAGGTGTTTTTAAGCTGTAAAAAACGCTCAAAAACGCGGCTGTAAAAACATCCATGGGCATGAGGCCTGATTGTTTTTTCTTGTGTGAAGCTATAAAATGTGCAGGTGGCAAGCAAAACAGGAAGTTTATTTTTTTATACCATGTACAATTGGGGCAAAAAATGTAGCATATGTATTGGGGTTAATCCTCGAAACCTGTGCAGAGGCACCAGTATATAAACATGCTCAGGACTGCCACAGCTGGCACATCTGTGCATGCACACTCTGATACCCCCAACACAACATACACATTTGGCTTTTACACTTTTAATGGTGTTGTTACATGATTACATACAGTAGTTAGTCAGGTTGAAAAAAGACACACAACAAAAAATACATATACTGTAATTCCACCAGCTGTTGTTTTATTGATATCAGTGCACACTTAATGCAGTATTTTCCTACATGAGATGCATATCTAAAATTCCCAACAGCTGTCACACAGACTCTAAAATATTGGAGACAATTATTTTGCATTAACCACTTCAGCCCTGGTAGTTTACCCCATTCCTGACCAGAGCATTTTTTGTGATTCGGCACTGCGTCGATTTAGCTGACAATTGCACAGGCGTGCGATGTTGTACCCAAACAAAATTGATGGCCTTTTTTCCCCCCACAATTAGAGCTTTCTTTTGGTGGTATTTGATCACTTGTGTGGTTTTTATTTTTTGTGCTATAAACAAAAAAAGAGCAACATTTTTGAAAAAAAGCTATATTTTTTTTACTTTTTGCATAATAAATATCCTCAAAAAATTAATAACAAAACAAATTTCTTCCACAGTTTAGGCCGATTTGTATTCTTCTACATATTTTTGGTAAAAAAAAATTGCAATAGGTGTATATTGATTGGTTTGCGCAAAAGTTATAGCGTCTACAAAATAGGGGATAGATTTATGGCATTTTTATTATAATTTTTTTTTTTTTACAAGTAATGGCGGCGATCTACCATTGACATTCATACAGCGGTCAGAGCTAAAAATAGCCACTTATTACTGTATAAATGTCACTGGCAGGGGAGGGGTTAAACACTAGGGGGCGATCAAGGGGTTAAGTGTGTTCACCGCAATCGCAGGCCGCCGGCGAACATTGAGTTTGCGGGACCCGCAGGCACGCTACCACTATACGTGAATTTTAAAGAGACGTACGGGTACTCCCTTTTGCCTGCCCGTGCCATTCTATCGATGTAAATCGGCATGCAGCGGTCAGCATGTGGTTAAAGACATACCACCGCTTAGCTGGCACCCATTCAGATGCAGCTTGAACTTCATTGTTTGTAAAGTCAGTATATGTGCTTTGAAGCCTATGAATGTGTGTCCGTGTCAGCTTTGGGCCAATAGTAAAAACCCTTCAGATTCAATTATGTTGTCCCCACATTTTATTGCCACTTTGTTACAAACTTAGTTGAAGTGTTTGTAACCCTAAAAAAAAAAAAAAAAAGAATCCTGTTCCTTTAAAGCATTTGTACAGCACAGTGCTTGTGCTGTGTCATTTGGCCCCCCTGTATCACCTAAAATACCTGGCTGATCCTGCCAGTTTCCATCCCTGCCGGGAGACCACAGTGATTATTGCTAGCGGCTATAATAGCCGCTAGCAATAATTGCGTGTAAAATCCAACAGGCTGGTTGTACCCAAGTTGATCGATCGATCAAATTGGGTACATTCAGCCTGCCCATATATGTAGTTGAAATCTTGGATGGTCCCTGCTGAATCAGCTGAGATTGAAACCGTCTATGGCTGACTTAACTTTCTGGGCTTTACTATCATTTTAATATATTCCTGAGATTATTTGTTTTTGTACATATTGGGTACCGTGTCTAATTTGATCAACTCTGTATTGATAAGGAATAGTGCTGAAGAAATATATCAAACACTTTACAAAAACACCTTTCTTACTAGTTTTCAATGAGGTTTGACTTCTAATGTATTTCAAAACCTGTAATTTGGTGGTAGCTGCTGTGCACATATGAATAGGGCTTCCAAGAGCAAAGGTAGCATGATAGCATCCAATTTTTCAATATTAAGCATATTGTTCAAATTATTTATTATAGTATCATCTTTACTTGTAAGCGTGTTCTTATCTAAGCAGTAAGCAGACAAGAACAAACCTGACCAATTCAGATATGGGAATCACCCCCTACATTCCAAGTAACATTTTATAAATTGGAATTACCTGTATAAACTAAAGCTAATGCCATTAACAACCCATACAGTGTTTTCTTTATATGTCTAAAACTAACAAATAATTGTTCTGGGATATTTTTATTTTTTTTATTCCTATTTGCTTAAAGGGGTTAAGCTAGTGCATTGTTGGTTCACTTACCTTTTCCTTCGATTTCCCTTCTAAATGTTTTTTTTGTTTGTTTTCTTTGTCTGAATTTCTCACTTCCTGTTCCTCCTCAGTAAGCTGTTCAGTAAGCTGTTCTGGATGACTCCACACGACTCGGATGATGGTGTGATGTTTAGTGAGGAGAAACAGGAAGTGAGAAATTCAGACAAAGAAAAAAAACATTTAGAAGGGAAATCGAAGGAAAAGGTAAGTGAACCAACAATGCACTAGCTTAAAGGAACCTATTTAGAAAATAAAAAACAAACCTTTACAACCCCTTTAACTGATGGTTAATATATATTTTCTCCCTGAAAATCGGGTGCAAATATAGTGTGCGTTTTATATGCCCATATTTGTATTTGGGCTGCCTCGGAGGGGAGGGGGGCGGGATGAGCACAGTCAGATTACATAGAGCGAGAATCTACTGTTTACTCTGCGGCAGCTGTAATACGTAGTCCCATCTTCTGGATCGGCATTGGACCAGTGTTCTGTGTATCATAGGAGCCGGGACTTCATATTAAAGAGTCCACCGAGTAAACAGGAGATCATCACTCTATGTAATCTGATGGCGCTCTTTCTGCCTCCCTCCCCGTCCCCTCGGAGGTAGCAGTAATCTGACATGAGGCTGCTGATGGGCACTGATGAGGCTGCAGATGGGCAATTGTGAGGCACTGATTAGGCTGCAGATGGCACTGATCAAGCTGCATTGATGGGCAATGGTGAGGCTGCAGATGGGCAATGGTGAGGCTGCATTGATGGGCACTGTGGCGGCTGCAGTTTGGCACTGATAAGGCTGCATTGATGGGCACTGACCCTTATTTTGCTTCAAAGTTCTTTATTTAAAATGTATTTATTTTTTCCTAAAACTTCTCTCTTAAAATGAAGGTGCATGTTATGTGCCTATAAATACGCTATACATACAGTTGTGCTCAAAAGTTTGCATACCCTGGCAGAAATTGTGACATTTTTGCATTTATATTGAAAATATGACTAATCATGCCAAAAAAAACTGTCTTTAATTCAAGGATAGTGATCGCATGAAGCCATTTATTCTCACATCATTTTTTTTACCCTTTTTAAATCATAATGATAACAGAAATCACCTAAATGGTTCTGATGAAAAGTTTACATTCCCTGGAATGTTTGGCCTTGGTACAGACACAGAATTAATTTCTCACATTTGTGGCTTTTTAAATCACAATTAGTGTCTGTGTATAAATAATCAATGAGTTTGTTAGCTCTCACTTGGATGCCCTAAGCAGGCTAGACACTGAGCCACGAGGAGGTAGAAAAGAACAGTCAAAAGACCTGCATAACAAGGTAATGAAACTTTACAAAGATGGAAAAGGATATAAAAAGATATCCAAAGCCTTGAATATGCCAGTCAGTACTGTTTAATCCCTTATTAAGAAGTGGAAAATTCAGGGTTCTTTTGATTCCAAGCCAAGGTCAGGTAAATCGAGAAAGATTGCAGCCACAACTGGCGGAAGAATTGCCCAGGATACAATGCAAAACCCACAGGTAACTTCAGGAGTAATACCAGCTGCTCTCCAAAAAGATGGTGTGTTTTTTTTTAAGGAGCACAATTCAAGGATACTTGAACAAAAAAGAGCTGCATGGTTGAGCTGCCCGAAGGAAGCCTTTACTGCACCAATGCCACAAAAAAAAGCCCAATGAGGCATGTCGAGGTGTTGTTGAGCATATTGTAACCAAGTTTTTTTGTGGAACTTGTGCAGTACAGGCTTCTTTCTGGAAACTTGACCATGCAGCTCTTTTTTGTTCAAATATCATCGTATTGTGCTTCTTAAAAAAGAACACATCTTTTTCCAGAGCAGCCTCTATTTCTCCTGAGGTTACCTGTGGGTTTTTCTTTGTATCCCGAACAATTCCTGTGGCAGTTGTGGCTGAAATCTTTCTTGATCTACCTGACCTTGGCTTGGTATCAAGAGATCCCCAAATGTTCCACTTCTTATTAAATGATTGAACAGTACTGACTGGCATATTCAAGGCTTTGGATATCTTTTTATATCCTTTTCCATCTTTGTAAAGTTTCATTACCTTGTTACGCAGGTCTTTTGACTGTTCTTTTCTGCTCCCCATGGCTTAGTATCTAGCCTGCTCAGGGCATCCATGTGAGAGCTAACAAACTCATTGACTATTAATACACAGACACTAATTGTGATTTAAAAAACAACTGTGGGAAATTAACCTTTAATAGACATTTTAACCTGTGTGTGCCACCTTCTATGTCTGTACCAAGGCCAAACATTCCTGGGGTATGTCAACTTTTCATCAGGGCCATTTGGGTGGATTTTGTTATAATTATGATTTTAAAAGGAGCCAAAAAATTATGTGATAATAAATGGCTTCAGTTTTTTGGCATGATTATTCATATTTTCAATATAAATGCCAAAACTTCACAATTTCAGCCAGGGTATGTATATATATATATATATATACACAGTATATATATATATATATATATATATATATATATATATATATATATATATATATATATATATTACAAGTCATTATTTTACTAATATAGACATATATCATAGGGTGCACTCATAAGAGAGTATTCACTGAGAATTTTGGGCAGCTAAAGAGAAAGCACAGAAAAAGCTGTTTGCTTTTAGACAATGATAGATTGTATGCAACCACATAGATGAAAAAGAGAATGGGTGAGTAACTACTCTGACTCATTTAGCTGTATGTGTAATTTTATTGTTAAATTTACGTTGCTATGAAACTTTTTCTCAGATTAATCTGAAGATTGTGTAAAAAGAAATCTGAGATTTCACCTGCTAGCTGGAAATGTAATTTTTTTAAATATTTATATGCAATATGCACAGTGAGCAAATGAGGTGAAATGTTGTTTGCATAGCACTTTTTAGACTATCAAGTGCTTAAAGCGGAGTTCCACCCAAAAATGGAACTTCCGCTTTTCGGAACCCCCCCCCCTCCGGTGTCACATTTGGCACCTTTCAGGGGGGAGGGGGGTGCAGATCCCTGTCTACACACTGTTCCCAGGAGAGAGCGGGGACCAGTGATGGCGCACCGCGCTACTCGCGCATGCGCAGTAGGGAACCGGGCAGTAAAGCTGCAAGGCTTCACTTCCTGATTCCCTCACCGAGAATGGCGGTGGCAGCATCCGAGGACCGAGCGACTGCTCGACCTCGTCTGCCGGCATCATTAAAAATCGGCTTTACTGATATGGCTAAAAGAATTAACCAAGGGTAAACATATGTGTTATAATGTCTACCTTTACCAACCCCTATACCCACCCTGTTTAGTGGAAGTTTCCTTGTTAAAGGAATATGAAATCAGACTGAAAGGTCTTGAATGAGTTGCACATTCTCTATCTGAATTGAAGCACTGTGTCCTTTCATTAATAATCTAATGTGGCCACAGAATTTACAGTATATAGATGTGATCTGATGTGTACTGTACTATAAAGTGTTGATTTACTAAAGGCAACTAGACTGTGCATTTTGCAAGTGCAGATGCTCCAGAGCTTATTAAATGAGGTCAGCAGTCAACCCACCTGAGTCGGCAGAGCTTCTGCTCATTTACTAAGCTCTGGAGCAACCGATTTTGCAGGGTGCAGCTGCAATTTGCAAAGTGCACAGTCTATTTGCCTTTAGTAAATCAACCCCTAAGTTATTGCAACTCACATACCTCACAACTTTTTGAGATGGGAATGAGGGACACCTATCAGCAAAAGTATGCAGGCATAGGACTCACCCCTTGTCACACCCCTTTAATGGAGAATTGTACAAAAAACAAGATTGGTTAAACCCACAAGTGCTTTTTTTTTACCACTACTATTCCTTTATATTGGCTTTTGGAATTTACAATGGCAGCAATTTAGAAACTGGTGAAAGTTTAGTGCTGGAAAACACATTTTAAATGATAAAAAGTGCATTTTATTTACATTTATATAGATCAGACCAAAATGAGGGACAAATGAGGAGGAATGAGGGACAGAGGGACATTGCTCCAAATCAGGGACAGTTGGGAGCTATGAACTCATACTGGTATCACTCCTGTTTCCGAGTATTGAAGTAAGTCCAGTCTCTATACAAGTACAAGTTACACTGTCATCTACCCTGTCTCTGCCATCTGGCCTTTAGTTGTCAATTCTTTATAAGACTATAATCTTGCCCATCTCTCCAGAACTATAAATATAATATCTTGTAAGCCAAACAAATGTTAATGAGGTCATTCAAATGAAAAAAATAAATCTATTGATCATGATTAATCACTTACATAGATAACACAGATGTGTCATATAAATTCATTGCATACTCTAAAGAGACAAAAAATAAGAAGTAATAATCTCCTATACAAAAGTGAGTATAACCTCTGCATGGAAAAGCAGGTGTTTTACTGTTAAAATTAAATTCCTTTTTTACTTGAGTACTATAATTTTCGGTAGGTTAAAAATATTGACACTAACTTTTAAAAAAAAAATTATGAGTTATAGGAGAAGTATGGGATTTGAGTTTTTCCCATATTTATACTTACCTCGGTGGAAGGAGCATCAGACCAATGCTCCATCTGTCCCCCGACGTCTGTGCACTGAGAATCGAGCCACCGAACATCGCCGCTGGCTCGGTTCTCACAGATCCCCGAGAGGAAAGAGGCTGACTGACAGTCAGCCTCTTTCCTCTCTGCTTCTCCATGCTCATTGGAGCGCTGAGCCGTGTAGGGGCGGGGAGAGGCTGTCTCAGCGGCTCGCTGATATGCTGAGACTGCCATTAATAAGGGCAGCTGGTGGATCCCGACTTGGGAAGTCGTGATGACATGCTGCCCCGACTGATGGGTCACAGGAGTGCAAAACGAATTCCCTGAGGACCCTGAGAAGAAGCCCAGCCTAAAAAGCTCAGGCTGGACTTCTCTTTTAAAGTGGAGTTCCACTAACCTTTACAAGGTGGTCGTAAACTAATAACTACCCCTCCACCCCTCGTTTTTGGATATCTATTTAAAAAAAAAATCCTTACCCACCTTTTTAGAAAGAATATTGACATTAACAATAATAACATTTTCTTACGTCCTAGCCTGGTCGCTGCGCTGTACGTCACGTCCTCTTCTGCGGCAAGCCCTCCTCCTTCTCCCCCGCTGCCTTCTGGGACCTGTGTGTCCCCCCAGAAGACGAGCTGGCCATTCACAAAGCACCGTGCAACTTGCACATGTGCAGTAGGAAACCGGCTGTGAAGCCTAAAGGCTCCACTGCTAGTTTCCCTTAGTTGGAATGGTGGCGCCTGAACCCGAGTCGGTGGATAAATCAGCTTCGAGGGGCCGACATCGTGGGCTCCCTGGAGAGGTAGGTGTCCTTATTAAAAGTCAGCAGCTACAGAAATTGTAGCTGCTGAGTTTTTAAAAAAAATATTTGCGGCTGGAACTCCGCTTTAATAAATTCAATGGAGTAATGAACTACAGGATATTTCCTAATAAGCTCTCACAATTCTGTTTCCACCAAAAGCAATTTGGCTAAATTTTCTCTAAAACTTCAATAATTATCAAAGACAGAGGACACCCTATGGTGAAAGCTGTTTGCAAGTGTAGCGCCCCTTTGCTTTTAGGGGTGTTATGTGCCTAAATTTAGGGGCTAGTCTGAGCTATTAGCCAGGCTCAGACCATTCTTATTGCTAGGTATGTGATGCTGCCTGGTGTATGGTTCCCTGCGGACTGTAGGTGGCGCTGTCATATCAGGTCAGGGTTGAGCCAGGGGTGGCATTACTATGCCTTAAGTGTCCTCTCTCAGCAGTGGTGCAGTGGGCGTGGTCAACCTGCTGTGCATGCCGGGAGAGGGTACTTAAGGGGTGGTCTCTTTGTCCCCGTCAGGGTCGGAGGAGTAGGAGTGAGACACGTACCCCACCTCCGGTGGCCCTCATGGCCAGGGGTACGTGTGGGTGTGATCAGGCCCAGGCACCTTTAGCCTGGGGCCTGCAACTCTACTAGTGGGCCTAGCACCTTTAGCTAGGGCCTACCCCTGAAAGAAGAGTCCCAGGGTGCCCGGGGTAGGGTATCCGCTCTGACCGAGAAGAAACCAGTGGAGGATCGGTCCCATTGAGGAGATGAGCAATGGAAGATTGCTGTCTCGGGAGAGGCTTGGTGACCTGTCAGAGGGAAGGATTCGTTATCTGGGGAAGCTAACCTGTAGAGTGCCCATTGGCATTGTCCTGTTCTTAAAGTCTACAGAGGTTAGAGGATTTCTAATACCCATCCCTGGAGGGGATAGGGTGGAAGAACTGTTCGAGCTCCACACCGGCTGCTAGGACTGTGAGAGAGAACTATCCGGGTGAGCTAAACCCACTCGGGATCGAGTGGCAACGAGATTACTGGTTGTGCCTGGATCTATTCTTCACACTATTCCTTCTTTCATCCACCTGTCTCTATCTACTACGCAGCAAATAGAAAATAAACTCTCTGTTGGAGTTAACCACTTGTCCCCCACCCACTGTCAATAGACGGCGGGCGGAGGATACTCTCGTTCTGGGAGGACGTCATATGACGTCCTCCCTTTAAAACGAGCTAGGAGGCGTGCGCGCGCCGCCGCCGGTGCGCGCGTGCGCCCGCCGCGTTCACAAGGCCCCGGTGCGCGTGCCTGGCGGCCGCGATTGCCGCCGGGCACCCACGATTGCCCGGGAAACGAGCAGGAAAGTGGATCTCTGTGTGTAAACACAGAGATCCACGTCCTGTGAGGGAGAGGGGACCGATGGTGTGTCCCTTGTACATAGGGACAACCATCGGTCACCTCCCCCAGTCAGTCCCCTCCCCCCACAGTAAGAACACTTTGAGGGAACATATTTAACCCCTTCCCGCCCCCTAGTGGTTAACTCCTTCCCTGCCAATCACATTTATACAGTAATCAATGCATTTTTATAGCAGGGATCGCTGTATAAATGTGAATGGTCCCAAAAATGTGTCAAAAGTGTCCGATGTGTCCGCCGCAATATCGCAGTCACAATAAAAAATCGCAGATCGCCGCCATTACTAATAAAAAAATATAAAAAAATGCTATAAATTTATCCCCTATTTTGTAGACGCTATAACTTTTGCGCAAACCAATCAATACGTGCTTATTGCGATTTATTTTTTTTACCAAAAATATGTAGAAGAATACGTATCGGCCTAAACTGAGGAAAATTGTATTTAAAAAAAAATGGGTATTTATTATAGCAAAAAGTAAAAAATAGTGTTTTTTTTTCCAAACTGGACGCTCTTCTTTTGTTTATAGCGCAAAAAATAAGAACCGCAGAGGTGATCAAATACCACCAAAAGAAAGCTCTATTTGTGGGAAAAAAAGGACGCAAATTTCGTTTGGGAGCCACGTCGCACGACCGCGCACTTGGCATTCAAAGTGTGACAGCGCTGAAAGCTGAAAAATGGCTTGGGCAGGAAGGGGGTTTTCGTGCACAGTAGAGAAGTGGTTAAAGTACTTTTGGACATTGTTTTCTTTGGGGGAAGAAATAGAGACTTGACTCCATACACTGGGGAGAGAACCAGTGGAAGAGGGTAACTCGCTGAAAGACCCAAAATGTAACCTCCTCAAACATGAGGGTACGGGCATATAGCACGGTGTGCCTTGACTCGCAAGTGAGCCAGGCGAGAAAAAGGTTTGTGTGCTACACAAGTATTAGAAAAACATATTCCATTCTTCCCACCCCCAATCAACAGTGATAGCCACTTGTTATCCTCATCTTGACTAACCACCTCCTGCATAGCCTTTCTGCCTCCCTACTGATGCATTTATCAGTTGCAGTCATTGTTGTTTCAGTGGACTGTCTCCAATGGTGATCCATGTCCTCCCCATTATGAGTAACTAGACATTAGATTATATCCATAGGATTAATTCCTCCTGTGCTGGAAAGAGCAATGTTAAATTATCCTTTTTATAAGTCACTTACATTTGGTGGAAAAAGCTCAATCTTTACTAAATAAATGTCTTTAAGGCATTTAAATGCTCTTGTGCAAAGCAACTAACAACTGACATTTGAAATTATACAATGATATTATTTTAGAAGTCTTTATATAAATTGTCAAACATTCTCTATAGCTATGCCATCAGCAGCCTACCAATGAAACATTCTACAAATGAACACTTTGACGTTAAGAAAAATACATATCTGTTTTTATTTATTTATTTTTGTGACTGTGATGCTGAGATGTTGACAATGTATCAATATTAATCTTAGGTGTCTATATGAGCAAATCCCTGTGTCATAAGTTCCAATCATTTTTATTTTCAGCTGTCACAGGGGAAGAGAATAATTAATACAACATCAACAGCTGTCTACCAGGGTTATTCCAGCAAAGGCACATGCAATGCATTTTATATTGAACCTTGGACTGATAAAAAAAAAATGATATATTTTCTTTTGCTACCTAAATATTAAAATGTTCTAGACATTTATTTTTTATTCTGTTTCTGGTTTTAAAGTTCCATTTATTAAAAAACAACTTTAATGCAATTTTGCAACATGCTACCTAGAATGCTTGGGCTTTAAATATTCTCAAATCAGAAGCTCCGACCTTAGCATTGCCCTTTGATAGAAAATATATTTAACCACGTCAATACCAGATACTTTTACCCCCATTGTGCACAGGCCAATTTTCAGCTTTCAGTGCTGTCACACTATGAAAGACAAATGTGCGGTCATACAAGACTGTACCCAAATGAATTTTTTTCCACACAAATAAAGCTTTCTTTTGGTGGTATTAAGGCACCATTGTTTTTTCTTATTTTTTGCTAAATAAACAATAAAAGACCAAAAATTTTAAAGAAAAAGTTTTTTTCTTAGTTTCTGTCATAACATTTTGCAAATAAATAATTTCTTTCTTCATAAATTTAGGCCAAAATGCATACTGCTACATTTTTTTGGTTGAAAATAACCCACATCAGTGTATATTATTACTCTGTAAGAACGGTATGGAGTCCACAAACTATGGTATACAGTATCCTAAAAATATATGAAAATCGATCAATCCTGATGTACTGACGGCTCTCTTATTTCTTGAGGCCCGAAAATGCCAGGACAGTACAAATATCCCCCAAATTACGCCTTTTTGGAAAGTAGACAGCCCAACCTAATTTAATAAGAGGCATGGCAAGTTTTTTGAAGCTATAATTTTTGCACATTTTTTTTAAAAATGTTTAAAAAGTTTACATACTGTCACCAGTACAGTACAGCATCATCATAAAACTGTTGTGATGGTGATCAGGAAAACATATTTTTTTCTATTTTAAAAAATATTATATTTTTAAAACTTTTTTTTTTCACTTTTTTTTCACTTTTTTTTTTTACATACAGTGGCCAGGAAAATACAGTATAACCATAGTAACTCTGTAAAACTCGGGGGAGGTGATCAGCATTTTTTTTTTATACACTATGATTGCTTATACATAACTGAATTTTACAGTTATAAGCAATCCTTTTTTCTGAATATAAACTATTAATTCAGTGTTTACTATGGTGATTAGCTGTGATTGACAACAGGTGGGCTATGATTGGCTCTATCTGTACCATGTGATCACTGTGACCAATCACAGAGCTCATCACAATAGAACACAATGAAAAGCATTAATCAAAGCCTTTCATTATTTAGAATTGTCATGTGATCTACTGTAATTCGCAAAGTGCTTGTGTTGCATGCTTTGGTGGAACATAGGGTGGCCATGAATGGGTATGGATTTGGCTATAAAGGGGAAGAGTCACAGCTTCTTTTGGATTTCCCTCCATGCAATTACTGTGTCCTGAAGTAGGAAGTGTTGAAAATCGGAGGGTAGAAGCCTAAGTTTGCTATACACAAGGGCCTCCATGGAATATGGGCTAACCATTTCTGATTCTGTTAATAGGTTGGAGTAACGTGAAGATTGGGATACCCAGTCCAGTCCAATGCACAGCAAACATGGCAAATGACACATCCTGATTAGGGATGGGCCCGGTGCTCGATTCGAACCCATGTTCGAATCGAGCATCGGGCGTTCGCTCGCTCGTCGAGCCCAGAACTATTTGGGCCGTTCGCATCACATTCGTGTGATGCGAGCGGCCCCGCAATGCATTGCGGCCGGCGCGGCCGGCGCAGTGCATTGCTGGCTGATGATTGGCCAAGCATGCACTGTGACCCCGCATGCTTGGCCAATCACAGCGCCCGAAACTCGGAGAGCAATAATTGGCTACAGGCAGGACGGCTGTAGCCAATTACAGCTCAGGGGCTTTAGTACACGCCCCACCATTTAAAAGGCCGCCACGCCATCGGCCCCGGTCACATGAGTTCCGGCTTTAGGAGAGATTAGTCTGCTGATTCTGTCTTTGCTTGATACTGAAAGATTTGCTCTTCTTTGCTAAACCATTGGCTATTTCTTTGCTAAACCATTGCTACCTAAGTCATTGATCGTTCATTGCTGCTGATTGCACAGTTAGTGTGTTATTAGCTGCTGCTGGGGATTAGTCTGGTGCGTGCTTACTGTTAGTACAGTATTGCAGTAGTACCAACCGCAGTGCTGTTAGCACAGCATTGCACCCCAACAGCACCCATAGGACTTCTAGTGTGTTAGTGGCAGCAAACAGAGCTCCTATATTTTCTTCTCAGCAGCACCCATAGGACTTCTAGTGTGTTAGTGGCATCACACAGAGCTCCTATATTTTCTTCTCAGCAGCACCCATAGGACTTCTAGTGTGTTAGTGGCAGCAAACAGAGCTCCTATATTTTCTTCTCAGCAGCACCCATAGGACTTCTAGTGTGTTAGTGGCAGCAAACAGAGCTCCTATATTTTCTTCTCAGCAGCACCCATAGGACTTCTAGTGTGTTAGTGGCAGCAAACAGAGCTCCTATATTTTCTTCTCAGCAGCACCCATAGGACTTCTAGTGTGTTAGTGGCAGCAAACAGAGCTCCTATATTTTCTTCTCAGCAGCACCCATAGGACTTCTAGTGTGTTAGTGGCAGCAAACAGAGCTCCTATATTTTCTTCTCAGCAGCACCCATAGGACTTCTAGTGTGTTAGTGGCATCACACAGAGCTCCTATATTTTCTTCTCAGCAGCACCCATAGGACTTCTAGTGTGTTAGTGGCAGCAAACAGAGCTCCTATATTTTCTTCTCAGCAGCACCCATAGGACTTCTAGTGTGTTAGTGGCATCACACAGAGCTCCTATATTTTCTTCTCAGCAGCACCCATAGGACTTCTAGTGTGTTAGTGGCAGCAAACAGAGCTCCTATATTTTCTTCTCAGCAGCACCCATAGGACTTCTAGTGTGTTAGTGGCAGCAAACAGAGCTCCTATATTTTCTTCTCAGCAGCACCCATAGGACTTCTAGTGTGTTAGTGGCAGCAAACAGAGCTCCTATATTTTCTTCTCAGCAGCACCCATAGGACTTCTAGTGTGTTAGTGGCATCACACAGAGCTCCTATATTTTCTTCTCAGCAGCACCCATAGGACTTCTAGTGTGTTAGTGGCAGCAAACAGAGCTCCTATATTTTCTTCTCAGCAGCACCCATAGGACTTCTAGTGTGTTAGTGGCAGCAAACAGAGCTCCTATATTTTCTTCTCAGCAGCACCCATAGGACTTCTAGTGTGTTAGTGGCAGCAAACAGAGCTCCTATATTTTCTTCTCAGCAGCACCCATAGGACTTCTAGTGTGTTAGTGGCATCACACAGAGCTCCTATATTTTCTTCTCAGCAGCACCCATAGGACTTCTAGTGTGTTAGTGGCAGCAAACAGAGCTCCTATATTTTCTTCTCAGCAGCACCCATAGGACTTCTAGTGTGTTAGTGGCATCACACAGAGCTCCTATATTTTCTTCTCAGCAGCACCCATAGGACTTCTAGTGTGTTAGTGGCAGCAAACAGAGCTCCTATATTTTCTTCTCAGCAGCACCCATAGGACTTCTAGTGTGTTAGTGGCAGCAAACAGAGCTCCTATATTTTCTTCTCAGCAGCACCCATAGGACTTCTAGTGTGTTAGTGGCAGCAAACAGAGCTCCTATATTTTCTTCTCAGCAGCACCCATAGGACTTCTAGTGTGTTAGTGGCATCACACAGAGCTCCTATATTTTCTTCTCAGCAGCACCCATAGGACTTCTAGTGTGTTAGTGGCAGCAAACAGAGCTCCTATATTTTCTTCTCAGCAGCACCCATAGGACTTCTAGTGTGTTAGTGGCAGCAAACAGAGCTCCTATATTTTCTTCTCAGCAGCACCCATAGGACTTCTAGTGTGTTAGTGGCAGCAAACAGAGCTCCTATATTTTCTTCTCAGCAGCACCCATAGGACTTCTAGTGTGTTAGTGGCATCACACAGAGCTCCTATATTTTCTTCTCAGCAGCACCCATAGGACTTCTAGTGTGTTAGTGGCAGCAAACAGAGCTCCTATATTTTCTTCTCAGCAGCACCCATAGGACTTCTAGTGTGTTAGTGGCAGCAAACAGAGCTCCTATATTTTCTTCTCAGCAGCACCCATAGGACTTCTAGTGTGTTAGTGGCAGCAAACAGAGCTCCTATATTTTCTTCTCAGCAGCACCCATAGGACTTCTAGTGTGTTAGTGGCAGCAAACAGAGCTCCTATATTTTCTTCTCAGCAGCACCCATAGGACTTCTAGTGTGTTAGTGGCAGCAAACAGAGCTCCTATATTTTCTTCTCAGCAGCACCCATAGGACTTCTAGTGTGTTAGTGGCAGCAAACAGAGCTCCTATATTTTCTTCTCAGCAGCACCCATAGGACTTCTAGTGTGTTAGTGGCAGCAAACAGAGCTCCTATATTTTCTTCTCAGCAGCACCCATAGGACTTCTAGTGTGTTAGTGGCAGCAAACAGAGCTCCTATATTTTCTTGTCAGCAGCACACATAGTACCTATAGTGTGTTAGTGTCAGCACCCATAGGACCTACAGTGTGTTGTGAGCACACATAGGAGTTCTATTTTTTATACTATATACACTACCGACTACAATGGCTGGAAGACCGCCAAGGAGAGGCAGAGCGTGCCGAGGCAAGAACACAGGGCAGGCAGGCTCTGTTTCTAGAGACAACAGTGCTGGCCGTGGACGTGGTCGTGCATCGTCATCAGCACGTGGCCATGGGACACGCTTGTCTTTGTTTTCGGCAGCTGGACATGTGGAGCCGCATCATGCCGAAGGCTTGGTAGAATGGATGACCAAGCCCTCCTCATCCTCCTCATCCTCTCTCACCCAGGCTCAGGGTACTGGCAGAGCAGCTGCCAACGCGTACTCAATGGCATCATCAGCCACCCCTTCCCTAGACCCACCATGTCCTCCTGAGGAGTCCCCCGAACTGTTTGAGCACAGTGTTGGGTACATGCTCCAGGAGGATGCCCAACGATTCGAAGGCTCGGATGATGATACCCAGCTTGAGGAAGTCAGTAGTGTGCGCGCAGAGAGAGGGGATGCTGAAGGACAGCAATCTGGCAGTAGTGTTCCACCAGCTGCAGCTTACTGCCAGGTTTGCTCTAGTGGTGAAGAGGGAGGGGATGATGAGGTCACTGACTCCACGTGGGTGCCTGAAGGGAGAGAGGAGGAGGAGGAGGAGGATGCAGCGTCACATGTCCAACGAGGCAGGATGCCCCCTGGAGGCCAGCTAGAGGCCAGCACAGCAACTGTACCACACCGCAGAGCTCCGCCTGTGCAGGGCGCTGCCTCTGCACGTTATCACAAAAGTTCTTTGGTGTGGGCCTTTTTTGAGACAAGTGCATCAGATCGCACCACTGCTATTTGCAATATTTGTCTCAAGCGTATCTCGCGTGGCCAAAACATCAGCCGCTTGGGCACCACAAGCATGAGCAGACATATGTCGACCTGCCATGCAGCTCGTTGGCAAGCACACATAAAAGACCCACACCAAAGAACAAAGCGGACCTCTCCTTGCTCCTCATCAGCTGGGATCTCCATCCCCACTATATCTTCAGTCCTCTCTGAAAGCTGCTCTGAGAGGACTGAAGGTGTAGAATTAGGTGTGTCACAACCAAGTACTTGCAGTACACCGACGTCCGATTGTAGCAGGCAAATTTCCCTGCCCCAGCTGCTGGACCGTCGAAAGAAGTATACTCCCAGCCATCCACATGCCCAGCGGTTGAATGCTAGCTTGGCTAAATTGCTAGCACTTCAACTGCTGCCTTTTCAGTTGATAGACTCGGCCCCCTTCCGTGAGTTTGTTCAATGTGCGGTTCCTCAGTGGCAGGTTCCCAAACGCCACTTTTTCTCACGGAAGGCGATTCCGTCTCTCTACTGGCATGTGGAAGGCAATGTCCATGCCTCGCTGGACAGGGCGGTCAGCGGTAAGGTGCATATTACCGCTGACTCATGGTCCAGCAGGCATGGACAGGGACGTTATCTTTCTTTCACGGCCCATTGGGTCACTCTATTGGTAGCTGGGAGGGATGCAGGACAAGGTGCAGTAGTGTTGGAGGTTGTTCCGCCACCACGCCTCCAAAATGCTACTACTGGTTGTGACACACCTCTCTCCTCCAGCCCCTCCTCTTCTTCTTCCTCCATGTCCTCTTCGAGTGCTCTGTCCTCGGAACCAGCGGTGCTCCGTAGGCGTACAAGGGGCTACGCGAGTACGCAGGCAAAAAGATGCCATGCCGTGCTTGCGCTAGTGTGTTTGGGGGACAGGAGCCACACTGGGCCAGAGGTTCTGGCAGCTCTGCAGGGGCAGGCCGAGAGGTGGTTGACGCCACGCCAGCTTAAGCCAGAAATGGTCGTTTCTGATAATGGCACCAACCTCCTCTCCGCCCTGCGACAGGGGCAGCTCACCCATGTGCCCTGTATGGCTCACGTCCTCAACCTGGTGGTGCAGCGGTTCTTGGGCAGGTTCCCAGGCTTACAGGATGTCCTGAGGCAGGCCAGGAAAGTCTGTGTGCATTTCCGCCGATCTTATAATGCCAGTGCTCGGCTGACTGAGCTGCAAAAGGAGCTGAACCTCCCCAAGAACCGCCTAATATGTGACATGCCCACCAGGTGGAACTCAACGTTGGCCATGCTGCAGCGACTGCACACGCAGCAGAGGGCCATCAATGAGTACCTTTGCGACTACGGCACCAGGACAGGGTCAGGGGAGCTTGGCTTTTTTTCCCCACGCCAGTGGAGCATGATCAGGGATGCATGCACTGTCCTCTCACCATTTGAGGAGGCCACGAGGATGGTGAGCAGTGACAGTGCATGCATCAGTGACACTGTACCTCTTGTCCACCTGTTGGAGCATACGCTGCGTGGGATAATGGACAGGGCACTTGAGGCAGAACAGAGGCAGGAAGAGGAGGACTTCCTTGTCTCTCAAGGCCCCCTTTATCCAGACAATGTTCCTTCTGTCCCACCCATCACACAGGAAGAGAGGAGGAGGAGGAGGAGGAGGAGGAGGATTGTGTGAGCATGGAGGTGGAGCCTGGCACTCAGCATCAGCAGCAGCAGTCTTTTAGGGATGATGTACAGTCCCAACAAACCAGTGGACTTGTACGTGGCTGGGAGGAGGTGGCTGGCGATCATGTCATTCTCAGTGACCCAGAAGACTCCGGACCAAATGCCTCAGCTAACCTACGCTGCATGGCCTCCCTGATCCTGCAAAGCCTGCGGAAGGATCCTCGTGTTCTTCGGATCAAGGAGAGTGACCATTACTGGCTGGCCACTCTCCTTGATCCACGGTACAAGGGTAAGGTTGCGGACCTTATCTTGCCGTCGCAGAGGGAGCAGAGGATGAGACATCTCAGGGAGGCCTTGCAGAAAGGTCTGTGCAACGCGTTCCCAGAAACTGGGAGGTTACAAACTCCTGGTCCTGGACGACAAGTTGCTGAGGCTTCGGTCAGTAGCAGAAGGAGCGGTGGGGAAGGTGGACGTCTGACCGATGCGTTCAGACAATTTTTTAGTCCGCAGCCCCAAGGTATGATCGGTTCCAGCAACCATCGCCAGCGTCTGATATACATGGTGCAGGAATACCTAGGGGCAAGGTCAGACTTGGACACCTTTCCCACCGAAAATCCTCTGGCTTACTGGGTCCTGAGGATGGATCACTGGCCAGAGCTTGCACAGTATGCAATTGAGCTACTGGCCTGTCCTGCATCCAGCGTTCTTTCCGAACGCACATTCAGTGCTGCTGGAGGATTTGTCACCGATCATAGGGTGCGCCTGTCCACCGACTCGGTTGATCGACTGACCTTCATAAAAATGAATCAGTCTTGGATCACCACCAGCTACCAGACACCTGAAGCGGATATAACGGAATAATTTATAATGTCACATCCCTTCAAGACTGCCTATGCTGATGCTGAGTGACTGTCCTGTTATGTTCACTGACTATCCTCTTCCTCCTCCTCAATGATCCATGCCACCACACCAGTGCCTAAGGCACAATTTTTCAGCCCCTGTATAACAGGGGCGTGTAATTACAATTTTTTAAAAAGATGCTTCGCAACAGGTGTGACTGCTGTGCTCAGAGTACAGTATCTGTGAGGGGTTGCAGTGTTGTGGCACCAGCACCAGTGCCTAAGGCACAATTTTTCAGCCCCTGTTGGGGCGTGTAATTACAATTTTTAGGCAATGCTTTGCAACAGGTCTCATTGCTGTGCTCAGAGTACAGTATCTGTGAGGGGTTGCAGTGTTGTGGCACCAGCACCAGTGCCTAAGGCACAATTTTTCAGCCCCTGTATAACAGGGGCGTGTAATTACAATTTTTTAAAAAGATGCTTCGCAACAGGTGTGACTGCTGTGCTCCAAGTACAGTATCTGTGAGGGGTTGCAGTGTTGTGGCACCAGCACCAATGCCTAAGGCACAATTTTTCAGCCCCTGTTTAACAGGGGCGTGTAATTACAAATCTTGATCTAATAGTTCACAGCAGGGCCCATTCCTGCGCCCACCAAGAGTAACTATGAGGGCCTACAGTCTTGTGGCAACACCGTCCACCACCACCACCACCACCAAAGGCCCAATTTTTCTGCCCTGTTCAACAGGTGCATGCAATTACAAATCTTGATCTAATAACTCACAGCAGGGCCCATTCCTGCACCCACCAAGAGTAACTGTGAGGGCTTACAGTCTTGTGGCAACACCGTCCACCACCACCACCACCACCACCAAAGGCCCAATTTTTCTGCCCGGTTCAACAGGTGCATGCAAGTACAAATCTTGATCTATTAACTCACAGCAGGGCCCATTCCTGTGCCCACCAGTCTTGTGGCTACACCAACATCTAATAGGGCAAATTTCTGCAGAGTATATACGGCAGGCCCCTACTTTCAAACATCCAACTTACAAACGACTCCTACTTGCAAACGGCAAGAGAAAACAGGAAGTGAGAGGAAATCTACCCCTAGGAAGGAAAATTCTATCCTGTTAGATTTAATTTGGGAAAAAGGTATCTCCTCTCTACTGATGCTTTATCACCAATCCTTGTTTCAATTAAAACCCCACTTTTCCAAAAACATTTGTCATTGGGACGGAAAGTGAGGTGACATGTTCTGAACAGATGTGCAAAGACAGCAAATGTTACAGGGGTGATAACCCCTCCCTATGTTCTCCAAAAAGCTTAAAAATTGATTTTTTTGGGATGTAGCTACACTTCATAATGTACCTGTTCAGATTCTACTTAAGAACAAACCTACAGTCCATGTCTTGTTTGCACCACCTATATACTGCTGTTCAGAGTATATAGGGTTGTAGGTATAGGGTTTTATTTTGGGTGCGGGGTCCCCCTTAGTATCCATACAAGACCCAAAGGGGCTGGGGTGGGGGGGGGGGTGATGGGGTAGCCATGCCATTTTTCTCAAGGATTTTCAGCCATATGGCGGCCAGGACAAGACATGACATTAAAGCCGCAAGTGGTTTTAAATGGCTTCTTTTTTTCCTTTACAAATGTCATTTTGTGCAAGGACAGTTCTAAACACGGGAAACACATGCCACTTCACAGGCATACTTTAGACACCCCCCAGGTACCATATTTAAAGGAAAATTTCACTTTTTTTTTTTCACTTTATGCATCATTAAAATGACTGCTCCCGAAAAAACTTTAGTTTTTAAAATTTCTTTTTGCATTGATATATGTCCCCTGGGGCAGGACCCGGGTCCCCAAACCTGTTTTATAACATTAACATGCATATTGGCCGTTGTAATTAGCAATTTTGATTTCGAACGTTCGCGTCCATTATAACGAATAGGGTTCGAAAATTTGCGCGAACTTTCGGTCCGTTCGAAGGTTCTGGTGCGAACCGAACCCGGGGGTGTTCGGCTCATCCCTAATCCTGATGTTGGGAAGGTTCACTCCCACTTCGCTTCTGGGAAGATATAGCTTTATTAGAATGATGTGTGACTTTTTGTTTCACCATAGGAATGAGGTCATCGCTTTTTTAAATATTTGTAAATCTTTGTTTCAGAGTGGAATGATCTGAAGTGGGTACAATAGTCTGACAAAACTCGCTATCTTGAACACATGACATCTCCCCAGAAGCGAGATGGAAAGGTTTATCAACACTTCCAGCTCACCCACAATTTTTGAGATTAGAGGAGGATAGTTAAAGGAGTTGTTTGCTTTCCTATTTTGAGACCTAGATATGTGATGTTGTTTCTGGCCACAGAGAAATGGTAGGCTGTGGTCCATTGAGAGGATTTGGCGGTACTTAGGGGGAGTTTTTCACTTTTATTAAAATCTATTTGGAGACCTGGGCATGAGCAGAAGTCTTTAAAATGTGTTTAACAGTGTGCTTGTCAGAGGAGGGATTGGATGTGAAGATTAGTATGTTGTCTGCAAAGAGTGCAGCATGTAGCTCTACGGTTCCTACCTTGATGCTGTGAAGATGCGCTGGGTTGATTAGGTACATCAAGAGAAGTTCTAGAGCCAGATTAAAGAGAAGATGTGAGAGCAAACAGCCCTGACTGGTTCCCCTTTACAGTCTCAGGGCATTGGATAAATGGCCTGTGACCACCAACCTGGCAGTTGGCAAAGAATACATGCTCTCTATGAAGTATAAAAATTATCAGAGAAGTCCAGCTTGCAGAGGGCTAGAGAGAGCCTGGCATAATCTTTGGAAGGTTTGATTTCAAATATTCTAGAAGCACCAGGACCTTCTGTATGTTAGCGGAGGCGGTCCTGCCTGTGACAAAACCTGATTGTGGCTTGGTGGATCAGTGTTGGCACAATGTCAACGAGATGGAAGATAATGATTTTAAATATAATTTTGCCATCAATGTTAAAGAATGAGATGGGTTGATAGGCTTTTTTTGTCTAGAGGTTTAAGCTAAGCCTGGTTTACCATGGGTAAATAGGGATTGCCTAACCGCATGTCATTATACAGCTTTAACAAAGTTGTTTGGAGTTCTTCTTTCAACATTTTAATAAATTCAGAGGAGTACCGATCAGGGAAAGGGGCTTTGTTGTTTGCTAACTTTCAAATCACCTGGGAGGTTTTGTCGTGAGATATGGATACATTTAAGGCCTCAGGTTGGGATACTAAGATTGCAGGGAGGTGTATTGTTCCTAAAATTTTTGATGCTCTCTATGGGGTCTTGGGTGCATAACGAGGTTATCTATTGATTTCTTTAGTGCCAAATCTGAGAGTACTAGAGAATCTTTTGCTCAGTCCAGCTAGTAATTTCCTGGCTTTGTTGCCATATTTGTGTAGTGATTAGTGATGAGCCGAACACCCCCGGGTTCGGTTCGCACCAGAACCCGCGAACGGACCGAAAGTTCGTACGAACATTAGAACCCTATTAAATACAATGGATGCGAACGTTCGAATTCTAAAGTGCTAATTATAACAACTATTATGCATGTTATTGTCCTAAAAAGGGTTTGGGAACCCGGGTTCTGCACCAGGGGACATGTATCAATGCAAAAAGAAGTTTTAAAAAACGGTCGTTTTTCGGGAGCAGTCATTTTAATGATGCATAAAGTGAAAAAAAAAAGTCAAATATTCCTTTAAATATCGTACCTGGGGGGTGTCTAAAGTATGCCTGTGAAGTGCCACGTGTTTCCCGTGTTTAGAACTGTCCCTGCACAAAATGACACTTCTAAAGGAAAAAAAAGCCATTTAAAACTGCTTGCGGCTTTAATGTAATGTCTGGTCCCGGTAATATGGATGAAAATCTTTAAGAAAAATGGCATAGCTACCCCATGACCCCCCCCCCCTACCCCAGCCCATTACCAGCCCCTTTGGGTCTTGTATGGATATTAAGGGGAACCCCGCACATAAAATAAAAAAGGCCCTATATACTCTGAACAGCCGTATACAGGCGGTGCATACAAGACAGGGACTGTAGGTTTGTTCTTATGTAGAATCTGTTTGTAATTTTGAACAGGTACATTGTTTAAGTGTAGCTCCAGCCCAAAAATCTATTTTTAAACTTTTTGGAAAACATAGGTAAGGGTTATCACCCCTGTAACATTTGTTTTGCTGTCTGTGCCCCTGTTCAGAACATTTCACCTCACTTTCCGTCCCAATGACAACTGTTTTTGAAATGTGGTGTTTTTCTTGAAACAAGGATTGCTGATAAAGCATCAGTACAGAGGAGACACCTTTCTCCCATATTAATTCTTACAGGAGAGAATTTTCCTTCCTAGGGGTAGATTTCCTCTCACTTCCTGTTGTCTTCTTGCGTTTGCAAGTAGGAGTCGTTTGTAAGTTGGATGTTTGAAAGTAGGGACCTGCCGTAGATACTCTGCAGAAATAGGCCCCTTAGTTGTTGGTGTTGGCACAACACTGTAAGCACTCACAGTTACTCTTGGTTGGTGCTGGAACGCCCTGCTGTCAACTATTATATCAGGAATTGTAATTACATATAATTGTTGAACAGTGGTAGTAAAAATTGGGCCTTTGATGGTGGTGCTGGTGCCACAACACTGTAAGCCCTGACAGTTACACTTGGTGGGTGCAGCAATGGGCCCTGCTGTGAATTATTAGATCAAGAATTGTAATTGCATGCCCCTGTTGAACAGGGGCTGAAAAATTGGGCCTTTGGTGGTGGTGGTGGTGTTGACACAACACTGTAAGCCCTCAGAGTTACTCTTGGTGGGTGCAGGAATGGGCCCTGCTGTGAATTATTAGATCAAGAATTGTAATTACATGCCCCTGTTGAACAGGGGCTGAAAAATTGGGCCTTAGGCACTGGTGGCACAACACTACAACCCCTCACAGATACTGTACTTGGAGCACAGCAATGAGCCCTGTTGCAAAGTATTGCTTCAAAAATTGTAATGACACGCCCCTGTTAAACAGGGGCTGAAAAATTGGGCCTTAGGCACTGGTGCCACAACACTCCAACCCCTCACAGATACTGTACTTGGAGCACAGCAATGAGCCCTATGGCAAATTATTGCTAAAAAAATTGTAATTACACGCCCCTGTAAAACAGGGGCTGAAAAATTGGGCCTTAGCCACTGGTGGCGGCACCCATAAACAAAAATGATCTTCCAAGCTATCATCATCAATCGTATCATTGAGGACTCGGAGGAGGAGGATAGCCAGTCAACATAACAGCACAGACACTCAGCATCAGCATCAGTCTTGAAGGGATGTGACATGTTAAAATCAATTAGTCTGTTATATCAGCATCAGGTGTGTGGTAGCTGGTGGTGATCCAAGACTGGTTCATCTTGATGAAAGTCAGTCGATCAACCGAGTCGGTGGACAGGCGCACCCTGTGATCCGTGACAAATCCTCCAGCAGCACTGAATGTGCGTTCCGAAAGAACGCTGGATGCAGGACAGGCCAGTAGCTCAATTGCATACTGTGCAAGCTCTGGCCAGTGATCCATCCTCAAGACCCAGTAAGCCAGAGGATTTTCGGTGGGGAAGGTGTCCAAGTCTGACCTTGCCCCTAGATATTCCTGCACCATGTTTATCAGACGCTGGCGATGGTTGCTGGAACCAATCATACTTTGGGGCTGCGGACTAAAGAATTGTCTGAACGCATCGGTCAGACGGCCACCTTCCCCACCGCTCCTTCTTTGACTGGCCGAAGCCTCAGCAACTCGTTGTCCTGGACCAGGAGTTTGTAACCTCCCAGTCTCTGGGAACGCGTTGCACAGACCTTTCTGCAAGGCCTCCCGGAGTTGTCTCATCCTCTGCTCCCTCTGCGACGGTAACATAAGGTCCGCAACCTTACCCTTGTACCGTGGATCAAGGAGAGTGGCCAGCCAGTAATGGTCCCTCTCCTTGATCCGAAGAATACGAGGATCCTTCCGCAGACTTTGCAGGATCAGGGAGGCCATGCAGCGTAGGTTTGCTGAGGCATTCGCTCCGGAGTCCTCTGGGTCACTAAGGACGACATGATCCGCAGTCACCTCCTCCCAGCCACGTACAAGTCCACTGGTTTCTTGGGACTGTAAATCATCCCTAAAAGACTGCTGCTGATGATGCTGAGTGCCAGCCTCCAAATCCATGCTGACACAATCCTCCTCCTCCTCCTCCTCCTCCTCCTCTTCCTCTTCCTGTGCGATGGGTGGGAAAGAAGGAACACTGTCTGGGTAAAGGGGGCCTTGAGAGGCAAGGAAGTCCTCCTCTTCCTGCCTCTGTTCTGCCTCAAGTGCCCTGTCCATTATTCCACGCAGCGTGTGCTCCAACAGGTGGACAAGAGGTACAGTGTCACTGATGCATGCACTGTCACTGCTCACCATCCTCGTGGCCTCCTCAAATGGTGCCAGGACAGTGCATGCATCCCTGATCATGCCCCACTGGCGTGGAGAAAAAAAACCAAGCTCCCCTGACCCTGTCCTGGTGCCGTAGTCGCACAGGTACTCATTGATGGCCCTCTGCTGCGTGTGCAGCCGCTGCAGCATGGCCAACGTTGAGTTCCACCTGGTGGGCATGTCACATATAAGGCGGTTCTTGGGCAGGTTCAACTCCTTTTGCAGCTCAGCCAGGCGAGCACTGGCATTATAAGATCTGCGGAAATGCACACAGACTTTCCTGGCCTGCCTCAGGACATCCTGTAAGCCCGGGTACCTGCCCAAGAACCGCTGCACCACCAGGTTAAGGACGTGAGCCACACAGGGCACATGGGTCAGTTGTCCCTGTCGGAGGGCGGAGAGGAGGTTGGTGCCATTGTCGCAAACCACCATTCCTGGCTTAAGCTGGCGTGGCGTCAACCACCTCTCGGCCTGGCCCTGCAGAGCAGACAGGACCTCTGCCCCAGTGTGGCTTCTGTCCCCCAAACACACCAGCGCAAGCACGGCATGGCATCTTTTTGCCTGCGTACTTGCGTAGCCCCGTGAACGGCTACGGAGCACCGCTGGTTCATAGGACAAACCACAGGAAGAGGCCATGGAGGAAGAAGAAGAGGAGGGGGTGGAGGAGAGAGGTGTGTCACAACCAGTAGTAGCATTTTGGAGGCGTGGCGGTGGGACAACCTCCAACACTACTGCACCTTGTCCTGCATCCTTCCCAGCTGCCAAAAGAGTGACCCAATGGGCCGTGAAAGAAAGGTAACGTCCCTGTCCATGCCTGCTGGACCATGAGTCAGCGGTAATATGCACCTTACCACTGACCGCCCTGTCCAGCGAGGCCAAGAAATTGCCTTCCACATGCCGGTAGAGAGCCGGAATAGCCTTCCGTGAGAAAAAGTGGCGTTTGGGAACCTGCCACTGAGGAACCGCACATTGCACAAACTCACGGAAGGGGGCCGAGTCTACCAACTGAAAAGGCAGCAGTTGAAGCGCTAGCAATTTAGCCAAGCTAGCATTCAACCGCTGGGCATGTGGATGGCTGGGAGTGAACTTCTTTCGACGGTCCAGCAGCTGGGGCAGGGAAATTTGCCTGCTAGAATCGGACGTCGGTGTACTGCTAGCAGAGTGGCCGCAAGTACTTGGCTGTGACACACCTAATTCTACACCTTCATTCCTCTCAGTGCATGTTTCAGAGAGGACTGAAGTTATAGTGGGGTTGGAAATCCCAGCTGATGCGGTGCAAGGAGAGGTCCGCTTTGTTCTTTGGTGTGGGTCTTTGAGGTAGGCTTGCCAACGAGCTGCATGGCAGGTCAACATATGTCTGGTCAGGCATGTGGTACCCAAGCAGCTGATGTTTTGGCCACGCGATATACGCTTGAGACATATGTTGCAAACAGCAGCTGTGCGATCTGATGCACTAGTCTCAAAAAAGGCCCACACCAAGGAACTTTTTGAATGACGGGCAGAGGCAGCGCCCTGCACAGGCGGAGCTCTGCGGTGTGATTCCGTCGGTGTACTGCCCTTACGCTGGCCACCAAAGGGCATCCTGTCTTGTTGGAGATGTGCCTCCTCCTCATCCTCCTCCTCCTCTCTCCTATTAGGCACCCACGTGGAGTCAGTGACCTCATCATCCCCTCCCTCCTCATCACTGGAGCCAATCTGGCAGTATGCTGCAGCTGCTGGAACATGACTGCCAGATTGGTGTCCTTCTTGAGCATCCCCTCTGTCTGCTCTCACCCTACTGCCTTCCTGTAGCTGGGTTTCATCATCAGACCCTTCGAAACGCTGGGCATCCTCCTGGAGCATGTACCCAACACTGTGCTCAAACAGTTCGGGGGACTCCTCAGGAGGAGGACATGGTGGGTCTAGGGAAGGAGTGACTGATGATGAGTCTGACATTGATACCAGGGAAGAGGACGCTTTGGCAGCTGCTTTGCCAGTACCCTGAGCCTGGGTGAGAGAGGATGAGGAGGAGGAGGAGGGCTTGGTCATCCACTCTACCAAGTCTTCGGCATGATGTGGCTCAACATGTCCAGCTGCGGAAAAGAAGGACAAGCGTGTCCCATGGCCATGTGCTGATGACAATGCACCGCGTCCATGACCAGCACTGTTGCCCCCAGACACAGAGCCTGCTTGCCCTCTTTTATTGCCTCCTGACTGTCTGCCTCTCCTTGTTTGCCTTCCAGACATTCTAATAGATGGCCTGCAGGGAGATGGGAAAAAAGCAATAAGGGCTACCTTCAGGTGTCCTTCTCTGTCCCTTGAAACAAGGACTTGCACAGTGAAAGAAACTGACACTCTCCCTACCTACAGTTTTCTGTCCCTAGAAAAAATGTTTTTTTAAGCACAATATAGCACAAGGAGAATTCACTCACTGTCCTTCCAGGTCCCTAGAAACAAGGACTTGCACAGTGAAAGAAACTGACACTCTCCCTACCTACAGTTTTCTGTCCCTAGAAAAAATGTTTTTTTTAAGCACAATATAGCACAAGGAGAATTCACTCACTGTCCTTCCAGGTCCCTAGAAACAAGGACTTGCACAGTGAAAGAAACTGACACTCTCCCTACCTACAGTTTTCTGTCCCTAGAAAAAATGTTTTTTTTAAGCACAATATAGCACAAGGAGAATTCACTCACTGTCCTTCCAGGTCCCTAGAAACAAGGACTTGCACAGTGAAAGAAACTGACACTCTCCCTACCTACAGTTTTCTGTCCCTAGAAAAAATGTTTTTTTTAAGCACAATATAGCACAAGGAGAATTCACTCACTGTCCTTCCAGGTCCCTAGAAACAAGGACTTGCACAGTGAAAGAAACTGACACTCTCCCTACCTACAGTTTTCTGTCCCTAGAAAAAATGTTTTTTTTAAGCACAATATAGCACAAGGAGAATTCACTCACTGTCCTTCCAGGTCCCTAGAAACAAGGACTTGCACAGTGAAAGAAACTGACACTCTCCCTACCTACAGTTTTCTGTCCCTAGAAAAAATGTTTTTTTTAAGCACAATATAGCACAAGGAGAATTCACTCACTGTCCTTCCAGGTCCCTAGAAACAAGGACTTGCACAGTGAAAGAAACTGACACTCTCCCTACCTACAGTTTTCTGTCCCTAGAAAAAATGTTTTTTTTAAGCACAATATAGCACAAGGAGAATTCACTCACTGTCCTTCCAGGTCCCTGGAAACAAGGACTTGCACAGTGAAAGAAACTGACACTCTCCCTACCTACAGTTTTCTGTCCCTAGAAAAAATGTTTTTTTTAAGCACAATATAGCACAAGGAGAATTCACTCACTGTCCTTCCAGGTCCCTAGAAACAAGGACTTACACAGTGAAAGAAACTGACACTCTCCCTACCTACAGTTTTCTGTCCCTAGAAAAAATGTTTTTTTTAAGCACAATATAGCACAAGGAGAATTCACTCACTGTCCTTCCAGGTCCCTAGAAACAAGGACTTGCACAGTGAAAGAAACTGACACTCTCCCTACCTACAGTTTTCTGTCCCTAGAAAAAATGTTTTTTTTAAGCACAATATAGCACAAGGAGAATTCACTCACTGTCCTTCCAGGTCCCTAGAAACAAGGACTTGCACAGTGAAAGAAACTGACACTCTCCCTACCTACAGTTTTCTGTCCCTAGAAAAAATGTTTTTTTTAAGCACACTATAGCACAAGGAGAATTCACTCACTGTCCTTCCCAGTCCCTAGAAACAAGGACTTGCACAGTGAAAGAAACTGACACTCTCCCTACCTACAGTTTTCTGTCCCTAGAAAAAATGTTTTTTTTAAGCACAATATAGCACAAGGAGAATTCACTCACTGTCCTTCCAGGTCCCTGGAAACAAGGACTTGCACAGTGAAAGAAACTGACACTCTCCCTACCTACAGTTTTCTGTCCCTAGAAAAAATGTTTTTTTTAAGCACAATATAGCACAAGGAGAATTCACTCACTGTCCTTCCAGGTCCCTAGAAACAAGGACTTACACAGTGAAAGAAACTGACACTCTCCCTACCTACAGTTTTCTGTCCCTAGAAAAAATGTTTTTTTTTAAGCACAATATAGCACAAGGAGAATTCACTCACTGTCCTTCCAGGTCCCTGGAAACAAGGACTTGCACAGTGAAAGAAACTGACACTCTCCCTACCTACAGTTTTCTGTCCCTAGAAAAAATGTTTTTTTTTAAGCACAATATAGCACAAGGAGAATTCACTCACTGTCCTTCCAGGTCCCTAGAAACAAGGACTTACACAGTGAAAGAAACTGACACTCTCCCTACCTACAGTTTTCTGTCCCTAGAAAAAATGTTTTTTTTAAGCACAATATAGCACAAGGAGAATTCACTCACTGTCCTTCCAGGTCCCTAGAAACAAGGACTTGCACAGTGAAAGAAACTGACACTCTCCCTACCTACAGTTTTCTGTCCCTAGAAAAAATGTTTTTTTAAGCACAATATAGCACAAGGAGAATGCACTCACTGTCCTTCCAGGTCCCTAGAAACAAGGACTTGCACAGTGAAAGAAACTGACACTCTCCCTACCTACAGTTTTCTGTCCCTAGAAAAAATGTTTTTTTTAAGCACAATATAGCACAAGGAGAATTCACTCACTGTCCTTCCAGGTCCCTAGAAACAAGGACTTGCACAGTGAAAGAAACTGACACTCTCCCTACCTACAGTTTTCTGTCCCTAGAAAAAATGTTTTTTTAAGCACAATATAGCACAAGGAGAATTCACTCACTGTCCTTCCAGGTCCCTGGAAACAAGGACTTGCACAGTGAAAGAAACTGACACTCTCCCTACCTACAGTTTTCTGTCCCTAGAAAAAATGTTTTTTTAAGCACAATATAGCACAAGGAGAATTCACTCACTGTCCTTCCAGGTCCCTAGAAACAAGGACTTACACAGTGAAAGAAACTGACACTCTCCCTACCTACAGTTTTCTGTCCCTAGAAAAAATGTTTTTTTTAAGCACACTATAGCACAAGCACAAAACACACTGACACTCTCCCTACCTATCCTTCTCTTTCCCTAAACTAAAGGAATCCAGGTTAAGCAAGAAAGAAATAAAAGTCACTGTCCCTGCCTATGCTGCTCTATCCCTGCTCCGGAACACACTACACTAGGCCGCCGTGCTGGCGGCCTTTTATAGTGTGGGGCGTGTACTAAACACCCTCAGCAATAATTGGCCACAGGCATCCTGCCTGTGGCCAATCATTGCTCTCCTCGCTGCCGGCGCTGTGATTGGCCAAGCATGCGGGGTCACAGTGCATGCTTGGCCAATCACAGCGCCTGGATGACACTGCGATGGCGTAGTGCATTGTGGGCCGTTCGCGTCACTCGAATTTGGCGCGAACGGCCCAAATCGTTCGATCTTCGTCGAACGATCGAACAGCCGATGTTCGAGTCGAACGTATGTTCGATTCGAACACGAAGCTCATCCCTAGTAGTGATAAATCCAAGTATGAGTTTTAAAGTACTCGAGTTGATCTGTGTAAAGAACAAAGTCACACTAAAAATAGTACTTAAACATACTAGATAATTTAAATTAAAACATTAAATACAGATAAAGTCCAAAGAACTATTGAATAAATGAGATTTCCGAATGGGTGATATAACAGTTAAACAAAGTTGAGCTTAAAGACACTACACCACTTGTGATTTAAAATCAAGATATTGTACAGTCTACATATATCCCTGTGTGCATCTGACCACCAGAGATACTGCCACCTTAAATGAAAAAAGTCCCTGCTTACCAGCAGTACTGGACCTCTTACAAAAGGCCAGTAACGCTTTTAGCTGATTACCCTGTCAGGGCCTTTAAGTGATGTTTCTGCAGACTCTCATTGGACCATAAGACGAATCACCTGACTGGAGTATCCATGTAGTCAAGCTCAAAATCAAGAAATGCTCCACATAGCATAAAATCCAATGACACTTTACTTAGAATAGTGAAATTAAACTCGCATTTCAATAGATTAAAAAGCACATAAGGAATCTCGCCAGCCAGCATAAAAACAAACACCCGCACTTTCGGGACTCGTGGTATGCGATGACGTCAGCTAATCATGCTCCCTGCGCGTTTTGTCACAGACTGACATCGTCCTGGGGCACAAGTTGATCTATCCATAAATTTAGCCACATCCCATATGGTCCTAGCTGGTTTAAAAGGTTACTGGCACTGTGGGGTACTTCTAAGGCTACTTTCACACTGAGGTGCTTTGCAGACACTATAGCTCTAAAAATAGCGCCTGCAAAGCGCCCTGAAAGAGCCTCTCCTTCCACTCCAGTGTGAAAGCCCGAGTGCTTTCACACTGGAGCGGTGTGCTGGCAGGACACTCAAAAAAGTCCTGCTATCCGCATCTTTGAGGCGCTGTAGGAGCGGTGTATACACCGCTCCTACAGCGCCCCTGCCCATTGAAATCAATGGGCAGCATTGCCGAACCGCTGGCAGCGTCGCTTTGCGGGCGGTTTTAACCCTTTTCCGGCCGCTAGCGGGGGTTAAAAGCGGCTGCTAGCGGCCGAATAGCGCCGCAAAAACGTCAGTAAAGCGCAGCTAAAAATAGTGGCGCTTTACCGCCGATGCCGCCCGCGCCCCAGTGTGAAAGTAGCTTTACAGTCATACTACTTCTACCAGGTTCTAGGTCAATTGTTCTGGGTCAATCAGCTGAGTATAAACCAAAGTATGCAAGCTTCTCCCACCTACCTTTAATGTACTGTATAGTTAGAAATGTCAGGATAAGCGACCAGACCTGGGTGCACAGCAAACACAACCATCAGACTAGGCCACATTGCAAAGATTCTCAGATAAGAGGGCCCATGGTTGCAATATGATCTTCTCCCACTACACTGACAACACTGGAAATGCCTATGTGTTAAACCAGGGCTTCCCAAAAGAGGCCTCCCAACCTGATAGAGCCTCTTTCCAGTCTTTTGGTGACTCCCTTTGGTGGCTCTACAGGTTTGAAGCTATTTTTGAACTGCTGCTAGGGAAAATGGCCTCTTGATTGCTACAGATCTCAGAGCTGTACATTTGGCCATGAGGTACTCTGTGTCAGAAAACGCTCCACCAGCTCCACCATCTGATCAGCTGATTTGGATAAGCCTGGGCCAACCCACCTTTGCAGCTAGAAGTGAGGCCCTCAGGAACCAGTTCACGGTGACTCTCTCCATTTGTTGCCCTGTAAAACCTGGGGCTGCAATCAACAATTAACTAGGTTGAACATTGCCATTTGGGAAAGTACCCCTCTGCCTAGCAATTCCAGCTGTATATGCACTGTGCCTTTACTGAAGTTGTCACTGCCAGACATGACAGGATCTCTTTTAATTTGTTGTAATCCTGTGAACTGTCTGAGATCTGGTCGAAGTATGGATTTTGAGAACCTCCTGAAAACAATGGCATGACAACAGTTGCCCATAGTTTTAGGTTAGACCAGCCCTTCTACAGTCTTCTCAAAACTATATGAGAAGGCCTTAACATCATCTTGGGCCCTACTCTATCGGAGAGGTGTTACTGTGCTTCAACTGGTGTTGCTTGGGGAAATAGCAGAAACACCTGAAGTCGAGATTGTCAACTACTACAACATGTCTAGTAGTCTGGACACTAAAATGCAATTAAGGCATCCCTGCCTAAGTTCATTTGTCATAGTTGCATCAAACACAAAGCAAATGAGTTTGCTTGGCAGGGTATCTGCGTCAGCACAGTACAATATGCAACAAAAAATTCAGTTTCCTGCCTGGCTAGTTATAAGGCATTTTGGATCAGCTTAGACCTACAGGCATTTCTAGTACAACATGCATGTACTCTCGCTCCCCACCATGCATTACACACTGCTCATCGCAGGGAGAACTTAAATTATGCCCCAGGTTGTAAAAAATAAGCGTTGCAAGGGCTTAACCTCTTGCCTACTGTTACACAAATCTACCACTACCACTAGTTTATCCTATAAAAATAACAGTCTAGGTGGCAAGTAAACCCTACACATGTTTCTGCCTTGGACTGAAAGGGCCTGTTTGTCACTATACTGTATAATATATAAATATATATATATATATATATATATATATATATATATATATATATATATATATTCAATTTAATATATAAACATGTGCATTTTAAACAATAAGGAAGCCCAAGGTCAGTCACATATGTGTTGATGTTGAGCAGCAGAATATGCTTCTGCTGGTGAAAAAATGTTGCTTTCACCAAGTAATATTCCTCTCAATCAGGTTTGCTACCATTATAGTCCAGCCTGAGAATACCCATGCTTTTCCAAGTAAAAGAGAGAAGGAAAAAGCAGAAAACAACAGCATAATTAATGAGTTAAATCAATTTGAAATAAGAAAGAAGAGGTGATTGAATTATCATCAAGGCAAAATGACCTTGCAATAACCTAGGTAAAAATTCTGTCAGTACAGAAAATTGCACAAACGTGATTTGTTTGCATTGCTGTCCTTTTTCTACAGATCATTAGAAGGACTCATCTAAGTGCCATCTCATCACGGGGCTAAATAGAAGGTTATAGCATTTTATAAAAATATAAGTACCAATGTATACATTATTGCTCATTTGATTGATATTTACAAGAACACTCTTAAACCTGAGCTGAGTTCGCATTAGTTATATTTATCAAAATAATGAACAGGTTTTTTTTTATGTATAAACAAGATAGACAGCATTATATGTGTGAGCATATTGTATACTGTACCTAGTGCTCCAAATCATTAAGGATGAGGTTTGCGTTCACTGCTATCATTTGTTGAGGAAAATCCTGTGGGTTTAAACTTTGTTGTTCTGAACCATAATGCACTGCATAGCCTTTTAACTATGGCCAGCAGGCTTAGAAGGGCCACTAAGGGGTCTTTTGGATAAGCCAGATCCCCGGGTATAAAAGGGGGATTGGAAAAGGGTATTGGAATCTGCTGTATGCAAAGGATAGGGAAGCTGACAAACTCCATAGAAAGCTATTATGATCAGTTGGGAAACTGTACTCTTATTCTGATTGCTAGCTCTTTGTACAATCAACCCTTTTATATTGTTCTTAAAAATGGTAATGGGGACTTTTGTTTTGTTGATTTGATGTCAGCAGTTAGTTTTAGCTTGTCATGAAGCACAATAATTTTCAATCTATTTTGGCAATGACCAGTGGTTAGTCGAATGTACCTGGATTTGGTTAGGGTTGGTTTGCTGAATCTGAATTACATTGAAGTCAAAGGGAACTAAATCTTAAAGAATCATAATGACCATCTAGACTAATAGGATAGAGATTGTTAAACAATGGGCATGGGGGGCTGAGTACTACCAAAGCAAAAAACATATTTTAAAAAAAATTCTGTTTTGAAGAGGGCAGTGATATCAATGCTTAAAGAGCAACAATAAAACTCAGAGACTGACACGAACATTCCCTAGTGAGAGCAGCATGATGTATTCTCACCACCCTCTTAAAGCAATTTGATGTTACAGCAATCTCTTAAAGAAACCTCTGACTAAATAACTGATCACGAAGAAAAGAAGGTGCGCCAAACTAAGTGCAGTAAAACAGGCTTTAATGGAAAAATTATAAAGAAACCAGCCAAATGGCTACTCACAGGATGCAGGACAAAATAAGGCATATAAGGGGTTAAAGGTGGTCCCGAGTCATCTAAGGCGGTCCTCAGGGGAGATGTAGGTTCCAGATGAAAGAAGTTGCTTCAAATGGCTGAAGGCATGAAGGTTGGAGGCAGGTAGCGGTGTCAGCAGGGGAAGCCAAGGCACCCGAGCTGCGGGTGATGTGAGAAGCCCTGTATCGCTGGAATGGATGGGAGACAACCAGGAAGCTGCAGTTCAACGTGCGCTTCAGCGTGCTCTTCAGCGTGGAGCGCAGCGTGCCGTCGGACCGGAAGTGACGTGGAGGAAGAACGGACCGATGGGATGACGTGTTTCACAGCATCCGCTGTTTCATCAGATCCATGGAAGGCAGTGTCATTGGTGGATGTAATATAGTTCAGAGACGTGGCGTGATTGGTTGAAACCATGTTAGTAGGAGTACATCAGCATTGTGATTGGTTGAAGAAGAGATATATGGGAAGAAATGGCACGGAGTGTAGGGGGGGGGGGGAAGAGGTGTTTCTGTATGGGAAGTTTTAAATTATTGTATATGGAAGAACAAATAGCAATTAATAATAATGATATATTAGAAAATGTTACAAAATGTTTATATGGTGGTGAACAGCGCTAGGATGGAATTAAATAATAATAAATGATGAGTGTAAGTATTATATTAATATTTATATAATAGAGAACAGCACTAGGATGGGAAACCGTATATATATTTTGGGAAAAATATATATACATATATAAATAAATAATCTAAACAGGTGATATTATATTAAGATTAGAGTTGAGTGGACACCTGGATGTTCGGGTTCGACGGGTTCGGCCGAACTTCGGAAAAAAGTTCGGGTTCGGGACCGAACTTTAACCCGAACCCGAACCCCATTGAAGTCAATGGGGACCCGGACTTCTAAGGACTAAAAAGGCTCTAAAAAAGTAATGGAAAGGGCTAGAGGGCTGCAAATGGCAGCAAAATGTTGTTAAGAGCATGGCAAGTGCTCTGCAAACAAATGTGGATAGGGAAATAACTTAAAATAACATTAAAAAAATAAAAAAATAAAAAAATATGCTGCAGAAGAGGTACGGAAAGTCATTAAGAACCTCAGAAACTCAACGGCACGATGCCACACATATTTTGGGAATGCCCCAGAATATGCCCTTTCTGGAATAAATTATTCAATTTAATGGATAAGCTAGTGGGAAAATAAAATACTTTGAAATAAAAATGTAGCGGGGTGCTAAATTTAAGGGAAGTGTTTGAGTGGTAAATAGGCTCAAACACCCTAATTCTGTAGGATTCATGGACCATTTTGTCCTCGGGGGACAGTATTGGTGTGCAGTTCCCTGCGGCCTACAGGTGGCGCTGCCATGGTAGGCTAGGGTTGAACCGCCGATACAGTGCTGTGCCTTTTGTGTCCCCTCTTGGCAGTAGTACAGCGGGGCGGGGAACCTGCTGTGCATGCCGGGAGAGCATATAAAAGGGGCAGACCTTTGGCCTGGGGGCTGATGTCCAGTGGGGTCCACGCCCAGGTGCCTTCGGCCTGGGTGCATGTGTTCCTGTTCCATCTTGGGTACCTTTAGCCCGGGGTGAGGTACTATCCTGGAGTTCCTGCTCCCCTGGGTATGGAGGCCTAGGTGCGGGAGTAAAGCCTGGAGTCCAGAGCCTTCGTCTGGAGTCCGCTAAGGGTCGAGGAGTCTTAGGGTGCCGCCTCATGTAGGGGACCATGTTCCAGGGAAGGGAGGATCATTCTGATGGACCGATGCGGGAGTCACGGTGAAGGAAGGGTCTGTTGACTCCCTGGAGAGATGTCTTCCCCTTGATATGGGCTAGGTTCGTAGAAGGAGAAGCTCAAGGTCATCTTGACTGTATCAGAGGCCTTATTCACCCGGCCCGTGGCAGGGGCCTTATACACCCTGGTCTGTGGCAGAGACCAAAGTTCTCCAGGTCCGTGGCAGGGGCCTTGTACACCCGGTCTGTGGCAGACCCAACCTCAAGGTCTGTGGCAGAGACCGTGCACCTAAAACTGTTTGAGAAACCTAAGCAGTGAAGTGAATGTGCTACGTTTGTGCCTGGACCTCCTCCACACCTTAAGCTGTCCTGTTTCTTTGCTCTAACCTTTTCTATCCGAGTAGAGTTTATTTTGCCATGAGAGAATAAGAGTTGTAATTTCAGCTGGTGTGGACATTGACTTTACTGGGAATTAAAGGACTTGCCTCTACCTACAGTAGAGGTGAGAATCATCCTCTGGAGGAGTTTTGACTCCGGCTGTGGACACGGCCCGTCAAGTACACCGCTCAACCTCTTTATATAGGAGGGTACGGGCTGGTAGTGCAGTGTGCCTTTCTCCCTCCTGCGAGGAGCCAACAACATAAAGGCAGGTAAGGGGGAAAGGATCTGTGCGCTACAAAAAAATAAAATAAAAATTATAATCTTGACCTAGGAGGACGAGGTCCATATGGAGTAGGAGGTTGAGGTGGCGGTGGATGTGGCTGTGTAGGTGGAAGCGGCGGTGGAGGAGGACGAGGTAGCCAACACTGGTTCAAAAATACAACAATGGCTGGGTAAGGCCGGTGATGTGTCGAATTCTGTCCCCCGTCAAATAGTGTCCACCCTGTACTGCGCTTGCTCAGTATGTAGGACAAGGGGATTTCGAAAATCTCCCAAGACGAACGGCGCCTGCGTGGTGAGTTCATGTGAAGGCCACACCATCCGTGGTTCAAGCCGAGCCAAGTGAGGCCGTGCCCGAAGCGTGGCGATCGAACCGAGCCTGTGAGGGGCCCTGTTACTATGTGCTACCATATGTCCACTTGGATGGTGGGGCTTGAACCTGCACTCACAGCGCAGGCGCCGTTCATCTTCGGAGATTTTGTGAATCTCCTTGTCCTCTGTACTGCGCAAGCGCTGCGCCTTCGCAGTATGGGCCGGACACAATCCGATGGCCGGACAGTTTTTGTCACAACACCGGTATACATGTCTATTCTGCACAAGGTACGGACAAGTCCTGTGGGATCCATGCCTGGTTCATTTTAATGAACGTGAGCTTGTCCACATTGGCTCTGGACAGACGGCTGCGCTTGTCTGTGATAAAGCCCCCTGCCGTGCTAAATACACGTTCAGATAATACACTGGCTGCAGGGCAGGCCAGCACCTCCAAGGCATAAAGGGCAAGCTCAGGCCATGTGCCCAATTTGGAGACCCAGAAGTTAAAGGGGGCAGACCCGTCATCCAGTACGTGTAGGCCTGTGGACACATACTGCTCAACCATGTTGGTGAAATGCTGCCTCCTGCTAAGACGTTCCATCTCAGCTGGTGGTGCTGGTTGTTGTGGCGTGCTGACCAGGGATAAGCCGAACACCCCCCTGTTCGGTTCGCACCAGAACCTGCGAACAGACAAAATGTTTGTGTGAAATTTAGAACCCTATTAAATACAATGGACTCGAACGTTCGAAATCTAAAGTGTTGATTATAAAGGCTAATATGCAAGTTATTGTCCTAAAAAGTGTTTGGGGACCCGGGTCCTGCCCCAGGGGACATGTACCAATGCAAAAAAAAGTTTTAAAAACGGCCGTTTTTTCGGGAGCAGTGATTTTAATAATGCTTAAAATGAAAAAAATAAAAGTGAAATATTCCTTTAAATTTCGTACCTGGGGGGTGTGTATGATATGCATGTGAAGTGGCGCATGTTTCCCGTGCTTAGAACTGTCCCTGCAAAAAAATTCATTTTTGAAAGAAAAAAGGCATTTAAAACTCACTCGCGACTATTAATGAATTGTCGGCTCCCGGCAATACATTCAAAAGTCATTGATAAAAAAAAAAAAAAGCGTGGGGGTTCCCCAGAATTCAATTACCAGGCCCTTCAGGTCTGGAATGGATATTAAGGGGAACCCCGCCGCAAATTTAAAAAAAAATTGACGTGGGGTTCCCCCAAATATCCATTCCAGGCCCTTCAGATCTGGCATGGATTTTAAGGGGAACTCCACCCCAAATTTAAAAAAAATGGCGTGGAGTCCCCCTAAAAATCCATACCAGACCCCTTATCCGAGCACGCAACCTGGCCGGCCGCAGGGGAAAAGGGGGGGACGAGAGAGCGCCCCCCTCCCTCCTGAACCGTACCAGGCCACATGCCCTCAACATGGGGAGGATGCGGCCGGCCAGGTTGCGTGCTCAGATAAGGGGTCTGGTATGGATTTTTAGGGGGACTCCACGCCATTTTTTTTTTAATTTGGGGTGGAGTTCCCCTTAAAATCCATGCCAGATCTGAAGGGCCTGGAATGGATATTTGGGGGAACCCCACGTCAATTTTTTTTTAAATTTGCGGCGGGGTTCCCCTTAATATCCATTCCAGACCTGAAGGGCCTGGTAATTGAATTCTGGGGAACCCCCACGCTTTTTTTTTTTTTATCAATGACTTTTGTATGTATTGCCGGGAGCCGACAATTCATTAATAGCCGCGAGTCAGTTTTAAATGACTTTTTTTCTTGCTGCGTTGGCGACCTCTTCCTCCTCCTCTGCCTTCGCCTTGTGCTTCCACCGTACGCCCGCTGTCAGGTGGGAATGCCACCAGCAGCGCGTCTACCAGCGTGCGCTTGTACTCCCGCATCTTACGATCTCGCTCCAGTGAGGGAATTAAGGACGGTACGTTGTCCTTGTAACGGGGATCCAGCAGGGTGGCCACCCAGTAATCAGCACCAGTTAAAATGTGGGCAACTCGGCGGTCATTGCGGAAACACTGCAGCATGTAATCGCTCATGTGTGCCAGGCTGCCCAGAGGCAAAGAAAAGCTGTCCTCTGTGGGAGGTGTATCGTCTGTGTCCTCTGTATCCCCCCAGCCAGGCACCAGTGATGGCAACGAGCTGGTCTGGGTGCCACCCTGCTGTGAAAATGGCTCCTCCTCCTCCTCCTCCTCCATCTCCTCCTCCACCTCGTCATCCTCCAGAACTGTGCCCTTTCTGCCGGACAATTGTGTACCTGGCGTTTGTTGGTGCAGGAACCCACCCTCGTAGCCACTTGTGAAAGACTGCCCTGAAAGCCTTTGAAATGATCCCGCTTCCTCCTCCTCCTCCTCATCCTCCTGTGCCACATCCTCTTCCATCATCGCCCGAAGCGTTTTTTCAAGGAGGCATAGAACTGGAATAGTACTGCTAAGAACGGCGTCATTGGCACTGGACATGTTGGTGGAGTACTCGAAACAGCGCAACAAGGCACACAGGTCTCGCATGGAGGCCCAGTTATTGGTGGTGAAGTGGTGCTGTTCCGCAGAGCGACTCACGCGTGATTGCTGCAGCTGAAACTCCACTATCGCCTGCTGCTGCTCGCACAGTCTGGCCAGCATGTGCAAGGTGGAGTTCCACCTTGTGGGCACGTCACATATGAGGCGGTGAGCGGGAAGGCCGAAGTTACGCTGCAGCGCTGACATGCGAGCAGCAGGGTGAGAACGCCGAAAGTGCGCACACACAGCCCGCACTTTCTGCAGCAGCTCTGGCATATTGGAGTAATTTTTAAGGAACCTCTGGACCACCAAGTTCAGCACATGCGCCAGGCAAGGGATGTGCGTCAATACGGCTAGGCCCAGAGCTGCTACGAGATTTCGCCCATTATCGCACACCACCAGGCCGGGCTTGAGGCTCACTGACAGCAACCACTCATTGGTCTGTTGTTCCATGTCCCTCCACAACTCCTGCACGGTGTGGGGTTTTTCCCCCAAACAGGAAAGTTTTAAAACTGCCTGCTGTCGTTTACCCCTGGCTGTGCTGAAGTTGGTGGTGAAGGTGTTACACTGACCGGATGAGGAGGCGGTAGAGGATGAGGAAGCGGAGTAGGAGGAGTTAGCAACAGGAGGCAAACTGAAGCGCCCTGCAATCCTCGGTGGTGGAAGGACATGCGCCAAACTGCTATCTGCCTCAGGCCCAGCCGCACTGCATTTACCCAGTGTGCTGTTAGGGAGATATAACGTCCCTGATCGTGCTTACTGGTCCACGCATCCGTAGTTAGGTGGACCTTGCCACAGATGGCGTTGCGCAGTGCACACCTGATTTTGTCCCCCACTTGGTTGTGCAGGGAAGGGATGGCTCGCCTGGAAAAATAGTGGCGGCTGGGCACGACGTACTGTGGGACAGCCAATGCCATCAGGCTTTTAAAACTCTGCGTCTCCACCATACGGAATGACAGCATTTCAAAGGCCAGGAGTTTTGAAATGCTGGCATTCAGGGCCAGGGATCGCGGGTGGCTAGGGGGGTACTTCCTCTTCCGCTCCAATGTTTGGGAGATAGAGAGCTGAACGCTTCCATGGGACAATGTGGAGATGGTTGGTGACCCAGGTGGTAGTGTTGCTGGCAGATCCTCTGTTTGCGGGGTGGCAGGTGCCACTGTCACTACAGAGGTGGATGAAGAGGCCGAGACTGCAGCAGAAGAGGAAGCAGGAGGAGCCAGATACCTTTCTTGGTTTTTGAGGTGTCTACTCCACTGCAGCTCGTGCTTTGCACTTGGATGCCTGGTCATGCAGGTTGTGCTCAGGTTGAGAATGTTTATGCCTCGCTTCAGCCTCTGATTGCACAGCCTGCAAACCACTCGTGTCTTGTCATCAGCACATTGTGTGAAGAACTGCCACGCTAGGGAACTCCTTGGACCTGGCTTTGGTGTGCTCGGTCCCTTGCTGCGTTGGGCAGTAGCAGACATACTGTCTAGGGGACGGACGCTCCGCTTTTGCACCCTGCTCCCTCTTCTGCTGTGCTGGTGGCTCTGTGTGACCACCGCCTCTTCCTCCAAACTACACTGGTCACCTGCATAACGTTGATTCCATGTGGGGTCGAGGACCTCATCGTCCTCCACATCATCTTCCACCCAGTCTTCACCCCTGCCCTCCTTGTCTGTCTGCACAATTGCGAAAGCAGCAGCAGTTGGCACCTGTGTTTCGTCATCATCCGAGACGTACTGCGATGGTCCTCCCATGTACTCATCATGAAACATAAGTGGTTGGGCATCGGTGCACTCAATCTCTTCCACTTCTGGGGCAGGGCTAGGTGGATGGCCCTGGGAAACCCTGCTAACAGAGTCATCGAAAAGCAGAAGAGACTGCTGCATGATTTGGGGCTCAGACTGCTTGGCTGATTTGCAAGGGGGTGAGGTGAAAGACTGATGGACATGGGTTTCAGGTGCCAACTCTGATCTTTCATCAGAAGAGTGGGTGGGAGACAATGTGAAGGAACCCGAGGCACTGTCAGCAACCCAATCTACTATCGCCTGTACTTGTCCTGGCCTAAACCTTCGTACAGCCTCATTAGGCGCGACAAAATACCGCTCGGTCGCCTACTCGCACCTGAGGAAGGTGTTTCACTTGTGCGTGTATCTGGCACAAATCCACCACGTCCTCTCCCTGCAACAGGAGCTCCACCAGCAGCACCACGACCGGGGCCACCACGTCCCTTTGATCTTCTCCTCATATTTTCCAAATTTAGGATGTTGCCCTAAATGGGTGTTTTTGGAAGAGCAGAACACACCCACTGTACGTAACCGCTAAATCGCACAGCTACAGAACTGCAGAAAATGCTATTCCAAAAAAAATTAGTTTTTTTAGTATAGCACAGTAGGAGAAAACTATATAGAAATTGTTTATTTCACACACCTCCAAATATGTATAACACACTGCAAACTATTTTTTGTGCCCCTAAACGGCGTTTTTTGGAAGAGCAGAACACACCCACAGTACGTAACCGCTGAATCGCACAGCTACAGAACTGCAGAAAATGCTATTCAAAAAAAATGTTGTTTTTTTAGTATAGCACAGTAGGAGAAAACTATATAGAAATTGTTTATTTCACACACCTCCAAATATGTATAACACACTGCAAACTATTTTTTGTGCCCCTAAACGGCGTTTTTTGGAAGAGCAGAACACACCCACAGTACGTAACTGCTGAATCGCACAGCTACAGAACTGCAGAAAATGCTATTCAAAAAAATGTTGTTTTTTTTAGTATAGCACAGTAGAAGAAAACTATATAGAAATTGTTTATTTCACACACCTCCAAATATGTATAACACACTGCAAACTATTTTTTGTGCCCCTAAATGGTGTTTTTTGGAAGAGCAGAACACACCCACAGTACGTAACCGCTGAATCGCACAGCTACAGAACTGCAGAAAATGCTATTCAAAAAAAAATTTGTTTTTTTTAGTATAGCACAGTAGGAGAAAACTATATAGAAATTGTTTATTTCACACACCTCCAAATATGTATAACACACTGCAAACTATTTTTTGTGCCCCTAAACGGCGTTTTTTGGAAGAGCAGAACACACCCACAGTACGTAACTGCTGAATCGCACAGCTACAGAACTGCAGAAAATGCTATTCAAAAAAATGTTGTTTTTTTAGTATAGCACAGTAGAAGAAAACTATATAGAAATTGTTTATTTCACACACCTCCAAATATGTATAACACACTGCAAACTATTTTTTGTGCCCCTAAATGGTGTTTTTTGGAAGAGCAGAACACACCCACAGTACGTAACCGCTGAATCGCACAGCTACAGAACTGCAGAAAATGCTATTCAAAAAAAAATTTGTTTTTTTTAGTATAGCACAGTAGGAGAAAACTATATAGAAATTGTTTATTTCACACACCTCCAAATATGTATAACACACTGCAAACTATTTTTTGTGCCCCTAAACGGCGTTTTTTGGAAGAGCAGAACACACCCACAGTACGTAACCGCTGAATCGCACAGCTACAGAACTGCAGAAAATGCTATTCAAAAAAAATGTTGTTTTTTTAGTATAGCACAGTAGGAGAAAACTATATAGAAATTGTTTATTTCACACACCTCCAAATATGTATAACACACTGCAAACTATTTTTTGTGCCCCTAAACGGCGTTTTTTGGAAGAGCAGAACACACCCACAGTACGTAACTGCTGAATCGCACAGCTACAGAACTGCAGAAAATGCTATTCAAAAAAATGTTGTTTTTTTAGTATAGCACAGTAGAAGAAAACTATATAGAAATTGTTTATTTCACACACCTCCAAATATGTATAACACACTGCAAACTATTTTTTGTGCCCCTAAATGGTGTTTTTTGGAAGAGCAGAACACACCCACAGTACGTAACCGCTGAATCGCACAGCTACAGAACTGCAGAAAATGCTATTCAAAAAAAAATTTGTTTTTTTTAGTATAGCACAGTAGGAGAAAACTATATAGAAATTGTTTATTTCACACACCTCCAAATATGTATAACACACTGCAAACTATTTTTTGTGCCCCTAAACGGCGTTTTTTGGAAGAGCAGAACACACCCACAGTACGTAACTGCTGAATCGCACAGCTACAGAACTGCAGAAAATGCTATTCAAAAAAAATGTTTTTTTTTAGTATAGCACAGTAGAAGAAAACTATATAGAAATTGTTTATTTCACAAACCTCCAAATATGTATAACACACTGCAAACTATTTTTTGTCCCCCATAACGGCATTTTTTGGAAGAGCAGAACACACCCACAGTACGTAACCGCTGAATCGCACAGCTACAGAACTGCAGAAAATGCTATTAAAAAATTTTTTAGTTTTTTTAGTATAGCACAGTAGGAGAAAACTATATAGAAATTGTTTATTTCACACACCTCCACATATGTAAAACACACTGCAAACTATTTTTTGTGCCCCTAAACGGCGTTTTTTGGAAGAGCAGAACACACCCACAGTACGTAACCGCTGAATCGCACAGCTACAGAACTGCAGAAAATGCTATTCAAAAAAAAATTCGTTTTTTTTGGTATAGCACAGTAGGAGAAAACTATATAGAAATTGTTTATTTCACACACCTCCAAATATGTATAACACACTGCAAACTATTTTCCTGGTGCCTATCCATGGCAGCATACCTGTGACAAGCTCCGCCTTGGCTCCTCCCTCAGGACTAGTGAATATTACAAAAGAGTTGATTAGCACAGCCCCAGCATTCTCCTTTTTTTCCTCATACCTCATGGCAGTGAATTCTGGTCGAACGTCCTTACCTTCGGCATTCGGCAGCTTCCGTCCGGGTTCAAGCCTCTCCCGGACGCGGTCCCTTCTCTTGGGCAGCTAAATGCGCTTATAAGGTTGGGAGTCCCTTCTGTAGGATCTTTTGGGACAAGCAGTTTGTCTCTTAACTAAGAGCTCCACCTGCAGCACATCTTCCAGGCATTAGCTCAATTCTGGCAACAAAGGCAGCAGCTATTTCTGTATCTCTTTTTTTTTCCCCCTCTCCTAGGTTTTTCTCCCCCAAACTCTTGTCTTCTCTGATTTATTTTCCATTTCAAATTCTCTAGCTCCCTGTCACCTCTCCAGCTCCTTAGGAGCCGCGCGCGCTCAGCGCCTGTATTTTATTTACTTGCGGCGTCTTCCGCATCATTCTGCATGTGCGCCGGCGGTGCGGGTCTTCCGGGTTCTCGTCTCATCGGTCGGCGCATGCGCGGTGGATCTGGAGGCCGTGGCACCCATTTTGGATCAGGGCAGAAAGACGTCTTTTGCCCACAAAACGTCAGGCACAACACAGAGGCGTTCCCTGCCTTTCCTGTTTCCATGTGAATCTCTCTAATGGCCTCAGTGAGACACCTGAGACTGCAGTAAGAACTACACCGAGAGCTCCAGGGAGGAAATACTAATTTGTCTTCAGGTAAGAGATTTTTTAAAGTAAAGGGGAAATGTATACTATATGTTTGTTAAGGGGTTCTTTATTTTTAAATATATATTTGTAGTTAAGGGTTTTAAAAAAAAAAAATTATATATTTTTAATAATAATAAAAAATAAATAAAATAAAATATAGTCGTATTTTTCGAGAACTTAAAAAAAAAACACACACCATTTGTTTAGAGGTAAATTCCCCTTAGCCAAAAATAGGATCCAGCCAGTTGTGTCTTCTCTATTCTTGTTAGCTGCTGCCTCTGCTAAGCCACTCAGCATGAGCCATTCGCCGCCCGTACAAGATCCTACTCTACTTCTGAGGTAAGGACCTACATCCAGGTAAGCTTACATATCTTAAAAAAAAAAGAGTGCACCGAGGCTGGTACTTTTATGTATTTCAGCCCTATATGCCAGAAGACGTCTAAAAAGACCTCAAGGCGAAATGAGGACTATGATGATTCTAGTCCCAGTAGAGACAGATTGTCCAGGCATCGGGATCATAGAAGTGGCAGGAAGTCATCGGCGCTTTCACGCAAAAAAATAATAATTTGAAAGCGCTTCAAAAGCGCCTGAAATCGCTTCAAAGGTGCTCAGTGTTTTACTGGCAGTTTTTCAAGCGCCTCAGTGTGAAAGTGGCCTAACACTCCTGAAGCCGAGATCTCCAGGATGTCAGTCCTGTGGAGACACCCCACTTCCAGACAAAGTGATCTGTCGAAATTGCCCAGCGGACAGAAAGTCCGAAAGCCGGCAAGTGGCGGACCTACTTAGGAAAGCAGTAAATAATTCCCTCGCGGAATTGGTAGCCACAATGCCGCCGCAACATCTGGCATCTCCTACTCAGGAGCAAACGGCGGAGGCATCCATTCCTGGGCCATCCTCAAGTGAAATCTCACGCCGAACGCATGCTTCTTCCTCTAAACATCAGCAAGAGAATGCCATCTCAAAGGGCCTCTCTGTTGACCTAGATACCTTTTGGTTTTGCTTTCGCCATGGTCCAGCCTTTTTGTGCAGGCGGTAAAGCAAGTGATCGGCTGAGAAGAGACCGACACAGAAGTCTAAGTCATACTTCCCCTTTTTCAAACGCCAGATTACCCTCTTTCCCTCTCATGGGGGAGATCAGGGATGTGATTGAGGAAGAGTGGAAAAAGACGGAGAAAAGATTCTCCATTAATCGACTGGGAAAGTTATACCCTCTCTCAGAGGCCGATTCCGCAATGCTGGAGGGCCCTCCAGTGGTTGATGCAGCTGTGGTAAGGTTGGCAAAGAACGTCACATTGCCCATGGAAGACTCAACTTTGTTTAAGGATCCACCAGACAGAAGGATGGATCTTGGTCTCCCAAAAGATGGCGGGCAACGCTTGTAAACCTGCGATAGCCCTGACGTCAGTGTCCAACGCCCTATGCGTCTGGACAGATGATATAGAGTTTGCAATCTAACAGGATATCCCAGGGGAGGACATCATCAGGGCCTTATTGGAGCTAAAGCTCCCAGTAGATCTTCTTGGTGAAGCCACGATCGATTCAATTTGATGCTCCGCAAGGTCAATGCTCCACACAGTTATGGCCAAACGGGCCTTGTGGCTGGAACCCTGGTCAGCAGATACTGCCTCCAAAACATAATTGGTGCAAGGTACCCTTTGACAGAAAAGCCTTGTTTGGGGAGAAATTGGACAAGGCCATCTCTCGCGTCATGGGCGGGAAATCGGGCCTGTTACCCCAAGACAGGCGATCCAGGCACTCCAGGACATTTGCACCCAGATTTCAATACTCCAAGAGTAAGGACTACAGACAGTCCAGACAGGGGAAATGCTTTAAGCAAAATTGGAGAAGCACGCAGTCCACTTTCCTCAAGACCCATAGACAAAGACTTGTGCCCATCCCTCAGTATTCTGCAAAATCCTTTTGACGTCAGGTCATCCCAAGCGATCCTTGTGGGGCCAGACTCAAACATTTCTTGAAGATCTGGGAACAAAGTGTAGGGATCCGTGGGTAGTCTCCACAGTTAAATACGATCAGTTCTGGACATTTCTAGACAAAGCCCCCAAAGACTTCTTCTCTCCGACAAGGGTGTCAAGGTGCACCCAAAAAAAAAAACTGAAGCACTGGAGCGATTTCTTCTGTCCTTGCAAAAACAGCAAGCAGTGGTTCCAGTGACTCCATCAGAAAGATTTTTCGGTTTTTACACCACCCTGTTTCTAGTCCCCAAGAGAAACAGAGGTAGGAGACCCGTGTTAGACCTGAACAGGCTAAATCGCTATATCTTCCTAAATTTTTTTAAAAGGGAGTCGCTATGAGCGATTATACGTGTAATCCAACCAGGGGATCGGATGTTATCAATAGACTTGCAGGATGTTTAACTGCATATACCAACACTCCCTCCTTTCCAGAAATATCAGAGGTTTGCAGTGGCACCTGTACATCTTAAATTTTGGAGTCTCCCATTCGGCCTCTGCACGTCACCAAAAGTCTTTAGGAAGACCCCAATTGCAATCATAGCCCCTCTAATAGAATTAGGGCCTTGAGAATATCATTACTTAGTGGAACAGAACGGTACAGTATCCCTCCCACCTCAAAAGGTGACATTGAGTGTACGACAGATGAATAAAGTCAGTGTGAGATTCTACCTGTCATACTCGAACTGTCAGAGCCTGATAGGCTGGATGTTGTCATGCATCCCTAGGGTCCCTTGGGCCCATTGGCATTTGAGACATTTCCAGCTGGAGTCCTTGAGGCTGTGGAATTGACGGTATCTATACCAACCCATACACCTGACGACCCTGATGCTCAGGAGTATACATTGGTGGATGAAGAAACACACACCTATATAATCACGTCCATTAAGACATGTCAACTGGATCACAATTATTACCGATGCCAGTGAAGCAGGTGGGGATCACACTGCAGCCAGATCTCAGGGCAAGGAAGATGGTCCTTCCATACAACAGGCCTATTATCAAATATCCTGGAGGTCCAGGCAGCCTACCTTTTGCATTGCTAGCCCTAGTATTCAAGATTACAGGCAAACCAGTTCTCCGAATGGACAACAGGGCTGCGGTGTCCTTATATACACTGACAAGGAGGGACGCGCATCAGGTCCCTGCTGAAGGAAGTGAAACCATATTCTTTTGGGCAAAAAGGAATCTAAAAGACCTAAGGACAGTCTATCTGCCCGGTCTTCTCAACTCAAGGGCCAACCGCCTATCTCGCAGGTTCGTAGATTCCAACGAATAGTCTCTGCACCCGAAAGTTTGCGACTGGTTAGTGGACCAGTGGGGTCCCCTCGGGCTGGGCCTATTTGCAACAGCATTAAATACCAAGTTTTCAAGGTTTATCTCGAGACTTCCTCATCCCCAGGCAGAGGCAGTAGATGCTCTCTCAGCCCCTGGGCATGCAATCTGGCCCATGCCTTCTCTCCATGGCCTCTCATTCCAAAAAAACTCCTGTTGAGGCTTACGGTAGAAACCACAACAGAGATAGCGGTCCTACTGTACTGGCCAAGACGTCCCTGGTTCCCCACAGCAATGTACCTGAATACACAGACTTCAGTCAAGGTTCCAATAATACCTTTTCTCCTGTCACAGGGATGTCACACCCATCCAGATTCCCGCAGGTTAAATCTTCACATCTGGCAGGTGAAAGGGAAAGATTCCAATCCCTAGGGTGTCCCAACAAAGTTATCAAAACCCTGCTCAGCGCAAGAAAGCCATCCACAAACAGTATATACGATAGGGTGTGGAACAAATTCAGGGCCTTCATGATTGGCAGAAACTGCGATCCAGATTTCCCATTATCCTCTCAAATTCTAAAACTCTTGCAGGCAGGCTTAGACCTAGGTCTTGCTTAAGTACACTAAAGGTGCAGGTAGCGGCAATTTCAGCGGCAACCAGTAAAAGATGGGCTGAGGATTCATTAGTAATCCAATATTCCAAAGCTGTCAAAAAAGATCCGACCACCAACAAAACAATCTTTTCCCACTTGAGACCTTGCTATCATCCTAGAGCCTTTAACCAATCCACCTCTTGCCTCTTCGGAGTCAGCATCGCTTTGGAATCTAACCATGAAGCTATCCTTCTTGATAGCCATAACTTCTGACAGACGGGTTTCAGAGCGCCAAGCTTTAGGAGCGGATCATAATCATATCAGATTATTTCCTGACAAAGTAGAACTCGGAACGGTGCAAGGATTTAGCCTCAAGGTCACATCATCCTCGAACATGTCGGAGCCTTGGGCACTTCCAACATTTTCAGAACAAGACTCAGGTTCTCTTCACGAGCTGGACATTGCCTCCAATTTGAGATGCTATCTGCAGGCTACCGCATCCTTCAGGGACACTATCAGGTTGTTCATAAACAAAGGCAAGGAGGCGTCAGCAGGAACGTTTGCCTCATGGTTCGCTAAACTCATCCACAAGGTGTACAGGGCAAAGGGTCTGGGACCCCTTCGATAGTCAGGGCGCACTCCACCAGAACGGTTTCTGCCTCTTGGGTGGCAAGAGCGAATGTGTCAATTGAAACTATTTGCAGGGCAGCGACTTGGTCATTCCAACATACGTTTCTGAAACATTACCGAGTAGACCCAGGAGCTCTCTCATCAGTGGAGTTTGGCAGACAGGCGGTCAAATCGGCCGTTGCTTCTTCCTCTAAATGATGATAATAATCTCTTTAAAATAAAACTCTGGGCATCATCCCACCCATATCAGCTAGTTATTTGTCACAGGTATGCTGCCATGGAGGCACCAGGAAAACGGAAAATTGTATCATACTTACCAGTAATTTTCCTTTCCTGGTGCCTATCCATGGCAGCATACAATCCCACCCTCGGTATTCTATATTACGGAGAATGCTGGGGCTGTGCTAATCAACTCTTTTATAATATTCACTAGTCCTGAGGGAGGAGCCAAGGCGGAGCTTGTCACAGGTATGCTGCCATGGATAGGCACCAGGAAAGGAAAATTACTGGTAAGTATGATACAATTTTCCATTTTTTGTGCCCCTAAACGGCGTTTTTTGGAAGAGCAGAACACACCCACAGTACGTAACCGCTGAATCGCACAGCTACAGAACTGCAGAAAATGCAATTCAAAAAAAATGTTTTTTTTTTAGTATAGCACAGTAGAAGAAAACTATTTAGAAATTGTTTATTTCACACACCTCCAAATATGTATAACACACTGCAAACTATTTTTTGTGCCCCTAAACGGCGTTTTTTGGAAGAGCAGAACACACCCACAGTACGTAACCGCTGAATCGCACAGCTACAGAACTGCAGAAAATGCTATTCAAAAAAAATGTTGTTTTTTTAGTATAGCACAGTAGGAGAAAACTATAAAGAAATTGTTTATTTCACACACCTCCACATATGTATAACACACTGCAAACTATTTTTTGTGGCCCTGAATGGCTCTTTTTGCAAGCGTACATTAAAGTGCACATTTTTTTTTATTTATTTTTTTGCCCTAAACGGGTCTTTTTTTGCACGAGCAAAATAAAATGCAATTTTTTTTTTTTTTTGCCCTATGGGTCTTTTGGAAAAGAGCACAATAAAGTGCCTTTTTTTTCCCCCTAAAAGTTAGATTTTCTCTGACACTGGGCTCATGGCAGTGTAAAAAGACTGTGCACTGCAACACAAACAGGTAAACCTATGCAGATCGCTGATTTTAATCTCCGAATCTGGACTCCTATATATTATTCTCTCTCCCTGAAAGCACCATCAGGAACCTGGCCCTACACTACACTATCTCTCTATCTTTTCCCTCAGATTGCAGAATCAGGACTACCTCATGTATTTTACAATCTCTCCCTATTAGCAACAGCAGCAGCCAAGATCCTCTCCCTATCTATTCTGAAGCAGAGTGACGTGTTTGCTTTGTGCCTCTAGCTTATATAGAAGCTGGGTCACATGTTGCACTGACCAATCACAGCCATGCCATTAGTAGGCATGGCTATGATGGCCTCTAAGGGCACACCAGCTAATCAAAAGGTGATTGGCTGGCCCCTGAAGCATTTCTAAATGCGTAATTAGATTGCGGAACCCGAACCCGAACCCGGACTTTTGCGCAAAGTCTGGGTTCGGGTTCGGGAAAAAGCTAAAGTTCGGTACAGACCCGAACTTTACAGTTCGGGTTCGCTCAACACTAATTAAGATTATTATAAGGAAAAATATGGGGTACATTAAACAGCTATATATATAGGGTGGGGATGAATTAGGGGTACATTTTATATATGGGAAGGGAGCACGCACAGAATGGGAGTGAATTTTGCACTCAAAAGTGGATCACTATTCTAATTAATCATAGAGAACAACGCTACCATATTCTCAGAGATAAAATTAAGGCCAATATTTCTAAACTTCACTGTTCTTACCCCTCCTTGCCCCTCGAATGGTACAAAACCTTCAAAATAAATACCAAAAAAATGAAGATTCCCTCATACAAAATAAATTAGGGAAATTCCGTAGAGATCTGGACGATTACAACAACAAAAGGGTCTTCAATTGGAAACGGAACGTCTCCCATCCATCCCCTTCCTTAATCCCGTCCCTCCTATCCTTATCTTTACCCAAGCCCAAATCTATCCAAATCTATCCCTCCCCTCCTGAGAGGTACTCCTGACCTCCCCTTACCCTGCTCTACTGCTATTGCTACTGCCCATGGACTTAAGCCACTTCCTACAGTGACATCCATTCCCACTTCTTTCCCTTCCCCTTCTATCACATCCACAGACAGTCCTCTAATTATTGAACCAAAAAATACTCTTCCCTCTGCTATGCAGCTGTCTGTGGTCTTAGCCCCTCAGGATATACCAAACACAACACCTATTATGGATTCTCATGCCCTGGCCAGATCTACACCCATAGAGGTCACTACTACATCACTCCATGGTTCACCAACACCTATCCCTGCTGTTTCTTCTTCTTTTTTAGTGCTGACCCTCCTGCTCAGTACATTTCCTCTAAATACCAAAAGAAAGCACATAGAAGAGGAAAAAGAGGAAGAGGAGGGGGTAAACACAAACCTCAACCAATCTCGTCCGGACAAACTGAGAAAACTGTAAAAATCTACAATTTATCTTCTCTCAGTCTCACTGTTCATGAATCTTCATTATTAGCTAGAGGCTTAAACTTTGCCCCTACCACCCTCCCCAACTCCTTTACCATGTTTAAGGATTAGAGTTGAGCGGACACCTGGATGTTCGGGTTCGACGGGTTCGGCCGAACTTCGGAAAAAAGTTCGGGTTCGGGACCGAACTTTAACCCGAACCCGAACCCGAACCCCATTGAGGTCAATGGGGACCCGGACTTCTAAGGACTAAAAAGGCTCTAAAAAAGTAATGGAAAGGGCTAGAGGGCTGCAAATGGCAGCAAAATATTGTTAAGAGGATGGCAAGTGCTCTGCAAACAAATGTGGATAGGGAAATAACTTAAAATAACATAAAAAAAATAAAAAAATATGCTGGAGGCCCCCTTTTCAGCAGAAGAGGTACGGGAAGTCATTAAGAACCTCAGAAACTCAATGGCACGATGCCACACATATGGTGGGAATGCCCCAGAATACGCCCTTTCTGGAATAAATTATTCAATTTAATGGATAAGCTAGTGGGAAAATAAAATACTTTGAAATAAAAATGTAGCGGGGTGCTAAATTTAAGGGAAGTGTTTGAGTGGTAAATAGGCTCAAACACCCTAATTCTGTAGGATTCATGGACCATTTTGTCCTCGGGGGACAGTATTGGTGTGCAGTTCCCTGCGGCCTACAGGTGGCGCTGCCATGGTAGGCTAGGGTTGAACCGCCGATACAGTGCTGTGCCTTTTGTGTCCCCTCTTGGCAGTAGTACAGCGGGGCGGGGAACCTGCTGTGCATGCCTGGAGAGCATATAAAAGGGGCAGACCTTTGGCCTGGGGGCTGATGTCCAGTGGGGTCCACGCCCAGGTGCCTTCGGCCTGGGTGCATGTGTTCCTGTTCCATCTCGGGTACCTTTAGCCCGGGGTGAGGTACTATCCTGGAGTTCCTGCTGCCCTGGGTATGGAGGCCTAGGTGCGGGAGTAAAGCCTGGAGTCCAGAGCCTTCGTCTGGAGTCTGCTAAGGGTCGAGGAGTCTTAGGGTGCCGCCTCGTGTAGGGGACCATGTTCCAGGGAAGGGAGGATCATTCTGATGGACCGATGTGGGAGTCACGGTGAAGGAAGGGTCTGTTGACTCCCTGGAGAGATGTCTTCCCCTTGATATGGGCTAGGTTCGTAGAAGGAGAAGCTCAAGGTCATCTTGACTGTATCAGAGGCCTTATTCACCCGGCCCGTGGCAGGGGCCTTATACACCCTGGTCTGTGGCAGAGACCAAAGTTCTCCAGGTCCATGGCAGGGGCCTTGTACACCCGGTCTGTGGCAGAGACCAACCTCAAGGTCTGTGGCAGAGACCGTGCACCTAAAACTGTTTGAGAAACCTAAGCAGTGAAGTGAATGTGCTACGTTTGTGCATGGACCTCCTCCACACCTTAAGCTGTCCTGTTTCTTTGCTCTAACCTTTTCTATCCGAGTAGAGTTTATTTTGCCATGAGAGAATAAGAGTTGTAATTTCAGCTGGTGTGGACATTGACTTTACTGGGAATTAAAGGACTTGCCTCTACCTACAGTAGAGGTGAGAATCATCCTCTGGAGGAGTTTTGACTCCGGCTGTGGACACGGCCCATCAAGTACACCGCTCAACCTCTTTATATAGGAGGGTACGGGCTGGTAGTGCGGTGTGCCTTTCTCCCTCCTGCGAGGAGCCAACAACATAAAGGCAGGTAAGGGGGAAAGGATCTGTGCGCTACAAAAAATAAAATAAAAATTATAATCTTGACCTAGGAGGACGAGGTCCATATGGAGTAGGAGGTTGTGGTGGCGGTGGATGTGGCTGTGTAGGTGGAAGCGGCGGTGGAGGAGGACGAGGTAGCCAACACTGGTTCAAAAATACAACAATGGCTGGGTAAGGCCGGTGATGTGTCGAATTCTTTCCCCCGTCAAATAGTGTCCACCCTGTACTGCGCTTGCTCAGTATGTAGGACAAGGGGATTTCGAAAATCTCCCAAGACGAACGGCGCCTGCGTGGTGAGTTCAGGTGAAGGCCACACCATCCGTGGTTCAAGCCGAGCCAAGTGAGGCCGTGCCCGAAGCGTGGCGATCGAACCGAGCCTGTGAGGGGCCCTGTTACTATGTGCTACCGTATGTCCACTTGGATGGTGGGGCTTGAACCTGCACTCACAGCGCAGGCGCCGTTCATCTTCAGAGATTTTGTGAATCTCCTTGTCCTCTGTACTGCGCAAGCGCTGCGCCTTCGCAGTATGGGCCGGACACAATCCGATGGCCGGACAGTTTTTGTCACAACACCGGTATACATGTCTATTCTGCACAAGGTACGGACAAGTCCTGTGGGATCCATGCCTGGTTCATTTTAATGAACGTGAGCTTGTCCACATTGGCTCTGGACAGACGGCTGCGCTTGTCTGTGATAAAGCCCCCTGCCGTGCTAAATACACGTTCAGATAATTCACTGGCTGCAGGGCAGGCCAGCACCTCCAAGGCATAAAGGGCAAGCTCAGGCCATGTGCCCAATTTGGAGACCCAGAAGTTAAAGGGGGCAGACCCGTCATCCAGTACGTGTAGGCCTGTGGACACATACTGCTCAACCATGTTGGTGAAATGCTGCCTCCTGCTAAGACGTTCCATCTCAGCTGGTGGTGCTGGTTGTTGTGGCGTGCTGACAAAGCTTTTCCACATTTCAGCCATGCTAACCCTGCCTTCTGAGGTGCTGCCGGTGCCCCGGCTGCGTTGGCAACCTCTTCCTCCTCCTCTGCCTTCGCCTTGTGCTTCCACCGTACGCCCGCTATCAGGTGGGAATGCCACCAGCAGCGCGTCTACCAGCGTGCGCTTGTACTCGCGCATCCGACGATCCCGCTCCAGTGAGGGAATTAAGGACGGTACGTTGACCTTGTAACAGGGATCCAGCAGGGTGGCCACCCAGTAATCAGCACCAGTTAAAATGTGGGCAACTCGGCGGTCATTGCGGAAACACTGCAGCATGTAATTGCTCATGTGTGCCAGGCTGCCCAGAGGCAAAGAAAAGCTGTCCTTTGTGGGAGGTGTATCGTCTGTGTCCTCTGTATCCCCCCAGCCATGCACCAGTGATGGCAACGAGCTGGTCTGGGTGCCACCCTGCTGTGAAAATGGCTCCTCCTCCTCCACCTCGTCATCCTCCAGAACTGTGCCCTTTCTGCCGGACAATTGTGTACCTGGCGTTTGTTGGTGCAGGAACCCACCCTCGTAGCCACTTGTGAAAGACTGCCCTGAAAGCCTTTGAAATGATCCCGCTTCCTCCTCCTCCTCCTCATCCTCCTGTGCCACATCCTCTTCCATCATCGCCCGAAGCGTTTCTTCAAGGAGGCATAGAACTGGGATAGTAATGCTAAGAACGGCGTCATTGGCACTGGACATGTTGGTGGAGTACTCAAAACAGCGCAACAAGGCACACAGGTCTCGCATGGAGGCCCAGTTATTGGTGGTGAAGTGGTGCTGTTCCGCAGAGCGACTCACGCGTGATTGCTGCAGCTGAAACTCCACTATCGCCTGCTGCTGCTCGCACAGTCTGGCCAGCATGTGCAAGGTGGAGTTCCACCTTGTGGGCACGTCACATATGAGGCGGTGAGCGGGAAGGCCGAAGTTACGCTGCAGCGCTGACAGGCGAGCAGAAGCAGGGTGAGAGCGCCGAAAGTGCGCACACACAGCCCGCACTTTCTGCAGCAGCTCTGGCATATTGGGGTAATTTTTAAGGAACCTCTGGACCACCAAGTTCAGCACATGCGCCAGGCAAGGCATGTGCGTCAAACCGGCTAGGCCCAGAGCTGCTACGAGATTTTGCCCATTATCGCACACCACCAGGCCGGGCTTGAGGCTCACTGACAGCAACCACTCATTGGTCTGTTGTTCCATGTCCCTCCACAACTCCTGCGCGGTGTGGGGTTTTTCCCCCAAACAGGAAAGTTTTAAAACTGCCTGCTGTCGTTTACCCCTGGCTGTGCTGAAGTTGGTGGTGAAGGTGTTACGCTGACCGGATGAGGAAGCGGTAGAGGATGAGGAAGCGGAGTAGGAGGAGTTAGCAACAGGAGGCAAACTGAAGCGCCCTGCAATCCTCGGTGGTGGAAGGACATGCGCCAAACTGCTATCTGCCTCAGGCCCAGCCGCCCCTGCATTTACCCAGTGTGCTGTTAGGGAGATATAACGTCCCTGACCGTGCTTACTGGTCCACGCATCCGTAGTTAGGTGGACCTTGCCACAGATGGCGTTGCGCAGTGCACACCTGATTTTGTCCCCCACTTGGTTGTGCAGGGAAGGGATGGCTCGTCTGGAAAAATAGTGGCGGCTGGGCACGACGTACTGTGGGACAGCCAATGCCATCAGGCTTTTAAAACTCTGCGTCTCCACCATACGGAATGACAGCATTTCAAAGGCCAGGAGTTTTGAAATGCTGGCATTCAGGGCCAGGGATCGCGGGTGGCTAGGGAGGTACTTCCTCTTCCGCTCCAATGTTTGAGAGATAGAGAGCTGAACGCTTCCATGGGACATTGTGGAGATGGTTGGTGACCCAGGTGGTAGTGTTGCTGGCAGATCCTCTGTTTGCGGGGTGGCAGGTGCCACTGTCACTACAGAGGTGGATGAAGAGGCCGAGACTGCAGCAGAAGAGGAAGCAGGAGTAGCCTGAGACCTTTCTTGGTTTTTGAGGTGTTTACTCCACTGCAGCTCGTGCTTTGCACTTAGATGCCTGGTCATGCAGGTTGTGCTCAGGTTGAGAACGTTTATGCCTCGCTTCAGCCTCTGATTGCACAGCCTGCAAACCACTCGTGTCTTGTCATCAGCACATTGTGTGAAGAACTGCCACGCTAGGGAACTCCTTGGACCTGGCTTTGGTGTGCTCGGTCCCTTGCTGCGTTGGGCAGTAGCAGACATACTGTCTAGGGGACGGACGCTCTGCTTTTGCACCCTGCTCCCTCTTCTGCTGTGCTGGTGGCTCTGTGCGACCACCGCCTCTTCCTCCAAACTACACTGGTCACCTGCATAACGTTGATTCCATGTGGGGTCGAGGACCTCATCGTCCTCCACATCATCTTCCACCCAGTCTTCACCCCTGCCCTCCTTGTCTGTCTGCACAATTGCGAAAGCAGCAGCAGTTGGCACCTGTGTTTCGTCATCATCCGAGACGTACTGCGATGGTCCTCCCATGTACTCATCATGAAACATAAGTGGTTGGGCATCGGTGCACTCAATCTCTTCCACTTCTGGGGCAGGGCTAGGTGGATGGCCCTGGGAAACCCTGCTAACAGAGTCATCGAAAAGCAGAAGAGACTGCTGCATGATTTGGGGCTCAGACTGCTTGGCTGATTTGCAAGGGGGTGAGGTGAAAGACTGATGGACATGGGTTTCAGGTGCCAACTCTGATCTTTCATCAGAAGAGTGAGTGGGAGACAATGTGAAGGAACCCGAGGCACTGTCAGCAACCCAATCTACTATCGCCTGTACTTGTCCTGGCCTAAACATTCGTACAGCCTCATTAGGCGCGACAAAATACTGCCGCAGGCTCGGTCGCCTACTCGCACCTGAGGAAGGTGTTTCACTTGTGCGTGTATCTGGCACAGATCCACCACGTCCTTGCCCTGCAACAGGAGCTCCACCAGCAGCACCACGACCGGGGCCACCACGTCCCTTTGACCTTCTCCTCATATTTTCCAAATTTAGGATGTTGCCCTAAATGGGTGTTTTTGGAAGAGCAGAACACACCCACAGTACGTAACCGCTGAATCGCACAGCTACAGAACTGCAGAAAATGCTATTCAAAAAAAATTTAGTTTTTTTAGTATAGCACAGTAGGAGAAAACTATATAGAAATTGTTTATTTCACACACCTCCAAATATGTATAACACACTGCAAACTGTTTTTTGTGCCCCTAAACGGCTTTTTTGGAAGAGCAGAACACACCCACAGTACGTAACCGCTGAATCGCACAGCTACAGAACTGCAGAAAATGCTATTCAAAAAAAATTTAGTTTTTTTAGTATAGCACAGTAGGAGAAAACTATATAGAAATTGTTTATTTCACACACCTCCAAATATGTATAACACACTGCAAACTATTTTTTGTGCCCCTAAACGGCGTTTTTTGGAAGAGCAGAACACACCCACAGTACGTAACTGCTGAATCGCACAGCTACAGAACTGCAGAAAATGCTATTCAAAAAAAATTTAGTTTTTTTAGTATAGCACAGTAGGAGAAAACTATATAGAAATTGTTTATTTCACACACCTCCAAATATGTATAACACACTGCAAACTGTTTTTTGTGCCCCTAAACGGCTTTTTTGGAAGAGCAGAACACACCCACAGTACGTAACCGCTGAATCGCACAGCTACAGAACTGCAGAAAATGCTATTCAAAAAAAATTTAGTTTTTTTAGTATAGCACAGTAGGAGAAAACTATATAGAAATTGTTTATTTCACACACCTCCAAATATGTATAACACACTGCAAACTATTTTTTGTGCCCCTAAACGGCGTTTTTTGGAAGAGCAGAACACACTCACAGTACGTAATCGCTGAATCGCACAGCTACAGAACTGCAGAAAATGCTATTCAAAAAAAATTTAGTTTTTTTAGTATAGCACAGTAGGAGAAAACTATATAGAAATTGTTTATTTCACACACCTCCAAATATGTATAACACACTGCAAACTATTTTTTGTGCCCCTAAACTGCGTTTTTTGGAAGAGCAGAACACACCCACAGTACGTAACCGCTGAATCGCACAGCTACAGAACTGCAGAAAATGCTATTCAAAAAAATTTTTGTTTTTTTAGTATAGCACAGTAGGAGAAAACTATATAGAAATTGTTTATTTCACACACCTCCACATATGTATAACACACTGCAAAAAAATGTTGTGGCCCTGAATGGCTCTTTTTGCAAGCGTACATTAAAGTGCAAATTTATTTTTTATTTATTTTTTTGCCCTAAACGGGTCTTTTTTTGCACGAGCAAAATAAAATGCAAATTTTTTATTTTTTTTGCCCTATGGGTCTTTTGGAAAAGAGCACAATAAAGTGCCTTTTTTTTCCCCCTAAAAGTTAGATTTTCTCTGACACTGGGCTCATGGCAGTGTAAAAAGACTGTGCACTGCAACACAAACAGGTAAACCTATGCAGATCGCTGATTTTAATCTCTGAATCTGGACTCCTATATAATATTCTCTCTCCCTGAAAGCACCATCAGGAACCTGGCCCTACACTACACTATCTCTCTATCTTTTCCCTCAGAATCAGGACTACCTCATGTATTTTACAATCTCTCCCTATTAGCAACAGCAGCAGCCAATATCCTCTCCCTATCTATTCTGAAGCAGAGTGACATGTGTGCTGTGTGCCTCTAGCTTATATAGAAGCTGGGTCACATGTTGCACTGACCAATCACAGCCATGCCATTATTAGTAGGCATGGCTATGATGGCCTCTAAGGGCACACCAGCTAATCAAAAGGTGATTGGCTGGCCCCTGAAGCATTTCTAAATGCGTAATTAGATTGCCGAACCCGAACCCGGACTTTTGCGCAAAGTCCGGGTTCGGGTTCGGGAAAAAGCTAAAGTTCGGTATGGACCCGAACTTTACAGTTCGGGTTCGCTCAACTCTATTAAGGATCTCAATAAATTCATTCGCAACCTCACTCTCCAACGTCATTTCAACATGAAAGCTGCTAACACCACTACCTCATCAACTATCCCCCTTGATATTACACCTGATCCAGCAGATCCCTCTGCGGATGCACAAGCTATCCAAAATTTATGTGACCTATGGAATGTAGATGAAGATGATGACCTGATAGTTTGGTCATAATACACCCAATCTAATCCTTCTATAGTTCACACTTCTTTTAGACCCAAATCTATTTTTAATCCTACTCAGTCGAAAGGTTCCTACCTGTCTACCTTTTATCAAGTAGTTTTGAACTCAGCAACCTATGCACATCGGAATCTTCTAAAGTTCAACGGTTTAATAACAACCTCAGTCCACCTGAATACCAAGCTCTAAAATCCTTGAGTGCCAACCCTGATATCATCATTAGATCAGCAGATAAGGGAGGAGGGATAGTGATACAAGACAAAAACAACTATACAAAAGAGACGATTCGACTTCTCTCTGATAAAAACACATATGTAAAATTAAAAACTGACCCATTGCCCAAATTCACAGAAGAAGCCACCACCATTATCAAACAAGCCTGCACGGATGGAATACTAAACAAACTAGAGGCTGCCTTCTTTTTGAAACCGTTCTTCCAAGTGCCCTACCTATACCATCTACCTAAAATTCATAAAGATATCTCCAACCCACCGGGCCGCCCCATCGTTGCTTCCATGGACAGCATTACTACCAGTTTTTCTCTATATATCGATCATTTTCTTCAACCTTTAGCCCAAGCTCTTTCATCTTACATTCGTGATGGCACTCATTTAATTGATTTGTTGAAACCTTACACTTGGGAACCATCATATATCTGGGTATCCCTAGATGTATGTTCTCTTTATACATCCATACCACATTCCATAGGACTTGAAGCAGTTGCCCATTTTCTGAAAGATGACCCCAATCTTAATACCACACAAATAGACTTCATCCTTTTGGCCACCCGTTTCTGTCTTGCGCACAATTATTTTTTATCAGCAGGAGAATTCTATCTCCAAAAGCAAGGTGCTGCTATGCGCGCAAATTTTACCCCAAGCTATGCCAACCTCACCATGGGACTATGGGAGTCCAGATTCATTGACACCAACAATCCTTTTGCAGCCAACCTTATTTTTTACGGTCGCTACATAGATGACATTATCATCATTTGGGATGGGCCCACCACTTCAGACAAAGAATTCTTAACTTATTGCAATTGCAACAATTTCGGACTAACTTTCACCTTAACCATGGACCCTGCATCATTATGCTTCTTAGACCTCGAGCTCTTTCATACAGACAACTAGGGATGGGCCCGGTGCTCGATTCGAACCCATGTTCGAATCGAGCATCGGGCGTTCGCTCGCTCGTCGAGCCCAGAACTATTTGGGCCGTTCGCATCACATTCGTGTGATGCGAGCGGCCCCGCAATGCATTGCGGCCGGCGCGGCCGGCGCAGTGCATTGCTGGCTGATGATTGGACAAGCATGCACTGTGACCCCGCATGCTTGGCCAATCACAGCGCCCGAAACTCGGAGAGCAATAATTGGCTACAGGCAGGACGGCTGTAGCCAATTACAGCTCAGGGGCTTTAGTACACGCCCCACCATTTAAAAGGCCGCCACGCCATCGGCCCCGGTCACATGAGTTCCGGCTTTAGGAGAGATTAGTCTGCTGATTCTGTCTTTGCTTGATACTGAAAGATTTGCTCTTCTTTGCTAAACCATTGGCTATTTCTTTGCTAAACCATTGCTACCTAAGTCATTGATCGTTCATTGCTGCTGATTGCACAGTTAGTGTGTTATTAGCTGCTGCTGGGGATTAGTCTGGTGCGTGCTTACTGTTAGTACAGTATTGCAGTAGTACCAACCGCAGTGCTGTTTGCACAGCATTGCACCCCAACAGCACCCATAGGACTTCTAGTGTGTTAGTGGCAGCAAACAGAGCTCCTATATTTTCTTCTCAGCAGCACCCATAGGACTTCTAGTGTGTTAGTGGCATCACACAGAGCTCCTATATTTTCTTCTCAGCAGCACCCATAGGACTTCTAGTGTGTTAGTGGCAGCAAACAGAGCTCCTATATTTTCTTCTCAGCAGCACCCATAGGACTTCTAGTGTGTTAGTGGCAGCAAACAGAGCTCCTATATTTTCTTCTCAGCAGCACCCATAGGACTTCTAGTGTGTTAGTGGCAGCAAACAGAGCTCCTATATTTTCTTCTCAGCAGCACCCATAGGACTTCTAGTGTGTTAGTGGCAGCAAACAGAGCTCCTATATTTTCTTCTCAGCAGCACCCATAGGACTTCTAGTGTGTTAGTGGCAGCAAACAGAGCTCCTATATTTTCTTCTCAGCAGCACCCATAGGACTTCTAGTGTGTTAGTGGCATCACACAGAGCTCCTATATTTTCTTCTCAGCAGCACCCATAGGACTTCTAGTGTGTTAGTGGCAGCAAACAGAGCTCCTATATTTTCTTCTCAGCAGCACCCATAGGACTTCTAATGTGTTAGTGGCATCACACAGAGTTCCTATATTTTCATCTCAGCAGCACCCATAGGACTTCTAGTGTGTTAGTGGCATCACACAGAGCTCCTATATTTTCTTCTCAGCAGCACCCATAGGACTTCTAGTGTGTTAGTGGCAGCAAACAGAGCTCCTATATTTTCTTCTCAGCAGCACCCATAGGACTTCTAGTGTGTTAGTGGCAGCAAACAGAGCTCCTATATTTTCTTCTCAGCAGCACCCATAGGACTTCTAGTGTGTTAGTGGCAGCAAACAGAGCTCCTATATTTTCTTCTCAGCAGCACCCATAGGACTTCTAGTGTGTTAGTGGCAGCAAACAGAGCTCCTATATTTTCTTCTCAGCAGCACCCATAGGACTTCTAGTGTGTTAGTGGCATCACACAGAGCTCCTATATTTTCTTCTCAGCAGCACCCATAGGACTTCTAGTGTGTTAGTGGCAGCAAACAGAGCTCCTATATTTTCTTCTCAGCAGCACCCATAGGACTTCTAGTGTGTTAGTGGCAGCAAACAGAGCTCCTATATTTTCTTCTCAGCAGCACCCATAGGACTTCTAGTGTGTTAGTGGCAGCAAACAGAGCTCCTATATTTTCTTCTCAGCAGCACCCATAGGACTTCTAGTGTGTTAGTGGCATCACACAGAGCTCCTATATTTTCTTCTCAGCAGCACCCATAGGACTTCTAGTGTGTTAGTGGCAGCAAACAGAGCTCCTATATTTTCTTCTCAGCAGCACCCATAGGACTTCTAGTGTGTTAGTGGCAGCAAACAGAGCTCCTATATTTTCTTCTCAGCAGCACCCATAGGACTTCTAGTGTGTTAGTGGCAGCAAACAGAGCTCCTATATTTTCTTCTCAGCAGCACCCATAGGACTTCTAGTGTGTTAGTGGCAGCAAACAGAGCTCCTATATTTTCTTCTCAGCAGCACCCATAGGACTTCTAGTGTGTTAGTGGCAGCAAACAGAGCTCCTATATTTTCTTCTCAGCAGCACCCATAGGACTTCTAGTGTGTTAGTGGCATCACACAGAGCTCCTATATTTTCTTCTCAGCAGCACCCATAGGACTTCTAGTGTGTTAGTGGCAGCAAACAGAGCTCCTATATTTTCTTCTCAGCAGCACCCATAGGACTTCTAGTGTGTTAGTGGCAGCAAACATAGCTCCTATATTTTCTTCTCAGCAGCACCCATAGGACTTCTAGTGTGTTAGTGGCAGCAAACAGAGCTCCTATATTTTCTTCTCAGCAGCACCCATAGGACTTCTAGTGTGTTAGTGGCATCACACAGAGCTCCTATATTTTCTTCTCAGCAGCACCCATAGGACTTCTAGTGTGTTAGTGGCAGCAAACAGAGCTCCTATATTTTCTTCTCAGCAGCACCCATAGGACTTCTAGTGTGTTAGTGGCATCACACAGAGCTCCTATATTTTCTTCTCAGCAGCACCCATAGGACTTCTAGTGTGTTAGTGGCAGCAAACAGAGCTCCTATATTTTCTTCTCAGCAGCACCCATAGGACTTCTAGTGTGTTAGTGGCAGCAAACAGAGCTCCTATATTTTCTTCTCAGCAGCACCCATAGGACTTCTAGTGTGTTAGTGGCAGCAAACAGAGCTCCTATATTTTCTTCTCAGCAGCACCCATAGGACTTCTAGTGTGTTAGTGGCAGCAAACAGAGCTCCTATATTTTCTTCTCAGCAGCACCCATAGGACTTCTAGTGTGTTAGTGGCAGCAAACAGAGCTCCTATATTTTCTTCTCAGCAGCACCCATAGGACTTCTAGTGTGTTAGTGGCATCACACAGAGCTCCTATATTTTCTTCTCAGCAGCACCCATAGGACTTCTAGTGTGTTAGTGGCAGCAAACAGAGCTCCTATATTTTCTTCTCAGCAGCACCCATAGGACTTCTAGTGTGTTAGTGGCAGCAAACAGAGCTCCTATATTTTCTTCTCAGCAGCACCCATAGGACTTCTAGTGTGTTAGTGGCAGCAAACAGAGCTCCTATATTTTCTTCTCAGCAGCACCCATAGGACTTCTAGTGTGTTAGTGGCAGCAAACAGAGCTCCTATATTTTCTTCTCAGCAGCACCCATAGGACTTCTAGTGTGTTAGTGGCAGCAAACAGAGCTCCTATATTTTCTTGTCAGCAGCACACATAGTACCTATAGTGTGTTAGTGTCAGCACCCATAGGACCTACAGTGTGTTGTGAGCACACATAGGAGTTCTATTTTTTATACTATATACACTACCGACTACAATGGCTGGAAGACCGCCAAGGAGAGGCAGAGCGTGCCGAGGCAAGAACACAGGGCAGGCAGGCTCTGTTTCTAGAGACAACAGTGCTGGCCGTGGACGTGGTCGTGCATCGTCATCAGCACGTGGCCATGGGACACGCTTGTCTTTGTTTTCGGCAGCTGGACATGTGGAGCCGCATCATGCCGAAGGCTTGGTAGAATGGATGACCAAGCCCTCCTCATCCTCCTCATCCTCTCTCACCCAGGCTCAGGGTACTGGCAGAGCAGCTGCCAACGCGTACTCAATGGCATCATCAGCCACCCCTTCCCTAGACCCACCATGTCCTCCTGAGGAGTCCCCCGAACTGTTTGAGCACAGTGTTGGGTACATGCTCCAGGAGGATGCCCAACGATTCGAAGGCTCGGATGATGATACCCAGCTTGAGGAAGTCAGTAGTGTGCGCGCAGAGAGAGGGGATGCTGAAGGACAGCAATCTGGCAGTAGTGTTCCACCAGCTGCAGCTTACTGCCAGGTTTGCTCTAGTGGTGAAGAGGGAGGGGATGATGAGGTCACTGACTCCACGTGGGTGCCTGAAGGGAGAGAGGAGGAGGAGGAGGAGGATGCAGCGTCACATGTCCAACGAGGCAGGATGCCCCCTGGAGGCCAGCTAGAGGCCAGCACAGCAACTGTACCACACCGCAGAGCTCCGCCTGTGCAGGGCGCTGCCTCTGCACGTTATCACAAAAGTTCTTTGGTGTGGGCCTTTTTTGAGACGAGTGCATCAGATCGCACCACTGCTATTTGCAATATTTGTCTCAAGCGTATCTCGCGTGGCCAAAACATCAGCCGCTTGGGCACCACAAGCATGAGCAGACATATGTCGACCTGCCATGCAGCTCGTTGGCAAGCACACATAAAAGACCCACACCAAAGAACAAAGCGGACCTCTCCTTGCTCCTCATCAGCTGGGATCTCCATCCCCACTATATCTTCAGTCCTCTCTGAAAGCTGCTCTGAAAGGACTGAAGGTGTAGAATTAGGTGTGTCACAACCAAGTACTTGCAGTACACCGACGTCCGATTGTAGCAGGCAAATTTCCCTGCCCCAGCTGCTGGACCGTCGAAAGAAGTATACTCCCAGCCATCCACATGCCCAGCGGTTGAATGCTAGCTTGGCTAAATTGCTAGCACTTCAACTGCTGCCTTTTCAGTTGATAGACTCGGCCCCCTTCCGTGAGTTTGTTCAATGTGCGGTTCCTCAGTGGCAGGTTCCCAAACGCCACTTTTTCTCACGGAAGGCGATTCCGTCTCTCTACTGGCATGTGGAAGGCAATGTCCATGCCTCGCTGGACAGGGCGGTCAGCGGTAAGGTGCATATTACCGCTGACTCATGGTCCAGCAGGCATGGACAGGGACGTTATCTTTCTTTCACGGCCCATTGGGTCACTCTATTGGTAGCTGGGAGGGATGCAGGACAAGGTGCAGTAGTGTTGGAGGTTGTTCCGCCACCACGCCTCCAAAATGCTACTACTGGTTGTGACACACCTCTCTCCTCCACCCCCTCCTCTTCTTCTTCCTCCATGTCCTCTTCGAGTGCTCTGTCCTCGGAACCAGCGGTGCTCCGTAGGCGTACAAGGGGCTACGCGAGTACGCAGGCAAAAAGATGCCATGCCGTGCTTGCGCTGGTGTGTTTGGGGGACAGGAGCCACACTGGGCCAGAGGTTCTGGCAGCTCTGCAGGGGCAGGCCGAGAGGTGGTTGACGCCACGCCAGCTTAAGCCAGGAATGGTCGTTTCTGATAATGGCACCAACCTCCTCTCCGCCCTGCGACAGGGGCAGCTCACCCATGTGCCCTGTATGGCTCACGTCCTCAACCTGGTGGTGCAGCGGTTCTTGGGCAGGTTCCCAGGCTTACAGGATGTCCTGAGGCAGGCCAGGAAAGTCTGTGTGCATTTCCGCCGATCTTATAATGCCAGTGCTCGGCTGACTGAGCTGCAAAAGGAGCTGAACCTGCCCAAGAACCGCCTAATATGTGACATGCCCACCAGGTGGAACTCAACGTTGGCCATGCTGCAGCAACTGCACACGCAGCAGAGGGCCATCAATGAGTACCTTTGCGACTACGGCACCAGGACAGGGTCAGGGGAGCTTGGCTTTTTTTCCCCACGCCAGTGGAGCATGATCAGGGATGCATGCACTGTCCTCTCACCATTTGAGGAGGCCACGAGGATGGTGAGCAGTGACAGTGCATGCATCAGTGACACTGTACCTCTTGTCCACCTGTTGGAGCATACGCTGCGTGGGATAATGGACAGGGCACTTGAGGCAGAACAGAGGCAGGAAGAGGAGGACTTCCTTGTCTCTCAAGGCCCCCTTTATCCAGACAATGTTCCTTCTGTCCCACCCATCACACAGGAAGAGGAGGAGGAGGAGGAGGAGGAGGAGGATTGTGTGAGCATGGAGGTGGAGCCTGGCACTCAGCATCAGCAGCAGCAGTCTTTTAGGGATGATGTACAGTCCCAACAAACCAGTGGACTTGTACGTGGCTGGGAGGAGGTGGCTGGCGATCATGTCATCCTCAGTGACCCAGAAGACTCCGGACCGAATGCCTCAGCTAACCTACGCTGCATGGCCTCCCTGATCCTGCAAAGCCTGCGGAAGGATCCTCGTGTTCTTCGGATCAAGGAGAGTGACCATTACTGGCTGGCCACTCTCCTTGATCCACGGTACAAGGGTAAGGTTGCGGACCTTATCTTGCCGTCGCAGAGGGAGCAGAGGATGAGACATCTCAGGGAGGCCTTGCAGAAAGGTCTGTGCAACGCGTTCCCAGAAACTGGGAGGTTACAAACTCCTGGTCCTGGACGACAAGTTGCTGAGGCTTCGTTCAGTAGCAGAAGGAGCGGTGGGGAAGGTGGACGTCTGACCGATGCGTTCAGACAATTTTTTAGTCCGCAGCCCCAAGGTATGATCGGTTCCAGCAACCATCGCCAGCGTCTGATATACATGGTGCAGGAATACCTAGGGGCAAGGTCAGACTTGGACACCTTTCCCACCGAAAATCCTCTGGCTTACTGGGTCCTGAGGATGGATCACTGGCCAGAGCTTGCACAGTATGCAATTGAGCTACTGGCCTGTCCTGCATCCAGCGTTCTTTCCGAACGCACATTCAGTGCTGCTGGAGGATTTGTCACCGATCATAGGGTGCGCCTGTCCACCGACTCGGTTGATCGACTGACCTTCATAAAAATGAATCAGTCTTGGATCACCACCAGCTACCAGACACCTGAAGCGGATATAACGGAATAATTTATAATGTCACATCCCTTCAAGACTGCCTATGCTGATGCTGAGTGACTGTCCTGTTATGTTCACTGACTATCCTCTTCCTCCTCCTCAATGATCCATGCCACCACACCAGTGCCTAAGGCACAATTTTTCAGCCCCTGTATAACAGGGGCGTGTAATTACAATTTTTTAAAAAGATGCTTCGCAACAGGTGTGACTGCTGTGCTCAGAGTACAGTATCTGTGAGGGGTTGCAGTGTTGTGGCACCAGCACCAGTGCCTAAGGCACAATTTTTCAGCCCCTGTTGGGGCGTGTAATTACAATTTTTAGGCAATGCTTTGCAACAGGTCTCATTGCTGTGCTCAGAGTACAGTATCTGTGAGGGGTTGCAGTGTTGTGGCACCAGCACCAGTGCCTAAGGCACAATTTTTCAGCCCCTGTATAACAGGGGCGTGTAATTAAATTTTTTTAAAAAGATGCTTCGCAACAGGTGTGACTGCTGTGCTCAGAGTACAGTATCTGTGAGGGGTTGCAGTGTTGTGGCACCAGCACCAGTGCCTAAGGCACAATTTTTCAGCCCCTGTTGGGGCGTGTAATTACAATTTTTAGGCAATGCTTTGCAACAGGTCTCATTGCTGTGCTCAGAGTACAGTATCTGTGAGGGGTTGCAGTGTTGTGGCACCAGCACCAGTGCCTAAGGCACAATTTTTCAGCCCCTGTATAACAGGGGCGTGTAATTACAATTTTTTAAAAAGATGCTTCGCAACAGGTGTGACTGCTGTGCTCCAAGTACAGTATCTGTGAGGGGTTGCAGTGTTGTGGCACCAGCACCAATGCCTAAGGCACAATTTTTCAGCCCCTGTTTAACAGGGGCGTGTAATTACAAATCTTGATCTAATAGTTCACAGCAGGGCCCATTCCTGCGCCCACCAAGAGTAACTATGAGGGCCTACAGTCTTGTGGCAACACCGTCCACCACCACCACCACCACCAAAGGCCCAATTTTTCTGCCCTGTTCAACAGGTGCATGCAATTACAAATCTTGATCTAATAACTCACAGCAGGGCCCATTCCTGCACCCACCAAGAGTAACTGTGAGGGCTTACAGTCTTGTGGCAACACCGTCCACCACCACCACCACCACCACCAAAGGCCCAATTTTTCTGCCCGGTTCAACAGGTGCATGCAAGTACAAATCTTGATCTATTAACTCACAGCAGGGCCCATTCCTGTGCCCACCAGTCTTGTGGCTACACCAACATCTAATAGGGCAAATTTCTGCAGAGTATATACGGCAGGCCCCTACTTTCAAACATCCAACTTACAAACGACTCCTACTTGCAAACGGCAAGAGAAAACAGGAAGTGAGAGGAAATCTACCCCTAGGAAGGAAAATTCTATCCTGTTAGATTTAATTTGGGAAAAAGGTATCTCCTCTCTACTGATGCTTTATCACCAATCCTTGTTTCAATTAAAACCCCACTTTTCCAAAAACATTTGTCATTGGGACGGAAAGTGAGGTGACATGTTCTGAACAGATGTGCAAAGACAGCAAATGTTACAGGGGTGATAACCCCTCCCTATGTTCTCCAAAAAGCTTAAAAATTGATTTTTTTGGGATGTAGCTACACTTCATAATGTACCTGTTCAGATTCTACTTAAGAACAAACCTACAGTCCATGTCTTGTTTGCACCACCTATATACTGCTGTTCAGAGTATATAGGGTTGTAGGTATAGGGTTTTATTTTGGGTGCGGGGTCCCCCTTAGTATCCATACAAGACCCAAAGGGGCTGGGGTGGGGGGGGGGGTGATGGGGTAGCCATGCCATTTTTCTCAAGGATTTTCAGCCATATGGCGGCCAGGACAAGACATGACATTAAAGCCGCAAGTGGTTTTAAATGGCTTCTTTTTTTCCTTTACAAATGTCATTTTGTGCAAGGACAGTTCTAAACACGGGAAACACATGCCACTTCACAGGCATACTTTAGACACCCCCCAGGTACCATATTTAAAGGAAAATTTCACTTTTTTTTTTTCACTTTATGCATCATTAAAATGACTGCTCCCGAAAAAACTTTAGTTTTTAAAATTTCTTTTTGCATTGATATATGTCCCCTGGGGCAGGACCCGGGTCCCCAAACCTGTTTTATAACATTAACATGCATATTGGCCGTTGTAATTAGCAATTTTGATTTCGAACGTTCGCGTCCATTATAACGAATAGGGTTCGAAAATTCGCGCGAACTTTCGGTCCGTTCGAAGGTTCTGGTGCGAACCGAACCCGGGGGTGTTCGGCTAATCCCTACAGACAACTCCATTTTCGCTAAAAACTTCACTAAACCCACAGCAGGAAACTCGTACTTACATTTTTCCAGTTGCCATCATCCTATGTGGATCAACAATGTCCCTAAGAGTCAATTCAATCGACTCTGACGTAACTGCACCAGACTAGAAGATTATACATCTCGAAGTACTTCACTCGAAAACAAATTCATCGAAAAAGGATATCCCCCCCACTTGATCAAAGAGGCTCGTACTACCTATCAACAAGAGTCCCTACCCCTCCCCAAAAAATCCAACCCTGAACCTACAACTCGTTTTATTACCCAGTACCACGCAAAACACAAAAAAATTGAGAATATCTTTAAGAAACACTGGAGCATCCTCACCCAAGACCCCTACCTATCAAAATCTGTGTCAGCTACTCCCAAGTTTGCCTACCGAAGGGCCCCCAATATCAAAAGCAAGATTGCCCCCAGCAAAACCAAAACATCAAATCATCACAAAAACTACATGCTCAAACAGCTTACTTTAATTCCCATTGTAGGGATGTATCAATGCAAAAAGGCCCTATGCCTTACCTGCTCTCATGTCACCCATGGCCAAAAAACTTTTAAGGCCAACAGTAAGACTTTCAATCTCAGCTCCTTTTACAACTGCTCCACCACGTATGTAGTGTACTGTATTTCCTGTCCATGCGACCTACTATACGTAGGCAGAACAATCAGAGCTCTACAGACCAGATTTGGAGAACACCGCCGTGCAGTCCAAAAGAACAAGAAAAATATGAAAAATATATATAGTTGCGCTAACTTATGACCGTGAACATAAGCCCACCACTGAATAATTGAAAAAATCCAAATAACAACAGTGATAAATCATATAAATGCTCAATGAAGAACCATAAATGATCAGTGAAATAAAAAATAATGTTAAAATAAGTGAACTATGATTAAACAGTTAATATGATGATAGTCCAAAACTGCTATGTAGGACCCTCAAAGTTCATGTCTGAAAGTCCATGATAAACAAAACACCCGTGAACAAGTGTCCAAAATTATATGAAAAAAGGAAAAAAAGGGAAAAAAAACCAAGACAGAAGATCTTCTTATAATCCGTGACTTTCACCACCACCAGTAAGAATTCCTGCTTACCAGAAAGCGATGGTCCCCTATGAATGAGGACCTAAAACAGCCTCAAGTAATACTCAGTAAAACCTCCGGATTTCAGCAAATGGTGAACTTCAATGGTTTAATAGCCCGACAGCTCATATAACATCATGCGAATGTTCAACATAAACATGGAAAGAAGGAAGGACACTGGATAGTGTAAAATACTTGGTGTACATTTATTTAAAAAAAAATTGAAAACATACTCACAAGAGCAGTTAAAAAGACAGCCTTCAAGTGTATCAGCGCCGACCGGTCAAAGGCGCTGGCACACAAATACGTCCGTGGAAGCCGAGCAGTGGAGGGTGACGTCAGCACAAAGCTCGTATCCTGCCCTATGCGTTTCGTGAAAATTCACGTCGTCTCGTCAACTGCCTGCTATAATAATCACTCCTGGGCCCAGGTCATCTCATCTCAGTCCAAAAGAACAACCCCAAATACAGCGTGGCTCGCCACTTTGCAACACACCATCATCAAGATATCAGCGCCCTCCAGGTTTGGGTTATCGAGGCAATACCAGAAACTCCTACTGCTATAGAAAGATTCCAACACATTTGCAGACAGGAAACTTATTGGATTTATTCTCTGAATACTATGTCACCTAATGGCCTCAACGAAGAAATCGAAACCAACAACATTATCTAATACTCCTGCATTACCACCATTTTACAAATCACATTTTTTCATTTGTGCGATTTCTTGTGCGTCTTCTTCTTACCCATATACCAGTTTGTCCATTCTGTTCTATTCCATTTACTATTTTTAACACTTTTTACTTATTTTTACTATTTCTTATTTTTATTTCATTTTATTCAGTTTTTATTTCTCATGATATATAATATAATAATTTTTTTATAATAAGTTTTCATTTTTAACCATATTTTCCTCTTTGCTGACCGTCCATCCCATATCCCAGTGTTTTCATCCGTCAGAGATATATATATATATATATATATATATATATATATAGTTTATTCACTACTTGCATGTATGCCTATTAATATGTATATATGCAAACTGTGCTGTTCGTGTAGATCTGGTACTATTCATGTTGTTTTACATTTTCGGTATATCCCTTATACATCTGTTATACAATTTGTTATGCAACTTATCTTAAGAAATTAGCTTTGATTTGTTATATTGAATTTTATTGTGTGCATTCTGCATATATTTTATATATTTTTTATATATATGTGTATATTCTTCATATATAATATATATATGTGTGTATATATATGTATATATATGTATCATGAATCAGATATGTACTTTTGTAATGATTTCACCCCTTTACTACTTATACATGATAGTCATGCCTATCATTCATTACATTGATTTATCCCATCTGCTTTCCCATCACATCCTCTTCCCATCATTTTTCCCTTCCTTTTGTTTCCTTTGTTTCCTCTTTTCCCCCCTTAATATAATATACTATGTTCCTTTTTTCCCTCCACCCCTTTCCCCCCCCTTCTCCCCCCCTTCTTTTTGCTCTCCCACTGCCCCTTGTCTTCTCCTCCCTCCCCCCCTCCCCTTATCTTCCTCTTTCCCCCCCGCTCTTTTCCCCCCTGTTCCAATCCCCCTCCCTTTCCCTTGTCCACACCTATCCGTTCTTGCTCCCTTCCCATATATAAAATGTACCCCTAATTCATCCCCACCCTATATATAGCTCTTTAACCACTTAAGCCCCGGACCATTTGGTAGCTAAAGGACCAGAGGTGAATTCAGAATTTTGCACTGCGCTGCTTTAACTGTAAATTGTGCGGACATGCAATGTTGTACCCAAACGAAATTTGCGTCCTTTTCTTCCCACAAATAGAGCTTTCTTTTAATGGTATTTGATTGCCTCTGCGATTTTTATTTTTTGCGATATAAACGGAAAAAGACCGAAAATTTAGAAAAAAAATGATATTTTCTACTTTTTGTTATAAGAAAAATCGAATAAACTCAATTTTAGTCATACATTTAGGCCAAAATGTATTCAGCCACATGTCTTTAGTAAAAAAAATGTCAATAAGCGTATATTTATCGGTTTGCGCAAAAGTTATAGCGTTTACAAACTAGGGTACATTTTCTGGAATTTACACAGCTTTTAATTTATGACTGCCTATCTCATTTCTTGAGGTGCTAAAATGACAGGGCAGTACAAAACCCCCCAAATGACCCCATTTTAGAAAGTAGACACCCCAAGGAAATTGCTGAGAGGCATGTTGAGCCCATTGAATATTTTTTTTTTTGTCCCAAGTGATTGAATAATGACCAAAAAAAAAAAATTACAAAAAGTTGTCACTAAATGATATATTGCTCACACATGCCATGGTTATATGTGGAATTGCACCCCAAAATACATTCTGCTGCTTCTCCTGAGTACGGGGATACCACATGTGTGGGACTTTTTAGGAGCCTAGCCACGTACGGGACCCCGGAAACCAAGCACCGCCTTCAGGATTTCTAAGGGCGCAAATTTTTGATTTCACTCCTCACTACCTATCACAGTTTTGAAGGCCATAAAATGCCAAAATAGCACAAAACCCCCCCAAATGACCCCATTTTAGAAAGTAGACACCCCAAGGAAATTGCTGAGAGGCCTGTTGAGCCCATTGAATATTTTTTTTTTGTCCCAAGTGATTGAATAATGACAAAAAAAAAAAAAATTACAAAAAGTTGTCACTAAATGATATATTGCTCACACATGCCATGGTTATATGTGGAATTGCACCCCAAAATACATTCTGCTGCTTCTCCTGAGTACGGGGATACCACATGTGTGGGACTTTTTAGGAGCCTAGCCACGTACGGGACCCCGGAAACCAAGCACCGCCTCCAGGATTTCTAAGGGCGCAAATTTTTGATTTCACTCCTCACTACCTATCACAGTTTTGAAGGCCATAAAATGCCAAAATAGCACAAACCCCCCCCAAATGACCCCATTTTGGAAAGTAGACACCCCAAGCTGTTTGCTGAGAGGCATGGTGAGTATTTTACAGCTCTCATTTGTTTTTGAAAATGAAGAAAGAACATTTTTTTTTTTTCTTTTTTTTTTCAATTTTCAAAACTTTGTGACAAAAAGCGAGATCTGCAAAATACTCACAATACCTCTCAGCAAATAGCTTGGGGTGTCTACTTTCCAAAATGGGGTCATTTGGGGGGGTTTTGTGCCATCTGGGCATTCCATGGCCTCCGAAACTGTGATAGGCAGTGAGAAGTGAAATCAAAAATTGACACCCTTAGAAAGCCTGAAGGCGGTGCTTGGTTTTTGGGGTCCCGTACGCGGCTAGGCTCCCAAAAAGTCTCACACATGTGGTATCCCCGTACTCAGGAGAAGCAACAGAATGTATTTTGGGGTGTAATTCCACATATGCCCATGGCATGTTTGAGCAATATATCATTTAGTGACAACTTTGTGCAAAAAAAAAATAAATTATTTTTTCCGCAACTTGTGTCAACATATAAAATATTCCATGGACTCGACATGCCTCTCAGTATATAGCTTGGGGTGTCTACTTTCCAAAATGGGGTCATTTGGGGGGGTTTTGAACTGTTCTGGCATTTTATACACAACATTAGGAAGCTTACATCCACTCTTCTAACCACTTGAAGACAAAGCCCTTTTTGACACTTTTTGTTTACATGAAAACATTTTTTTTTTTGCAAGAAAATTATGATGAACCCCCAAACATTATATATATTTTTAAAGCAAAGGCCCTACAGAATAAAATGGTGGGTGTTGCATTTTTTTTTCTACACAGTATTTGCGCAGCGATTTTTCAAACGCATTTTTTTGGGAAAAAATGCACTTTTTTTAATTTTAATGCACTAAAACACACTATATTGCCCAAATGTTTGATGAAATAAAAAAGATGATCTTAGGCCGAGTACATAGATACCAAACACGACATGCTTTAAAATTTCGCACAAACGCGCATTGGCGACAAACTACATACATTTTTAAAAGCCTTTAAAAACATTTACAGGTTACCCTATTAGATTTACAGAGGAGGTCTACTGCTAAAATTACTGCCCTCGATCTGGCCTTCGCGGTGATACCTCACATGCATGGTGCAATTGCTGTTTACATATGACGCCAGACCGACGCTTGCGTTCGCCATTGGGCAAGAGCAGGGCAGGACAGGGGTGCTTTTTTTTTTTTTTTTTTTTTTATTATTAATTTTGCTTTTTTATTTTATTTTTAAACTGTTGCTTCCATATTTATTTATTTTTATCACTTTTATTGTTATCTCAGGGAATGTAAATATCCCCTATGATAGCAATAGGTAATGACAGGTACTCTTTTTTGAAAAAACTGGGGTCTATTGGACCCTAGATCTTTCCTCTGCCCTCAAAGCATCTGACCACACCAAGATCGGTGTGATAAAATGCTTTCCCAATTTCCCAATGGCGCTTTTTATATCCGGGGGGGGACATTCCCTCCCACTGCTTGTAAAAGCAGTCCAGAGGCTAATTAGCCACTAGGATTGCTTTTACATGAAAGCCGGCCGCTGGCTGAAAAGAATGATACCAAGATGATACCTAAACCCGCAGGCATCATTCTGGTATAAACATTCAAAGTCCAGCAACATACTAGTACGTTGCTGGTCCTTGTTGGACATGTATTGTAATCTTTTTTTTCATGCAGCCTGTTGGCTGAACGAAAAAAAAAGATTGATCGGTGGGTATGCCCACCATTAGAATACCACCCTTCATCCACCCACTTCTAATGATGGGCATACATGCACCATTTATATATGCCGAAGCATGGGGGCATCTTCTCGCAAAAGTTATGCCGCATACACATGGTCAGACTTTTCCACGGGCAAGCCTCCGTCGGAATTTCGACCGTATGTACGCGGCATTAGGAGCAAAATCGCTCCTCCGCTCCTGCTGCCCCAATGCTTCGGCATATATGCTTTTTTTTTTTAACTGTGGTGGTGAAATTACCTCCTACAGCACTGGAGTCGCAGGGATCAGGCCTGTCTCTGCGAACGCTGCAGTTATGTGTGTTGTGTTTTGCAAGTGACAGTGATCGATCGATACTGCACTTCGGTGGCCTGGGCTGGACGGAGGGGCAAAACGCAGGTGCTAGCAGGTATCTGGGCTGATCCCGCTAACACTGAGTTTTTGGGAACCCTAAACTGCTGGGGACGCTAGTATAGATCTGATCAGATCAGATATTGAGCTGATCAGATACTATACCACTAAGGGGGGTGTATGCTTCACGCGTGGGTGTTAGCGCTACTGGCACTAACCTGACGCTGCCTGGGGTGTGACGCAGACCCTCTCTGACGCTAAAACCTAACTGATATCACCCGCCGGGCGATCAGGGGGTTAAACCTTTATTGGGTTATATACGGCGGGTGCCCTGACACTATAAAAAGCAAACTAACTAACCAGCGTCACCCGTAACACTTATAAGATGATCACTGGTGAAAGGGTTAACTAGGGGCAATTAGGGGGTTAAAACCTTTATTAGGTAATATATGGGGGTACCTGACGCTATATAAAAACCTGACGGCGAACCTAAAAAAAAATTACTGGCTACCTATCGGCATCACCGACACTAAGACAACGATCATAAAAACGATTGCTTAGCGACAGTGGTGATAGGGGGTGAAAGGGTTACCTGGGGGGCGATCAGGGGGTTAAACCTTTATTAGATAATATATGGGGGTACCTGACGCTATAAAAACCTGCGGCGAACCTAAAAAAAATTACTGGCTACCGATCAGCATCGCCGACGCTAAGTCATCGATCAGAAAAATTATCGCTTAGTGACAGTGGTGATAGGGGGTGAAAGGGTTACCTGGGGGGGCGATCAAGGGGGTTAAACCTTTATTAGGTAATATATGGGGGTACCCGACGCTATAAAAACCTGCGGCGAACCTAAAAAAAATTACTGGCTACCGATCAGCATCACCGACGCTAAGACATCGATCAGAAAAATGATCGCATAGCCACGGCGGTGCTAGGGGGTGAAAGGGTTACCTGGGGGGTGATCAAGGGGGTTAAACCTTTATTAGGTAATATATGGGGGTACCCGACGCTATAAAAACCTGCGGCGAACCTAAAAAAAATTACTGCCTACCGATCAGCATCGCCGACGCTAACACATCGATCAGAAAAATTATAACTTAGTGACAGTGGTGATAGGGGGTGAAAGGGTTACCTGGGGGGCGATCAAGGGGGTTAAACCTTTATTAGGTAATATATGGGGGTACCCGACGCTATAAAAACCTGCGGCGAACCTAAAAAAAATTACTGGCTACCGATCAGCATCACCGACGCTAAGACATCGATCAGAAAAATGATTGCTTAGTGACAGTGGTGATAGGGGGTGAAAGGGTTATCTGGGGGGTGATCAGGGGGTTAAACCTTTATTAGGGGGGGGTTAGGGGGCTACACTGGACCTAAGACTAAACTTTGGTGACACTTTTACAGTCACAAATGTCACTGATTGCAGTGATCACTTACTAAATGGTCTCTGCAATCAGTGACACTGTGACTGGGGGCTGGGGGGGGCTGGGGGGTGATCTGGGGGTGTCTGGGGGGGCCTGGGGGGGCGATTTATGTGCCTATGTGTCCTGGTGTCAGTGTAGTGTTGTGTGTACTAACCTGGCATCTTCTCCTGTACGGCGCTCGGTATATGTGAGCGCCCCAGGAGAGATGACATCACTTCCTCCTTCCTCGCAGGCAGAGGAAGCTCTCTCATTCGCCGGGAGCGATCGAGAGGGGGTGGCCGGAATCGAACGGCCGTCCCCTCATGCCGGATCGCTCCCGAAGGTAAAACGACCGCTCACTGTAAAGAAGAGGGGTCCGATCGGACCCCCCAACTATACAAAGGCAATCACGTATATATACGTGATTGTGCCTGTCGGTGCCATTCTGCTGACGTATATTTACAGTGGGCGGTCGTTAAGTGGTTAATGTACCCCCTATTTTTCCTTATAATAATCTTAATATAATATCACCTGTTTAGATTATTTATTTATATATTTATATTTTTTTTTCCCAAAATATATATACGGTTTCCCATCCTAGTGCTGTTCTCTCTCATATAAATATTAATATAATACTTACACTCATCATTTATTATTATTTAATTCCATCCTAGCGCTGTTCACCACCATATAAACATTTTGTAACATTTTCTAATATATCATTATTATTAATTGCTATTTGTTCTTCCATATACAATAATTTAAAACTTCCCATACAGAAACACCTCTCCCCCCCCCCTCCTACACTCCGTGTAATTTCTTCCCATATATCTCTTCTTCAACCAATCACAATGCTGATGTACTCCTACTAACATGGTTTCAACCAATCACGCCACGTCTCTGAACTATATTACATCCACCAATGACACTGCCTTCCATGGATCTGATGAAACAGCGGATGCTGTGAAACGCGTCATCCCATTGGTCCATTCTTCCTCCACGTCACTTCCGGTCCGACGGCAGGCTGCGCTCCACGCTGAAGCGCACGCTGAAGCGCACGTTGAACTGCAGCTTCCTGGTTGTCTCCCATCCATTCCAGCGATACAGGGCTTCTCACATCACCCGCAGCTCGGGTGCCTTGACTTCCCCTGCTGACACCGCTACCTGCCTTCAACCTTCATGCCTTCAGCCATTTGAAGCAACTTCTTTCATCTGGAACCTACATCTCCCCTGAGGACCGCCTTAGATGACTCGGGACCACCTTTAACCCCTTATATGCCTTATTTTGTCCTGCATCCTGTGAGTAGCCATTTGGCTGGTTTCTTTATAATTTTTCCATTAAAGCCTGTTTTACTGCACTTAGTTTGGTGCACCTTCTTTTCTTCATTATATTTTACAGAGCCTTCTTCTGCTCATGGTAGCTGCCGCTGGTGCTTGCATCATTAATATTCATTGACTCTTTGGATTTTATACTCTGCCTAGAACTCATTTTGCGCCATTTTTTCTTTTTTATTAAATAACTGATCACCTCTCACATAAGATTTGTGACCTCGGACATTGCCTAGATGACCTAGAGACTTGTGTAGAGTCCTTGGAGACCACCACACAAAACTATAATGGGAAGCTGGAGATCTTCAGGGATGAAAATCTTACCCTCCAATCCTGGGATGGAGGACTTTGGATAGAGATACACACTCTCTAGCCTAAGGATCTGAGTATCCTAAGGTATCCCAGGTACCCACAGTCTACGGTCACATCTCTATTCCAAAAACTCTCTCCCTTGATTCCGATTGAGCATCTTGAATTGGGCCGCATCACTTTCCAGATGGACCTCCTACTGGCATTACAGCTAAAATAAAAATTTCCATACAAAAGAACAACTACTAACTGCAGCACGTGAGAAGGACTTTCTTGTCTTCAAGTTTCATCCCTACCAACTGTTTACAGACTTGCACCTGCTCACCATAGCCAAATGCAGAGCTATGAAGCCTCAAATGCCACACTTTACCTTCTCCTGGCCCCTCCAAACTATCTTTCCAGACTCTCTTCCAACATCACTTCCTTGTTGATACCTGATGTGAATGTGACCCTGCTCACCACCCCCTGCTGGCTCTTTGGTGAAAAATCCTTCCAGACCTGGTACATATATATGAAAGTCCACTTATGTGATACATTGTCATTTAAAGATATAGATATATACAACACAGGTGATCTTCCAGGCCTGTTCCAGCAGACATTGTTCTCCTGTAACATCAATTTTTAAACAATATATACCAGTGGAAGGACTTTTTGGTCTCTGATTGGTGGATCCCCTGGTCTGGAGCTATTCCATTTTTCACGCTGTATACCTATTGTTTGCCAAACGCCATCTTTGGGTGTGGACTGTTCAGCTTTGTTTGAGTTGTCCCCTTCATTGTCCCCCCCCCCTTTTGGCAATCACTCGGAGTGGCCTCACCCGCTCTGCCTTCCCTGGGCATTGCAGGGCCAGCACAGTCATACTTCCTTGCTTTTAAAAAACTCTTGATGCAACATACCAAGACACCTGTGTCTACATGATATCATAGATACTTATACCACTTGCTCCTGATGAAGAGGAAAAACGCATGACCTTGAAACACGTTGAGTATCACCCTGCCCAAATGTACAATAGCGATTTAAATTAGTGGTTCTTTGATCTCATTATGAACAATATGTTACATATATTTTTGTAATTTTGTTTGATATGGACAATTCTGTGTCTATAGTTTTAGATTTTGTATTATTAAACTTACATTAAACTTACATACTTTTATATATATACTTATATATGCCTTTTTAGCGTCATTGCCCTTTAAAGTCCCATTAGAGGGTTTTTCTTTGTTTCTGTGTTCCATATCTGGGATGTGGGCAATTTCTCCTATACCCCACTAGAATTGAACTATTCTATCTATGCTCATCACCAATATACTTTTTACTCCCATCTTCACAATACCTTTTCCAGAACAGACCATATTCTAGTTTTAGTAGGATCCACATCAACACTCCTTTCATTGTCTCTTAGGCCAATACCCTGGACTGAAGATAATGCAGTCATCACCTCTCTATCTGTGTTGATATCTAAAGCCCAAGAACCCACCAAGTGTATTAAGGACTCCCTTTTGGCTTACCCCTCCCACAGAGCGTACATTTAAAGAGTAATTATGGATTATTTAGCCTTGAACACCGCTCACAATCGTCTGCGGATCCTTTCTCCGTTGACACCTTAAACAACAGAGACTTATAACCCATCAAATGCTTCACAATGCATTTCAAGTCTGTCTTACCTCTTTCCACACTAATCCTACCTAACAAACTTCTCCTAAATAAAACCTGCACAGAATTGTACCTGTTCTTAACGAGTCAGCAAAAAAAGTTATCTGCCATTCTACTCATAAGTACTACATTAAAGTTAATAAGCCTGACACGTTCTTATCCCTTACCCTCAGAAAATGAAACCATTCCTTTAAGCCAATTTGCCGTAAGCTCTCTAAAGATGCTTGCACAAGTTATCCCGTCAAAGTATTAAAAATATTTCACAAATTTATGAGGCTAAATGGAACGTTGATCTGTCCTGAGCAGATGCACATTTTTCTAGTATTAAACTTCCTTCTTTGTCTTTATCCCAATAGGACTTCCTGGAGTGACCTACTTTGCCAGAAGAGCTGCTCCTCACCATCAAAGCCCAATAAAAGATCAGATCTTAACATCCTGATAGCCACCTATTATAAGAGATTTGCAGATTCATTGGTTCCACCTCTTATTAATGCTTTCAACTCCTTTCTGGACCAACAGTCACTCCAGATTGCTATTATCATGATTATTCCTAAACTCAACACTGATGTCTCTGTTTGGTCTAACTATAGATGAAACCCCCTTCCTCAATATAGATGTTAAACTACTAGCAAACGTCCTTGTGACTCGCCTCAATACATTGGGTCATCTCTCTATACCGCCACCCTAGGGCATATGTCTGGTATACTGGCTACCATTCAGATATTTCCAAATAGGATGAGGGACCAGAGAGGGTCCCCCCCCTTCTCTTCACCTTTGCCATTGAACCCTTATCACAATTGATCCGCATAGCCATCAGCATAAACTCTGCCTCTTTGCTGGTGATATTCTTTTGTTCTTAACTTCACCACTCACACAACTTCCTTCAAGTGCTGGATAACTTTGCCAAAATCTCTGGCTTGACAATTAATCCACATAAATCACAAGCTATCAATATCTCTTTGCTTCAACTGATTTTTTGCAAAAATTTAAAAGAGACCCTCCCATTTACCTGGGCCCCACATTATTTCTTATATCTAAGTATCAAACTCCAACATAATCTTGATGAGTTGTAAACCCTATGTTGTCTAACTCCTTTCTCGCTGGTCCTCTTTCTTGATCTCTTGGATAGGAAGGATAAACGTGGTGAAAATGACTATCCTACTGATTTTTTTTTACCTTTTCCATAACTTATCTATCCCTGTCCTGGCATATTATTTATATATTCTGCAACAACAGATTTCTCATTATATCTGAGGGAATGTGAAGTCTAACCTTCTCATATGCACATTAGAATGCCTCAGACTTGAGGGGGCGTGACAGGCAGCCGAGGAGTATGGTCACAGTGTAAGAGAGCTCCGTCTTCTGCGGCTTTACTGGAGCATATATCTCAGTGCCTGAGCCTCGGATTGCGGCAATTTTTTCTCCTACCAGGTCGGGCACATCTCAGGCACATGTCCAGGAAAAGAAAAGACGCTGGGAGATTGTGCAGGATGACGGATTTTTATCCACAGCCCCGCGGTGAGCAGGCCCAAGATGGCGCCGGTAAACAAAATGACAGGGAGCGTGGCAGGTTCTCTGGTCACTTCAACACATCACAACGTTACTCACCTCAGCCGCACACAGCAAACAAGGGGCAGGCCAGTATATCACAATCTTCCTCCGCATCTTCCAGCCCTGTTAAGGCCAAACAAAAGCACTTGCAAGAAAAAGATGTAGAAGAGGAAGAGTTAGCTACATCACTCAATGACACCCTTAATGACACAAGGTAACTCCAGGACTCCATCTTAGAATTTCCCACTAAGAACCAGCCGATGTTAGATACAACTTTAAAAGATATGCTGGTGTCTTAACGCAGTACTATACACTCCGACATATTAACCCTTACAAACAACTTCAAGGCTGAAATAAAAGCTATTGATAAAAGGGTTAGCCACATAGAACGCAAGATGGGAGACTTCACAGGCTACATTAATGCGGTAATTGACGCCCATAATGAGAGGGAGGATGATTTACAATTGATGAAAGCTAAATTAGCCGATCTCGAAGATCGTTCGAGACGAAATAATATTAAAATCCGTGGGATACCTGAGTCGGTCAAACCACCAGAATTGGATGCATATTTTCCAAAAATCCTCCAAGAAACAATACCCAAAGCCTCGGCCGTAGATCTATCTATTGATAGGATCCATAGACTGCCAAAACCCAGACATCTGCCTGCTCATCTACCAAGAGACACGATTGCTCGGATCCATTTTTATCAAACTAAAGAGAAATTCCTCCAACTACTGAGGAATTCTGAAAGCGCTCCACCGGGTACTCAGGGCCTTTCCTTCTACCCAGATCTGTCGGCCTACACAATGCAAAGAAGGAGGAATTTGGCCACCATTAAAAAACCTCTGAGGAATTATCAAATCACCTACAGATGGGCATACCCGGCGAAACTTCTGATTACTAAAGAAGGGAAGACATTTCCCATCAATTCAGTGGAAAATGGTATACAGCTACTGAAAGAATGGAACATCCTGGACAAAGACGAGGACCCTCCATCAACATACTCTTCACCTCGGCCTAAATCACCCACTTGGCTACAAGATGTGAATGACTAACAACTCAGGCACTATCACACCACTACTTCATATCCTTTGCTCCGGAAGATCCGTGGAACCTTATATGGTTCTCTTTTCGTCCCTTTGAAAGTTACGGGAAAATATCCCTACAGATTCAGTTGAATCGTTTCTTTTTTTTATCTTTATATTTTTCATCTGCATCGGAAATTGTGAGTTTTATTTTTCATCTCTGGTGTATACCAATTTTGAATTTGTAATACAACACTCTGGACTCTGGCTCACAGTTAGTGCAATGTACCTGAAGATCTTTCTTTTGTTTTGTTTTTTGTTTATTTTTTATTGTATATTCTTCCTTTTTTATTCTTTTTGTCTGTGTCTCGAACAGTCACAACAAGATCTGCAATTCAACAGACTCTAGTGACTCTTCTCATCACCAAAAGGTACAATGGGGTTTAAAATTTCTTCATTTAATGTTCGGGGGCTGAACAGTCCACAAAAAAGAAGCATGCTGTGGAGGGAAGCAAAGCTTCTTCAGAGTGATGTTTTATGTTTGCAAGAAACTCACTTCTCTGCTTCACATCCCCCACAATTTTCCAATCGGCACTTCCCAACGCTGTTGTGCTCTCATGCCGCAAAAAAGAAGAGAGGGGTGGCTATCCTCATTAAAGATACTGTAGCTTTTAAGCAGCTCCATGCAGAACTAGATGACTTGGGTAGATATATTATACTTGTATGTGAGATTAATAACACGATTTACACAGTAGTGAATGTTTACCTACCTAATGTGAAACAACTGTCGTTTTTAAATAAGGTGTGGAAACGGGTTTGTGCAGTGCGTAAGGGCTATACCATATTATGCGGCGACTTTAACGCCATACCCAACAAATCCTTGGATGTCTCTAGTGGGACTCAAAGGCATCGAGAAAAAGCCACCCTTTCGCGCTTCATGACCTCGGAAAATCTACACGATGTGTGGCGCTGCCAACACTCGACTGAGCGGGATTACTCCTACTTCTCGAGTGTGCATCGCGAATACTCGAGAATTTACCTATTCCTGGTTGATAAATTTATTTTGCAGAATGTTAGTGTATCCACTGTACACAATATAACATGGTCGGACCACGCCCCAGTCTCCGTTGAAGTGGAGGGATCTCGCACTGAGACACGGGCAAATAGGTGGAAAAATAATGTTTGTCTTTTTGAGCATCCGGATCATAAGCGTGCAATTACTAAAGAGCTCTGTGAGTTCTTCCATACTAATGCCCCGTCAGTGTCGGATCCCTTCACGCTATGGAACTGTCATAAAGCATACATGAGGGGAATTCTCATGAAACTAGGCAGTGTTACCAAGAAACAAAGAAACCAACAGCTTAATGAGTTACTTACTCAAATAGAAAGACTAGAATCGACAAACAAACAGTCACCTGACCCTACAACCAGCTCCCAACTTGATAAAATTAGACACGAACTTAGGCTGCTACTTATCTCCCAACATGACCACACTGCTAGGAAATGGAAGGCGCAATTTTATACTCAAGGAAATATGGCGGGGAAATTGCTAGCCAATCAAGTAAAGGAGAAAACAATCAAACAAAAAATTCCTTTTATTTTCCACCCAACCAAGGGCACCAAACTTTTTAATCCGATAGAAATTGCCAATGCATTTAGAGATTATTATAATAATCTCTACAATTTAAAAGATGACACTTCTACTCCACAACCCTCCCCTGAGATGATACAGGAATTTTTAGACTCCATTTCCGTGCCCACGCTAAATTCTGACCAACTTAATATTCTAAGTGAACCAATTTCCTTAGAGGAAATTCAAAAAACAATTATGTCCCTTCCTAAAAACAAATCCCCGGGCCCTGACGGATTTTCATCTGAATACTACCGCGTATTTCATTCCATATTAAGTCCGCATCTCTTGGGGGTATTTGAAGCCGCTACCTCTAGAGCTTCATTCCCCCCAGAGATGCTTTCGGCCACGATTGTGACACTACCTAAACCTGGTAAATCTCCTGATGCCCCGCAAAATTTTGGACCTATATCTCTACTAAATGTCGATCTGAAGGTCTATGCCAAGATAATAGCAAACAGACTGGCCCGGTTCTTGCCTGCCTTGGTAAGACAAGACCAGGTTGGTTTTGTCTCGGGACGGCAGGCGCCGGATGCAACACGTAGAATTATTAATCTGCTTCACGCTACGGAGTCATCGGGGGTCCCTTCTCTGCTTCTGTCACTAGATGCGGAGAAGGCCTTTGATAGAATCCATTGGGGATATCTAGATCGGGTATTAGACAAATTTGGAATATCGGGTACAATTAATTCGGCCATCTTAGCATTATATACTAATCCCTCCGCAATTGTATTTACAGAAGGCATGTTCTCTGACAGCTTCAACATTACAACTGGACAAGGCAGGGATGTCCATTGTCCCCCTTAATATTTGCCCTTTTAATGGAACCTCTGGCTGAAAAAATAAGATCCCACCCAGACATTTCAGGCATTTTAGTATCCAGTGAATCACATTCCATTTCTTTATTTGCGGATGATGTGATCCTGTCACTCTCGGATCCACATATTTCCCTCCCAGCTGTACACGACACATTGGAATATTTCAACCAAATTTCATACTATAAAGTTAATGCAACCAAATCTAATTTACTTGCCATAAACATAGACAAAGGTTTACAACAATCCCTTTCTTCTACATATCCATATCCGTGGACTGATAAACCCATCCAATATTTGGGTATTCAATTGACAACCCCTAGTTCCAAATTATTTAAAGTAAACTTTTTACCCCTTATTTCTTCCATTCAATCAGAACTAAATAGGCTAAAAAACTTTTATTTGTCATGGGCAGGAAGGCTGGCGGCATACAAAATGCTCATCCTACCGAAAATCCTCTACTACTTCAGAGCTCTCCCAATTTCTATACCAGCAACATTCTTCAGAACGGTACAATCTCAATTGCACAAATTTGTGTGGGCAGGTAAAAAACCGAGGTGCTCCCAGTCTTTCTTGTCAAAACATAGAAAAGTTGGAGGGATGGGGCTTCCTATATTAAGAGACTACTTTTCAGCTAGCATACTAGACCAAACAAAATTCTGGTTCCATTCTCAATTATCAAAGCACTGGGCAACGATAGAGAACGTCTGGTTGAGGCCCAATTCTTTGAGATCCACTCTTCTAGCCAACTCATTTTTGAATGTTAGTTTCAAATCCACTTATCCTACTATACAATTGGTAATGAATGTATGGAAAAAATTCTGCCTCTCTGTAGTAAGCTCCACAAATCTTACTGAGATCCCCACACCACTGTCTTCGATCCAAACCCACGTTACAGATCTAAACACTATATCATGGGAAAAAAAAGGAATTTCCTTAGTTACAGACTTATTTGACAATGAAAATATCATCCCATTCAACACGTTAGCCCAAAAATATTCACTTCCTCCATCAGATCACTACATGAATATGAGAATTGCATCATTTCTACGAGCGCATCCTTTAACTCCTACCAAAATCCCACATGAAGCTTGGTCCTATTGGAATGACACGACTAAAACGACTAAGGGAATCTCTTTATTTTATAATTTGCTACAACACAAAAAATCTTTCACTAAATTACCAGCACTTCAAAAATGGGAAGTAGACCTCTCTACTTCCTTTTCAGAGGATCAATGGAAAAAGGCAATTAAAACTAATCAATGTTACACGAAATCTATGACATACTGGGAAACAGCTCAGAAACTACTCCTCAGATGGTATTATATCCCTTATGTTACTGCAAAATTTTATCAAAATTGCTCCAATGAATGTTGGCGTGGCTGTGGCAAAGTGGGCACGCTACTACATATGCTATGGGATTGCCCTAATCTTTGGAGTTTTTGGAGAGCTATATTCCGATTGATTTCCCAAACTACAGGTATCATTAGACCAGGGAATGCGGAGTTGGCAATATTAAGTATTCATGTGGAGCAATAACCTACTTCTCTTAGACCAATGGTAATTCAAATTCTGATGGCAGCCAGATTGACAATCACTAGCAAGTGGAAATCTATCACTTCACCAAATATTAGTGAGGTTATTAAAAAAATTGATGAGGCATTTAAACATGAACAGATTATGGCTAATGTTGAGGGAAATCTGCCCCGCTTTTACAAGCAATGGGACCCTTGGATCCTTCTTAGACAGATTAAATGAAAAAATACAACCTGTAATTGATCGTGCCTTTTATATCTTTTACTTGTCTCCCTAACTTCCTTTTCTTTTTTTTCTTTTTTTTTTTTCTTCTCTATGTTTGCCCAATATTGAGCCGGAGCCCACATTATTGCTTTTTGTGTTACTGTTTCTTTATGCTTTAATACTGTTAAATACATATTCCTCAATCCTAGTTAGTTCCATAAAAGTTCATTAAAGGATGAGACTACTTAACCAGTGGCTGTTATGCATGGGTCGTATCTATGGTATTATGCTGTTCTGCAGATACGTTTATTTGATTGTAATACTTATAATTGAATGTCTTACATGCCCTATAACTGGAATTTGTATGCTAAAAAATCTCAATAAAAAATATTAAGTAAAGAATGCCTCAGACTTTGTGGCAGATTAGGTCTCCCCCATATTGAGAAATATTACCAAGCTGCACACCTGGCAAATCTTCCAAAGTACCACGCGATCCTTTAAACCCCCCTCTGGGTAGGGTTAGAGGTGGTGGATTGCGACCCTGTCTCAGTTGCAAACCTTTTTGCACTCCAATCACCTCACAGCCCACTACTGTCAAAAACCCATCCTTTAATCTAATCTTCATCTCGCCTACCTTCTTCCATGTTTGGCAAACTGCAAACTCTTATATCTATCTATACTTTCTTTCTCGTTTTTCTCTTTTATTTTATTTTTATTTTATCTAATTTTATATTTATTTTTATTTTTATTTTATTTCATTTCATTTTATTTTATTTCATTTTTCTTATTGTTTATTGATTTTTCCCATCATTTATTTTATTTTTTCTATCACTTTTTTAACTCATTTGTCCTTTTTTCCTTTTTTTTTCTCACTTCAGTTCATCTACCTCCCACCTCAGCTGCTTCTAGATTGCAAGATAATTTTCTGCATATATATTTTAACTCTTTCATGTTGTAAAAAAAATATTTTTACTAACCCCCCTTCCACCTTTGTTTGTAATATCTCTATTGCAATATATACAATGTTTTTTGTTTCATTTCAAAGCTCATTTCTGTTTATATGAGCTCTACCTGCCCAATCCAGCCTGATACACCAGGGCCCACTCTGTAATTAGAGGTCTGTTTTGCAAGAAGTTGCAATGGCACCGCATCAACATCTCCTGGCAAAATGGACTATAAAAACCACTGCAAACATGGCCACAGCTAATGCCTGATGAAGGAGCATGCATGCTCCGAATGCGCGCCCCTCCCCACTCCCTCTCCATCCGGAAGTGATGTGTCCAGCCACCCCTGAGCCGATTCTGAGAACCAGGAAGCATTGGGAGCCACCAGCGCAGCCGGGAACATCAGCTGCCTCTCCATTAAATCCACTCCCGGGGGATCGCCTTCCCCCAGGAGTGGATGAACCTCTTATACCTTCCTACATGCACTGTGATCTCTACGATCTTCTGAGTTCCAAATTGTCTGTTCTATATTAAAAATGTTTTAACATTGCTGCACTTAGATGGCACTGCTCTCCTTTGTATTTCACATGTTCTTAACATAGTAAGGGTTCCTTGCCAAGAGGTATGCCCCCGGTAAAGCACTTTGTCCCCATGTTGGTGAGGACAAAGTTCCCCACCTATTTCCCCACAACCCTGTCACTTTTGCTATAGTACATCCTACAGATGCACCACATTCAAGATCGGATTAAGGCATTCCCCCCAAACATGTTATTTAAAGGAGGTATGCATTTTAGTAATGTTTCTCTTTAACCCTTATTAAAAGGATCTGGGCACTGCCAACAGATTCACTCATCCCTACTAATCCCATATAGAGAAAATTAAAGTATGTAAATTAGTCTCTGTTCCTGAAGGACCTTTCATTTTAATACATCTTTCACTGTCAAATACTCCCACAAAACCACATGAAAAGTATATACTTTTGCATATGAACCTTTGGTATGAACCAATCCTCTATCTATCTATCTATCTATCTATCTATCTATCTATCTATCTATCTATCTATCTATCTATCTATCTGTCTGTCTATTAATCTGAAATTTCATAAATACTAAATATTCACTGAACATATTTCACTAAACAGGTTGTATCTGATGTTTTCTGTATGTAGAATGTGTCATTATATATATAAAAAAGTACAAATCTGGTGTCTCTTATTTTGGCATGCATAAGATGTTTTTGCTAGATGAGTTTTAAAATCAGCCAACAATATGTTCTAAATTTTAATTTCAGATCTGTTTTTGAGTCCCACTTGTGTAGAACCCCTGGGGATGTTTAATTTACACTTCAAGCACTTTCAGCTCATCTTAGGGGTGTTTACTAAAGCTGTAATTTATACTGAACACAATAGATTCACCCTGTCGAGATACTCTTTTTTTCTTAAAAACTGTCTTTTATTGGAATATAGTACAAGAATAATTTTAGTAATGCATTTGTTGCCTATTTGTATATAAAGATAATCAACATACTGTACATAATTCCTACACAGTTCTGTTATATTAAAATTGGAAAACACATGTACTGTATGTCTATGGGCATATTGCAGTCTCTACAGGTACTCCCTTACTGACCAAACCCAGGGCAAAGATCAGTTGTTTGATTTTCTCACATTTTTCTTGTCTGGTGCAAGAGTACAGAAATTTGCAAATTTAGTTGAAACCATAACCTGAAACCATGTTTATGTTTATGGATAGATATTTTGTACCACCATATCTGTAGCTAGTAGTGATGAGCCGAACACCCCCGGGTTCGGTTCGCACCAGAACCCGCGAACGGACCGAAAGTTCGCACGAACATTAGAACCCTATTAAATACAATGGATGCGAACGTTCGGATTCTAAAGTGCTAATTATAACGACTATTATCCATGTTATTGTCCGAAACAGAGTTTGGGAACCCGGGTTCTGCACCAGGGGACATGTATCAATGCAAAAAGAAGTTTTAAAAACGGACGTTTTCCGGGAGCAGTCATTTTAATGATGCATAAAGTGAAAAAAAATAAGTCAAATATTCCTTTAAATATTGTACCTGGGGGGTGTCTAAAGTATGCCTGTGAAGTGCCACGTGTTTCCCGTGTTTAGAACTGTCCCTGCACAAAATAACATTTCTAAAGGAAAAAAATCCATTTAAAACTGCTTGCGGCTTTAATGCAATGTCTGGTCCCGGTAATATGGATGAAAATCTTTATAAAAAATGGCATAGCTACCCCATCAACCCCCCCCCCCACCCCAGCCCATTACCAGCCCCTTTGGGTCTTGTATGGATATTAAGGGGAACCCCGCACACAAAATAAAAAAGGCCCTATATACTCTGAACAGCCGCATACAGGCGGTGCATACAAGACAGGGACTGTAGGTTTGTTCTTATGTAGAATCTGTTTGTAATTTTGAACAGCTGCATTGTTTAAGTGTAGCTCCATGCCAAATTCCTTTTTTTTAGCTTTTTGGAAAACATAGGGAACGGTTATCACCCCTGTCACATTTTTTTTGCTGTCTGTGCCCCTGTTCAGAACATTTCACCTCACTTTGCGTCCCAATGACAACTGTTTTTGAAATGTGGTGTTTTTATTGAAACAAGGATTGGTGATAAAGCATCAGTAGAGAGGAGACACCTTTCTCCCATATTAATTCTTACAGGAGAGAATTTTCCTTCCAAGGGGTAGATTTCCTCTCACTTCCTGTTGTCTTCTTCCGTTTGCAAGTAGTAGTAGTTTGTAAGTCGGATGTTTGAAAGTAGGGACCTGCCGTATATACTCTGCAGAAATTGGCCCCTTAGGTGTTGGTGTTGGCACAACACTGAAAGCACTCACAGTTATTCTTGGTGGGTGCTGGAACGCCCTGCTGTCAACTATTATATCAGGAATTGTAATAACATATAATTGTTGATCAGTGGTAGTAAAAATTGGGCCTTTGATGGTGGTGCTGGTGCCACAACACTGTAAGGCCTGACAGTTACTCTTGGTGGGCGCAGCAATGGGCCCTGCTGTGAATTATTAGATCAATAATTATAATTGCATGCCCCTGTTGAATAGGGGCTGAAAAATTGGGCCTTTGGTGGTGGTGGTGGTGATGGTGGTGCTGGTGCCACAACACTGTAAGGCCTGACAGTTACTCTTGGTGGGCGCAGCAATGGGCCCTGCTGTGAATTATTCAAACATTAATTATAATTGCATGCCCCTGTTGAACAGGGGCTGAAAAATTGGGCCTTTGGTGGTGGTGGTGGTGGTGATGGTGGTGCTGGTGCCACAACACTGTAAGGCCTGACAGTTACTCTTGGTGGGCGCAGCAATGGGCCCTGCTGTGAATTATTAGATCAATAATTATAATTGCATGCCCCTGTTGAACAGGGGCTGAAAAATTGGGCCTTTGGTGGTGGTGGTGGTGGTGATGGTGGTGCTGGTGCCACAACACTGTAAGGCCTGACAGTTACTCTTGGTGGGCGCAGCAATGGGCCCTGCTGTGAATTATTAGATCAATAATTATAATTGCATGCCCCTGTTGAACAGGGGCTGAAAAATTGGGCCTTAGGCACTGGTGGCACAACACTGCAACCCCTCACAGATACTGTACTTGGAGCACAGCAATGAGGCCTGTTGCAAAGTATTGCATCAAAAATTTTAATTACACGCCCCTGTTAAACAGGGGCTGAAAAATTGGGCCTTAGCCACTGGTGGCGTCACCCATAAACCAAAATGATCTTCCAAGCTATCATCATTAATCGTATCATTGAGGAGGAGGAGGAGGATAGCATGTCAACATAACAGCACAGGCACTCAGCATCAGCATCAGTCTTGAAGGGATGTGACATTTTAAAATCAATTAGTCTGTTATATCAGCATCTGGTGTGTGGTAGCTGGTGGTGATCCAAGACTGGTTCATCTTGATGAAAGTCAGTCGATCAACCGAGTCGATGGACAGGCGCACCCTGTGATCCGTGACAAATCCTCCAGCAGCACTGAATGTGCGTTCTGAAAGAACGCTGGATGCAGGACAGGCCAGTAGCTCAATTGCATACTGTGCAAGCTCTGGCCAGTGATCCATCCTCAAGACTAGGGATGAGCTTCGTGTTCGAGTCGAACATACGTTCGACTCGAACATCGGCTGTTCGATCGTTCGACGAAGATCGAACGATTTGGGCCGTTCGCGCCAAATTCGAGTGACGCGAACGGCCCACAATGCACTACGCCATCGCAGTGTCATCCAGGCGCTGTGATTGGCCAAGCATGCACTGTGACCCCGCATGCTTGGCCAATCACAGCGCCGGCAGCGAGGAGAGCAATGATTGGCCACAGGCAGGATGCCTGTGGCCAATTATTGCTGAGGGTGTTTAGTACACGCCCCACACTATAAAAGGCCGCCAGCACGGCGGCCTAGTGTAGTGTGTTCCGGAGCAGGGATAGAGCAGCATAGGCAGGGACAGTGACTGTTATTTCTTTCTTGCTTAACCTGGATTCCTTTAGTTTAGGGAAAGAGAAGGATAGGTAGGGAGAGTGTCAGTGTGTTTTGTGCTTGTGCTATAGTGTGCTTAAAAAAAACATTTATTCTAGGGACAGAAAACTGTAGGTAGGGACAGTGTCAGTTTCTTTCACTCTGCAAGTCCTTGTTTCCAGGGACCTGGAAGGACAGTGAGTGAATTGTCCTTGTGCTATATTGTGCTTAAAAAAACATTTATTCTAGGGACAGAAAACTGTAGGTAGGGAGAGTGTCAGTTTCTTTCACTCTGCAAGTCCTTGTTTCCAGGGACCTGTAAGGACAGTGAGTGAATTGTCCTTGTGCTATATTGTGATTAAAAAAAACATTTTTTCTAGGGACAGAAAACTGTAGGTAGGGAGAGTGTTTTTTTTCTTTCACTCTGCAAGTCCTTGTTTCCAGGGACCTGGAAGGACAGTGAGTGAATTCTCCTTGTGCTATATTGTGCTTAAAAAAAACATTAATTCTAGGGACAGAAAACTGTAGGTAGGGAGAGTGTCAGTTTATTTCACTCTGCAAGTCCTTGTTTCCAGGGACCTGTAAGGACAGTGAGTGAATTGTCCTTGTGCTATATTGTGCTTAAAAAAACATTTATTCTAGGGACAGAAAACTGTAGGTAGGGAGAGTGTCAGTTTATTTCACTCTGCAAGTCCTTGTTTCCAGGGACCTGTAAGGACAGTGAGTGAATTGTCCTTGTGCTATATTGTGATTAAAAAAAACATTTTTTCTAGGGACAGAAAACTGTAGGTAGGGAGAGTGTTTTTTTTCTTTCACTCTGCAAGTCCTTGTTTCCAGGGACCTGTAAGGACAGTGAGTGAATTGTCCTTGTGCTATATTGTGATAAAAAAAAACATTTTTTCTAGGGACAGAAAACTGTAGGTAGGGAGAGTGTTTTTTTTCTTTCACTCTGCAAGTCCTTGTTTCCAGGGACCTGGAAGGACAGTGAGTGAATTGTCCTTGTGCTATATTGTGCTTAAAAAAAACATTTATTCTAGGGACAGAAAACTGTAGGTAGGGAGAGTGTCAGTTTATTTCACTCTGCAAGTCCTTGTTTCCAGGGACCTGTAAGGACAGTGAGTGAATTGTCCTTGTGCTATATTGTGATTAAAAAAAACATTTTTTCTAGGGACAGAAAACTGTAGGTAGGGAGAGTGTTTTTTTTCTTTCACTCTGCAAGTCCTTGTTTCCAGGGACCTGGAAGGACAGTGAGTGAATTGTCCTTGTGCTATATTGTGCTTAAAAAAAACATTTATTCTAGGGACAGAAAACTGTAGGTAGGGAGAGTGTCAGTTTATTTCACTCTGCAAGTCCTTGTTTCCAGGGACCTGTAAGGACAGTGAGTGAATTGTCCTTGTGCTATATTGTGATTAAAAAAAACATTTTTTCTAGGGACAGAAAACTGTAGGTAGGGAGAGTGTTTTTTTTCTTTCACTCTGCAAGTCCTTGTTTCCAGGGACATGGAAGGACAGTGAGTGAATTGTCCTTGTGCTATATTGTGATTAAAAAAAACATTTTTTCTAGGGACAGAAAACTGTAGGTAGGGAGAGTGTCAGTTTATTTCACTCTGCAAGTCCTTGTTTCCAGGGACCTGTAAGGACAGTGAGTGAATTGTTCTTGTGCTATATTGTGATTAAAAAAAACATTTTTTCTAGGGACAGAAAACTGTAGGTAGGGAGAGTGTTTTTTTTCTTTCACTCTGCAAGTCCTTGTTTCCAGGGACCTGTAAGGACAGTGAGTGAATTGTCCTTGTGCTATATTGTGCTTAAAAAAAACATTTATTCTAGGGACAGAAAACTGTAGGTAGGGAGAGTGTCAGTTTATTTCACTCTGCAAGTCCTTGTTTCCAGGGACCTGTAAGGACAGTGAGTGAATTGTCCTTGTGCTATATTGTGATTTAAAAAAAACATTTTTTCTAGGGACAGAAAACTGTAGGTAGGGAGAGTGTTTTTTTTCTTTCACTCTGCAAGTCCTTGTTTCCAGGGACCTGTAAGGACAGTGAGTGAATTGTCCTTGTGCTATATTGTGATAAAAAAAAACATTTTTTCTAGGGACAGAAAACTGTAGGTAGGGAGAGTGTTTTTTTTCTTTCACTCTGCAAGTCCTTGTTTCCAGGGACCTGGAAGGACAGTGAGTGAATTGTCCTTGTGCTATATTGTGCTTAAAAAAAACATTTATTCTAGGGACAGAAAACTGTAGGTAGGGAGAGTGTCAGTTTATTTCACTCTGCAAGTCCTTGTTTCCAGGGACCTGTAAGGACAGTGAGTGAATTGTCCTTGTGCTATATTGTGATTAAAAAAAACATTTTTTCTAGGGACAGAAAACTGTAGGTAGGGAGAGTGTTTTTTTTCTTTCACTCTGCAAGTCCTTGTTTCCAGGGACCTGGAAGGACAGTGAGTGAATTGTCCTTGTGCTATATTGTGCTTAAAAAAAAACATTTATTCTAGGGACAGAAAACTGTAGGTAGGGAGAGTGTCAGTTTATTTCACTCTGCAAGTCCTTGTTTCCAGGGACCTGTAAGGACAGTGAGTGAATTGTCCTTGTGCTATATTGTGATTAAAAAAAACATTTTTTCTAGGGACAGAAAACTGTAGGTAGGGAGAGTGTTTTTTTTCTTTCACTCTGCAAGTCCTTGTTTCCAGGGACCTGGAAGGACAGTGAGTGAATTGTCCTTGTGCTATATTGTGCTTAAAAAAAACATTTATTCTAGGGACAGAAAACTGTAGGTAGGGAGAGTGTCAGTTTATTTCACTCTGCAAGTCCTTGTTTCCAGGGACCTGTAAGGACAGTGAGTGAATTGTCCTTGTGCTATATTGTGATTAAAAAAAACATTTTTTCTAGGGACAGAAAACTGTAGGTAGGGAGAGTGTTTTTTTTCTTTCACTCTGCAAGTCCTTGTTTCCAGGGACCTGTAAGGACAGTGAGTGAATTGTCCTTGTGCTATATTGTGATAAAAAAAAACATTTTTTCTAGGGACAGAAAACTGTAGGTAGGGAGAGTGTTTTTTTTCTTTCACTCTGCAAGTCCTTGTTTCCAGGGACCTGGAAGGACAGTGAGTGAATTGTCCTTGTGCTATATTGTGCTTAAAAAAAACATTTATTCTAGGGACAGAAAACTGTAGGTAGGGAGAGTGTCAGTTTATTTCACTCTGCAAGTCCTTGTTTCAAGGGACAGAGAAGGACACCTGAAGGTAGCCCTTATTGCTTTTTTCCCATCTCCCTGCAGGCCATCTATTAGAATGTCTGGAAGGCAAACAAGGAGAGGCAGACAGTCAGGAGGCAATAAAAGAGGGCAAGCAGGCTCTGTGTCTGGGGGCAACAGTGCTGGTCGTGGACGCGGTGCATTGTCATCAGCACATGGCCATGGGACACGCTTGTCCTTCTTTTCGGCAGCTGGACATGTTGAGCCACATCATGCCGAAGACTTGGTAGAGTGGATGACCAAGCCCTCCTCCTCCTCCTCATCCTCTCTCACCCAGGCTCAGGGTACTGGAAAAGCAGCTGCCAAAGCGTCGTCTTCCCTGGTATCAATGTCAGACAAATCATCAGTCACTCCTTCCCTAGACCCACCATGTCCTCCTCCTGAGGAGTCCCCCGAACTGTTTCAGCACAGTGTTGGGTACATGCTCCAGGAGGATGCCCAGCGTTTCGAAGGGTCTGATGATGAAACCCAGCTAGAGGAAGGCAGTAGCGTGAGAGCAGACAGAGGGGATGCTCAAGAACGACACCAATCTGGCAGTCATGTTCCAGCAGCTGCAGCATACTGCCAGATTGGCTCCAGTGATGAGGAGGGAGGGGATGATGAGGTCACTGACTCCACGTGGGTGCCTAATAGGAGAGAGGAGGAGGAGGAGGATGAGGAGGAGGCACATCTCCAACGAGGCAGGATGCCCTTTGGTGGCCAGCGTAAGGGCAGTACACCGACGGAATCACACCGCAGAGCTCCGCCTGTGCAGGGCGCTGCCTCTGCCCGTCATTCAAAAAGTTCTTTGGTGTGGGCCTTTTTTGAGGCTAGTGCATCAGATCGCACAGCTGCTGTTTGCAACATATGTCTCAAGCGTATATCGCGTGGCCAAAACATCAGCCGCTTGGGTACCACATGCCTGACCAGACATATGTTGACCTGCCATGCAGCTCGTTGGCAAGCCTACCTCAAAGACCCACACCAAAGAACAAAGCGGACCTCTCCTTGCACCGCATCAGCTGGGATCTCCAACCCCACTATAACTTCAGTCCTCTCTGAAACATGCACTGAGAGGAATGAAGGTGTAGAATTAGGTGTGTCACAGCCAAGTACTTGCGGCCACTCTGCTAGCAGTACACCGACGTCCGATTCTAGCAGGCAAATTTCCCTGCCCCAGCTGCTGGACCGTCGAAAGAAGTTCACCCCCAGCCATCCACATGCCCAGCGGTTGAATGCTAGCTTGGCTAAATTGCTAGCGCTTCAACTGCTGCCTTTTCAGTTGGTAGACTCGGCCCCCTTCCGTGAGTTTGTGCAATGTGCGGTTCCTCAGTGGCAGGTTCCCAAACGCCACTTTTTCTCACGGAAGGCTATTCCGGCTCTCTACCGGCATGTGGAAGGCAATGTCTTGGCCTCGCTGGACAGGGCGGTCAGCGGTAAGGTGCATATTACCGCTGACTCATGGTCCAGCAGGCATGGACAGGGACGTTACCTTTCTTTCACGGCCCATTGGGTCACTCTTTTGGCAGCTGGGAAGGATGCAGGACAAGGTGCAGTAGTGTTGGAGGTTGTCCCACCGCCACGCCTCCAAAATGCTACTACTGGTTGTGACACACCTCTCTCCTCCACCCCCTCCTCTTCTTCTTCCTCCATGGCCTCTTCCTGTGGTTTGTCCTATGAACCAGCGGTGCTCCGTAGCCGTTCACGGGGCTACGCAAGTACGCAGGCAAAAAGATGCCATGCCGTGCTTGCGCTGGTGTGTTTGGGGGACAGAAGCCACACTGGGGCAGAGGTCCTGTCTGCTCTGCAGGGCCAGGCCGAGAGGTGGTTGACGCCACGCCAGCTTAAGCCAGGAATGGTGGTTTGCGACAATGGCACCAACCTCCTCTCCGCCCTCCGACAGGGACAACTGACCCATGTGCCCTGTGTGGCTCACGTCCTTAACCTGGTGGTGCAGCGGTTCTCGGGCAGGTACCCGGGCTTACAGGATGTCCTGAGGCAGGCCAGGAAAGTCTGTGTGCATTTCCGCAGATCTTATAATGCCAGTGCTCGCCTGGCTGAGCTGCAAAAGGAGTTGAACCTGCCCAAGAACCGCCTTATATGTGACATGCCCACCAGGTGGAACTCAACGTTGGCCATGCTGCAGCGGCTGCACACGCAGCAGAGGGCCATCAATGAGTACCTGTGCGACTACGGCACCAGGACAGGGTCAGGGGAGCTTGGTTTTTTTTCTCCACGCCAGTGGGGCATGATCAGGGATGCATGCACTGTCCTGGCACCATTTGAGGAGGCCACGAGGATGGTGAGCAGTGACAGTGCATGCATCAGTGACACTGTACCTCTTGTCCACCTGTTGGAGCACACGCTGCGTGGAATAATGGACAGGGCACTTGAGGCAGAACAGAGGCAGGAAGAGGAGGACTTCCTTGCCTCTCAAGGCCCCCTTTACCCAGACAGTGTTCCTTCTGTCCCACCCATCGCACAGGAAGAGGAGGAGGAGGAGGAGGAGGAGGAGGAGGATTGTGTCAGCATGGAGGTGGAGGCTGGCACTCAGCATCATCAGCAGCAGTCTTTTAGAGATGATTTACAGTCCCAAGAAACCAGTGGACTTGTACGTGGCTGGGAGGAGGTGGCTGCGGATCATGTCGTCCTTAGTGACCCAGAGGACTCCGGAGCGAATGCCTCAGCAAACCTACGCTGCATGGCCTCCCTGATCCTGCAAAGTCTGCGGAAGGATCCTCGTATTCTTCGGATCAAGGAGAGGGACCATTACTGGCTGGCCACTCTCCTTGATCCACGGTACAAGGGTAAGGTTGCGGACCTTATGTTACCGTCGCAGAGGGAGCAGAGGATGAGACAACTCCGGGAGGCCTTGCAGAAAGGTCTGTGCAACGCGTTCCCAGAGACTGGGAGGTTACAAACTCCTGGTCCTGGACAACGAGTTGCTGAGGCTTCGGCCAGTCAAAGAAGGAGCGGTGGGGAAGGTGGCCGTCTGACCGATGCGTTCAGACAATTCTTTAGTCCGCAGCCCCAAAGTATGATCGGTTCCAGCAACCATCGCCAGCGTCTGATAAACATGGTGCAGGAATATCTAGGGGCAAGGTCAGACTTGGACACCTTCCCCACCGAAAATCCTCTGGCTTACTGGGTCTTGAGGATGGATCACTGGCCAGAGCTTGCACAGTATGCAATTGAGCTACTGGCCTGTCCTGCATCCAGCGTTCTTTCGGAACGCACATTCAGTGCTGCTGGAGGATTTGTCACGGATCACAGGGTGCGCCTGTCCACCGACTCGGTTGATCGACTGACTTTCATCAAGATGAACCAGTCTTGGATCACCACCAGCTACCACACACCTGATGCTGATATAACAGACTAATTGATTTTAACATGTCACATCCCTTCAAGACTGATGCTGATGCTGAGTGCCTGTGCTGTTATGTTGACTGGCTATCCTCCTCCTCCGAGTCCTCAATGATACGATTGATGATGATAGCTTGGAAGATCATTTTTGTTTATGGGTGCCGCCACCAGTGGCTAAGGCCCAATTTTTCAGCCCCTGTTTTACAGGGGCGTGTAATTACAATTTTTTTAGCAATAATTTGCCATAGGGCTCATTGCTGTGCTCCAAGTACAGTATCTGTGAGGGGTTGGAGTGTTGTGGCACCAGTGCCTAAGGCCCAATTTTTCAGCCCCTGTTTAACAGGGGCGTGTCATTACAATTTTTGAAGCAATACTTTGCAACAGGGCTCATTGCTGTGCTCCAAGTACAGTATCTGTGAGGGGTTGTAGTGTTGTGCCACCAGTGCCTAAGGCCCAATTTTTCAGCCCCTGTTCAACAGGGGCATGCAATTACAATTCTTGATCTAATAATTCACAGCAGGGTCCATTGCTGCACCCACCAAGAGTAACTCTGAGGGCTTACAGTCTTGTGGCAACGCCACCACCACCACCACCACGAAAGGCCCAATTTTTCAGCCCCTGTTCAAAAGGGGCATGTAATTACAATTCTTGATCTAATAATTCACAGCAGGGCCCATTGCTGCACCCACCAAGAGTAACTGTGAGGGCTTACAGTGTTGTGGCACCAGCACCACCATCAAAGCCCCAATTTTTACTACCACTGTTCAACAATTATATGTAATTAAAATTCCTGATATAATAGTTGACAGCAGGGCGTTCCAGCACCAACCAAGAGTAACTGAGTGCTTACAGTGTTGTGCCAACACCAACAACTAAGGGGCCTATTTCTGCAGAGTATATACGGCAGGTCCCTACTTTCAAACATCCAACTTACAAACGACTCATACTTGCAAACGAAAGAAGACAACAGGAAGTGAGAGGAAATCTACCCCTAGAAAGGAAAATTCTCTCCTGTAAGAATAAATATGGGAGAAAGGGGTCTCATCTGTACTGATGCTTTATCAGCAATCCTTGTTTCAAGAAAAACACCACATTTCAAAAACAGTTGTCATTGGGACGGAAAGTGAGGTGAAATGTTCGGAACAGGGGCACAGACAGCAAAACAAATGTTACAGGGGTGATAACCCTTACCTATGTTTCCCAAAAAGTTTAAAAATAGATTTTTGGGCTGGAGCTACACTTCAACAATGTACCTGTTCAAAATTACAAACAGATTCTACATAAGAACAAACCTACAGTCCCTGTCTTGTATGCACCGCCTGTATACGGCTGTTCAGAGTATATAGGGCCTTTTTTATTTTATGTGCGGGGTTCCCCTTAATATCCATACAAGACCCAAAGGGGCTGGTAATGGGCTGGGGTAGGGGGGGGGTCATGGGGTAGCTATGCCATTTTTCTTAAAGAATTTCATCCATATTACCGGGACCAGACATTACATTAAAGCCGCAAGCAGTTTTAAATGGCTTTTTTTTCCTTTAGAAGTGTCATTTTGTGCAGGGACAGTTCTAAACACGGGAAACACGTGGCACTTCACAGGCATACTTTAGACACCCCCCAGGTACGATATTTAAAGGAATATTTGACTTTTTTTTTTTCACTTTATGCATCATTAAAATGACTGCTCCCGAAAAACGACCGTTTTTAAAACTTCTTTTTGCATTGATACATGTCCCCTGGTGCACAACCCGGGTTCCCAAACCCTATTTATGACAATAACATGCATAATAGTTGTTATAATTAGCACTTTAGAATTCGAACGTTCGCATCCATTGTATTTAATAGGGTTCTAATGTTCGTTCGAACTTTCGGTCCGTTCGCGGGTTCTGGTGCGAACCGAACCCGGGGGTGTTCGGCTCATCACTACTCAAGACCCAGTAAGCCAGAGGATTTTCGGTGGGGAAGGTGTCCAAGTCTGACCTTGCCCCTAGGTATTCCTGGACCATGTATATCAGACGCTGGCGATGGTTGCTGGAACCGATCATACTTTGGGGCTGCGGACTAAAGAATTGTCTGAACGCATCGGTCAGACGGCCACCTTCCCCACCGCTCCTTCTTTGACTGTCCGAAGCCTCAGCAACTCGTTGTCCAGGACCAGGAGTTTGTAACCTCCCAGTCTCTGGGAACGCGTTGCACAGACCTTTCTGCAAGGCCTCCCGGAGTTGTCTCATCCTCTGCTCCCTCTGCGGCGGTACGATAAGGTCCGCAACCTTACCCTTGTACCGTGGATCAAGGAGAGTGACCAGCCAGTAATGGTCCCTCTCCTTGATCCAAAGAATACAAGGATCCTTCCGCAGACTTTGCAGGATCAGGGAGGCCATGCAGCGTAGGTTAGCTGAGGCATTCAGTCCGGAATCCTCTGGGTCACTAAGGACGACATGATCCGCAGCCACCTCCTCCCAGCCACGTACAAGTCCACTGGTTTCTTGGGACTGTAAATCATGACTAAAAGACTGCTGCTGATGATGGTGAGTGCCAGCCTCCACCTCCATGCTGACACAATTCTCCTCCTCCTCCTCCTACTCCTCTTCCTGTGCGATGGGTGGGACAGAAGGAACACTGTCTGGGTAAAGGGGGCCTTGAGAGGCAAGGAAGTCCTCCTCTTCCTGCCTCTGTTCTGCCTCAAGTGCCCTGTCCATTATTCCACGCAGCGTGTGCTCCAACAGGTGGACAAGAGGTACAGTGTCACTGATGCATGCACTGTCACTGCTCACCATCCTCGTGGCCTCCTCAAATGGTGCCAGGACAGTGCATGCATCCCTGATCATGCCCCACTGGCGTGGTGAAAAAAAACCGAGCTCCCCTGACCCTGTCCTGGTGCCGTAGTCGCACAGGTACTCATTGATGGCCCTCTGCTGCGTGTGCAGCCGCTGCAGCATGGTCAACGTTGAGTTCCACCTGGTGGGCATGTCACATATAAGGCGGTTCTTGGGCAGGTTCAACTCCTTTTGCAGCTCAGCCAGGCGAGCACTGGCATTATAAGATCTGCGGAAATGCACACAGACTTTCCTGGCCTGCCTCAGGACATCCTGTAAGCCCAGGTACCTGCCCAAGAACCGCTGCACCACCAGGTTAAGGACGTGAGCCATACGGGGCACATGGGTCAGTTGTCCCTGTCGGAGGGCGGAGAGGAGGTTGGTGCCATTGTCGCAAACCACCATTCCTGGCTTAAGCTGGCGTGGCATCAACCACCTCTCGGCCTGCCCCTGCAGAGCAGACAGGACCTCTGCCCCAGTGTGGCTCCTGTCCCCCAAACACACCAGCGCAAGCACGGCATGGCATATTTTTGCCTGCGTACTTGCGTAGCCCCTTGAACGCCTACGGAGCACCGCTGGTTCCGAGGACAAACCACAGGAAGAGGCCATGGAGGAAGAAGAAGAAGAGGAGGGGGTGGAGGAGAGAGGTGTGTCACAACCAGTAGTAGCATTTTGGAGGCGTGGCGGTGGAACAACCTCCAACACTACTGCACCTTGTCCTGCATCCTTCCCAGCTGCCAAAAGAGTGACCCAATGGGCCGTGAAAGAAAGGTAACATCCCTGTCCATGCCTGCTGGACCATGAGTCAGCGGTAATATGCACCTTACCGCTGACCGCCCTGTCCAGCGAGGCCAAGACATTGCCTTCCACATGCCTGTAGAGAGCCGGAATCGCCTTCCGTGCGAAAAAGTGGCGTTTGGGAACCTGCCACTGAGGAACCGCACATTGCACAAACTCACGGAAGGGGGCCGAGTCTACCAACTGAAAAGGCAGCAGTTGAAGCGCTAGCAATTTAGCCAAGCTAGCATTCAACCGCTGGGCATGTGGATGGCTGGGAGTGAACTTCTTTCGACGGTCCAGCAGCTGGGGCAGGGAAATTTGCCTGCTAGAATCGGACGTCGGTGTACTGCTAGCAGAGTGCCCGCAAGTACTTGCCTGTGACACACCTAATTCTACACCTTCATTCCTCTCAGAGCAGGTTTCAGAGAGGAGTGAAGGTATAGTGGGGTTGGAGATCCCAGCTGATGCGGTGCAAGAAGAGGTCAGCTTTGTTCTTTGGTGTGGGTCTTTAAGGTAGGCTTGCCAACGAGCTGCATGGCAGGTCAACATATGTCTGATCAAGCATGTGGTGCCCAAGCGGCTGATGTTTTGGCCACGCGATATACGCTTGAGACATATGTTGCAAACAGCAGCTGTGCGATCTGATGCACTCGCCTCAAAAAAGGCCCACACCAAAGAACTTTTTGAATGACGGGCAGAGGCAGCGCCCTGCACAGGCGGAGCTCTGCGGTGTGATTCCGTCGGTGTGCTGCCCATACGCTGGCCACTCAAGGGCATCCTGCCTCGTTGGAGATGTGCCTCCTCCTCATCCTCCTACTCCTCCTCCTCTCTCCTATTAGGCACCCACGTGGAGTCAGTGACCTCATCATCCCCTCCCTCCTCATCACTGGAGCCAATCTGGCAGTATGCTGCAGCTGCTGGAGCATGACTGCCAGATTGGTGTCCTTCTTGAGCATCCCCTCTCTCTGCTCTCAGGCTGCTGCCTTCCTCTAGCTGGGTATCATCATCAGATCCTTCCAAACGCTGGGCATCCTCCTGGAGCATGTACCCAACACTGTGCTCAAACAGTTCGGGGTACTCCTCAGGAGGAGGACATGGTGGGTCTAGGGAAGGATTGACTAATGAAGATAATGATACCAGAGAAGAGGACGCTTTGGCAGCTGCTTTGCCAGTACCCTGAGCCTGGGTGAGAGAGGATGAGGAGGATGAGGTGGGCTTGGTCATCCACTCTACCAAGTCTTCGGCATGATGTGGCTCAACATGTCCAGCTGCCGAAAAGAAGGACAAGCGTGTCCCATGGCCATGTGCTGATGACAATGCACCGCGTCCACGACCAGCACTGTTGCCCCCAGACACAGAGCCTGCTTGCCCTCTTTTTTTGCCTCCTGACTGTCTGCCTCTCCTTGTTTGCCTTCCAGACATTTTAATGGATGGCCTGCAGGGAGATGGGAAAAAGAGCAATAAGGGCTACCTTCAGGTGTATACTGTGCAGAAGGCTTAGCAACAATGACACTGACACTGTCCCCTGCCTATCCTTCTCTGTCCCTAAACACAAGGATTGAAAATATGGAACAGCAAAATTGGTTTAGAACAGAATAGCACACTGACACTTTCCCTCACTGTCCTACTCTGTCCCTCCCTACAAACAAGATTTAGCACAGAATAGCACACTGCTAATTTCCACGAGTGTCCTTCTCTGTCCCTAAACTCAAGGATTGAAAATATGGAACAGCAAAATTGGTTTAGAACAGAATAGTACACTGAAACTTTCCCTCACTGTCCTACTCTGTCCCTCCCTACAAACAAGATTTAGCACAGAATAGCACACTGATAATTGCCACGAGTGTCCTTCTCTGTCCCTAAACTCAAGGATTGAAAATATGGAACAGCAAAATTGGTTTAGAACAGAATAGCACACTGACACTTTCCCTCACTGTCCTACTCTGTCCCTCCCTACAAAAAAGATTTAGCACAGAATAGCACACTGATAATTTCCACGAGTGTCCTTCTCTGTCCCTAAACTCAAGGATTGAAAATATGGAACAGCAAAATTGGTTTAGAACAGAATAGCACACTGACACTTTCCCTCACTGTCCTACTCTGTCCCTCCCTACAAACAAGATTTAGCACAGAATAGCACACTGATAATTTCCACGAGTGTCCTTCTCTGTCCCTAAACTCTGTCACGTACCTGACGGTGACGAGCCCGGTTAGCAGAGGGAGGCCTCCCTTACGGCTCCCACCGGCGGCCCCTGGTGGTATAACAGGAAGCACGGAGGTGGAAGGGGTACGAGTGCCTGGCAGGATCAAGAACTACCGCAGGTGATCAGGAACCAGCAGGTGAGGAGGCAGGAACCAGGAACTACAGCAGGTGAGTGGACAGGAACCAGGAACTACAGCAGGTGAGTAGACAGGAACCAGGAACTACAGCAGGTGAGTAGACAGGAACCAGGAACTCAGAAGATGACCCGGACCGGGAGGCACAGCAGGTAGACTGGAACCACTGGGCAGCAGCAGATGAACAGGAACCAGCAGATGAGCAGACAGGAACCAGCAGATGAGCAGACAGGAACCAGGAACTGCAGCAGGTGAGTAGACAGGAACCAGGAACTCAGCAGATGACCCGGACCGGGAGGCACAGCAGGTAGACTGGAACCACTGGGCAGCAGCAGGTGAACAGGAACCAGCAGATGAGCAGACAGGAACCAGCAGATGAGCAGACAGGAACCAGCAGATGAGCAGACAGGAACCAGGAACTCAGCAGATGACCCGGACCGGGAGGCACAGCAGGTAAACTGGAACCACTAGGCAGCAGCAGGTGAACAAGAGCCAAGGTCAGGCAGGATCGTCAGACAAGCCGGGGTCGGGTAAACTGGCAGGCAGCGAGGCACAAAAGGATCAGGCAATACCGAAGTCAGAAAACAGGCCGATGGTCAGGTACAGGCAGATAGCAGGAGGGTCACAGGAAGCCGGATCAGATACAGGTAAACAAGGCAGATCAGGTCACTTGGGATAAACGCTGTAGAGCAGACAGCAGGGACTGTCTGCAAGTGAGGAGTTTAAATAGCCCTTCGGGCGTCACCTGCGGGGGGGAACCAGGAAGTCCAGGGCGTCTGTTCCTGACAGGGTTTCCATGACAAACTCAAGGATTGAAAATATGGAACAGCAAAATTGGTTTAGAACAGAATAGCACACTGACACTTTCCCTCACTGTCCTACTCTGTCCCTCCCTACAAACAAGATTTAGCACAGAATAGCACACTGATAATTGCCACGAGTGTCCTTCTCTGTCCCTAAACTCAAGGATTGAAAATATGGAACAGCAAAATTGGTTTAGAACAGAATAGCACACTGACACTTTCCCTCACTGTCCTACTCTGTCCCTCCCTACAAACAAGATTTAGCACAGAATAGCACACTGAAAATTGCCACGAGTGTCCTTCTCTGTCCCTAAACTCAAGGATTGAAAATATGGAACAGCAAAATTGGTTTAGAACAGAATAGGACACTTTCCCTCACTGTCCTACTCTGTCCCTCCCTACAAACAAGTGTAGCGGCCTCACCCTCTCTTCTTCTTTATCGGTTTTACACACCAACTCATGTCTAGGGGTTGTGAGAGTGAGATGCGCCACGGCCCATGTCCTCCCCATTGTAGTAGGGAGGTGAAGGCCACTTCCTGATGTTTCCTCGGGCCGGTGTGTTCTGTGAATGCACTGAGTCTGTAACCACAAGCTCACCCGCCTCCCCTTTGCTTCCAGTAACTGGAGTTCACACACCGAAGAAAGGTCCAACACTTGTTTATTTGGCACTCCAATAGCAAAGCACGATAAACAGTTCTTATTGCAGCAGACTGGTTGGGACCTATAACCTTTCCAACGGTGGGATGAGCAGATCGAGGCACTTCCTAAAGTTTAAGTTCTAAAGATAGGGTCTCTTCTAGCAACCCCTATGAACAGCAATGGAGCCCTCTTCGATACGCTGTGGCCCCTATCAGGGGATGTGTCCTCCCAAGAGAGTTCCCAGAGGCCCACCGTCACCGGGTTGGTGCTGCTCCGGGTCTTCAGTGGGTAACCTCCCCGGCCTCCTCACCTCAGGTACGAGTCCCTCCGCTCAGGGACCCTCGGACAGTCCACCCTAGCGGGACCCAGTCGAAGGTACTGGGCCCCAGGCCTCCTCGATAGTACCTCACCCCAGGCTAAAGGTGCCTGGGATGGACGCCAACATGACTCCGGACCAGGCCATGGGCACCTGGACCAGACTCCTGGATCTCCCGCACCCAGGCCTAAGGGCCCTGGGTGCGGACCGCAGCCCTCCTCCTCCGAGGACCTCCTTCTCCGCCAGACGACGACGACGACGACGACGACCGCGTGGTAAGGGCGTCTCCCCCTTTTATCTCCTCCCTTCAACGGCCCGGCGGGTTCCCCGCCCCAGCCATACCATCTCCGGGAAGGGACAAAACAGGGAGCACTGCGAAGATGATTCTACCTGAAGCCTGTGGGTACCCCGCCACCCACAGGCAAAGGAGAATATTACATCCTCCAATCCTCCACGAGATAAAAAGGGGTCTGAATCCTAACACAATTATACACCTGGGTCACACTATTGCCCAGGTGTATCCCATCTATTTGAGGACCCCGCTACACACTCCCCCCTGTAATTTGATGCTGGTCCCCAGCGTCAGGTGCACACCCATGCCTCCCATAAGTGGTGGCATGGAGTGAAACCCCTGGAGCAGTTCCTCTAAATTTCCCAAGTGCCAAGACCTGCTCAGGGAATGGGGAACATACAAAACAACTTATGTCATAAAACACTTTAAACATTTGCATAGTCACAACCCCTCTCCCACACTGTCTAAGAGCCACCCACTCTTAATGATCTTGATTGACGATTCTCCTGCAGGGGAAAGAAAAAAACAACATCCTACCATAATTTCGTGTCATTTGGGATGAGTGGGCCCGTCAGCCGAGAGACCCACTCACTCCAACAAGCAAGGTGATGTGTGTGTGAAACATTTTCAAACATTTGTTGTGCAATACTGCCACCTGGTGACAACGCCGCGGTCATGACACTCAACGAATCTTCGTTCTTCCAGCTTTTCCCTACTCTGCCACTATTCCCAAATGTCCTTGCCTTTGGCACATGAAGAAAAGGGGAAACACGAAAACACAACAGTCCCCAAGTCTCCAACGAGAAAAAGAAAAGCCCAAACAAAAACAAAAGCAGGGCACAGTCCTGGGTGTCTGGGAATGGCTCTTCCAGAAAGTTCAAGTGCACAAAGGAAATAAACAGGAGTTCTTTTCTCCTATAAGTAAAACTTTGGATCCGGCAGGTACAGGGGTTTCAGGTGTTTGTCAAATGCCTCTATCGAATACTCGACATCTTCTCCTTCTCTTCTGCAAATGACTATCTTGTCAGCATGGATATGGCGCCCCAATTTCCATTCAGCTTTGCAATCCTCAAACCTCTTAGACACTGCCGGCACACATTCCAGGTACCTACGAGCATGAGGCACCTTCAACTTGTCCCACACAAACTCATCATACCATCTTGTTCTCCAGACTTCCACCTCATACAGCAAGTCCCGGGGTAGATACGGATACTCCCACCCATATTCCCGAGCTACTTTGTGGCAAAACAGTCTCTGCAAGCGGGCCAAAGGTGGCATAGTGGCTTTCTCTCCAGTTCCAGGCAGCACAATAGCTTCCGGATGCCGAGGTGCCTTTACCAGCTCCCTGAAACTGACTTTCGGCGCTCTCAGAGAAGCGCGGGGTGCCCCCACAACCAAAGTAGGTGAGGTAACAGTAGATGAGGACACAGGTGGAGGGGTAGGTTCCCTCGTAAGCTGCGGGTCTTCCACCCGAGGCGTGCTGTCTCCTGTGTACATCGGTGAATCCCGTACCGCACGGGAAGCAAGAAGTGGCACTCTATCCCAGCCCTTGCGGCTGAACAGTTTGTCTATCTCGCCATCATCTCCGCAATCAGACAGCGACTCTAGGTCGGAGGTGTCATACATCTCCGCAGGCAGATATCTTCCGGTGGACACAGAATCTACCTCCCTGGGGGTCTCCACCTCCAATGGGCCCCCGACACCTCCAACCACCACCACAGTCCCAGCCCCTGGCTCACCTGACCCTTGTAGAAGACTGGGATGTCCGGGACTTCCTTCTCGACCGGCGCCATCCAGGCCAGGCAAGCAGTGGGGTGAAGCTCGACCACGTCCACAGTATGCCTGTACTAGGCCAACTTTCCTCTTCGGTGGTGGGAGCAGAGAACTTGTGGCGACCGAGGCAGCATCCTCGGATTTTTCTCTGTTGGGCAGTCCATCGCCCTGGTCAGCGCGCACAGGAACCTCGACAAAGGCCTTGATCTCCCCTTCTGGATTAGCAGTACCCGTGAGGTGGTTGAGGCGAAGGGCCCGGGGCCTTGCTGTGGACGACTCGACCTCAAAAAGGAATTCTCTGCACTCCTCACATCGCCCGAATGGCTTCAGGGTGACCACCAGTCCCGAGCAGCCGGGACAGATCACACCGAGGGCCTCCGTGTCTCTGCAAGTGTACAGAGCCAACCGCCCTCGGGGCCTAAGTCTTATCCCCGTGTCTGTGATGGGGGCAGCAAAAGAAGTCATTCTCGTGGGGTGAGGAACCATAACCCACGGGGCACTTGAGGTCATCCCGACTATCTGCTGCTCCATCATGCACTGACCCCGCGCCGGAGTCTCCACATGTATCCCCACACTTGGCCAGACTCCTCCCATGAGCTGTACATTTTCGCGGGCTTCCTCTTGACTCCGCCCACGAACGATGTCGCCATGGGGTGCCTCGTGGCGCAGTGCGTTAACAGTCCCCACGTGCAGTACGTCACACGGCTGGACCTCTCCCTTTTTTCCGCTCCTCCGCATGGGCCTTTCCCGTGTTAGGGTCATTTCCACAACTTCGAGCAGGGACGCACTTTGGCCAGTAATATGGCCGATCTGCTCGGAACTCCTCTGGGCAGCAAAGTTCAAATGTAGACATTCTCAAGTCCATCTTTAGAACACACTCTATCCCGGACGAGCCCCCACGTGTAGCGGCCTCACCCTCTCTTCTTCTTTATCGGTTTTACACACCAACTCATGTCTAGGGGTTGTGAGAGTGAGATGCGCCACGGCCCATGTCCTCCCCATTGTAGTAGGGAGGTGAAGGCCACTTCCTGATGTTTCCTCGGGCCGGTGTGTTCTGTGAATGCACTGAGTCTGTAACCACAAGCTCACCCGCCTCCCCTTTGCTTCCAGTAACTGGAGTTCACACACCGAAGAAAGGTCCAACACTTGTTTATTTGGCACTCCAATAGCAAAGCACGATAAACAGTTCTTATTGCAGCAGACTGGTTGGGACCTATAACCTTTCCAACGGTGGGATGAGCAGATCGAGGCACTTCCTAAAGTTTAAGTTCTAAAGATAGGGTCTCTTCTAGCAACCCCTATGAACAGCAATGGAGCCCTCTTCGATACGCTGTGGCCCCTATCAGGGGATGTGTCCTCCCAAGAGAGTTCCCAGAGGCCCACCGTCACCGGGTTGGTGCTGCTCCGGGTCTTCAGTGGGTAACCTCCCCGGCCTCCTCACCTCAGGTACGAGTCCCTCCGCTCAGGGACCCTCGGACAGTCCACCCTAGCGGGACCCAGTCGAAGGTACTGGGCCCCAGGCCTCCTCGATAGTACCTCACCCCAGGCTAAAGGTGCCTGGGATGGACGCCAACATGACTCCGGACCAGGCCATGGGCACCTGGACCAGACTCCTGGATCTCCCGCACCCAGGCCTAAGGGCCCTGGGTGCGGACCGCAGCCCTCCTCCTCCGAGGACCTCCTTCTCCGCCAGACGACGACGACGACGACGACGACGACGACCACGTGGTAAGGGCGTCTCCCCCTTTTATCTCCTCCCTTCAACGGCCCGGCGGGTTCCCCGCCCCAGCCATACCATCTCCGGGAAGGGACAAAACAGGGAGCACTGCGAAGATGATTCTACCTGAAGCCTGTGGGTACCCCGCCACCCACAGGCAAAGGAGAATATTACATCCTCCAATCCTCCACGAGATAAAAAGGGGTCTGAATCCTAACACAATTATACACCTGGGTCACACTATTGCCCAGGTGTATCCCATCTATTTGAGGACCCCGCTACACAAGATTTAGCACAGAATAGCACACTGATAATTTCCACGAGTGTCCTTCTCTGTCCCTAAACTCAAGGATTGAAAATATGGAACAGCAAAATTGGTTTAGAACAGAATAGCACACTGACACTTTCCCTCACTGTCCTACTCTGTCCCTCCCTACAAACAAGATTTAGCACAGAATAGCACACTGATAATTTCCACGAGTGTCCTTCTCTGTCCCTAAACTCAAGGATTGAAAATATGGAACAGCAAAATTGGTTTAGAACAGAATAGCACACTGACACTTTCCCTCACTGTCCTACTCTGTCCCTCCCTACAAACAAGATTTAGCACAGAATAGCACACTGATAATTGCCACGAGTGTCCTTCTCTGTCCCTAAACTCAAGGATTGAAAATATGAAACAGCAAAATTGGTTTAGAACAGAATAGCACACTGACACTTTCCCTCACTGTCCTACTCTGTCCCTCCCTACAAAAAAGATTTAGCACAGAATAGCACACTGATAATTGCCACGAGTGTCCTTCTCTGTCCCTAAACTCAAGGATTGAAAATATGGAACAGCAAAATTGGTTTAGAACAGAATAGCACACTGACACTTTCCCTCACTGTCCTACTCTGTCCCTCCCTACAAAAAAGATTTAGCACAGAATAGCACACTGATAATTGCCACGAGTGTCCTTCTCTGTCCCTAAACTCAAGGATTGAAAATATGGAACAGCAAAATTGGTTTAGAACAGAATAGCACACTGACACTTTCCCTCACTGTCCTACTCTGTCCCTCCCTACAAAAAAGATTTAGCACAGAATAGCACACTGATAATTTCCACGAGTGTCCTTCTCTGTCCCTAAACTCAAGGATTGAAAATATGGAACAGCAAAATTGGTTTAGAACAGAATAGCACACTGACACTTTCCCTCACTGTCCTACTCTGTCCCTCCCTACAAACAAGATTTAGCACAGAATAGCACACTGATAATTTCCACGAGTGTCCTTCTCTGTCCCTAAACTCTGTCACGTACCTGACGGTGACGAGCCCGGTTAGCAGAGGGAGGCCTCCCTTACGGCTCCCACCGGCGGCCCCTGGTGGTATAACAGGAAGCACGGAGGTGGAAGGGGTACGAGTGCCTGGCAGGATCAAGAACTACCGCAGGTGATCAGGAACCAGCAGGTGAGGAGGCAGGAACCAGGAACTACAGCAGGTGAGTGGACAGGAACCAGGAACTACAGCAGGTGAGTAGACAGGAACCAGGAACTACAGCAGGTGAGTAGACAGGAACCAGGAACTCAGAAGATGACCCGGACCGGGAGGCACAGCAGGTAGACTGGAACCACTGGGCAGCAGCAGATGAACAGGAACCAGCAGATGAGCAGACAGGAACCAGCAGATGAGCAGACAGGAACCAGGAACTGCAGCAGGTGAGTAGACAGGAACCAGGAACTCAGCAGATGACCCGGACCGGGAGGCACAGCAGGTAGACTGGAACCACTGGGCAGCAGCAGGTGAACAGGAACCAGCAGATGAGCAGACAGGAACCAGCAGATGAGCAGACAGGAACCAGCAGATGAGCAGACAGGAACCAGGAACTCAGCAGATGACCCGGACCGGGAGGCACAGCAGGTAAACTGGAACCACTAGGCAGCAGCAGGTGAACAAGAGCCAAGGTCAGGCAGGATCGTCAGACAAGCCGGGGTCGGGTAAACTGGCAGGCAGCGAGGCACAAAAGGATCAGGCAATACCGAAGTCAGAAAACAGGCCGATGGTCAGGTACAGGCAGATAGCAGGAGGGTCACAGGAAGCCGGATCAGATACAGGTAAACAAGGCAGATCAGGTCACTTGGGATAAACGCTGTAGAGCAGACAGCAGGGACTGTCTGCAAGTGAGGAGTTTAAATAGCCCTTCGGGCGTCACCTGTGGGGGGGAACCAGGAAGTCCAGGGCGTCTGTTCCTGACAGGGTTTCCATGACAAACTCAAGGATTGAAAATATGGAACAGCAAAATTGGTTTAGAACAGAATAGCACACTGACACTTTCCCTCACTGTCCTACTCTGTCCCTCCCTACAAACAAGATTTAGCACAGAATAGCACACTGATAATTGCCACGAGTGTCCTTCTCTGTCCCTAAACTCAAGGATTGAAAATATGGAACAGCAAAATTGGTTTAGAACAGAATAGCACACTGACACTTTCCCTCACTGTCCTACTCTGTCCCTCCCTACAAACAAGATTTAGCACAGAATAGCACACTGAAAATTGCCACGAGTGTCCTTCTCTGTCCCTAAACTCAAGGATTGAAAATATGGAACAGCAAAATTGGTTTAGAACAGAATAGGACACTTTCCCTCACTGTCCTACTCTGTCCCTCCCTACAAACAAGTGTAGCGGCCTCACCCTCTCTTCTTCTTTATCGGTTTTACACACCAACTCATGTCTAGGGGTTGTGAGAGTGAGATGCGCCACGGCCCATGTCCTCCCCATTGTAGTAGGGAGGTGAAGGCCACTTCCTGATGTTTCCTCGGGCCGGTGTGTTCTGTGAATGCACTGAGTCTGTAACCACAAGCTCACCCGCCTCCCCTTTGCTTCCAGTAACTGGAGTTCACACACCGAAGAAAGGTCCAACACTTGTTTATTTGGCACTCCAATAGCAAAGCACGATAAACAGTTCTTATTGCAGCAGACTGGTTGGGACCTATAACCTTTCCAACGGTGGGATGAGCAGATCGAGGCACTTCCTAAAGTTTAAGTTCTAAAGATAGGGTCTCTTCTAGCAACCCCTATGAACAGCAATGGAGCCCTCTTCGATACGCTGTGGCCCCTATCAGGGGATGTGTCCTCCCAAGAGAGTTCCCAGAGGCCCACCGTCACCGGGTTGGTGCTGCTCCGGGTCTTCAGTGGGTAACCTCCCCGGCCTCCTCACCTCAGGTACGAGTCCCTCCGCTCAGGGACCCTCGGACAGTCCACCCTAGCGGGACCCAGTCGAAGGTACTGGGCCCCAGGCCTCCTCGATAGTACCTCACCCCAGGCTAAAGGTGCCTGGGATGGACGCCAACATGACTCCGGACCAGGCCATGGGCACCTGGACCAGACTCCTGGATCTCCCGCACCCAGGCCTAAGGGCCCTGGGTGCGGACCGCAGCCCTCCTCCTCCGAGGACCTCCTTCTCCGCCAGACGACGACGACGACGACGACGACCGCGTGGTAAGGGCGTCTCCCCCTTTTATCTCCTCCCTTCAACGGCCCGGCGGGTTCCCCGCCCCAGCCATACCATCTCCGGGAAGGGACAAAACAGGGAGCACTGCGAAGATGATTCTACCTGAAGCCTGTGGGTACCCCGCCACCCACAGGCAAAGGAGAATATTACATCCTCCAATCCTCCACGAGATAAAAAGGGGTCTGAATCCTAACACAATTATACACCTGGGTCACACTATTGCCCAGGTGTATCCCATCTATTTGAGGACCCCGCTACACACTCCCCCCTGTAATTTGATGCTGGTCCCCAGCGTCAGGTGCACACCCATGCCTCCCATAAGTGGTGGCATGGAGTGAAACCCCTGGAGCAGTTCCTCTAAATTTCCCAAGTGCCAAGACCTGCTCAGGGAATGGGGAACATACAAAACAACTTATGTCATAAAACACTTTAAACATTTGCATAGTCACAACCCCTCTCCCACACTGTCTAAGAGCCACCCACTCTTAATGATCTTGATTGACGATTCTCCTGCAGGGGAAAGAAAAAAACAACATCCTACCATAATTTCGTGTCATTTGGGATGAGTGGGCCCGTCAGCCGAGAGACCCACTCACTCCAACAAGCAAGGTGATGTGTGTGTGAAACATTTTCAAACATTTGTTGTGCAATACTGCCACCTGGTGACAACGCCGCGGTCATGACACTCAACGAATCTTCGTTCTTCCAGCTTTTCCCTACTCTGCCACTATTCCCAAATGTCCTTGCCTTTGGCACATGAAGAAAAGGGGAAACACGAAAACACAACAGTCCCCAAGTCTCCAACGAGAAAAAGAAAAGCCCAAACAAAAACAAAAGCAGGGCACAGTCCTGGGTGTCTGGGAATGGCTCTTCCAGAAAGTTCAAGTGCACAAAGGAAATAAACAGGAGTTCTTTTCTCCTATAAGTAAAACTTTGGATCCGGCAGGTACAGGGGTTTCAGGTGTTTGTCAAATGCCTCTATCGAATACTCGACATCTTCTCCTTCTCTTCTGCAAATGACTATCTTGTCAGCATGGATATGGCGCCCCAATTTCCATTCAGCTTTGCAATCCTCAAACCTCTTAGACACTGCCGGCACACATTCCAGGTACCTACGAGCATGAGGCACCTTCAACTTGTCCCACACAAACTCATCATACCATCTTGTTCTCCAGACTTCCACCTCATACAGCAAGTCCCGGGGTAGATACGGATACTCCCACCCATATTCCCGAGCTACTTTGTGGCAAAACAGTCTCTGCAAGCGGGCCAAAGGTGGCATAGTGGCTTTCTCTCCAGTTCCAGGCAGCACAATAGCTTCCGGATGCCGAGGTGCCTTTACCAGCTCCCTGAAACTGACTTTCGGCGCTCTCAGAGAAGCGCGGGGTGCCCCCACAACCAAAGTAGGTGAGGTAACAGTAGATGAGGACACAGGTGGAGGGGTAGGTTCCCTCGTAAGCTGCGGGTCTTCCACCCGAGGCGTGCTGTCTCCTGTGTACATCGGTGAATCCCGTACCGCACGGGAAGCAAGAAGTGGCACTCTATCCCAGCCCTTGCGGCTGAACAGTTCGTCTATCTCGCCATCATCTCCGCAATCAGACAGCGACTCTAGGTCGGAGGTGTCATACATCTCCGCAGGCAGATATCTTCCGGTGGACACAGAATCTACCTCCCTGGGGGTCTCCACCTCCAATGGGCCCCCGACACCTCCAACCACCACCACAGTCCCAGCCCCTGGCTCACCTGACCCTTGTAGAAGACTGGGATGTCCGGGACTTCCTTCTCGACCGGCGCCATCCAGGCCAGGCAAGCAGTGGGGTGAAGCTCGACCACGTCCACAGTATGCCTGTACTAGGCCAACTTTCCTCTTCGGTGGTGGGAGCAGAGAACTTGTGGCGACCGAGGCAGCATCCTCGGATTTTTCTCTGTTGGGCAGTCCATCGCCCTGGTCAGCGCGCACAGGAACCTCGACAAAGGCCTTGATCTCCCCTTCTGGATTAGCAGTACCCGTGAGGTGGTTGAGGCGAAGGGCCCGGGGCCTTGCTGTGGACGACTCGACCTCAAAAAGGAATTCTCTGCACTCCTCACATCGCCCGAATGGCTTCAGGGTGACCACCAGTCCCGAGCAGCCGGGACAGATCACACCGAGGGCCTCCGTGTCTCTGCAAGTGTACAGAGCCAACCGCCCTCGGGGCCTAAGTCTTATCCCCGTGTCTGTGATGGGGGCAGCAAAAGAAGTCATTCTCGTGGGGTGAGGAACCATAACCCACGGGGCACTTGAGGTCATCCCGACTATCTGCTGCTCCATCATGCACTGACCCCGCGCCGGAGTCTCCACATGTATCCCCACACTTGGCCAGACTCCTCCCATGAGCTGTACATTTTCGCGGGCTTCCTCCTGACTCCGCCCACGAACGATGTCGCCATGGGGTGCCTCGTGGCGCAGTGCGTTAACAGTCCCCACGTGCAGTACGTCACACGCCTGGACCTCTCCCTTTTTTCCGCTCCTCCGCATGGGCCTTTCCCGTGTTAGGGTCATTTCCACAACTTCGAGCAGGGACGCACTTTGGCCAGTAATATGGCCGATCTGCTCGGAACTCCTCTGGGCAGCAAAGTTCAAATGTAGACATTCTCAAGTCCATCTTTAGAACACACTCTATCCCGGACGAGCCCCCACGTGTAGCGGCCTCACCCTCTCTTCTTCTTTATCGGTTTTACACACCAACTCATGTCTAGGGGTTGTGAGAGTGAGATGCGCCACGGCCCATGTCCTCCCCATTGTAGTAGGGAGGTGAAGGCCACTTCCTGATGTTTCCTCGGGCCGGTGTGTTCTGTGAATGCACTGAGTCTGTAACCACAAGCTCACCCGCCTCCCCTTTGCTTCCAGTAACTGGAGTTCACACACCGAAGAAAGGTCCAACACTTGTTTATTTGGCACTCCAATAGCAAAGCACGATAAACAGTTCTTATTGCAGCAGACTGGTTGGGACCTATAACCTTTCCAACGGTGGGATGAGCAGATCGAGGCACTTCCTAAAGTTTAAGTTCTAAAGATAGGGTCTCTTCTAGCAACCCCTATGAACAGCAATGGAGCCCTCTTCGATACGCTGTGGCCCCTATCAGGGGATGTGTCCTCCCAAGAGAGTTCCCAGAGGCCCACCGTCACCGGGTTGGTGCTGCTCCGGGTCTTCAGTGGGTAACCTCCCCGGCCTCCTCACCTCAGGTACGAGTCCCTCCGCTCAGGGACCCTCGGACAGTCCACCCTAGCGGGACCCAGTCGAAGGTACTGGGCCCCAGGCCTCCTCGATAGTACCTCACCCCAGGCTAAAGGTGCCTGGGATGGACGCCAACATGACTCCGGACCAGGCCATGGGCACCTGGACCAGACTCCTGGATCTCCCGCACCCAGGCCTAAGGGCCCTGGGTGCGGACCGCAGCCCTCCTCCTCCGAGGACCTCCTTCTCCGCCAGACGACGACGACGACGACGACCACGTGGTAAGGGCGTCTCCCCCTTTTATCTCCTCCCTTCAACGGCCCGGCGGGTTCCCCGCCCCAGCCATACCATCTCCGGGAAGGGACAAAACAGGGAGCACTGCGAAGATGATTCTACCTGAAGCCTGTGGGTACCCCGCCACCCACAGGCAAAGGAGAATATTACATCCTCCAATCCTCCACGAGATAAAAAGGGGTCTGAATCCTAACACAATTATACACCTGGGTCACACTATTGCCCAGGTGTATCCCATCTATTTGAGGACCCCGCTACACAAGATTTAGCACAGAATAGCACACTGATAATTTCCACGAGTGTCCTTCTCTGTCCCTAAACTCAAGGATTGAAAATATGGAACAGCAAAATTGGTTTAGAACAGAATAGCACACTGACACTTTCCCTCACTGTCCTACTCTGTCCCTCCCTACAAACAAGATTTAGCACAGAATAGCACACTGATAATTTCCACGAGTGTCCTTCTCTGTCCCTAAACTCAAGGATTGAAAATATGGAACAGCAAAATTGGTTTAGAACAGAATAGCACACTGACACTTTCCCTCACTGTCCTACTCTGTCCCTCCCTACAAACAAGATTTAGCACAGAATAGCACACTGATAATTGCCACGAGTGTCCTTCTCTGTCCCTAAACTCAAGGATTGAAAATATGAAACAGCAAAATTGGTTTAGAACAGAATAGCACACTGACACTTTCCCTCACTGTCCTACTCTGTCCCTCCCTACAAAAAAGATTTAGCACAGAATAGCACACTGATAATTGCCACGAGTGTCCTTCTCTGTCCCTAAACTCAAGGATTGAAAATATGGAACAGCAAAATTGGTTTAGAACAGAATAGCACACTGACACTTTCCCTCACTGTCCTACTCTGTCCCTCCCTACAAAAAAGATTTAGCACAGAATAGCACACTGATAATTGCCACGAGTGTCCTTCTCTGTCCCTAAACTCAAGGATTGAAAATATGGAACAGCAAAATTGGTTTAGAACAGAATAGCACACTGACACTTTCCCTCACTGTCCTACTCTGTCCCTCCCTACAAAAAAGATTTAGCACAGAATAGCACACTGATAATTTCCACGAGTGTCCTTCTCTGTCCCTAAACTCAAGGATTGAAAATATGGAACAGCAAAATTGGTTTAGAACAGAATAGCACACTGACACTTTCCCTCACTGTCCTACTCTGTCCCTCCCTACAAACAAGATTTAGCACAGAATAGCACACTGATAATTGCCACGAGTGTCCTTCTCTGTCCCTAAACTCAAGGATTGAAAATATGGAACAGCAAAATTGGTTTAGAACAGAATAGCACACTGACACTTTCCCTCACTGTCCTACTCTGCCCCTCCCTACAAACAAGATTTAGCACAGAATAGCACACTGACAATTTCCATGAGTGTCCTTCTCTGTCCCTAAACTCAAGGATTGAAAATATGGAACAGCAAAATTGGTTTAGAACAGAATAGCACACTGACACTTTCCCTCACTGTCCTACTCTGTCCCTCCCTACAAACAAGATTTAGCACAGAATAGCACACTGAAAATTGCCACGAGTGTTCTTCTCTGTCCCTAAACTCAAGGATTGAAAATATGGAACAGCAAAATTGGTTTAGAACAGAATAGCACACTGACACTTTCCCTCACTGTCCTACTCTGTCCCTCCCTACAAACAAGATTTAGCACAAAATATCACACTGACACTTTCCCTCACTGTACCTCTCTGTCCCTAAACTCAAGGATTGAAAATATGGTTCAGCAAGATTGGTTTAGAACAGAATAGCACACTGACACTTTCCCTCACTGTACCTCTCTGTCCCTACAAACAAGGATTAGCACAGAATAGCACACTGTCACTGACACTCTCCCTACCTATCCTTATTTGTCCCTAAACACAAGGAATCCAGGATTAGTAAAGGAAAAATAATGACACTGTCCCTGCCTATGCTTCTCTTTCCCTGCTCCGGAACACACTACACAAGGCCGCCGTGCTGGCGGCCTTTTATAGTGTGGGGCGTGTACTAAACCCCCTCAGCAATAATTGGCCACAGGCATCCTGCCTGTGGCCAATCATTGCTCTCCTCGCTGCCGGCGCTGTGATTGGCCAAGCATGCGGGGTCACAGTGCATGCTTGGCCAATCACAGCGCCTGGATGACACTGCGATGGCGTAGTGCATTGTGGGCCGTTCGCGTCACTCGAATTTGGCGCGAACGGCCCAAATCGTTCGATCTTCGTCGAACGATCGAACAGCCGATGTTCGAGTCGAACGTATGTTCGACTCGAACACGAAGCTCATCCCTAGTAGCTAGCCTAAATCAAAGTAGATACAGTGCCTTGAAAAGATATTCATACCCCTTGAAATTTTCCACATTTTGTCATGTTACAATCAAAAATGTAAATGTATTTTTTGGGGATTTTATGTGATAGACCAACACAAAGTGGCACATAATTGTGAAATAGAAGGAAAATGATAAATGGTTTTCAATTTTTTTTACAAATAAATAGCTGAAAAGTGTGGCATGCATTTGTATTCAGCCCCCCTGAGTAAAAACTTTGTAGAACCACCTTTCGCTGCAATTACAGCTACAAGTCTTTTTGGGGATGTCTCTTCCAGCTTGGCACATCTAGAGAGTGAAATTTTTGCCCATTCTTCTTTGCAAAATAGCTCAAGCTTTGTCAGATTGGATAGAGAGCATCTGTTAACATCAATTTTCAAGTCTTGCCACAGATTCTCAATTGGATTTAGGTCTAAACTTTGACTGGGCCATTCTAACACATAAATATGCTTTGATCTAAACCATTCCATTGTAGCTCTGCTTGTATGTTTAGGGTCGTTGTCCTGCTGGAAGGAGAACCTCTACCCCAGTCCCAAGTCTTTTGCAAACTCTAACAGGTTTTCTTCTAAGATTGACCTGTATTCGGCTCCATCCATCTTCCCATCAACTCTGACCAGCTCCCCTGTGCCTGCTGAAGAAAAGCATTCCTACAACATGATGCTGCCACCATCATGTTTCACAGTGGGGATGGTGTGTTCAGGGTGATGTGCAGTGTTAGTTTTCCACCACACAAAGCGTTTTGTTTTTAGGCCATAAAGTTAAATTTAGGGCCAGATTTGTAGAGTGCACGACTAATAGTTTTCCTGTGGACAGATTCTCCTACCTGAGCTGTGGATCTCTGCATCTCCTCAGGAGTTACCATGGGCCTCTTGGCTGCTTCTCTGATTAATACTCTCCTTGCCCAGCCTGTCAGTTTAGGTGAACGACCATGTCTTGATAGGCTTGCAGTTGTGCAATACTCTTTCCATTTTCGGATGATGGATTAAACAGTGCTTCTTGAGATTTTCAAAATGTGGGATATTTTTTTTATAACCTAACCCTGCTTTAAACTTCTCCACAACTTTATCCCTGACCTGTCTGATATGTTCCTTGGCCTTCATGATGCCGTTTGTTCAAAAAGGTTTTCTAACAAACCTCTGGGGTCTTCACAGAACTGCTGTATTTATACTGAGATTAAATTACACACAGGTGTAGAAGAGGTGTCACCTAGGCTCCACGCTATGTTCACTAAGACTTTGAGTGGGATGTCTCCCTCCCTCTATGGCTCAGGCCATCATAGTGGTCATCCCCAAGCAAGGAAAAGACCCCCAGCTATGTACGTCATACCGCCCCATCTCCCTGCTCAACTCTGATGCAAAAGTTTTGACCAAGATCCTAGCTCAGCGTTTGAATGAGTTGATACTTACCTTGGTTCATGAAGATCAGTCGGGCAAGGGGACAGATGTTAACATTCGGAGGTTGTACACTCTCTTGGTCTCTGAAGACGAGGAGCGCCGGGATGCGGTAGTGGCCTCCCTGGACGCGGAGAAGGCGTTTGACTCTGTGGAATGGAGATATCTTTGGGAGGTCCTCGGCAGGTTTGGTTTTGGTCCGGCCTTTGTCTCCTGGGTAAAGGCAGTGTACAGGGCCCCGATGGCCTGAGTGCGTACTGGCATGGTTCTGTCTCCACCCTTTTCCCTGAATAGGGGGACGAGACAGGGATGCCCCCTTTCCCCAGGGCTTTTCGCGCTGGCGATTGAGCCTATGGCCATTCTCATTCGCTCTACACCTGAAATTCAGGAATTAGCAGGGGCCCCCTTCAAGAGAAGGTGTCGTTATATGCTGACGACACCTTGCTGTATCTCAGGGATGATGGGGCCTCTCTTCAGGCGGCCCTGTCTGTCATAGATAGTTTTGGGAGATACTCTGGGATATGTGTGAACTGGGGGAAATCTGTCCTCTTTCCACTTCACCCAGGCTTGAACCCCTTACCGTTGGATGCGCAGCTTCGGAGGGTGTCCCAGTTCAAATACTTGGGGGTTGTGATACACCGAGACCATAAAAAGTTTGTTTCCCCTAACCTAGCCCCTGTAGTTTCCCAGCTGTCCCAGAGGTGTGCTACATGGAGATCCCTGCAATTGACTTTAGTGGGTCGAGTTAACTTGATCAAGATGTCAGTCTTACCTAAATTCACCTACCTTTTCAGGCAGGCCCCTGGGGGATTTTTTAACCAGCTAGATAGCATCATTATATCCTTCATATGGAATGAGAAGGTGCCTAGAATTGAGAAAACTACACTACAATTACCTGTCTGGCTGGGTGGTCTGGCTTTACCCTGTTTCATAAAGTACTACTGGGCGGCAGTCTTGGTAACTGTTAAGTGGTGGTTGTCCGAGGACCCAGCTAACCCTGCATCTACCTTGGAGGCGGCGTTGCTGGGTTCCTATGCGGAGCTTAGGATTTAATACATAGGGGCCCCAGATCTAACCCGAGTGTGACCTCTCCCATGCGTACAACTCTTAAAGTGTGGCACACTGTTATTCGGACACTTGGGGGGTCCTCTGCCTGGTCCCCAGCAACCCCGCTTTGGGGCAACCCCCATTTTCCCCACTTTCGCTCTATCCCAGACCCAATAGGGTGGGCTAGACATGGGGTTACGACCTTGAGAGACATAGTAGCTAATGGACAGCTGATTGCCTTTGGTGATCTAAAGAGGGATAGGGGTCTCCCGAACCACATGTTCTTTTGCTATCTCCAACTGTGCCACGCTTTGCGCTCGCAATTCCCCTCAGCAGTGGTCTTGGAGATGTCGGATGTGGAGACGGTGCTCCGATCCCCCGACGGTGAGAAAACACTCTCGACCCTATACAATATGCTTGCCACCTTGGACACGTCCAAGGTCTCTCAGCTGTTTGGGCGCTGGCAGCGAGACATCCCAGAGTTAGCGGACGATGATTGGGAGGAGGGAGTCCAGCAATACGTACCCCTTATAATTTCGGCACGAGATAGATTCGTCCAACTAAAATTTCTTCACCGTGCCTATTATTCCCCGGTGCGCTTGTTGAAAATCTACCCTGACCGTACGACCAACTGTCCCAGGTGTGCTGCTGACAATGCTGACTTCTTCCATTTGGTCTGGTCCTGTCCTAGGATGGTAGACTTCTGGAAGACAGTTCTGGCTGACATTAACTCTGTGGGTGGCCTTGCTGTTCCGTATAGTCCAATCCCTCTCCTGTTGGGTGTGTGTGACTTCCTTGAGGCTCCTCAAGGGAAAAAATTATTTGTCTTTTACATGGCATTCTATGCGAGGAAGGCAGTGTTACTACAGTGGAATCATGCTCTACCGCCCACTCGACAGTTCTGGCAATCCTTGGTCAATACAGCCCCCCCACTCTACAAATTGACCTATCTGGGCAGGAACTGTCCTAAAAAATTTGACAAAATTTGGGCGGCCTGGGTGAAGGCGAATCACCTGACCCTTGAATAGTGATGGGTGGCTCTTGTCTCCTTTGGTGCCCCCCACCCCCTCCTTATTGGCTTCTTCGATACTTGGATTATGGTATAGATTATGAGTTCCACCCTGGAAAGAGTTGGTATAACCCCCCTCCCCCTCCCCTCCCCTTCAGGGTGCTATTCCCATGGATTTTGTTGTACTTATCTTGAATACTAGACATGTTGATGGTTGCATTTGCTGTCCTTCATCAGTATTTGTGTTCTGATATATGATGACTAGTTGATCTCTGTCTGTTCGTATCTGTAACCCTATTGTTTATACCTGTTTGTGAAACTTGAATAAACTTTATGCTAAAAAAAATTACACACAGGTGGACTCTATTTACAAATTAGGTCAATTCTGAAGGCAATTGGTTCCACTAGATTTTAGTTAGGGGTATCAGTGTAAAGGGGGCTGAATACAAATAAATGCCACACTTTTCACATATTTATTTGTAAAAAAATTGAAAACCATTTATCATTTTCCTTCCATTTCACAATTATGTGCCGCTTTGTGTTAGATTTTGTCGGCTGAAAATGTTGTGATGTCTGTATGCATAACAAGTTCACGACCAACACCCTTCGGACCAAAATCCACGTATATGTCTGATGGAAGTCCGATCGTGTGTACGAGGCTTAAAGGCCCGTACACACGATCGGATTTTCCGACAACAATGGTCCGATGGACGTGTTTTATCGGACAATCTGACCGTCTTTATGCTCCATCGGACAACTGTTGTCGGAATTTCCGACAGCAAATGTTGGCTGTGCAAATTTGTTACGTCGGATCATCCGATCGTGTGTACACAAATCCGTCGGACTAAAATCCAAAGTACAAACACGCATGCTCTGAACCAATGCTAACCATAAGGCAACATTAGCAGAAGTTGGCGCTAAAGAGCAGAAAAACCACGTAGTGCGTCTAGTATGTCACTACGTTCATGTTTGTTGGCTGAAAATGTTCTGTCGTGTGTATGCATACAAAGTTCACGGACAACGCCCTTTGGACAAAAAGCCACGGATTTGTCATATGGAAGTCCGATCGTGTTTATGAGGCTTTAGAAAGCAAATTTTCCAAGGATGAATAGCTGCTCAGTAAAGCCTTGTACACACGATCGGACATCCATCGGACTTTTCCGTGGATTTTGGTCCGAAGGGCGTTGGCCGTGAACTTGGTATGCATACACACGGCCCAACATTTTCAGCCAACAAAACCTAAATATGTGTTTTTCTGCTCTTTAGCGCCACCTTTTGGGCAACTTCTGCTAATGTTGTATTAATGTTTAGCATTAGTTCAGACAGTTGGTGAGCATGAACAGCCAACATTTGTTGTCGTTAATTTCGCCAACAATTGTCTGATGGAGCATATACACGGTCGGATTATCCGACACAACACGTCCATCAGACAATTATTGTCCTAAAATCCGATAGTGTGTACGGGCCTTTAGACTGGGAGGGAATATTGTCATTAATGAACACAGAACAGAAATGGAAATTCTTCAAAAAGACTGTATGTGAACTCACTGCAAAGTATATTCCCATGGGCAATAAAAGGCTAAAAATAAAGCCTATGTGGCTCACGTTCAAAGTTAAAAAAGCTATAAATAATATGAAAAGAGTGTTTAAAAATTATAAAAATAAAGGAAAATTACCATTGTTTAAATGCTACAAAGAATATAATAGAATATGTAAAAGGGAAATTAAGGCCATAAATATTCAAAACAAATGACAGTTTGCAAAAGACAGTAGGACAAACCCCCAAATTCTTCAAATATAATAATAGTAAAAAGGTCAGGGCTCAGCATGTAGGCCATTTACAAAATAATCTAGAGTGGGTGACTGGGGACAAAGAGAAGGCAAATGTATTAAATACCTCCTTCAGCTCTGTGTATACAAAGGAACATGGGGAAGCTCAAGTCTATAATGAAGGTAATATTGCCATAGCCCCAAATGAACCATTATTACATAAAATGTATATGGTCCAGAAATATTTAGACAGAATAATGAATGAAGCACCTAGACCAGATGGCATACACCCATGGATCCCAAGAGAATTGAGCTCTGTCATTTCAAAGCTATCGTTTCTAATTTTTAGGATCTCTTTAACCATTTAAGGACCGGAAGGATTTGCCGCCTTAATGACCAGGCCATTTTTTGCAATACGGCACTGCCTCGGTTTAACTGAAAATTGTGCGGTCATGCGATGCTGTAACCAAACAAAATGTACGTCCTTGTTTTCCCACAAATAGAACTTTCTTTTGGTGGTAATTGATCACCTCTGTGGTTTTTATTTTTTGTGCTATAAACAAACAAAGAGCGAGAATTTTGAAAATAAATAAATAAATGTACTGTTTGCTACAATACATATCCCAAAAAAATATACAAATTATTCATCAGTTTAGGACTATATATATTCTTCTACATATTTTTGGTAAAAAAATTGCAATAGGCATATATTGATTGGTTTTCGCAAAAGTTATTGCGTCTACAAACCATGTGAAAATTTAGGGACTTACATTTTTTTTAATTGTTTTTACTACTAATGGTGGCGATCTGTGTTTTTTTAGCGGGACTGCAACATTGCGGTGGACAAATCTGACCCCAAATGATACTTTTTTGGGGACTAGTGACATTATTACATTGATCAGTGCTATAAAAATGCACTGATCAATTTAAAAATGACATTGGCAGGCAATGGGTTAACACTAGGGGCGATCAAGGGGTTAAGTGTGTTCTCTATGTGTGTTCTAACTGTAGGGGGGATGGGCTCACTGGGACATGACAGAGATCACTTTTTCCGATCATACTCTGAATGGTTTAAAGTTTTCGGTGGTGTACCCCAAGGTTTACTTTTTAATACATTTATAAATTAAATAGGGTCTGGTATAGAAAAGTACCATTTCAGTCTTTGCAGATGACACCAAGCTATGCAGTGGAATAACATCCTTTCAGTATGTCTCCAACTTACAAACCAATCTCAATGCACTATTTAACCACTTGACCTCTGAAAGATTTACCCCCTTCATGACCAGGCCATAATTTGTGATACAGCACTGAGTGAGTGATGTTAACTGACAATTGCGATGTCATGCAAAGCTATACCCAAATACAATTTATGTAATTTTTTCCCCACAAATAGAGCTTTCTTTTGATGGCATTTGATCACCACTGCATTTTTTTTTTTTTTTGTGCTATAAGAGGCTTAGCTATGAGGAAAGAATAGCTGCACTGAATGTATTCTTTCTTGAGAAGAGGAAATTGGGATTAAGGGATATGATCAACATGTATAAATACATAAGTGGTCCATTTAGTGAAGTTGGTGTTGAGTTATTAACTTTAGGGTCATCACAGAGGACAAGGGGGCACTCTGTACTTCTGGAGGAGAAGGGATTTAATCCCCAAATACAGAAATGTTTTTTCACAGTAAGAGCTGTGGAAATGTGTAATAGACTCTCTCAAGAGCTGGTTCTGGCTAGCTCAATTGATTGCTTTAAAAGAAAGGCCTGGATTATTTCTTAGATACCCATAATATAACTGGATACTAAGATTTATAGGAAAAGTTGATCCAGGGAATATCGGATTGCCTCTTAGTGGATCAGAAATATTTTTTTCCCCTGATGGAGCAAATTGGATCATGCTTTATTGTTTTTTTGTTTTTTTTTGCCTTGCTCTGGATAAACTGGATACAGGATTGTGTATATAGGATTGTATATTTTTTATCCCTTCTATTGGTTGAACTGGATGGACTTGTGTCTTTTTTTCAACCAGACTAACTATATAACCACCTCACAATGTTCTATTTAGTTTATTTCCCCTCCTCCTTTCTCTGTGTGCTGTGTATTTCCTATTCAGTGTGTCATGGCCGAGATACATAACAATTTTCATAATTCATGAAACACTCAGGTAAGGAGTCATCATACCAGAGCAGCAGCCCCCCCCCACCCCCACCACCAGAAAAGGTTGAGTGAATCATCCTCTCCAAGTGGAGGGTGGAGGTGAATATACAAACCTTTTCACAAAACCAAAAGATATTTAACTGTTTTTGTTGGGTAGATAAAAGGAGAGACTCAACATTGCCATAAAAGGTTACACAGATACTTAACTGGATTGTTCTCACAGAGAAATCACCCTTGTCTAACTGAGCCCATTGTTTAGACTCTAGAAATTGTGTGTAGCGCCCTGCTCCTGATGACCAGGCGCTATGTTAAATTTAGTGGGTGTCTGAGCTGGTAGTTAGCTCAGACTCTTTAAATAATTAATGCTAAATCAGCCTCTGTTCTGGTTATGGCTGTGTTGGAAGACTTCCCACTGCTTCCCTGTAGGTGGCGTTACCACCCCAGGCCAATGTGGAAGACTGACAGGCCAAAGTGCATTGGGTGCCTTTCCCCGGGAACAGTTTGGGAACAGTTCAGTGGGCATGATCTACCCACTGAGCATGCTGGGGAAGGGTACTTAAGGGGCAGAAGCCATCTTGTGGGGTCCTTCTTCCCCTCGTGGCCCTCCTGGCATGGGGAATGTGTGTGTGATTTTGGCCTCGGGACCATGTTGGTCCGAGGCTGCAACTCTACCAAGTAGGCCCAGTTAGTCTGACTGGGGCCTACACTTTGAAGGTGATCCTGTGCTGTCCATCCTGCGGGAGGAAGCCACTCAATGGAGGAAACCAGGGGAGGATCTGTCCTGAAAAAGACAGAGCGGAAGGCTGGTGTCTTGAGGAGGGCCTGGTAATACTATTGGAGGATGCACCGTAGCTAAAGTTCACCTTGCAGTCTGCCGGGTCGGCTTAAAGGCTCTTTGACTGTTTGGCTGGAAGTTCGGGCGTTAAGTCCTGTGGCAGAGGATCCCGGATTATCCAATTTTGTGCACAACCAGTCTCTGGCAGAGACTGGTCCTGATCATTGTCCGTGCATCATTCTGGCTGCTAGGCCAGGTGAGAGGGGCCTATCCGGGTGAGCAATACCCACTCGTGGAGGAGTGGTGAATGACTTTGTAGTTGAGAAGTTTTTCCCCAGTGATCTGTACTGCGTACCTGAACCTACTCCATTTCTCCTTCATCCTTCTACTATTCTTCACAAGTTTCATGCAAAATAAAATAAAACCTAACAGCAGAAGGTTTTACATCTTGTGTGGACACTGGAGTTCTTACAGACTTTCTTCCCCTAGACAATGCATACTGAGGTACTGTGCAAGGCCCAAATCTAAACCAGCAGCTCCTGTGGGGGTGTGCTACATGTGTATACAGCTAAACTCTATCTAAATATTCATTGAGTCTGTCCAAAGTTAATTTCAAAACAATTTTAGAAAACATTATATTATATTCCAGGTCATAGATACAATTATGATTTTAGTGTCTACTGACCCAATGATAATTCTGTTGTATGGTAAAAATATAAGATTTTGATTTAGAACAAATTAGAAGTAAGAATTGTTTTAAGATGCCAATCAGTGTTATGAAAGACATATGAATTGTGACTATAACTGTATAAAAATATACATATAGCATGTGGTTTTCCTAGATAAATAAGTATTCATAGGATATACAATAATTATACATTTATCCATATAGATTACCATTTTATGTGATATTGATTAATCAAAATTATACTGAATGTATTTTATATCGTACCGGTTACCGGAGTCCTTAACTACCGTATTTATCAGCGTATAACACGCACTTTTTTCCCCTGAAAATCAGGGGAAATCGTGGGTGCGTGTTATACGCCGATACCCACATCCCTGGGCTGTCTCCGCTGACTGTGAGCGGAGCGGAGCGACATACACATAGCCGAATGTACTCAGCTATACTCTGCTTTTCTCGGCTCCGCTCACAGTCACGCCCAGTCCCGCCATTGGACCTGTGTTATGTCCATCATAGGGCGGGACTCGGCGTGACTGTGAGTGGAGCCGAGAAAAGCCGAGTATAGCCGAGTACACTCGGCTATGTGTATCTCGGTGGCGGCTCCGCCCAGTCCCTGCGTCCCTGCGTTCTTGGCGGCGTCCGCACAGTCTCGGCGCCAATTTTAAAATCCGGCACGGCGACACTGGGGCAAGGCTGCACGGCGACACTGGGGCAAGGCTGCACGGCGACACTGGGGCAAGGCTGCACGGCTACACTGGGGCAAGGCTGAAATGGACTCTGGGGCAAGGCTGCAATGGACACTGACAAGGCTGCACTGTGACAAGGCTGCAATGGACACTGACAAGGCTGCACTGTGACAAGGCTGCAATGGACACTGACAAGGCTGCACTGTGACAAGGCTGCAATGGACACTGACAAGGCTGCATTTAAATGTAAGTTATTTTTCCTTAAACTTCCCTCCTAAAAGTTTTTTTCCCTAAAATTTCCTCCTAAACTTGCGGTGCGTGTTATACGCCGGTAAATACGGTACTTTTTTCGCTGGCCAAAGACCAGGCCACTTTTTGCGATTCGGCACTGTGTCACTTCAACTGACAATTGCGCAGTTGTGCGACATTTTTTCCCACAAATAGAGCTTTCTTTTGGTGGTATTTGATCACCTCTGCGGTTTTTATTTTTTGCGCTATAAACAAAAATAGAGCGACAATTTTGAAAAAAATTCTATATTTTTTACTTTTTGCTATAATAAATATCCCCGAAAATCATATAAAAAAACAGTTTAGGCCGATACGTATACTTCTACATATTTTTGGTAAAAAAAATTGCAATAAGCGTTTATTGATTGGTTTACGCAAAAGTTATACTGTCTACAAAATAGGGAATAGTTTTAAGGCATTTTTATTAATATTTTATTTTTACTAGTAATGGCGGCGATCAGCGATTTTTATCATGACTGCAACATTATGGCAGACACATCGGACACTTTTGACACCATTTTGGGACCATTGTCCTTTTTACAGCGATCAGTGCTATAAAAATGCAGTGATTACTGTAAAAATGACACTGGCAGTGAAGGGGTTAACCTGTAGGGGGCGCTTAAGGGGTTAAGTGTGACATAGGGAGTGCTTCTAACTGTTAGGGGGCGTGGCTTGCCGTGACACGTCACTGATCGCTGTTCCCGATGACAGGGAACACATTATGAAAATAGAACATATTATTTAACAGATAGTTCACAACATGTTTTTCTGCCCTCAGACATTCCTAGTGACTGAAGGTGATATTACCTGAATTCAACAAAGTAAATCATTAGATTTTTCCAACCACTGAAAAATAAGCCATACTTTCTGGGCTGAGCGTATTATAATTTTATGAGCTTATTGTCCCAGATGGTATAAAGTATGTGAGGTGTAGGGATGAGCCGAACACCCCCCGGTTCGGTTCGCACCAGAACATTAGAACGGACCGAAAGTTCGCACGAACGTTAGAACCCTATTAAATACAATGGACGCGAACGTTCAAAATCTAAAGTGCTAATTATAACGACTAATATGCATGTTATTGTCCTAAAAAGGGTTTGGGGACCCGGGTTCTGCCCCAGGGGACATGTACCAATGCAAAACGAAGTTTTAAAACGGCCGTTTTTCGGGAGCAGTCATTTTAATGATGCATAAAGTGAAAAAAAAGTGAAATATTCCTTTAAATATCGTACCTGGGGGGTGTCTGAAGTATGCCTGTGAAGTGGCATGTGTTTCCTGTGTTTATAACTGTCCCTGCACAAAATGACATTTGTAAAGGAAAAAAAGGCATTTAAAACTGCTTGCGGCTTAAATGTAATGTCTGGTCCCGGGAATATGGATGAAAATCTTTGAGAAAAATGGCATGGCTACCCCATCACCCCCCCCCCCCTACCCCAGACCATTACCTGCCCCTTTGGGTCTTGTATGGATATTAAGGGGAACCCCACACCCAAAATAAAAAAGGCCCTATATACTCTGAACAGCAGTATACAGGCGGTGCAAACAAAACAGGGACTGTAGGTTTGTTCTTAAGTAGAACCTGTTTGTAATTTTGAACAGGTACATTGTTTAAGTGTAGCTCCAGCCAAAAAATCTATTTTTAAGCTTTTTGGAAAACATAGGGAAGGGTTATCACCCCTGTAACATTTGTTTTGCTGTCTGTGCACCTGTTCAGAACATTTCACCTCACTTTCCGTCCCAATGACAAATGTTTTTGAAAAGTGGGGTTTTTATTGAAACAAGGATTGGTGATAAAGCATCAGTAGAGAGGAGACACCTTTTTCCCATATTAACTCTTACAGGAGAGAATTTCCCTTCCTAGGGGTAGATTTCCTCTCACTTCCTGTTGTCTCCTTCCGTTTGCAAGTAGGAGTCGTTTGTAAGTTGGATGTTTGAAAGTAGGGGCCTGCCGTATATACTCTGCTGAAATTTGCCCCTTAGATGTTGGTGTTGCCACAACACTGTGAGCTCTCACAGTTACTCTTGGTGGGCGCTGGAACGCCCTGCTGTGAACTATTATATCTGGAATTGTAATTACATGCCATTGTTGAACAGTGGTAGGAAAAATTAGGCCTTTGGTGGTGGTGCTGGTGCTACAACACTGTCAGCCCTCACAGTTACTCTTGGTGGGCGCATGAATGGGCCCTACTGTAAATTATTAGATCAATAATTGTAATTGCATGCCCCTGTTGAAGAGGGGCAGAAAAATTGGGCCTTTGGTAGTGGTGGTGGTGTTGCCACAACACTGTAAGCCCTCACAGTTACTCTTGGTGGGCGCAGGAATGGGCCCTGCTGTGAATTATTAGATCAAGAATTGTAATTACATGCCCCTGTTGAACAGGGGCAGAAAAATTGGGCCTTAGGCATTGGTGCCATAACACTGCAACCCCTCACAGATACTGTACTTGGAGCACAGCAATGAGCCCTGTTGCAAAGTATTGCATCAAAAATTGTAATTACACGCCCTTGTTAAACAGGGGATGAAAAATTGGGCCTTAGGCACTGGTGCTGGTGCCACGACACTGCAACCTCTCCCAGATACTCTAGTTGGAGTGCAGGAATGAGCCCTGCTGCAAAGCATTGCATCAAAAATTGTAATTACATGCCCCTGTTAAACAGGGGCTGAAAAATTGGGCCTTAGCCACTGGTGGCGGCACCCTGAAACAAAAAAGTTATTCCAAGCTATCATCAAGAATCTGATCATTGAGGAGGAGGAGGAGGATAGTCAGTCAACATAACAGGACAGTCACTCAGCATCAGCATTAGTCTTGAAGGGATGTGACATTTGAAAATAAATTATTCTGTTATATCAGCTTCAGGTGCTTGGTAGCTGGTGGAGATCCAAGACTGGTTCATCTTTATGAAGGTCAGTCGATCAAACGAGTCGGTGGACAGGCGCACCCTGTGATCCGTGACAAAGCCTCCAGCAGCACTGAATGTGCGTTTTGAAAGAACGCTGGATGCAGGACAGGCCAGTAGCTCAATTGCATACTGTGCAAGCTCTGGCCAGTGATCCATCCTCAAGACCCAGTAACCCAGAGGATTTTCGGTGGGAAAGGTGTCCAAGTCTGACCTTGCCCCTAGGTATTCCTGCACCATGTATATCAGACGCTGGCGATGGTTGCTGGAACTGATCATACCTTGGGGCTGCGGACTAAAAAATTGTCTGAACGCATCCGTCAGACGGCCACCTTCTCCACCGCTCCTTCTGCTACTGACTGAAGCCTCAGCAACTCGTTGTCCAGGACCAGGAGTTTGTAACCTCCCAGTCTCTGGGAATGCGTTGCACAGACCTTTCTGCAAGGCCTCCCAGAGTTGTCTCATCCTCTGCTCCCTCTGCGACGGAAAGATAAGGTCCGCAACCTTACCCTTGTACCGTGGATCAAGGAGAGTGGTCAGCCAGTAATGGTCCCTCTCCTTGATCCGAAGAATACGAGGATCCTTCCGCAGACTTTGCAGGATCAGGGAGGCCATGCAGCGTAGGTTAGCTGAGGCATTCGGTCCGGAGTCCTCTGGGTCACTAAGGACGACATGATCCGCAGCCACCTCCTCCCAGCCACGTACAAGTCCACGGGTTTGTTGGGACTGTAAATCATCCCTAAAAGACTGCTGCTGTTGATGCTGAGAGCCATGCTCCACCTCCATGCTGACACAATCCTCCTCCTCCTCCTTTTCCTGTATGATGGGTGGGACACAAGGAACACTGTCTGGGTAAAGGGGGCATTGAGAGGCAAGGAAGTCCTCCTCTTCTTGCCTCTGTTCTGCCTCAAGTGTCCTGTCCATTATTCCACGCAGCGTATGTTCCAACAGGTGGACAAGAGGTACAGTGTCACTGATGCATGCACTGTCACTGCTCACCATCCTCGTGGCCTCCTCAAATGGTGCCAGGACAGTGCATGCATCCCTGATCATGCCCCACTGGCGTGGTGAAAAAAACTCGAGCTCCCCTGACCCTGTCCTGGTGCCGTAGTCGCATAGGTACCTATTGATGGCCCTCTGCTGCATGTGCAGCCGCTGCAGCATGGCCAACGTTGAGTTCCACCTGGTGGGCATGTCACATATAAGGCGGTTCTTGGGCAGGTTCAACTCCTTTTGCAGCTCAGCCAGCCGAGCACTGGCATTATATGATCTGCGGAAATGCACACAGACTTTCCTGGCCTGCCTCAGGACATCCTGTAAGCCCGGGTACCTGCCCAAGAACCGCTGCACCACCAGGTTAAGGACGTGAGCCACACAGGGCACATGGGTCAGTTGTCCCTGTCGGAGAGCGGAGAGGAGGTTGGTGCCATTGTCGCAAACCACCATTCCTGGCTTAAGCTGGCGTGGCATCAACCACCTCTCAGCTTGCCCCTGCAGAGCAGACAGAACCTCTGCCCCAGTGTGGCTCCTGTCCCCCAAACACACCAGCACAAGCACGGCATGGCATCTTTTTGCCTGCGTACTTGCGTAGCCCCTTGAACGCCTACGGAGCACCGCTGGTTCCGAGGACAAAGCACAGGAAGAGGCCATGGAGGAAGAAGAAGAGGAGGGGGTGGAGGAGAGAGGTGTGTCACAACCAGTAGTAGCATTTTGGAGGCGTGGCGGCGGAACAACCTCCAACACTACTGCACCTTGTCCTGCATCCTTCCCAGCTGCCAAAAGAGTGACCCAATGGGCCGTGAAAGAAAGGTAACGTCCCTGTCCATGCCTGCTGGACCATGAGTCAGCGGTAATATGCACCTTACCACTGACCGCCCTGTCCAGCGAGGCATGGACATTGCCTTCCACATTCCGGTAGAGAGCCGGAATCGCCTTCCGTGAGAAAAAGTGGCGTTTGGGAACCTGCCACTGAGGAACCGCACATTGCATAAACTCACGGAAAGGGGCAGAGTCTACCAACTGAAAAAGCAGCAGTTGAATTGCTAGCAATTTAGCCAAGCTAGCATTCAACCGCTGGGCATGTGGATGGCTGGGAGTGAACTTCTTTTGACGGTCCAGCAGCTGGGGCAGGGAAATTTGCCTGCTACAATTGGACGTCGGTGTACTGCTAGCAGAGTGCCCTCAAGTACTTGGCTGTGACACACCTAATTCTACACCTTCATTCCTCTCAGTGCAGGTTTCAGAGAGGACTGAAGGTATAGTGGGGTTGGAGATCCCAGCTGATGAGGAGCAAGGAGAGGTCTGCTTTGTTGTTTGGTGTGGGTCTTTGAGGTACGCTTGCCAACGAGCTACATGGCAGGTCAACATATGTCTAGTCAAGCAAGTGGTGCCCAAGCGGCTGATGTTTTGGCCACGCGAGATACGCTTGAGACATATGTTGCAAATAGCAGCGGTGCGATCTGATGCACTCGACTCAAAAAAGGCCCACACCAAAGAACTTTTGGAATAACGGGCAGAGGCAGCGCCCTGCACAGGCGTAGCTCTGCGGTGTGATTCAGACGGTGTGCTGCCCTTACGCTGGCCCCTGGAGGGCATCCTGCCTCGTTCGAGATGTGCCTCCTCCTCATCCTCCTTTTCCTCCTCTCTCCTATCAGGCACCCACGTGGAGTCAGTGACCTCATCATCCCCTCCCTCCTCAACACTGGAGCCAATCTGGCAGTATGCTGCAGCTGCTGGAACATGACTGCCAGATTTCTTTTTTTTTTTTTTTCCCTTTTTTTTTTTTCATAAAGTTTTATTAGGTGAACAAGAAAGTGACAAAGGAACAATAAAATAGTACAGTACATCATTGCATATGTTTACAAGAGTAAAAGCATTAGAATGTACATTATGTTAGACTGTTGAAACATATATGATGATCGTAATAATAGTAAAGCTAAGTTTGAAGATGAGCTAAATATTTAACAAGTATTCCACCGTATTTTTTTTTTTCCGTACAATATTATTAAAGTAGATATATTTTCCAGAGAGACTAGGGGGGAAGGGAGGGATGAGGGGGTGGGTAAGGGGGGGAGGGGGAGCCTGTTGTATTCGATTGGGACTGAAGTGATCTATTTGGATAATTCTTTCCTTTATCTTTTACTTTTATCTATTCCTCCTCTTCATACTGCCTTCCTATAGCCTCAGAATGAGGTTTTGGTTCTCATTTAATGGTAGTTTTATATGTCTGGGATACTTTGAATAGTGTCCAGTTGTACCATGTTGCAGAGAAATTCGTTATTTTTTCCTGAGAGATACTTATGAGCTCCTCTATCCTTTCAATGTTATTGATTCTCCTAAACCATTCCGCTGTGGAAGGCACTGTTGTTGTGCGCCAGTGTGATGGAATGCATTGGAGAGCTGCATTGATCAGGAACATAGTTAGTGACTTTAAATATTGTTTTCTTGGGAGAGAGTTTAGGTGTAGTAGGTATTGCGCTGGGTCATAACTTATGTTTTCTGCTGTGATCGAGATAATGATATTGTGAACTATTTTCCAGAACTTTTGGATCAGTTGGCAAGTCCACCATATATGGAGCATCGAGCCCTCGTCTTGTTTGCATCTCCAACAGCGGTCAGAGATTAGTGGTGAAAATTTATGCAGAATTGATGGGGTCCTGTACCATCTAGTAATAATTTTGTAACCGCATTCTTGTGAGGCTACGTTTAGGGAGCCTTTGTGAGCATATATATACATTTTTTGCCGTTTTTTTTCAATTATAGTGATATCTAGGTCTTTGTGGGGGTCTGCGGGCAGGGGGCTAATCGGAATCTGGAAGACCCCTTTAACAAAGGGGACCACCAGATCCCGCCCCCCCCCTATGTGAATTGGTAAGGGGTACATTGTACCCCTACCATTTCACAAAGAAAGTGTAAAAAAAATTAAATAAAAACACACAAACACCTTGGAAAAGTCCTTTATTAAAAAAAAAAACACATTCCAGCGATGAAATCCAGTGTCCCGCGGCGATCCCTATGTCCAGCACTGTCCATCATTGGTTGAGCCTGAGCGGACCTGATGGGGAACTTCCTCCGCAGTGTTTTAAATGTGCTAAGCGGACCAGATGCGGAACGTGAGAAGGGGCGGGTCTATTCATGTATTACACAGTGAAGGAAGTTCCCCATCAGGTCCGCCCCCTCGGTATGTCAGACCCCGCCTACGTCATTGGCCTGAGCGGACCTGATGGGGAACTTCCTTCACTGTGTAATACATGAATAGACCCGCCCCTTCTCACGTTCCGCATCTGGTCTGCTTAGCCTTACACCTAGTCATTGGCTGAGCGGACCTGATGGGGAACTTTAGAAGGGGCGGGTCTATACATTTAAAACACTGCGGAGGAAGTTCCCCATCAGGTCCGCTCAGGCTCAACCAATGACGGACAGCGCTGGACATCGGGATCGCCGCAGGACACTGGATTTCATTGCTGGAATTTTATTTATTTTTTAATAAAGGACTTTTCCAAGGTGTTTGTGTGTTTTTATTTAATTTGTTTTACATTTTCTTAATGAAATGGTAGGGGTACAATGTACCCCTTACCAATTCACATAGGGGGGGGCTGGGATCTGGGGGCAAGGGTTGTGGGGATGAGGCCCTTGTCCCCATCAACATGGGGACATCCTCCCCATGTTGAGGGCATGTGGCCTGGTACTGTTCAGGAGGGGGGGGCGCTCTCGTCCCCCCCTCTTTTCCTGCGGCCGGCCAGGTTGCGTGCTCGGATAAGGGTCTGGTATGGATTTTTGGGGGGAGTCCATGCCATTTAAAAAAAAAAATTGGGTGGAGTTCCCCTTAAAATCCATGCCAGATCTGAAGGGCCTGGTATGGATATTTAGGGGGAACCGCACGCCATTTTTTTTTATTTGCGGCGGGGTTCCCCTTAATATCCATTCCAGACCTGAAGGGCCTGGTAATTGAATTTGGGGGAACCCCCACGCTTTTTTTTTTTATCAATGACTTTTCTATGTATTGATAAAAGCCAACAATTCATTAATAGCCGCGAGTGAGTTTTAAATGACTTTTTTTCCGTCACAAATTAAATTTTGTGCAGGGACAGTTCTAAGCACGGGAAACATGCGCGACTTTACATGCATATCATACACACCCCCCAGGTACGAAATTTTATAGAATTTTTCACTTTTGGATCCGAAATTCGTAAACAAAATTTTGCATTTCGTACAGAATTTGTATGCATAATAATTTGTATTTCAGATTCGTACGAATTTCCTGAAATTCATACGAATTTTAGATTAGTACGAAACTAATCGCACATGTCTAGAAAATAGCTGGTGGTCAGGATGGATTTAAAGATCTGCTTCTCCACTGTTGGCTGTTCCCAGGTAAGTATGAGATATGATGGGTGTATGTGCTGATTTTTTAGATATGCGTGATGGAGTGTCCTTAGTAATCACTATACTGTATATGGTATACTCCAGACTTCCCTACTCAGTACAATGTGCGGTAGGTTACCGTTACATACTCCACACTGATCCATACTGATCGATGTCCTCTAAATTATAGTTTCTATACTGCTAATCCTCAATGTATTTTTATAGTAGGCAGTTATTTGTACCACCAAGACTTCTGAATATATTTTTTTAGAAAATGTCATTGCCAGCTTTTATCTGTTTTTGTTCTGTGGATACTGGCACAAACATGTCAGTCCGTGCCGGTAATAATCTCTCAGTGTTTCCATAATGAAAACGTAACAATTTAATCACAAATAGCAGAATATGAATGTATGTAAAGAGTGTTCAAAAGAAATTAGATTTAGTTAGAAAGATTTCTGATTTCTTATTTTTTTAAAAATGGACGTTATGGTGCCAATATGCTAGCAGATATTTTTTGATATGACATGATAAATGTTTATTTTCCCAAATAGTTACAGTATATACAAAAGTGTAAGACATTTTGAATAATTCAACATACACAACAACTATGATACAATATTTATGTACATATATATTTATTTATTTTAGATAACCAAATATATATTATTTAGGTACATATTTTACCACGTTTCCTTTTACTGTTCATAATAATTTATTTTTGTTGTGAAAACTCTGAAAGACTGAAGATTGCTGTTTTGTGACAGCTGTATGTTCACATTAGAAAAAAAATGTGGGCCAATTCATATCCTTCTGTGGCTTTATCTTTGTAGTGTCAGAAATGTTATTATGTGACTTGATAGAAGGAAAGCATAGTGATGCCTTGGCAAAACATAATGCACATTCAGAAGAAAACGAAAATCATTATATTTGTTAAATTGTGCTGCACCAACCAGTTCAATAACATCATTAAAAAAATTCTCTTTTTCTTTTGTTATCCTCCTTTCTTTGATATAGTTCAGAGAGAGAAAGGTGTAGCAGTCAGCAAAATAACACTGAATAAAGTAGAGAAAGTGACACTTTTTTATGTATAGTTAGAAAACACTAACTATTGAAGCTGCCACAAGTTTTGAAAAGGCTTTAGGGTCTCAAAAGATTATAAATGTACATTTAGAGTACTCAAAATGCTGTTTGACAAACCCTTTTTTTATTTTTTATTTTTTGCTAAGCTCATGCTTTTTTTTCTCAAGTTCAATTTTAGCAATGTAGTTTATAAAGAAAGCAAAATGTTTCTCAGCATTACAAAAAAGCTTTTGTTATATTGCCTCAAATCTCAGATTACCTCTTTTTTGTTAAATAGCTTTCTAAAAGTCTTTAGCTAGAAAAGATTTACTAGAAACTGTTACAATGATGCTGGTAACAGTGATCTATTTTTTTGCTGCAGAAATAAATATTAGCCACCATGCTGGTATCTTACTTTGGCAGTGTGATTTGTGTCTTTTGTTCTGTTCTGCCTTGCAGCGCTATAGTGCTGCGTTTGATTCCTTCCAGCATATGGTTTGTATCAAGTCATATGCTTTCCCTATGTTTGCCTTTTTTCCTGATGCTCCAAGGTTTCCTAAAAACATTCAATCTACTCAGGATCTTCTGTCGAGCACTGTGAAGTTAAATTAGTTGTCTACCCTTTATCCCTGGGGATGAAATAGAGTCTGCTGGTTTAACTTTACTGAATCTAATGCCGCGTACGCACGATCGGAAATTCTGACAAGAAAAGTTCGATGTGAGCTTTTGGTCGGAAATTCCGACCGTGTGTAGGCTCCATCGGACTTTTTCTTTTTTTTGTTTACAAACGATTTTTATTATAGAAAAGGTCAAGGTATAAACACAAATCACAATGATGGTACAGGTATATATATAAACATTGTACATATTGAGCATTGTACAGAGGAAGGAGAAAAGGTTCTTCTTTTTTTTTTTTTTTCTTTTTTTTTCTTTCTTAATTTATTTATTTTTTATTTCTTAAGACTGGTATAGGAATGTATATTGTTCAAATAAAGTCAATCAAGAGCATTGTATTGGAGAGAGGGCTAAATGACGATTGTATATATTTTAAGAGTGGGAGGAAAAAAATAAAAAAAAAACGGGAAGGTACTAGACCAGAGAGGTGGTATCCCAGAGAGTCCATTTTTTTTGGTAAAGGGGCATAGAATCATATAATGTGTGATGAATTCTTTCTGAAAGCTTAATGTTTGACATGCGGTTAAGAATTTGTGGCCAAGGTACCGTAGTGGAGCGCCAATTAAATGCTATGGCCCAGTGGATGGAACTAAGGAGTGTATGTATCAACCTTGTACTAGTCATTGGGATGTCCTGTATAGGGGTGAATAAAAGGCCTATTTGGGGTGTAAGAGAGATCTTTCTACAGGATATTTTATCTATTATAATATTTGCCTTATGCCAAGTGTCTTTAATGTGGGGGCAATCCCAAAATATATGTAAAAGTGTTCCCTGGGTGGGGCAACCCCTAAAGCAGAGTGGGGACACTGAGGGATAAAATGAATTGAGTTTAGCGGGAGTAAGATACCATCTATAAAGTAGTTTGATGGCCGATTCTCTAATCGAGGTTGTTCTGGTACATTTGTGGAGATTTGTAAAAATCGTATCCCATTGATCAAGAGTAAATGAGGTATTTAAATCTGATTCCCATTGTAGCATGGGATGTGATTTATCAGGCATGTTTGTCTCATTTAAATTTTTATATATTCTGGAGATTAAACCCCGGTCACGAGGGGAGGAGATACAAATTTGCTCAAATTGTGTATAAGGGGGGTGGAGTGTAAGTGAGTAATATTTCTCATAGAATTTTTTTATTTTCGCATAGATCTCTAGTTCGGTAGGAGAGATATTGTATTTTGTTTGTAGTCTGGTGAAAGTAAGAAATGCATTGTCTTGGGAGAGCGATTTTAAATGTATTAGATTATGTGACTTCCAATATGTTAGCAAATTCTCATCCTGAGCTCTATCTGGGGGGGAAAAACGTGGGTCACCCATAAAGGAAGCTAAGGGGGGAACATCTGAGGATAACTTAAAATTAGAGATTTGTCTGTTCCATAATTGAAGAGTGTGAGTGACGATGAGATTTAAGGGCCTTATTTTTTGTGGTGGGATGACATTGGACCAGAGAAGTCCTTGTAAATTGTAGGGTAGGATAGATTCTTCTTCGAACAGGAGCCAAGGGATTTGGGATGAAGGGGCATACCATTGGGCTAATTGGGTGAATCTGGCCGACAAGTAATATAGCCAAAGGTTTGGAATGCCGAGGCCTCCTTTTAAATGGGGTCTAAACATAAGGGAATAACTAAATCTGGGTTTCTTGTTTTGCCATATAAATTTATTGATTTCTCTCTGTAAAGATTCTAGTGTTTTTTTAGGTAGAATAAGTGGAAGGGTTCTGAAAAAGAATAGAAGTTTGGGTAATATCATCATTTTTGTGGCTACTATCCTGCCCGAGAAAGAAATCTGGTATGATGACCATAGTTTAAGTAGGTTTTTAATATTGTTAAATAAAGGAGGGTAGTTTGCTTGATATAACGTTTTATATGAAGATGTAATCTGAATACCTAGGTATCTAAACGAATCTACGTGCCAATTGAATGAGAATTTGTCTTTAAGTGAGGATATTAATGCTGGGGGAATGTTGATTGGTAAAGCCGAGCACTTAGATAGGTTTACTCCCAGACCTGTCAAATCATGAAAGACGTCCAGGGTTTTAGTTAGATTAGGTAGGGAAATAAGAGGGTCAGTTATGAATAGAAGGACGTCATCCGCATAAAGACTCAGTTTGTATTCCTTGGATCCTTTAATATATCCTTTAATATTTGTATTGTTTCTGATTGCACAGGCGAGGGGTTCTATTGCGAGGGCAAAGAGTAGGGGGGAGAGTGGACAACCTTGTCTGGTACCTTTAGTCAGGGGAAAAAAGTCAGAATTGTTACCTGGGAGTTTAATACGTGTCTGTGGGTTGTGATAGAGAGCCTTAAAGCCATGTAGAAATTCATTGTTGATGCCATATTTTGGGAGAAGGGTGTCAAGATATGACCAGCAAACGCTGTCGAAAGCTTTGTGTATATCAAGACCAAGAAGCAGCGTGGATCTGGAATGAATGTTGGAGTCTTGAATGATATTTGTGGTAAGTCGTATGTTGTCTGTTATTTGTCTGTTGGGAATGAAGCCTGTTTGATCAGGATCAACTAATGGGGAGATAACGGCTGATAATCTGTCTGCTAATACACGGCCGAATATTTTTAGGTCGTTGTTAATAACTGATATTGGGCGGTAGTTTTGAGGGGTGGAATGATCTTTATTTGGTTTGGGAAGTAGGGACATATTAGCCAAAATCATCTCGGGTGGGAATTGGCCACCCTGTAAGATATTATTATACAGTTTAGTAAGGTGTGGTGTAATGGTAGAGGAAATTTTTTTATAGTAAGATGTGGAATAGCCGTCAGGGCCTGGGGCTGTGGATATTTTTAGTGTACCAATGATTTTGTTAACTTCCATCTCCGAGCAAGGGGCATTAAGAGATTCAATTTGATCTCTAGTAAGAGTGGGTAACGTAATGTTATTAAGCCAGTCTAAGGAGGACTGTTTCGGAGGTGTTTTTGGTGAGGTCAGGAGATTTTTATAGAAGTCCGAGAATAATTTCATGACTTCTTTGGGATGGGATACCAAATTACCAGAAGGGTTCCTTAATTTATAGGTGTGTGGGGGTTTCATAGATTGATTTAGTTTTTTAGCAAACATGGTGGAATAAGAATTACTGTTGAGTAAGAATCTAGCTTTAGACCATCTGAGAGCTTTTTCAGTATCTGATGTTAATAATGTGTCTAAGGTAGTGCGTTTCTCTTGTATCTGTTTAAGTAGGTCACTAGATGGGTTCTGATTGTTTCTATGATACAAGTGATCTAGATCTTTTGTTAGGGATCTAATGTCTGCAAGTTTGGATTTGTTGTTGATTGAGGCGATATTTATCAGATGACCTCTCATTACTGCTTTATGTGCCATCCATATAGTTGTAGGGGACATGTCTGGTGCTACATTTTGTGCAAAATATTGTTCAAGGTAAGATAGAATTTGTTGGTTGCTTGAGGGATCTGTGAGCAAGGAATCGTTTATTCGCCATGAGTGTGCTGTGTTGGCTAGACCTATATGTGAAGTATCAAAGGAGACTATGTGGTGATCAGACCAAGGACACGGATGGATATCTGCTCTAGAGGAATTGGCAAGTAGAATTGGGGTGCAAAAGATGTAGTCAAGACGAGCGAAGCAGTTGTGCGGATGGGAGTAGAATGTGTAAGATTTGGATCCTATGTTATGGGCTCTCCAAGTGTCTATTAATTGATGGTTATATAGTGATCTATTCAAGGATTTGGGGAAAGCTTTTGAGGATGGGACAACATTGCTTCTATCTAGAGCTGAATGAGCAGCTAAATTGAAATCCCCGCCCACTATTAAATGTGTGGAGTGATAATTGTCTAGAGTATCAAAAAATTTGGTGAAAAAGTTTGACTGGGCTTCGTTGGGAGCATAAATTGAGGCAATGGTGATAGAACGTCCTTTGATTGAACCTTTCAAGATCAAGTAACGACTGTCTGGATCTTTAAATATATTTTGAACCTCAAATAACACTGTGTTTCTAATGAATATAGCAGCACCTCTAGATTTTGTGTTATAAGTAGTGCAATAATATTGGCTGTAACTTTTGTCAAAAAATTTAGGGTGTTTATCTGTGGCAAAGTGCGTTTCCTGCATTAAGATTATATCAGCTCCTAATCTTTTATAATGGCGAAAGGCCTTCTTTCTCTTGTGAGGCGAATTAATACCCTGGGCGTTATGAGAAATCACTCTGAGACCCATTGTATTGGTATTAAGGGGCGATGGTGGTTATGAAGAAATGGCAGTGGGTCGTCAAGCCTAGGTTTGAGTATATAGCCAAATCGGAGTGGAGTTGATAATTTGATTATCGCCATTAAGATCGAAAGTGAAGCTACTTGAGATATAGGCGGAACTAGCCAACATCGTATTGCCATTTGTAACTGTGTATATATGTAATATATCAGGTTATACATTCGTATCCAGCTCAAATATTTCCTCGTTGACCTTTGTTTTTTGAATAACATTTTGTGCCTATACCACAGAACCATGAAGAACAGGGCTCTTGAACAGTGGCACATTAGAGCTAGTAAACTTATAGAAAATAACAGTACTGTATTGTACAATGACATTCCATAATAATGTTTTAATTGAGGTAAAGAGAGTTTGTTCGACCTTTTCGACATTTTGTAAATATAGAGTGTTTTAGTATGACTATGTGAAATAACTTTTATGATTAGGGGGTCAGGGTGAGAAGCACTTCCTGACCGAAAAAAGTATTGATTTGGACAATACTGTCCATTACTCACAAATAGACCCTCCACCACTAGAACGGAGGATAGCAGGATCAGTAGCGGAAAAATATCCACCAGTTGGACCATGCTTTTGGAGTCTTTTGTGAGCAGGGGGACAAACTAACGCAGGCGGAGCACATCAGCCTTAGCGAGGATGCTATAAAAAGAACATTTTTTTATATAAGTGCATGCTGTTACTTATAAAAAATTAGCATACGAAACAGTATAAAAAAGGAGCAAGAAGAAATGTTAGATATATAATGTCGTATAGAAGAAACTGTGGTAATGCCGACCCGGTACCATATAAACGTGTGGTACAGTTGTTTACTATAATCAGAAAAAACAACCTCAAACAATTCAAACTGTAAAAGTGGTATTTTGAACCTTGCAAAAAAAAAAAAAAAAAAAAAAAAAGAAAAGAAAGAAAAAAGAAGAAAAAGAAGAGAAAAGAAAAGAAAAAGAGGAAAAAAAAGAAGAAAGAATTTCCATTTAAGTTAACAGTGCCACACAACGGGACAACCTATACAATATTCAACACCTCAGAAGGCAAGGATCTCCTTGTGAAGTTAGGTCTTCTAGATCCGGGAACAAATACAGGACCTCCAGCAACTCCCCACACCTCACCTATCTGGGCCACCCCAGCCACACGCCGTGATCAAAGGAGATGGCGACCATCATTCAGAAATTTAAACGCTTGAAGATAAAGATGGATCCCATTTGTGGCCCAAAACTTACCCCCCTTCTTTTATAAAAACCTTGCTCTTTTCCTCCCAACCCCCTCCCCCCTCTTTTTTTTTTTTTTTTTTTTTCTCCATCGGACTTTTTCTGTTGGAATTTCCGACAGCAAAAATTTGAAAGCTGGTTCTCAATTTTTCCGACAAGAAAAGTTCTTGTCGGAAATTCCGATTGTCTGTATGCAATTCCAACGCGCAAATAAACATGCATGCTCTGAATCAATTTGACGCATGCTCGGAATCAATGAACTTCATTTTTCTCGGCTCGTTGTAGTGTTGTACGTCACCGCGTTCTTGACGGTCAGAATTTTGTGTGACTGTGTGTATGCAAAACAAGTTTGAGCCAACAATCCGTCGGAAAAAAATCCACAGTTTTCTTGTTGGAATTTCCGATCATGTGTACGCGGCATAAGACTGAAGTTAGGTTTTTGGCTGTCAGATGTTGGAAAGCCATCATTAGCTGTGTTTTTTTGTTAATAAAGCTAAAACAAGAATATTTAACCAGCTTGTTTGCAGGGGCATAACTACAAAGTTCCCAAAAGCAAATACGGTACTGATGAACCCCCCCGATTAACATTCCTAATGTCAATAATCTATTTATATAATAATATAAAGTCGTATATATAAGTGCAGCGCTATATTAGTGCATTATTTTAAGAATCACAAACCTTGTGTTAGTTTTACATAAACGTATTTGATTATTCATAAGCATGTGTGAAACCCCCAAAAATAAAAACAGTCCAATAGTCACAATTATTCAGTGGCAAATACAGAAGATGTCCAACTTTATCCCGTGATCAGTTCATTATAACAAGTTTCCTTGTGCACCTCCTTTGTCACACCAACAACTCCCAGGTTGTGCTTTCACCTTTGAATATGGGATGTATAAATTGACAGGTCCAAATGCACTTTTCTCACCAGGAGTTAAGAATCCAAATCCATTAGTATGTCTACTTATTCATGGTGAAAATGTGCCATAATATTTTTTGCTAGTTTGTTTTAAGGTGAGGGGTTTTCAATATATACAAATCTCAGTTTGTGCTGCAATATGTAGCTTAGATGGTTTTCCTTTTTTAGTATTGTCCAATGTTTATTTACTATTTTATCAGTTGGTTTATACTGCATATTATAATTTAATATTACCACCCCAAGACCACACTGTTTTATTCCCTTCCTGCCCAGGCCATTTGTCAGTTTTTAGTGCTTGTCGCACTTTGAATGACAATTACTCAGGGATGCAACACTGTACCCAAAAATCATTTTTTGTGACAAATAGAGCTTTATTTTTGTGGTATTTAATCACGACAATTTTTTTTTGCTATATAAATAAAAAATAAAGGAAAACATTTAAAAAAAAATCTTGGTTTCTGTTATAAAATGTTGCAAATAAATCATCTTTCTTAAAGTGGTTGTAAACCCACTTTTTCAACTTTCACCTACAGGTAAGCCTATATTAAGGCTTACCTGTAGGTGCAAGAAATATCTCCTACACCTACACGGTTTAGGAGATATTTGCTAAAAACGACATGCATCCGTGTCTACGGCGCATGCGCGCCGTAGACAACGGCGCATTCGTGGGGTTAATCCCATTCACAAATCCGGCTAAGTCCCATCATTCGACAACTTAGACGGATTCGACGGCTCACGCGCGCATGTGCGGAGTCACGTCTTCGCCGCTCCGGCCAATCACTGTGATTGTCTGGAGCTGCGATACCCGGAAGTAGCCTTCCGGCTATCGCCGCAGCGATGGCTGCGGCTGGAGAGGGAGACCAGGACGGCTTTGGGGGCCCCGATCTAAGGTAAGTGATGCATAATGAGCTATTATGCTAGTCATATTAGCTCATTATGGCTTTCTCTTACAGGTGATTTAAAAAAAAAAATTCACATGGGTTTACAACCACTTTAATAAATGAACTACCTGAGAAGGATTTTCGCCTTCATGACCAAGCCATTTTTGCTATTTAGCACTATGCTACTTTAACTGGTAATTGTGTGGGCATGCAATGCTGTACCCAAACAAAATTTGTATAATCTTTAAGTAAAAAATCTAATTTCTTCATTATTTTGTCCAAAATGTATTCTGCTACATGTCTTTGATTAAAAAAAAAACTAGGAAAGTACAGCAGGTGGTGAACACAGAGAGCTGGGCAAGGATTCCACTGTACTGCAGTGATATGATAAGCTGAGAATTGCGTATTGTCAGCTACAGATTCCAACATCTCCCTTTTTTACTGGAAGTTGTATATATTTATCAACGTCTGGACCCTATAGTACACTGGAACAGTGCACTTTTTAAGTGAGTTTGATCCTTTTTTTATTATTATTATTATTGTTCATTACAGAAAGCACTACTATCTATCTTATTAATGTTTGGGTATATACAGTATGGCGATATACTGAATAATTAAGAGAATAATTCCAAGTATATCAAAGCAGAATCAAAATCCCCCCCCCCCCCTATATGGGAAAAAATGAATTTTGACTAAAATATTGAGTAGGTCAATACCCTAAGGTTAGACGGTAGTGGTGCTGGTTGTCACTAGTGGTGATATAATCATCTTTGGATGTGTTCCTGTCTTTCCTCACAGAGTATATGGTGTAGTGATTTCCCACATGTTGGGAGTACTACTATCAAGGACTTGCCTATAGCACCTTGATAAAAAGTTTTGTACCTCTTACTTTGGATTGCTGTTAATACGACTTTCTTCTCAGTATATATCCATTTAGTTGAATACCTGACTACTGTATAGAGATTATGTTTTTATGATTTAAAAAGAAGAAAGGAGAGAGACACTGCTCACTCAGAACGAAAAGGGACTGTTAATGGAGATGGTGTGTCTGTTTGTAATGTGAACACTAGAACACAGCGTGTTCAAGAAAATACGAACATTTATTAATAGAATATAATAAAAATGACACAGTCATAGATACAATAGACCATGAGAGAATGCTGGCTGCATGGTTAAAAAATTGCTGTTTGCACCAACCAGTGTGCGGCTTACGACGCTAGCGTGATGTGACCACATCTTCGGCCCTTCTGCGCATGCACCGTTTCAAGGGACGCCCGCGCCGGAAGTGATGTCAGGGGTCAATCGACTCTTCACTTTCGGTGGGATCATGTCCACTTAAGATGGTGCTTAATATTCAAATGTGGTGTTGGGTGGTCTTTAACCCTTTCCCGTCTGGCCTATAGCAGATTGACGGCCGGGAAGTGGTTCTGTTATCCTGACTTGGCGTCTTATGACGTCCGGCAGGATAGCGTGCCAGGCCGCATCTTCGATCATGGTAAGGAGCCTCTGACAGAGGCTTCTTACCACGTGATCAGCTGTGACTAATCACAGCTGATCATCGTGTGAACCAAGAAGTGCCGGTAAATGGCATTCCTCGGTTCGCACTAACAGGGAGAGCCGATCGGCGGCTCTCCCTGTCAGAGGGGGGTCTGTGCTGATAATCAGCACATTGATTATCAGCACAGCCCCCATCAGATGTGACAATCAGCTGCCAATCAGTGCCCAATAGCTGCCAGTCAATGCCCCTCAATAAAGTCTCCTAGTACCCACCACAGTGCCAGTTAGTGCCCATCACAGTGCCAATTAGTGCCCAGCAGTAACACTGGTCTATACCTCATCATCAGTGCTGCCCATCAATGCCATATATTAGTGTTAATCAGTGCCACCTGTCAGTGCAAATCAGTGCCACCTATCAGTGGCCATCAGTGCCCAACAGTGCCGCGTGTCAGTGCCCATCAGTGCCGCTTGTCAGTGGCCATCAGTGCCACCTATCAGTGTCCATCAGTGCTGCCTGTCAGTGCCCATCAGTGCTGCATATCAGTGCTGCATATCAGTGCCCATCAATTCTACATATCAGTGCCTCCTCATAAGTGCCCATAAGTGCCACCTTATCAGTGCCAACTCATTAGTGCCGCCTCATCAGTGCCCATTAGTGAAGGAGAAAACTAAATATTATGACAGAAACTAAAACTTATTTTTTCCAAAAATTTGGTCTTTTTTAGTTTGTTTAGCAAAAAATAAAAACCCCAGAGGTGATCAAATACCACTAAAAGAAAGCTATCTGTGTGGGAAGAAAATTATAAAAATTTTGTTTGGGTACAGTGTTGCATGACTGCGTAATTGTCATTCAAAGTGCAACAATGCTGGAAGCTGAAAATTGTCCTGGGCAGGAAGGGGCGAAAAGTTACTAATAAGCCATCATCTGGGGTGATGATGGCTTATTAGTCGAAACTAGTCAGGTGGACCTATCTACATACATCGCTCCAGTACCTGTTCTCTTGTTCATACGCTTTTAAGACCATCTAAAATGTGAGTGTTCATTTTTTATTTACTTTTAATTAAAACCTTTCCATACGGTATCACGCTATGCGTTTTTTTAATTTCAACACGCATATTGTACGGATACCGGACGTCTGCTTACTTCCATGAATACATGACCAACCCACTGATTTGCTGACGGACCGAGGTGGACATACCTTCCAGATCCAGGACCAGTTGCATATACTGGGTTTAACTAATCCCTAAGCTTATCTCGACTTGGGTGGTATATGCCCCTCCAAGTCTGAGATCTCAGGTAAGCCTCCTTTCAACTCATCCTTGGTGGCGGTGTTATTTGGCTGTCATGGATATGCATTAATGTCTGTCTGCCATCTTACCTTCCTCCTCATGTGTTCATCTAGAGACCAGACCTCCTTCACCTGGCTTCCTTTATAATCTCCTCCCAGCCTGACTCCACCCCAGGCCCTATCACAGAACACTATATTAACCTGTGCACTGCAAGCCTGCTTTGCTGATCAACGTGTTTGTTAGGCATTGTGTGTTTGGGTTCCTGCCTGCCGTGTGCTACGTCTGTCTCTCTGTTACGTTATTGGCTTGTCCCCGACTATCCCTGTCTGCTCGTGACCCTTGACCTTCGGCTCGTTCTTCGTTATCCTTGTCTGCTTGTGGCCCCTGACCTTCAGCTTGTTATTCGGTTCTCTCTTATCGTGTGCTGCTGCTTCCCCTCTTTTCCCCTTGTCCTACGGGGCGTGAGCTAGGAAACTCCAGGGGCCGCGACCTGGTCCCAGCCTGCAGCATAACATCCTCACCACTAGAGGCCCTGGAGAAGACCAGCTGGGTCTTAGACTCCGCGCCCTGGGGAATCTTATCTCTAGCTTCCGTTAGGATCCCGGTTGTGCTCCTCTGGTCCCGCTTTCCACAACCACCCAGTTCCCTATCCGCAGAAGCCAGCCATAGGGTTCACTACCTCGCGGTGCACTCCTGTCCCCCTACGGTGTGCATCTGTCACCTGGCCACAGGTGACCCTGACAGTTTGATCAGCCATGAACCCGGCTGACATCCCGCTCCCCACGGATGATCCATTGCAGGGCATAGTTCGCAGACTTGAGACCCAGGAATCAAATCAGACTCAGGTGATGCGAGTCCTCCAGGATCTGGCTTCTCGATTCGAGCAGCTTCAGGTCTCCTTGGGAACCCCGAATCCGCAACCCCAAGTACAACCAGCGGCTGTACCTATCGCACCAGTCGCAGCCTCACACTCACTAAGATTGCCAGCTCCGTCCCATTTCTCTGGGGACTCCAAGGCCTGCAGGGGGTTTCTCAGCCAATGCACAATTCATTTTGAGCTTCAGCCTCAAAGCTTCCTGTCTGACCGGGCTAAGGTAGCCTATATCATTTCCCTCCTCTCCGGTGAAGCTTTGGCCTGGGCTGCCCCCCTGTGGGAGAGGAACGATCCGGTGGTTTCCAGTCTGTCCGATTTCTTGAAGCTCTTTCGTAATATCTTCGAAGAGCCGGCTCGGGCTTCTTCAGTGGCTAGTGCTGTCTTACGTCTTCGCCAAGAATCTAGTTCAGTGGGGCAATATGCTCTTCAGTTCCGTATCCACACAGCTGAATTGAGCTGGAACAATGAGGCTCTGGTCGCTACCTTTTTACATGGCCTCTCTGACCGAGTGAAAGACGAATTAGCGGGAAGAGCCATTCCCGTCGGTCTGGACGATGTAATTTCATTATGCAACCAGATCGACATTCGTTTTCAAGAGAGGTCCTTAGAAAAAAGACGCCAGCACTCTCTGGGTCCTAGCCAGTCTGAGCTCCCCTCCCTTCATTCCGTGGAGCCTCCTCTACCTGCTGAAGAACCTATGCAGCTGGGCCGGACCAGACTAACCCCCGAAGAACGTGCTAGGCGCAGAACTCTGGGCTTGTGCCTCTATTGTGGGGGCAAGGGTCATTTTCGTGACTCCTGCTCGCTTCGTCCGGGAAACGCTCGGGTCTAATACATTTGGAAGGTGGAGTATTGGACCCAGAAACATCACCTTCTCGCCTGCTCTTGCCGGTGTTCCTTCATGTAGGCACTTCTCCTCAGTCAACCCTTGCATACCTGGATTCCGGGGCTGCCGGCAATTTTATGGATTGGAGAACTGCTTCTTCTATGAAGCTTACCCTTTCACCTCTCACTACCCCATTGGTAGTCTCGGCAATTGATGGCACTGTTCTCCCAGGGGGCCCTATTCGCTTCCAGACGCTACCCATTAGGATGTCGGTAGGGATTCTCCACCAGGAGTGGATATCCTTTCTTATTCTACCCAAGGCCTCTACCCCGGTTGTATTGGGCCTCCCTTGGCTACAGCTCCACTCTCCACATGTGGACTGGGTCTCTGGGCAGATCCTGGCCTGGGGTTCCTCATGTTTCTCGTCGTGTCTTCTCAAGGTGACCCCCAAGGAGAGTCTTCCGGTTGCTGCCACTTCTGTTTCTTCTGATCTTCCTGCTGCATACAGCGATTACCGGGATGTGTTCTGTAAGAAATCAGCTGAGGTGCTTCCTCCCCACAGGTCTTTTGACTGTGCTATTGATCTTGTCCCCGGAGCAACTCTACCCAGGGCTCGTACCTACCCTCTGTCCATCCCAGAGACCCAGGCCATGTCGGAGTATGTCGCAGAGAATCTGGAGAGAGGTTTCACCCGGAAATCCTCATCGCCTGCAGGGGCAGGGTTCTTTTTTGTTGCCAAAAAGGATGGTACCTTAAGACCCTGCATCGATTATCGGGGTTTAAATGCGGTTACTATTAAAAATCGATACCCCTTACCCTTAATATCTGAGCTATTCGATGGGTTGAAGGGTGCCTCCATTTTCACCAAGTTGGATCTCAGAGGCGCGTACAATCTCATTCGAATACGGGAGGGTGACGAATGGAAGACTGCATTCAACACTAGAGACGGGCATTACGAATATCTGGTGATGCCTTTTGGTCTGTGTAATGCTCCAGCCGTGTTTCAAAACTTTGTCAATGAAATCTTCAGAGATCTGCTGTACCAGTTTGTTGTCATCTATCTGGATGACATTCTGATCTTTTCTGAAAATCTGCTCGTCCACAGAAACCATGTCCGCACTGTACTTCAACGTCTTAGAGAGAACAATCTCTATGCCAAGCTGGAGAAATGTTCCTTTGAATGTTCTGAGGTCCTGTTTTTGGGGTGCTTCGTCTCATGTTCGGGTCTTCGTATGGACCCTGGGAAGGTCTTGGCTATCACCAACTGGCCTCTTCCTGCTAGCCTCAAGGCCACACAGCGCTTTCTTGGCTTCACTAATTATTATAGGCAGTTCATAAGGAATTACTCTTCCATTGCCGCGCCTATTATCGCTTTGACCAAGAAGGGTGTGAATGCCAGAGACTGGCCTCCCGAAGCTGTCTCTGCATTTCACAACCTGAAACAGGCCATTGTTTCTGGCCCCCTCTTGAGGAGACCAAATCCTGGGAATGCATTTTTTATTGAAGTGGACGCTTCCTCAATGGGGGTGGGAGCTGTGCTTCTTCAAATCTTTGAGAAGAGACGCCAACCATGTGCGTTCTTCTCCAAAAAAAATTCTCAGGCAGAGAGGAATTATGCCATCGGTGATCGGGAACTTCTCGCAATTAAATTGGCGTTAGAGGAGTGGCGTCATCTCTTGGAGGGTTCCCCTCACTCCATAACGATCTTTACCGATCACAAGAATTTACAGTATCTACAGAATGCTAAACGTCTGAATCCTAGACAGGCCAGGTGGAGTCTCTTCTTTGCCCATTTTAATTTCATGATTACCTACAAACCTGGTTCCTGCAACGGTCGGGCTGATGCGCTCTCTAGGTCATTTGACACTTTGGACGAGGAGTCCGCCCCTGAACCTGAGCCGATCATTCCCACCTCATGCATTGCTGCCCACTCTACCACCCTGAAGTCAAAAATTCCGCCTGGTAAGACCTTTGTCCCCACTGAGCTAAGAGCTAAGATCCTTCGTTGGGGACATGATTCCAAGGTGGCAGGGCATTCTGGATTCCTCCGATCCTTCCTACTCATCAGTCGTCACTACTGGTGGCCTAATCTCCGCTCAGACGTCAAAGACTACGTTAAAGCTTGTCATGTCTGTGCTCAGTCCAAATCCTCCACACAAGCTCCTGCTGGTCTCCTCATGCCCTTGCCCATTCCTAAGGAACCCTGGGCCCATATTGCCATGGATTTTATCACCGATCTCCCACTGTCTGAGAATAATACAGTCATTTGGGTGGTAATCGATCGATTCTCCAAGATGGCTCATTTTGTTCCTCTTCCTGGTCTTCCTTCTGCCCCTGCCTTGGTTCCCATTTTCATTCGGGAAATTCTCCGCCTACATGGGGTCCCTTCTCATATTGTTTCCGACAGGGGAGTCCAATTCACGTCTCGTTTTTGGAGAGCCTTTTGCAAATCCCTCAATATTGTCTTGGATTTTTCTTCTTCTTACCATCCCCAATCCAATGGACAGACTGAGAGGGTTAATCAGGAGTTAGAGGTCTTTCTTCGCACCTTTGTGTCTTCTCACCATGACGATTGGTCCTCTCTACTCCCGTGGGCAGAATTCTCCCATAACAATCATGTGAATACCAGTTTGCAGAAGACACCCTTTTTCACAGTTTATGGAAAACACCCTCAACTTCCTCTTCCCATGATCTGTTCTCCAGACATTCCAGCTTTGGCTTTGGTTCAGGAGTCTCTCAATTCCGTTTGGGGTCACGTTCATGATTCCCTCCGGGCAGCTGCTGAAAAATTCAAAGGCTTTGCCGACCGCCGCAGGCGTAAACCGCCTTCTCTTCAGCCAGGGGACAAAGTCTGGCTCTCTACCAGGAACATCAAGCTCCGAGTGCCTTCTCTGAAGTTTGCTCCACGATTCATCGGTCCATACACGGTAACTGCTAAACTGAATCCGGTTTGTTTCAAACTCCAGATTCCTAAGAGCCTTAAAATCACTAACTCCTTTCATGTTGCTCTTCTAAAGCCTTTAGTCCTCAATAAATTCTCTCGTCCTCTCCCTACCGTGGCGCCTGTCTCTGAGGATAATCAGGAGTACGAGATCAGTTAAATTCTGGACTCCCAACTCTGTAAAGGCATTCTTCAGTACCTCGTTCATTGGAAAGGGTTTGGTCCTGAGGAGAGGTCTTGGATCACTGCATCTGAGGTCTTTGCACCTCGTCTGTTAAAGGAGTTTCATCTGAAGTTTCCCTCTAAACCTGGGCCCAGGCGGGGAAGGGGGAGGCCTCGTAAGAGGGAGGGTACTGTCATGGATATGCATTAATGTCTGTCTGCCATCTTACCTTCCTCCTCATGTGTTCATCTAGAGACCAGACCTCCTTCACCTGGCTTCCTTTATAATCTCCTCCCAGCCTGACTTCACCCCAGGCCCTATCACAGAACACTATATTAACCTGTGCACTGCAAGCCTGCTTTGCTGATCAACGTGTTTGTTAGGCATTGTGTGTTTGGGTTCCTGCCTGCCGTGTGCTACGTCTGTCTCTCTGTTACGTTATTGGCTTGTCCCCGACTATCCCTGTCTGCTCGTGACCCTTGACCTTCGGCTCGTTCTTCGTTATCCTTGTCTGCTTGTGGCCCCTGACCTTCAGCTTGTTATTCGGTTCTCTCTTATCGTGTGCTGCTGCTTCCCCTCTTTTCCCCTTGTCCTACGGGGCGTGAGCTAGGAAACTCCAGGGGCCGCGACCTGGTCCCAGCCTGCAGCATAACATCCTCACCACTAGAGGCCCTGGAGAAGACCAGCTGGGTCTTAGACTCCGCGCCCTGGGGAATCTTGGCTCTAGCTTCTGTTAGGATCCCGGTTGTGCTCCTCTGGTCCCGCTTTCCACAACCACCCAGTTCCCTATCCGCAGAAGCCAGCCATAGGGTTCACTACCTCGCGGTGCACTCCTGTCCCCCTACGGTGTGCATCTGTCACCTGGCCACAGGTGACCCTGACATTGGCATCCTCTTTACACAAGAACGTTATTCATTTCACATCTCAAGTTTGGCACTTCATTGTGGACTGTCTCCCCCCCTCCCCTTTTTGGATTATATTGTAGTTATATTTCAGATTTACTTTCTGGACTATATTTAATTCATTTCTAGAGTTATTCACTTATCAGAAATGTTATTATTATATGGTTCATCACATGTTCATCCACATGTTTTATACTTAACCTTTTTTGTTTTATGATCATTCACTGTCACATATCTGTTTGCAAAAATAGCGCTACACTTTTACCTACAAAAAGCACCTTGTGACATTGTACTGCTGCAGAGACAATTGCTGGCCACACTAACATACAGTGATATCAGAGCAGCCAGCCATTGTACATGAAAACCACCCCAGCAGCACAATGGGGGTGATTTTCTAAGAACACTGCTCTGCGTCGGTTCATACCTTAATTGGTGCGCCGGATAAATCATTGATTGGGCGTGTGAACCGTGCACGCTGACGCGCAATGTTATAGTAAATAAAATAATCCTACAGGCGTAAGGGATTTTCTCATTAATATCAGCAGCGTTTCTCTGTCTCTATTCAAAATCAATGGTTCCCTATGGGAGCCCATTGATTTGAATAGAGGTCGCACCAGAAGTCAAATCAATATGATCCAACTTGTGGGGCGACTCGTGTGCGGAAAACCTTGAGAGCCGGTTCACACAGGGGCAACACGACTTTGAGCGCAAGGGAACTTGGACACAACTTGAGCATGATCCACAGAGCGACTTGGAGTGACTTTAAGTTGTCTCCAGGACAGGCTTCTTTGCCAGTACCTGCCCGTGAGAATGTTTCCAGCGTGATCCCATCGCGCTGGTTCTCGGCGACAGGGTACTGTACACCTCACGCTCGCTGTCCCCTGTGTTTGGTATGAATCATGAGGGGGAACTCCACGCCAAATTTTAAATAAAAAACCGGCATGGGTTCCCCTCTAAGAGCATACCAGCCCCTTAGGTCTGGTATGGATTTTAAGGGGAACCCCCTATGCTGAAAAAACTGTGTGGGGGTCCCCCCAAAATCCATACCAGACCCTTATCCGAGCACGCAGCCCGGCTGGTCAGGAAGGTGGGTGGGGACGAGCGAGTGCCCCCCTCCTCCTGAGCCGTACCAAACCACATGATCTCAACACGGGGGGTGGGTGCTTTGGGGCAGGGGGCACCCTGCGCCCCCACCTCAAAGCACCTTGTCCCCATGTTTATGGGGACAAGAGCCTCTTCCCGACAACCCTGGTCATTGGTTGTCAGGGTCTGCGGGTGGGAGGCTTATCGGAATCTGCGAGCCCCTTTTAACAAGGGGGCCCCATATTCTGGCCCCCACCCTATGTGAATGAGTATGGGGTACATCGTACCCCTACCCATTCACCTGGGGGAAAAGTGTCAATAAAAAAACACACTAGACAGCTTTTTAAAGTAATTTATTAGGCAGCTCCGGGGGTCTTCTACCGACTTCGGGAGTCTTCTTCCGACTTCGGGGGTCTTCTTCTGACTTCGGGGGTCTTCTTCCGACTTCTGCGCTTTCTCCAGGCCTCTTCTCCCGCTCTCCGGCGCTTTCTGCCTTCTGCCGGGCCCCTACGCTATCTTCTGCCAGCTCTTTTGCTAGCGGGGGCCCGGTCGTCATCGTCTTCTTCCCTCTTCTTTCCTCCCGATGTTGACTCAACGCTCTCTGCCACTATAATGCCGTGTGCACGGAACGCAACGACTTATATAGGCATGGGGCGTGGTCACTGGGTGATTTCACCATGTGACCCCACCCCTCATTTCATCACCACCCGGAGCATGATGGGACTGTGACATCATAAGAGGCTGGGTCACCAGGTGACCCCGCCCTTTGCCTATAAAAGTCGTTGCGCACCACGCACACGGCATTACAGCGGGGGAGGCCGTCGAGTCAACATCGGGAGAAGAGAAGAGGGAAGGAGAAGACTGGACCAACGCTAGCAAAAGAGCAGAAGATAGCGGAGGAGCCCGGCAGAAGAACCAGAGACCTGGAGAAGAGAGCGGAGAGGTCAGAAGAGACCCCCGAAGTCGGAAGAGACCCCAAAGTCAGAACAGACCCCCGAAGTCGGAAGAGACCCCCGAAGTTAGAAGGAAGAGACCCCGGAGCTGCCTAATAAATTACTTTTAAAACCTGTGTAGTGTGTTTTTTTTTCACTTTTCCCCCCAGGTGAATGGGTAGGGGTACCGATGTACCCCATACTCATTCACATAGGGTGGGGGGACAGGATCTGGGGGCCCCCTTATTAAAGGGGGCTCCCAGATTCCGATAAGCTCCCCCGCCCGCAGACCCCGACAACCAACGGCCAGAGTTGTCGGGAAGAGGCCCTTGTCCTCATTAACATGGGGACAAGGTGCTTTGGGGTGGGGGGCGCAGTGCCCCCCTGCCCCAAAGCACCAACCCCCCCATGTTGAGGGCATGTGGCTTGGTATGGTCTAGGAGGGGGGGCGCTCTCTCCCCCCCTTTCCTGACCTGACGGCTGCGTGCTCAGATAAGGGTCTGGTATGGATCCTGGGGGAACCCCCACACCATTTTTTTTGGTGTGGGGGCTTCCCCTCAAGATCCATACCAGACGGAAGGGTCTGGTATCGTCCTCGGGGGAACCTCACGCAATTTTTTTTTTTTTCCGGGGTTCCCCTTCAAGGTTCTCCGCACACGAGTCGCCCCGCAAGTCGGATCATCTTGATTCGACTTCTGGTGCGACCTCTATTCAAATAAATGGGCTCCCATAGGGAAACATAGATTTTGAATAGAGAAAGAAAAACGTGGCTGAAAGCTAGCGCGGGGAAACGTGCATTGAATTCAATGCAAAACGTGGAAAAAAATTGCATTAAAAACAACGCTTTTTTCCTGGCGTCTGTACTAGCTTTACAGCCCGTTTTTTAAAACATCCGTGGGCAGGAGGCCTAAGAAAAAAGAGGGGGAAAAAAAGCACTGGACTGCATCAAAAACGCATCAAAAACGCGCATGCAGCAAAGCACCTGGAACGCATCCAGACTGCGTTTCCAAGGTGTGAACTGGCCCTTAGGCACATTTAACCTCGTTTTTCAGAAAGCAAAAAATGCGTTCAGACGCCAAAGATTTCCACGTTTCAGACGCCAAACGCGGCTAAACGCGGTACCAGCATTTAGATGCATTTTCATTAATAAGTGTTTTTAAAGGTGACCTATTTTTTTACATTGAAAAACAAAAAAAATATGGCAAATGATGAAAAACCATTAAAAATATATAAAAATATGTAATTGCTTGCATTGCATTGTGGACAATCCACAACTTGTGGCAGGTGACATGGCCAGGTGGCGTGGCAGGTGACGTGGCAGGTGACGTGGCAAGTGGACAATCCACAACTTGTGGCAGGTGACATGGCAGGCGACGTGGCAAGTGGACAATCCACAACTTGTGGCAGGTGACGTGGCAGGTGACGTGGCAAGTGGACAATCCACAACTTGTGGCAGGTGACGTGGCAAGTGGACAATCCACAACTTGTGGCAGGTGACGTGGCAGGTGACGTGGCAAGTGGACAATCCACAATTTGTGGCAGGTGATGTGGCAGGTAACGTGGCAAGTGGACAATCCACAAATTGTGGCAGGTGATGTGGCAAGTGACACGCTAAATACAAGTACACTGCTGCTCTCTCAGCTGCTGCTACTCACTCTGGTCTCACACAATGGCTGAAATGGTTAATAATACTGTTTTTTGAGCTTAGTGAGGGTCCTTACTAAACGCTTATAGACGCAAATGCGGCATGCAAACGAGGCAAAACGCGTGTTTATAAACGCCGGTTTCAACCTTAGTTCAGAAGACTTTGCATCAGCCTCCCGTGTACATGGGGCCTAAAAACGGCTATGCCATTTACAGCTCAAAAACGCCATGGTGGGCATGAGGCCATAGGCTAACATGGAGAGGCGTTTTTTAAGCTGCAAAAAATGTTCAAGCGGCTGTAAAAACATACATGTGCATGTAGCCTTATATTAACCACTTGCTCACTGGGCACTTAAACACCCTTCCTGCCCAGATCAATTTTCAACTTTCACCGCTGATGCACTTTGAATGACAATTGTGCGGTCATACAACACTGTAACCAAATGAAATTTTAATCATTTTTTTCACACAAATTGAGCTTTCTTTTGGTGGTATTTGATCACCTCTGCGTTTGTTTTTTGTTTTTTAATACAAATGACCGAATAAAAAAACTAAATAGGATATTTTAATATTTTGTTTGAAAATTTAGAAATAAGGTAATTTTTCTCCTTCATTGATGTACACTGATGAGACTGCACTGATGGGCACCACTGATGGGCACCGATAAGGCTGCAAGGGTGGGCACTGAGAGGTGGCATTGCTAGTTGGCACTGGTGGGCACTGAGAAGTGGCACTGCTAGGTGGCAATGATAGTTGCCAGTGATGGGCAATGATAGTTGGCAGTGATGGGCACTGATAGGCAGCACTGCTAGGTGGCACTGATTGGCACCAGTGGTGGGCATTGATAGATGGCACTGGCAGGGGCTACTGATTGTCACAGATGACGCAGAATTGCCTCTTCCTCTTCGGGCCCGATGTCCCTTGCACATAAGCCGGTGATTGCCTTTTTTTTAATGCTCACGCAAGGAGAAAACAAAAATGATTAAAGAGCTTTTGTTTACATCACGTGATCAGCTGTCATTGGCTGACAGCTGATCACGTGGTAAGGGGCAGGGATCGGCCCCTTACTCTGATCTGTGATCACCCGAGTCTCAGTGACTCGGTGGCCACAGCGCGTGCGCGAAGGTGAGGACGTCTATTGACGGACTCCCGGCAATTGAGGACCATGCTGTGGCCGTCGATCAGCTATAGCGCTGATCTCAAGTGGTTAAAGAGGGTCTAAATGGGCCATTGACATGCATCACAATTGAACTGAGGAATGTGTCTGCAAAGTTAAACTAAATGAAACTAAATGAAATCCTTTCTTATTTTTGCTTGGGGATAGAGTGCAGAGGGATTAGAAGTCTGGACAGTTTTTGGGGATGTCTGCACCCCTGATAGGGTGAAGACAACTCCCAAATTTGGCCACTTTATCCTTCCAAATGATTCACTTCCTGTCACATAGCCACACAGGAAGTGAGGGTAAATCCCTACCAATTTCTTTCCTTGGGGACACACAGGTCAATGTATATATTTTCCCCATTATGTACATTGCACTCCAGCATTTTGCTGGGTACATCCCAAATTATTAGGTATCTTGGTTTTCTTTTTACTAAAGGCAAATCCACTTTGCACTACAAGTGCACTTGCTGGATATCCGAAGGGGACATGCAAGGAAACTAAAAAAAAAACACCATCTTTGCAGATACATGATTGGATTTTAAAATCACCAGTGTTTCCCCTCAGATTTTCAGCAACTACACTTGTACTGCAGAGTGGATTTCCCTTTACTAACCCCCAACTACCTAATGATTTGGGGTGTACACAACAAAGTGCTAGAGTGCAATTTGCTTAATGGGGTCACTAGTTAAATTGATCTGTGTGTATCCAAGAAAAGACATTGGTAGGGATTTACCTTCACTTCCTGTTTAGCTGTGTGACAGGAAGTGAAGCTAATTTTGCTAAAAGGCACGCAAAGCCCAACCTCAAAAAAAAACAAGCAGGGGTTCTAACACTTACTTGGTTTCCCTCAAAATGCCCACAACTAGAATCGTATTGCCTTGAGCTATTTTTAAGTGCAGTGCTCTAAATCAGGGCTTCTCAAGTACCCCCAACAGGCCATGTTTGCAGGTTTTCCTTCATCTTGCACATGTGCTTTAAATCACAGTCAATGGTTTGGTATTTTGGACAGCAATTCTCGATAAGATAAATTCACAAAATATGTCCTGTTGGGGGTACTTGAGGACTGCAGGAAAAATGAAAATTTTATACTTACCGCTCTGTATTTTTCATTTCCTGGTGACTATCCATGGCAGCACACAATCCATGCATATGCTACCATGAAGGCACCAGGTTAGACAAATCACACCTGTTTTGTTTTGACATGCCAATCAGCCTAGTTAAGCTGCAGCTGTCACATTTGTTGCATAGAAAACAAAAACAAACATCAAACTTTGCATCAAATTTTATTGGTCAACAAAACAAGAAAAAAAGAAAGGGAAGCAAAATGGAGAAAAGAAGAAGATGGAAGAAGAAGCGGGGAAAGGAGAAGACATTAATAAAGGAATTGTCAAAAACCCGCTATTGTCTTTTTTAACATTTTTGACACTTTTTTTGTGAAATGGTAGGGGTAAATTTGTACCCGATTACCATTTCACACAGGGGGGCTGGGATCTGGGGGTCCCCTTTGTTAAATGGGTCTTCCAGATTCCGATAAGCCCCCCTAACGCAGACCCCCAAGAACGCGGTGATGTACAACAATGCGTTGAATTGTTTCCGAGCATGCATCGGAATTTTGCGCGTCAGAATTGCTACAGGCGATCGGATTTTCCGATAGGAATTCTTACCGTCTGAAAATTTGAGAACCAGCTCTCAATCTTTTGCTGGCGGAAACTCCGAAAGCAAAAGTCCGATGGAGCATACACATGGTCGGAATGTCCGACCAAAAGCTCAAATCGGATCTTTGCTGACGGAATTTCAAACCGTGTGTAAGCGGCATAAGTCTCCAGATTAGCTGTCTCCTACAAGTCATTATCACCTAATGACCCTTAAGATTAAACAATTTGAAATCTAAGGGGCTAATGTTTCTCTCCCTATTACCATTCATACAAGCCCTCTGCTGACTTTACCCACGTCCATGAAAAAAATGTTATGACAGTGTTACAAACCTCTTACTTTGTATAAGATGTTTCTGTATTACATAGTTACATAGTTACATAGTTACATAGTTAGTCAGGTTGAAAAAAGACACAAGTCTATCCAGTTCAACCATAAAAATAAATAAATTAATAAATAAATAATAATAAAAAAATATATATATATATTGTACAATCCCATATACCCAATTCTATACCCACAGTTGATCCAGAGGAAGGGAAAAAACCCCAGCAGAGCATGATCCAATTTGCTACAGCAGGGGAAAAAATTCCTTCCTGATCCCCCGAGAGGCAATCAGATATTCCCCAGATCAACTTTACCTATAAATGTCAGTACCCAATTATATTATGTACATTTAAGAAAGAATCCAGGCCCTTCTTAAAGCAATCTACTGAGCTGGCCAGAACCACCTCTGCAGGGAGTCTATTCCACATTTTCACAGCTCTTACTGTGAAGAAACCTTTGGAGGTGAAATCTCTTTTCCTCTAGACGCAAAGAGTGCCCCCTTGTTCTTTGTGTTGACCGTAAAGTGAATGACTCAACACCAAGTTCACTGTATGGACCCCTTATATATTTGTACACGTTGATCATATCCCCCCTTAATCTCCTCTTCTCAAGAGAGAATAAATTCAGTTCCTCTAATCTTTCCTCATAGCTGAGCTCCTCCATGCCTCTTATCAGTTTGGTTGCCCTTCTCTGCACTTTCTCCAGTTCCCCAATATCCATTTTGAGAACTGGGGCCCAAAACTGAACTGCATATTCCAGATGAGGTCTTACTAATGATTTGTACAGGGGAAAAATTATATCTCTCTCTCTGGAGTCCATACCTCTCTTAATACAAGAAAGGACTTTGCTCACTTTGGAAACCGCAGCTTGGCATTGCATGCCATTATTGAGCTTATGATCTACCAAAACCCCCGGATCCTTCTCCACTACGGATCCCCCCAGTTGTACTCCCCCTAGTATGTATGATGCAGGGAGAGTACAAGTATATTATACTTGTTCTCCTTCAATCTCAATAAAAACATTATGGAAAAAAAATATTAAAAAGGAACCAAAACGGTGTACAGGGGACATTAGTGGGAAGAGGGGGTGCCGCTGCAGGGAATTAACTTTTAACATTCATTTTCTAGCTATTCACTCTGTCCTCTTTAACTCCCTTGACTTTTTTCAGAATCTCAGATTTTCAGGCATCAAAGACCTGTATTTGTTATGGGAGTACACTATACAGTGTGATCCCATCTTGGAGACCAAGCAGTCACTTACAGCCCTGGCCTTATATTTGTGCTTTGGAGTGGGGAGACTGGCTCTCAATCACATGATTGCTGTTTAGCCCATCAGTGTACTCTCTTTATACTCTTGAATGGACACAATAGGATAGATTTACAGAAGCGTATAAAATCTGGTGCAGCTCTACATAGAAACCAATCAGCTTCAAGGTTGCTACAGTTTTAGTAAATCTCCCACATTATATCTTTTTTTATAGAAGAGAAAAATATTGATCGAGGTTGGATCCACATCAGGGTTAGGGTCAAGGTCAGGTTCAAAAGTCAGGCTCAGGGTCAAAGGTCAATGTCTTTTAGGTAGGATTTAAAATCAAAAGCTTTTTTTATTTAGTATCAGTGCCAGTAGATCTCAATGTGTTTTAGATACATTTTCTGTAAAAGTCAATGCAATATGGTAACCTGGAGCCATTCTGTTCACAGCTGTTGTACATTTTCTCATTAGAACACTGAGAGTGTAACAGATGAATATAATAAACCAGTCTCTCCCATTCAGAATTAGTATCTAAAGGACATAGTGAAGCAAACACATAGGAAACTGCAGAGCAACAAAGGGTAAGAATCTGGTACAAAGTTTGTTAAAATCTTTACAATGCACAGTGATCACTCAGATGGGATTGTTTTAAAGTTACTCTTTAACTTCTCCTCTAATGGGGCCCCTTCTACCCCAAAGCCCTATAGCATTTGCATGGGCTGATATGGTCATTGTTTACACCACTGTAAGAGAACCAACCCTACTATCCTTCTGTAGCATGGAAACTAAAAACAAATAGAATGTTCTCTTTTCAAGGAAATTTTCATATTGCAAGGGAATTTCCCTTTCCTTTGAAAGGGAAACGTATTCACGTACAAGGAAAGTAAAAAGAAAATAGTGTTTTTTCTTGCCCAGGATTAGGTGAAAATGGAAAAAGTCAAAATTCCTTTGCATCATATTTGCCTCTATTAGACCCCTTTCACAGTGAGCCGCCCATAGCGTCGGCAGTAAAACGCAGCTATTTTTACCGCCGACGCTATGGGCGGATTTGCGGCACATTTCGGCCACTAGAGGGGCACTTTTAACCCCCGCTAGCAGCTGAGAAAGGGTTAAAACCGCCCGCAATGCGCTGCTGAAGCTCCTTCACCGCTCCAAAGATGCTTCTAGCAGGACTTTTTTACCGCCCTGCTAGCGCAACGCTCCAGTGTGAATGTAACAGCTGTTTAAGGGCGGATTGCAGGCGCTGTTTTTAACGCTATAGCGCCTGCAATACGCTCCAGTGTGAAAGGGGTCTTAAAGTGGTTGTAAAGGCAGAAGGTTTCTTAGCTTAATGCATTCTATACATTAAGCTAAAAAGCCTTTTGTGTGCAGCAGCCCCCCTCAGCCCCCCTAATACTTACCTGAGCCCCATCTCAATCCAGCGATGTTGGACAAGAGACTAGGCTATCTGGGATTCTCCCTCCTGATTGGCTGAGACAGCAGTGAAGCACCATTGGCTCCTGCTGCTGTCAACCATAGTCAGTGAGCCAATGAGGAGAGAGAGGGGGCAGGGCCGGACCGTGGCTACGTGTCTGAATGGACACAGGGAGCTGCGACTCGCCTCAGGTGCCCCCCTAGCAAGCTTCTTGCTGTGGTGGCACTCAACAGGCCCAAGAGCGCCAAAGAGGGACCTAAGGAGAGGAAGATCTGGACTGCTCTGTGAAAAACCACTGCACAGAGAAGGTAAGTGTAACATGTTTGTTATTTTTAATTTAAAAAAACGTGACTTTAGCATCACTTTAAATCATACTCCTAGACTCAATTTTCCACTCTAAAGGTCTTATTTATTTAAGAATGTGCACATACACTGCTGCATCGGTATGTCTGCAAACAAAGTCAATCATATTATTAACCTGTTTACTATGTGCACAGGGAAAAGCATAACAAATACCATTTCAGGGGGAGACTAATCTGGGGTGGGGGAGGGGGGCATTTGCCTTCCAGGCCAGTTCTAAAATGATATATTAGGATGGTGGCTAATAGTGGACATGCTCCCCCATTCATACATAGTTTAGAGTCCCCCAGTCAGTGGTGGAAGCCAGCATTATATAGCTACCTGCTTGCCTTTCAGGCCTCGTACACACAGCCGTTTTTCTCGGCAAGAAACAACAAGAAAACTGTTGGGAGAGCTTTCTTGCCGAGTGTATGGTTTCTCGTCGAGAAAATTGCCGGGAATCTCGACGAGAAAAATAGAGAACCTGGTCATGTTTACTTTGTCAGGCTAATGCCGTGTACACACGACCGTTTTTCTCATTGAGAAAAATGAATTTTTTTCCTTTTGACGAGAAAAATGATCGTCTGTGGGCATTTTGTCATTTTTCCCGACGGGAAAAACAGAATTAAAAACGACGAGAAAAATTAGAACATGCTCTAATTTTTCTCGTTGTTTTTCTCGACATTTTTTCCCGTGCCAGTTTTCCCATAGGGAAACACTGCCGCGGAGCCCACAGACGGTCGTTTTTCTCGACAAGAGAAAAAATAACGTGAAAAACGACCGTGTGTGGGGAACAAGCCGTTCCCTCATTTTTAATGTCATTATTCACGGTGGTTTTTTAACCGCCGTGAATAATGATCATGTGTACGCGGCTTAAGGGTTCCCTGGACTTCTCTGTACAGCATGCATGTGGCTATTCACTAACAAAAGCAGTTTGGTAAGCAATGCACATTCCACCATCCAAAAGTATGCCACCTAAGTACCAAAAAAGATTTGTTTTATGTAAAAGGATTGGAGCCCATGATATAACCTAAGGTTTCCGTAAAAACACTGGAAAGACATTTCTTTAAAGGGATTGTAAAGAATCATAAAAAAATAAATAAATAACAAACATGTTATACTTACCTCCACTGTGCAGCTCGTTTTGCACATAGTGGTCCCGATCCACTACTTCTGGGGCCCCTCGGCGGCTGTCTCGGCTCCTCCCCGCAATCACTCACCACCTATATGCGATCAAGCTCGCATGGTGGTGAGTGATTGCAGGCGCGCTCCAGTGATACAGCCAGCGGCTATTGACGTTCACTGTATCACTCGGCCCCGTCCCCCGGCGTGTCGCGTCATTGGATGTGATTGACAGCAGCGCCAGCCAATGGCTGCGCTGCTTTCAATCCATCCACTGTAGCCAATCAACGGCCGGGCTGAATGGCGAGGAGGATGACGGGGGCGAGTGCGGGACTTTCGAGGGGTCAGGTAAGTAAAACGGGGGCTCAGGGGGGGCGGTATTTTCGGATGTTTTTTCACCTTAATGCATAGGATGCATTAAGATGAAAAAACATTTACCTTTACAACCCCTTTAAGGTAACTAAACCCAGTAAATAAATGACAGCCTTTCGAAAAATAACCATTTGGCATAAAGTGTTACTAAACTAACAACAGTAAAACCAGTCTGTATATGCAGTAATACATGCTTGTTATACTCATTGTGGAACCTAAGAGGATAATCTGCCACATTGTGTAAAAAAGGCTGTTTGATCCTGTCTTCTCTGATCTTCCCCTTCTTTCATAGTCCCCAATCCATCTCCTGATAGAACAGAGCCTCAGAGACACTCTGCACATGCTCAGTTTGGTGTGTATTGCTAGATATTTTTTATTTTTTTTGGGAGGGTGCATGTGATCGACACAGGGCCAATCAGCACTGACAGAGGGTCAGCCTCATAAGACAGTCAGATTGAAATGAAAACTTCTCCTACAAGCCCTAACCAGACACTGATAGAAGTCACAAGACTGCTATATACTGCTGATGAGAAAAGGTATTTAGCAGTTTAGATTTGCTAAAATAATTGCCATGTTCTGTGTGCTGCGGGAGACCAGATATAGTGAATGCAGGGTCCTGGGTTTAGTAACACTTTGAAGTTGGCCCTTATGTATTTATCTGAACCATATTTAGAGTGTGTCTTTTTAGTCATGATATAGCATTGAAGAATTAAGGACAGTCCCAACTTCCAAAGAAGCTTAACCACTTAACAACCACCTGCCGACAAATAACGTCGACAAGGTGGTTGCTTAACTCTGGGAGGACGTTATATAACGTCCAGAGGACCCGGCGGATCACGAATCGCGGTAAATCGCCGCTGATAGCGGCCGTTTACCACGTGATCGCTCCGTCAAATGACGGAGCAATCACTTGTAAACAGACCGGCGTCATTTGATGACGCCGGTTCCTCCCTCCCCTCTCTGTACCGATCGGTACAGTGTGAGAGGGGAGGGGGAGGGAGCGGATGGCAGCAGCAGCACTGTGGGCTGGATCTGTGACAATTGCAGTCACAGATCCAGCCATCCATCCATCCCTGCTCAGCCATCCCTGTGCTATACCCTGCCAATACTCTGCAATACACCCTGCCAATACTCTGCAAAATACCCTGCCAATACCCTGGTGCAATACTCTGCAATACCCTGGTGCAATACTCTGCAATACCCTGGTGCAATACTCTGCAATACCCTGGTGCAATACTCTGCAATACCCTGGTGCAATACTCTGCAATACCCTGCGAAATACTCTGCAATACCCTGCGAAATACTCTGCAATACCCTGCGAAATACTCTGCAATACCCTGGTGCAATACTCTGCAATACCCTGGTGCAATACTCTGCAATACCCTGGTGCAATACTCTGCAATACCCTGCACAATACTCTGCAATACCCTGCACAATACTCTGCAATACCCTGCAAAATACTCTGCAATACCCTCCACACTACTCTGCAATACCCTGCAAAATACTCTGCAATACCCTGCAAAATACTCTGCAATACCCTGCGCAATACTCTGCAAAATACTCTGCAATACCCTGCACAATACTCTGCAATACCCTGCACAATACTCTGCAATACCCGCCACAATACTCTGCAATACCCGCCACAATACTCTGCAATACCCTCCACAATACTCTGCAATACCCTCCACAATACCCTGTGCAATACCCTCCACAATACCCTGTGCAATACCCGTGCAATACCCTGCCATACACCGCAATACCCTGCCATACACCGCAATACCCTGCCATAGTCCGCAATACTCCGCAATGCCCTGCAATACTCCACAATGCCCGGCAATACTCCGCAATGCCCGGCAATACTCCGCAATGCCCGGCAATACTCTGTAATAACCACTTCCCGCCCGCCGGCCGTCATATGACGTCCTTGACTTTGTGCGGGGATATCTGAATGATGGGAGCAGCTACAGGCATCATTCAGATATTAGCTTTTTCAGCCGGCGATTCCCTACACCATAACAACAATCATAGTGGCTGTTCCGCCGCTTGATCATTCTTACGGGAGGCGAGAGGGGATGTCCCCCCCCCCCCGCCGCCCTCCGGTGCTTCTACCGACTCACCTCTACGATCAAAGCCAGGATTGTTGTTTTTTTTTTTGTATTTTTTTCAGGCTTCCCAGCCTAGAGGTGAGATGTGGGGTCTTATTGACACCCCCCCCCCCATATCTCACTGTAAAGAGGACCTGTCATGCCATATTCCTATTACAAGGGATGTTTACGTTCCTTGTAATAGGTATAAAAGTGATCAAAAAAATGTTTAGGGCGGAAAAACATGTCAAACTAAAATAAATAAAGTAAAATGAAGAATAAAATTTTTTATTTTTTTTTAAAGCGCCCCTGTCCCCGTGAGCTCGCATACAGAAGCGAACGCATACGTAAGTCCCGCCCACATATGAAAACGGTTTTCAAACCACACATGTGAGGTATCTCTGCGAACGTTAGAGCGAGAGCAATCATTTTGGCCCTAGACCTCCTCTGTAACTCAAAACATGTAACCAGTAAAAATATTTAAAGCGTCGCCTATGGGGATTTTTTAAGTAGCGAAGTTTGGCGCCATTCCACGAGTGTGTGCAATTTTTAAGGGCGACATGTTAGGTATCTATTTACTCGGCGTAACTTCATCTTTCACATTATGCAAAAACATAAGGCTAACTTTACTGTTTTTTTTTTTTTTAAGCACAAAACATTTTTTTTCCGTAAAAAACGCGTTAAAAAAATTGCTGCGCAAATATCGTGCGAGATAAAAAGTTGCAACAACCACCATTATATTCTCTAAGGTCTTTGCTAAAAAAACATATATAATGTTTTGGGGTTCTATGTAATTTTCTAGCAAACAAATGATGATTTTTACATGTAGGAGAGAAATGTCAGAATTGGCCTGGGTGCTCCAGAACGCCTGAAGGTGCTCCCTGCATGTTGGGCCTCTGTATGTGGCCACGCTGTGTAAAAGTCTCACACATGTGGTATCGCCATACTCGGGAGTAATAGCAGAATGTGTTTTGGGGTGTAATTTGTGGAATGCATATGCTGTGTGTGAGAAATAACCTGCTAATATGACAATTTTGTGAAAAAAAAAAAGAGAAAAAAAAAATCTTGATTTTGCAAAGAATTGTGGGAAAAAATGACAACTTCAAAAAACTCACAATGCCTCTTTCTGAATACCTTTGAATGTCTTCTTTCCAAAAAGGGGTCATTTGGGGGGTATTTGTACTTTTCTGGCATGTTAGGGTCTCAAGAATTGAGATAGGCCGTCAGTACTTCAGGTGTGATCAATTTTCAGATATTGGCACCATAGCTTGTGGACTCTATAACTTTCACAAAGACCAAATAATATACACCAATTTGTACTTATTTTTACCAAAGATATGTAGCAGTATAAATTTTGGCCAAAATTTATGAAGAAAAAATAGTAATTTGCAAAATTTTATAACAGAAACGAAAAAAAATCATTTTTTTACAAAATTTTCAGTCTTTTTTCTCTTATAGCGCAAAAAATAAAAAACCCAACAGTGATTAAATACCACCAAAAGAAAGCTCTATTTGTGTGAAAAAAAGGACAAAAATTTCATATGGGTACAGTGTTGTATGACTGAGTAATTGTCATTCAAAATGTGAGAGCACCGAAAGCTGAAAATTGGTCTGGTTATTAAGGGGGTTTAAGTGCCCAGTGGTCAAGTGGTTAAAATCTAATGACTGTTTTTTAAGGACACCCCTCCTCTAAATTGATATGAAAACAATAAAATAAAATATATTTCCAGTATTCCAGCATATTCATTCTCATGTTAAGGTTTGGTGTTGTCTATGTATTCAGAAATAAGTTGAAAAAAGGTAAAATTCCGAGAGGATTACGCATTAAGAAATTGCCTGCAACTGTTTTTCCAGAGTATTTTGTTGTGAAATGGAATATTTGTCTCGGTGCTCTTTTTGATTGATGCAGTTTATTAATATATGAGGCATGATTGTTCACAAATCTCTGTGTTTAGATTAACACAATGCATCATTCACTGATTCTTTAAAATGTTACAGCAATGTGTTCATTTGGATAATCAACTTGAAAGTAAATATTTCAAAATATTACACAGAAACCTTAAGAGCCCATTCACACAGGGGCGGCATGCCTTTGGGGGCGACTCGGCAAGGCGATCTGAAGACGACTTCAGAGGCGACTTGCAAAATGACTTCTGTATAGAAGTAAATGCAAGTAGCCCCGAGTCGCCCCCAAAGTAGTACAAGAACCTTTTTCTAAGTCGGAGCGACTCACGTCGCTCCTATTAGAAAGGTTCTATTGAACAGAGCGGGACGCGACTTGTCAGGCGGCTGAGTCACCTGACGAGTCGCCCTTGTGTGAATGGGCTCTAAATCCCTTATGGAAATACACCATAAAAATGTTGGATAAACTTGACTACTGTGAATGAAAAACATTTTATGAGTGAAGATACAGAGGATCTGTGTACACAACAATGCAAAGTCTATCATTAAAATAGGGGAGTTAATATGTACTTAGGTGCTTTTGAGACAGCCTCTTGTGGTTCTGTCGACCTGCAAGGTGTTTTTAATTGACGGATACAAGAACATGGAAAATACCCTTATTATCAGGTTTGTAAGAAACATTGGTCCAAATGATTACATTACCACAAAGACTGAATAGGCAATGCCAGTTAAAGTGAACCTACTGTACAGTATGTCCTTTCCATGTACATTAAAGTATTTACATATTCTAAGCGAAACAGTAAAATATTTTGAAACAAGCCCTCACCTTCAACCCTCACAGCAGAGGCACTGAAGTCATAGGTCTTTTGTTTGTACCAAAATCTTGGAAGCCTACCAGTCTGTTAATGGAAACACACAGCAGATGTTTCTAAACTGTCAGAAGTTTACTAAAATCCAACTTTATCATTGAGAATGAATATCTTCATATAAGCAGAATATGCCAATGAATGTTCATATAATGGACATTATGACTCGTGTGTACACGGCATAAGTCTCTCTAGTCTTTTTTGTACCTGGTTTTCACTCAACCACAGAGGGACCTTCATCATTAACATCATGAATAGTACAGTTAAAGCTATCAAACCCATCTTTTTCATCTGTAAAAAACTGAAGAGAAAAAAAATATTTAATACATTTGCCTTTTTCCTGACATTTGTGACTAGGCTCCCATGTTCATCCATTATGGGGCTAATGTGTTCTTTCATATCCCTTTTACTATTGTTTTTTATTTATTTTTATTTGCTGTAGCAATGTGCTTCTCATGTATATAAACAAAAAAGACTAGAGAGACTTATGCCGTGTACACACGATCGGTTTTACCGATGAAAACAGTCCGATGGACTTTTCTTATCGGACAAACTGATCGTGTATGGGCCCCATCGGTCTTTTTTCCATTGGTGAGAAAAAATAGAACATGTTTTAAATTTATCGATGGGAAAAAAAAACGATAGCTAATTCCGATCTTCTGTGTGGAACTCCATCGGACAAAAAACCCACGCATGCTCAGAATCAAGTCGACGCATGCTCAGAAGCATTGAACTTATTTTTTCTCGGCTTGTCGGAGTGTTTTACTTCATGGCGTTTGGGACGGTCGGATTTTAGACTTATGGTGTGTAGGCAAGACTGATGGAAGTCAGCTTCATCGGATTTCCGATGGAAAAATCCATCGGATTAGAATCCATAGGAAATCCGATCGTGTGTACAGGGCTTTAGTGTAAACAAACACCAGGTCCAGGTGGCGCACACCCGCAAGTCCTTAGAGAACATAGCTCATTTATGGTCAAGCGAATATTATTTAAAGACACCTTACTGACTGGAATGGTACCAAAATGACTGGTGTTGAGTAAATGGTAAACCAACTTACAAAAAAAGGATCAAAATGTACAGTATTCCAGGAAACTTCAGACCAATCAGCATAACATCACTAGTATGTAAGGTATTTGAGAGATTCTATACAAAAATGTGTCCATATTAAAAGTATTATAAATGACCACCAGCATTGATTCATGAAATACCATTCTTGTCACACCAACCTGTTATCGTTCTATGAGAAAGGAAGTGAGAGACTTGAAGGTGGAAGTCTAGTGGACATTGCTTATTTAGATTTTGCTAAAGCATTTGATGCTGTTCTTAATGAATGTTTAATCTATAAAATAAGGTCTATTGGAGCTGATGAATGGGTTCAGAAAAAAAACAAAACAACAAATGACTCATTCTCTGAATTGTCTAATTTGTGAGTGTTGTTCTCCAGGGTTCTGTCTTGGGGTCAATGCTGTTTGATTTGTTTATCATTGATATATAGGTTGAAAGAGCTCAATTTCAGTGTTTGCTGATGATAAAAAAATTATGCAGGGGAATAACATTGACACAGGATATGGCATCATTACAGGAAGACCTTGTCAAAATAGGTGTTGGGCAGCCACATGGCAGATCAGGTCCAATATTGAGAAATGTAATGTCACGCACTTTTTAAGGCAAAAAAATTGTTCACTGTAGGAACATACAGTAGCTGTGTTTCAAACTTACATGTTTGCCTATAGGTGTTTACAGGAGACTCACATCAATATAATATAGGTGATCCTGTATACATCATCCGAAGGTCTGTTTAGTCTTTCCAATGTAGTGATCACTTTAATAGTGTTACTATTTTTATGGGTTTTGGGTGTAAGGATTAGTTGTTCTCATTGTTCTTCTTACAGTAAGAAGGCGTTGAAACGTGCTCATCAGAAAGCAAAATCGAATCAAAGAGAACAACTTATCTTCAAACCCAAAACCCGTAAAAATAGTAACACTATTAAAGTGATCACTACATTCACCGCTCATCAGGAGCAAGTCAGAGGAATTCTTGCCCGGAATTGGCACTTCCTGGCTGAGGACATTATTATTTCAAAATATATACAGAATAGTCCTGAGGTAGTGTTATCATAGATCCTGCTTGGTTAGGGACAGCCTGATCCACAGCCATTATATATCCCCAGATGTTCTGGAGGGAGCTGTGGGAGGTTTAGACACCTACCGATATGGTGGATGTGACCAATGTCCCTGGATTAGGGAAGGTAATGCATTCCACTCCCTAGAGGTGGAAATTACAAATCTAAGTCCTATGTGGACTGCCAGATGGTAGGAGTAGTGTACATAGGGCTAGGTTTATGTGGAGCTTTCTACATTGGAAAGACTAAATGGACCTTCGGACGACATATACAGGATAACCTATATTATATTGATGTGGGTCTCCTGTATACACCTATAGGCAAACATGTAGGTTTGAAACACAGCTTTGATCCTACAGTGATTTTGTTTTTTGCCTTAGATAAGATTCCCCATAACCCACGGGGAGGTGATTTTGACAAACACATTTTAAAACAAGAGGCTAAATGTATTTACAAACAAAAAGTGACTTCACCCCTTGGGTTAAATACAGCATTGACTTTTAAGGTCTTTCTATAGGAATAACATACGGTTTATTTTGGGTGTAACAATTATCCGCTGGGACTTTTAGACTAGTGACTTAGTTGATTGAATGTACTTGTTAGTCATGGACTATATATATATATATATGTCTCTAATTGTTAGCATTTATTGATTAGAAAAATGGACATATGTATGTGTTATGCATATAAGTGCATAACATATACATATGTTATGCACTTATATTTCCTCTCATCTTGGAAGAGAAGACATATAAGTGCATAACCAGGGATGAGCCGAACACCCCCCTGTTCGGTTCACACCAGAACCTGCGAACAGACAGAATGTTCGCGTGAACTTTAGAACCCTATTAAATACAATAGACTCGAACGTTCGAAATCTAAAATGCTAATATGCAAGTTATTGTCCTAAAAAGTGTTTGGGGACCGGGTCCTGCCCCAGGGGACATGTATCAATGCAAAAAGAAGTTTTAAAAACAGCCGTTTTTTCGGGAGCAGTGATTTTAATAATGCTTAAAATGAAAAAATAAAAGTTAAATTTTCCTTTAAATTTCGTACCTACCATTTCACGAAGAAAGTGTCAAAAAATGTAAAAAAACACACACAAACACCTTGAAAAAGTCCTTTATTAAAAAAAAAAAAAAACATTCCAGCGGTGAAATCCAGTGTCCCGCGGCGATCCGATGTCCAGCGCTGTCCGTCATTGGCTGAGCCTGAGCGGACCTGATGGGGAACTTCCTCCGCAGTCTATTACATGTATAGACCCGCCCCTTCTAAAGTTCCCCATCAGGTCCGCTCAGCCAATGACTCGGTGTAAGGCTGAGGACCTGATGCGGAACATGAGAAGGGGCGGGTCTATACATGTATTACACAGTGAGGGAAGTTCCCAATCAGGTCCGCCCCCTCGGTATGTCAGACCCCGCCTACGTCATTGGCCTGAGTGGGGAACTTCCTTCACTGTGTAATTTAAATATACACAGTGAAGGAAGTTCCCCATCAGGTCCGCTCAGGCCAATGACGTAGGCGGGGTCTGACATACCGAGGGGGCGGACCTGATGAGGAACTTCCCTCACTGTGTAATACATGTATAGACCCGCCCCTTCTCATGTTCCGCATCAACTTTAGAAGGGGCGGGTGTATACATGTAATAGACTGCGGAGGAAGTTCCCCATCAGGTCCGCTCAGGCTCAGCCAATGACGGACAGCGCTGGACATCGGATCGCCGCGGGACACTGGATTTCACTGCTGGAATGTTTTTTTTTATTTATTTTTTATTTTTTAATAAAGGACTTTTCCAAGGTGTTTTTTTTTTTTTTTTTGACACTTTCTTTGTGAAATGGTATGGGTACAATGTACCCCTTACCAATTCACATGGGGGGGCCGGGATCTGGGGGTCCCCTTTGTTAAAGGGGTCTTCCAGATTCCGATAAGCCCCCCGCCCGCAGACCCCCACAACCACCGGGCAAGGGTTGTGGGGATGAGGCCCTTGTCCCCATCAACATGGGGACATCCTCCCCCATGTTGAGGGCATGTGGCCTGGTACGGTTCAGGAGGGGGGGCGCTCTCTCATCCCCCCCTCTTTTCCTGTGGCCTGCCAGGTTGGTGCTCGGATAAGGGTCTGTTATGGATTTTTGGGGGGACTCCACGCCATTTTTTTAAAAATTTGTGGTGGAGTTCCCCTTAAAATCCATGCCAGATCTGAAGGGCCTGGTATGGATATTTGGGGGAACCGCACGCATTTTTTTTTTAATTTGCAGCGGGGTTCCCCTTAATATCTATATTAGACCTGAAGGGCCTGGTAATTGAATTCTGGGGGACCCCCATGCTTTTTTTTTATTTTTATCAATGACTTTTGTATGTATTGCCGGGAGCCGACAATTCATTAATAGCCGCGAGTGAGTTTTAAATGACTTTTTTTCCTTCAAAAATGACACTTTGTGCAGGGACAGTTCTAAGCACGGGAAACAAGCGCCACTTTACATGCATATTATACACACCCCCTAGGTACGAAATTTAAAGGAATATTTCACTTTTATTGTTTCACTTTATGCATTATTAAAATCACTGCTCCCGAAAAAAATTCAGTTTTTAAAACTTTTTTTTGCATTGATACATGTCCCCTGGGGCAGGACCCGGGTCCCCAAACACTTTTTATGACAATAACTTGTATATAAGCCTTTATAATTAGCACTTTATATTTCTCCCATAGACTTTTCGAATTTGCCGCGAACACCCCAAATTGTTCGCTGTTCGGCGAACGGGCGAACAGGCAATGTTCGAGTCGAACATGTGTTTGACTCGAACTCGAAGCTCATCCCTATGCATAACATATGAGTGAGTGAGTGAAAACGTATATAGCGCTACAAATGCGAACTAAATCGCCTCAAGGCGCTTGTATCCATTGTCGTTATGATCCTTCAGAAGAGATGGGTCTTAAGTTTTTTTGTGAAGGCCCAGTGATTTTCTTCCATACGGATGTTCGTTGGTAGAGCGTTCCATACCCGTGGACCTTGGACTGCGAATCTTCGTTCTCCTTTAGATTTGTAGCACGATTTTGGGATGTGGAGGAGGTTTTGGTTAGTTGATCGTAGAACGCGATTGGGGATGTAGTGTTTTATTTTCTTGCATAGGTATTGAGGAGCATTTCCTTGTGTGCATTTGTGAGTGAGGCAGAGGGTCTTGAAAGTCACCCGATCCTTTACGGCTAGCCAATGGAGGGTCTTCAGGGACAGGGTGATTCATTCCCATGGTTTTTTTCCCGTTACCAGTCTGGCTGCTGTGTTCTGGATGACTTGTAGCCGAGAAATCTGGTATTTGGGTAGTCCAAGGTAGAGGAAGTTTGCATAGTCAAGTCGGGAATTGATGATTGTTCCAACTACTACTGCTGTATCCTCTTCCGGGATAAAGGGGAAGAGTCTTCGTAGCAAGCAGAGAAGATGGTGAGATCCGCTGACTACTGATCCTATTTGGGCGTCCATGGTCATGTCTGAGTCAAAGATGACTCCGAGACTTTTGACTTTGGTGCTTGGGGTGATGGTTTGTCCAAGGATGGCGGGTGGTGTCCCTGTCATCCTAGAGTTTGTCTTCCGGTTTGCGTGAAGAAAGAGAAGTTCTGTTTTGGATCCATTGAGTTTGAGGGAACTCTCTGTCATCCAATTGTCTATCAATGTAAGGCATTGGTCTAATCCGTAATATTGGTCTTTTTTGTTGGTGATGCGCAAGTAAAGTTGAGTGTCATCAGCGTAAGAGTGGTAGAGCAAGTCCTGTTTGCTGATGATTTTGAGGAATGGGCAGAGGTAGATGTTGAAGAGCACGGGCGACAGGGGTGATCCTTGAGGGACTCCGCATATAATGGTCCGGGCTTCCGAAGTGAAGGCTCCTAGTTTCACTGTCTGGGATTGGTTCTCCAGGAACGATGCGAACCATGGTAGATCAGAGTCTGCAACTCCAGCTACTTCTGTGAGACGAGTGAGCAAAAATTTGTGGTCTACTGTGTCAAAAGCTGCACTGAGGTCCAGCAGCACCAGGAGACACGATTCTCCGTCATCTGGTGCTTTGAGGGCGTCGTCCCATATTTTGAGAAGTGCTGTTTCTGTCCCGTGGCCTGGGTGTAAACCTGATTGGCAGCGGGTCCAGGAGTTTGTGGGTGTCCAAATGGAGTTGTAGCTGTTGTACTACTGCTTTCTCAATGATCTTGGAGAAGGTGTTAAGGCTTGTTATCGGTCTGCGGTGGTTTGGGTCTTTGTGGTCGAGGTTCGGTTTCTTTAGGAGGGGTTTGATTATACCTTGCTTGAGGGAGGTCGAAACATTACCTTCTGTAAATGATTGATTTATGAGATTTGTGATGTGGGTGCCAAGATGTCGGTACATTCTTTCAAGGGTTTTGTGGAAATAATGTCGTTTGGTGATGTACTGTCTCGGAGGCTTCTGATAATGCTTTTGATGATGTCGATGGTGATTGGGATCAGAGTAAATTTTGTTGATTGTAGAGTATTTATATTGCTGTTTTCTTCTTGCTTTGTCCGAGTGAGGTTGGTTGTTTTTTTTCTGTTGAATTGTTTCACGAATGTTTTCGATTTTTGTTGTACTACTGCTTTCTCAATGATCTTGGAGAAGGTGTTAAGGCTTGTTACCGGTCTGCGGTGGTTTGGGTCTTTGTGGTTGAGGTTCGGTTTCTTTAGGAGGGGTTTGATTATACCTTGCTTGAGGGAGGTCGGAACATTACCTTCTTTGAATGATTGATTTCTGAGATTTGTGATGGTGGGTGCCAAGATGTCGGTACATTCTTTCAGGAGTTTTGTGGAAATAATGTCGTTTGGTGATGTACTGTCTTGGAGGCTTCTTATGATGCTTTTGATGATGTCGATGGTGATTGGGATCAGAGTAAATTTAGTTGATTGTAGAGTATACATATTGCTGTTTTCTTCTTGCTTTATCCGAGTGAGGTTGGTTGTTTTTTTTCTGTTGAATTGTTTCACAAATGTTTTTGATTTTGGCAATAAAAATATCAGATAATTCATTGCAGAATTGTTGTGTTTTGTTCGCTGGAGGTTCTAGGCAGGTGGGGTTCATTGTTTGAGCGACTAGTTTGAAAAGTTTGCGGGGACGATTTAGGGCTTTTGAGATGGTGTTGGAGATGGTGTTGGAGAAATGTTCTTTTTTTGCTTTGAAGATTGCTTTGTGGTATTTCTTGGTGAGTAATTTGTAGTTTGTGTGGTTTTCCTTTGTATAGTTTCTTCTCCAGGCTCCTTCAGCTCTTCTACATTCTTGCTTTAGTAATGTAAGAGCGTCATTGAACTAGCCGGAATTATTTTTGCGAATGAGTGCTCTGCGTCTCGGAGTGACTGTGTCTGCTGTCTGTAGTAATGCTTTGTTGAGGGAGTTGAGTATTTCTTCTGTTGAGTTGTTTTGATTTAACATTGTTATTTTGTTCGATAACGTGGTTTTAAAAAGTTCAGAGTGTAATTTCTTCTGTGATATTTTCGAGTGTGTTGTTATTGAATGTGTCGGTTTTTGGAAGATGGTGTTGGTGATTATTTTAAATTTAATGGCGTGGTGGTCCATCCATGGTAAAGGCGTATTGTCCAGTGTGTTGATGTCCATATTTTGTTTGAAGATGAGGTCAAGAGTGTGACCCGAATCAGTTGCTGCAGGCCTAGTTCTTCCAGTTGGTCGATGCAGGCGGTGGCGATGGGGCCCTCGGTGGAATTAGCCCAGAGGTTGAAGTCCCAGAGTAGCAAGAGGTGATTGGTTTTCAAGATTTATGTAGAGATGAATTCTGTGAAAGGTGTGAGGAGGTGTGTCTTTGGTCCCGGTGGTCTGTAGCATAGCAGTATATAGACGGTGTCCTTGGGTGTTGTTTGGAGTTGCAGAGTAAGTGTCCATGAAAGGCAATGAGTTCTGTAGAGTTGGTTTGGTGAGAGAGAGGTGGGATTTGTAGATCACTGCTAGGTAGGGATGAGCTTCGAGTTCGAGTCGAACTCATGTTCGACTCGAACATTGCCTGTTCGCCCGTTCGCCGAACAGCGAACAAATTGGGGTGTTCGCGGCAAATTCGAAAAATCTATGGGAGAAATCTAAAGTGCTAATTATAAAGGCTTATATGCAAGTTATTGTCCTAAAAAGTGTTTGGGGACCGGGGTCCTGCCCCAGGGGACATGTATCAATGCAAAAAGAAGTTTTAAAAACTGCAGTTTTTTCGGGAGCAGTCATTTTAATAATGCTTAAAATGAAAAAAATAAAAGTGAAATATTCCTTTAAATTTTGTTCCTGGGGGGTGTGTATGATATGCATGTGAATTGGCGCATGTTTCCCGTGCTTAGAACTGTCCCTGCAAAAAATTTCATTTTTGAAAGAAAAAAAGTCTTTTAAAACTGACTTGCGGCTATTAATGAATTGTCGGCTCCCGGCAATACATACAAAAGTCATTGATAAAAAAAAAAAAAAACGTGGGGGTTCCCCAGAATTCAATTACCAGGCCCTTCAGGTCTGGAATGGATATTAAGGGGAACCCCGCCGCAAATTAAAAAAAAAATTGACGTGGGGTTCCCCCAAATATCCATTCCAGGCCCTTCAGATCTGGCATGGATTTTAAGGGGAACTCCACCCCAAATTTAAAAAAAATGGCGTGGAGTCCCCCTAAAAATTCATACCAGACCCCTTATCCGAGCACGCAACCTGGCCGGCCGCAGGGGAAAAGGGGGGACGAGAGAGCGGCCCCCCCTCCCTCCTGAACCGTACCAAGCCACATGCCCTCAACATGGGGAGGATGTCCCCATGTTGATGGGGACAAGGGCCTCATCCCCACAACCCTTGCCCGGTGGTTGTGGGGGTCTGCGGGCGGGGGGCTTATTGGAATCTGGAAGACCCCTTTAACAAAGGGGACCCCCAGATCCCGGCCCCCCCTATGTGAATTGGTAAGGGGTACATTGTACCCCTACCATTTCACGAAGAAAGCGTAAAAAATTGTTTAAAAAAGACACACAAACACCTTGAAAAAGTCCTTTATTTAAAATAATAATAAAAAAAAAACATTCCAGCGCTGAAATCCAGTGTCCCGCGGCGATCCCGATGTCCAGCGCTGTCCTTCATTGGTTGTGCCTGAGCGGACCTGATGGGGAACTCCCTCTCAGTATTTTAAATGTATAGACCCGCCCCTTCTAAAGTTCCCCATCAGGTCCGCTCCCTCGGTATGTCGGACCCGCCTACGTCATTGGCTTGAGCGGGGAACTTCCTTCACTGTGTAATTTAAATTTACATAGTGAAGGAAGTTCCCCGCTCAAGCCAATGACGTAGGACGGGTCTGACATACCGAGGGGGCGGACCTGATGGGGAACTGCTCTCACTTTGGCAATACATGTATAGACCCGCCCCTTCTCATGTTCCGCATCTGGTCCGCTGAGCGGACCTGATGGGGAACTTTAGAAGGGGCGGGTCTATACATTTAAAATACTAAAAGGGAGTTCCCCATCAGGTCCGCTCAGGCACAACCAATAAAGGACAGCGCTGGACATCGGGATCGCCGCGGGACACTGGATTTCACCGCTGGAATGTTTTTTTTTTTTTTTAAATAAAGGACTTTTTCAAGGTGTTTGTGTGTTTTTTTTAAAAACATTTTTTTACGCTTTCTTTGTGAAATGGTAGGGGTACAATGTACCCCTTACCAATTCACATAGGGGGGGGCCGGGATCTGGGGGTCCCCTTTGTTAAAGGTTGTGGGGATGAGGCCCTTGTCCCCATCAACATGGGGACATCCTCCCCATGTTGAGGGCATGTGGCCTGGTACGGTTCAGGAGGGAGGGGGGCCGCTCTCTCGTCCCCCCTTTTCCCTTGCGGCCGGCCAGGTTGCGTGCTCAGATAAGGAGTCTGGTATGGATTTTTAGGGGGACTCCACGCCATTTTTTTTTTAAATTTGGGGTGGAGTTCCCCTTAAAATCCATGCCAGATCTGAAGGGCCTGGAATGGATATGTGGGGGAACCCCACGTCAATTTTTTTTTAAATTTGCGGCAGGGTTCCCCTTAATATCCATTCCAGACCTGAAGGGCCTGGTAATTGAATTCTGGGGAACCCCCACGTTTTTTTTTTTTATCAATGACTTTTGTATGTATTGCCGGGAGCCGACAATTCATTAATAGCCGCAAGTCAGTTTTAAATGACTTTTTTTCTTTCAAAAATGACATTTTTTGCAGGGACAGTTCTAAGCACGGGAAACATGCGCCACTTTACATGCATATCATACACACCCCCCAGGTACAAAATTTAAAGGAATATTTCACTTTTATTTTTTCATTTTAAGCGTTATTAAAATCACTGCTCCCGAAAAAACGGCCGTTTTTAAAACTTTTTTTTGCATTGATACATGTCCCCTGGGGCAGGACCCGGGTCCCCAAACACTTTTTAGGACAATAACTTGCATATCAGCCTTTATAATTAACACTTTAGATTTCGAACGTTCAAGTCCATTGTATTTAATAGGGTTCTAAAGTTTACACAAACATTTTGTCTGTTCGCAGGTTCTGGTGCGAACCGAACAGGGGGGTGTTCGGCTCATCCCTGCTGCTAGGCCTCCTCCTCTTTGCCCTGTTCTATGTTTTGTTAGGATGTAATAGTTCTCTGGCACTAATTCTGCAAGGATGGTGTTACAGTCAGGTGTTAGCCAGCTTTCCATGATGAAAAGGCAATCTGTGTTGTGTTGGGTGATGAAGTCATGAATTTCCTGTCTGTGCTTAACTGCAGATCTTGTGTTGATCAGGTGTTGTAGTCGAAATGGTTCCATACTCTTTTTGGCTGTCGATCGTCGATTGATTCTTAAAAGTTGTTCTTTTCGTAGTATTTTTTGGATGGTGATTGGTAGTATTAAAGTGGTATTCCTTAGGCCACGGAGGGTGTCTACTGAGTATTTTATGTTGAACATGATGAAGGAAATGCCGAAGATGATGGGATGAATGATGAAGATCAAGAAGATGCTGATGATCGGATGATGAAGATGGTGATGATGATGATGAGGATGCTGAACCCAATCTAACCCCCCCCCAGTTGATCCAGAGGAAGGCGAAAAACCCCAGCCGAGCATGAGCCAATTAGCTGCAGAAGGGGAAAAAATTCCTTCCTGATCCCTCAAGATGCAATCGGGATAAACCCTGGATCGATTACCTGTGGTAGACTGGTGTCTGGAGTACTTACCTACTTGTCAGGTTAAAGAAAGAACCGCCAATCCAGAATAAGAGGCTAATGATGATGTTCAGGTGGCGATGATGAGGGTCCGGATGCTGGGGGGGGTGGAAGGGTGTGCGTCAGGGGATTTGTAGTGAGAGCACTCGGGTGTAGCAAGATGGCCGCTACTTACCAGACAGGGTCCATGGTTCGTCATTCGGCCTGCTGATTGTGAGTAATCTGGAGGAGGGTTTACTGGCAGTTGGCTAGTGCCAAGCGAGTCCTGTAGTTTGGATCCAACAGGGAGTGACTGGGGTCGGGAGAAGGAGTTCTGGTGTCAGGCTGGGTGGACCAAGATGGCCTCTGCAGCCTGAGCTAGGCCAGCTAGGCCAGAGCCACGGTCTATCCTGAGAGGATCGTGCAGCTCCTGCTGAGGCTTCGGGAGGCCCGCTGATGGCTGGGGGGAGCTCTGGGGTGGGAGACAGCAGTGGGCCCACTGAGGGAGGGATAGGGGGAAAAGAGGCGCTCGGATGGCCGGGGCTAGGCCACAGCCGCGGTCTGTCCTGCGGGTCTAGTAATCTAGGTAGGGACGCCCGAATGGCGGCAGGCGGCGGCAGGCGGCGGCTGTGGGTGGCACACTGGTAAGTTGGGAAGCTAGGGGAGCTGGGCTGGGGGAGAGCCGGGTCCAGGTGGAGCCGTAGACTGGCCAGCAAACGCAATAGCAATAGCAATTGCAATAGCAATCCAATAGCATTCCGTGGATCCGTGGATTTGACCTGGATCTCAGTAGCTGTCAGTAGCTCCTTGCTCCTTGCACATACGTCCGTCTGCTAGACCGTATGGCACCGACCGATATGTATATGTTATGCACTTATATGTATTCTCTTCCAAGATGAGAGGAAATAGAGCTGCACATGCTTTGGCCCAGTCAATTTGACAGACACTGGGGCACCTTGATAGACAGGGAGGCCTTAGTTGACCTCCTTGTCAAACACCATGTTGAAGGAATATCCTCCGACGGGGAAAGGGCACTGTGCGTGTCCTGTCGTGGCCTCAGATGCCTATCTGACTCTGTGGACTGCAGGGAATTTTGCACATGCACCTTGGATGTGACATCAGGGGGCAGTGAGTGGCCCAGTCATTTCCGGTGGGATCACACATATATAGTGTGGTGGCGGCAACCGCTAACCGGGCTCTTTTTTCTGGCAGTGGTTGGAGATACCTGGCTATTTGGCAAGGACGTGGTGAGTCTCATTATCTACGCTATGGTAATGTAAATACTATGATACCCCTCATGGCCGGATAGATGTATTTACCCTCATGGTTAGTGTGGCGAGTGGCTGTTCACAGAGTGAGTCTCAATGTGGGATTAGCCTCATGTTATGGTATATTTGGGGGGAGGGAGAAGATGATATAGGGATGGGATAGGTGCTATCTTTTAGTATGGTAGGGGGATAGGATAGGTACACTGTAGCTGGTCATTGGTTGGATGGTGCTATGGCTGACGATGGATTATGGTGTAATTTAAGGGGAGTGGGAGGAGGGGGTATTAGGTGGGACAGGTGTACATGTATGGTAGGCTTGTTTGATGGGGATATGATTTTGTGGGAGTTGATATATGTTGTCTTGTCTGTGGCAGTGGAAGTATAAGGATGGGATTAGGTAGGTGTATACTAGCTAGGCTTTTTGCCCTTCCCTGAGACATATATGATGGGAGAGCCCTATGCATGTTCTCGTTGGGATGAGGTGTTTTGATGTATGGTTGATTATTCAGTTAGGCTGGGCCACGTTACCTGGGTGCCTATTGTAAATAATTTTATAGACACTAGGTATGGGCTGAACACCCCCCAATCAGTTTGCAGCAAAACTTCTGAACAGGGGAAGTGTTCAAACTCGAACAGCGAACCCCATTGAAGTCTATGGGAGCCAAACAGGAAAAAATCAAAAGTAGCTATTTTAAAGGCTTATATGAAAGTAATTGGCCATAAAAAGGGTATGGGGGTCTGGGTACTGCCATGGGGGACATGTATCAATATATATATTTTTTTTAAAACAATGTTTTTTTTTAGGAGCAGTGATTTTATTTAATGATGCTTAAAGTGCAACAATTAAAATGAAAAATTAATTTAAATATTGTGCCTGGGGGGTCCCCTTAATGTGGTTGTAAAGTGGCTCATTTGTAGCATATACAGAACATGCTACAGCAAAAGTGAAATTTCTAAAGAGAGAAATCCTATTTGAAATGACTCGCGGTTACAATTGCCGATACCCGGCTATTAAAAATAAAGAAAAAAAATGGCATGGGGTCCCCCCAGTCCATACCACATCCTTCAGGGAACCTCACGTCAAAATGTAAATAAAAAAGCGTATGGGCTCCCCCCCCAAAACCCATACCAGACCCTTATCCGAGAATGCACCTCAACAGGTCAGCAAAAGGGAAGGGGGGATGAGCGAGCGCCCCCCCCCCCCTCTACTGAACCATACCAGGCCACATGCCCTCAACATGGGGGGTGGGTGATTTGGGGTAGGGGGCTCTGGGCCCCCCCACACCAAAGCAGTAATTGGATGGTTGCAAAATTCCTTCCAAATTAAAGCCCATCACCTGCTCTGCAAATTTAAACACACTCCTGATTTGCTAAAACAGGTCTACTGATCGACTTCTGTACAGCCACCATGTTGGGTTTTTCTTGCTCTATCAGCACCACAGGCTATAGCTGGCAGCGATGATCAGTGTATTCTGACAGCGGTAATGTCTCTCCTCTAGCAGAATACAAAGGCTCATTGGGAGGATTGTCCTATCCACCTTGAGTGTGTGGAGGCTTCTGGTGGTTTGCAACCTTACAAAAACTTTAATCAATGCACAAAATCATTTTAAAAATATCACCCTTTACGTATTATTTTCTTCAAACACTAAACATGAAATACACAGAACATTCTTTTTTTTTTTAAATAGTGTTTTTGATTTAAACTAAACACACTGTATTTTATTTTCAGTGTCCATTGAACAACATAATTACATGAACCTAAAAAGTATTTGAAGTTAAACACTAAAAATGAAAAAGCTTCCACAAGTACATTTGACGTGTCAAGTTTAGCTTTGACTGCCTACTGTCTTATTTTAAAGGTTGAACATTGGAAAAATAGCATTGCTAAGGGGCAATTGATTTTTCATATATTATTTTTTTCTAGTAGCCTCACGCAATGGAACTATTGATCCAGATTTTTTTATTTTCATCAAATACATGTTGCTTCAGCACTAAGTCTTTAAAAGTAAAACCACATGAAATGCTATTTTTTTTAACCCAGGATTTGTATAACAGAGATTTTTATAATTTTATTACAATGTAAAATATGATTAAAGGTATAGGTACCGGTATCTTAAATTTAAATATTAATAACATAATCAAAACCATTATGTTTGCCATAAACGTTAAGATTTATTATTTTACTATTAGTATACCACATAACTTTAGGCTTACAGGTTATGGAGTAGATTTGGAACATGGATACTCCATTATTATTTATTAGAAAAATATTTAAAATTATAAATAAAAATATGTATTAATGATACAGGACAAAAAAATAAGTATTGAATAACTAATTTGGAGAGACTAGGCACCCAGATTATAAAAATATGAAAGCCCATTATGAGTAAAACTCAACGACGTGCAACAAGCATAAACAAGAAAGACATTGAATTTGTATCTCTGTGACATTAACGACTTCCAAAAATTGCTGAAAAGTATAAATTACAGGCAGGTAGAGAAGCTATCAGCGGCCATACTGTGCTTGATAAATCTGGAGAATTTTCTAGTAGGTTAAAGCTTGTTCCATCATCACCTTCCACACATTCCTATTTCCCATTGATGCAGCATGGGCCAATCATAACTTAGGTGGGGCCAATCATAACTTATGTGGAGCAAAAGTAGTGGACTGCCAGGAAGTGCTGTAGCTTAGCCAATTCAGAAGGGTTCTTTTTGATGTCTGTACTTTAAACCTGTGGTTAAGCAATGGACATTTAAGTGTTTTCATATTTTTAACAGGCAGTAATTGCATTGTAAAGCCTATTTACTGTTTAATCTGAAGATTATTCACAGACGAGCTTGTAACAGTTCAAACAGCTTGCTGAAAATCTCACATACAAAGATTTACAAATTAGGAAGCACACCAAATTCCTTCTTTTTTAACCACTTAAGGACCTTGCCTGTTTTTCAGACTCTGTGTTTACACGTTAAAAACAATTTTTTTTGTCAGAAAATTACTAAGAATCTCCAAACATTATATATTGTTTTTTTTCTAACACCCTAGAGAATAAAATGGCGGTCATTGCAATACTTTTTGTCACACCGTATTTGCGCAGCGGTCTTACAAGCGCACTGTTTTGGGAAAAAAAGCACTTTTTAAAATAAAAAAATAAGACAACAGTAAAGTTAGCCCAATTTTTTTTTATATTGTGGAAGATAATGTTACGCCAAGTAAATTGATACCAAACATGTCATGCTTCAAAATTGCGCACGCTCGTGGAATGTTGTCAAATTTTTACCCTAAAAAATTTCCATAGGCGACGTTTAAAAAATTCTATAGGTTGCATCTTTTGAGTTACAGAGGAGGTCTAGGGCTAGAATTATTGCTCTTGCTCTAACGATTGCGGTGATACCTCACTTGTGTGGTTTGAACACCGTTTTCATATTCGAGCGCTACTCACGTATGCGTTTGCTTCTGCGCACTCGCTTTAAATTTTTTATATTTTTTCTTATTTATTTTACTTTATTTTATTTATTTTTACACTGTTTTAAAAAAAAAATGGGTCACTTTTATTCCTATTACAAGGAATGTAAACATCCCTTGTAATAGAAAAAAGCATGACAGGTCCTCTTAAATATGAAATCTGGGGTCAAAAAGGCCTCAGATCTCATATTTAGACTAAAATGCAATAAAAAAGAAATAAATTGTCATTTGATAAAATGACAACAAAAAAATGTGCCTTTAAGACGTATGGGCGGAAGTGATGTTTTGACGTCGCTTCTGCCCTGCTATGGTATGGAGACAGGTGGGGGCCATCTTCCCCTCACTCGTCTCCAAACCCAGATAGGAAGAGGACCCGATTGCCTCTGTAGTGCCCTGCTCCTGTTGACCAGGCGCTATTATGTAAATTTAGTGGGTGATCTGAATTTTACATAGTTAAGAACATAATGTTTATGCTAAATTGGCCTCTTTTCCAGCTTTGGCTGTGTTGAGAGCATTTCCCACTGTCGCCGGTAGGTGTCATTGTCACCGCCGGCCAGTGTTGGGAATACAACAGGCTGGAGTGTATTGGATGTCTCTGCTCAGAAACAGCCCAGTGGGAGTGTTTTACCGCTGTGCATTCTGGGAGAGGATACCTAAGGGGCAGACGCCATTTTTCTCGCTCTCGGACCTCATGGCCTGCCTGGCCTACGGTATGTGACAACTTATTTTCTGCCTCGGGGCCCTGCTGGCCCGAGGCTACGTTACTTTAAGTAGGCCCAGAATTCTGTCTGAGGCCTAATGGTTCGGGGATGGTCCTGTGCTGTCTTGCCTGCGGGAAGAAGCCGAGCAATTGGAGGATCCATGGGAGCACTCTTCTTGGAGAGGACCAAGCAAAAGGCTGGTATCTCAAAAAGAGCCTGGTGACTCAATTGGTGGATGCATCCTAACCAATCTACCTCACAGTACTGTCGGATAGCTTAAAGGACTTTTGTACTGTGTAGCTGTGTTCGCTCAAGCAATTACTGATTTCCAAATCCTGTGGCAGAGGATTGTTCAACAGTTAGTACTATCATCAAGTCTGTGGCAGAGACTTTTGTCCGTGCATCATTCCGGCTGCTAGGCCGGTGAGAGAGGCCTATCCGGGTGAGCAAGATCCAGTGACAGAAAGTGTACTTGTCTCCAGGATCTTAAGTTACTCAGTGATCTACACAAGGTATCTGAATTCCCCTAACCCTCCATCCCACTACTGCTGGAAGTTGTGTTGAATAAAAAGCATTGGAAAAAGACTAAGTGACTGGTGCATGCATCTGTGGGCACATTGCCCAATTTAGAGCCAAGCAAGTTTTGATAAGTTGAACTGTGGGGTAACGGCAGGACCAAAAATAACCAGCAGCTCCTACGGGGGTAGTGCTACACCTCCGCCGCTACCAATGTCTCCGGTAAGCGGCGGAGGGCGCGGGAGAGCGGCGGGAGGGGCCCTCTCCTGCCGCCGATAACGGCGATCTCGCAGTGAATCCGCCGCAGAGACCACCATTATAATTTACAGGACTGGCGCCTGAAGAGATGGATACCTTAGATGGATACCTCGGTTGTGGCAGCAGCTGCTACCGTTACCGAGATATCCCTCTTCAAAAAGAGGACGTATATAGTCGTGCGCAGGTCCTTAAGTGGTTGGAAGTACACCAGCCTTACCTATTGGATTCCTTGTATGCAATAATGTGTATATAAAGCCTATTTTTTGTTTACTTTTGCATAGGGTATGGGAGGGTAAATCCCTTTTCAGTTTTTTTTCTGTCTGTGTATGCTAGAAAAAATCCATTCACTTCCTACTTTGGAGACACAACAGGAAGTGAAAGGAAATCTCCCAAAAGTGAAGGGATTTTTCCATCTTAGTTGTCACCACATAATTTTTTCCCATTTTAGAAGCTTATAAGCTTTCAGCTTACCTATTGCTGTACAGCATTGGATTTTCTGTTGTTTTTTGTCTCTGTGACAATTGTCACCAGGACAAATTGAGAGGTAAAATTAGCCAGCAAGGACAGGCAGCAGTAAAAACTTGGCAGAGTATCTAACCCTTCTCCATGTTCTCTATTGTTCATTTTTATTTGGAGTGTACTACAAATAGAAAAGGGTTTGGGACTTTAAATGAAGCCGTGGTCTAGTAAGGTCACGTGCCTCCATCCCTATCAATAGAAGAGAGAAAAAGCAAGGAGGTCGGACTTTATATGAAGCACGTGGTTGAAAATGAGTAGAATGGTGGGTATTAAAAGATGTTTAATATTTCATATACATAAAAATACACACTTGATCTTGATGTGTCACCTCCTTGCTTTTTCTCTCTTCTATTTTGGAGTGTAAAACAAAATTGTGTAGAAGGATAAAGAGCTCTTTCACTCTGTCAAGTGTTTATAAGGTAGAGACAAGTTCCCTGACAACCTTCCTGTGTTTTTTTTTTTTTTTCTTGCAAAGAATTACCTACCCAAGGATAATTTGTATGGAATCAGTGACCATTCACTCTGTTGAAAAAGCTTCAGAGTCTTGTGTTAGCGGTGAGTACAGGGAGTGGTAGAGGGGAGTACAGGGGCGTGCTATCAGTTCAGTCAGCTGGCAAACCAATCATCAAACCACACTATCAGTTGGTTTGACCTAGCTTTGACAAAACAATGTGAAAATATTTTGGAAGGGTCCTTCCTGGGGAGAGAAAGTCCTTAGGAAGCTCTGCCTGTGTTTGTGGAATATCATCCCTCCCCAGGCTGTGTAAATTCCATATATACCTAAAAATATTTCATGCTAGACTCATTACTGCAACTGAGATACACCTAAACCTCTAGTCTTCTGGCTCCAGTGCTCCAGAAACCAGTGTAATGCTTCTGGATGCCAAGACCCACACAGTGATCTTTAACCAAGGAGTTGTATGAGCTCATGTGAGTTTTGTATAGTCCACCAGCTCTTTGTCCTCTTATCCTATTTTAGGTTCAAGTAAAACTTTGAAACTGCCTTTAAATGTGGACCTTCTTTCCTTCAATGGAGGTAAAAACAATATATTATGAGTAGTAGGCTTTTTCCATGTGTCATTATTGTGTTAAACACAATAGGAAATTCTGCTTAGTGGAGGCTCAAGATTAGGATGTAATGGCTGGAAGGTGAGGGTGATCTTACATGACCTCCACTGGGTAAATGTCCACTCATTTTTCTCATGGGTTAGAGAACAGGAAGCACAGGAATATATTCCTAATAGCAATCCCCACAAACAGCATTCATAACCAGACTTTTAAAGGTTGTAACCTTTCCTGAGACTATCTAGAAAACTAGAAAAAAAAAAACCATATTGAAAGACTCTAGTGTTAAAATTATCCACTATTATTTTCCTTCAAATTCATAGCCTTCAGTGATTTCTAGTGAATATGACTTATCTCTGGACTTACAAAATAAAATAAAAATATTTGGGACTCCAATATAGAAGATGTGCTTTAATACATTTTCAATACCTAAAACGCCACTGAAACTTTAACAGGGTTTCTTCGGCATGTATAATAACTGAAACAAAGATTTCAGTTCAGTAGACATTGTAGTCAAACACTCTTAAGCCTCGTACACACGACCGAGTTTCTCCAAAACCGGCAAGAAAAGTGGCGCGAGAGCTTTTTCCTCGAGAAAACCGTTCGTGTGTATGGTTTTACGACGAGAAAATTGCCGTGAATCTCGACGAGAAAATAGAGAACCTGCTCTCTATTTTCTCGTCAGGATTCCAGATTTCCTCATCGTGTTTCTCGTCGGCCTGTTTTGTGACGAGAAAATGGTTCGTGTGTATGCTTTTACGACTCTTCCAAAAGCGCGCATGCTCAGAAGCAAGTATGAGACGGGAGCGCATCTTCTGGTAAAACAAGCCTTCGTAATGGAGATAGCACATTCGTCACGCTCGAAATTATTGCATCGTTTAAATGTTGTGCATTGAAATCTTCTTTAGAATGCTACATTAATCCAAACGAATGAACTTCTTTTGCTGCTGATATTCACACAGAGTTATGACTATCTTTTTTTAACCTTTTTCATGCTGCTCTTAAGAAGATTTAGGTGTATTATATCGTGCAAGATCTTCTGAATATTTTAACTTTTTAGATTTTTAAAACTGATGTTAATTGTAATTTGGCAATGTTTTGATAGTGATCTCCCATTGAATATTTTAATATATATTTGTTAAATTTTACACCCTATTTTTTTAAATCAGATTCTTATTCTTTTTTTGGGGTTGTTATGTCAGGGTCACCTGTGGCCAGGTGACAGATGCACACCGTAGGGGGACAGGAGTGCAGCGCAAGGTAGTGAACCCTATGGCTGGCTTCTGTGGGTAGGAAACTGGGTGGTTGTGGAAAGCGGGACCAGAGGAGCACAACCGGGATCCTAACGGAAGCTAGAGCCAAGATTCCCCAGGGCGCGGAGTCTAAGACCCAGCTGGTCTTCTCCAGGGCCTCTAGTGGTGAGGATGTTGTGCTGCCGGCTGGGACCAGGTCGCGGCCCCTGGAGTTTCCTAGCTCACGCCCCGTAGGATAAGGGGAAAAGAGGGGAAGCAGCAGCACAAGATAAGAGAGAACCGAATAACAAGCCGAAGGTCAGGGGCCACAAGCAGACAAGGATAACGAAAGAACGAGCCGAAGGTCAAGGGTCACGAGCAGACAGGGATAGTCGGGGACAAGCCAATAACGTAACAGAGAGACAGACGTAGCACACGGCAGGCAGGAACCCAAACACACAATGCCTAAAAAACACGTTGATCAGCAAGGCAGGCTTGCAGTGCACAGGTTAATATAGTGTTCTGTGATAGGGCCTGGGGTGGAGTCAGGCTGGGAGGAGATTATAAAGGAAGCCAGGTGAAGGAGGTCTGGTCTCTAGATGAACACATGAGGAGGAAGGTAAGATGGCAGACAGACATTAATGCATATCCATGACAGTACCCTCCCTCTTACGAGGCCTCCCCCTTCCCCGCCTGGGCCCAGGTTTAGAGGGAAACTTCAGATGAAACTCCTTTAACAGACGAGGTGCAAAGACCTCAAATGCAGTGATCCAAGACCTCTCCTCAGGACCAAACCCTTTCCAATGAACGAGGTACTGAAGAACGCCTTTACAGAGTCGGGAGTCCAGAATTTGACTGATCTCGTACTCCTGATTATCCTCAGAGACAGGCGCCACGGTAGGGAGAGGACGAGAGAATTTATTGAGGACTAAAGGCTTTAGAAGAGCAACATGAAAGGAGTTAGTGATTTTAAGGCTCTTAGGAATCTGGAGTTTGAAACAAACCGGATTCAGTTTAGCAGTTACCGTGTATGGACCGATGAATCGTGGAGCAAACTTCAGAGAAGGAACTCGGAGCTTGATGTTCCTGGTAGAGAGCCAGACTTTGTCCCCTGGCTGAAGAGAAGGCGGTTTACGCCTGCGGCGGTCGGCAAAGCCTTTGAATTTTTCAGCAGCTGCCCGGAGGGAATCATGAACGTGACCCCAAACGGAATTGAGAGACTCCTGAACCGAAGCCAAAGCTGGAATGTCAGGAGAACAGATCATGGGAAGAGGAAGTTGAGGGTGTTTTCCATAAACTGTGAAAAAGGGTGTCTTCTGCGAACTGGTATTCACATGATTGTTATGGAAGAATTCTGCCCACGGGAGTAGAGAGGACCAATCGACATGGTGAGAAGACACATAGGTGCGAAGAAAGACCTCTAACTCCTGATTAACCCTCTCAGTCTGTCCATTGGATTGGGGATGGTAAGAAGAAGAAAAATCCAAGACAATATTGAGGGATTTGCAAAAGGCTCTCCAAAAACGAGACGTGAATTGGACTCCCCTGTCGGAAACAATATGAGAAGGGACCCCATGTAGGCGGAGAATTTCTCGAATGAAAATGGGAACCAAAGCAGGGGCAGAAGGAAGACCAGGAAGAGGAACAAAATGAGCCATCTTGGAGAATCGATCGATTACCACCCAAATGACTGTATTATTCTCAGACAGTGGGAGATCGGTGATAAAATCCATGGCAATATGGGCCCAGGGTTCCTTAGGAATGGGCAAGGGCATGAGGAGACCAGCAGGAGCTTGTGTGGAGGATTTGGACTGAGCACAGACATGACAAGCTTTAACGTAGTCTTTGACGTCTGAGCGGAGATTAGGCCACCAGTAGTGATGACTGATGAGTAGGAAGGATCGGAGGAATCCAGAATGCCCTGCCACCTTGGAATCATGTCCCCAACGAAGGATCTTAGCTCTTAGCTCAGTGGGGACAAAGGTCTTACCAGGCGGAATTTTTGACTTCAGGGTGGTAGAGTGGGCAACAATGCATGAGGTTGGAATGATCGACTCAGGTTCAGGGGCGGACTCCTCGTCCAAAGTGTCAAATGACCTAGAGAGCGCATCAGCCCGACCGTTGCAGGAACCAGGTTTGTAGGTAATCGTGATATTAAAACGGGCAAAGAAGAGACTCCACCTGGCCTGTCTAGGATTCAGACGTTTAGCATTCTGTAGATACTGTAAATTCTTGTGATCGGTAAAGATCGTTATGGAGTGAGGGGAACCCTCCAAGAGATGACGCCACTCCTCTAACGCCAATTTAATTGCGAGAAGTTCCCGATCACGATGGCATAATTCCTCTCTGCCTGAGAATTTTTTTTGGAGAAGAACGCACATGGTTGGCGTCTCTTCTCAAAGATTTGAAGAAGCACAGCTCCCACCCCCATTGAGGAAGCGTCCACTTCAATAAAAAATGCATTCCCAGGATTTGGTCTCCTCAAGAGGGGGCCAGAAACAAAGGCCTGTTTCAGGTTGTGAAATGCAGAGACAGCTTCGGGAGGCCAGTCTCTGGCATTCACACCCTTCTTGGTCAAAGCGATAATAGGCGCGGCAATGGAAGAGTAATTCCTTATGAACTGCCTATAATAATTAGTGAAGCCAAGAAATCGCTGTGTGGCCTTGAGGCTAGCAGGAAGAGGCCAGTTGGTGATAGCCAAAACCTTTCCAGGGTCCATACGAAGACCCGAACATGAGACGAAGCACCCCAAAAACAGGACCTCAGAACATTCAAAGGAACATTTCTCCAGCTTGGCATAGAGATTGTTCTCTCTAAGACGTTGAAGTACAGTGCGGACATGGTTTCTGTGGACGAGCAGATTTTCAGAAAAGATCAGAATGTCATCCAGATAGATGACAACAAACTGGTACAGCAGATCTCTGAAAATTTCATTGACAAAGTTTTGAAACACGGCTGGAGCATTACACAGACCAAAAGGCATCACCAGATATTCGTAATGCCCGTCTCTAGTGTTGAATGCAGTCTTCCATTCGTCACCCTCCCGTATTCGAATGAGATTGTACGCGCCTCTGAGATCCAACTTGGTGAAAATGGAGGCACCCTTCAACCTATCGAATAGCTCAGATATTAAGGGTAAGGGGTATCGATTTTTAATAGTAACCGCATTTAAACCCTGATAATCGATGCAGGGTCTTAAGGTACCATCCTTTTTGGCAACAAAAAAGAACCCTGCCCCTGCAGGCGATGAGGATTTCTGGATGAAACCTCTCTCCAGATTCTCTGCGACATACTCCGACATGGCCTGGGTCTCTGGGATGGACAGAGGGTAGGTACGACCCCTGGGTAGAGTTGCTCCGGGGACAAGATCAATAGCACAGTCAAAAGACCTGTGGGGAGGAAGCACCTCAGCTGATTTCTTACAGAACACATCCCGGTAATCGCTGTATGCAGCAGGAAGATCAGAAGAAACAGAAGTGGCAGCAACCGGAAGACTCTCCTTGGGGGTCACCTTGAGAAGACACGACGAGAAACATGAGGAACCCCAGGCCAGGATCTGCCCAGAGACCCAGTCCACATGTGGAGAGTGGAGCTGTAGCCAAGGGAGGCCCAATACAACTGGGGTAGAGGCCTTGGGTAGAATAAGAAAGGATATCCACTCCTGGTGGAGAATCCCTACCGACATCCTAATGGGTAGCGCCTGGAAGCGAATAGGGCCCCCTGGGAGAACAGTGCCATCAATTGCCGAGACTACCAATGGGGTAGTGAGAGGTGAAAGGGTAAGCTTCATAGAAGAAGCAGTTCTCCAATCCATAAAATTGCCGGCAGCCCCGGAATCCAGGTATGCAAGGGTTGACTGAGGAGAAGTGCCTACATGAAGGAACACCGGCAAGAGCAGGCGAGAAGGTGATGTTTCTGGGTCCAATACTCCACCTTCCAAATGTATTAGACCCAAGCGTTTCCCGGACGAAGCGAGCAGGAGTCACGAAAATGACCCTTGCCCCCACAATAGAGGCACAAGCCCAGAGTTCTGCGCCTAGCACGTTCTTCGGGGGTTAGTCTGGTCCGGCCCAGCTGCATAGGTTCTTCAGCAGGTAGAGGATGCTCCACGGAATGGAGGGAGGGGAGCTCAGACTGGCTAGGACCCAGAGAGTGCTGGCGTCTTTTTTCTAAAGACCTCTCTTGAAAACGAATGTCGATCTGGTTGCATAATGAAATTACATCGTCCAGACCGACGGGAATGGCTCTTCCCGCTAATTCGTCTTTCACTCGGTCAGAGAGGCCATGTAAAAAGGTAGCGACCAGGGCCTCATTATTCCAGCTCAATTCAGCTGTGTGGATACGGAACTGAAGAGCATATTGCCCCACTGAACTAGATTCTTGGCGAAGACGTAAGACAGCACTAGCCGCTGAAGAAGCCCGAGCCGGCTCTTCGAAGATATTACGAAAGAGCTTCAAGAAATCGGACAGACTGGAAACCACCGGATCGTTCCTCTCCCACAGGGGGGCAGCCCAGGCCAAAGCTTCACCGGAGAGGAGGGAAATGATATAGGCTACCTTAGCCCGGTCAGACAGGAAGCTTTGAGGCTGAAGCTCAAAATGAATTGTGCATTGGCTGAGAAACCCCCTGCAGGCCTTGGAGTCCCCAGAGAAACGGGACGGAGCTGGCAATCTTAGTGAGTGTGAGGCTGTGACTGGTGCGATAGGTACAGCCGCTGGTTGTACTTGGGGTTGCGGATTCGGGGTTCCCAAGGAGACCTGAAGCTGCTCGAATCGAGAAGCCAGATCCTGGAGGAATCGCATCACCTGAGTCTGATTTGATTCCTGGGCTTCGAGTCTGCGAACTATGCCCTGCAATGGATCATCCGCGGGAAGCGGGATGTCAGCCGGGTTCATGGCTGATCAAACTGTCAGGGTCACCTGTGGCCAGGTGACAGATGCACACCGTAGGGGGACAGGAGTGCACCGCAAGGTAGTGAACCCTATGGCTGGCTTCTGCGGGTAGGAAACTGGGTGGTTGTGGAAAGCGGGACCAGAGGAGCACAACCGGGATCCTAACGGAAGCTAGAGCCAAGATTCCCCAGGGCGCGGAGTCTAAGACCCAGCTGGTCTTCTCCAGGGCCTCTAGTGGTGAGGATGTTGTGCTGCAGGCTGGGACCAGGTCGCGGCCCCTGGAGTTTCCTAGCTCACGCCCCGTAGGATAAGGGGAAAAGAGGGGAAGCAGCAGCACAAGATAAGAGAGAACCGAATAACAAGCCGAAGGTCAGGGGCCACAAGCAGACAAGGATAACGAAAGAACGAGCCGAAGGTCAAGGGTCACGAGCAGACAGGGGTAGTCGGGGACAAGCCAATAACGTAACAGAGAGACAGACGTAGCACACGGCAGGCAGGAACCCAAACACACAATGCCTAACAAACACGTTGATCAGCAAGGGAGGCTTGCAGTGCACAGGTTAATATAGTGTTCTGTGATAGGGCCTGGGGTGGAGTCAGGCTGGGAGGAGATTATAAAGGAAGCCAGGTGAAGGAGGTCTGGTCTCTAGATGAACACATGAGGAGGAAGGTAAGATGGCAGACAGACATTAATGCATATCCATGACATGTTATCTGTCCCTTTTTTTGGCTGTCAAATGTCTCTGCTTACTCCAAAGCTAAATTTAAAATATTTAAAAAATACACATAGTCAAGTATAAACTTAAACAAAAATAACATTTATTCATGTTTGAAATAAAATAAAGAGAAGGCAGCGCTGGAGAACCTGCTGCCATTTGTGCATCCATGGGACCCCAGAGCACACATCAACCCTGTGTGGACACTAAAATTGGGAGCTTGAAAAGGCCAACATTTCTGAGCACAATCTGATGCTGGCCTCCCAGAGGTCAGGAACAGCAGCAGGTGAGATATATGTCCCAACTGTGTGGTACTACAACAGGCTGCCTTCTGTCCGACCACAATGAAGCAAGGCCATCACTTCCTCGTCTTCCTGGCAACCTTCCCTGCAACCTTCCCTGAAGCCTTCCCTGCAGCCTTCCTTCTTCGTTTGGCTGGAGGCTGGGCCATTGGAGGGGTACTCCTGTCAGGAGGAGGAGGAGGTGGAGGAGAAGGGGGTGGCGCAGAAGAACAAGGTGGAGGTGGAGGAGAAGGGGGTGGGGCAGAAGAACAAGGTGGAGGTGGAGAAGAAGGGGGTGGGGCAGAAGAACAAGGTGGAGGTGGAGGAGAAGGGGGTGGGGCAGAAGAACAAGGTGGAGGTCGAGGAGAAGGGGGTGGGGCAGAAGAAGAAGGTGGAGGTGGAGGAGGAGGTTGAGGAGAAGGGGGTAGGGCAGAAGAAGAAGGTGGAGGTGGAGGAGGAGGTTGAGGTTGGGACAGTTGTGCCACCTCACAAATTGCGGTATTGGGGGTAATTTTTTCCATCACCCCCTTGTTCAGCAAGGTGATGATCAGGGGCTCACATAGGAGGCGTTGCTCCATGCTCATCACCTTGAACTTTGACTCCACTAGGCCGGCAATGGCCTCTTCAGGGGATGTGGGCTCCTTGAGGGTGGCATGGGCCTCTCGAATAAGGGCCATTGCTGCCTCACTGGTGGTCCTGTCCCTCCTGCTTCTTTTGGGAAGTCGAATGGGAGGCACCTGTGATCTGGTGCTTCTCCTTTGCCCTGCCACCTCCTGGCTGCCACTGGGCCCTGCCACCTCCTGCCTGCCACTGGGCCCTGCCTCCTCCTGCCTGACAGTTTCCAGACCCTCCTCCTGGCTGATTTCATCCTGTGTATGAAAAAGGGACATAGTTTAATATGTTGGTTTAATCTTTGCATCCAAAATTCACATGTTTGAAGCAATTCGAATGTAAATCCAGAAATCATTTTGACCAATTTACAACTACATCAGATTGACTATTTTGCACCCAATTTAGGCCAGACTAATGTCTCGAGATCTTGATTTAACTTGTGGAACCCAAAATAGTTTATGTTTGTCATCTTGACATATTTGTCAAACATTAATTTTATCCCAATACATTTTCTATAAATACTATACCTGGCTCCAGATGGCCAAATCAGGTTCATCCAGGATGGCTGCCTCCTCTTGCTCCAGAGAAGGCTCAGGTTGGCTGCAGGGAAGTCTGGGGGCAAGAGTGGATAGTGATGGCCTTGCCTCAATGTGGTCATCCAGAAAGGACATCCTGCTGTAGTACCACAAATTCGGGACATACACATCATCTGCTGCTGCTCCTGACCTCTGAGAAGCCAGGACCTTAGAGCATTCATTCCTGTATGTGCCTCTCAAGCTCCCAATTTTAGTGTCCACCTGTTTTGCTGTGGCTGTGGGCACCTTGGTATGCACAAATGGGAGCAGGGTCTCCAGCGCTGCTTTTCTCACCCCCTTTTTTTGTGTATGGGGTTTTTGGTCTCCCACAGATCAGGCAGCTCCCTTACCTGGTCTATAAATTCCGCCAGGAATTCTTTGTCGCTAATAAAGACATTCATATTGTATCTGCAAGTAAAATAAATAATATATAACTAATGTGAGGCACACAGTCTAACCTCCTTAAAATCGTAGTCACCATATATATCCTACAACATTCTCCAGACAGTATAGGCCAACAATTTGTCAAAGTCACAAAATCACATACCATCGTTCGCACGTCCGTCACTTGAACTCCTCTCTCCGCACAACGAACGTAGTATAGTCACATGTGTGTTTGCTATATATACACCACGCATGCGTCAAACTACGTACACATCGCTCCGCACACGTCGCCCGCCCATGACCTTCTAAATAACATCTTTTCCCCGCCCCTTCTCTTTCGGCGCGCAGACAGATATGGCGGATTTACAGCAGGTGTCTGATAATTCCTCCAAAAATGAGGAGGAGACAAGCCCGGAGACCGAGGAAACGTCACGATCAAGGAGGAGATTCAAGGCATCTAATATGTCTTTTGCGGAGATGGCGGAGATGGTGGACATCTTGCTCAAGTCTGATTATGACGCAAAGCATGGGCCGTATAGCAAACCTAATAGAAGGAAGGCCAAAATCCTGAAGAAAGTCGTGAAGAGTCTGAAGACGAATTTCGGGGTGAAAAGCTCAAATGAGCAGCTCAGAAAGAGGTGGTCAGACCTCAAACTGAGGGAGCCAGAGCAGTTAAGGAGCATTAAGAGAATGCTAGCAAAAAGTAAGTAAAATGTACGCTTTTCTGCTATTAATGTTTTTCTCAAATTACATCTTGCTCCTTTTTTTTTTTTTCATATTGGACTCCCTTCCAAAATTTCCTAATTTGAACTTGGTTTGGCACAGTAATCGTTCGTTAGAGACACTTCGTTCGGCCACTGTCCGCTGTTTTGGCTTATTTTACAGCCACAAAAGAAAATAGACATCTGCCTGTTTTTTACAAATTGTTGTTCCTAAATTTTCGGCTAGATGATGTGTTTGTAAAGAGAATGAAATGCAAACTTTAATCAGTGTAAAGGAGAGGACACTCAGCAGCTGGTACCACATCTGTACTTTGGAGCACTATAGTGTGTGCCACCATAACCACATTTTTTGGGTGTCCCACACAGGTGCATCAGTGAATTTTTGTGGTGCCTCCATGTGTAAAAATTTACATCCAAAAGGTGAATACTAAACATATTTTTGTTTCCAAATAATGCATTCATCTTTAAAATTCGCACAAACACACACTTGTACCCCACTTCCAAACAATTTAGCCTGTTTTTATTTTTCATAGAGAATTTCAGTGTGATAAATAGACCTTTTGTTTGATTCTCATAGGGGAGAGAAGACTGGGAGGAGAACACTCCAGGGAGCACAGGAACCCCACAGCTTCACAACAACCCCAAACTCCCAAAGACCCACAACCGAAGGATGTTGAGGAAGTTGAGGTGGAGGAAGGAGAAGTGCAGGAAGGAGAGGTGGATGACGTTGTGGAACTGGTCACCACAACAGGTCAGTATCTGTCACCACAGCTTCAGGTAAGAGATGTAGGCCTGCAGAGTTATAATACCTTTTGTATTTTGTTTTTAGGGGATGTAAATGTTGTGGTGAAGGATAATACACGTTTCTCTGCTGACAGTGCCCTCCGAATAATACAGCAAGTGATGGAATGTAGCACGGAACTGGACAGAATAAAACAAATAATTCATGTGATGGATCAAACATTTAAAGACATTCTAGATGTATTGGGGAGAATCGAATAAGTCAACCAAACCCCCATTTTTGTTTCAGGAATGACTGTTCTTCAACCTTTTAAACTCTTTTTGACAATCAAACCAGCCAAAAATTGAATATGCACATATCCATGTACGTCTTTTGGGGGTGCAACCCCTTCCTCGTATCTCAAGTAGGTGAACTGAGGAAGGGGTTACACCCCCAAAACACGTCCATTGATCACTCCTGAGGGCAGATAGCACATGTTGACAATAGGGATCAGGAGTCTAAAATCCATATTGAAAATTACTACAAAATGTGTGCATATTCAATTTTTGGCTGGGCAAGGGGTGGCAAGACCCCATATTAGGACGGGCACATAGAGACATAGTTTGTGTAAGTGAATGTCTCAGATTGCTCAGAGATATCCAATGTTGTAGAGAGTGGAAGATCCGAATAGTTTTCAGAAGAATTTAAATGCACCTCATCCCGATAATGAAAATGTCAAAAAACGAGAAAAAATGGGACTATCGCGGTGCTTTGTAGAGAATAGTACATAGTCAACATTCGATTTATACACTTTTTATTAAAATATCACATACATATTATACACATTTTATGAAAAAAGAAATTGATAAAAACACAGCCTGAACATATAGAGGTTCTTTCTGGGTTGCTAGTTTACCCAAGAAGAGTATGGCGGGAGGTCAAGTAAGGTGTTGTATCCCTACATATTTCGCCAGGTGTGGCTTCTTCAGGGGAATATACTATAACCACCCCAATTGTGTATCCAGCTCTAGCAAAAAAATCAAAAAAGAAGAAATCAGGAAATATCATGCATATAATTACATGTTCACATATTTATAATTCCTGAAATTTCCATCATAGTTACCAGGTATAGAGCCCAACCCCTGTTCAATCCAGGCAGGAAAGACCACACACGCGACCCCCACACATGATGTGGATAATTGATCACAACTGCAGGACCGTGCAAGAGGCTGAGTTCAGCTGTAGGGGGCAGAAAGGACCTAGCCAAAAAGAAGACAAGTCCTAATGACTGATGTGCTTCCAAAGTCACAGATAGGTTAGACAAAATATAGTATGTAAAAGGCCAGCGGGCTCAAAAACATATATTAACTTACTCTGTTCAAATGCTTTTAAAGAAAAAATAGGCAAGCGGAGGCGACCAAATGAACAAATTCCATAATATAGCTGGAAAAGATAACTGATAGATCTGTCCAGCAGTGAGGTATATCCTAAAAAAATAATAAAATAAAAATAAATATAAATAAATGGATGAAAAATAGACAAAAAGGAAAATTGGGGCAAAATCATTTTATATAACAAAACTTCTCAAAGAGAGTTATATTCCAGACATGAATGTTAGTGCCTGGTTGGATAATTTATCATATGAAAAATATGTATAGAGGAAACACCAGGTAATAAGCAGCTAAATGCGCTAAATAGAAGCACACTGCACTGCTAGTATGCAAAGCATACTTGAGATGTAAAGTGCCATCATCAAACAACATATCAGAAAAAACTGAAATCATCCATTTCCCCAAGGAACATTACCTGAATCAGGGAAGTTCAAAGTGAGGTCACCTCCATCTCACAGCCTGAGATGGAATGACAGAATGCTGGCGTTTTTAAACCCCCCACTCGTTCGGGCGTGCTGACGTCACCGAACGAGTGCGGACTAACAGGGTGCCTGCTCCTATACAAAGGGAAAGGACCGCCACTAAACTACAATCCCCAGAATCCTATGCGGCGCGCGCATGCGCCGCAGTGGCAGCGGCGGAAACATACACGGCCGACGTCACAGGGGATGGCCGAAGTTGGTGGGGCGAGTGTACGCCAAAAAGGGGCGGAAAGGAAGATGGAAGGGGCGGTCGATGGAAATGTTCCACTTAGGAAAGGAGTGGAGACACACGGGCGGGCTTCTAAGATACAGAAGCCCTTGGGTGTCCATACAGCATGAACAGAGTATCAGTTTAGGAAGTGTGTCATCTAGAGGGACAAAGAAAAAGCATGCCTGGGAATCTCATGCGTGATACCAGACACTGGATAGACAGAGGAGAACAGTGGACTCATATACCTGGATAACAACAACAATGAGAGCACATTCAAAAACAGAACATAGTTTACAGTCATCTGTTGCATAGCACATAATGTACATAATATAAACAGGTAACTAGAATTTGATACATGTGTGTAAAGAAATCTAAACAATAAAATTATTTAATTTATCAACAATGAGAAGGGAAGGGGAGCACTGTAAAAGAACAAAGAGGGAGGGAAGGGGGGGGAGAGAGAGGGGAGGAAAGGAAAAGGGAGGATGTGGGGAAGGGGACTGGGAGATAGAAAAGATATAGGACACCGAAGGAGCATAGCTTAAACCCCAGATGGAAAATAAGGGTAGAGAGCCAAAGGATATACAATTTGAGTATGATGAAATGTCCAAATATAATCCAATATAGTCTTGAAACAAGTATTACTTTAACAAATTTTATATATTGGTATCTTAAAGAAAGGATTTAAAACTAATATACTCATTCAAGCCAGGATAGCGAGTTGCTTTTAATTGGTGGATCCATTTGGTTTCAAGTTGTAAAAGTTTGCGGTCAATGCCGCCTCCTCTTGCATGTGTAGGTACATGTTCAAGGGCTGTAAATGTGATCATTCCTGCCTCAAAGTTATGTTCACTACCTATATGACGGCTGATGGCTGTAGTCATCAGTCGTTTATAGATAGGGCCAATATGATCTTTGATACGTTTGAAAAATTGTCTTTTTGTCTTCCCCACATAGAAACAACCGCAGAGACATTTTGCTAAATACACAACACCAATGGTTTGACAGGATACTCAATGGTGTATAGAATGTGTAAGGCCGTTAGGGAGGATTACAGTCTGGCCATTTAGGATAAATGAGCATATGTCACATTTGTTGCAGGAAAAAGTACCCGTTTGTGTATTGCATGTGGAGTCAGTCAGGTCAAAATGGCTTCGGACCAATTTGTCCCTAAGAGGAGCACGTCGATAAGTAATATCTGGACGATTATTGATGTATTTGCCAGCAGTGCTATCTGCTAGTAGTAAAGGCCAGTATTGTGTCAAAATGTTTCTAAGGGATGCATGATGTCTAGAATATTGCGTAATTAATCGAATTGGTTGGAGGGAAGATTTGGTTCTAGTAGGAAATATTAATTCATTGCGATTACATTTGGAAGCTTTATTGTATGCATGTTTCAAGATTTTACGACTGTAGCCTCTATCTTTGAGTCTATAATACAAGTTTTTAGCTGCCTTTTCAAAGTCGTCATCATGGGCACAGTTCCTTTTTAATCTGATATACTGGCTATATGGAATACTTCTGATTAGAGATTGGGGATGCCCACTGGATGCATGTAAAATAGTGTTGCCAGATGATGGCTTCCGGTATAGTGAGGAATATAAAAGACCATCTTTGTCTATGGAGATTGTTAAATCAAGAAAATTAACACAGTTCTGATTACATTCCATGGTAAATTTTAGGTTGTACGTGTTCATGGCTAGAATGGTCATGAACTGTGTCAATTCATTCCTACTGCCCGACCAGAGCAGTAGGACATCATCGATGTACCTGTACCACAAAAGGACATGAGACAGGTACATCGGTATGTACTCACGTGCAAAGAGCTCCTTCTCCCACCCCCCCAGGTACAGGTTGGCATAGGACGGAGCACACCTAGTCCCCATGGCGACCCCCTGCACCTGGAGGTAGTGGGAGGATCCAAAAAGGAACACATTGCGGGTCAAAATAAATCTCAAAAGGTCCAAGATGAATACATTGTATGTATGTGCCGAGCTGCCTCTGTCTTTTAAGAGGTGTTCCACAACCTCAATACCCTTTGTATGGGGGATTGTGTTGTAAAGACTTTCTATATCAATCGCCACTAACCAAGTGTTAGGGGGGACACATGTCCCCTCAATTGTTTGTAATAAGTCAATTGTGTCTTTGATATAGGATGTCAATGATGTCACATGTGGGTAAAGGTAGCGATCAACCAGTGCACTGGCGTGCTCTGTAAGGCTCTGACACCCAGATACAATGGGTCGACCAGAAGGACTGGTCATAGATTTATGCAATTTAGGAAGTGCATACATAGTGGGTATTCTAGGTTCTTGGATATTTAAATAGTTCCACGTGTCTTTATCAATAAGTCCAGTGTGGAAGGCTTTAGTAATGAGGGAGTAATATTCCAAGTTAAAACTAGAAATCAAAGTTTTAGAAATGGGACGGTACCATTCTTTATTTTGAAGAATTTTGAGACACATTATTTCATAGTCTGATGTATTCATGATGACTACATTGCCGCCTTTATCGGTTGGCTTTATTGTAATTTGCCTGTTGTTCTGAAGAGATTGGAGAGCTTTCTTATGTCTCAAAGACAGGTTATTGTTAGAACAGTCTGTACCCAGATCTAACTTATCTATTTCTCTGGTTGTTTGTTCAACAAAAGACCATATGCTGGCATTTTTACTTAAAAGGGGAAAGTTTTTGGACTTGGGCTTATAGGATGGAGGGGGGGGGCATAACACCAGGGGCACAGATACCCTCCAAGGGGGGAGGTACTGAGCCTTCCTGGTCAATGTGCCCCTCCTCCCAAAGTTCCATCAGGTCTTCAATGGCTTGGATTTCGTCGAGGTCTATTTTCCGTTGTTCAAAGGAAAGAGAGTCAGAGGAGATTGTACAGTCAGTTGACGGTCTGTCATATAGAAGTTTGAACATGAGTTTGCGTGCAAATAAATGCACATCTTTTATCATCTGAAATTCGTCACTATTGGTTAAAGGACAGAAAGTGAGACCCAATTTAAGAACCTCAATTTCGTCTTGACTTAAAGATATGGATGAAAGATTCACGATTTCGAGTTGGGTTGTGTTGTCTAATATTAGGGCTGTGTCGTTGGTGACGTCATGGTGCTGGAGTGATCTGGGGTTTTGGCTAAAAAAATCTGTGCCAATTTGGGGTCATGGGACGCTGTGCTTTGTGGAAATAAAGATGAAAGGTTAGGTTCACTTACCCTTCTGATGAGAGTGGTTCTAGATGATAAGGATGGGGCCAAGGCCCGAGCAGGTTGTGCAGATGAAGAAACCGGTGCAAAGGGTGTGTCAGATCGAAAAAGTCGCATAGGTGAAGAAAGAGGGCGAGCAGATTCGAGTGTGGAAGAGCTGGCTGAAGAGTGCAGAGTGATGGTAGAGCCCGTGCATGACAGTGATTCCGATGATCTTGACTCCCGATTACCTTTACGTTTTTTAGGAAGTCGATCGTGAGATAGGTCTCGATAGACCGTAGACTGACTTGACACTGCTGAGGAAACTGAAACAGAAGACATGTCAGGTATATTTGGAACAATTTCAGTTGCTCTACGAGTGGTTGGATATGTAGATGGTCTGTTAAACATTGATTGATTCCACTTGTAGGCATAATTATTATCATAGGCAAATTTGTCTTTCAGAAATTTGCCTTCTTTTGCACTAATGATATCAGAGGTATACTCCTCTAGGTGTTCACGTAGGGCTTTTTCTTTCTGTTTAAAGAGAGAGGTGGAGACTGCCATTATCATTTCATCATACCATGCACTGATTAACCACTTGTCCACTGCCCACTGTCAATTGACGGCGGGCGGAGGACACTCTCGTTCTGGGAGGACGTCATATGACGTCCTCCCTTTAAAACGAGCTAGAAGGCGCGCGCTCGCCGCGTTCACAAGGCCCCGGTGCGCATGCCCGGTGGCCGCGATTGCCGCCGGGCACCCGCGATTGCCCGGGAAACGAGCAGGAAAGTGGGTCTCATTGTGTAAACACAGAAATCCACGTCCTGTGAGGGAGAGGAGGCTGATGGTGTGTCACTTGTACATAGGGACAACCATCAGTCACCTCCCCCAGTCAGTCCCCTCCCCCCACAGTAAGAAAACATTGAGGGAACATATTTAACCCCTTCCCGCCCCCTAGTGGTTAACCCCTTCCCTGCCAATCACATTTATACAGTAATCAATGCATTTTTATAGCAGGGATCGCTGTATAAACATGAATGGTCCCAAAAATGTGTCAAAAGTGTCTGATGTGTCCGCCGCAATATCGCAGTCACAATAAAAAATCGCAGATCGCCGCCATTACTAATAAAAAAAAAAAATGCTATAAATCTATCCCCTATTTTGTACACGCTATAACTTTTGCGCAAGCCAATCAATACGCGCTTATTGCGATTTTTTTTTTACCAAAAATATGTAGAAGAATACGTATCGGCCTAAACTGAGGAAATTTTTATTTAAAAAAAAAAAATGGGTATTTATTATAGCAAAAAGTAAAAAATTGTGTTTTTTTCCAAACTGGACGCTCTTCTTTTGTTTATAGCGCAAAAAATAAAAACCACAGAGGTGATCAAATACCACCAAAAGAAAGCTCTATTTGTTTGGAAAAAAGGACACAAATTTTGTTTGGGAGCCACGTCGCACGACCGCGCAATTGTCATTCAAAGTGTGACAGCGCTGAAAGCTGAAAAATGGCTTGGGCAGGAAGGGGGTTTTCGTGCACAGTAGGGAGGTGGTTAAGGTATCCAAGTCTTTAACCACTTGACAACTGGGCACTTAAACCCCCTTAATAACCAGACCAATTTTCAGCTTTCGGTGCTCTCACATTTTGAATGACAATTACTCAGTCATACAACACTGTACCCATGTGAATTTTTTGTCCTTTTTTTCACACAAATAGAGCTTTCTTTTGGTGGTATTTAATCACTGTTGGGTTTTTTATTTTTTGCGCTATAAGAGAAAAAAGACTGAAAATTTTGTAAAAAAATGATTTTTTTTTCGTTTCTGTTATAAAATTTTGCAAATTACAATTTTTTCTTCATAAATTTTGGCCAAAATTTACACTGCTACATATCTTTGGTAAAAATAAGTACAAATTGGTGCATATTATTTGGTCTTTGTGAAAGTTATAGAGTCCACAAGCTATGGTGCCAATATCTGAAAATTTATCACACCTGAAGTACTGACGGCCTTTCTCAATTCTTGAGACCCTAGCATGCCAGAAAAGTACAAATACCCCCCAAATGACCCCTTTTTGGAAAGAAGACATTCCAAGGTATTCAGAAAGAGGCATTGTGAGTTTTTTGAAGTTGTCATTTTTTCCCACAATTCTTTGCAAAATCAAGATTTTTTTTTTCTCTTTTTTTTTCACAAAATTGTCATATTAGCAGGTTATTTCTCACACACAGCATATGCATACCACAAATTACACCCCAAAACACATTCTGCTATTCCTCCCGAGTATGGCGATACCACATGTGTGAGACTTTTACACAGCGTGGCCACATACAGAGGCCCAACATGCAGGGAGCACCATCAGGCGTTCTGGAGCACCCAGGCCAATTCTGACATTTCTCTCCTACATGTAAAAATCATCATTTGTTTGCTAGAAAATTACATAGAACCCCAAAACATTATATATGTTTTTTTAGCAAAGACCTTAGAGAATATAATGGTGGTTGTTGCAACTTTTTATCTCGCACGATATTTGCGCAGCAATTTTTTTAACGGGTTTTTTACGGAAAACAAATGTTTGGTGCTTAAAAAAAAAAAAAAATAGTAAAGTTAGCCCAATGTTTTTGCATAATGTGAAAGATGAAGTTACGCCGAGTAAATAGATACCTAACATGTCGCCCTTAAAAATTGCACACACTCGTGGAATGGCGCCAAACTTCGCTACTTAAAAAATCCCCATAGGCGACGCTTTAAATATTTTTACTGGTTACATGTTTTGAGTTACAGAGGAGGTCTAGGGCCAAAATGATTGCTCTCGCTCTAACGTTCGCAGAGATACCTCACATGTGTGGTTTGAAAACCGTTTTCATATGTGGGCGGGACTTACGTATGCGTTCGCTTCTGTATGCGAGCTCACGGAGACAGGGGCGCTTTAAAAAAAAAATATATATTCTTCATTTTACTTTATTTATTTTAGTTTGACATGTTTTTCCGCCCCAAACATTTTTTTGATCACTTTTATACCTATTACAAGGAACGTAAACATCCCTTGTAATAGGAATATGGCATGACAGGTCCTCTTTACAGTGAGATATGGGGGGGGGGTGTCAATAAGACCCCACATCTCACCTCTAGGCTGGGAAGCCTGAAAAAAATACAAAAAAAACAACAACAATCCTGGCTTTGATCGTAGCGGTGAGTCGGTAGAAGCACCGGAGGGCGGCGGGGGGGGGACATCCCCTCTCGCCTCCCGTAAGAATGATGAAGCGGCGGAACAGCCACTATGATTGTTGTTATGGTGTAGGGAATCGCCGGCTGAAAAAGCTAATATCTGAATGATGCCTGTAGCTGCTCCCATCATTCAGATATCCCCGCACAAAGTCAAGGACGTCATATGACGGCCGGAGGGCGGGAAGTGGTTATTGCAGAGTATTGCCGGGCATTGCGGAGTATTGCCGGGCATTGCGGAGTATTGCAGGGCATTGCGGAGTATTGCGGACTATGGCAGGGTATTGCGGTGTATGGCAGGGTATTGCACGGGGTATTGCACAGGGTATTGTGGAGGGTATTGCAGAGTATTGTGGAGGGTATTGCAGAGTATTGTGGAGGGTATTGCAGAGTATTTTGGAGGGTATTGCAGAGTATTGTGCAGGGTATTGCAGAGTATTGTGCAGGGTATTGCAGAGTATTTTGCAGAGTATTGCGCAGGGTATTGCAGAGTATTGCGCAGGGTATTGCAGAGTATTGCGCAGGGTATTGCAGAGTATTGCGCAGGGTATTGCAGAGTATTGCACCAGAGTATTGCAGAGTATTGCACCAGGGTATTGCAGAGTATTTTGCAGGGTATTGCGCAGGGTATTGCAGAGTATTTTGCAGGGTATTGCGCAGGGTATTGCAGAGTATTGCGCAGGGTATTTCAGAGTATTGCGCAGGGTATTGCAGAGTATTGCGCAGGGTATTGCAGAGTATTTTGCAGGGTATTGCAGAGTATTTTGCAGGGTATTGCAGAGTATTGCGCAGGGTATTGCAGAGTATTGCACCAGGGTATTGCAGAGTATTGCACCAGGGTATTGGCAGGGTATTTTGCAGAGTATTGGCAGGGTATTTTGCAGAGTATTGGCAGGGTATTTTGCAGAGTATTGGCAGGGTATTTTGCAGAGTATTGGCAGGGTATAGCACAGGGATGGCTGAGCAGGGATGGATGGATGGCTGGATCTGTGACTGCAATTGTCACAGATCCAGCCCACAGCGCTGCTGCCTTGATCTGCACCCTCCCCTCTCCTCTCACACTGTACCGATCGGTACAGAGAGGGGAGGGAGGAACCGGCGTCATCAAATGACGCCGGTCTGTTTACAAGTGATTGCTCCGTCATTTGACAGAGCGATCACGTGGTAAACGGTCGCTATCAGCGGTGATTTACCGCGATTCCCGTGATTCAGCGGAGTTTCCCGTGTGCGCGCCCCAGGGGGCGCGCGGGAGCGCGATTCTGGGAGGACGTTATATAACGTCCTCCCAGAGTTAAGCAACCACCTTGTTGACGTTATTTGTCGGCAGGTGGTTGTTAAGTGGTTAATCTCACTGTCATACTGATAACAGAGAATAGTCATCATCTCAAAGGAACAGCTCTGTAGATTGTGTTCCCATTTTGATTTTAATGCATCATCTATTTTTTTAAGATTGGGAAATATTTGTATACGTAGTCCCCAGGGCGTGATTTTATGATCAGAGTATTTTACAAAATATTGTTTGTGCCAAAATACTCTGACTTTTTTCTCAAGTAATCTTTGTAATCTTAAAAAATGCCTTATCTAAATCAGGTTCAGATATTTCAGTGGTTTTTTTTTGGACTGAATTTTTAACATGAAGCCTTCCCATGCTTCTCCACAGAAGCTAGCCATGACTGGGACCGTGTCCTACCAACAGTCCAATGAAGGAAAAAAGGGGAAAGAGGAAAGCAAAAATTGCTGATAAATATGACCACAATGTGTGAGACACATACATATATCAAGTTACAATTTTGTATAAAAATGTCAAGACAACATCAATAGTAGACAAAATATAACAAATTTATATAGAGGAGAACTAGTCGGATCTTAAATGGTGTATTGAAACACCTAGGCAAGGTATATAGAGAGTGGAAGATCCGAATAGTTTTCAGAAGAATTTAAATGCACCTCATCCCGATAATGAAAATGTCAAAAAACGAGAAAAAAATGGGACTATCGCCGTGCTTTGTAGAGAATAGTACATAGTCAACATTCGATTTATACACTTTTTATTAAAATATCACATACATATTATACACATTTTATGAAAAAAGAAATTGATAAAAACACAGCCTGAACATATAGAGGTTCTTTCTGGGTTGCTGGTTTACCCAAGAAGAGTATGGCGGGAGGTCAAGTAAGGTTTTGTATCCCTATATATTTTGCCAGATGTGGCTTCTTCAGGGGAATATACTATAACCACCCTAATTGTGTATCCAGCTCTAGCAAAAAATCAAAAAAGAAGAAATCAGGAAATATCATGCATATAATTACATGTTCACATATTTATAATTCCTGAAATTTCCATCATAGTTACCAGGTATAGAGCCCAACCCCTGTTCAATCCAGGCAGGAAAGACCACACACGCGACCCCCACACATGATGTGGATAATTGATCACAACTGCAGGACCGTGCAAGAGGCTGAGTTCAGCTGTAGGGGGCAGAAAGGACCTAGCCAAAAAGAAGACAAGTCCTAATGACTGATGTGCTTCCAAAGTCACAGATAGGTTAGACAAAATATAGTATGTAAAAGGCCAGCGGGCTCAAAAACATATATTAACTTACTCTGTTCAAATGCTTTTAAAGAAAAAATAGGCAAGCAGAGGCGACCAAATGAACAAATTCCATAATATAGCTGGAAAAGATAACTGATAGATCTGTCCAGCAGTGAGGTATATCCTAAAAAAATAATAAAATAAAAATAAATATAAATAAATGGATGAAAAATAGACAAAAAGGAAAATTGGGGCAAAACCATTTTATATAATAAAACTTCTCAAAGAGAGTTATATTCCAGACATGAATGTTAGTGCCTGGTTGGATAATTTATCATATGAAAAATATGGCTCTATACCTGGTAACTATGATGGAAATTTCAGGAATTATAAATATGTGAACATGTAATTATATGCATGATATTTCCTGATTTCTTCTTTTTTGATTTTTTGCTAGAGCTGGATACACAATTAGGGTGGTTATAGTATATTCCCCTGAAGAAGCCACACCTGGCGAAATATATAGGGATACAACACCTTACTTGACCTCCCGCCATACTCTTCTTGGGTAAACCAGCAACCCAGAAAGAACCTCTATATGTTCAGGCTGTGTTTTTATCCAATGTTGTACTTTTTGGAATGCAACTGTTGTTTTTGTATTTTCCTAAGAAAAGAATTGGCGGTTTGTGGCCAGGACCAAAAAAAAATAAAAAAATAGTAAACATGTGTGTGAATGTGCACAGAGTAAAATGTTTGAACACAAACAACGTGTAGCTTCTTTTTTCAATATGCTCTAACCTTATTTGTGTTTTTTTGAAGGTTACATAGTGAAATGGTTGTTATTTACTAAAGGAAAATACACTTGGCACTACAAATGCACTAAGACAAACTAGGAGACAGGAAACAAACAAAAGTTAAAAGTTGAAATCAGATTTTTATTTAGCTCATTCTCCATGAATCTTTAGGCATAGCCTGGCATAGAAATTGCCCCCCTACCCGTGAAATATTGCATATATTTCTCCCGAACCTCACGGGCATTTTGGGGGGGCAAGCCAGGACGGGCAGATTCAAGGCCCGGCAGAGGATTTGCAGATGAAAGTCCAGCCTCAGGCAATACTGTGGCCATATAAGAAGTGGATTTTCTGCTGAGAAAGTTGTGTAGCACACAGCAGCATAAAACGACATAGTTTATTTTGTAGTCCGCCAAGTGGATAGAAGTCAAAAAAATGCGGAACCGGCTGGCCATTATGCCGAAGGCATTTTCAACGACTCTTCGGCCCCTGGCCAGCCGGTAATTGAACACCCTCTTCTCTGGGGTCAGGGTCCTCTGAGGAAATGGCCTCATAAGATGCGGTCCGAGCCCGAAGGCTTCATCAGGCAAAAAAACAAAGGGGAGTCCTTCAACATTCCCTGCATCCGGTGGCAATGCAAGGTCGTCACTCTGGAGACGGAGGGCAAACTCCGTCTGGATGAAGGATCCCCCATTGGACATCCGGCCATTCTTCCCTACATCAACATAGAGGAATTCATACCGTGCTGACACCACCGCCATCAGCACAATGCTTGTAGTTGAAGTAGTAGGACCCAGAACGGGGTGGCGGCACGATGCGGACATGCTTCCCGTCTATGGCACCACCGCAGTTGAAGAAGTCCCACCGCATGGCAAACTCCGATGCCACAGTCTGCCATTCCTGTGGCGTGGAAGGAAGCTGGGAAGTCAAACAAGATGAAAGAAAATTAGAATTTTAAAATATTACATTACAAGGAGATTATAATAAAAAACATTAGAGGCCAACATCAATCAAATTCTCCGTTTATTAATCTGTTTTTAAGAAGTATAATGGAAGGCTCATGTTTCATATTCATCACCCCCTCTGATGGTTCATTCAAAAAAAAATTTTGGGGGGGGGTAGATGTGTTTGGCCACAGGATAGCATTGCAGTGGCGGTGCGTCCAGAGTGGGCGCTGGAGCACTGCCCCCTCTCTCCTGTGCCCATCACTCAGAACAATACATAGGTTCATGCCTTGCATTAACCTATGTATTGTCAATGCCGCCCACTATTCAGGTGGATGGCCCCCTGTTAAGCGACCAACATATGAATAACTGCAGCATTTATGGGGTGAAAATTGCATAATAGAAACAGGGAGGCAAATAGGCTTGCACATTACAGCCTGAGGGATGTAATTGGCTTCATAAAAGTTAAATAGGTGACGCAGGGGGGAAGACATTCCTTGGGTAAACACTGACAGGCTGCTCTGCCAATCATGTTCACCAAGTCTGTTTAATGGTAACATGATTGGCTGATGCAACATCAAGGGCAGGAGAAGACATCAAGGACAGAAGAAGGATGGCGCTGACCACAAGAAGGTAAGTGCAGGGCTGGGGGGAAAATGGCTGCATTGGAGGGAACCAAATTGCTGCATTGGAGGGAACAAAATGGCTGCATTGGAGGGGGCAACTGGGGGCGTTTAATAGGCACAGTCGCAAAAAAGGAGGAAGTTTATTTCCTAAATTGGGGTTGGACCCCAATCATTTGGAGCAACAGGCGCCCCTGCTGGAAAGGTTAGTGAAGGGAAATATGCATGGAGGAGAAAAAAGGGGCAATCTAAAGCTTCCAGCATGCATGGGGACAAAGGGGACATTCTCAGCATATTACAATCATGGTAATTAGGGAAGGATGAAAGAAATACAATACATTATCATACATGAAATACATAAAATGTGATGTTAATGGAGAAAACTTACCCTAATATAGTCCTCCTGCAGGACTTGTATAATGGCAGAACAGGTGTCTGGGATTATGAGGCCCAGAACCTGGGGGGAGATGCCTGTCGTGAACTTCAAGTCCTGAAGACTTCTCCCTGTCGCCAGATAACGTAAAGTGGCGAAGAGCCTCTGCTGAGCACTGATGGCTTCCCGCATAACGGTGTCCTTCCTGGTAATGTAGGGGGATACCAAAGCCAACATTTCCTGAAAAACGGGGTCAGACATCCGCAGAAAATTCCTGTAGTCCTCAGGATTATTCTCGACGATCTCCCGCAGCAGAGGCATATGGCAGAATTGGTCCTGCTGGAGCAACCAATTCTTGGTCCATGAACTCCTCCTCACACCGTTCATGGACTGGTCTTGGTCCAAAACAAGCAGACCAACACCAAGCGCATGCACAGCACGAACTCGACGACAAGACCGTCCAGGCGACATGGCTAGGAAACGGTCGTCTTATCAGAACGTACAGAACAGAACGCACTTTAGAACAGCAAGGCCTATGAATAACGAACTGAAAATCAGAAACGAACGGGCAAGAACGCACTGTAAAACAAATACGACCTGCCTAGACACCCTGAAAGTCAAGATACGAACCCACAAGCACAAACTGAACCTCAAAAAACGAACTAAAGAGCACGAAGACTGAAAAGCGCGAATCGTCTCTTCCCAAACTTTTACTTCACACGCGGTAACACGAGATCAGCAAAAGCAGCCCAAGGGGTGGCGCCAAGGAAATCGATCTTCCCCTTTATAGTGCCGTCGTACGTGCTGGACGTGACCGCGGAGAACAACGAGGAAATTGGGAAATGTCAGTGTGTACGCATGGAAAGCTTGATGAGAAACTCGTCAAGGTTAACAAGAATCTCATCGAAAAAAACGACGAGATTGTTACGACGAGAAACTCGGTCGTGTGTACGAGGCTTTATACTATTCTAATTAGTTGATATATTCATTAAAATGGATGGTGAAAATAACATTCCAAAATGACCAGAGCTAGCTTAATTAATAATTTTCTGTTTTATAAATGCTCCCTTTACCATAAAAGTAGAATATGAGAGTATGGTTTTCATCAAAATAGAGATAACAGAATATCTAAATAACCATTTAATGGGGATCCATTATTATATAATATATTTAATAATATATTTAATGGGGATCCATATATATATAATCCCCAATATGCAAAAATCCTTTTACATGAATATTTTTTAGATACAATTCACTAACCCTAAAAGTTTTTCTACTAATTTCCTATAGGGATAATTATTAGGTAGATTGTACAATCCTAGATGATTATAATTACCTTAACTAAACTGCATTAGGTAGTTACTAAACTGCAAAAAAAGCATTGAGAACCAATATGCAGTATTCACAAAACAATCATGCTCCAGTGTGCAACCTCCGGAGACTACTATATATTCTATACATGCATATTCAAATAGGCATATGTCATCAGGCCTGTATAGCCATTAGAATGTGTAATTTTACTACTTCATGTCACAATACAATATAAAAGGGTTTTAACTGAAAAGCAGATTATAAATCTCTGCAAAATATAAGCTATATGTCAGTCATTCTGGGAAAATATCCATCAAGGTATAATTCTGTTAGCTGGTAAAACAATATACCACAGAGACCTGCATGGTAGTACCACAAATCAATAGAAGTGGTGACGATGGAATCAGAAGAATTGACAATGACGACTTATCACTTTTTTGATTTCCCAGAACGTTTGCATTTAGATTTGTCTGCTCTGCAAAGAATCTTGCAATTTTGTAAACCAGGCAATCATGATTTATGAATTTTATGATTTATGTAGACTGGCCAAACATGAATGCATTTGTTCAGAAAAGGTAGCATTGTGCAATTTAAAAAATCAGCTCTCTAATCAAAGTTTATGCGTATAAATTCATTAACAGTGGTAAACATAATCTCCTGCAGCATGTGAATGGTAGGGCAAATGTTTCTGGGACAATTGTTTCAACAGTTAAAAGATCTTCCAGAATTTACTCTATTTATTTGTAGCGGGGTCTTCAAATTGATGGGATACACCTGGGGAATAGTGTGACCCAGGTGTATAATTGTGTTAGGGTTCAGACCCCTTTTTGTTTCGTGGAGGATTGGAGGATGTAGTATTCTCCTTTGCCTGTGGGTGGCGGGGTACCCACAGGCTTCAGGTAGAATCATCTCCTGCAGTGCTCCCTGTTTTGTCCCTTCTCGGAGATGGTATGGCTGGGGCGGGGAACCCGCCGGGCCGTTGATGGGAGGAGATAAAAGGGGGAGACGCCATTACCACGAGGTCTGGCGGAGAAGAAGGTCCTCGGAGGAGGAGGGTTGCGGTCCGCACCCAGGCCCCCCCAGGCCTGGGTGCTGGAGATCCAGGAGTCTGGTCCAGGTGCCCATGGCCTGGTCCGGAGTCATGTTGGCATCCATCCCAGGCACCTTTAGCCTGGGGTGAGGTACTATCGAGGAGGCATGGGGCCCAGTACCTTCGACTGGGTCCCGCTAGGGTGGACTGTCCGAGGGTCCCTGAGCGGAGGGACTCGTATCTGAGGTGAGGAGGCCAGAGAGGTTACCCACTGGAGACCCAGAGCAGCACCAACCCGGTGACAGTGGGCCTCTGGGAACTCTCTTGGGAGGACACATCCCCCTGATAGGGGCCACAGCGTATCGAAGAGGGCTCCATTGCTGTTCATAGGGGTTGCTGGAAGAGACCCCATAATTCCTGTTCTGTAACAGCTGGATTGGCTTAGGCGCTGCCGGTCATAGTACAGTGGCATAGAACTTAAACTTTAGGAAGTGCCTCGATCTGCTCGCCCCACCGTTGGCAAGGTTATAGGTCCCAACCAGTTTGCTGCAAAAGAACTGTTTATTGTGCTTTGCATATTGGAGTGTCAAATAAACAAGTGTTGGACCTTTCTCCGGTGTGTGAACTCCAGTTACTGGAAGCAAAGGGGAGGCTGGTGAGCTTGCAATTACAGACTCAGTGCATTCACAGAACACACCGGCCCGAGGAAACATCAGTAAGTGGCCTTCACCTCCCTACTACAATGGGGAGGACATGGGCCGTGGCGCATCTCACTCTCACAACCCAGGAACCCCTAGACATGAGTTGGTGTGTAACCGATAAAGATGGAGAGAGAGTGAGGCCGCTACACGTGGGGGCTCGTCCGGGATAGAGTGTGTTCTAAAGATGGACTTGAGAATGTCTACATTTGAACTTTGCTGCCCAGAGGAGTTCCGAGCAGATCGGCCATATTACTGGCCAAAGTGCGTCCCTGCTCGGAGTTGTGGAAATGACCCTAACACGGGAAAGGCCCATGCGGAGGAGCGGAAAAAGGGAGAGGTCCAGCCGTGTGACGTACTGCACGTGGGGACTGTTAACGCACTGCGCCACGAGGCACCCCATGGCGACATCGTTCGTGGGCGGAGTCAAGAGGAAGCCCGCGAAAATGTACAGCTCATGGGAGGAGTCTGGCCAAGTGTGGGGATACACGTGGAGACTCCGGCGCGGCGTCAGTGCATGATGGAGCAGCAGATAGTCGGGATGACCTCAAGTGCCCCGTGGATTATGGTTCCTCACCCCACGAGAATGACTTCCTTTGCTGCCCCCATCACAGACACGGGGATAAGACTTAGGCCCCGAGGGCGGTTGGCTCTGTACACTTGCAGAGACACGGAGGCCCTCGGTGTGATCTGTCCCAGCTGCTCGGGACTGGTGGTCACCCTGAAGCCATTCGGGCGATGTGAGGAGTGCAGAGAATTCCTTTTTGAGGTCGAGTCGTCCACAGCAAGGCCCTGGGCCCTTCGCCTCAACCACCTCACGGGTACCGCTACTCCGGAAGGGGAGATCAAGGCCTTTGTCGAGGTTCCCGTGCGCGCTGACCAGGGCGATGGACTGCCCAACAGAGAAAAATCTGAGGATGCTGCCTCGGTCGCCACAAGTTCTCTGCTCCCACCCCCGAAGAGGAAAGTTGGCCTAGTACAGGCATCCTATGGACGTGGTCGAGCTTCACCCCGCTGCTTGCCTGGCCTGGATGGCGCCGGTCGAGAAGGAAGTCCCGGACATCCCAGTCCTCTACAAGGGTCAGGTGAGCCAGGGGCTGGGACTGTGGTGGTGGTTGGAGGTGTCGGGGGCCCATTGGAGGTGGAGCCCCCCAGGGAGGATGATTCTGTGTCCACCGCAAGATATCTGCCTGCGGAGATGTATGACACCTCCGACCTAGAGTCGCTGTCTGACTGCGGAGATGATGGCGAGATAGACGAACTGTCCAGCCGCAAGGGCTGGGATAGAATGCCACTTCTTGCTTCCCGTGCATTACGGGATTCACCTATGTACACAGGAGACAGCACACCTCGGGTGGAAGACCCGCAGCTTACGAAGGAACCTACCCCTCCACCGGTGTCCTCATCTACTGTTACCTCACCTGCTTTGGTTGTGGGGACACCCCGCGCTTCTCTGAGAGCGCCGAAAGTCAGTTTCAGGGAGCTGGTAAAGGCACCTCGGCATCCGGAAGCTATTGTGCTGCCTGGAACTGGAGAGAAAGCCACTATGCCACCTTTGGCCCGCTTGCAGAGACTGTTTTGCCACAAAGTAGCTCGGGAATATGGGTGGGAGTACCCGTATCTGCCCCGGGACTTGCTGTTTGAGGTGGAAGTCTGGAGAGCAAGATGGTATGACGAGTTTGTGTGGGACAAGTTGAAGGTGCCTCATGCTCGCAGGTACCTGGAATGTGTGCCGGCAGTGTCTAAGAGGTTTGAGGACTGCAGAGCTGAATGGAAATTGGGGCGCCATATCCATGCTGACAAGATAGTCATTTGCAGAAGAGAAGGAGAAGATGTCGAGTATTCGATAGAGGCATTTGACAAACACCTGAAACCCCTGTATCTGCCGGATCCAAAGTTTTACTTATAGGAGAAAAGAACTCCTGTTTATTTCCTTTGTGCACTTGAACTTTCTGGAAGAGCCATTCCCAGACACCCAGGACTGTGCCCTGCTTTTGTTTTTATTTGGGCTTTTCTTTTTCTCATTGGAGACTTGGGGCTGTTGTGTTTTTTTGTGTTTCCCCTTTTCTTCATGTGCCAAAGGCAAGGACATTTGGGAATAGTGGCAGAGTAGGGAAAAGCTGGAAGAACGAAGACTCGTTGAGTGTCATGACCGCGGCGTTGTCACCAGGTGGCAGTGTTGCGCAACAAACGTTTGAAAATGTTTCACACACACATCACCTTGCGTGTTGGAGTGAGTGGGTCTCTCGGCTGACGGGCCCACTCAAGCCAAATGACACAAAATTATGTTAGGATGTTGTTTTTTTCTTTCCCCTGCAGGAGGATCGTCAATCAAGACCATTGAGAGTGGGTGGCTCTTAGACAGTGTGGGAGAGGGGTTGTGATTATGCAGATGTTTAAAGTGTTTTATGACATAAGTTGTTTTATATGTTCCCCATTCCCTGAGCAGGTCTTGGCACTTGGGAAAAATTTAGAGGAACTGCCTCAGGGGTTTCACTCCATGTCACCACTTTATGGGAGGCATGGGTGTGCACCTGACGCTGGGGACCAGCGTCCAATCACAGGGGGGAATGTGTAGCGGGGTCTTCAAATTGATGGGATACACCTGGGGAATAGTGTGACCCAGGTGTATAATTGTGTTAGGGTTCAGACCCCTTTTTGTTTCGTGGAGGATTGGAGGATGTAGTATTCTCCTTTGCCTGTGGGTGGCGGGGTACCCACAGGCTTCAGGTAGAATCATCTCCTGCAGTGCTCCCTGTTTTGTCCCTTCTCGGAGATGGTATGGCTGGGGCGGGGAACCCGCTGGGCCGTTGATGGGAGGAGATAAAAGGGGGAGACGCCCTTACCACGAGGTCTGGCGGAGAAGAAGGTCCTCGGAGGAGGAGGGTTGCGGTCCGCACCCAGGCCCCCCCAGGCCTGGGTGCTGGAGATCCAGGAGTCTGGTCCAGGTGCCCATGGCCTGGTCCGGAGTCATGTTGGCGTCCATCCCAGGCACCTTTAGCCTGGGGTGAGGTACTATCAAGGAGGCCTGGGGCCCAGTACCTTCGACTGGGTCCCGCTAGGGTGGACTGTCCGAGGGTCCCTGAGCGGAGGGACTCGTATCTGAGGTGAGGAGGCCAGAGAGGTTACCCACTGGAGACCCGGAGCAGCACCAACCCGGTGACAGTGGGCCTCTGGGAACTCTCTTGGGAGGACACATCCCCCTGATAGGGGCCACAGCGTATCGAAGAGGGCTCCATTGCTGTTCATAGGGGTTGCTGGAAGAGACCCCATCTTTCCTGTTCTGTAACAGCCGGATTGGCTTAGGCGCTGCTGGTCATAGTACAGTGGCATAGAACTTAAACTTTAGGAAGTGCCTCGATCTGCTCGCCCCACCGTTGGCAAGGTTATAGGTCCCAACCAGTTTGCTGCAAAAGAACTGTTTATTGTGCTTTGCGTATTGGAGTGTCAAATAAACAAGTGTTGGACCTTTCTCCGGTGTGTGAACTCCAGTTACTGGAAGCAAAGGGGAGGCTGGTGAGCTTGCAATTACAGACTCAGTGCATTCACAGAACACACCGGCCCGAGGAAACATCAGTAAGTGGCCTTCACCTCCCTACTACAATGGGGAGGACATGGGCCATGGCGCATCTCACTCTCACAACCCAGGAACCCCTAGACATGAGTTGGTGTGTAACCGATAAAGATGGAGAGAGAGTGAGGCCGCTACATATTTATTTATAGAATTGACTCAAATATATCTCAATCTGTTGTTCACAATATACTGTATAGAGAGTAACTGACTAGATGCAATACGTAGAAAGATGGGAGATTATATATATATAGGCAGGCTGTTAGGACCTGGGCTTGAACCTGGGACCTCTGGTGTGTCTGATGGTGACTCTACTTGCTGAGCCACCTAGAATACTGTACAGCTCCTTGGATAGTTCATTAGACAATTGCTTGAATGATCTTTCTTGTCTTGAATCTTGTTTGCCTTGAACCTTGAACACTTTGCTCCTCCCATGAACTTCCTGATTTAAGCCATTTCCCTGCACTTTCTGGTTGCCAGAATATTGTGTCTTCACCAGCCAATATCTTGCTCCTGTCTACTGCTGCCGACTGCATCTTTGCTACCACTCACTACCGACTTTTGGCTCGTCCCCGACTACGCTTCTGCTTATTGTGGAAAGCAATGAAATATCTTGCACTGCTATGCTGGACTCAGGGGCCGGGAGAAACTTCATGGACATCAAATTTGCCCAAAGTAATAACCTTCAAATAAGAAATAAGCTTGCCCCTATTGATATGGAAACTGTGGAAGGCTCACCTTTGTCTTCAGGTCCAGTTACCCACGAGACCATCCCGCTTAAACTCCTAATCGAGACTGACCATCAGGAGACTATCAGTTTTGAGCTGATCACATCACCCAAGTTCCCTATTATCCTGGGTATCCCTTGGTTCTCTATCCATAATCCCTCCATCAACTGGGAAACACGTTCTTTAAGCTTTACATCTGACCATTGCAAAAGACATTGCAAAGAATCTTATCAAATAAGCCCTCCACCAACCCAAGATTTACAAGCAGTTTTGGCAACTACCAAGCCATACGACAAGCTACCTCCACAATATCTTGAGTTTTGCAATGTTTGTGATAAAAAGAACGCAGATCAGCTGCCTCCTCATCGCTCTTATGATTGTCCCATTGAATTGCTTCCAGGGGCAGGAATACCATTTGGGCACCTTTATTCTTTATCAGAACCTGAACTGAAGGTGCTCAGGGAGTGGATTAATGAGAATCTAGAGAAGAGTTTTATCAGACACTCAACATCTTCTGCTGGGGCAGCCTTATTCTTTGTGGTGAAAGAGGACTCCACCCTGCGTCCGTGTATTGACTACAGAGATTTAAATAGGATCACAATAAAGAATCGCTATCCACTCCCACTGATTCCAGAAATGCTTGAGAGACTCCGCTCCGCCAAGCTCTTTACTAAATTAGATTTACGGGGGGCATACAACCTTGTCCGCATTCGTCCCGGAGATGAATGGAAAACTGCTTTCAGAACCAGATATGGACATTTGAGTCTTTGGTCATGCCCTTTGGGCTCTGCAATGCTCCTGCAACTTTTCAACATTTTATAAATGATGTTTTTCGAGATTTGCTTGATCAGTTTGTAATAGCATATTTGGATGACATTCTCATTTTTTCTGATACTTTGGAAGAACACCGCAAGCATGTCTGTATTGTTTTCGAGACTAAGGCGGAATCAACTTTACATCAAACTAGAGAAATGCGAGTTTGAACAAACTCAGATACAATTCTTGGGATACATAATCTCTTTTGAAGGGGTAAGCATGGATCCTGATAAGATCAAAGCAGTGGTGGATTGGCCTGTCCCTAGGAATGTTAAGGAGATACAGCGATTTGTTGGATTTGCCAACTTTTACAGAAGATTTATAAGAAATTTCTCCAAGGTAATTGCTCCAATTACACAGCTGACAAAGAAAGGGATACCCTTTTTGTGGTCACCTGAGGCACAGACTGCCTTTAGTAAACTGAAAACTCTCTTCACTTCTGCACCAATACTGGTACATCCAGATCCAGAACTACCTTTCATCCTAGAAGTTGATGCTTCTAATTCTGCTGTGGGAGCTATCCTTTCTCAGCGAATTGGAGAAAAAATGCAGCTTCATCCTTGCACTTATTTCTCTCGAATGATGTCTCCAGCCGAGAAGAATTATGACATTGGAAACAAGGAACTGCTGGCAATTAAGTAAGCATTTTCTGAGTGGAGGCATCTGCTGGAAGGGGCTAAGCACCCTGTAACCGTTCTCACCAATCATAGAAATTTTGAATTTATTAGGTCTGCTAAAAGGTTGTCATCTAGATAATCACGTTGGACCCTTTTCTTCTCCAGGTTCAATTTTGTTATCTCATACCACCCTGGGTCAAGGAATGGTAAGGCTGATGCCCTATCACGGATGTTGCCTGGGCATCTCCAGGAAAGCAACTCTGAATGTACAATCCTGTCTCAAAAGAACTTTCTAGGGGCCATGAGTTCAAAGACATTACTTAATCTCCTCAAGGAGGGGTATGAGAATGACCCGCTTCTTAATAACCCTCCTAAAGACATAAACCTCAAGTACAACAATGGTTTTTGGACTCAAGAGCATTGCCTTTATGTACCTGAATCAGTTCGGGTAGAAGCCCTCAGGTTGGTACACGACTCTAAACTTGCTGGTCATTTTGGGGTTTCTAAGACAGAATAACTCTTATCACGTTCTTTTGGTGGCCTGGGTACAAGAAAGATGTAAATAGATATGTGGCTTCATGTCTAACCTGTGCTCGCAATAAGACACCCCGATATTCTCCTCTGGGGTTACTTCTACCACTGCCTGTTCCATCTAGGCCATGGGGGTCAATTTCTAAAGACTTTGTGGTCAACCTTCCTCTTTCAAAAGGGATTACCACCATTCTGGTAGTCGTTGACCGTCTCACTAAGATGGCTCATTTTATTCCAGTTAAGGGGGTACCCTCCGCCGAACATACTGCTGAGGTAATGGTTAGAGAAGTTTTTAAACTTCATTGAATTCCCGATGATGTGGTGTCTGACAGAGGGGTACAGTTTACCTCAAAATTTTGGAGAAGTTTTTGCTCAGCTTTGGGTGTAACAATTAATCTGTCCTCAGCTTTTCATCCACAGTCTAATGGTCAGACTGAGAGGACCAATCAAACTCTGGAGCAATACCTTAGATGTTTTGTGAGTTATCTCCAGGATGACTGGGTGGACTACCTTCCTATGGCAGAGTTTGCTTATAATAACTCTAAACATAGCTCCACTTCCCAAAGCCCATTTTTATTAAACACCGGGTATCATCCAGTTTTATTCCTGATCTCCCTATCTCAACTTCAATTCCTGCTGTTACCAACAGACTAACTTCATTACATGAGATCCAGGAGAGATTGACTGATACATTGAAGGAGGCGCAGGAATATTACAAGAAGGCCGCTGACAGACACCGTAGGTCTATTCCCACCTTTCAGGTAGGTGACAAAGTTTGGTTATCTACCAAAAATTTAAAGGTTCAGGTTCCATGTGCTAAGTTGGGTCAAAAGTTTATGGGACCTTTTGAGATTTCTGCTCAAATAAACCCGGTCACTTTTCGCCTAAAACTTCCTGACAATATGAAGATTCACCCTGTTTTTCATATATACTCAAGCAGTTTCATGAAAATACTTTTTATGGAAGAATTCATCCTCCTCCTCCACCTGTTGAGGTACAGGGTGAAGAAGAATATGTGGTGGGAAAAAATCTTGACTCCAGGAACAAATTGCAATATTTGGTTTGATGGGAAGGATATGGGCCAGAAGAAAATTCTTGGGAGCCTGAAAAGAATGTTCATGCCCCTAGATCAGTGTTTCTCAACTCCAGTCCTCAAGGCGCACCAACAGGTCATGTTTTTGGGATTTCCATTGATTTTCACAGGTGATTTGAGCAGTTTCACTGCCTTAGTAATTATCACAGCTGTTTTATCTGCAGGAATTCCCAAAAACATGACCTGTTGGTGCGCCTTGAGGACTGGAGTTGAGAAACACTGCCCTAGATTAACAAAGGAATTCCACCAGAGGTTTCCTCAGAAACCTGGCCCTAAGACGTCCAGGGGACATCCTGGAAGGAGGGGAGTACTGTTAGGACCTGGGCTTGAACCTAGGACCTCTGGTGTGTCTGGTGGTGACTCTACTTGCTGAGCCACCTGGAATGCTGGACAGCTCCTTGGATAGTTCATTAGACAATACCTTGAATGACCTTTCTTGTCTTGAATCTTGTTTGCCTTGAACCTTGAACCCTTTGCTCCTCCCATGAACTTCCTGATTTAAGCCATGTCCCTGCACTTCCTGGTTGCCAGAATATTGTGTCTTCACTACTTTTATAACTGAAATTCAAGTTTCTGTACACGGGAAGGCTAATAATATGCCTGAGATTCTTGAGGTGTTCCGAGACTTTCTACCAGGAACTATATAAAAGTAGGAAGAGAGATCACGAAGAGGATATGGAATCTTTTTTGCAGACGATTAATTTGCCAAAGTTACTAGAAGAGGAGAAAGAGGTACTAGAGAGATTATTAACATTGGAAGAGTTGAGAAATGCAGCAGCTAATTTAACCAATAATAAATCACCTGGCTCAGATGGTCTACCAGGGGAAATGTATAAAACATATGGAGAGGTGTTACTACCTGACCTTCTTTCAGTTCTCAACTATTCCTTCAAAGTGGGGTCTTTGCCCCCCTCGATGAACGAAGTAGTGATCATCTCTATTTTGAAATCAGGTAAAGATCCAACTAAGCCTGAAGAATATCGTCCAATTTCGCTGCTGACATCTGATGTCAAACTCTTGGCTAAAATACTGGCAACTAGACTTTCAAAGTACATTGGCAAATTAATACATCAGGATCAGTCAGGATTTATCCCGAATAGATCAGCAGCTAATAATATTAGACAATTGTTTCTAAATTTACAACTACCCATACATAATACAAGGAATAGAGCTATTGTGTCTTTAGATGCGTCTAAAGCTTTTGATTCCTATGGGCCTGCCTAAAACAATTTGGAATAGGACCAAGATTTATAAGGTGGATAAAATTGTTATATAGTGCTCCGAATGCAAGAGTACAGATCAATGGATCTGTGTCCTTGCCATTTTTGCTGGAAAGAGGGACGAGACAGGGGTGCCACCTGTCCCCACTCCTCTTTGCAATAGCCATGGAGCCTTTGGCGGAGGCTATTCAAGACTGCCCGGATATTGTAGGATTTCGGATGTGGGTTGGAGGAAAAAATAGCTCTTTTTGCAGATGATGTTTTATTATTTTTAGTAGATACATATACATCTTTGTCTACAGCCATTTCACTTATTGATACCTACGGAACATTCTCAGGGTTTAAAATCAACTGGGATAAATCAGTAATGATGTTATCGACCAAATACAAACAGAGCTCCCACATCATTATCACCAGATGAAGCATGTTGTATCATTTAAATATCTAGGGGTGATAATAACCCCATAGGTCAATGATTATATAGATAAAAATATTCTTCCCCTTGTTGCCAAATTCAGGCAACAAGGTAAAATCTGGTGTAAATTTCCATTGACAATGATCGGAAGGGCAAACCTGGTGAAAATGGTGTGGCTGCCCCAATTGTTATATTTATTACATAATTGTCCAGTCTGGTTGACATTAAAACTATTTAGAACAATCAACGCAACCTTTAGAGATCTTATATGGATATATGGAAAACCAAGAATTAGATTAGAAACCTTGCAAAAAGCAAATGATAGAGGAGGAATAGCGGTCCCTAATTCAAGATTCTACTATCTGGCAGCACAACTTCAACATTGGAGTGGATGGGAGGAGATAGACAACCAAGACCCCATACAGAATATTCTAATGACTCAATTTAAACCATCACCATTGGTACAACAAATAGCATCCCACCAATGTTTCAAGAAGAGAAAAATACAACCTTTCACTTAATCCATAGGTTGTGGGAAACAATACGTATTATTACACATCATGGGGGATATACTAGACACATGCCAATATGGGACAACTATTGTTTATCTGAGATAAATAAATTACCAGAACTGCTAGAATGGAAAAAAGCAGGATTAACATTTTTATACCAATTGTTTGATGGAGATGTGTTTTTACCTTTTGATACTTTGAAAGACCGTTACCGATTATCAAATAATAATTTTTATCAGTACCTTCAAATACGCTACAAAGTCAGACTTTAACATTCCATTTACAATATAATCCATTAGAGATACTGATGAAGGCAACTTCATCACGATCCCTGAAACAAGGACTAATAGGTGATCTCTATCTGATGCTGCTAAATGTGGAGAGGTTAGATGGACAGGTGAATAGCTTTGTCCGCTGGCAAAAAGATCTGGTAGACCTTAGTGAAGAGGAATGGAAGGGGGCTATGGAGATTTTACCTGAGGTATCTATTTCACTATCGCAGCAACTGACACAGCTTTTTATAATACATAGAACACACTATACCCCGCAAAAATTATATGCCTGGGGAAGATATACATCGCCCCTATGTCCGTGATGCTCCGTATCTAATTGATCTCTCATCCATATGCTTTTGCGCTGTTCCAAGCTCCATAAGTACTGGGAGAAAGTATTCCAGACCCTGAATACACTATGTCGCACCGAAATATCATGTGCACCCAAAACAGCAATATTGGGAATAATCCCAGATGGAGCTTTACCTGTAGAAATGAACACGTTGTGAACTAGATCCCTTTATTTAGCTTGTAAATTTATTTTACAAAAATGGACTGATATAATGCCACCAACCCACAAACAATGGTATAATAAGGTACATTTTATATTAAAAAGAGAAAGACTAGCTTATAAACATAGGGAAGTTCCTCACAAAATCTGGTCTTATTGGCTTGATCCTGGAAACGTGCTCTAAGGAGATGGGAGAGGAGAGGGGTGGGGGATGATAGATTTGTAATAGATCAAGAAGTAGAGATTGAAATGAAAATGGAATTACATATGGAGGTGTATGTTTGTTTTTTGTTGTAGTGTCCTGTTAGATGTTTTTTGTTGAGTTGTTTTTCTTTTTTCTTTGGTAGAATAGATGTCTATTATAATGTTGGATTGAATTAATCTGTACGCATTTGTACTATAGAATGTAAATGAAAAGCTCCTTATTATTATAATTATTAATAAGGTCTTACATTTTTGTATGTAATAAGCAATATCAAAAATAGAATAAAAATTACTGTATTTATTGGCATATAACACTCACTTTTTTACCCTGAAAATAGAGGGTAAACTGTGCCGGCGTGTTATACACAGGGGGCTGTGGAAAGTTTTTTTTGCTGAAACTTCCCTCTTAACACTAGGGTGCATGTTATATGCCGATAAATACGGTATTTGATTTAAAAAAAAATAAAAAATTTATTAAGTGTTATATTTCATCTACAATCCCACATCCTCAAGTTCTGTAAAACTTTTAAGGAATAAACATCCAAAAATGCGATTAAAAGCCTGGAGACCACTAGGGATGAGCTCGGTGTTCGAGTCGAACATACGTTCGACTAGAACGTTCGCGCCAAATTCGAGTGACGCGAACGGCCCACAATACACTGCGCCATCGCAGTGCAATCCCGGCGCTGTGATTGGCCAAGCATGCACTGTGACCCCGCATGCTTGGCCAATCACAGCGCCGGCAGCTAGGAGAGCCATAATTGGCCACAGGCAGGGGGTTTAGCACATGCCCCACACTATAAAAGGCCGCCAGCGCGGCGGCCTTGTGTAGTGTGTTCCGGCGCAGGGAAAGAGTTACATAGGCAGGGACAGTGTCAGTGCTATTTGTACCTCAAACTTGTGTGTAGGGAGAGAGAAGGATAGGCAGGGAGAGTGTCAGTGTCATATTCTTTGCTAAACCTTGTGTGCAGGGAGAGAGAAGGATAGGCAGGGGACAGTGTCAGTGTCACATTCTTTGCTAAACCTTGTGTGCAGGGAGAGAGAAGGATAGGCAGGGATAGTGTCAGTGTCATATTCTTTGATAAACCTTGTGTGCAGGGAGAGAGAAGGATAGGCAGGGAACAGTGTCAGTGTCATATTCTTTGCTAAACCTTGTGTGCAGGGAGAGAGAAGGATAGGCAGGGAGAGTGTCAGTGTCATATACTTTGATAAACCTTGTGTGCAGGGAGAGAGAAGGATAGGCAGGGGACAGTATCAGTGCCATTGTTGCTAAGCCTCCTGCACATTATGTACCTGAAGTTAGCCGGTATTGCTGTGTTTTCCTGGTGTGTTACACCAACAGGCATTTGCAGCACTTACAGCGGGCGGAGTGTGCCTCCTGCACCTTATACACCTGAAGTTAGCCTGTATTGCTAAGTTTTCCTGGTGTGTTACACCAACAGGCATTTGCAGCACTTACAGCGGGTAGAGTGTGCCTCCTGATCATATTACACCTGAAGTTAGCCTGTATTGCTGCGTTTTATTGGTGTGTTACAACAACAGGCATTTGCAGCACTTACAGCGGGCGGAGTGTGCCTCCTGCACCTTATACACCTGAAGTTAGCCTGTATTGCTGCGTTTTCCTGGTGTGTTACACCAACAGGCATTTGCAGCACTTACAGCGGGCAGAGTGTGCCTCCTGCACCTTATACACCTGAAGTTAGCCTGTATTGCTGTGTTTTCCTGGTGTGTTACACCAACAGGCATTTGCAGCACTTACAGCGGGCGGAGTGTGCCTCCTGATCATATTACACCTGAAGTTAGCCTGTATTGCTGCGTTTTCCTGGTGTGTTACACCAACAGGCATTTGCAGCACTTACAGCGGGCGGAGTGTGCCTCCTGATCATATTACACCTGAAGTTAGCCCGTATTGCTGTGTTTTCCTGGTGTGTTACACCAACAGGCATTTGCAGCACTTACAGCGGGCGGAGTGTGCCTCCTGCACCTTATACACCTGAAGTTAGCCTGTATTGCTGCGTTTTCCTGGTGTGTTACACCAACAGGCATTTGCAGCACTTACAGCGGGCGGAGTGTGCCTCCTGCACCTTATACACCTGAAGTTAGCCTGTATTGCTGCGTTTTCCTGGTGTGTTACACCAACAGGCATTTGCAGCACTTACAGCGGGCGGAGTGTGCCTCCTGCACCTTATACACCTGAAGTTAGCCTGTATTGCTGCGTTTTCCTGGTGTGTTACACCAACAGGCATTTGCAGCACTTACAGCGGGCGGAGTGTGCCTCCTGCACATTATACACCTGAAGTTAGCCTGTATTGCTGCGTTTTCCTGGTGTGTTACACCAACAGGCATTTGCAGCACCTACAGCAGGCGTAGTGTGATTCCTGCAAAATATACTCCTGAAGCTAGGCCTTATTGCTGGTTTTCCCATTTCCCTGCAGGCCATTAGAATGTCTGGAAGGCAAACAAGGAGAGGCAGACAGTCAGGAGCCAATAAAAGAGGGCAAGCAGGCAACAGAGACAACAGTGCTGGTCGTGGACGCGGTGCATCGCCATCAGCACGTGGCCATGGGACACGCTTGTCCTTCTTTTCGGCAGCTGGACGTGTTGAGCCGCATCATGCCGAAGACTTGGTAGAGTGGATGACCAAGCCCTCCTCATCCTCCTCATCCTCTCTCACCCAGGCTCAGGGTACTGGCAAAGCAGCTGCCAAAGCGTCCTCTTCCCTGGTATCAATGCCATCATCAGTCACTCCTTCCCTAGACCAACCATGTCCTCCTGAGGAGTCCCACGAACTGTTTGAGCACAGCGTTGGGTACATGCTCCAGGAGGATGCCCAGCGTTTCAAAGGGTCTGATGATGATACCCAGCTAGAGGAAGGCAGTAGCGTGAGAGCAGAGAGAGGGGATGCTCAAGAAGGACACCAATCTGGCAGTCATGTTCCAGCAGCTGCAGCATACTGCCAGATTGGCTCCAGTGATGAGGAGGGAGGGGATGATGAGGTCACTGACTCCACGTGGGTGCCTAATAGGAGAGAGGAGGAGGAGGAGGAGGATGAGGAGGAGGCACATCTCCAACGAGGCAGGATGCCCTTTGGGGGCCAGCGTAAGGGCAGCACACCGACGGAATCACACCGCAGAGCTCCGCCTGTGCAGGGCGCTGCCTCTGCCCGTTATTCAAAAAGTTCTTTGGTGTGGGCCTTTTTTGAGTCGAGTGCATCAGATCGCACAGCTGCTGTTTGCAACATATGTCTCAAGCGTATATCGCGTGGCCAAAACATCACCCGCTTGGGCACCACATGCTTGACCAGACATATGTTGACCTGCCATGCAGCTCGTTGGCAAGCCTACCTCAAAGACCCACACCAAAGAACAAAGTGGACCTCTCCTTGCACCGCATCAGCTGGGATCTCCAACCCCACTATACCTTCAGTCCTCTCTGAAACCTGCACTGAGAGGAATGAAGGTGTAGAATTATGTGTGTCACAGCCAAGTACTTGCGGGCACTCTGCTAGCAGTACACCGACGTCCGATTCTAGCAGGCAAATTTCCCTGCCCCAGCTGCTGGACCGTCGAAAGAAGTTCACTCCCAGCCATCCACATGCCCAGCGGTTGAATGCTATCTTGACTAAATTGCTAGCGCTTCAACTGCTGCCTTTTCAGTTGGTAGACTCGGCCCCCTTCCGTGAGTTTGTGCAATGTGCGGTTCCTCAGTGGCAGGTTCCCAAACGCCACTTTTTCTCACGGAAGGCGATTCCGGCTCTCTACCGGCATGTGGAAGGCAATGTCTTGGCCTCGCTGGACAGGGCGGTCAGCGGTAAGGTGCATATTACCGCTGACTCATGGTCCAGCAGGCATGGACAGGGACGTTACCTTTCTTTCACGGCCCATTGGGTCACTCTTTTGGCAGCTGGGAAGGATGCAGGACAAGGTGCAGTAGTGTTGGAGGTTGTTCCGCCGCCACGCCTCCAAAATGCTACTACTGGTTGTGACACACCTCTCTACTCCAACCCATCCTCTTCTTCTTCCTCCGTGGCCTCTTCCTGTGCTTTGTCCTCGGAACCAGCGGTGCTCCGTAGGCATTCAAGGGGCTACGCAAGTACGCAGGCAAAAAGATGCCATGCCGTGCTTGCGCTGGTGTGTTTGGGGGACAGGAGCCACACTGGGGCAGAGGTTCTGTCTGCTCTGCAGGGGCAGGCCGAGAGGTGGTTGACGCCATGCCAGCTTAAGCCAGGAATGGTGGTTTGCGACAATGGCACCAACCTCCTCTCCGCCCTCCGAAAGGGACAACTGACCCATGTGCCCTGTGTGGCTCACATCCTTAACCTGGTGGTGCAGCGGTTCTTGGGCAGGTACCCGGGCTTACAGGATGTCCTGAGGCAGGCCAGGAAAGTCTGTGTGCATTTCCGCAGATCTTATAATGCCAGTGCTCGCCTGGCTGAGCTGCAAAAGGAGTTGAACCTGCCCAAGAACCGCCTTATATGTGACATGCCCACCAGGTGGAACTCAAAGTTGGCCATGCTGCAGCGGCTGCACACGCAGCAGAGGGCCATCAATGAGTACCTGTGCGACTACGGCACCAGGACAGGGTCAGGGGAGCTCAGGTTTTTTTCACCACGCCAGTGGGGCATGATCAGGGATGCATGCACTGTCCTGGCACCATTTGAGGAGGCCACGAGGATGGTGAGCAGTGACAGTGCATGCCTCAGTGACACTGTACCTCTTGTCCACCTGTTGGAACATACGCTGCGTGGAATAATGGACAGGGCACTTGAGGCAGAACAGAGGCAGGAAGAGGAGGACTTCCTTGCCTCTCAAGGCCCCCTTTACCCAGACAGTGTTCCTTCTGTCCCACCCATCACACAGGAGGAGGAGGAGGATTGTGTCAGCATGGAGGTGGAGCCTGGCACACAGCATCATCAGCAGCAGTCTTTTAGGGATGATTTTCAGTCCCAAGAAACCAGTGGACTTGTACGTGGCTGGGAGGAGGTGGCTGCGGATCATGTCGTCCTTAGTGACCCAGAGGACTCCGGACCGAATGCCTCAGCTAACCTACGCTGCATGGCCTCCCTGATCCTGCAAAGTCTGCGGAAGGATCCTCGTATTCTTCGAATCAAGGAGAGGGACCATTACTGGCTGGCCACTCTCCTTGATCCACGGTACAAGGGTAAGGTTGCGGACCTTATCTTACCGTCGCAGAGGGAGCAGAGGATGAGACAACTCCGGGAGGCCTTGCAGAAATGTCTGTGCAAGGCGTTCCCAGAGACTGGGAGGTTACAAACTCCTGGTCCTGGACAACGAGTTGCTGAGGCTTCAGTCAGTCAAAGAAGGAGCGGTGGGGAAGGTGGCCGTCTGACCGATGCGTTCAGACAATTCTTTAGTCCGCAGCCCCAAGGTATGATCGGTTCCAGCAACCATCGCCAGCGTCTGATATACATGGTGCAGGAATACCTAGGGGCAAGGTCAGACTTGGACACCTTTCCCACCGAAAATCATCTGGCTTACTGGGTCTTGAGGATGGATCACTGGCCAGAGCTTGCACAGTATGCAATTGAGCTACTGGCCTGTCCTGCATCCAGCGTTCTTTCAGAACGCACATTCAGTGCTGCTGGAGGATTTGTCATGGATCACAGGGTGCGCCTGTCCACCGACTCGGTTGATCGACTGACCTTCATAAAGATGAACCAGTCTTGGATCACCACCAGCTACCAAACACCTGAAGCTGATATAACAGACTAATTTATTTTCAAATGTCACATCCCTTCAAGACTGATGCTGATGCTGAGAGACTGTCCTGTTATGTTGACTGACTATCCTCCTCCTCCTCCTCAATGATCCGATTGATGATGATAGCTTGGAAGAACATTTTTGTTTCTGGGTGCCGCCACCAGTGGCTAAGGCCCAATTTTTCAGCCCCTTTTTAACAGGGGCATGTAATTACAATTTTTTATGCAATGCTTTGCAGCAGGGCTCATTCCTGCACTCCAACTAGAGTATCTGGGAGAGGTTGCAGTGTCGTGGCACCAGCACCAGTGGCTAAGGCCCAATTTTTCAGCCCCTGTTTAACAGGGGCGTGTAATTACAATTTTTGATGCAATACTTTGCAACAGGGCTCATTGCTGTGCTCCAAGTATAGTACCTGTGAGGGGTTGCAGTGTTGTGGCACCAGTGCCTAAGGCCCAATTTTTCTGCCCCTGTTTAACAGGGGCATGTAATTACAATTTTTTATGCAATGCTTTGCAGCAGGGCTCATTCCTGCACTCCAACTAGAGTATCTGGGAGAGGTTGCAGTGTCGTGGCACCAGCACCAGTGGCTAAGGCCCAATTTTTCAGCCCCTGTTTAACAGGGGCGTGTAATTACAATTTTTGATCTAATAATTCACAGCAGGGCCCATTCATGCGCCCCCCAAGAGTAACTGTGAGGGCTCACAGTGTTGTGGCAACACCAACATGTAAGGGGCAAACTTCAGCTGAGTATATACGGCAGGCCCCTACTTTCAAACATCCAACTTAGAAACGACTCCTCCTTGCAAACGGAAGGATACAACAGGAAGTGAGAGGAAATCTACCACTAGGAAGGCAAATTCTCTCCTGTAAGAATATATGGGAAAAAAGTGTCTCCTCTCCACTGATGCTTTATCACCAATTCTTGTTTCAATAAAAAACCCAAATTTTCAAAAAACATTTGTCATTAGGACGGAAAGTGAGGTGAACTGTTCTGAACAGGTGCACACTGCACAGACAGCAAAACAGATGTTACAGGGGTGATAACCCTTCCCTATGTTTTCCAAAAAGCTTAAAAATAGATTTTTTGGCTGGAGCTACACTTAAACAATGTACCTGTTCAAAATTACAAACAGATTCTACATAAGAACAAACCTACAGTCCCTGTCTTGTATGCACCGCCTGTATACGGCTGTTCAGAGTATATAGGGCCTTTTTTATTTTGTGTGCGGGGTTCCCCTTAATATCCATACAAGACCCAAAGGGGCTGGTAATGGGCTGGGGTAGGGAGGGGGGGCTGTGATGGGGTAGCTATGCCATTTTTCTTAAAGATTTTCATCCATATTACCGGGACCAGACATTACATTAAAGCCGCAAGCAGTTTTAAATGGCTTTTTTTCCTTTAGAAATGTAATTTCGTGCAGGGATAGTTCTAAACACGGGAAACACGTGGCACTTCACAGGCATACTTTAGACACCCCCAGGTACGATATTTAAAGGAATATTTGACTTTTGTTTTTCACTTTATGCATCATTAAAATGACTGCTCCCGAAAAACGGCCGTTTTTAAAACTTCTTTTTGCATTGATACATGTCCCCTGGTGCAGAACCCGGGTTCCCAAACCCTTTTTAGGACAATAACATGCATAATAGTCGTTATAATTAACACTTTAGATTTCGAACGTTCGCATCCATTGTATTTAATAGGGTTCTAAAGTTCGTGCGAACTTTCGGTCCGTTCGCGGGTTCTGGTGCGAACCGAACCCGGGGGGTGTTCGGCTCATCACTAGAGACCACCGACCACACCTAAACTTCTGGCCTTCTGTACATAATGCATATAGGCTTAACACCAATTATGTAATCACACTCAGGGACCAGGATTACTGTTTTAAAATAAATGGTTATTTATACTGTTAAGTTATTCTTATAATGATATTTGTTGCTGATGTTGGCTTTTAACCACTTCGCGCCCGGGCCATTATGAAAAGACGGCCGCATTGCGGCACTCAATTGCCGGGAGGACGTCCATGGACATCCTCCTGTTTACTTCCACGATGCGCTCCCCCGGCGGTGCGCATCGCGGAAGAGCTGTGCCCGCTGTGTCACGCGGGTGCCGATGTCCGCCAGGTACCTGCGATCAGCTGTCACAGAGCCAGGGACGTGGATCTCTGTGTGTAAACACAGAGATCCACATCCTGTCAGGGAGAGGAGACGGATGGTGTGTCCCTTGTACATAGGGACAACCATCGGTCACCTCCCCCAGTCAGTCCCCTCCCTCCACAGTAAGAATCACCTAGCAGGGAACATATTAACCCCTTGATCGCCCCTAGTGTTAACCCCTTCCCTGCCAGTCACATTTATACAGTAATCAGTGCATATTTATAGCACTTTTCGCTGTATAAATGTGAATGGTCCCAAAAATGTGTCAAAAGTGTCCGATGTGTCCGCCATAATGTCGCAGTCACAATAAAAATCGCAGCTCGCCGCCATTACTAGTAAAAATTTTATTTTTTTCTTAAATGTCATAATTCTATCCCCTATTTTGTAGGCGCTATAACTTTTGCGCAAACCAATCACTATACGCTTATTGCAGAATACATATTGGCCTAAACTGGGTAAAAAAAATTTTTTTCTTTTTAAATTGGATACTTATTTTAGCAAAAAGTAAAAAATATTGTGTTTTTTTCAAAATTGTCGCAATTTTTTTGTTTATAGCGCAAAAAATAAAAACCGCAGAAATTATCAAATACCACCAAAAGAAAGCTCTATTTGTGGGAAAAAAAAGGACTTCAATTATGTTTGGGAGCCACGTCGCACGACCGCGCAATTGTCATTCAAAGCATGACAGTGCCGAAAGCTGAAATTTCGCCTGGGCAGGAAGGGGGTTATGTGCCCAGTAAGCAAGTGGTTAAATTAGTGGATTAGTATTATCTTACTTTTATGAAGTGCTTCCTATCTGGTGTGAAAACAAACACAATACTGAACTGTTTTTCTACATCTAGAGCTGTAACTTCCTGCATCTACAGCTTTCAAATGGTTGAATTCACTGCAAAGTCCCTCGAACACTCCCTGCTTAACCACATGACCAAGACACATTTTCCTTCAACATCACAAGTTTCTTATTAAACGTGTGACCAGTGGACAATGGCAGATACAGTACATACACTAGGAAAGGATGCAAGTGGCAGTTCTAACTCAGGGGAAATGTTATGAACAGAAAGTGTATTTGGCTTGGGTATTTTACTAAGGAACCATAATTTTAACAAGCGTTTAAATATATCCTATAAAATTATAATAATATAAATACAATTATAAAAGTTCAGTGTAAATCTTCCAAAATAAAAATACATAGTGTAATTAATAACATGTTTTTTAGAAAAAACAAAAACAAAAAACAGGCTAAATCAAAAGAATTTAACATAATGATCCACTCATTCTTTTTTCTGCCAAATATATTTGACAAAATCTCTTCTCTAATAATTCTGTTGCAGAGTGCCCATCTACTCTCCATGCTCAGGCCCTTTTTACTCCATTTCCCACAACTCTGAGTTCTTGAACATACCCAGAGAAGATAAGCTCATCTTACCTCCTTTAGGAGGTCAGAGAGGCCATACCTGAGACAGAAGTAGCTGGACAAGCAATCTGCAGCATGGTATTAGCCTCCCCCACTTTCAGAACCAGCGTGAGGGCAGTCAGGCAGGAGCCTATCGCATACAGTGTCTTCAGAAGACCCAGGTACTGTGGGGAACATCTCTCCAATTGCTGCCAACGTATTCTAGTTCCATCAGGGTGGCCCTTTTGTTCCTAAATCTTTCCAGCAGCTGTTTATAAATATAACGACATAAAGGTCTTTGTGTTCTAAACTGTTTTACTGAAGTAGTGAATCTTAGCAAGACTTTGTAGTTATTGAGTCTTATAGCGACTGTGCTATGCATACAAATGTTACCCTGATTGAGCCACAGAGACATGCATGGTTGTGCAGCTTTCATAATCTGTTTTCAATTATTTTTCAGTGTATGCATGCTCTTTGCCATCCTGACCCTGTTTTGCATTGCTTTTTTTTTGTTCTTGTTTAGTAAAGTGCAAGTTACTTCTTTTGGAAAATTACCAATCAAAATATGTCACTGCTTGAATCCACATACTGTACTTGTTGCTATGTCTATGGATCACTTCTGACTCATTCCCCTTTTCCTTAAATTTTGACACCAAATGTTGTTAGGCTATTTTTGGAACATGTAACTCACCTATGAGTTACCTCTAAACTGTTCTTAATAGCTCCTTCTAAATGGTAATAAATTTGGGTTGGGGCTTGATCTAAACCAAAGTTCATAAAAACTCAGAAGGGTTGTCAATGAGCTGCAGACAGGAAATTCCCTGACCCACAGCTGACATACATAATGGGGCAGTTCATGTGGCCATATTGGCCACATTGGTATCCACACTCATTTGTATATGTGCAACTGTGGTGAGAGGAATCTCCCATCCATAGCTCTTGGTTGAGCCTGACATAAATACAGGTTTAGCATATCTTATTTATCTTAGATTGTTGAGATGCAGTAGTGAAATAAAAATCTTCTTTACTATTTTCCAGATCCAGGAAATATGCTCCACAAGGCATAAGTCTCAAATTAGTAACAGTTTGAATATGCAAACACAGTTTCTATTCAGCATAACAATATTTGCAAATGCAGGGGCAGCTGCTCATTCCATATTTGCTCCCTGCACCTGCACATAAAAGTTTCTGTCAAAATGAAAACATTTACATTTAAAAAATACATTTTAAGTAACATGAAGAAAGAAAGCCAATTTGTGAAAAAAAAAACACGTTTCAGAAGTTATTCCTCAATGTTTTTCAAAGCTTCTTAATAAGGAAATATAACATGTCAAATGTATGAAACCAGGAATTGAAAGGCATATGCCCCAAAACCCAAGTCAACTGAAGTTTGTTAAAACTTGTATCTGCTAAAAAATTGAATACGGCATATAATCATCTGCAAATTATAGTATGTATGTGGTAGGGGCTGAAGTCACTGACCAAATATTGACCATATTTGGTCAGTGACCATGGCCATATTTGGTCAATGATGTTGACCAAATATAGCCAAGTAATTATTTGTTCAATAACATCAGCAACCATCTTCACCCCTTTGTTAACATTTCAGCTATAAGCAGGGATAAGGTTATTAGGCCAGTGTAGCAATGGGGAGCAGACAGGTTCCAGCATGTTTTTGCTTGGAAAAGTGTCATGGATTGTTCATTGTGATTGATGAGTATCTGCATTGCTGGATGCTGTAATTGACTATGTCTTTACATTGTGGGACATTTCATTTTTTATTAAAAGACATGTCAAAAAGTGTGTGGATTTATTTGCTACTCACATTTTGTTTTGTAAATGAGTAGGGGTACCATATACCCCTTACTCATTCACGTATGGTTATAAAGTCTAAATGACTACTGCGCTTGTATCCACAACTTAAGTAATATGACTAAATAAACAGCAGCCAGCCCAATATTAAAGAAATAACAATAAAGAAAAAATGTAAAAGTGGTGCAGTGCTCAGAGATTCAATAAGTCCATAGGAAGGGAATCCAAAGACAGTGTTTAACACACTTCACATCAAAGGTGATTAACAGAAGGTGAAAGAGGAGGAAACCATCACCGACACCCCATAACAGGACCTGTGTTATGAATTTTGTGAATTAATTTCTCCATAGTGCCTGCAGCCAGAGAAATCAATGTGGGCTTGTTTAACCACTTAACAACCACCTGCCGCCGAATAACGGCGGCAAGGTGGTTGCTTAACTCTGGGAGGACGTTATATAACGTCCTCCCTTAGAATCGTTCCTGCGCGCGCCCGCGGGCGCGCACACGCAAACGACTGTGCTTTCCGGGTCCACCGGACCCGTAGCAACACAGATCGGGGTGAATGGCCAATGACAGCGGCCTTTTACCACGTGATCGCGCCGTCCAATGACGGCGCGATCACAATGTAAACAAACCAGGGTCAGCAGCAGTTCATCTCTCTCCTCACCTCACACTGATGCAGCGTGAGAGGAGAGGAGAGACATCAGTGCAACCCTGTGCCACACAGTGAGTTTTTACTACTTTTAGCTGTGCCCAGCTGTGCCCAGCTGTGCCCAGCAGTGCCCAACAGTGCCCCTAAAGTGCCCCAAAAGTGCAAAAAGTGCCATCTGTGCCACATCTGTGCCACATCTGTGCCACATCTGTGCCACCTGTGCACCTGTGCCACACCAGTGCCACACCAGTGCCACACCAGTGCCACCAGAGCCACACCAGTGCCACCAGAGCCACATCAGTGTCACCAGTGCCACACCAGTGCCACATCAGTGCCACACTAGTGCCACCTGTGCCCATCAGTGCCACCTGTGCCCATCAGTGCCACCTGTGCCCATCAGTGCCACCTGTGCCCATCAGTGCTCATCTGCGCCACTGCAGTGCCACATCAGTGCCGCCTGTGCCCACCAGTGCCACCAGTGCAGCCTGTGCCCACCAGTGCCGCCTGTGCCCACCAGTGCCACCAGTGCCCACCAGAGCCACACCTGTGCACACCAGAGCCACACCTGTGCACACCAGAGCCACCTGTGCCCATCAGTGCCACCTGTGCCCATCAGTGCCGCCTGTGCCCACCAGTGCCACCTGTGCCCAGTGCCACCTGTGCCCATCAGCGCCACTGCAGTGCCACATCAGTGCCGCCTGTCCCCACCAGTGCCGCCTGTCCCCACCAGTGCCGCCTGTGCCCACCAGTGCCGCCTGTGCCCACCAGTGCCGCCTGTGCCGCCTGTGTGCCACCAGAGCCACACCAGTGCAACCAGAGCCACACCAGTGCAACCAGAGCCACACCAGTGCCACTACAGTGCACACCAGTGCTACCTGTGCCACATCAGTGCCGCCTGTGCCCGCCAGTGTCCACCAGTGCCACCACAGTGCTCTGCAGTGCAGCCTCACCAGCCACCAACATGGCAAAAAAATTCTTTACTTGTGAGGAGGCCTACCAGCGTCTAATCATGACCGATGGGAGCAGCGAGGAGTCTCAGTCTGATTCGGATCGGCCTATGAACCCGTTACAGACAGTGGGTCTGATACAGAATCAGAAGAGGAATGTGTGCCCGTGAAAACAAGGGGTTCTGGCGTGGAGAAGTGGCCTACTACCAGCAACACAGTGCCGTCCACCTCAAGCGCAGTTCCGTCCACCTCAAGCGCAGTACCGTCCACCTCAAGCGCAGTGCCGTCCACCCCAAGCGCAGTGCCGTCCACCCCAAGCGCAGTGCCGTCCACCCCAAGCGCAGTGCCACTGAAACAAAGGCCAGGCACCAGTAGGGTGTCATCTCAGCCCCAAAGGGATAGGGGCCATGCCAGCCTTCCCTATGGCCTTCAAAACCCCCTGTGGCTTCCCCCTAATTCCGGAGCAGCAAATATCCCCCCTTTCACCGCCCAGCCAGGTGTCCAGGTGAACACCAATGAATTTTCCATGCTCGATTTTTTCAATTTAGTATTCACTGAAGACTTACTATCCTCCATTGTGGCCCAGTGCAACCTCTATGCACAGCAGTACATAGCAAGCAACCCTGGGTCTAGTTACGCCCGTCCCTTTGAGTGGAGAGAACTTACTGTAGAGGAATTCAAAATTTTCCTAGGCCTAACTTTTAGTATGGGACTCTCAAAAAAAACCCAATTGTACTCCTACTGGTCTACCAAACCCATCCACCACATGCCACTCTTCTCATCCCTTATGCCAAGATCCCGATACCTAATGATTATGCGGTTCCTCCACTATAATGACAACACCCAGTGCCCTCCCCGAAATGACCCAGCTTTTGACAAACTATATAAAATTCAGCCACTCCTAAATTTTTTCTCTGAAAATTTTTCCCAGTTATATATCCCTGAACAGAATATCTCCGTGGATGATTCCCTCATAAAATTCTCAGGCAGGCTGAGCATTAAACAGTTTATCCCCAGCAAAAGGGCCCGATATGGGGTTAAAATGTACAAACTTTGTGACCGAGCCACGGGGTACATCTACGCCTTTCTGGTGTACGAAGGGAAGGACTCCCAACTGCATCCCCCTGAATGCCCAGAGTACATCGGTGTCAGCGGAAAAGTGGTCTGGGAGCTTATCTATCCACTCCTTGGAAAGGGATACCACCTTTATGTGGATAATTTTTATACCAGCTTGCCCCTGTTCCGCAATCTTTACCGGAGGGACACCCCAGCATGTGGCACAATAAGAGCCAATAGAAAAGGCTTCCCACAAAAACTCGCCAATGAAAAGCTACGATGAGGGGAGGCGGCATCATTGAGGAACCAGGAGATATTGGCTGTCAGGTGGAGGGACAAACGAAACGTCCACATGCTCACATCAATCCACAACGACACCTACGTGGAAGTCCCCAAAAGAAACGGCACAATCCAGAAACCAGCTTGTGTCTACGATTATAATTTGTTTATGGTGGGAGTGGACTTTAACGATCAGATGATTGAACCCTATCTTCCCACAAGAAAATCCCGCCACTGGTATAAGAAAGTGTCCCTTTATTTTTTTAGTTTGGCCATGTATAACACTTATGTTATTTACAAAAAATCAACAGAGAACCCCGTATCCTATCTACTCTACCAAGAAGAAGTTATCTCCGCCCTTTTGTACCCTGAAAGCCCACCAGAAACTATTCGCTCTGATTCCGTGAGCAGACTCCACGAGCGCCACTTTCCTGAGAAAGCCGCCCCCCGCGAAACAGGCTACAGACGTCAGAAGAGATGCCGGGTGTGCTCCAGAGGAGGAATTCGAAGAGACACCATGTATTATTGTCCCGATTGTCCTTCCCAACCAGGCCTCTGTATAGGCGAATGTTTCCGCTGTTACCATACGTTTCTACACTATTAGGGAAGTATGGTAAATGCAATTCTCATTTCCTGTCATTTTCCTCCACACCCCTTATGCCACTGCACTGAACTGTACATACCTCTGCCTTCTCCGGAACCGACCTTGGACTGTTATACGACCACGCTTTTGCCTAACGCTAAACATACCTCTGCTTTCTCCGGAACTGACCCTGGCCTGTTATACGACCACTCTTCTGCCTAACGCTAAACTGTACCTACCTCTGCCTGCTCCGGAACTGACCCTGGCCTGTTATACGACCACTCTTCTGCCTAACGCTTAACTGTACCTACCTCTGCCTGCTCTGGAACTGACCCTGGACTGTTTGACCACGTTTTTTGCCTGCCTCTTGGATTGATCTTTTACCCTGCTATGCTAGTGGGAACACAGGGGTCTCACATATGTGAGGGGCTCCAGAATTGTTTTTCTGGATGAAGAAAACTATTTTTTAGTTTTCTCATTCCCGGATTAGGGTCTGGAGACTCGGGGGCTTCAAAGAGATTTGGGTGGGAGAAGCCCCTACCCCTGTCCCCATTCTTTCCTGGCCTGCTACTTGGACCATGTTCCTGCTGATTACCAGGACCAATATTTTGGCACTGCTGGCAATGTCTCTACTTGCACTGACCCTGGACTGTATATGGACAGTATTCCTGCCTGTAGTGACTATGGAGAATATTCCTGTCTGCTGCCTGGACAATTCAATTCACTGTCACTGACCACGTCCCTGCCTGCTGCCTGGATCAGGGCTCTCCTTCTGTGGACAATTGCACTACCAAAACCACAGGTAATCTTTTTTTTTACCGTTTACTCAGCAGAATGTATTTTAGGGTGTAATTCTTGGTATGTACATGCTGTGTTAGAAATATGAAGGGCCTTCAAAAATGTGATAGATTGTAAGGAAATTGGATGTGTAATTTATGTCCCTAGAACACCTGATGGTGCTTCTTGGATGTTGGGCCTCTATGTGGCCAGGCTGTTAAAAAAGCTCACACATGTGGCATCGCCATACTCAGGAGGAGTAGCAGAAAATATTTTGGGGTGTCATTTTTGCTGTGTACATGCTATGTGTTGAAAATATCCTATAAATGGACAACTTTGTGTAAAAAAATTGCGTTTTCATTTTTTTTCCACATTTTCCAAAAACTTCTGGAAAAAAATGAACCGTTCAAAAGACTCATTATGCCTCATAGATTATACGTTGGGGTGTTAGCTTTCCAAAATAGGGTCACTTTTTGGGCGTTTCCCTTGTCCTGGTGCTCCAGGGCCTTCAAAAGTGTAATAGGTGGTTGAGAGATTAGATGTGTAATTTATGCTCCTAGAACGCCTGAAGTTGCTACTTCAGTGTTGGACCTCTGTATGTGGCCAGGCTGTATAAAAGTCTCACACATTTGGTATCGTCATACTCAGGAGGAGCAGCAGAATATATTTTGGGGTGTCATTTTTGCTGTGTGCATGCTATGTGTTGGAAATATCCTATAAATGGACAACTTTGTGTAAAAAAATAGCGTTTTCATATTTTTTCCACATTTTCCAAAAACTTCTGGAAAAAAATGAACCGTTCAAAAGACTCATTATGCCTCATAGATTATACGTTGGGGTGTTAGCTTTCTAAAATGGGGTCACTTTTTGGGCGTTTCCATTGTCCTGGTGCTCCAGGGCCTTCAAAAGTGTAATAGGTGGTTGAGAGATTAGATGTGTAATTTATCCTCCTAGAACGCCTGAAGTTGCTACTTCAGTGTTGGACCTCTGTATGTGGCCAGGCTGTATAAAAGTCTCACACATTTGGTATCCTCATACTCAGGAGGAACAGCAGAATATATTTTGGGGTGTCATTTTTGCTGTGTGCATGCTATGTGTTGGAAATATCCTATAAATGGACAACTTTGTGTAAAAAAATTGCGTTTTCATTTTTTTTCCACATTTTCCAAAAACTTCTGGAAAAAAATGAACCGTTCAAAAGACTCATTATGCCTCATAGATTATACGTTGGGGTGTTAGCTTTCCAAAATGGGGTCACTTTGTGGGCGTTTCCATTGTCCTGGTGCTCCAGGGCCTTCAAAAGTGTAATAGGTGGTTGAGAGATTAGATGTGTAATTTATGCTCCTAGAACGCCTGAAGTTGCTACTTCAGTGTTGGACCTCTGTATGTGGCCAGACTGTATAAAAGTCTCACACATTTGGTATTGTCATACTCAGGAGGAGCAGCAGAATATATTTTGGGGTGTAATTTTTGCTGTGTACATGCTATGTGTTGGAAATATCCTATAAATGGACAACTTTGTGTAAAAAAATTGCGTTTTTATTTTTTTTCCACATTTTCCAAAAACTTCTGGAAAAAAATGAACCGTTCAAAAGACTCATTATGCCTCATAGATTATACATTGGGGTGTTAGCTTTCCAAAATGGGGTCACTTTGTGGGCGTTTCCATTGTCCTGGTGCTCCATGGCCTTCAAAAGTGTAATAGGTGGTTGAGAGATTAGATGTGTAATTTATGCTCCTAGAACGCCTGAAATTGCTACTTCAGTGTTGGACCTCTGTATGTGGGCAGGCTGTATAAAAGTCTCACACATGTGGTATCGCCATACTCGGGGGGAGCAGCAGAATATATTTTGGGGTGTCATTCGTGGAATGTACATGCCATGTGAGAGAAGTAACCTGTTATAATGACAATTTGGTGTGAAAAAAATAAAAAATAATAATCATCTTAATTTTGCAAAGAATTGTGGGAAAAAATGACAACTTCAAAAAACTAACTATGCCTCTTACTAACTACCTTGGAATGTCTACTGTCTACTTTCCAAAAAGGGATCATTTGGGGGGTATTTGTACTTTACTGGCTTGTTAGGGTCTCAAGAAATGAGATAGGCTGTCAGTACATCAGGTGTGATCAAATTGATCAATTTTCAGTAATTGGCACCATAGCTTGTAGACCCTATAACTTTCACCCAGACTAAATAATATCCACTAATTTGGGTTATTTTTACCAAATATATGTAGCAATATAAATATTTGGCCAAATTTATGAGGAAAAATTACTTATTTGCAAAATTTTATAATAGAAATGAAGAAAAATGCATTTTTTTCCAAAATTTTCGGTCTTTTTTCATTTATAGCGAAAAAAATAAAAACCGCAGAGGTGATCAAATACCACCAAATAAAAGCTCTATTTGTGAAAAAAAGGACGGAAATTTCATATGGGTACAGTGTTGCATGACTGAGTAATTGTCATTCAAAATGTGAGAGCACCAAAAGCTGAAAATTGGTCTGGTTATTAAGGGGATTTAAGTGCCCAGTTGTCAAGTGGTTAAAAGGTCTGCTTCTTTTTGTTAGGGACATGTAAGTACTTCAGTGTTGATAATGTGCACTTTAAAGCGTAACTCCACTTTTGTTGAGAAACAAAACATTCCCCTCTGGGGGATCTATGTACATTGCAAGGATTATAACAATCTTTGTTTCAGATTCCTATCTTTTTTTAATTCTGAGTTTGATTGTGCCTCTGTATTGAGTGGGTCTAATGGGAGTGGTTTCATAATCAACTGTCAGGTGTGTAGCTGCTGGGCACTAATGAGGAAAACTGCTGGGCCTGCAACCCTTTAGATGTGCTCCTAATAAAAGTATCTCTCCAAAAATGAAATTTTTGTTGCTGAGGATGCCTGAAATCTGACTTGTATCTTAGGCATATTTCTGGGGAAATTGGTGAGACACTCAAACAAGCAGGAAATTATGTTTCTTGGGAGTGGTAAGAACAACTCCAGGCAGCCATATTGAAAGGTATTCTCAGAAAATTACAGTGTCGCAATTATATGTGCTATATTATTTTATTTTTTATTTGCTATTTACCCTTTAAAGTAATCCAGAGTATTGCTGTTACTAATGCCATCACCATGTCCATATTTTTGCACTTGAGATAATTTGCTTTTGAAATCTCAAGTGGGGTAATGCATTTATTAAAATTACACATTAAGTCCTGTGCCTGACTTATCAGCAAATGACTGAAAATTATGAATAAAAAATGTATGAGCGTAATGAGAATTTCATTGGTTTGAATCAATTTCTTTATTTTTTAAGATTATACAATGTGAAACTGATTATATATTTTTATTTTACTATTTATATACAAACAACCATGTACAACAGGTTAGACTCATGAAAATGTGTTTTATGGCACCCCTGCATCCTTAGCAACCAGTGACATCACTTGACCTATTCATTTGCTCACCAGAAAAACAAAGGGCAAGGATGGTGGCTGACATCACCTACATTAAAAATGACAGCTTGGGGAGCTGCCATTAGTGACAAGGAGTGTAACGAGTTGACAATTGGAGAAGATTGTGATTGACGAGGATCTGGATTTTATTTTTTTATTGTTTTATTGTTTTTAATAAAGAGCCTGTCAATTGTTTGTGTGTTTTTATTTGTCTTTTTTTTTTTGAAGGAGAAGGGCTACTATGTATACCTTATTTATTCACATAGGGAGGCTAACAGTATATCTGGAGCCCCTTATCTTAAAGGGGGTTTCCAGTTTCTGATTAGGATCCCCCGCCCCCGCACAACCACAAGGCCAGGGTTGTGGGGAAGAGGTCATTTTCCTCCTCATCAACATTAGTTTCCCCATGTCGATGGTATGTGTCCTGGTATGGCCTACCAGGCTGCATGCTGGGATTAGGGTCCTGTGTGGATTATGGTGGGAAACCAGGACATTTTTAACATGGGGTTCTCCCTAAAAATTTATACTAGATCCAAAGATTATGGTATGGATTTTGTTTGGAGGGGGGGCACACTTTTTTACATTAAAAGTAACAGAAAAAATAATTACTGGCAATTTCCTTTTCCCAGCCAGCTTTTTGTTTTGTAAAAAATGGCATGAGGACCCCACAAAATATATACAAGATCATCATTTCCCTTGATGGATATCTTCTATGTACTTTGGGGTTCCCATGCATTTTTTACAAAATAAAATAAGTTTGCAGGCAAATGTAAATTACCTGCAGTTTAAATGACATTTTTTTACTTTGTAAGTGTCACATTTGCTGTAACAATTTGTATACATCTTGGAGATGTGTCACAGATGATGCCCCCAGGGCAGTGCCTAGCCCACATGCTGTTTTTTGCCAATCCCTTGCCTTGAAAATGGGGATAATACATTTTACAGATCTATCTCTTATTGACATCAATAGGATTTGAATTTGTCATTTGACCTTTTGTTATGTTTGCCAAACGTCCCACAAACTGAACTCGGGTACTTTCTGCCCATCCGTAGCCACCAACATCATTGTGGGTAATGATGAGGCCCACATTGTCTAAGTCCATGCTGGAACTTGTAGTTCTCTTGTGGCCGCCTGGGTACAGAAAAGTAATGTCACCTGACTGTAATAAGACTTATAAGTGAGTTTGCCCTGCACGATACCTGACTCAATACGAGTACCCAGTCTTCCATCGATTGCTCCTGTGAAGCTGTCGCTACCACGAGTACCCGGTCAAAGGCCCTGGCTGGCGTTTGCAGCCACAAGCTTATCTTGCTTGCCATTTGGTAAGCGAGCATTCCTTAAGGTGTTAGCACTTTCTGGTGGTGGAACCTTTTTTGATGTCACTCATTCACTCAAGATTCCTTTGTTTGATATTGGACCTTTTATTGGACTTTATATTGGAAATTTGCACATCATTTTTTCACTTAGAGAATTGGTTTATCAAACACCTTTATTTTTGTGTTATTACACCACATTATGTATTTTTACTGATTACTATTTATATGTGGAATATTTTTATTAGTATATATTTTATACAGGTTGGGTCAGCGTGGCTACATATTTTTACCATTGTTGGTAATTGATGTGCAACAAATTTGGTCATACAGATTAAAAAAAAAAATCAATTCATCCAACCAGTTATTCAACTATTAATCTCACAACCTATCAATTCCAAATAAACACAGAGATTTGACTCTCAAATGATTACACATTAACTAAGAGGATATCTAATAAACAACAGCTCATATATAGTAAATGTGAGCCAAGTTATTTCCTGCTCTTTTTTCAGGCATTCACAGAAGTACATACATCACATCAGGGTTGCCAACTTTCAGTAAATTTACAAACAGTTTGTAAAATCCAAAATGGTTGCATCTGTCCATGAATGTCAGTTACGGACATACAGCCTACATGTCCGTAATAGACATTCAAGGACAGATGCAAAAAGTACGGATTTTACAAACTGTTTGTAAATTTACTGAAAGTTGGCAACCCTGCATCACATACACAGTACACATTATCGGTATCAGGGAGGTGTGGCACTTGATTAAGTAGCTCAGTATCCTTGTTAGCAGTGGTAGTATTCTCACTAGTGACAGCAGAATAATTTATCATTTCTGGGAAGTTCAAAGAGTTATTCAATGCATACTTTATTATATTGATATTGCTGTAGTTATTATTGTTAATATTAATAAATACTAGAACTTTTATTGGACTGTTTTAAAACAAAAAAGTGCACAAGGAATAAAGGACTATTATAACATTGTGATAACCTGCAATCCTTCCATTGCAAATTCACCACTATTCCACAAAACTATGTTGACCATGCCTGTGTATATTTGATAGTTACATAGTTAGTTAGTCAGGTTGAAAAAAGACAAAGTCCATCCAGTTCAACCATAAAAATAAAAAAAAATATCGTGCAATCCCATATACCCAATTCTATACCCACAGTTGATCCAGAGGAAGGCAAAAAACCCCAGCAGAGCATGATTCAATTTGCTACAGCAGGGGAAAAAATTCCTTCCTGATCCCCCGAGAGGCAATCGGATTTACCCTGGATCAACTTTACCTAGAACTGTTAGTACTCAGTTATATTATGTACATTTAGGAAAGTATCCATGCCTTCTGTAAATTACAGAAAAAATCTAAACTACCAGTTGATATAATTATGAAACATTTCAAATGTGGTCCAACATTGATTGTGAACTTTAAAAAAGTAATTATATTTTCTGCAGGTCATTATAAGCTAGAAGTTGGAAATTTGAGACCCACTGACTAATCACTAGCTAAGCCTCATGTCAGTAAAAATATAGTATTATCACAAATGAATGTCTTGTAATTTCAGAAGTTACATTCCTAGTGAAAAATAATTTATGAATAGTATAAACAGTTTATGTACAGTGCTATCATATCCTACTTTTTAAATAAAAGTGATAAGCCACCAGGATATTGGATATAAAAGTGCTAATTTGCTGCAGATATTCCTGGTATATATTTTAAATGTATATGTCTTCTTAAGCCCTGTACACACGATTGGATTTCCTATGGATTTTTAACCGATGGATTTTTCCATCGGAAATCCGATGAAGCTGACTTCCATCAGTCTTGCCTACACACCATCAGTCAAAAAACCGACCGTTCCAAACGCCGTGACGTAAAACACTCCGACAAGCCGAGAAAAATGAAGTTCAATGCTTCTGAGCATGCTTCGACTTGATTCTGAGCATGCGTGGGGTTTTTATCCGATGGAGTTCCCCACAGACGATAGTAATTTGCTTATCGTTTTTTTTTTTCCATCGGATAAATTTAAAACATGTTCTATTTTTTTACACCGATGGGAAAAAAACAATGGGGCTCATACACGATCGGTTTGTCTGATGAAAAAAGTCCATCGGACTGTTTTCATCGGTAAAACCGATCGTGTGTACAGGGCTTTAGTCATCTTTTCCTTTACTTTTATTCTGATGCTCACTGTCTGACTTTGCAAGTAAAACCGAGGGAGGGTTATAGATACCTAAGCAATGTCACTGATGTCTTCTATTCTACTTTTATTAACTGTCTGAAAGAACAGTCTATAGAAAATATAAACTGATTAAATGTTTTAAATTGAACTTGCTGTAGTATGGAATTAACAGGATTTTTTTGTTAGTAAGGAATGTCAATACAATACTTGTGTCTTTGCAGATGTGTTAACCATCTGCGACTAGAAATCTATTTTTGATAGACAGTCTGTGATCTGTTCAGTCTTTTAGTAATAAGCTAATTTGTAAGGTGCTGCTGGAAATACTTTTTTAACGTATACCAATGAAGTGAAGCGAATTCTGCTCATGTCTGGCCACTTAAACTTTTGAGAATCAATCTATCCTCAGTCAAAACTTTGTCAGGTTCCATTGAATGCCTTTGCTGAAGGTTACTGATTTTTCCAATAAGGCTTAAAATGAAGGTTTTAAATATAACATATTTTGTACAAGATTTTTGTAAATTCTATATCAGACACATGTACAAATTGAAAATTATACATTCACTGCCACTATAAAAGTCACAGGCATAGTGAAAGAAAAATGTTTTTGTATAACTATACATAATATGCCTTTTGTGTATCTCTAGTAAACTGTTGAAAGAATGCACGTTATAGAAAAGAAATTGTAGCGAAGGGGCCAAAAGTGTAATGGAAAGATAAAGTACACTGCCAAAAATATTGTCATTTCTAAAAAATAACCCTTACCGCTTAAAGAGTAACTCCACTTTTGTTGAGAAAAAAACATCCCACCCTAGGTGATCTATGTACATTACAAGGATTATAACAACCTTTGTTGAAAATACCTACCTTTTGTTATTCAGAAGAAATCCATGTGTGTTTGTGCCTCTGTGCTCAGTGGGTCTAATGGGAGGGGTTTCATAATTATCAGTAACTGTGGCAGCTTCAGGACACTAATGAGGAAAGCTGCTGGGCCTGCATCCCTTTAGATGTGTTCCTATTGGAAGTAGCCCACCAAAAATTACATTTTTGTTGCAGGGGATGCCAAAAATCTGACCTGTATCTTAGGCAGACTTCTAGGAAAATTGGTGAGCCAATCACACAAGCAGGAAATTATGTTTCTGGGGAGTGGTCAGTACACATTCTGTGTACAGAACAACTCCATGTAGCCATATTGTATTGCATTTATAGAAAATTACAGCGGCTGCAGATTGAAAAGTAAAGGTAATTTTTAATAACATTCAACTACAATATGACTTGTATCGCAATTGTACACGTTATATTATTTTTCTTTATTTGTTTTTTTTCCCCCATGAAAGTGGAGTTACCCTTTAACTTTTGATACTTTCCCTTTGTCCTTGTTTGTATTATCTGTGTTTTAATTTCAAAATTTATAGAAAGTCGGAAATTAAAATACAATATCCTGCATGGTACCCCTAGGTAACAGATTAATTTGGTTATAAATAGAAGTGCGTAAACTCTACAAATTCACTGTTCCCCCTTATTTACAAAAAAAGATGAATTTCCATGGGAAAATGTTGTTTACATTTGAACACTAGTTCTGCCTAGGTCTGACTCTCAGATGTGCAATAAAAGGTGGAGCCAGCTGTCAATCAGGAAGCTGGGTGGATCCAGAAACATTGTCAAGGTCCTTCCTATTGCAATGCTCTGCCCCTCAGCTGATAGGGGGAAATAGCCCCCCATTGGATGACTCTGGGTCACAGGAGTGCATTAGTAAATGTACTCTTGTGACCCAAAAGAGAAGTATAGCCATAAAAAGCTTGGGCATACTTCTCCTTTAAAGTCCTCCTTTGTCCACCGCAATCCCGCAGTCCTGCTAAAAATCGCAGATTGCCGCCATTACCAGTAAAAATATAAAAATCAATCCCTTATTTTGTAGACGGTATAACTTTTGCGCAGACCAATCAATATACGCTTATTGGGATTTTTTTACCAAAAATATGTAGCAGAATACACATTGGGCTAAATTGATGAAGAAATTTTTTTTTTTTCATTTCTGTTATAGCAAAAAGTTAAAAATATTGTTTTCCTTTCAAAATTGTCTGTCTTTTTTTTTGTTTATAGCGCAAAAAATAAAAACCGCAGAGGTGATCAAATACCACCAAAAGAAAGCTCTCTATTTGTGGGAAAAAAAGGACAACAATTTTATTAGGGTACAGCATATCACAGACTCTGATCATACACCATGCGATTGCTGCCACTCCGTGAAGACTTCAATCAGAAGAAACGTAGGTCGAGTCAGACAGGGACGCTGACAATATCGCATGGTGTATGGTCGGAGCCCATGTTATGTGATATAAACATAGTATATAACGATTATCTGAGCTGAGCGTGTCATCCTTATGACCTGCCCGATCGTGTGTGGGCCCCATCTGACTTTTTAACATCGGTGTTAAAAATTAGAACATGTTTTAAATTTTTCTGATGGAAAAAAAAAGCGATGGGAAATCCTGATCGTCTGTGTGGAACTCCAACGGAGAAAAAACCCACGCATGCTCAGAATCAAGTCGACGCATGCTCAGAAGCATTGAACTTAATTTTTCTCAGCTCGTCTGAGTGTTTTACGTCACAGCGTTTTGGACGGTCAGAATTTTGTCTGATGGTGTGTAGGCAAGACTGATGAAAGTCAGCTTCATCGGAATTCCGACTGAATATTCCATCGGAAATCCGATCATGTGTACAGGGCATTAGTGTCAGGCAGGCACTTGAAATATGTGAGTGGAAATTAGTGTTGCTTTTAATAATTGCCTGTTTGAACTATGTCACACTATGAGAAGCATTTTTCCTTCCTTCCCCTCGCTCATTATACACTCCGTGGCAAGATGTTCCCGTGATTGAGACAACACAGCGGAGCCGTGATTGAGACAACACATCGGAGCAGTGATTGGAGCTTATTGAAAAAGTCCACAATCTCTAACAGCAAGTTGATATTGGTGAGATTGGTGAAGGACTCACGTTTTTTTCTTTGAGCACTGGGTGTTTAATTGGCTTGAAGAAAAATTATATGTATAAAGGACATTGCACAAACATTTTTTGGGGGGAAATTATTCTCTCACTTTGAATTATATTGGGAGGTTTAATTGATAAATTTTGAGATATTTGGTGTCACAGTTTACATATGTATATTTGCACACACACACACACGTTGCACATTATATTGTTGATAATATATACCAATTATTCATTAATCAGTTTTTATAACATATTATTGATTTATTCACATATAAAATATTCACATATGTATTAGTATAACTGCATGTTTGCACAGTATATATAATTGCACATATTAGTTTACTTTGCATATTTGCACAAAAGATACATGATTACAAACATATTCAATATTGTATTGAGGACTACATTCCATGCTTTAGAGTATTGCGGACCTGCGCTAATCTTGCTTTTAATTTCAGTCTTCCATTGCTGTCATTACTGAGAAAGCTGCGGTCCATTGTTTGATTTTGTTTGATTTTTTGATTGATTGTGTTTATCTGTGGCGCTGTTAAAACTGTTTTGCATTACTCTGTAGAGAAACAGCTGTAATGGGAATAGTTGAGGACAGCAGCATGGGTTAGTTAGAGAAACAGTTGTTTGTGTGCTTTCAGAGCTGTGTGCATCTAAGAAAGGATTGCATTCAGTAAATACTGTAAAGCCCTGTACACACAATCGGATTTTCCATGGATTCTAATCTGATGGATTTTTCCATCGGAAATCCGATGAAGCTGACTTCCATCAGTCTTGCCTACACACCATCAGTCAAAAATCTGACCGTCCCAAACGCCGTGACGTAAAACACTCTGACAACCTGAGAAAAATTAAGTTTAATGCTTCTGAGCATGCGTCGACTTGATTCTGAGCATGCGTGGGTTTTTTGTCCGATGGAGTTCCACACAGACGATCGGAATTTGCTATAGTTTTTTTTCCCATCGGATAAATTTAAAACATGTTCTATTTTTTCTCACCGATGGAAAAAAGACAGATGAGACCCATACACAATCTGTTTATCCGATGAGAAAAGTCCATCGGACTGTTTTCATCGGTAAAACCGATCGTGTGTACACGGCATAAGAGTACGTTTTAGTCAATCAGGCAAGTTTGCAGCTGGTCAGCAATGTAACAGGAAATAGTATTTTTAGGAAATAACAATTTGAGTTTGTTTTTGCAAAGAAAGGAGCCAGAAAATATTTTATAGACTCACTTATTGTTGCGTAAGCAGTTTTATTGGGCCACTATATTGGGAAGAGATAAGGCAGTTTTTATTGCTAAAAAAAAAAAACTGTTTATTTTGTCAGGGCCACAAATATTGCACTTCTCTCACGGCTTCTTTGGTTTTATGACTCATAACTCTGTTCTGCACAGGTCCACACTCTGACATTTGTTAGGAGCCCACCTGACTCTTGTGCTGGGGCATACCTGCCCCCTGGCTGAGACATCTTGCCTCCTGGTTAGAGATTTGTCTCCAAAATGGGAGCCCAAAATGGAAACCCTGAGCTATCCACAGGTTTGGCTTAAAATTACCCTGTGCACCTGTGTGCTAACAGAGCATTGCAGGCATCCAGAAAAACCCAGACACAAGATCGAAGGTTCCATCCCATCCAAGACACTTTGAAACCTTCAAGCTACAGCTCTCTATTCAAAAACACCCTGCAGCTTCCCAAACTGCAACTTTTGAGAATCCTGTGTTGCTTTCTCCTATGTCCATGGCAGGGCCTCACATTGTCACATAACCCCTTCCTGTTTCAGACCGGAGAGCGGAATACACAAGCACCTCACTTTGACATCACTGTGCTGGAAATCACCCAAATTAGTTCCTTATTGCATATCGCTACCTTCCATCTCAGCTTTGAAGGTCCACTCTGAACTATGGGTTTTCATTAGACCATTTCAAGTTTTTTTTTTTCTGATGTGCTTCCACAAGCACTTTTTTTGAGATCTTAACAGACCCTACCCATCATTTTCAAACTTTCTACCTTTTGGCCTGGGTGCCCTGAAGATACTTTCACTTTCCTGGAATGTCCTGGCTTTCTTGCTGCCTTTTCCAAACTCCCTGTCCTAAAGCTGTAGGGAACATCCTGCTTCACTGGGTCCAGTCACACAACCAGTCTTTTGCAACACTGCATTGATCTTACCCAATCCTGCAGCAGGTGCTAAAGTCTTAATTTGAGTGCACTGTCTCCCATCCGTTGATGTCTCCACAGGTTAACTCCCTCACCTTGTCAAAGAGCAACTTCAGCCTTTCAAGTCCCTCTGACACCTACTTCAGACACAACAGGACACTTGTCACTGTTGCCAGGGGTGACAGAAAATACCTTTGTACACAAACAAGGGCAAGTAACACTAGACCTCTGAAGCAAGCTCTCCTCTTTCCGGTATATTTGCACCACAAAAAGGAAAATCTTTACCTTCCTTGTTCATCGCTTTCATTACATTTTTCATCAGTCCAAATTTTCTGTGAGGCAGAGGAAAAAATCTTTGCTGGGTCAATAAATGGTTCATGTGCAGTTTTATTTGTGTCCTAAGATCAATTTATTACAAAAAGGCCATTTTGTTTTAACGTAATGTGACTCTCTTTCATGGCTGTCCTATTCACATATGTTTCAACAGTAGATGGTATATACAGTGTATATATATGTATACAGTATATGTATATATATATATATATATATATATATATATATATATATATATATATGTGTGTAGCAGACCCCCCCAATAGTAGGGGTCACTATGCCTAAATTTAGAGGGTAGCCTGAGCTAATAGTTGGGCTCAGGCTGTTGAATTCTTCAAACTGGCTTCTGCTCTAAGGTAATGTTACCTGGCAGTGCAGTTCCCTGTGGCCTGTGGGTGGCACTGTTGCCCCGGGGTTGGGGTTGAACCACGGGTAGCATTGCAGCGATATTGGGTGTCCTCTCTCGGCGGCCGTTCAGTGGGTGTGGTCTACCCGCTGTGCATGCCTGCCGGGAGAGGGTACTTAAGGGGCAGACGCCATTCGGCGGGGAGTTCGGAGGTGATCCAGAGGACCCCTTTATCCTAGGCGCGTACCCCTCCTTCGGTGGCCCTCATGGCCAGGGGTACGTGCATGTGTATTCAGTCCCGGGCACCTTTAGCCCATGGCTGCATCATTCCAGGTAGGCCCAGCACCTTTAGCTGAGGCCTACATTAGAAGGGGAGTCCCAGGGTGCTCAAGTCGGGGTACCCGCTCTGAATGAGAGGACACCAGGGGAGGACCTATCCAAGGGGATCGGTGAAGGAAGTCACTGGCCTGGTTACCTATCAGAGGGAAGGATTCCATAATCCGCCACAAGCCTTGTAATGTGCCCCATTGGCACCTAAGGACTTAGATATTACAAGTGCTGGGAAGTTCAAGATTTGGAAGCTGTCTCTTGATCGTATCCCTAGGAAATTACAAGTGAATGTTCCATGCTCCACACTGGCTGCTAGAACCGTGAGAGGGGACTATCCTGGTGAGCAAATCCCACTCAGGCCTGAGTGGCGATGATTAATAGTTAAGTACTGCGTGCCTGAACCTACCGCCCTGTTCATTTTCTCTATCTCCAACTTTCCTGTCAAGTTATCAAGCAAGCAAAATAAACCTTTCTTTATTGGGTTTAATACTGTCTGGACAATGGCCTTCTTTAAATAAAGAGAGCGAATAGACTCTTCCCTACACTCTAGGGAAGAGAACCAATGGAAGGAGGTAACTCGCTGCAGGACCCAAATCAGATAACACCGCTCACCCTCTTCAACAAATAGGACACTGGGCATGTGGCATGGTGTGTCCCACCTGCTAGCAGAGGTAAGCAAGGAAGGGATCTGTGTGCTATCATATATATCTGAGCTAAATTGATATCCAAAGATATTACAGTTGTACATTGTGTACTGGATGTGCTTCAACAGCAGTTCTATGTTTCCCAGTGTTTCTATCATTTGTGAAGCACAGCAGACAGGTGTTGAAGAATGTACATTGCCATTGCATAACAAGACAGCCTTGAGGCTTAACACTAATGAATCATTAAAAATATGTTATTCTAGTGGTTCATGCTCATAACCATCAATGTCATTACAGAAAACAAGGTTATAAACCTGTGCAAAAAAAATACTAAATCATTTCCATACCTGGTGATAGCAAACACCCCTTTTGCAGTGTTGAACCCAGGAGTTCTGCTTTTGATTTTGAAAAACCTAAGTCCCTAACCAGGTCATTTGGTTTTGTTATGAAAGGATGCTCACCAGACATACACAGTTAAAAATCCTGATCATTGTGACTATCCATTCCTGGCTGGTGCATTGTAGCATCTTTATCGTTTTCATCTAAAATAACATAAACAATAAATTCTTTGAACTCCTTAATGTTACATTTTCTTATTTCAAAAGAGCTTTATTTGAAAGGTATACATTTTATATAACTGGTACATAAATGAACGGGTGGTGTCAATATAGGACACATAAATGCTGCATACTAAAGCTCTGAAGTGGGAGCACATTGAGAAAAAAACAACACAATAGTATACAAACTTGACCCGTTAGTTTTGCTCATAAAACATTAACATATTTATAACATTGCAAATGTGATAGATAAATGCATAAGACCAATTAGTGTATTTGCCCAAGTTTTGATGTGATAACATGTAGGGAGGGTCCAGCTTTCCCTACTCGGGCATTTATATTGAGTTCGGTAGGCCTGTTGTGTGGGAAATAATAATTCCCTATGCGGCTGCCGCCAACAGACCCCTAGCAACCTGTACAGTGATGCTGGCTCCAGGGAGACCTATTGGCAGACTAAAACTGTATTATGATAGTGGGGAAATTCTAAGCAAGGATTGGAGAGATCGAGATTGATACTAGGTAAACAAATTTGGGTAGAGTTAAAAAATAGATGTTAATGAGTAAAGTAGGGTATGGGTATAGGGCAAATTTATATGAATAAGAGGATAGAAAGGAAAAAAAGGCGGAGGTGAAGGAACATAAGAAATAAAATAATATCAAGATACCGAGCGTATGGGAGGAGTAGGAACGAATAGGGGGAGGCCCCTGGGGATGTAAGAGAGAGGGGTTAAGGTGGGTTCATCCTCCTCCTCTGGCAAGAGACTGGGTGTTCAGTCATTGGATTAGATCAGCAGCTGGGAGTATTCAGCAGTTGTCGTAAAATGATGCCAGCAAGACCAAGTTTTCATAAATTTAGAAGTTGTCTCCTTGGCCAAATGAACAAGCTCCTCTATCTTGGCAATCTAATTTATGCAACTGATCCAGTCTGCTATCGTTGAAGGGTTGGGGGGACGCCAGCAGGCTGAGATAAACATCTTAGCTGCATTTACCATATGTTAACATTAAATTTTCAACAAAAATGAAGGGAGAGTGTAAGAAGGAATTCCAGATCTACTTCTTCAGTTTAAAAAGACTGCTCGAGGGAAAGTCCACAATATTCTAGATCTAGAACATAAAATATTTAAAGAGGTATTTGGAACAACAAATAAACCCTTTTGGGTTGAAAATATATTTTTTTCCAAACATGAAAATATTAGTGAAGACTTTAGAAATGAATGGTAAAAAATTGAGATGACTGTGTGTACTGCAAGTATGAAGGCTTTACTTGTAGAGAATATAAGAAGGGATGCAAGATATAGACAAAGAAAGCAAGTCACTGTCAAAGCAGAAGGTGGATTTAAAAAGACATATAATATTTTGTGATACAAATTATGAGCTAAAAGAGTATCCAGAAAGCTATAATAGTGAACTGATACTCTCAAAGGAAAAAAGTTCTGTAGGGACAAAATGGCCTTCCAGGTAAGAAATATAAATGGATACCCTACAACCCCTATAGTGGCCAGACAAGAGAAATGTGACATACTTCCTCGGGATGATAGTGATTCTTATCTTTTATCTGACCATTGTTCTAATTATTTTTCATAGACTCAACATGCACAAGAAATTTCCTTGCGGTCCTCAGCCTTACTAATAAATTACTAATAAATGAATGCACCCGCCCCTTCTAAAGTTCCCCATCAGGTCCGCTCAGCCAATGACGTAGGTGTAAGGCTGAGGATCTGATGCGGAACGTGAGAAGGGGCGGGTCTATTCATGTATTACACTGTGGAGGAAGTTCCCCATCAGGTCCGCCCCCTCGTATGTCAGACCCCACCTACATCATTGGATGAGCAGACCTGATGGGGAACTTCCTCCGCAGTATAATAAATGAAATAAATGAGCGGACCTGATGGGGAAATTTAGAAGGGGCGCGTCTATTCATTTATTACACTGCGGAGGAAGTTCCCCATCAGGTCCGCTCAGGCTCAGCCAATGACGTTTCGTGTGGACAGCGCTGGACATCGGATCGCCGTGGGACACTGGATTTCATCCCTGGAATGTTTTTTTTTTTTTTTTTTTTTTAATAAAGGACTTTCCCAACGGTGTCTGTGTTTTTTTTTACAATTTTTTACACTTTCTTTGTGAAATGGTAGGGGTACAATGTACCCCATTACCAATTCACATGGGGGGGCGGGATCTGGGGGTCCCCTTTGTTAAAGGGGTCTTTCAGACTCCGATAAGCTCCCCGCCCGCAGACCCCCACAACCACCGGGCAAGGGTTGTGGGGATGAGGCCCTTGTCCCCATCAACATGGGGACATGGTGCTTTGAGGGGTCACAGACCCCCAAAGCATCCTCCCAATGTTGAGGGCATGTGGCCTGGTACGGTTCAGGAGGGGGGGGCGCTCTCTTGTCCCCCCCTCTTTTTCTGTGGCCTGCCAGGTTGCGTGCTCGGATAAAGGGTCTGGTCTGGATTTTTGGGGGAACTCTGCGCCATTTGTTTTAAAATTTGGGGTGGAGTTCCCCTTAAAATCCATACCAGAGCTGAAGGGCCTGGTATGGATATTTGGGGGAACCCCCACGCATTTTTTTATTTTTTTATTTATCAATCACTTTTCTCTGTATTGCCGGGAGCCGACAATTCATTATAGCTGCGAGTTCGTTTTAAATGACTTTTTTTCCTTCAGAAATGACACTTTGTGCAGGGAAAGTTATAAGCACGGGAAACAAGCGCCACTTTACATGCAAACTATCCACCCCCACTAGATACGAAATTTAAAGGAATGTTTCACTTTTATTGTTTTACTTTAAGCATTATTAAAATCACTGCTCCCGAAAAAACTGTAGTTTTTAAAACTTTTTTTTTGCATTGATACATGTCCCCTGGGGCAGGACCCGGGTCCCCAAACACTTTTTATGACAATAACTTGCATATAAGCCTTTAAAATTAGCACTTTAGATTTCTCCCATAGACTTTTCGAATTTGCCGCGAACACCCCAAATTGTTCGCTGTTCGGGCGAACGGGCGAACAGGCAATGTTCGAGTCGAACATGAGTTTGACTCAAACTCGAAGCTCATCCCTATTTGAAAGGTTTATTTAAACACACATCTAGGGGCTGCAATACAGATGTAAGCCCACCTAGAATAACGGCCAAAGTAACTTGAGAAGATTTTGCCAATTTTTTTATGTCTTCAGATGTGTGGGCTCTGAACATATCCCAAACTAGCAATGATGTTTTTTTCTTTAAGGCTGTTCCTGGTCGTCCATTCCAAATTTCTTCCAGACATTTTTTTGTTCCGTCTTCATCCATCCAGCCTTTATTATATGCACACACTGTAATTTCGTGGTGGGAATTTGACCTTTTTAGGCAAGGTCTTTCTTTTAAAAATAATGACAGGTCGCAGCTTAGTTCCATTAGTCAAAGATGACAGAATGACTGTGAAATGTTTTTTTCATTTCCTGTGGTTCTGAGAAAAATATTTTTTTCTCCCAAACTTGCTACGGTTCTGTTGCTGGGAAGATCAAAGGTCATAGGTGTTTTATTCATATTCCCAATATCTCCCAGGTCATAGTTATGGATCCTTCTTTGTTTTATGATGAATGAATGGAATGACATCACTTTTTCATCAAGGACTTTTGGCAACTTCTGCAAAATCTTTGTTCTTTGCCGCAAACATAAGGCAAACCTATTCCTAAAGCGGGTACCCCATCCTGCTGACGCAACAACATTTTCAATGCCTGGTGCGTTGAATTTGTCATCTTTAGCCATTTGAAGGGCACGTAAGTGAATACCCATGCGTGTTACGCAGTAACCATTTTGACGAAACTGCATAACCCATTCGTGCAATTTAGTCTCTAGAGCTTCATATGAAGTCGTTAAACCATGTCAAGATTTTTTTGCCTTTGGGATCTTTTCCAAGTCAGCTTTCATTTTCCGCCACTCCCTCACTTGTTTTTCGTCAACACAAATTTCCCTACTTGCAATACTGTTATTGCTTTCTTCTGCTCTGGACACAACCTTAAGTTTGAAACCAGCTTCATATGACCTCCGTTTTTGTTTTGGTCCAGGATTAGAAGTACCAGCATTGGGATTAATTTCTAACAGGATAAAAAAAAGTACCGTATTTATCCCCATCAGAGCCTTTGCACACCTCTCCCACAATCTCCCCATCAGCCATGTCCCCATCAGTGTCTTATCTGAGTGTCCCCATCAGAGTCTTATCAGAGTGTCCCCATCAGAGTCTTATCAGAGTGTCCCCATCAGTGTCTGATAAGACTCTGATAAGACACTGGCGGGGACACTCTGATAAGACACTGATTGGGACACTGATAAAACACTGATGGGGACACACTGATAAAACACTGACGGGGACACACTGATAAAACACTGATGGGGACACACTGATAAAAAACTGATGGGGACACTGTTAAAACACTGATGCGGACACTCTGATAAAACACTGATGGGGACACTGTTAAAATACTGATGGGGACACTGTTAAAATGCTAATGGGGACACTGTGATTGGACATTGATGGGGACAAACTGATAAAACACTGATGGGGACACTCTGATTGGACATTGATGGGGACACTCTGATAAAAGACTGATTGGGACACACTGATAAGAGTGTCCCCATCAGTCTTTTATCAGTTTGTCCCCATCAGTGTTTTATCAGTGTGTCCCCATCAGTGTCCAATCAGAGTGTCCCCAGTGTCCAATCAGAGTGTCCCATCAATGTCCAATCAGAGTGTCCACATTACTGTACTGTACTTTATTCCTTGCCTCACTTCCACTCTGTTTTATTTCCTGACTCCCACCTGCAGAAGTATCTAAGAAACATGCGGGCGGGTAGCCGGGAGGAGCCAAAATGATCACTGGCTTCTGGGACATGGCAGTCCCAGCAGCCAATCCTAGTGCACAACGTCATGGCATGGGCGGGAGTTACGGTGGCGGCGGCTTTGTGGGAGATATTCACAGTGGGACATATTCATGAAAGACACGGCTTTCCAGGTAGATATTCACAGCGGGATCATATTCACGAAAGACACGGCTTTGCGGGAGAAACTCACAGCGGGACATATTCACGAAAGACATGGCGAGCGGGAGATATTCACAGCGGGACGTATTCACGAAAGACATGGCGAGCAGAAGATATTCACAGTGGGACACAGTGGGAAACAGCGCCGCGATACGAAGATGGAGTGACTACCGGAACACACTGGAGACAAGTAAGTTAAAACATGACTCGAGTATAAGCCGAGGGGGTCATTTTCACCCTAAAAAAAGGGGCTGAAAAACTCGGCTTATACTCAAGTATATACGGTAATTAAAATCACTGCTCCTGAACAAATTATTGTTTAAAAAAATAAAATAAAATATTGATACATGTCCCCCAGGGCAGTACACAGACCCCATACCCATTTTATGGCCAATTTCTTGCATATAGTAATGCCATCAAAATGGGCACTTTTGATCTTTCCTGTTCGGCTCCCATAGACTTCAATAGGGTTTATTGTTTAAGTTAGAACATTTTCCCTGCTCGATAGTGATGGAGACTTGCTGTACCCTGTCCTATGCTAACCTGTACCTAAGGGGATGGAAAAATATTTTTTTCAGATAACGTATTTGTTACTATGGCAAAGGTGCATTGGCGAAGTGTTTGTCATTTGGGATGGTCCTAGATCGCTATTATAAGAGTTTGTTTCAATGATTAAATACAAATAGCTTTAACCTTAAGTTAACCTTGATGTGTGGTCAATAGGGATGAGCCGAAACACCCCCTGGTTCGGTTCCCACCAGAACATGCGAACAGGCAAAAAAATTGTTCGAACACGCGAACACCGTTAAAGTATATGGGACACGAACATGAAAAATCAAAAGTGCTAATTTTAAAGGTTAATATGCAAGTTATTGTCATAAAAAGTGTTTGGGGACCCGGGTCCTGCCCCAGGGGACATGTATCAATGCAAAAAAAAGTTTTAAAAACATCAGTTTTTTCGGGAGCAGTGATTTTAATAATGCTTAAAGCGAAACAATAAAAGTGAAATATTCCTTTAAATTTCGTACCTGGGGAGTGTGTATAGTATGCCTGTAAAGTAGTGCATGTTTCCCGTGCTTAAAACTGCCCCTGCACAAAATGTAATTTCTAAAGGAAAAAAAAAAATGTAAAACTACTCGCGGCTATTCATGAATTGCCGGGTCCCGGCAATACAGATCAAAGTCATTAAAAAAAACGGCAGGGGTCCCCCCCCCAGTCCATTACCAGGCCTTTTGGGTCTGGTATGAATATTAGGGGAAACCCGAACCCAAAAAAAAGCGTGGGGGTCCCCCCCAAATTCCATATCAGGCTCTGGTATGGATATTAAGGGGAACCCCGCACCATTTAAAAAAAGCGCACAGTGAGTGCGAAACGTTGGTCAAGGCTACCCCCTTTCTCCCCCCTTTTTTCACACCCACTAATGTTTATTGTTGTTTTAAAGCCCTGTACACATGACCGGTTTTCTCTGCAAGAAAACTGCTGGGAGAGCTTTTTGTCTTGAAAACCGTTCATGTGTATGGTTTCCCAACAGGAAAACTGCTGGGAATCTCAACGAAAAAAACAGAGAACCTGCTCTCTATTTTTCTCGTCGGGATTCTAGGCCGTGTTTCCTGCCGAGAAAACTGGTTGTGAGTATGCTTACCTGTCCCAGATAAGCCAGCGCATGCTCGATGAGACTTTGACGCATGCACGGTAGCATACAACGGTAGTGCAGGGTGTAGCAATATGGCAGCGATGGCATCGAATGTGATGAGCGCCGGCTCATCGTAGTCGATGACGTCACAGCGTTCTTGCCATTCAAAAGAACGACGGTTCTTTTGAATGGCCGTCTGTACACAGGGCTTGGCAAGACAAGCTTGCCAGGAATCCCGTCAGGAAAACTGACAGTTTTCTAATAGATGGGATTCCCGCCCCTGTGTACAGGGCTTGAGTACTCTAGATTCTGAGTCTGGATTTAGTCCTGTTATATCCCGTTGGGGCACCATCCCCCGAACAGTTACTTGTTGACTATTTCATGGTTATCTTCTGCTACAGTTAATTGGATTGGACTGAAGCTGGTAAGTTGGATCTTGCGGGCTGTCATGTCCCCTCAAAATGGTCCTGGACTGTGACCGTGACCCCCTGAGGAGCCCACCCTCCTCAGGCTACATACCTGTATGGTATATTTTTTTTGTTTTTTCTTTTTCCCACAGAATTTTTTCGCAGGTACCGCTGACCCTGTTATCCTTTTTGACTTCAGACTTATCTCTTAAATGTTTTTGGAATTTCTCTGTTTTGCTTTTATTTGAATTTTTTACTTTTTTTTTTTTACTTTTGGGATCCTTTTTTGATCCATCTAAGAAACATGGCTATGTTTCCACTACCTTATGCCAATTTTGCCTGTTTATGTATATATCTCTAGTTCTCAGTTTCTTTACATCATGGTATCTGCTGATTTTATGGTTTCTGAATGTAATGCATGCTCTGCCCACAATGTTTAGAAATGGCTATCAGTATGCTATCTTATAATGTTAAGGGCTTGAACTCCATTCGTAAATGTTGGCTAGCGCTGAAGGAGTTCAGGTCCTCTAATGCAGACGTGATCATGGTTCAGGAGACACACTTCAAGGCCGAAGGCTCATTTAAATTTGCTTCTAAACACTTCCCCACCGCATTTGTAGCCTCTGACCCCTCTGGTAAAGCTGGAGCGGCCATTCTTTTTAAACGCTCCTCTGCCATACGTATCAAATCCCCCTATTTGGATCCTCATGGTCGTTTTGTTCTCCTGAGCTGTGATCACTTGAATACCTCTTTTACTCTTGCAAATATATATGCCCCCAACTCGGGACAGATTGGGTTCCTCGAGGACTTCTTTGAGAAACTTCAACCCTTCTCCCAACCCTTTATGATTATTGGAGGGGATTTAAATTTATGTTTGTCTCCGTCTAAGGACAGGTTTGCTCTGTTTCAGAACACTCCCTCTCTGCAGGTACAAAAGTCTTCCTCCTCGTTCCGTAAAGTGATTAGGGCCCACAATTTGTTTGACACTTGGAGGGTGAAACACCCAACTGCCAAACAATTCACATTTTTCTCCCCTCCCCATAAACTATACACAAGATTAGATCACTTCTTCGTATCAGTGCCACTACTATCATACTTGATTGACTCGAACATTCACCCGATCACATGGTCTGACCACGCACCCATTACCCTTGATCTCCTCCTGTCTACACCAAAACCTAGAACGTGTCACTGGTGCCTTACGCCTTAAGGAATCTTTTCTCAATACCCCTACAGTTCAAATACACTTACAACACCAACTTAATGAATTTTTTCAACTCAACGAGGGTTCGGTGTCTGAGGCCTTCACCTTGTGGAAAGCTCATAAGGCCTTCTTCAGGGGTGAATGTATCGCCTTGTGATCTCGCCTTAAAAAGTATTGAGCCCTTCAGTGCTCATCCCTGCTGGCTAATTTAGCTGAAGCTGAGAAACACCTCCTGGGCTCCCCCACGGTGGACCACCTCTGCATTGTGACCTCTCGACGAAACTGTATTAAATCCTTAGACCTGAACGGGATTGCTAAGTCCATGCTCTGGTCAAAGCAAAAATTCTATGAGTTTGCCAATAAGCCCCATAGAATGTTGGACAATAGATTAAAACCACGCCCCCATGCCTCTTTGCCTTATTTTTTACTACAGCCTGACGGTGACCCCACCTATTGCCCTCGGGTTATGACTAAGGTCTTTGGAGATTTTTACCAGAAATTGTATAATTGCTTCTCAACAGAGCCAGAATCTCAGTTCACTCAGGAGAAATTTGATGCTTTTGTTGAATCTTTAAATCTATCTAAACTGTCCCCAGATAGTCGTTCTGGACTAAATCCACATATCACAGCTGAAGAGGTTTCCATGGTCATTAAACAGCTCCCGTTCCACAAATCTCCAGGCCCTGACGGACTCCCTTACTCCTACTATAAAAAAATTCTCCCTGTCTTATTACCCCACATGGTAGCTCTGTTTACATCCCTGATGAATGGGAAAGTCCACCATACTCAATTTTTACATAACAGTCATCCCGAAACCGGACAAAGATCCATCGCTCCCTGACAACTACCGCCCCATAGCTCTTCTAAATTCCGACTATAACATTTTCACTAAAATATTAGAAAATAGACTATCTCTCATACCCCCGTCCCTAATACATAGAGATCAGGTTGGATTTGTCCCTACCAGACATGCCGGTGACAACACCAGACAAACCATTGACCTTATTGACCTTCTGACAAAGACCAAGAGACCCGCTATTGTGTTAAGCTTAGATGCGCAGAAAGCTTTTGACCGTCTAAACTGGTCCTTTATGTTTGCCACCTTGACAAAATATGGATTTTCGGGCCCATTTGTGCAGGCTCTGAGAGCACTGTACTCTAATCCCAGTTCCCAGGTGCAGTTGGCTTCTTGTGTCTCTCCGCCATTCCTCCTAAGTAATGGCACCAGGAAGGGCTGCACCTTATCTCCTCTGCTATTTATTCTAAGTTTCGAACCTCTAACCACAGCCATCAGATCTCACACGTACATACGGGGGGTGGCATTGAGACACCGGGAGTACAAACTGTCCCTCTTTGCAGATGACATATTGAAAACTATCACACATCCGCATCTCTCACTCCCTTCCCTCCATGCAACTCTTAACTTGTTTGGTAGCCTTCAGGCTTTAAAATTAACCCGACTAAAACTGAAGCTCTTCCTATAAATATCCCGGCAGAAGCACTCACCTCTTTACAAGGCAATTTTAAATATTGTTGGTGCTCCCATTCCCTTAAATATCTTGGTGTCCATTTGTCCCCCTCGTACTCCACACTATACCAGGTTATTTTTCCCCCTTTATTTGTAGAAATAAATAGACTACTAAAATCATGGACGAAGCTCCCTGTCTCTCTTTGGGAGGATAAATCTTCTTAAAATGTCCATACTCCCCAAATTATTGTATTTCTTTGAAACTCTCCCGGTACTGATCCCAATAACCCAACTGAAAACCCTCCATAGGAATTTCTTAAACTTTATATGGAAAATGTAGCAAGTGAGGGCGCTAAATAAGAGTCCCAAAAAATGATGTGAAGACCCCTACAAATAGTAACCACCTAAGTAAATACACTAAAAATATTACACCCGCCTACAAAGTATATATGTGTATAATGTGTGCCAGACCATATAAATCTCAATGGATGTGAGATAATGGAACTCAATCCTACCAAACAAATAAGTGCAAATTGATATCCACAGTCAAGATACCAAAATCCGTGACTAGTGAAACAATTCAATGAAATTATAATATACAATAAAGGAGATGTGCAAACAGTCCAAATGTAAACACAAATGTCCCCACAGCAATGGTGAACAGTCTATTCAAAAGGACTTTGCATGTGTTGAAAAGTGCTTGATATTCAATCATGTGAAAAATCGAATCAAATCTTGAAATTATGAGATCCACCTTCACCGTATTAGATATCACCCGATAGTGCTATGGATAAAGATGACAGCTTACCCCAAACAATTGACCCTTTTAACTAAAAAAGAGGTCAAATACGCTTTCTGCAAGTTTAACTTGCTAGGTAGTATAGGAGATGGTGTCAGCTGGACGGCAATGCTGGCCTTTTAGATATGGATAACTCCGGTGGTATGGTATGCAAAATTAGAAGAGAGAAGCCAAAAATAGTGTAATCCTATTTATTAAATAAATCAATATAAAAAGCCAAAAACTCGCTTACTGTAGAAGTGCCCCGAACCCGGCACTGAGGCTGAAATTGCGTGAATCAATGGATGGATGTCCCAAATGCATAGGAACTGGCGTGCGTTCCACCTGCAAGAACAGACAGCCAGCGGGACAGGAAGTGACGTCAGTTGCGTGACCTGTCATATGGAACAACGCTTCTCACAGGATAGCCAGCTCAGTTCTCATGGCCCCGCGCTCTCAGGGAGGCCTAGGAGCTTCCGACTTAAATAAATATTACTATGCTACCCATTTAAGAGCTATCATTTCCTGGACATCCAGATGCGCCCCAAACAGATGGTCAGAAATAGAGATGGGAATTCGAGTCCCTGCCCACCCATGTTCTATGTTGTGGCCCTCATCTGATAAATTTACTCGCCAATTACGTAAGGTCTGCTTGAATCCTTTGCTATTTACACTTTTAATTTGGAAGCGTTTTTCCAGTAAATATTCTTTATCATCCCCTTGTTCACCCCTAGTTAACATTCTCTTCAATCCGGAAATTCCTGACAGCTTATCCTATGATTCCATGCTGCCATGTACCCAAGCGGGCATATTCCAATTACGCCATTTAGTACACCCAGTGACACACAAACGACTCCCTTTCTCTGAATTGCAATCTAAATACTATATTACGAAAACTCTTTTTTACTCCTTTCTTCAGACTAAACACTTTTTCGCTTCTAAATCCCCCCAATTGACCCTAGGCATATGAACCTCATCAGATCTCCACTATCTACAAAATTCTATATTCGGCTTTACCCCTTACTGAACACACCCATTCATACATGAGAAAATGGTCCCATATAATACATAGGCCTATCTCACTGGGTGACTGGAGTCGAATATGGGATGCCGCTTCCAAGGTTTTCAGTTGTGTGGCCCAGAAGGAGACCACGTATAAAATACTTATGTTTTGGTATAGAACTCCTGAATTCTTAGCACCACGAAAACTGACACAATCATTGTTGGAGAGGTGGCTCCTCCATTGGTACCCATTACCACATATTTTGGGAATGCCCTGTGATAACTCCCTTTTGGTCACAGGTTCATGCACTCCTGAAAAAAATCCTGGAGATCCCCGTTCCCTTTCAGCCCTTATATCTTTTACTTGGCCTACCTCCCCAAAAATTCCTAAAAATCTTTGCAAACTGATGGCTTTTATTTTACTGGCAGCCAAGCGTGTTATACCGCAATGTTGGAGAGCTACTTTTCCTCCTACCTTTGCACAATGTTTATCGACAATTGCTGATATCTATAGGATGGAACACCTTACAGCTGTCATAGATGATTCACTGCCCAAATTTGATGGTATCTGGGAGAAATGGGATTCTTCTGACTATAATACAGAGTCTCATCCCATCACATCATGATTGATTACCCACTGTCCTTGTTCTTATTGTACTGTATGAAACGTTTTTTTCTTGGCTCGTAACCGATTGTTTGTATGTTATTCTACCTAGCAGAACCATGATGTGTTGATAATGTTTGTTTCTTAATACATTCCTTGTTTTTTCTTTGATATGACTATTCTATAGATACCCAGCATGCTATGATTCCTGTGGGTGCTATTCTTGTTCATTACTCATATCATTATCTTTAATGTTTGGATTGTATAACTACTGTATTTATTGGCGTATAACATTCACTTTTTTACCCTGAAAATAGAGGGTAAACTGTGCCTGCGTGTTATACGCAGGGGGCGGTGGAAAGTTTTTTTCCTGAAACTTCCCTCTTAAAGTTAGGGTGCGTGTTATACGCCTGTGCGTGTTATATGCCGATACATACAGTACTTTGTCTGCTTTGAACAATTTATAAATAAACATAAAAAAAAAAAAAAACACAGACACAGCTGGACAAGTCCTTTATTTAAAAATAAAAAATGAATTTCCAGCAATGTAATCCCATCTCCCGTCTCCCTGATGTCCAACGATGATCCATTCTCCAGCGACGCTGCAGTCTCCACTCATTCTCCGGTGAGGAACAAAACCCCCATGATGCGTAAGAGGGGGCGGGGTCACCCGCCCGTCACCCGCCCACGTCATTGGGTAAGCCCCGGCTTTCTTCGGCAAGCGAGGTTACCCAATGAAGTGGACGGGTGACCCCGCCCATTACATCACGGGGCGGGGTCACCCACGCCCGCGTCATTGGGTAAGCCCCGGATTTCTCCAGCAAGTGGGGTTACCCAATGAAGTGGGCGCCCACGTCATTGAGTAACCCCGATTGCCGGAGAAAGCCGGGGCTTACCCAATGACGTGGGCGGGTGGGTGACCCCGCCCCCTCTTACGCGTCATGGGGGTTTTGTTCCTCGCTGGAGAATGAGTGGAGACTGCAGCGTCGCTGGAGAATGGATCATCGTTGGACATCGGGGAGACACGATTACATTGCTAGAAATTCTTTTTTTTTTTTAAATAAAGGACTTGTCCAGCTGTGTCTTTGTTTTTTTTTTAATTTTTTACACTTTCTTTGTAAAAGGGTAGGGGTACAATGTACCCCGTTACCAATTCACATAGGAGGGGGGCCGGGATCTGGAGTTCCCCTTTGTTTAAGGGGGCTTCCAGATTTCGATAAGCCCCCTGCCTGCAGACCCCCACAACCACCGGGCAAAGGTTGTGGGGATAAGGCTCTTGTCCCCATCAACATGGGGACATCCTCCCCATGTTGAGGGCATGTGGCCTGGTACGGTTCAGGAGGGGGGTCGCTCTCTCGTCCCCCCTCTTTTCCTGCGGCCTGCCAGGTTGCGTGCTTGGATAAGGGTCTGGTATGGATTTTTAGGGGAACCCCACGCCATTTAAAAAAAAATGGCACGGGGTTCCCCTTAATATCCAAACCAGACCTGTAGGGCCTGATATGGAATTTGGGGGGACCCTACCCTTTTTTTTTGGTTCGGGGTTCCCCTTAATATTCATACCAGACCCAAAGGGCCTGGTAATGGACTGGGGGGGACCCCTGACGTTTTTTTCAATGACTTTGATCTGTATTGTCGGGACCCGACAATTCACGAATAGCCGCGAGTAGTTTTAAATGACTTTTTTTCCCTTTAGAAATTACATTTTGTGCAGGGACAGTTCTAAGCATGGGAAACATGCGCAACTTTACAGGCATACTATACACACCCCGCAGGTACGAAATTTAAAGGAATATTTAACTTTTATTGTTTCACTTTAAGCATTATTAAAATCACTGCTCCTGAAAAAACTTCAGTTTTTAAAACTTTTTTTGCATTGATACATGTCCCCTGGGGAAGGACCCAGGTCCCCAAACACTTTTTATGACAATAACTTTTACATTAACCTTTAAAATTAACACTTTTGATTTCTCCCATAGACTTTTAATGGTGTTCCGAGGCTTTTCGAATTTGCCGCGAACACACCAAATTGTTCGCTGTTCGCCGAACGGGCGAACAGCCAATGTTCGAGTCAAACTCATGTTCGAATCGAACATAAAGCTCAACACAGAATTCCCTTTTTGAATATTCACATTTATGTAAAGGAGGATAGAACCTTGACAAGTACTGTATTAAAAAGCACTGCAGGAAATACTATCCTGTGGGCACACCCCGCCTCTTTGATAAGATTCATCCCATGTGAACAATGTTTATGCATTAGGAATAATTGCTCAAATAAGCAGGACTTCAAGCAAGAAGCAGATGCATTGTGAGAGAGATTAGAATTAGAGGATGCAGTAGGAAACTACTAAAGAAAGTCTTCAATAAAATAAATGTTACTCAATCCTAAAAAAAAAAACAATTATATATATCAATATAATGTGAAAAGGCATATTATTAAGGCATATTATTAATAAACATAGACACTTTCTCTCTGGTTACCCAAGGGTAAAAAAAAAATATTGTCGCATTTCTAGAAATTGTCTTTCACAGATCAATGTCCATTAGGGATAAATTGGTTCATAGCCATTATATAAACAACAGATGTTTTGATTTCGGTCTAGTAAAGGGTACTTATACTGTAGATGTGGCACATGTACACACTGTAACAATGTGATTAATACTAATTAAAGTATCTTCCCAAATAATTGTGTACTAGCAGGCCTATTTGAGGTAATTTCTATTCTTATACTTTGAAATAACTGCACCTTTATTGGTCTTATATCTTAGTTTATATAAATTATCAGTGATTAATATGTTATCTGTTCATGACATATAGACCCTCTTTTGTGGAGGGAACTTCCCAAGGGGCTCAAAGATGCAGGAATCACAAGAGGGGTTGGAACAAAAATGCAAGAAAATTATCCGGGGTGGAAATGAAGGGGATGCTGAGGATCGAAGACAAAATGTGAATAACTTTACTAATGTTCTCAATTTGTCTAACTGGGTCCTTGCCATTGCCAATAGTGAAGTAACTTTGCGGTCTAAAGCCTCATACACACGATCGGACTTCAAACAAACTTTTCCATGGATTTTTGTTTGAAGGGCGTTGGCCCTGAACACCCATAGCATACACACGGCAGGACTTTTTCTGCAAACTTTCCCAAAATCACGTGGTTTTTGTGCTCTTTTCTGCTCTTTACTGCAACCCTTTGGTCAACTTCTGCTATTGTTGGTTGATTTTAACATTGGTTCTGGGCATGCGTGTTTGTACTTTGGACTAAAGTCCGATGGATTTCTGTACACTCGATAGGACTATGCACCGTAGGACTTTTGTTGCAGAAAAGTTTGTCCGTTTGCAAAACAAACTTTTGTCCGATGAAAACCGAAAAAGTTTGTCTGATTGAGCGTACACATTGTAGTATTTTTTTGAAAACCTGCTCATTTTGAAGTTTGTTGTGAAAAAGTCGTACCGTGTGTATGGGGCTTAGGAGACACATTAATTAGTTTGATACTATCTTGGACATTAACAAGTTTATCAGAAATGTAACCATTAATAAACATTATTTTTCAGCAAAGGATGAGGATGACTCAGAGCTGTCTGTGTTTACTGATATGGTTCCTAACTCGCCTGATTACACATTTAGAGAGCTCTGTGCCATCAGGGATTTGGAGCATTTAGCACAGGATAATAATATAATAAGTGAGCCAAGGGAGCATGGAGGTTCCACTAAAACAGTGTCTTTTAAAATTAGATTGGATTTCTATCCTTTTAACTCCTGTATACCTGAGCTGAATAAATTCCACAAACTCACTGAACGTGATTTAACAGCATTGGCACACGAGGTCATGGAGTATCCACAGTATGTCAGGACAAAAGAGGAGCTGCTAGCTTTAAAGAGTTAGCAGTAGGATAAATCCATAATCATCCACAACTCGGACAAGGGGGTCTAAAAGTTCTAATGAACGTCGATGTCTATAAATAGGAGGCTATTGGGCAATTATCGGATAACTAGACATATGTACATTCGACTTAAGGGGGATCCCACCAAGAGGTATAAAATTATCTTAACCAAGTTGACTAATAGATTGGTGAGGTTTGTGTGTTTAATCAGAAGGAAGCTGACATGTTAATACTAGAGTATCCCACTATTCCCACATTTTACCACTTACCTAAGACCTATAAAGATTTAGGCCCTCTACAATAGGGATGAGCTTCGAGTTCGAGTCAAACTCATGTTCGACTTGAACATTGCCTGTTCGCCCGTTCGCCGAACAGCGAATTATTTGGGGTGTTCGCGACAAATTCGAAAAGTCTATGGGAGAAATCTAAAGTGCTAATTTTAAAGGCTTATATGCAAGTTATTTTCGGGAGCAGTGGTTTTAATAATGCTTAAAGTGAAACTTCCTCCACAGTGTAAGTGTTCCTTACACTGTGGAACTTCCTCCACAGTGTAATAAATGAATAGACCCGCCCCTTCTCACATTCTGCATCTGGTCCGTTTAGCCTTACACCTAAGTCATTGGCTGAGCGGACCTGATGGGGAACTTTAGAAGGGGCGGTTCTATTCATTTAATACACTGCGGAGGAAGTTCCCCATCAGGTCCGCTCAGGCTCAGCCAATGATGTCTCGTGTGGACAGCGATAGACATCGGATCGCCGCGGGACACTGGATTTCATCGCTGGAATGTTTTTTAAATTTTTTTTATTTTTAATAAAGGACTGTCTATGTTTTTTTTACATTTTTTTTACACTTTCTTTGTGAAATGGTAGGGATACAATGTACCCCTTACCAATTCACATACGGGGGGGCGGGATCTGGGGGTCCCCTTTGTTAAAGGGGTCTTCCAGATTCTGATAAGCCCCCTGCCTGCAGACCCCCACAACCACCGGGCAAGGGTTGTGGGGATGAGGCCCTTGTCCCCATCAACATGGGGACATCCTCCCCATGTTGAGGGCATGTGGCCTGGTATGGTTCAGGAGGGGGGGCGCTCTCTAGCCCCCCCTCTTTTCCTGCGGCCTGCCAGGTTGCGTGCTCGGATAAAGGGTCTGGTATGGATTTTTGGGGGAACTCCACGCCATTTTTTTTTTAATTTGGGGTGGAGTTCCCCTTAAAATCCATACCTTAAGGGCCTGGTATGGATATTTGAGGGAACTCCACAATTTTTTTTTTATTTGCGGCAGGGTTCCCCTTAATATCCATACCAGACCTGAAGAACCTGGTAATTGAATTTGGGGGACCCCCACGCTTTTTTTTTGTTTTTTTTATCAATGACTTTTCTATGTATTGCCGGGAGCCGACAATTCATTATAGCCACGAGTGAGTTTTAAATTACTTTTTTTCCTTCAGAAATGACACTTTGTGCAGGGTCAGTTCTAAGCACGGGAAACAAGCATGACTTTACCTGCATACTATATACACCCTAGGTACGAAATTTAAAGGAAAATTTCACTTTTATTGTTTCATTTTAAGCATTATTAAAATCACTACTCCCGAAAAAATAGCCCTTTTTAAAACTTTTTTTTGCATTGATACATGTCCCCTGGGGCAGGACCCAGGTCCCCAAACACTTTTTAGGACAATAACTTGCATATTAGCCTTTATAATTAGCACTTTTGATTTCGAACGTTCGAGTCCATTGTATTTAATAGGGTTCTAAAGTTCACGCAAACATTCTGGCTGTTCGCAGGCTCTGGTGCGAACCGAAGAGGGGGGTGTTCGGCTCATCCCTACTCTACAAGACTGGCCCATAATATCAGGGATTGGTTTACTAAAGGAAAAGCTAGGACAATGGTTAGAAGGACAATTACAGCCCCTCAGCTATTTAAAAGTAGTATTGGACGAACAGTTCGGTCGAGCAAAATTTTAGCCGAACATCGCCGATTCGGGTGTTTGCCGAACACCCAAATTTTCTGTGCATTTGGCAGAAAATTTACCCCCCCCAAGCGCACAGTCAATATGTTATTAGGAGTGGGGCCAAGAAGCCGGCCGCCATGTCCTTAACAATGAATGAGTCATCAGCTGTCAGCAGGCTTCCCTGCTGACAGCTGAAAGAAAAATAAATTGGCAGCAATACAAAATAAAAAACAGCATGGGGATCCAGGAAAGGGATCTCAACAACCCTGGGCTGTGGTTGTGGGGGTTTGCAGGCAGGGTGCTTATTGGAATCTGCAACCCCCCTTTAACAACAGTCCAGTCCAAGTGAATGAGTATGGGGTACATTGTGCCCCTACCCATTCACCAAAAATAAAAACAGTAGACAGGTTTTTGACAATTCCTTTATTAAAAAACATAATAATAAAAAAAAAAACGATGTCCCATGATGTAGATCCGCCACCCACCGCCACCACTGGAGCCTTAAAAAAAATGCACTGGTCGGGGGTATCACAAGGGGACAAGGGGGTGGGGCCACCAGTTGACGTTGCCGGGTTGTTCTGCCCCTTGCCTACATACTCTAAGAACTGGGAAATGGTGGAGCCTATAGTAGGAGGTCAGCCTTCATTGACGGCAAAATTTTTATTTTTTCGGGTCCGGCGGTGGCAGCAAGCGTCAGATCTACATGGGGGGGAAACTGTTTTTTTTTTTAAAAACATTTTTACTAAAGGAATTGTCAATAAACCTGCCTACTGTTTTTATTTATTTTTGACACTTTTTTGATGAATGGGTAGGGGTATAGTATACCCCATACTCATTCACATGGGGGGCCAGGAGCCCCCGTCTGCAGACCTCCACAACCACAGCCACAACATGGGAACAAGGTGCTTTGGCACCCACCCCCCCATGTTGAGGGCTTGTGGTCTGGTATGGTTCAGGAGGGGGGCTTTTAACCATTCTCCCCTTTCCTGGTCTGCCAGGCTGAATGCTTGAATAGAGGTCTGATATGAATTTTGGGGGGACCCCACGCCTATTTTTTTAAAATTTTGGCATGATTATTCGCCTTAAAATTAGGGCTGTTACTGATTAAAATTTTTGTGTTCTATTAATCGATTTTTTTTAAATCGATTAATCGACTAATTTTGATTAATTATAATGTACATACAGATCCAACTATTTTTAGCTGATCTCCTTGCAGGCTGATTCCCAGTGCAGCTACCAACCACTGGAAAAATGATTAGCAGGTGTGAGGGTGAGAGCCCCTGGCTTAGAAGAAATGTGTTTGAAATGGACACAGGACTCTCAAAGAAGCTATTTGAGAAGTTCCAGCAAAAGATTGCTGAGCAGAGAAAACTATGCTTTAAGTTTTCTCTGTATTTTGTAAGTCTGGATTGGGGCTGGAAACTTGAAGACTTCAAAGTGCATTGGGAGGGATGGAGTCTTCAGTCATGTGTCCGGGTTTTCTAGGAGCTCTGCAGGTTGAGTGTGTGGCCAGGTGCACACAATCGTTATAAGGCAGAGCTGAACATAGCTCAGTGTGGGTGGAAAAGGAGTTGGTGTTACAGCAGTTGCTGGAAGGAAGTGTGCTACTGAAAAAGAACTCAGGTAACATCCTTAAGACGGTTCTCCATGTGGGAGAGGTTCCAGGTCAGTAGACTGAGAGGGTTGAGCCAGCTGAGAGAGTCGGGGAGACTATAGCTGAGACAACTGGAAGAGAGTCTTGGGGACCAGAGGGGACTGTAAGTCTTGGAGGAGTGTGGAAGCCTGGAGTGTCAGGAGAGCCCTTCCTAGAGGCCAGGAGTGGGCCTGTGCAGCAAGGAACTGCGCCCCAGGCTGGGCGAGCCTTAAGAGCCAGGTGGATTGGCATTGTCATGTGTTAATGTTTTTGGGAGAAGAACCCCTGTGTGGGAAACCAAATACATGTTTGAACTTTACTTTCTGTTTCTTTCAATAAAAGTGGGCTACCGCGCCCTTAAACCTTAGTTCCTGTTGGCTGCTGTGAACTCACCTACAATGCATCTATCACTGAGCTAAACATCCCCCAATGTTACACAGGATACAAAAAACACACAAAGGCAGCGCTAGATGGGAATAGCATTAAAACTTTTATAGTCTTCAAGTAGGTAACAAAATAAATATTGCACTGGAGAAAAAATCGATGCAGCTACCTAAACTGTAAAAATGGTGTGAGTAATACCAAATGGTAGCAAAAGCAGTCATAAAAAGATGTAGCTAAGTATTATACTGGTATAAAAATGTATACAACGATACCACTGCTGAATCCAGATGAGGAGGGGTTAACATCAGTCCTTCGGCATGTAGATGTCCCGTGAAAGGAACTATCACAACTCCCAGCGGATAGCTGTAGAATCCCAGGTTGATAGAGGGAAGTGATAGAGGTAAGTGTAACAGCCCTTGCATGTGGCAGATAGTAAGGTCCCGCCGGCATGCAGATATAAAGGCACAGCAAAGGAGCCCTTCAGATGGACACGGCAAGCCCCGCCAGTGTCCGTGACGTCACCGGATCTCCGACGGAACTCCCTGAAGACCCAGAGTCGGCGGAGAGGTGAGTACCGATCAAAAGAATTTTGATTGATCAAAAAAAAATTATCGATTAATCGAGGAATTAATAGTTAATTTCCACAGCCCTACTTTAAATTCATACCAGCCTGGTATGTACTGGGGGGTCCCCCCCCACAGTTTAAAAAAATAAATCTGTAATGCAGCCACAAAGTACATTTAAATGCATTTTTTTTTCTTTAGAAATGTCATTTTTTGCTGCAGCAGTTTCTATACATGGCACAGATGTGCCACTTTACTGGCAGACTAAGGATACCCCCCAGGTACTATATATTTTTTGCATTGTGGAGACAAGCCGGGGCGGGCACCCATGTGCATAGACCATTAGGCCCCTTTCACACTTGCAAAGTCGCATGACAAGTCATACTCCATGATTTCCAATGAGTACCATTCATATCTGTGGGACTTCAACTCCTTGTACCGACTTTGATGCGAGTTGAGGTCCATAGACCTCAAGTTAAACATGCATTCCCTGAAATCGTGGGGCTATCAACATTGGAGCTAGACGCCGAGACCCTTAACTACCTTACAGTTTGTATTTAATAGTTTTATATATCCACTGTTTGTAATTACCAAGATGTAAATATTTCATTATCAGTTCTGTAATCTCATATCTGGGAGGATATCCCTCTCCCTCATGCATTTTTCGTATCTTGTATCTTCTGCTTTTGCTTTATCCTAATAAAATTGATTTAAATATAATAAAAAAAAGAGAGGATGCAAGTGAAGAGAAACAAAGTACAGAGAGAGTAATGGAGCATGCGTAGAGCAGGTTGACAAAAAGAAAGAGTATATGCATGCCGTCATGGCTCGGTGAAGATGGGTGCTGAGGCTCCCATGGCCCAGGTTAAAAACTCAAATGAGTATTGGAACATAGACCATGATGTCCAAGTTTGTGTAAACTGTTCTTCCCTGCCTACTGTGCAAACAGACTTTCTAGGTCTCTTATAGAATCTACCTCAGTGGCCCATTCCCCAGATTTAAAGGGTCCAGGAAGAATCAATAGAAGGGCTACTTCAGGGGAGACTTGAATAGAAGTCACCATCAATTTACAATATCAGTCAAAAATATGTTGCCAAAACGTCCTAAGAGAGGAACAGTCCCACCAGACATGGATCATAGTTCCCTTGGCGGAATGACAACACCAGCAGGTATCAGGTATAGATACATGTAGGTTGAAATGATGAAGAGCAGACAGGCACCTGTGCGATCTGGTAACCACTTTTAACCCTGTTTCCTGATTCTTGGTGGCTAGGGAAAGTTTATGGGTTAAGGTAAAACACTTTTGCCAATCAGGGAGGAGAATAAAGTGACAGAGCTCTGATTCATAGACATGTGTATAAGGGGGAAGATCAGAGAAAGAAGCAGTCAAAAGTAAAGAGTATAATTGGGAAACTATGTGTAACACAGGATTGTCTTGCAAGAATATAAATTAAAATTCCAATGGCTTGGTGAGTATGTCTGAAAGGGAAGGTATAGAGCAAGGGTAGGCAACCTGGGGCCCTCCAGCTGTTGCAGAACTACAAGCCCCATCATGCCTCTGGGAGTAATTGTAACTGCCAGCCTTTCAATGCCTCATGGGGAATGTAGTTCCACAAAGCTGGAGGATCTCAAGTTACCTACCCCTGGTATAGAGCATATATATCATAAGGCCTGCTGTTGCTGTAGTCAGTTTGGTAAATTATGTGAAGGCATTGTGGAGGAAGTAGCTGCAGTTAAGGACAAGTCTGCTTGGAGAACCTGGGCAAGTCTCCTATGTTTTTGTTGGTTCCAAATCCCAAATCTCATTGTGTGGAAAGCCAGGGACTCAAAAATCGGGGTCATATTGACCATACTTTTAGATGAGTGTAGGGCAGGGTTCAAACAAAACCCAAAGATGAATCATCTGTTGAGTGAGATCATTAAGAGTTGAGACCATCCAGTTAAACCCATAACTTAGAAGAAGAGAGGTGGAACCAATCTAAAATGTATGTGAATACTGCGGCTTTGTGATAAAGTTCTGCATATGGGACTCCTGTCCCGCCTCCATGTTTTGAAAGAGATAATGTATCAAATTGAATTCTGGGACTCGCCAGATAAACTTAGAAAATACCCAACATAGTGTCTGAAATACGAGGTGGGGAATAGGGACTGTTTGGAACAGATACAGAAAGCAGGGAAGTGCAAATAAATCTAATGATAAAGTGCATCACAACAGTGTAATGTTAGCAATATAAAGTCCATACAGATAAAATATAATAAAACTAAAACCAAGTCCATAGGACAAGTGCTTATAAATAGTGCATCCACAAAAAATCTGATCATCCAGGGAGCAAATCAGTCCTTATCACAGCAGAATGGTTTCATATATGAGCAAAATGAAGATAGGGGGAAAGAGACAGGCAAGGGAGTCCAAGTCTGGAAAATATGTAGATTATCGCGACAGATTCCTCATATCCACCCCGGTGGTACTAGCCTCTTACCTTATAGATAGACCCCACTGGGTCTAATGGTGCATTGAACGATAATGGCCAGCCAGCGGTAATTGCTCCATTTATTAAAATAGGTAATTGACAATATAAAAGGCCAAAAATGCCATACAGGTAAAAACAGCATCAAAGATACAGGGACTTCTGGTCACGGCGGTAAACTGGAAGTGACGTCACCTAAGCTAGACCCAACGCGTTGCGTCACTGTCACATGACTTTATCAATGGTGTAGGCGCCAGGTGACCGTGGTGAACTTATATAGACATGGTAATTAAGGGGGCATCAAAATTGAGACAAAAATTTACATATGCAAATATAGGAATGAAAGCATGGACATCTGGGAGTGCAAAACATCACTCTGACTCTCACTAACTAAATAACAAAATGAAAGGTGATAATAAATACCAGAAAAAGGAATGGTGAATAAAAAATAAAATACAATTTAAATAAAGGTGAATAAAAAATAAAATACAATTTAAATAAAAAAGAAAAAGAAATACAATGAGAAAAAGAAAAGAAGAAGAAAGAGAAAAAGAAGAAGAAGAAGGAGAAGAAAGAGAAAGAGAAAAATAAGAAAAAGAGAAGGAAGAAGAAGAAAGAGAAAAAGAAGAGGAAAGAGAAAGAGAGAAAAAAAATCACCCAACATAATATTAAATACTAATAATTGGAAATAAAGCAATTTAAATCGAACTCTATATTAAGACCTATGGGGGCAAGGATTGAATTTCGAAAATCCAGCGATACTCGAATTTGCTAATGCCGCGTACACACGACGGTTTTTAATGTCATTGAAAAAAAATGCATTTTTCTCAACGTGATTTTTCATGTTTCCTCTCAAGCCTGCCTTGCCTACACACTATCGTGGAAAAAAATGTTCGAGTAAAGTGCGGTGACGTACAACACGTACAACGGCACGATAAAGGGGAAGTTCCTTTCGGATGGCGCCACCCTTCATGCTAGTAAAGTTTGTTGAGTGTCGATTCGCGCTTTTCAGCCTCGTGCTTTTCAGTCCGTTACAGCGTGACGAATGTGCTATCTCTATTACGAACGCTAGTTTTACCAGAACGAGCGCTCCCATCTCATACTTGATTCTGAGCATGCACATTTTTTTTACGTCGTTAAAGCCCACACACGGCCATTTTTCATGACGAGAAAAACGACGATGTAAAAAACAACGTGAAAAATTAGAGCATGTTCCAATTTTTCTCGTCGTGATTCTCTGGGTTTTTCTTGTCAGGAAAACTGCTGGAAAGCCCACACATGATAATTTTTAATGACCATTTTAATAAATGTCATTTTTTTCTCATCATTAAAAATGGTCATGTGTACGCGGCATAAGGGTAATTATTTTGTTACTTCCTCGCCAGTGGGGCTTAAACTTTTCAATGCCCCAAAACAAGAGTGAACGAGGGTCTTTTCCATGGAATTCTGCATAGTGTCTAGAGACACTGTGTTTCGGATAGAATGACTTGATATTCTGAACATGTTCTCTTAGGCGTTTCCAAAGGGGTCTTTTCGTTCTGCCAACGTATTGGAAATTGCACAGGCACTCCAATACGTAGACTACTCCCTCTGTTCTGCAAGTAATAAAGTCCTCAATACCATATTTCTTCCCTGTAGTGGTAGCACTAAATTCTTCTTTCTTCTTTTTCTTGAAAGATGTATGTCGGCAGGCATAGCAAGTTTTGCACGGATAGAACCCCTTTCCCTCAAAGAAGGTGAAGGTTTTTTTGTAGGGGGGTCCAGAACATTCTTAGCTATTAGGTCACGAAGTGTCGGGGCCCATCTATAGACAAATCTAGGGAATGGTGGTAGCACTTGGGTGAGATGGCGATCTGCTGTTAGTATTTTCCAGTGTTTGCGAACAATTTCTTCCAAGTTTTTAAACTGCATATTATAGTCAAGATTTAGTGGTATTTCTGCATAGCCAGGTTCTTCTTTTGCTTTAGTTCTTAAAAGATTTTGCCTTTCTATATTTCCCACTTCCACAATCTTTTGTTCTATAAAGCATTTCTCATATCCCTTATCGATAAAACGTTCTCCAATGAATTCAGCTTGTTGACTATAGTCAGATTCTGTAGTACAATTCCTTCTGAGTCTGACCAGTTGTCCCCTCGGAATATTCATTAACCACGCAGAATGATGACAGCTATCAATAGGAAGATAGCTGTTTCTGTCTACTAATTTGAAGAACGTTTTAGTTTTAATTTCCTTTTCTTCATAGCAGATGTCTAGATCTAGGAAGTTGATCCTTGATTCTTGTATTTCCCACATTAGCTTGATACTCTGGTCATTTATTTCCAGATCTTGACTGAATTGTATAAGGTTATCTTTGTCGCCTTTCCAGATCAAAAATATGTCATCGATATAATGCTTGTATACAAGTAATTGACTAGGTCTATTTTTATATATGGAATCTTCTTCCCAAAGTGCCATGTGCAAGTTAGCGACACTGGGGGCATATTTAGCCCCATTGCCACCCCCTGTGTCTGTCTATAGTAATTATGCTGATACCAAAAATAGTTGTGACTAAAGCCCGTACACACGGTCGGACTTTTGGCCAACAAACTTCATTTTGAGCAAATTGGACCAACAATCCGACCGTGTGTACGCTCCATCGGACAAACTTTTTTTGTTTTTTTTTTTGTTTTCATCGGACAAAAGTTCGGTCTGGAAATGGACAAACTTTTGCCCAACAAAAGTCAGACGGAGCAAAGTCCGACCGTGTGTACAGAAAACCATCGGACTTTTGTCCTAGGTACGAACGCACATTCTCAGAAGCAAGGAACAGCCGGGAGCCTTCAGTCTTGTAAAACTAGCGTTCGTTATGGAGATCTCACATTCGTGACGCGGCAATTATGAATTATTTTAATACAGCGCATATTTTCATGATTGTTTATAATGCCCTAATAATCGTAAAAGCATTTTATCTGTTGACACCGACGGAATAAATTAAAAACAACGTCTTTCCTCTTTATGAATGTTTTTTTTTAAATATTTTATAATCATATTAATATATATTATGTGTTGTTTCTATTTAGCACAACCACAATATCCCCTATGTATTTTATGCTGAAACCACAAGCTACTATATTTGTGTCCCTTATATTTTTAAAAATTTACCTGCCTACTCCCAAACAGTAAATATTAGGATAAAACACAAAATTCATATTTTTGGCAGCATTTTATTTTGTTTAGTAAATCAAAGTAAACATAATAATAATGGCATATCCTATAATTCTATAAACATGAAGGCAGCAATCGATCAAATGGTGGAAATGGCTAAGCCTCTGTACCCCAGAGCATACAAATATTAAATTAATGTTGTAATTGGTCACCAGAGGAGTATATACAACAGGGAGCTCAAAGAAGGTCGTGAAAGAAAAAAGATGGGGAGCAGCAGCAGAAAACATATATGTCCCCAGGCTGTGCTACTCCAAGGGACTGGTATTTGTGGCATACCAGACTGCAACTCGGTACATGGCTTTCCACACTTTGCTCCCCATCAGCTGAGGCCATTTTGGATAGTGTGCATTACCAACACAACTCAAATAATGATTTCTCTTTTTCTTGATGACCCCCTAAAATTGGGTAAAAAAAAAAAAAGAATAATTGTCATAAATAATCCTAACTTCTTAGTAGCCCCTAAACTCCCCAGACCACTGGCCTTGTTGGGGTTCCAGGGTCTGATGTGGCCACTGACCCCCATGTTGCTCGGGTGGGTTGGCTTGCTGTGGTGGGTAGGTTGGATGGGGGGGTAGGTTGGATGAGGTGGGTAGGTTTGAAGTTGAGGAGCTGTGTGCTCCAAATCACAGACATGGGTTTTAGGGGTTAGCTCCCGTTTCCTTGCCTTGCTGAGGAGCTGGATGATGAGCCCCTCACATAGCTCCCTTTGCTCCACATCAACCTCCCTCAGCTTGTTGGCTGTAAAACACTCAAAGCCTTCTGCACTATCGGGTGCCATGGTGATGACTGCAGTAGCCCTATTAAGGAACTCGGCTGTGGCCTCATCAAGGTGGTGCCTCTTCCTTCCCTTTTGGTAGGAGGGCGCAGGGTAGGCACTCTGGACTCAGTGGTTTGGCTGCGGGGCCCGGACTTGTCTTGTGTCAAAGTTTCCTGGGTCTGAAAAAGCAACATAATTGCTAAATTATTTATTAGTAGTCCACATTTTCACAACAAATTTTAGCATCCTTTGTTTCTCAAAAATGTAATGTCTTCAAAAAGCAAAGGCTAGCATTGTGACTCCAACATTTATCCTTCTTGTCAAAATTTGTACTTTCAACTTCTGTCTATTTTCTCATTTCTAATCACTTAATTTCGGGCATAATTTTGGAGGCATCATAACAACACATTTACCTCACTTTCTATATTTTTGTTTTTTGGGACAATGCTATACCTGGGGCAAGCTGAGCTCCTCCTCCTCCTCTTCTTCTTGTGTCGGATCTGCCTCAGTATCTGTGGCCTCAGCTGATGTGAAGGGAAGTGTGGAGGATAGTGTTGAAATATGCCTGCTTGGCACAGTCTGATCCTTCAAAAATCCCAGGCTTGAGAAGTACCACAGCTTGGGGACATAAACGTCTTCTGCTGCTGCTCCCGATCTCTTGGATTCCTCGATCTTCTTGATCTCCCTGTTGAACATACTCCTGAGGCCTCCAATTTTTGTCTTGACCATTGTCTCATCTGCCCTGGGGTACACAGTCTTCGCCAATTCCACCAATTGATCGATTGCTGCCTGCCTTTTGTGTATATTGGAATAATCTTTATGTTTCACCTGCCACAGACAGGCGTGATTCCTGTAGTTTTCAATGAAGTCAGCCATGAATTCTGGGCTATTTAAAACTGTCCCCTTCATTGTTACTCAAATTTGATCAGATGGCTGCAATAAAGAACACAAGACAAACCAATAATGTTTAGCTTCTAACTCATAACCTGCTTAGAATATAGGCCTTCATGCAGGCCCGCCATTATTAATTTTTGCCCTTACCCAGCTTCAGGCATGTGCCCCCTGGAGCCTAGGTGAAGTGGGGGGGGGGCTTCCGCCTGTTTTTTCAAAGTGGGGGCTACTGATGCCTCAAATATTTGAGGTTGGGGTGGCTTTGGATGCTGACGAACAAGTAAAATAAAAGGGTGTGTTTCCATCCTGGGCCCTGGGGACCTCCAGGACCCTTACAGGTGTAATTAGAATATTGTCATTAGGCCCCATGCACATGAGACGCTGCTAAACCCGCATTCATAGGCATTAGTACACTTTTTCAAAATGCCCCAGCACTCATTCAATGTTATCCTATGTGTCTATTGCACACACTGTCACAATGTTGTCACGTACCTTTCTTTCGACTATGCCTTCATCTTGGTTTTGTTTCCTAAGGTTACGTTCCAGCGTCTGGTACATCGAACGGTCGTTAGGGATTTATATACCCTGCACATGCATCAAACTCCGCTCTCAGTACGCCATGACGCTGGGGCGTGCCAACATACTTTTTCCTGCATGCGACATACATGGCGGAACATTTGTGAGGGAGAACATGATGGAGGCCGCACCAAAAATGACCAGGCCCCGCGGAGGTGATTATAGAAAACGCAAGGCCACCCCCATGAGCAAGAGGGAGATGGTGGAGATGTCATATCTTTGACAAATATGACTACGATTGTAAGCTGGAGAACTATGACAGGCCCAACAGCCATAAAAACTATATTCTGGAGAAGTTCATCGCGGTATTGAAACGTGAATATGGCGTACAACGAACAAAAGATCAAATTAGAAAAAGATGGTCAGATTTAAAACAGAGAGAGAAAGAACAGTTGGACTCCATTCACCGCATCATTATCAAAAAAAGGAAGCCAAATTCCTGACTGTAGTAATTATCTTTATGTTTGAATTAGCTGACTTTCCTTTCTTTTTTTTTTTTTTTTTGGAATTTGTGGGGGGAAATAAGAAGTTAATTTCAGTTAATGCATATATGTTTGAATAAACGTATTCTTTCTGACTTAACATTTTTGGAGCAATAATTAAGATACAGTATGTAATGATATTCACAGGAAAAAGGCACAGAGAAAGCCAGCAGATAAGCCACCAGAGGGGAGGAAGGGAGGCTTCCCTTGGCCATGCCCCAACAGGGGAGACAACAGTGCCAGCATTATCCCCAAATCGTAAGTAAACCCTCTAATTAAATAGCGCTTTCCTCCGACAGGGGATATTCTTGGTTGTCACAAGGACATGGTCTCATATAGTTAACTTTAATAAGGGGTATTTCATTTTTAATGTCTGCTGTGCGTATCATCACTGCACATTAATGACGCCTTTCAAGACTAGACATGGGTAGAGGAGAGGGCCTGGGGATCACAGTCACACAGAGTCACGCCTGCTCGAATGTTCATCATAGATCCCATATCCCATAGGACACAAGAGTGGTGTTTGTCAAATGTCATTTTTTTTTAGATGTTGGCATATCGGCATTTTGGGCATCATTTGAAAGTACATAATCTAACCTTTACAATGCACATTTGCAATTTTAAATTTGCTTATTGCGCATGATAGTCCACTAGGCTGGAGCAAACATTGTCACTAGTGCAAGGTTGGTCTCCTAATTCAGCTCCAGGAATTCTAGTCACAGATTTTGGATTTGGGGTGGCTTATTTTTATTTTTTATTTTTTTGAGGAACGTGAGTGTGGTCAGCTCCAAAATTTGGAGGAGTGTGATCAGAGAGCTGGACCCAGCAAAGAGCCTCCAGTTGACTTCACATCCCCAGACACAAGTCATGCAGAGGGTGGAGTAGTGCATCAACTAGAAGATGATTTAATTGAGCCAGTTTTTTGCCCCAGTAAGTATTTTGAACATATTGTCTTTAAATGTGTAGACAGTGTTATTTGGTTAACTAAAATTTTTATCTTTTGTGGGCCGCTAACAAAGTGGCACAAAAATGAATAAAGTTTTGCCACTGTGCCCATTAAACACAGCCGCTGTGGCCAAAGGGCAACAGTTTGTCTCCTAAAAATGCACCAATTTTGGGGTAACATCAAGCCAGTTTACACCCAGCCATGCACTTACCAGCCTTGGCTCATCGCCGTCCTTCTTCAGTCCTAGATGTCTTCTCCCGCCCTCGATGTTGCTTCAGCCAATGAAGTTACCGGTCAGTGGCGTCACTAGGGTTGGTGTCACGCGGTGCGTCACAAAATGGTGTCCCCCCCACCAACTATAGTCTCCCTCAGTACAGACCCCCCTCCACTAACTACAGACCCCCCTCCCGCAGTATAGATCCCCCTCCCTCAGTACAGACTTCCCCACATCAGTGCAGACCCCCCAGCAGTACAGACATCCCCTCATTTACAGACCCCCTTAGTTACAGACACCCCTCAGTTACAGCCCCCCCCTGGTGCAAACCCCCCCTAGTGCAGCCCCCCCTTACCTTACAGAGCAGCAGAATGAGCATACACACAGCGGTGTGACCCTTGAGCGTGGGCTCCGCCTCCTCCTCCTCTGTGGATGTAAACAGAGAGGAGGAGGGGGCGGCGGGTTCCTTCCACTGCGCAGAAGGACACAAGCCGCGGCACAAGCCACGAGGCACAGGGCAGCGGGCGGGCTGTGTTAGCGTTGTGCCACTACCCATGGGTGTCACCCCTCTGGTGGGTGTCACCCGGGTGCGAGCCGCCCCCCCCCGCACCTTGCTAGCAATGCCGCTGTTACCGGTAACAATATCCAATGATCATGATTGGCTGAGATGCATGTCATTGATTTTTAAGTAACAAATTAACTGTGCGTCACACTATTTATTGGCAAATTCCAGTGTGAGGTCTGTTCAACAGGAAAGCCTATCAGAGCCACTTGCTCTGATAGACACTTCCAAAACACAACCACCGCTCTAAATTCAGATGTCCTGTACTCAACAGGAGCCCAGCCATCAAAATATTGTTTTGAAGGGGCAACAATACACAGATTCATGCAATACATGAATCTGTGTATTGTCTTTCAGTGGCGTTACAAGACAGAGTCGGGGCGTTTCTATGGCGCCATATATGGACGCAACACAACTGGTATAGACATGTCTAGGGATTGGTTAAATTATATTTAAATTAACAGCCAAACACTGAGGCAAAGTAGGTAGTGCATTGAACATTTGCATGTAGAAGGAGACAGGAGGTGGAATGAGCTGGCAGTGTTCCTAGGTAACCAATTGGGGGAGACACAGGCACCAGGGACAAGATTCTAGAGTAGCTACAGTGTGTACATTCCTAGTAGTGTAGGTGTCTGAAGAGCAAGCAGGTTTGAGAATCCAAATTATATTCGAGGGAAGTATTTGCCCCAATTGGCAGGATTAATAATTTTAGCATAATTCACTTTTGTAGGGCCACAGCCACTTGTCCTTGATTCGCATTTGTATGTTTTCTATTTTTCCAAGGCCACAAACTACCAAGATGCACAATTGGTCGGATCAGTGCTGATATGCTGCAGGCAATGACTGAACTTGAACAAATAAAGGAGGCTGCCACTGGTGTTCTGAGGCGTATGCAGGATTATGTAGACCTGTTAGCAAAATTTAAATTTCTTGGTTATTTTTGTTTGATTCTTCTTACTATACTTTTAAGCACAGACTATGATTCTTGATAGGTTGAAATAACAATAGTTCCATGGAATTACTGGGATTTCGGAGTAGTAAAGAACAATGCCATATGCTGTGTCTTTTAATGTGAATTGTCATGTGTAATCGCATGCCAATTCACTTAAAGGGGTTGTAAAGTTACAATTTTTTGTGCAAAATATCTAACTTTACCTTACTGCAGCCGTCCTTCACTGAACCAATTTTTTAAATTTAACTTGAAATGTCCCTAATTCTTCCTCTAATAATCCGCATTTACTGTTCTTCTGTCTGGAATCAACACTGGAATGCGAGGCTTGCTCTCTGGTGTGGAGTGTTGTGCTCACACCCTCCCTTGGACTACAGGAGAGTCAGGACGCTCTCTACGTTGCAGATTTCGAAAGGACCTGTGTTTTAGTGGTCGTCCTAACTCTCCTGTAGTCCAAGGGAGGGGGTGAGCCTGACACTCCACACCAGGGAGAAAGCCTCGCAATACTGTGTGGATTACACACAGAAGAACACCAACAGAGGATTACTAGGAAGAAATAAGGACATATTTTGAAAAACTTTTAAGGATGAGGTAAGTGAAGGAGGACTGCACTAAGCTAAAGGAAGCTATTTAGGGTACAAAAATGGGACCTTTACAACCCCTTAAAAATTTGCCAAAAATTTGTGTTCAGGTTTGTAGGTCAGTGTTTCTCCACCCGCCTTCTCTAGGTGCTTAACCACCTCCTTTTATATTTAGTGTAGTCAGTATACACAACATCTTGGGGTATTTAAAAAAAAAATACCAAAAAAAACCCTGTGACTATAGTTACAAAGAGATAAAATAATAACAGGAAATGCACCTTGAGAAGGAGAGTTGGCAAACACTGTTCACAAAGTTCCCTTTTTCCTAATGTTTTGCATACTTGGGTATTTTTGATATTAAAATAGAGAATACGGTTTGCCACCATGAGGATTGAAAATGTTAAGAAACACAGTGTGTGTTTTGAAAATAACCCCCAAAAATTTGACAATACAAGTACAGTGGCAAGTGCACTTGTATTTTCAACAATGTTTTTAGAGTTAGAAAAAACACCACTGTGCCCACATGTGCAAGCTGCCATCAACACAAAAACAGTCAGATCCCATGATGTCAGCTAGCACATGTGGACACAGTGGGCGTTGTTTAATAATGGGTACAGAATGATATTTTATGAAGGGTATCATAAGTGCCATTTTCAAATTAGCCCTCTTTAACATTTGTCGCAGAAAGGTAGGAGCTCTTTCCACCTGAGGAAGGCAATATATTCTCACATTGAGAATACAATGCAAAATGTCTCGTATGGCCTTTTTACATAATATTTTGTAATTTGTTAGGTAGTGATTTTGTGATGTGTATTTCTGTGCTTTCAAAGATGCATGTTTAGCCACCTCAAAGTTGAGAAGAAAGCAAAAACAAAACAAAAAAATCCACAAAAAAAAAGGTTGTTTTGTTGTAAAACCAGAACCAAAATATTTCTTTGTGGTGAAAGTAAATATTTTTTGGATTTCCTATGTGTGGCTTCTTATTTATATGATTAATAAGAACAGTATATTTGTTAAGTTGGTGTAGTTACATTGACAGTGTACTTGAAAATGTGTGTAGCAGAGCCACAGCACAACATAATACACTACATATGTCAAGGCAAGATTTCGAGCTAATACATTCCAATTATGCTTTGGCAACTAAACTAAAATCATTAAAATTTACATTAGAAGAATATTTTCAAAAATAATAAACACATACAACAGTATTTCAAAGATATTTGGATTTAATAAACAAAATACAGGGTGTTATTACACATTATCCACAACATTTTGTTGCCAGGGCACTGCCCCACTACCCACAAAGTAAGCCTTGTATTGTTCCCTCACAATACGGCCAGTTTGTGAGGAAACCCCAACTCCACCAGTTTGCAGAGCTGGCATCACTGGCTCTTCAGCTGCCATAACACCTGAGGTATCATCTTGAGCCACGGAACCAATATAGTTTGTGCCATTCCTCTGCAAAAAATTATGTAGAATGCAGCAACACAATACCACATGGTTGATTTTATATTCCGGCAAATTGATGGCCGTTAAAAAAAGCGGAAACGGTTGGCGAGAATTCCAAACGCATTCTCGACAACCCTCCTAGCACGTGAGAGCCGGTAGTTGTATATGCGCTGCTCTGGGGTTAGGTTCCTCATTGGAAAGGGCTTCATTAAATGAGGCCCCAGAGGAAACGCATTGTCGGCTAGAAATAGGAAATTAAGCCCCTCAATATTGTCCTGGGCAGGGGGTAAATTCAATGTGCCATTCTGGAGGCGGTGATTAAACTCTGTGTGGAGCATCACCCCGCCATCTGAATGGCGCCCATTGATCCCCACATCCAAATACAAAAATTCGTAGTTGGCCGAAACAAGGGCTAGCAAAACGAAACTGCAAAAGCCCTTATAATAAAAAAAAGATACAGAGTTGGGTGGTGGTATGATGCGTACATGTTTGCCATCAATGGCACCCCACAGTTTGGGAAATTGCAGTAGTTTGAAAATGGGCCACCACATCCTGCCACTGCTGGGGATTTGAAGGAAACTGAGAATAAAAAACGAAAAAAAAACATTAAGACTTGAGCACTGAAAATGCAAATTAATTATGAAACATACATTCCGGTGCCAACATTAAAATAGAACATTTAAAGCAGTATGTAATAAAAAAAAGCATCACACTTCTTATTATATGCTTCCTCGCTCCCTCTGGTGGCACATTTTTTTATTTGGGGGGGGGGGGTGGTGGAATGGGTGGAGTTTGGGGACAGGTAAGAACCCTCTCCACTTCCATTAAAGATAAATGAGGAACAAATGAAGGTACATTTTACAAGCCACTCTGTTTCTGAAATATTGGCAGCACAATGGGAAAATAATAAGTGCCATCATATCTAAGTTTCTAAACAATTATTTATAATGCATTAAATATCATTAAAATAAGTGATGAGTATAAATTAATAGTGTACTACATGCTAGTGACTACATGCTTTAGAAAATTCATGACGAAAAATTGCAAAAATAACAAATGAATAGTGAGAATGGATTCTTAAAAATGCATAAAAAGAGTAGTTGGATCAGTTGATTATGCATTTTGAGGAGGGGAGGGAGGGTTCTAAATTATTTGGTGTAGCCAAAAAAAAAAAAGAATTTGAGACCAACAATACTAATGTGACACAGTTTAGGGGGTGTTTAGGGTAATCCCCTAACAAAAATATAAAAAAAAAAACCATATGCTCTAAATGTGGATGTGCCAAGGAAAGCATGCTGGGGAGGTAAGTGATGACAAATATGCATGTAGGACAGGGAAAATAAACTAACATCTACATAAAGGACATTCAGAGCAAAATACATTACTGGCAATCATGGAAGAAAACATACAGAATCAAAGAATAAAATAAAAAAACTATATAGAATTGGAGATGAGATCAAAATACATACCCGAATATAGTCCTTCTGCAGGACTTGAATTATCGCACAACATGTCTCCGGTATGATATGGCCAAGAGCCTGGGGGAAAATACTGGTAGTAAATTTAATATCTTGGAGACTTCTCCCTGTCGCCAAGTATCGCAGAGTGGCTATGAGCCTTTGCTTAGCAGGAATAGCACTCCTCATGCAGGTGTCCTGCTTCCTAATGTAGGGGGAACGCAAGGAAAAAAGGTGCTGGAAGCATGAGTCAGACATCCTGAGATAATTACGATAATCGTGGGGATTATTCTCCCATAGCTCCCTCAGCAAGGTCATGTGGGAAAATTGGTTGCGTTGAAGCAGTCCTCCTCCTACCCCTTGACCTGGACTGGGCATGAGAGATGGCCACAACTCCCAGGCTATATATAGCATGCTCTCTCTCTGTATTGCGCAACATCTTCAACAAAGAACGGACGTTAAGAAACGACCGTAAAGGACCAGCAAGAATCTGCCGACGCAAAACCGTCACTACCTCGCGCTTAGCAGAACGAGACCAAAGCATGACGCCGGGAAATTGAAGTTTCCTCTTTTGAAGGCTCGTCAGAACGTTGAAACGTCACTACGTTCATGTTTGTTGGCTAAAAAATCAGAGCGTGTGTATGCTATGGGCGTTCACGCCCAACTACGTTCGGACAAAAATCCACGGAAATGTCCGATGGAAGACTATACTCTAAACACTCCAAAAGATATTTTCTTTGTTTACACTTCAGGTCACTGTATCCCCCTAGAGCCAATCTTGTGGCTGATACAGCACCCTGGTGACTAATGTTCGTATATAGCGAGGCTACATCTGCTGTTACTAGATATATTTGTTCCTCGTCTAATGTAATCTCTTCAAGTATTTGTATAAGGTGCTTGGTGTCTTTTAAATATGATTTTGTTTCCTTCACAACTGGTTGTAGAAAAGAGTCCAAATATTCTCCCAGCCTGGCTCCTACCCAATTTATCCCATTTACAATAGGTCTACCAGGCAAGTTTTCTGTGTTTTTATAAACTTTTGGAAGTACCGTATATATATATAACTGGTATCCGAAATGTGTTTGGTACAAGATATAGTGCCTCTTTCTCGTTAAGAAATTTCTTCTCTTTCCCTTTTTCTATCAGTTTGCAGAGATCTTTCTTATAATATAAAGTGGGATTACTCAGATGTTTCTGGTATGTGAGTGTATCCGCAAGTTGTCTATCCATTTCTTTCTGATATGCTTCTTTTGAGAAACCCCCTTTGTCTGCAGGTCTTATAACTATATAATTTTTTACTTCGAGTTGCTTTATTCCCTTTCTAATTAACATTGGGTCCCAGGCTTTCTTCACTTGTATTTTATTCAAATCCTGTGTCACCATTCTCTTAAACACATCGATATGTCCTTCACTTCCAGGGGGCGGATTAAAAATTGATTTATTCTTTAAAGTGCTATGTGCATATCGATCAGAATTGGCGATTTTTCTTGTCGTGTCTCCAGGTTTTGATAACATATATTTTTTAATGTTTCATTTCCTTGTGAATTTTTGTGTATCAACATAAGCATTAAATTTATTGAAAATTTTCTTAGGGGCAAATTTGAGTTTCTTCTTGGGTTAGATCAATGCCGCTAATGTTGATAATGCCATTTCCAATTATTTCCTTTCTTTTTAGTTTTTTGTGTCCAGCTCTACATCCTCTAAATCTTACTTTCTTCTTGTCTCTGGTCTGGGTGATCTCCTTCCTCTGTTTCCTCCATCTTGATTTCTTGGAGGCCTCTGATGGCGTTCTTCTAAAAAACACTGTGAATTGTATTCAGGATTTGCATACATTCACCCATCTTGGTATTGTTGTGGGTATGGAGCTCTATAGGGCCCGTCATCCCTTCTAAGGGCATCATACCTATTAGAGGTTGGTATTGGGCTTCTCCTGTTTTCGTGGTAATAGGAGTTTCCCGCTTCTCCACGTTCAGCATATTGTCGATGATCCTGCCAATACGGGACTGGACTTCTTCTCTCTCTATTTTGATCTTGGTCTGGGGTTCCTCTTTATAACGTGATCCATGTTGAGGTTGTTGTTGAGGACCTTTTATGTGGTGTTTTTTTTCAGTTGTTTTTCCAATGTGGTTTCTTCCACTGGTTGTTATGTCCTTGACCATTTGGTGTTCTATATATTAATGGATAATTTTTTGATGTATTTTGTGGGGTCTTTGGACGATCTTCCCATTGATTGGGATTCATGGCATGTTCTACTGTGGAGTTGAAGCCATCACAGCCATGCCTACTAATGGCAGGGCTGTGATTGGCCAGTGCAGCATGTGACCCAGGCTCTATATAAGCTAGAGTCACATAGCACAGCACGTCACTCTGCTTTAGATAGTGTAGGGAAAGGTTGCTGCTGATGCTGCTTTGAGGGCGAGAATTAGATAGGAGTCCTGATTCAGAAATCAAATTACTCAGCGATCTACCTTGCTTTTGTTGTGTGGGTGCAGTGCACAATCTTTTTATCCTGCCCTGAGCCCAGTGCCAGAGAAAAGATAACTTTTATCCGTCTGTTAGTTAGGTTGGCGTCGGCGGGCATTTTTTGCAAGCTCAGTGCACCAGCACTGCATATGTTACTGTGAGATACACACTTTAGATACTGTTCTCCTATTCTGCTATTCAAAAAAATAATAATTTAGGGCAAAAAAAAAATGTTGGTGCATTTTCTGCATATCTGTACATGTGAGATACACACTTTAGATACTGTTCTCCAATTCTGCTATTCAAAAAAATAATAATTTAGGGCAAAAAAAAATTATTGGTGCATTTTCTGCATATCTGTATGTTTAAGATACACACTTTAGATATTGTTCTATTCTGCTATTCAAAAAAATCATAATTTAGGGCAAAAAAAAAATTTTGGTGCATTTTCTGCATATCTGTACTTGTGAGATACACACTTTAGATACGGTTCTCCTATTCTGCTATTCAAAAAAATAATAATTTAGGGCAAAAAAAATGTTTTGGTGCGTTTTCTGCATATCTGTACTTGTGAGATACACACTTTAGATACTGTTCTCCTATTCTGCTATTCAAAAAAATAATAATTTAGGGCAAAAAACTTTTTTTGGTGCGTTTTCTGCCCCAAAAATTTTTTTGGTGCATTTTCTGCATATCTGTACGTGTGAGATACACACTTTCGATACTGTTCTCCTATTATGCTATTCAAAAAAATAATAATTTAGGGCAAAAAACTTTTTTTGGTGCGTTTTCTGCATATCTGTACTTGTGAGATACACACTTTAGATACTGTTCTCCAATTCTGCTATTCAAAAAAATAATAATTTAGGGCAAAAAAAATGTATTGGTGCATTTTCTGCATATCTGTATGTTTAAAATACACACTTTAGATATTGTTCTATTCTGCTATTCAAAAAAATCATAATTTAGGCCAAAAAAAATTTTTGGTGCATTTTCTGCATATCTGTACTTGTGAGATACACACTTTAGATACGGTTCTCCTATTCTGCTATTCAAAAAAATAATAATTTAGGGCAAAAAAAATGTTTTGGTGCGTTTTCTGCATATCTGTACTTGTGAGATACACACTTTAGATACTGTTCTCCTATTCTGCTATTCAAAAAAATAATAATTTAGGGCAAAAAAAAAATTTCGGTGCGTTTTCTGCCCCAAAATTTTTTTTGGTGCATTTTCTGCATATCTGTACGTGTGAGATACACACTTTCGATACTGTTCTCCTATTCTGCTATTCAAAAACTCAACTCCCCATTCACGATTCAAGAAGTGTCACAAGCAATTGACACACTGCCACTTAACAAATCCCCAGGCCCGGAGTGAAATATCGGGGAATATTACAAGACCTTCAAACATCTCTTAGCACTATACTTAACTAAAGTTTACAACACTGCAACTGCCTCCTCATCCTTCCCTCCAGAAATGCTGAAAGCATTGATCAGAACACTACCGAAGTCAGGGAAGGAACCGTCTATTCCTCAGAAGAACTTTAGGCCAATATCCTTCCTTAATAATGGTTTAAAACTATACGCCAAACTCATAGCTTTACGACTAATAGATATTCTCCCCCAGCTTATACATCCGGATCAATCAGTGTTTACGAAGGGCCGCCAAACCACTGATGCCACGAGACACCTAATTAACATTATCCATCATGCAAATCTAAACTGAACGCCTTCTCTGCTGCTGGCTTTGGATGCAGAGAAGGCGTTTGACAGGATACATTGGGGATACCTGTCCAAGGTATTGGAGGCTTTTTGCTTTAATGGTCCGATACTATCTGCAATTATGGAATTATAACTATCTAATATTATGCAATAACTATCTACTATTATGCAATTATAACATCCTACTGCCTCTGAAAGTGTATACTTAACTGAATATCACCAACATCACCTAAGGCTCATTAGAGGACACAGCGGTCTTGTTGGGAGCATATGCACTAGTAGTTTATTTACCACCATGGATTAGATTTGTTGATGATGCTTTATTTTTATGCCAACATACTGGCAAATTATTAATTGAATTTTAAACTCAATTACTCAGGTTTAAAATGTCAATGTATTTTTTAAGTACATCACATTTTGTTTATCTAAATAATTTAGAAATAATGATTTCAATGATAACCTGTAAAATTTACACAAGTTTTTTTTTCAATTAATATTCTAGGCTTGTCACATTTTCATCCATTGTCTCGTGTAAGGCCAATCGCAATACAAGTTTATATAGTATGAAGAAACTTGCAGCAAGGGTAAGAGTTAGCTAGAATAAATCACAAAATAACACTATTTATGAATTATTGCAGGTTTAATAATCTTGTGTTGATGAGACCATGTTTGAATCTACAGCAACTTACTTGCCACAATAAGTTATCTAGTAAGTTATAAATCAGAGATTGTTTTTTTTACTTATTTTTTATTTATTGTCTGTTTTTATTTTGTTGCATTTTTGACATGTCATGCCATCACTCCAGTAATATAAATATATTTCCAGAACTACACCTGTCACTGTTAGACCCTGATAAAAACAATTGACAATGTGAAAAAGAAACATAAAAACTGTATTTTTAAGAATAGCTTACAAACACCACTTACTATAATTGCATTAATATATAAATGAGCATGTTTATTGAATATTTTTGTATTACTTTATTTCTATTTAGCATGTTGTAGAGTATAGGACTTTGTACAGTGAAAATATTTAACAAATACAGTATTGAAATGTTTGAAATAATGGAAGTGTGACTGTTTTACAGAATTTAGGTAGTCTTTTAGGCTACCTAATGTTTCCAACCCTCTTAGTCCCCTTTCACACTGAGGCGTTGAAAAAACGCAAAAAAAATATGAGTTTTTTTACCGCGATTTTACCGTGTTTTTACCTCGTTCGCGGTAAAAATAGCGCTAACGCATATGCGTTATTACCGCGTTTTTGCGGTAAAAAGGATTATTTGGTATCCCACAATCCTCCACTCTACTGCGGTCATGTGACCTTCCCACAGCTTCTGGGTGTTTTTTACTGCGTTTTTAACACGTTTTTACAGCGGTACTCATTCATTTCAATGGGGATAGGCGTTTTTACAGCGCTATTTTATGCGCCCCAAAGATGCTCCAAAGAAGCTGTTTGCAGGATTTTTTCCAACGCACAGCCAGCAAAACGCCTCAGTGTGAAAACCCTCAGGGCTTTCACATTGAGAATGATGGGGCAGGATTATTTCAGACATTTTTACAGCGCTGGTTTTACCGCAAAAACGCAGTAAAAACGCCTCAGTGTGAAAGGGGCCTTACAGTGAGGTCTTGTCTCACTAGAAGTTATATTTTTATTATCTTTATTTAATAATTGTCATTGCCTAGCAAAGCACAATGTTTTATAAGAAAAAAAGTAGGGGTTTAACCAGTATGTATAGTTGTCCTCCCTCCCAAAAACCAAAACAACAAAAATAATGTTAGCCAAAATTTGCTAGATGATCATGTTTAATTTATATTACAAAATCGTTATTATTATTAATATTAATATTATTTATTTTTAAAACTACATACTGGGCAATATCTAGAAGTGTATACAAAAGGATACGTGAAATATATAAAGTGTAAATTAAAGTATGCTTCCAATAGGATATTAGTAATAGATAGTCTGCATCACGGAAAGTTCCAGTATAAAAAAAGTTGTATGTTTTATTGATAGATAGGGCTAAAATCACAGCCCTTTAGGAAAAGCTGACACGTTTTAGCCCAAATTGGCCTCAGTTATGGACCTTATGGATTTATTCCATAAATTTGCAATTGCAGCCATAGGTGGTTCTACCATGTATGAGTTATGTGGGATGAATATCCATGTAACCAACAAAGGTCTTCTTCTTTGTTTATTTTTGTGTCACAATATATTTTGCACCTTTGAATTGTTGTTTGAATGAAATGGCAAAAATTACATGAAATTCAAATTTATTCCAGATTTTAACACTACAAATGCAGAAACACCCACGGGGGGCAAACACTTATGCAAAGCATAGCAACAATAGAGTTGATTTGCACAGTTATGGCAAATAAATAAATAATGGTAGATTTACTAAAGAAAGGTGTTTTTTACATTACCTGTTGTTAGAGTGAGAGCCCCTGTCTTAGTGAAAATGTGTTTAATATGGACAGAGGACTCTCAAAGAAGCAATTTGAGAAGTTCCAGCAAAAGATTGGTGAGCAGAGAAAACTATGTTTTAAGTTTACTCTGGATATTGTAAGTCTGGATTGGGCCTGGAAACATAAAGACTTCAAAGAGCATTGGGAGGGATGGAGTCTTCAGTCATATGTCCGGGTTTTCCAGAAGCTCTGCAGGTTGTGTGTGTGTCCAGGTGCACACACTCGTTATAAGGCAGAGCTGAGCACAGCTTAGTGTGTGTGGGAAAGGAGTTGGTGTTGGAGCAGTTGCTTCAGACAAGAGGGAGGTATGCTACTATTTAAGAACTCAGGCAACATCCTTGAGACGGCACATCATGGGCAAAAGCAAACCCAGAACTGGTGTGTGTTTTTTATAGGGCAGGGCAGCTGTAACCAATTACAGCTGCCCTGCCCTATAAAAAACACACACCAGTTCTGGGTTTGCTTTTCATAAGAAGCATTGCCTGATGTGAATGATGCCTCACACAAAAGAGCTCTCAGAAGACCTACGATTAAGAATTGTTGACTTGCATAAAGCTGGAAAGAGTTATAAAAGTATCTCCAAAAGCCTTGTTGTTCATCAGTCCACGGTAAGACAAATTGTCTATAAATGGAGAAAGTTCAGCACTGCTACTACTCTCCCTAGGAGTGGGCGTCCTGTAAAGATGACTGCAAGAGCACAGCGCAGACTGCTCAATGAGGTGAAGAAGAATCCTAGAGTGTCAGCTAAAGACTTACAAAAGTCTCTAGCCTTTGCTAACATCCCTGCTAGCGAATCTACGATACGTAAAACACTAAACAAGAATGGATTTCATGGGAGGATACCACAGAGGAAGCCACTGCTGTCCAAAAAAAAAACATTGCTGCATGTTTACAGTTTGCACAAGAGCACCTGGATGTTCCACAGCAGTACTGGCAAAATATCATGGTTTGGGGCTGCTTTGCTGCGTCAGGGCCTGGATGGATTGCTATCATCGAAGGAAAAATTAATTCCCAAGTTTATCAAGACATTTTGCAGGAGAACTTAAGGCCATCTGTCCACCAGCTGAAGCTCAACAGAAGATGGGTGTTGCAACAGGACAACGACCCAAAGCATAGAAGTAAATCAACAACAGAATGGCTTTAACAGAAGAAAATACGCCTTCCAGAGTGGCCCAGTCAGAGTCCTGACCTCAACCCGATTGAGATGTTGTGGCATGACCTCAAGAAAGCGATTCACACCAGACATCCCAAGAATATTGCTGAACTGAAACAGTTCTGTAAAGAGGAATGGTCAAGAATTACTCCTGACCATTGTGCACGTCTGATCTGCAACTACAGGAAACGTTTGGTTAAAGTGATTGCTGCCAAAGGAGGTTCAACCAGTTATTAAATCCAAGGGTGCACATACTTTTTCCACCTTTACTGTGAATGTTTACATGGTGTTTACATAAAAACATGGTAACATTTAATTCTTTGTGTGTTATTAGTTTAAGCAGACTATGATTGTGTATTGTTGTGACTTAGATGAAGATCAGATCACATTTTATGACCAATTTATGCAGAAATCCATATCATTCCAAAAGGGTTCACATACTTTTTTTTGCAACTATATATATATATATATATATATATATATATATATATATATATATATAAAATCTCTTCTCTTTGGACTATTGGGACCTACCCACTGTTATATTGAGGTATTTTTGCATTGTGCCTTCTTACTTGTTAAACAGTATCCAAACAAGCCTGGTGCAGGATCCCCTTTGAAGATCCCTCGTTGCCTGGCCAAGCTGAATATCGCTATAGCCCGAATTACGGGTGGAAAATCTGGCTTCTTGCCCCAGGATAGGCGTCTGTTCGGCGGAAAGAGGCCCCAGCAGAGAAGACGCAGTACTGAGCGTTCAAAGGAAGCACGCTCCTTCAGACTCGGCTGGGACTTCAGATGAATGTAGATCAGAAGTCAGATATCCTTCCGAAAGCTCGCTTAGAGCCAGGCGTCCAACAAACGTGAGGTCGCCTAAGCCATTTTGGGATTGGCCCGCACATACGGCCGGGTGAGGGCGCGTTTGCTTCTCTTCCGACACGTCTGGGTAGCCTTAATTTTGGAATACTGGACCTTCAAGGCGGTCTCTACAGGCCACATATGGTCCTTCACCAGTACCCCACCAGTGGCCCATATCAGAACAAAATGAATACGCTTGTTCCACTAGCTAGACGACCTCCTTTTACCATCTCAAGAGAGCAGCTGTTGGTCCACAGGGAGCAGGTGATCTCCACACTGGTTGTTCCCGAGTAGCTCCATAAAAAAAGGGAGCCATCTTGAAGCAGTCCAACGCCTGATATACTTGAGGGCCCAGTTCAACACGGTGAAAAGTTCCATCCCTCTCCCAGCAGAGAAGGTCCAGGTCATTTGAGGGAGAATCTCACAAGCTCTGTGCTCCTCATGCCTAACGGCCTCCCGGCGCTTAAAAATTATCGGCACAATGGTCTTTACAACCCCCATGGTCAAGTGGTCTCTGTGGAGATTACACTTTTTTTTCCAAACCGGGTTTCTTCAACAAATGGAATTTGAGGGACAACAATCAGTTTATTCACACAACTTCAGTGATGAGGAACAGCCTTTTCTGGTGGCTTTAGCATAGAAATCTGCTCACCTGCCACTCCATTGCCCCCGTCTCAGGAGTTGCGGTCACGACCTATGCCAGCGGTGCTGGTTGAGAAGCCCTCTACAGGTCAGAACTTGCACAAGGCAAGTTGGAGACCTGTCTTCACGACCCAGGGTCAAACGTCCTGGAACTACGGACAGCCTGGTATACCCTTCACTTTTTTACTCATCTCCTGAAAGGGGAATCAGTTTTACTGAGAATGGATTACACCACAGCGGTCTCCTATGTGGAGAGGCAAGGGGGCACTCGGAGCTCCACCCTGCTCCAAGAAATTGAGACCATCATGTCCTGGGCTCAGGAAAACCTGGCCAATATTTCAGCAGTCTTCATCCATGGAGTCTAGGACGTCCAAGCAGACTTCCTATCTCACACATAGTTAGACAACGAGTAGTCTCTTCTGGTGCAGACGTTCAAATGGGTCTTGTCCTTGGGAGTCGATCCTGAAATAGTTCTATTTTTTCATTCCCCAGCAACTTCAAGATCAAGAAGTATTACACTCGGGGCCACTGCAGTTAGGCCCTCGGAGTGGATGCTCTGACAGAGCAATGGAGCTTCAACAGGGCGTAAGCCCTTTCTCTGCTCCCAATCATCTTCAAGTTTCTGTTTCCACAGAGACTCCAGGCGGAAGCAGTTGATGTGGTGGTGATGGCACCTTACTGGCTGAACGGGCCATGGTCTCCCCTCCTGACTTAGCTCAGCTTCCAGGTCCCAGCTGGAATCTCCTGGGTGCGCTTCAAGAGTGTTTTCCACCCTCATGAGCTCAAGAAAGGAGAGCATAGATAAGGTCTATGGAAGAATATGGGCCAAGTTTGTTGAATTTTCATCCTCTACGGGCAGATATTTCAGAGATCCAGTAGTCCAGGATATCCTCAGCTTCCTCCTATCTGGCCTAGGTCTGTCTCTATCCATTAGCTCCCTCAGGGTCCAAGTCTCAGCCTTGTCGGCCTTCTCTGGAACATCATGGGCAGTTCATCCTCTGATCTGGCAGTTCTTTCGTGGGGCGACAAGACTCAGGCCTCAAAGAAGACTGAGTTTCCCCCAAATGGGATCTCTCCCTTATTCTCGACTCTCTGACTAACTTCAGTACCTCAGGTTCCGCTCCGATTTCTGTGAAGTGTTTTTCCTGCAAAGTCGCTTTCCGAGTTGCCACCAAGAGGGTTTTCTGAGATCGAGTTCTTGGGTCATGAATCATTCCTGGCTTTCTTCCCGGACTGGGTGGTCCTCATCCCTATGCTCGGCTAAAACTCAAAAGTCTCTTCAGTGTTCCATGAGAACTGAGAGATTGTCCTACCTACATTCAGGCCCCCGGGGTCCGCCAAAGTTCTTCCTATGGATGTAGGTGAAATACTGAAGGAATACCTGCAAGCTACTTCCTCATTTAGACGCTCTGTCTACCTGTTTATCCTACACTACGGTGGTATCAAAGGCTAACAAGCTTCGTCCAGAACGATTGAAGGCTGAATCGTCCAAATCTATTCAGCAGGCTTATAGAGCTAAGGGCTTAACTCCTCCAGAAGCGGTGACGGCATACTCCACCAGGGGCATAGCTGTCTCGTGGGCAGCAGCCTGGCATGTGGCTCTAGATGTCGTCTGCAATGTGGCCTCATGGGCCTCCATTAATACCCTTTTTTGTCACAGTATTGCATAGAACCTGCCTTTCTATCCTCTGTGAACTTTGGTTTAAGAACTCCTGTCGAGTTATGGGACAAATTAAATTTATTTTTGATCAGTATACCCACCCGTGTGGTTTGGCTAGTTATTTTCCACACATAGTCTGCCATGGAGTCTGTCAGGAAAACTTAAAATTTAGTATCAAATACTTACTGTAATTTTCCTTTCCTGATGGACTCCATGGCAGACGGAGTCCCCACTCATCGGTCAAATTGTTGGCTAGTTACGGAACACATTCTCTAGTGGTGAGCTCACATTTATGGTAGTGGGGTCCTATAGCATTGGAGAGGGGGCGGGGTTAACCCACACGTAGTCTGCCATGGAGTCCATCAGGAAAGGAAAATTACGGTAAGTATTTGATAATACATTTTCATTTTTTTCCCCCTTAATTAGTCTGACTGCTGCTCCTGTCTCCACTGAATGTATAGGAGCATGGCTTTCAGACTGTTCATACCTAGTTTTTTTTCTGTTCTTCACCATCTATGCACAATAGTTTCATACAGACTTATCATAAAGATGCCTGCCAGCTAAGGGCATGTTACTGTATATGGCCAAGGAATGTATTACACAGCTAAAAGTAGGCATACACATTCACTAGCAGGGACTGATGTGAATGTACAATATATATGTAAAGCACTGCGTAAATTGATAGTGTTATATAAGTACCTATAATAAACAAATAATAATTAAAATAAAAAATACAACTATTTAACTTCCCTTACAAGAAAAAAGAGGTAGGAAAGAAAATCCTTCCGAAAGAAATTCTTCAGTGAGGAACTAGTGAAAAAATATATTAACTGTATTATATAAACCGCAGTATATTAATATACATTAAATTTAATAAACAAACACTTTTTATAAACACCCTTCACCTATAAGTTAACATCAGACTAGTCTAAAACCTGAGAACATGGGTGGCCACCCGACCAACCATACACACCACAATCAACCTGTTTCCAATTCATCCACCAGTTCACCTAAATTAATCCAAATTTTTTGGATGTCAGAAAAGGGTCCTCCCTTAATTCAGACAAACAGTCTAACTTGGAATGGAAGTTCTTTCAAAGAGTATATTCAATCGTTTTAGTACTCAAGAAAAACGGAAAGTCAATGATGTATTCAAGCTGAACTAAATAAAGGCCCGCGTTATTAGATGTCTGTTTAGTATGGATTATTCACATATTCATTGGCTTGTATAGCCATATAGGGGATCCGGTGTTTATAGTCAATGACTTGCTGACAGGGCATATATAAGAGTAATTCAGTTGTTTGGATCTCACCGTTAAAAGTATTCCACGGGTGGATATTTCCTTATTCGTAAAGCCACCGTCTTCCGGGTGTTTCCCTTGTAGGAAGCAGCGGTAGTCACTCGGTCTCTTTTATGTAGTGAATATGTTGATCCCAGCTTTAAATCATACAGCACGGGCAGCACACGTTCAGCGTTGACTCATCCAACACTCTCCCCGTCAGCTTACGAGTGGATACAGTCCATTCCTCGGAGGTGAAAAAGATGAGATGAACAGTTTCTAGAGGTGATCAGGTAGTGGGCTCCATGGGTCGCACACCCATGTTCATAATACAGCCAGTGTAGCTGCACGTTGCTCGAATTTAACTTCCCTTACAAAGTGAACAGACTTTACAGCAAAAAATATGTGTCCCACCTCCCAAATATTAGTTTAGATGTTTTCAGTTAAAGATATTGTTAATGCCAAAGCATACAAAGTAATTTTAGGCAATTGTGTGCTCCTAGCCGTGTTGCACAGTTTATTGTACAGTTTGTTCCAGTTCCAGTATAACTGTGCCTCGTGCAGCTAGGTCCAAAAGTCCAAAAAAAGATTAATAGTTTTATGAGTTTGGCGTGGGTGAACATGAAGTGACCTGCACAGAATCCTAGACTTTTATTTTTACCTGAGGATCCACTAGTAAGACACTTCCTGTCTTAGAGTGGTTCCACTTGTTGGCGGGAGGTCTTTTGCCAACTACGCCAAGTGTGTGGGCGAGGTCTACTTTGCCCTGCATGTGGAAGCACCTTTTACTCAGAGTGTGCTCATCAATGACCAGGATCAGGTGGAGCCTGCGGTTATGTAAAGATTCTAAAATTAAGGCAGTTCTCTGACTTAGAGATGAGCTTTCAATGTGTGCAGTAATAAAGTGCACAGTTCCTCTGAAAAGAAACTTGTCCCATGTCACTATACATTGTAACTTGTTTGTTGCATTAGGAGGGACATGCTGAGCCTGCGCCCTTCTCCACCAGTCCAGTGTGCCTCTGTAACCTCCATCCCAGTACCAGAATGGGGTCCCATGGAGCATATAGCATGGACCTCATTCATGCTCTAACGTAACTCTTTACTTCCAGTATTATGTGACTTGGCCGTAGATATCCATAATGTGGGAATCAGATCAGGTTGCTACTGGATAAAGAGAGAGCCAGAACATTGATGCCCTTACTACCCGAGGACCTGTTACCTGTACCATGCCTAATGATTGTTTGCTTGTAACTTAAACTTGTACTTGGTTACTTTTAGTGACTACACTCATCTTCTTGTCTCACCGAGTTAAACCCGTTTTTGTAGCAGCATTTCTTCATACCCACATGTGCTTTACAGACCCAGGTTCTTTGGTTCTTTGGAATACGCCAGAACCAACATGCACCCCTTTTAATAACTTCAGACTAGGCTAATGACTGTTAATATAACTTTACTGTAAAAATGCAGCTTGACAGTACAAAATAAACAATACCCTGTCCCTGATCCTAACTAAAATAGCGTATTGGCCCAGGGATGGAATTGTCCATGGCTGGATTGCTGTCTGTGATCCAGCTGTACCCAAGTTCCCGTTCCCTGGCTCCAGCGCCTGGATCTTAGCTGTCCTCCTTTTATAGCACAGATGGGCTACCCAGGAACTGAGCTGAAAATGTTTACCCCTTTCCCCAGCCTCGGCCGGTTGCAAAAAAAACAAACTACAAACACACTTTTAACCCACTACTAAAATGTAACCATTAAAAGAACCTCTTCCAGTGCTAAATGATTTGTCTAGACACTCTAAAAGTCATTTTTGCTGCACAGCTTGGTCTGGAAGTTACAAAAATAACAGATTTACAAGCCTTATTACCAGCACAGTTACCGTTGACTAACTAAAACCTCAGTTTTCAGGCCATGTGACCGTCGTGACAGCCAATCACATCGGTCACGTGATATTAAGCTGTGCCCCGCCTCCTGGTAACATAAACCTCTTAAAAGGGTCGGGAGGCTAAGGGTTGGCAAGTTGCAATGTCTTACATTTTAGCTTTTGAGTTTAGAAATGCTTTAATAAACAGTAACTGCAAGATTAAATATTTATCTTTTATAAACTCAAAATAATATATTTCTTTAAAAAAAACTACAGTAAAAAAAGTGCAAAGAAATTCAGCTTTAAAATGATATTAAATGATTGCGCGTACATTGGAAAATAGGATATGACCATGTGTGTAGTGTAGTCGACTGGATTTGTGTATGAATAATCCTGATATAGGTATGCATACTCATTTCACACAAAAAATACACACGCGCACACACTCACGCACACGCACACACATTTTGTTAAGTTCCTAATAAATCAGGCTAAGGCATTTCTGCTTGACTACCCAAGACTGACAGCCTGGCAAATGGACTTCAGAAAGCAGAGAAATATCTTTGTTGCCGGTTTATGGAAGGCTCTGTGTATGCAGCAAATGCATTACTCTATGCCTTCCTACTCTGCTCTCTGTCTCTCTCATCTATCCCCCTTTTTATGATAAATATATGACAGGAAGTAATAGAGCAGAAGACAGCCATATGCACAAGCCGTAACTGTGTTTCCAGTGTCTGTCAAAAATGTAGGGCTGACAGACTTAAATTACAGTCCAGCAAAAACTAGATTAAGCTGATTTTTGTATCACTAGCGACAATGTTGTATTACAGTCTATGGAAAATGCCATATTTTTAAGGCTCTAAAAATAGGCCTGCTACAACTACAATCATCAAAAAAAATACTGTTGCAAACCTTCTGTTGTAAAAACCTTAGTTTCACACAAATATGTGCATAATAGTACTCGTATTTATGCAGAAAATAGGTAACTACAACATAAAACTTTAATCAAATATAACCTGAGCTCCTTCTTTTAACCACTTCCCATCTGGGCCAATTCTGGCACTTCGCACATACATATAAAAATCATCATTTTTTTTTTTAAATTACTCAGAACCCCCAAACATTATATATTTTTTTTCAGCTGAGACCCTAGGTAATAAAATGGCAGTTGTTGCAACTTTTTAGGTCACATGGTATTTTGCGCAGCGATTTTTTAAACACGTTTAACCACTTCAGCCTCGGAAGAATTGGTTGCTCAATGACCGGACCATTTTTTGCGATTTGGCACTGCGTTTCTTTAACTGACAATTGCGCGGTCGTGCGATGTTGTACCCAAACAAAATTGACGTCCTTTTTTCAAATAAATAGAGCTTTCCTTTGGTGGTATTTGATCATCTCTGCGATTTTTATTTTTTGCGCTATAAACAAAAAAAGAGCAACAATTTTGAAAAAAACACAATATTTTGTACTTTTTGCTATAATAAATATCCACAATTGAAAAAAAAAAAAGCATCAGGACACCCCCGCAAAAAAAAAAAAAAACAGTAAAGTTAGCAAAAATTTTTTGTACAATGTGAAAGATGATGTTACGCCTAGCATGTCACACTTTAAAATTGCGCACACTCGTGGAATGGCGCTAAAATTTGGTACTTAAAAATCTCCATAGGCGACGCATTAATTTTTTTTTACAGGTTACATGTTTAGAGTTACAGAGGAGCTTGCGCAAGAATTATTGCTCTTGCTCTAATGCACATGGGGATACCTCACATGTATGATTTGAACACTGTTTACATATGTGGGCGGTCGCTTCTGTGCGCAAGCACGTGGGGACGGGGGCGCTTTAAAAAAATGTTTTATTATTCTTTATTTTATTTTTTATTTAATTTTTTACACTTTCTCTTTAAAAAAATAAAAAATCACTTGTAATAGGAATAGTGCGTGACAGGTCCACTTTATGGAGAGATGTGGGGTCAGGCTGGAAAGGCTGAGATCAATGAGATCATTTGGTCACCGGAAATCTCTGCTCAACTTTTGGTGGCGACCGATTCGTTCTCTGGCTCGCCGATCGCAGGGGCGAGCCGGGAGAAGCTCCGGAGAGCAGCGAGAGGGGGGTTGTCCCTTCTCACCGTCTGTAAGAATAATCAAGTGGCTTAACTGCCTCTATGATTCTTCTTACGGTGCACAGAATTGTTGGATGAAAAAGATGATATCTGGATGATGCCTGTATCTGCAGGAATCATTCAGATATCCCCACTCAAAGTCCAGTACGTCATATGACCACAAATGAGCGAGAAGTGGTTAGATTAAAAAAATGTATTCTTCTATGTGAGTACCGAACAAAAAATTTGTCATGTGCTGGTAAATATTTCATTACTTCATGCAATACATTGTTCTATATAACTATATGTAAAGTTACTGTACCTATTAAATATTAACACGTGGCACCTATTAAAGTATCGTCAGTGAAAACAGTAAGTAAAACAGTAAGTAAAATTACATAAAGACCGATAAGGCTGAGCGATCAGAGGGGCTGGGGGCCAAGTTTGACTTTTACAAGAAAAGTAAGATTTGCAAAGAATTACTTTTACTATTACAATTATATTGTTTGACAATACATGTTTATATTGTATGACAATACAGTTTTCATTAACCAGTTCCGAACCGCCCTGCATACATATACTGCGGTAAGGCGGCCCGGCGGCGCAAAATCACATATAGGTACGTGATTTTGTGCAATAGACACTGGAGAGCATGTGCCTGCTGCCGGAGGTGCCATTGCATGCTCATTGGACAAGGGGGAGCCAATCAGCGGGTCCGGCAGACGCAATGTCCTCCTGCCACCCGCGATCGCTCCTAACAGAGATAAAACGGCAGTCTGTCAATTTAAAAAAGGCAGACCGCCGATCTGTCAGGCATGGACACTGTGATTTTGTGTTCCTGCTAATCAGGAACACAGATCACTGTGTCCATGCAGTGAGCCCATCCCACCACAATAAGAAAGCACAAACAGGGAACACACTTAACCCTTTGATCGATCCTGATGTTAACCCCTTCCCTGCCAGTGTCATTTATACAGTGTCAGTACATATTTTTAGCACTGATCACTGTAATAATGTCACTGGTTCCCAAAAAAGTGTCAAAAGTGTCAGTTAGGTGTCCGGACGGTCCACCGCAATGTCGCAGTCCCGCTAAAAATCGCTGACCACTGCTATTACTAGTAAAAAAAAAAAAAGAATGACATAAATATACCCCCTATGTTGTAAACGCTATAACTATTGCGCAAACCAATCAATATACGCTAATTGGGATTAATATGTAGCAGAAAACAATTTGGGCTAAATTTATGACGAAATGTGATTCTTTAAATCTTTTTATTGGATATTTTTTATAGCAGAAAGTAAAAAATATTGTCTTTTTTTTTTAATTGTTGCTCTCTTTTGTTTAGCAAAAAATAAAAACCACAGAGGTAATCAAATACCACCAAAAGAAAGCTCTTGTACAGAGTTGTACAGAGTTGCATGACCACGCAATTGTCAGTTAAAATAACGCAGTGCCGTATTGCAAAAAATTGCATGGTCAGGAAGGGGGTAAAACCTTCTGGAGCTGAAGTGGTTAAAGCCTACCTCTGCTTATTTGCATTTTTTTTTTTAATTGTATATTTTTTGAGGTTTATCAAAGAATTAGAGGAAGGAAAAAACAAAGAGCAAACATTGAGAACCATAATCAACACATTTACATACAAAGTGTAAGAAAACAGACATACGATAGAACATGTGAAGAAGCATCATAGAACTTAAAATAGGGCTAAAAGAGGGGGGGGGGGGTAACCAGGAGAGCAGGCATAACAAACAGTCAGAAAAACATCACAAAACTTGAATTATAACTCTCTTGATCCACTATCGATAAGATTCCAGGAGTACTTAAAACTGACAGAAGTACCCTAAGGAAGCTTAACTAGAGGATGGGAGAGGGGGTGGAGTGTTAACACCATGGAAAATAGGGGAATAAAGTTAGAAACCGATAAGGTATAAATGACAATATAAAATGGGAGAAAGCTGGTCATTAAAAGGTTAAAGGTATGGCATTATGCTCAGAATGATCCCATGGGTCCCAAATCTTGGAAAACTGAAGCAGAGAATCGTGTACTATTGCAGTAAGGTGTTCCATTCTATGAATCTGCGCCAGCACTTGCAATACCTGGGACAGTGTGGGTGGGGAGGTAGATAACTATCCTAAGGGAATAGCTCTCTTGGCTGCAAGGAGGATGAAACAGCAAATTTTTGGCCATGCTTGGAGATGTCAGGGAGGCACAATAGATAACAGATTGGGTCCAGGGGGAGATTTATTTTAAAAAGGCCCCGTAACAGGGGATTGAATGGAGGACCAGAACGGTTGGAGAGTGGAACACTCCCAAAATATATGATAATGTGAGCCAATTTCACCATGGCACCTCCAGCACACCTGGGGAACCCGAGAATCATATATATGGAGAATCTCAGGGGTTCTATACCAGAAAAACTGAATTTTATAAGCCGTCTCTCTCTGCTCAATGCATCTGGATGATTTGGATATGGAATCCCCATTTCTGCATGTAGAGATGGTGTGCGTCAGTTAGTGGGAGGGCATTGTGAAGAAATGTATAGATATCCGAGATAAGGTGGATCTGATATGGGCCTGGTGCACATAGGAATATCAGGGTTGAAAAGTACGTTCAATAGGGGTGGACATGGAGATTAGAGAGAGAGAACTGTCAGGAGCATTTTTTCCATATAGAGAGCTTAAATAACATTGGATGTAAACATAGGCCTCGTAATTGGGCAATAGATGTATCTAGGGCTGACCAGATCATGGAGCAGGGATAAACCGGGCACTAATATTCATTTCTATCTCCGACCACCTACTAGATGCCATGCAATAATTGCCCTAAGGTGAGTGGCAACGTAATAGTTGATTAGATCTGGGGCTCCCATACCGCTATGCGATGAGCCTTATTATGCCAAATAAAATTAAGAAGTAATCTTTGTGTAGCTTTCAGCTGTGACATGGGGCTTGGTAATGTTTCAAACAGATATAAGAGCTTCGGCAAGATAGAAATCTTAAGGTCATTGATCCGACCTAGGAGGGAGAGAGGGTATGTGTCCCATTGGTGTAAAAGCCGGTAAATGTCTCAAGAGAGTTAAGGGAAATTGGCCTGGTAGAGGGTGGAGTATGAGGAGGTTAGATTTATTTCCAGATATTTAAGTGCATTAGGGCACCAATGGTAGGAGAAATTCTGTTGTAATGTCACAGAGGAAGGAATGTGAAGGGGTAGAGCTTCTGTCTTGCTTGTGTTGGTGTTTGCAACAGTTTATGCAGGTTCGGAAGTGTCAGGGGGATACGCACCTGATCAGCGAGTCCGTTGGAGCAGAGTGAGGTCACCCGTACGGATCCGACTCACGGGCCCCTGGTAGTGCAGACAGGAGGCACGGGAGTGCGGAAGGGTAAGAGAGCCTGAGATTGGTTCCTGGAAGGTGGCTCCGGATCCTGGGTTCAGGAGGGTAGCTAAGCCAGGCCGGCTGCAGGCAGGTAGGTAGGCAGGCAGGTGTATAGAGCAGCGCAGCTGGGCGGATGCAGAAGGAGCGGTCAGACAGGCAGGGTTCGGCAACGTTCAGGCAATATGGTACAGCGGGGTAGGCAGGTTCAGGGTCAAAGACAGGCCGAGGTCGGGTGCAGGCGGATAGCAGGGAAAGTCCAGTAACAAGCCGGGTGGTCAGAAGGTCGGATTTCGGGCGAACAACAGGAGCAGGATACACAGGGGACTGCAGATCAGACAGCACCGGTCTGAAGTGTTCCAGGAGTTTAAATAGGCAAAACGGCGTGAGTCGGCGCGCGCAACGGCGCGTGCACGCGTGCGCCCGAAATGCGCGCACATGCACCCGCACGCACAGGCACACCAACGCGCACAGGCATGCGCGCCCGCGGTCTGGGAAGTGCACCAGCGCGGACGGGAACATGCCAAACATCAGCGCGCATCGGCGCACGCGAACGCACACCAAAGCGATCACCAACACGCCCGGCAAGGTACGTTCTCTGACAGGAAGGGAGGTATGGGGGTTGGTTAATGTCAGGAGGATGTCGTCTGCAAACAAGGAAAGTTTATACTCCTTCTGTCGCAATGAAACCCCACGAATGTCAGGATGAGTGCGAATGGATTTGATAAAGAGCAAGGGAGACAGGGGGCATCCCTGTCTTGTACTGTTACTCAAGGGGAATGATGGCAACAGGGAGAAGGACAACTGTACCTGGGATAATGGTCGCGAGTATAAAGCTTGTAGTGCAGTAATAAAGGGACCGTTAAATACATATTTGGAAAGGGTGGCTAACATAAAAGGCCATTTAAGGAAGGGATCACCGCTCCAGGTTGATGTTTGGAAATGGCACTCTCCTCAAGGTGGAAGCATCAGGTGCAGGCTAAGCATATAGCAATTAGAAGAGGGAAGGTCTGGACAGCCGCACTCCAATAAAAACCCCATTATTGTGCAAAATAACAAACGTACACACCACATCAGGGTACAGGATAAAAAAGCTGACAAGTTTCCCACTAGCTATGACTAAGCACTGTTGATAGTGTGAAATGCGTCAGTTATTTTTCCTGTACCCTGCTGTGGTGTGTACGTTTGTTATTTTGCACAATAAAGGCGTTTTTATTGAAGTGCGGCTGTCCAGACCTTCCCTCTTCTAATTAACATAAAAGGCCAGCTGAGCCGATCAAAGGCATTTTGTGCATCAAGGCTTAAAATAAGGTCTGGACGGGATGTTTTATTGAGCAGGTCAATGAGGTTGATGGTGCGTCTTGAATTTTTACCGGCATGTCTGGTTGATACAAAGCCTATTTGGTCTTTATGTATGAGTCTAGGGAGTATGTGGGAAAGTCTATTAGCCAAGATCTTTGTGAAGATCTTGTAATCAGAATTAAGTAAAGCTATGGGTCAATAATTGTCGGGAAGGGAGGGATCTTTTTCAGGCTTTGGGATGACGGTGATGTGGGCATGGAGAAAATGGGGATGAGGAATGGTCCCTTTTAACAATGAGGGATAATATGTGGGCTTAAAATCAGGAGGAATGCTTTATAATAGGAATATGATAGACCATCTGGGCCAGGGGATTTTTGGTTTGGGAGATTTTCGAAGACCTCAGCTAATTCCTCAGTAGTGATCGCAGCATTTAAAGATGAAAGGTGGGCAGAGGAGAGTTTAGGTAGATGTAAAGATTCAAAAAAAGGTTTCAAACTTGGCCTGTGTGAAATTATAGTTGGGGTCAGTTTTTAAACAATTATACAGATCGTGGTAAAATTCCCCAAAAACCTTGGACATGGTATAAGGGCAGTAAGTGGGGGACCAATTAGTTTGCAGGAGAAAATCTGAAGATGAATGGGAAGGGGCGAGGTTTCAATTTGTTTACAGGCATTCTATGAGGTTTATTAACCGCTTGCCGCCCACCGGCCATCGTTCTGGCCGTGCGTCATATAACCTCCCTTGGTTTCTCGGCCCTCTTGGGGGCTCGCGCTTCCGCCTAGTCACTCGGGAGCTGATGCACGCGCCCGGCGGTCGTGATGTCTACCGGGCACTCGCGATTGCCTGGTAGCAGAGCAGGACCGTGGATCTGTGTGTGAAAACACACAGATCCATGTCCTGTCAGGTGAGAGGAGACCGATGGTGTGTCCCCAGTACAGAGGAACACCGATCGGTCGCCTCCCCCTTGAGTTAGAATCACTCCCCAGGTAACACAATTAACCACTTGATCACCCCCCTAGTGTTAACCCCTTCCCTGCCAGTCACATTTATACAGTAATCAGTGCATTTTTATAGCACTGATCGCTGTATAAATGTGAATGGTCTCAAAATAGTGTCAAAAGTGTCCGATATGTCCGCCGCAATATCGCAGTCACAATAAAAATTGCAGATCGCCGCCATTACTAGTAAAATAAATAATAATAAAAATGCCATAAATCTATCCCCTATTTTGTAGACACTATAACTTTTGCGCAAACCAATCAATATATGCTTATTGCGATTTTTTTTACCAAAAATGTGTAGAAGAATACATATCGGCCCAAACTGAGGAAAAAAATTGTTTTGAAAAAAAATTGGATATTTATTATAGCAAAAAGTAAAAAATATTGTGTTTTTTCAAACTTGTCACTTTTCATTTGTTCATAGCGCAAGAAATAAAAAACACAAAGGTGATCAGATACCACCAAAAGAAAGCTATATTTGTGGGGAAATTTCATTTGGGTACAGTGTTGCATGACTGCGCAATTGTCATTCAAAGTGTGACAGCGCAGAAAGCTGAAAAATGGCTTGGGCAGGAAGGGGGTTTAAGTGCCCTGTATTGAGGTGGTTAAAGTACTTGAGATGGTTAAGTAATTTCTATTTAAACCATAGGAGTGATGTGGCAATTTTCTTCTTATGCAGGGACCTAAACTGATTCCGAAGAAAAGTAACGGTCCAGAGGCAAGCCACCATGGGGGAAGACAGCAATAGATTCTCAGCTTTACGTAGTTTAGACAAAATTTAAGAGCTGTGCGGGAGCCAGCAGAAATACACTGACCCAGGAACAAGGCTTTATATGCCTCCCACAGGGTAGTGGCTCTGAAATTGTATTCTCATTGAATTGAAAGAATTTTTCAGTTCCCTGGATGGTCTCTGGGACATGAAGTAGTGATTTGTTAATTAAAATTGCCACTCCTGCTTTCCCGGAAGGGTCAGATGCCATAAAGGCAATCAGCAAGCATTTGCTAGCAAACTTAAAGGACCCCTCAGGTCGGAAATGAGTCTCCCGGATCATGATCACGTCAGCCTTCGAAGATTTAAACTCTTTCAAAGCTAACCACTGTTTTTGAATAGAGTTTAAGCCTTTGACATTATAGGCAAGGAATTTCAATGCCATAGTAACTTAATCCACTTAAGAGGCAATTGATAAAAGGTATAATATAAATTGGGAAGGAATTTCCATGGTGTATAGAACATAAAGGTGGTATAGAACAACAAAAGAAAACGTAAAAGTACTAGCATTATAACAACTGTGCATAAAGTCTATGTAACATTTCAGCAACAGGAAAAAAAAAAAAGACCTGAAAAAATAAAATAAAAGTGTACATCCAAAAAAAAACCTGAAGGGTGAAAAACCTTCAGGAAGACAGGGCCTAGGCCTTGGGCTAGGAAGGAGGACATTGAGACCTCCAAAACAGACAAGGAGGGTGCCCCACCGTCTTCTGGTGAAGAAAGCCTGGAAAAAATAAATATGGGGTTAAAGAGTGTGAGGGGGTTAGCTCGGTAGCGGGTGTGTGTGACCCCCTGGATGGGCTCCCCACACAAAAACAGGCCCAGCAGACGGAGGTTGTGGTTTTCAAGATCAAAAGGTGCGGTTTATTTCTCTATTTACAGTGACAAAAACACAGCAAAGCAAAAAGAAACATAAACAAAATAAATCCTGGTCAGCTTGACCTCTGACTAAACATGCAGGTTTCCCTAACTAACAACTGGGATCAGCCTGGTGCTGTCCTAGTCCCTAAGTCCCTGGTTTAGTAAATGTCCAAACAAATAGCCACACAGGCTTTGTCTCACCGCACAGGGGTTCACTCTCCCTAGACAGTCCACACAGGTCTGGTTCCAGGCATGAGCAAACACCTAATGAAGCTGGGAGTTTTTATAGAGGCCTTAAATGAGCTGACAAGCTTCAGCTGGTCTCATCAACTCCCTGCCTGCACGACGCCCAGCACTCTCCCTAGAGGTATGAATCATCCATGAGCCCACTAGCCTCAGCTGGGCTTCATCAACTCTCTCCCTAATTGTATAAGTCGGCATAAAGCCTGAATCTGGGAGAAATATACCTACCCCCCTGGATGCAACCAGGTGACTTTACCTTCCTGCTGTCACATACCCCCCCCCCCCTCTTGTTTTAACCTTGGGGTTGGAACACCAGCAATCAGGCATTCATGTACTCGAGACAAAGCATCCACATTCCCCATTTGAACGCCAGGGCGATGCTTTACTGTGAAGTTGAATTCCTGTAGGGCCAGGAACCACCTATTTACTCTTCTATTTGTCTCCTTGTTTTGAGCCATCCACTTTAACGGAGCGTGATCCGTAACCATGTCAAAGTGCCTACCTAGCAGATAGTACCGAAGGGAATCTAGAGCCCACTTCACCGCTAAACACTCCTTTTCAACCGTGGCGTAATTTACCTCATGGGACTTCAACTTCCTGCTGAGGTAAATGACTGGGTGCTCTTCCCCGTTCCAGACCTGGGACAATACTGCTCCTAACCCCACATCTGACGCATCACTTTGTACGACAAAGTCTTTAGAGAAGTCGGGTGAGTACAACACTGGCTGGCTACATAAGGCTTGTTTCAAGAATTGGAACGCTGCCTCAGCCTCGGGGGTCCATTTAATCATGACCGACCCTTTCCCTTTCGTCAGGTTGGTTAGGGGCACAGCCTTAGAAGCAAAGTGGGGAATGAAGCGCCGATAATAACCCGCGATTCCCAGAAAGGCTCATACCTGCTTCTTGCTGTTGGGACGTGGCCAACTCTGGATGGCCTCGACTTTGTTGAGTTGGGGTTTTATTACTCCCCTGCCAATGGTGTACCCAAGATATTTGGCCTCCTCCTGCCCAATGGTACACTTCTTGGGGTTAGCCGTAAACCCCGCTTCCCGGATAGAGTCTAGGACTGCTTGCACTTTTGGCAGATGTGAGGCCCAATCTGTGCTATGGACAATTACGTCATCCAGGTAAGCCGCAGCATACTTCCGATGGGGCCTCAGTATCTGGTCCATTTTCCGCTGGAATGTGGCCGGCGCATTCTGTAACCCGAACGGCATTCTCTTATATTGGAACGCCCCGTCTGGGGTTACAAATGCGGTTTTCTCTTTGGCCGACTTGGCCAGGGGAATTTGCCAATACCCTTTTGTGAGGTCAAGAGTCGTCATGTATCGGGCTGTTCCCAGCCGGTCGATCAACTCATCTATACGTGGCATGGGGTAGGTGTCAAATTTTGTAACTTTGTTCAACTGACGAAAATCGTTACAAAATCGCCAGCTCCCATCCGGTTTAGGCACCAACACAATGGGACTAGACCAATCACTTTGGGACTCCTCTATCACCCCTAAGTTCAGCATTTTCTGTACTTCCTCCCGTATTGCCTCCCGTCAGGCCTCTGGGATCCGATAGGGTTTTAACTTCACCCTTTCACCGGGCGGGGTAATAATATCATGCTCTACCCCAGATGTTTGTCCCGGCAGCTCAGAGAACACCTCCTTGTTGCGAAGCACAAACTCCTTAACCTCCTGTTGTTGGGGTTGTGACAAGGTGGCTGCTATTCCAACCTCCGGAATCACGCAACCAGTTTGAGCTGGTGACCAAGTTTCTGCGACTAGGGACTCTCTATCCCTCCAGGCTTTCAACAGATTAACGTGATAGATCTGTTCGGGCTTTCGCCTTCCTGGTTGTCTGACCTTGTAATTCACTTCGCTCACTTTTTCCATTATCTCGTAGGGGCCTTGCCATTTGGCAAGGAATTTACTTTCAACCGTAGGGACAAGTACCAATATCCTATCCCCCGGGGAAAAGGTACGGGTCTTGGCTCCACGGTTGTACACTCTCTGCTGTGCCAACTGCGCTTGGGCCAAATGTTCCTTCACGATGGGCATTACCTGTGCAATTCGATCTTGCAACCGGGCGACATGCTCAATCACACTCCTGTGGGGAGAACTCTCATTTTCCCAAGTTTCCTTGGCAATATCCAACAGCCCTCTTGGGTGTCTCCCATACAGTAACTCAAAGGGGGAGAATCCCGTAGAGGATTGGGGCACCTCCCTAATAGCAAACATCAAATAAGGAAGTAGACAGTCCCAATCCTTTCCATCTCTATCCACCACTTTCTTCAACATTTGTTTTAGGGTTTTGTTGAATCTTTCAACCAGCCCATCGGTTTGGGGGTGATACACAGACGTACGCAATTGCGTCACTTTGAACAATTTACACAGCTCTTTCATAACCCGGGACATAAAGGGTGTACCTTGGTCCGTAAGCAGTTCTTTACAAATACCCACCCGGCTAAAAACAAGAGATAGCTCTTTGGCTATGGTTTTGGCCGAGGTATTTCGGAGAGGGATCGCTTCTGGATAACGGGTGGCATAGTCCATTATAACTAATATGTACTGGTGCCCCCTAGCGGACTTGATTATAGGACCTACCAAATCCATTGCGATCCTCTCAAACGGGACCTCAATGATGGGTAGAGGGACCAGCGGGCTACGGAAATGTGGCATCGGGGCCGACCTCTGACACACAGGGCAGGAGGAACAATAGTTTTCTATGTCCTTCATCACCCCAGGCCAATAGAATCTCTGTAATACCCTCTCTCGGGTTTTCTCTGTCCCCAGATGACCTCCAAGAATGTGCCCATGGGCCAACTCCAACACCAACTTCCTGTAAGGTTTGGCCACCACAAGCTGCTCAACGGTTTCTTCTGCCCTTTTTGCCACCCGATACAGTAGGTCCTTCTCTACGCTGAAGTATGGGTAAGTGCAGGTATTATCTGGGTTCACTAACTCGCCATCTATTTCCACTACGTTTTCCCGTGCCTTTATTAGGGCGGGGTCTTTTAACTGTTCTGTGGCAAAATTTTCCCTGTGAACCTCAAGATCAGAAAACTCCACAGACGGTAGGTTTTCGTCTGAGGAGGTGGGCTCCTCTCCAGTTTCTTGAGTCTCACCTGCCAATACTGACAAGGGAAATTCTGGAGAGTCCTCACCACTCTCAGAGGAGTTCTGGCTATCACCTTCCTGGTACATAGGGGCACCAGTGGGGGGCTCAGGATCATCCCACAGTTCCCAGAACTTCGGAAAATCCCTTCCCACAATGGCATCATGCGGTAATTGAGATACTAACCCCACTGGATGAGAGAGGGTACCTTTGGGGGTCTTGAAACACACTGTAGTCACTGGATACTCTCGGGTGTCCCCATGCACACAAATAACAGCTACCTTGCTATTCCCAGAGACATCTGTTTTAACTAATTCAGCCTTTATCAGGGTCACAAGGCTACCTGAATCCAGTAATACCACAACATTTCTACCATTAATACACATTTTGCATAAATGTTTCTCAGTTCCCCGAATGGCAGTGCATGCGACTGTCGCACACAGCGACTGACGTCTGTCCGTCAGAAAGTCACATTGCATGGGTTCCTCCACAACCGGGCAATTTGCTGCAATATGTCCCGTTTGCCGGCAGCGGTAGCAAACAATCCTTTTGGCTGCCTCTTGAGCCCCCGACTTCCCAGGCTGTTCTCGCCAAACCCTGGGCAGAGCTCCCACCCTCTCACTCTCTCCACCCTCACCCCTTGGAATCATCTTATCCGCCCCTGGGGATGGTCTGGTCTTAGGGTGGAAAGTCCGAGAGTCTCTGGAAGAGGCCGTCAGGTTCTCTGCAGCCAAGTATCTCTCTACACGATCCACAAGTTTACCGGCCGTTTCTGGGTCTCCATGGCTTACCCACTTTTGAATGGCGGTAGGAAGAGCTCTCAAGAAACGATCCATCACAACACGTTCCACAATCTCCGGTGCGGACAAAATCTCTGGCTGTAGCCACTTCCTGCTCAGGTGAATGAGATCATACATTTGAGACCTGGGGGGTTTTCCAAGCTGGAAAGTCCAGTTATGCACACGCTGAGCCCGGACAGCCAGGGTGACACCCAGCCTTGCCAATATTTCAGCTTTTAGCATCACATAGTCTTTTGCTTGGTCAGGCTCTAGGTCATAGTAAGCTTTCTGCGATTCACCAGTTAACAGAGGAGCCACCAGTCCAGCCCACTGCTCCTCAGGCCACTTTTCTCTTTCAGCAGTCCTTTCAAATGTGGTCAAAAATACCTCTGGATCATCCTCTCCAGTCATTTTTGTCAATAAACGACTCACCCCAAAGGACGCGGTATTAGTGGGACGGCTTTCCTCACTGGTCTGCGGACGTTGCTGCATTACTGCTTCCATCTGTTGTTGTAGTCTCTGCTCTTGCTTCTGCAACAGGTCTATGAAGCGGGCCTCAGATTGCTGCTGGGCTTGTTGCTGGGCTGCGAAGCTCTTTTGCAAACCTGCATTTGTCTGCTGTTGATTGGCATTTGCTAGAGCCAGCTGTTTCAGTATCTCCTCCATGCTGGCTTAAAAAAAAAACTGCCACTGGTTCTCCACCAACTGTGAGGGGGTTAGCTCGGTAGCGGGTGTGTGTGACCCCCTGGATGGGCTCCCCACACAAAAACAGGCCCAGCAGACGGAGGTTGTGGTTTTCAAGATCAAAAGGTGCGGTTTATTTCTCTATTTACAGTGACAAAAACACAGCAAAGCAAAAAGAAACATAAACAAAATAAATCCTGGTCAGCTTGACCTCTGACTAAACATGCAGGTTTCCCTAACTAACAACTGGGATCAGCCTGGTGCTGTCCTAGTCCCTAAGTCCCTGGTTTAGTAAATGTCCAAACAAATAGCCACACAGGCTTTGTCTCACCGCACAGGGGTTCACTCTCCCTAGACAGTCCACACAGGTCTGGTTCCAGGCATGAGCAAACACCTAATGAAGCTGGGAGTTTTTATAGAGGCCTTAAACGAGCTGACAAGCTTCAGCTGGTCTCATCAACTCCCTGCCTGCACGACGCCCAGCACTCTCCCTACAGGTATGAATCATCCATGAGCCCACTAGCCTCAGCTGGGCTTCATCAACTCTCTCCCTAGTTGTATAAGTCGGCATAAAGCCTGAATCTGGGAGAAATATACCTACCCCCCTGGATGCAACCAGGTGACTTTACCTTCCTGCTGTCACAACAGATAAACAAAAATTTAAAAATTGCATTAAGAAGTGCACCCCATTGGCACGGGGAGAAAAACGTGTAATCGGGTACTCTGGCCAGAGACAGATGTCATAGATACAGGTATAATAGAAATTAAAACTAGCAGGTGTATTTATGTCTGTCAGGTTGGGTAGTTGGACTTAGGATGCCTCTGAGGAGTGAAAGCATTTTTGTGTTGTTTCTGCCGAACAGGGGTCCAGATGTGACTCGGAGCAGATGGTGGTTTGGGTGTTGCAGGAAGTGACATAAGATCCTCATCAGGGAGGGTTGGAAGGCCCAGGTTGTGTAGAAAGGCATCACTTTCCTGAAGGTCTCGCATGGAGTGTTGTACGCCATCACGAGAAGCAGAGAGGTGAAAAGGGAAACCCCAATGGTAGATTATTATTATTATTATACAGGATTTATATGGCGCCAACAGTTTGCGCAGCGGTTTACAACATCGGAGAAGACGGTACAATTACAATACAATACAGGAGGAATCAGAGGGCCCTGCTTGTTAGAGCTTACAATCTAGAAGATATGTTTATGTTTCTGAAGGTGGAGTGTCACAGGCCGCAAACTTCTGCGTTTCGGAAGTGTAATAGGGGAAAGGTCGCTAAAGATCCATATCCTGGCGCCTTTAAATTAAAGCCTGGACTTGTTGCGGGTAGCAATGGTTAACGCTTCCTTGCTTCCGTAGTAATGAAAGCAGACAATAACATCCGTTGGGTTGGCCCCAGCCAGGAGTTGAAGAGCGAGTGATCTGTGGACTCTGTCTAACCGCCAGTCAATGTCAGGGATGTTTGGAGCAGCAGTGTTGAATAGTCCTAATGTCGCGTACACACGGCCGTTTTTAATGTCATTGAAAAAAACATTGTTTTTCTCAACATGATTTTTCGTGTTTCCTCTCAAGCCTGCCTTGCATACACACGTTCATGAAAAAAAATGCTTGAGCAAAGTGCAGTGACGTACAACACGTACGACGGCACTATAAAGGGGAAGTTCTGTTCGAATGGCGCCACCCTTTGGGCAGCTTTTGCTAATTTCGTGTTACCGCGTGTTAGTAAAAGTTTGGTGAGAGACGATTCGCACTTTTCAGTCTTCGTGCTTTTAAGATCGTTTTGTGGAGTTCAGTTTGTGCTTGTGGGTTCGTATCTGTCTTTCAGTGCTTGTAGTCAGTTCGTATCTGTTTATTCAGTGCGTTCTTGTCCGCTCGTTACTGTTTTTCGGGTCGTTCGTCATAGGCCTTGCTGTTCTTCAGTGCGTTCTTTTAGTTCATTCGGACCAGCCGACCGTTTTTTAGCCATGTTGCGGCTATGTACTCGTCATAGAGTTCGTGCTGAGGTTGGTGTTCTTGCTTTATCCCAACTCCAGTCCATAAACAGGGTGAGGAGGAGTTCATGGACCAAGAATTGGTTGCTCCAGCGGGACCAATTCTGTCACATGCCTTTGTTGCGGGAGATCCAGGAGAATAATCCTGAGGACTACAGGAATTTTCTCCGGATGCCGGACCCCGTTTTTCAGCATCTGTTGGCTTTGGTGTCCCCCTATATCACCAGGCAGGACAGCGTTTTGCGGGAAGCCATCACTGCTGAGCAGAGGCTCATTGCCACGTTGCGATACCTGGCGACTGGGAGAAGCCTGCAGGACCTCAATTTCTCAACAGGCATCTCCCCCAGGCTCTGGGGATCATTATACCAGAGACCTTGTCTGCCATCATTTAATTTTTGCAGGAGGACTATATTAAGGTAAAATTTTTCTACTTTAACATCACATTCTATGTATTTAATGCTAAATAATGTATTATATTTCTTTCATCAGTCCCTAATTACCATGATTGTAATATGCTGTGAATGTCCCCTTTGTCCCCATGCATGCTGTAAGCTTTTAATGCTCCTTTTTTGGCCTACATGCATATTTCCCCTAACTAACCTCTCCAGCATACTATCCTGGGGCCATACACACCTAGCCTAGTCACTTCCCAATGTATTTTGTCTGCTCCATTGAGGTGCTTTACCCTAAACGCCCCCTAAAAATTTCTGATGTTTGTTATTTTTTATTAAAATTTAGACAGAGTGCTACAGCCTTGATTTGTGAGGTCCCCAACTCATCTTCAACCCCCCCATAAAATTAATTAAATGGCCCATCAGAGGGGGTGATGAATCTGCTAGGTGACAGTGATAATCTGATAATTGAAAAGAGATTATTTTTGATTCAAATCCTCCAAAAAAAAAAGTTTATACGGATGTTGGCCACAAATGATTTTGTCTAATCTGCTTGCAATGTTTATGTATGAAAGTATTATTTTTTATTTATTTTTTGTAACTCCACAGTTCCCTTCTACGCAACAGGAATGGCAGAATGTGGCATCTCAGTTTTTACAGCGGTGGAACTTTCCCAACTGTGGAGGGGCCATAGACGGCAAGCACGTCCGGGTCGTGCCACCACCCCATTCGGGATCCTATTATTTTAATTACAAGGGGTTCCACAGTATAGTCATGATGGCGGTGGTGTCGGCCAACTACGAGTTTCTATACGTGGACGTGGGGAAAAATGGATGGATGTCTGATGGCAGAGTATTTGCACAGACTGAGTTCGCCCAACGGCTCCTATCTGATGAGCTGGCATTGCCACCTGCGGCACAGAATGTGGAGGGACTCCTATTCGTTTTTGTCGCAGATGAGGCATTTGCCCTGGGTCCCCATCTTATGAGGCCATTTCCTCAAAGGAGCCTAACTCCTGAGAGGAGGGTGTTTAATTATAGGCTGGCCAGAGACAGAAGGGTGGCTGAAAATGCCTTTGGCATCATGGCCAGCCGCTTCTGCCTCTCCCTGACCTCCATCCATCTTGCGGAATACAAATGGAACTATGTGGTTATGACATGTTGTGTTCTTCAAAATTTCTTAAGGGTACATTCCCAGAATTATATGAGTTTTGTTGGGCCTGAGGCCACAATACAGGACCCAAATCCTTTGTTGACCCTGGAAGCTGGCCATCCAGGCTTGGCCCCCCAAAGCGCCCGTGATGTGTGGCAACAATATCTAGAATATTTTGTGGGTAGGGGGGCCATTGATATGCCTGATGAACCTTAAATTTGATTTTGAATAAAAAAAAATTTCAGCTGAAAACATATTTTCTTTTATTTTTTATTTTTGCTTGTGTTTCTTTTATCTTTCTCCTAGGTTCTCCTAGTGCACTTGTAGTGTGATGTGTATTTTCCATTAGTAAATACCCATCATTGTCAGTGTAAACACAAAAAATAATTTGGCTTACTTTGGCCAACATTGATATAAGAAGCCATACATTGGTACATTGGTTACTATGTGCATATTATTATTATTTATTTATTTTTCTTTTTGGGGAAAAGTATGACAAAAATTTTTTGGGTTCAAAATGATTTTTTTGCTAAAACGCATGAACAGGCATGCTTAAAAACATTTTCAAAACTGGAACTTCTAAAGTTAAACATGTACAATTTTTAAAATTGTAAACAAAAAAATAACATTACAAACAAAAGCAATTTCAAACTTTTTTTTTTATTATTAAACCCGCCCAAACACAGCCATGATAATTTGGAGCCTTTGCTCCACCCGCTTGGTATTTTGCCTGATCTGTATCAAGTCTCCCTTTATTTTTTCAAGGTCACAACAGCAGACCATTAGGTATTGTATCAGGATCTGGGCACTGTGATTTGTGAAACTTTCTTGCTCCACAGGCAGAACAGCCCCTTTAATTGTAAAAAACAACATATATTATAAATATGCAGGCCTACATCTATTACCTGAATCTGTGGTGTATGACACTGACCTGTTGTGGATCCAGTTTCCACTTCCTCCACTTCTCGTTCCTCTACATCATGTGGTTGTGGGTCTCTTGTTGGAGGTGTGGGGTTCCTAGGCTCATGTATAGAACCTGTTTGAAGCCCTATTGTGATTGCAAGAAAAGGTATACTTTATTTAAAAAAAAATTGAGGCCTGAAAGAGGAATATGAAACATTTTTTGGAAGTGTGGTACAATTGTCTGTTTTGGCAAAGTTCCAAGCTGAACACATGATTGTATCCCTTACCAAAACAGGAACATATACTGTATATACTCGAGTATAAGCCGAGTTTTTCAGCACATTTTTTTGTGCTGAAAATGCCCCCCTCGGCTTATACTCGAGTCACATTTTTGCACCTGATCTCTCAGATACTAGCCAGCTGTAGGTCCCCTGGACCCAAAACTTAGCACACATGTAGCCCCACTCTTCATCTACAAGTGTGCAAATTTTGTTGTCTGGGGGACCTACGGTCGGGGAGCACTGATTTTTCAAAGCCGGGCACCCCTTCCATAGACTCCCATGTTAAACGGTAATTTCTCTGGTGACTTTGGGGTTCTGGTACCGGCGGGTCGTAGGTCCCCTGGATCCCATACTTGGCACCCCTTCCAGACTCCCATGTTAAATGTCAGTCTAGTCATGGGCACAGTGAGGCATGGACAAAGTGAGGCATGGACACAGTGAGGCATGAACACAGTGAGGCAAAGTGAGGCACAGTGAGGCATGCAGATGGACACCCTAGGCTTATACTCGAGTCAATAAGTTTTCCCAGTTTTTTGTGGTAAAATTAGGTGCCTCGGCTTATATTCGGGTCGGCTTATACTCGAGTATATACAGTATATATTTTTAACAAGTTTCACAGATGAAAACACCCCCAAGTATATACACTGGTTCACCTGTGTGTGACACCCTAAAAAGGTTTTTCTGTTGGCCCACACTTGTGCTACTGAGTCCAGATGTGTAACCAGCTGCTGAGCATACTCTCCTTACATTACACTGCATCCAGTTATATTTTTTAAATATAGTTACCAAAAAATCTATTCAATCATGTCAAAAAAATCATCTCACCAAAATAGGCATGGTAACATTTATTTAACGCAGTGTATATAAAGCTAACACGCATGTGTCGTAACTACGTTCATTGTGCGGAAGAAGGAGTAAGCAACGAACGTGATAACGAAGGTACATAACATTTTTCAGAATTTTGATTCATCACTGGATGAGATTGTGGCCTATATATGGTGATAAAGATTATTTGAAGAGTCTTGACTGACACTTGTATTTTTGTCTTGTTTTTGACTTGCAGAAATCATGCAGGCTTTCAAAAGTCCAGAATTTATGGGGAAGTTCCTGGACAGATGGAAGGAACTTCCTGTTCTCTGGCAAACCAAAACATCTAAAAATAAAGCAGCCAGGAAGGCAGCACTGGAGAGCCTGCTTGAATTTGTCAAGACACAGATCCCCACAGCAACCATCCAAGATGTGAACACCAAAATTTCGACCATTAGGGGCACATATAGGACTCAGCGCAATATGGTCCTGAAATCCCAGAGGTCAGGAGCTGCAGCAGAGGAAGTATATAACCCAGTCTGTGGTACTACAGCAAATTAAGCTTTCTGTATGACCATCTGGAAGTCAGGGATTCTCTTTCAACCCTTCCCCCAGACGTCTCTCCAGCCTTCCCTGCAGCCAACCCTCCAGCCTTCCCTGCAGCCAACCCTCCAGCCTTCCCTGCAACCCAGCTCTGCCTTCTTCGGAGTTCATTATTGTAGCATTATAAAGAAGAAATGAATGCGCTGCATTAAACGATGCAATTATTTACAGCGTTACGAATGTGCTATCTCCATTACAAACGCTAGTTTTACCAGAACGAGCGCTCCCGTCTCATACTTAATTCTGAGCATGCACGTTTTTTTCCCCCTCGTAAAAGCATACACACTACAGTTTTTCATGACGTTAAAAAGAACGACGTGAAAAACGACGTGAAAAAATAGAGCAGGTTCTAATTTTTTTAGGCCATTTTTCACATCGTTAAAAATGCTCTGGAGCCTACACACGGTCGTTTTTAATGACCAATTAAAAAAAATTGCATTTTTAACGTCATGAAAAATGGTCGTGTGTATGCGGCATTAGAAGACAGGACCGCAAATCATGGTCTCCCACTGCTTCTGGTATCCCTCTAATCCGCAGGTTTTGTCTGCGCTCCCTGTTCTCCAGGTCCTCCTGCTGTGTTTGGAGCTGGGTGACTTTCTGTTTTAGAGCTGCATTGTCCTCTTCCATAACATGGACATATTGTATTAGCTCATCAAACTTTGTTTTCAGGGTGTCAGTGCGCTCTCCCAGCTGAACAATCTCCCCCCTCAGCTCTTTAGAAAGTTTCCCCACCTCTTGTGTGATGTTGTGGGTGAGATTCTGGAGCAGAGAGTGCAGTTTAGAGTTCAGAACTTCTACTGTAAGGGGGTGAGAGATCCCTGGGGTTAAGTGTGGGAATCAACAGAGATTACTTGCCTCTGGATCCAGAGGATTAGTAGGGGCTAGTTTGCACAAGCTAGAGTCCTTTGAAGAGCGAACTGAGGTGGATTACTTTTCAAAGAGCATTTGATGAGTAGTGAGGACGTAGCATGTAGCCTCCCTACCACCTGTTTTAACCCCTTATAGACCACATAATCTTTCTATAACCACATGCATTGAAGAGGGGTTGCAGGGGGGCCTGCCCTTTCACTTGAATGGGTCACATTCAGCAGGTGGTACTAACTACTGAACACAATGGCAAGGACAATTATGGGTGTGCTGCAATGCAAAGCATTACAGCTTCTATAATATAAAGCCTATAGAAAAAAAAACTGATAAAACAGGGTATATCTATCTATAAACAGTTAATGCATTTTCTGAAATAAAAGTAAAATAATAGCAAATTAATAAAATGATGCAGTCACAATTGCAGCTCCAGCATACCTAGTGGAGCAAACACAGCAGTATTAAATAATACCGTCCTTCAGTGAATATTGTTAGTAGTTATATGCCACTCCCATCAGTGAACAATCTGACTAAACAATTATTTGTTGCTTAAAAGATTATTGACTGCGGCTCAAAGGGAATTAAATCAATCAATAATACACAAGGAACTACACCAGGCAATCAGTTCTCTGAAAACTGGCAAGCTGCCAAACCTTAGCAATTACACATCATCTAAGTTCCACTGTTTCATGTGTGATGTACTTGGTAAAGTTTTATAATCAGGAAACAGACAAAAAAACTAAAGTAACAAAAGACAAACAACATCCTGAACTCAGGTCTGTTTTTTAGATTAATACAAAGACTACTGACTAAAAACAAAATATAATTGTAAACAAAAAAGAACCTGCGCTAATAAATCAACCCCAAAAAGTTGCAACTAGAAAGTGTGATATACACCAGATAAAAATATACAAAAATAAAGCTACGCTGTAGGAACCTAAAAGAAAGTGAAATATGAAATATACCAAAACATGTGATAAGTTGAACCAATATATGTGATTAGTATAAAGTGAATTGATCAATTGAAATATGAATAAATCAATCAATATAATTGTTACTCCACGAGTAACTAACTAAATAGCATATACAGTGTGGGTAGAAAAATAAAGAAAAAGTCCATAGGTGATAAATTGAGTTGAAAGATGTCAGTCCACAAATCACCGGAGAGTATTCAAAGTGATCCGATAAACACCAAGTTGAACAGTGCACCTCCACCGTACAAAATAAAGGCTTACCAGAAACAAGCTATAGCAAGCCTGCAGCTATAACCTAGCCAGGGTCCTTTGTCCAAGGAAGTATCAGCAACACATCAGATATTCCAAGGGGGTAAACCACAGCGAATAAGTAGGTGAGTGCTCATGGATGCTCAGGGCCCGGGTAGGTCAGTGAGTTACCCAAAAAGTGAAAAAGGAGCTCACATAGTATAAGATCGTTACACATTCCAGTTTATTAAAAGAAAGATTGCACTTACATAGTATAAAACATCACAAGATAAAAAAGCCGGCCCGGCAAATAGGCGAACACCCGTCCACTAACGAGGACAGCGTGATGGCGTCAGTATGTCTAACCTCCCGACGCACGTTTCGTCATACAATGACATTGTCTTGGGGAACGGGCGACGCACTGACGCATCACGCTATATAAGAAGCAGGAGAACCAAGCCTCGGTTTGAGTTGCGGAACCGGAACACCCTAGCTTCCACATGGAGATCCGTAAAATCCAGATCCGCCATCTTAGAAATTGTCAGGAGAGTTAAAACCCCTGAAACTGGTCAGAGAAAAATGTGAAATAATAAAATTAGCTAGGAGGACGGAGAACAAAGTAAAAAAATATCAGTAATAATCGGATATGCTAATCATGGGGGGGAAACTTAAATAAATTAACAGCCATAAAATGATAAACGGGCCTAAAGAAAAGGTGGTAGATGATTACCTGATTTAAAAAAGGCCATAATGACCCATATAGTGGTAATGATGATTCATGACCAAACACAGAGAGTGAATAATTTAAAGGGAAACACCCTAATGTGTAAATAAGATGGTATATGAAAATAATGCATAAACATATGAAGGACATAGTATCATAATTCCCGTCAAATACAGCATGAACCGGGCACCAAACAAATGGATGGCTATAAATTAAAATATATTCACAATCCAATCTAGGTCGTAGGGGGCAAATCCCAACATCAAACATACCCAGATTGACCTAAATCTAACAGGTCTAAAAACTGAGAAAACTAATGCTATAAGGGTTGGTCCCCAAAAAATTTATGAGGGCCAAAGGCCAATCAAGCAAAAAATATTTATATTAGAATAGTCTGACCATAGCTAGACCAATAGGGCCATAGAGAAACCATCCGGCCATAATATGGGGAGCCCAAAAAAGTCCCCATATTACAGGTGACCCCACCACTGACTCAAACAAATTCACACCAGTACATATACAACAAAGGATTATTGTAAATAAACATAGCAAACAATGAAAAAGACAAAAATATATTTTATGCTCATGAGTTGTCTATAAACGCATTAACGTTCACGTCCACATTCAAACCGAATGGGACGTAGCATCTCAGCCTGTGTATCCAGGAAATTTCAAGTCTGGAGATGCTTCTGACTAGGGAGCTACCTCTCCATTGTGGGCGGTATTTATCAATTCCCATAAAGATGGTTTTAGAGGGGTCCTTATTATGGGCCAAAAGATAGTGCTTGGACAAGGAATGTTTCGGGAAACCACTTTTAATATTAGTAATGTGCTCATTGATTCTCACCAAAAGGGGGGCGCTTTGTCCGGCCCACGTATTGAAGCCTGCTAGGGCACTGGATCAGACAGACCACCCCCTCAGTTGCACATGTGATGAAGGGCTCTATTTTGTACTCCATAGAGGTACTAGTTGAACAGAACCTTTTTGTGCGTCTCTGTGTGCACCCATTAGGGAGCAAACACGACACCTTCCACATTTATAGAATCCGGTAAGATTCCTGAAAAAAAATAGTTACTCTTTCGTCCATGGACCGACACAGCTTCTCTATTGACAAAGTGGGTATTATCCGTTAATTAGGAGTGACTAGGCAGAAAAACTTGTAAAAAGTGTTGCATCACACCTTCTACAGTACCGCCCAGGGGGCGGACCCTCTGGGTATACCCTCTCAGTCTGCATCTTCGCAGATCAGTTTTTTTCTGTCTAGCAAGGAGTAGGACATGGCTCCCTTCGGGCCCATTGGTCCGGGGAAAAAGATATATATTTTTTTACATTTGTTGTTTCCTGCGATCTTCGATCAACTGCCGACTGGGTGACAGGCTGGATCCTCGATCCTTGTAGTCTCCCCAGTTTCGGCCATCGAGCGTGTGCCGACCCTAGCTACGCGCTGGGTTTTCCACGACATGCCCGTCGCTCCACGGGTGGCCGGTGAGCTTGCGCTCCAGGGCCTGCATCGGACCGCTCAGCTTCGGCTGACCTTACGGCCGAGTCGCAGCAGCCTGGCCGGTGAGCTTACGCTCCAAGGCTTGCATCGGACCGCTCAGCTTCGGCTGACCTTACGGCCGAGTCGCAGCAGCCTGTCCGGTGAGCGTCATGCTCCAGGGCATACATATGATCGTCCCTTCTGGGTCCAATCACAGCATGCCTGGCCAACAGTCACCTTCCGTGCGCGGACAATGATCTGTTTGGAATGTCTTCCAGCAGAATACATGCAGGATAGGTAAGTAAAACTCCCCTGCCTCGGCTGGGTGATTTAGCTGGACATTCCTGGAGAGATCAAGTAAGTGGTTGTGGCCCCTTTCTTCCCTCTCTCCCTGCCTTTCCCTCCTCCCTGGGCTTCTAGCTAAAGGTTGCTGGGTGCTGGGGGTCACCTAGGGGGTCCCACTGGAGCGGGGCTGGCTGTAACTAACATTTAAAAGAAATGTCATTTTTTCTTACCTGTGTTTGTGTCCTTCCTCCTCCATGCTGTCGGCGGCCATTTTGAGGTGGTCCATGCCAAGTTTGGCCTCTTGTGACTGCCCGGCGGCCATCTTCCTGTGGTTCGGCCACACCCACTGGCCCCTATCAGCTGATCGGCGGCCATGTTTGTCCACCCTGTATGCAGATATTGCCGTTCGGCGGCCATCTTTTTGTGGGCTATGGCTGCTTGACCTCTATCTTCTGTCGGCGGCCATTTTCTTAGAGCCCACATTATCTTCCATACAGACGTTTTTGGCAACCATTTTTCGAGAGCCTCCGGCCTCTAGGGTGCATTACACTGGCGCGAAAATTCACACAGGCAGTGCTGATAAAAGAAGCAGACTGACACAGCAGCAGTGGGACAGCATCACAGGCGCAGCATAGCAGTACCTATCCAGGGTGGTGAGTCCTCTGGGTGACCCGGCCTCTCTGCAGCACAGGAGGGTGGCCTATTGATATCTTGCCTGGAGCCCTGTGAGTGTCAGCGTGTGGTCAGCATGGCATCTGAGCCAGATGTCTTCTCCCCTGAAACACCAGATTTAGCAGCTGGTGCCCCTGAGGTGTCTATGAACGCTATGACTGCAATCCTAGAGGCGTTTGCTGCCAGGGTGGAAGCAGCACACGGGAATACAGGGGGTAGTAAACGCCCCATCCCCTGCAAGCTTCTGGGGATAATTCTGGTGCAGAACCAGGTCCAGCTACGGCTCGGGGCCCAGATTCTGACGCATCAGAGACTGCAGACCGTGACCGGACAGTGAGAATGACTCAAAGTCCAGGTCAGTACGCGAGACGGCTTTGGTATCTGACCTTATTACTGCAGTGCGGGATATGCTAAAATTGGAAAATACTGCAGAAGCAGCAGAGACTCCGGTCCACTTGGGTTTCATAGACCTGCCCGCACTGCTAAGGTGTTCCCTTGTGTGTCTTTTGATAAACTCTTATACAAGGAATGGGAGAACCCACTGAGGGTCTTTACAGCCCCAAAGAGGTTTGCGGTACGGTACCCCTTTTGAGGAGAGTTTTCTGAAGAGATGGACCTCTCCCCCTATAGTGGACCCTCCGGTGTCCAGACTTAATAGAGCCACCACAATTCCTGTAGAAGGGGCTCCTGTTTTCGAGGACCCTGTGGATAAGAAGGCTGAAGCACTCGCTTGCTACCTATACTCAGTGGTAGGCTCGGCAGGCTCGGCAGTACGCCCGGCATTGGCGGGGGCCCTAGTGTCTCACACACTTACTGAATGGGCAAGATTGCTACTCCAGGGGTTAAGGAGCGAGATGCTCCTCCTGATGAGATAACATTGGCCGACCTGTTGGTCCAGGGCCTTAGGTTTGTCTGCGAGTCAGACATGAATACTATTCCCCTGCTGTCTAAAACTTTGGTTTATGCAGTAGCAATACGCCACCTGATCTGGCTAAAAGGCTGGTCTGCGGACCAGACTTCCAAGAAAGCCCTGTTGGATCTGCCTTTTAAGGGCGACAGACTTTTTGGGGCTTCTCTGGATGACATCATCAAGGATGCCACAGGAAGTAAAAGCACTTTGCTTCCCCAAATTAGCAAGGGTAAGGGGCCACGCCAAGGGCAAGGGCCCTCCTTTACTGCACACAAGTGGTTTTTTCGTCCCCCTAGGGCGACAGGGAAAAGACCCCAGGCCGATGAAGCGCCTGCCCAAGGACAAAAGCGTCCCTGGTCCCGCATACCCAATAAGCCTGCGGACAAATTTGCGTCCGCATGAAGGTCCACCCCCACCCAGCTCTCGGGTGGGGAGACGTCTTCGCAAATTCGCGACTCAGTGGACAGCACTAATCTCCGACAGGTGGGTTTGCGAAGTAATCTCCTCAGGCTACAAGATAGTTTCTCTCTTGTCCACCGGACAGATTCAACACCTCCAATCTCCAGCTACTACCGACCCGTCGGGTCCAGGGTCTACTGGAACGCGGGGTAGTTATTCCAGTTCCAGAACTGGAACGGGGTTTTTACTCAAATCTGTTCATTGTGCCGAAGAAGGAGGGGGTTCGTCCAAGCTTGGATCTCAGAGCCCTCAATTGCTTTGTGAAGGTACAAAGTTTTCGGATGGAGTCGGTTCGATCTGTAGTCACGGCTCTCCATCCGGGGGACTTTCTGGCCTCCTTGGACATCAAGGACGCATACCTGCATGTCCCCATATACTCCAGACACCAGAGGTTTCTGCGATTTGCTATCGGGAAGGACCACTACCAGTTTGTGGCCCTCCCGTTGGGCCTTGCCTCAGCACCCAGGACGTTCACCAAGGTGCTCGCTCCGATTCTGGCACTTCTAAGACAGCGGGGTATCGCTATCACAGGCTACTTATACGACCTTCTGCTGAAGGCCCCTTCAAGCTCAGAATTAGAGGTAAGCGTGTCCATTACCTGTCAGACTCTTCGAGACTGTGGTTGGATACTAAACACGCAAAAGTCAGTATTGGTGCCCACTCAACGCCTAGTGTACCTGGGGTTGATTCTGGATTCCTCAGAGGCAAAGGTATTCCTCCCTGTGGAGAAGTTGCAGACCCTCCGGGCTGCAGTACGGCAGCTGACTTCCAGGAATTGGTCGTCACTCCGTTTTTGCATGCGAGTGTTGGGCCTCATGGTAGCCTCCTTCGAGGCGGTCCCATATGTTCAATACCACACTCGAGTGTTACAGAAGGAAGTTCTGTCCAGATGGAACAGATGCCCTTCATCTCTGGATTATCAAATCCGAGTGAGCCACCTAGTCAGGAGATCCCTGGTATGGTGGCTGACAGCACCGGCTGTAATGGCCGGGAAGTCATTTCTTCCGGTTTACTGGATAGTGATCACGACGGACGCCAGCCTTACAGGTTGGGGGGGGAGTCTGGGGTGTCCAGTCGGCGCAGGGTCGCTGGACCCCAGAGGAAGCCCTCCTGCCGATCAATGTCCTGGAGATCCGGGCGATCAAGCTGTGCCTCTTCAAATGGTCTCAGAGACTGCAAGGGCGTCCAGTCAGGATCCAGTCAGACAACGCCACAGCAGTGGCATATGTCAATCATCTAGGAGGAACAAGAAGCTCAGCTGCAGCATCGGAGATCGCTCGCATCCTGAAGTGGGCAGAGAGGAGCGTACCGGCACTGTCAGCCGTGTACATTCCGGGTGTGGAAAACTGGCAGGCGGACTACCTGAGCCGCCAGATGCTGGACCAGGGAGAATGGTCCTTACACCCGGCGGTGTTCCAACTCCCTCTGCCAAAGATGGGGCACACCAGACGTAGATCTTCTGGCTTCCCGACTCAATCGGAAGGTATTGAGATTTGTGGCCCGGTCAAGAGACCCATGGGCAGACGCAACGGACGCGTTGGTAGCATCGTGGGGTCAGTATTGGCTAATCTATGCCTTCCCTCCCTTAAGGCTTCTTCCTCTTCTGCTCCGCAGAGTGGAGGCAGAGGGAATTCCAATGATCCTAATCGCTCCAGATTGGCCTCAGCGTTCTTGGTACGACGATCTAGTACGTCTGGTAGCAGACGTCCCCTGGCGCCTACCACTACGGAAGGACCTGCTATCGCAAGGTCCCATATTCCATCCTGCTTTACAGTCATTGGCTTTAACAGCATGGCTGTTGAGAACCGGGTACTGAGAGACCGGGGCCTGTCAGACTCAGTAATCTCTACTATGAGAAGTGCTCGAAAACCGTCCTCTAGGAAGGTCTATCACCGCACTTGGAGGGCCTACATCTCCAGGTGTGAGGAAATGAAATGGCATCCGCGTACCTATTTGGTTTCCAGAATCCTGCTGTTTTTACAGCATGGGGTGGACCAAGGGCTTGCCCTAAGTACGATTTAAGGGACAGATATCTGCCCTGGCTGTCTTTTTTCAGCGACCCCTGGCGACTCACTCTCTCGTGAGTACATTTGTGCAGGGGGTCCGACAGGTGGCCCCTCCGGTCCGTCCCCCGTTACCTCCGTGGGACTTGAACCTGGTCCTCTCGGTGCTTCAGAAGGCACCGTTTGAGAATATTAGAGATATTCCCCTGTTGACACTTTCTCAGAAGGTGGTCTTTTTGGTGGCTGTTACGTCAGTTAGACGAGTCTCTGAGCTGGCAGCCTTGTCCTGCAAGGCTCCCTATTTGATTTTCCACAAGGATAAGGTGGTTCTGCGGCCGCAGCCTTCCTTTCTTCCGAAAGTCGTTTCGGCTTTTCATCTCAATGAAGACATTGTACTTCCATCCTTGTGTCCTCAGCCGTCGAATCCTAAGGAGTCGGTGTTGCATTCCTTGGACGTTGTCCGAGCTTTGAGAGTATACCTATCTGCTACTTCCCGGTTCCAGAAGTCAGACTCACTGTTTGTTTCGGTGGCTGGTCCCAAGAAGGGCCAAGCAGTCTCATCGGCCACCATCTCTAGGTGGATCCGACAGATAGTAATCCAGGCTTACGCCTTAAAGGGTCAGGCGCCCCCCTTTCCTGTCACGGCGCATTCGACCAGGGCAATAGGTGCCTCTTGGGCTTTCCGACATCAAGCGTCTGTTTCCCAATTATGTAAAGCGGCGACTTGGTCGTCCGCTCACACTTTCACAAAATTCTACAAAATTTATGTAGGTGCATCTTCGGATGCCTCTTTTGGCCGCAAGGTTTTGCAAGCGGCTGTTTAGAGTTGCAACTCCTCCGTTGGAGGAGTGCTGTTTTGTGTTTGGGGTGAAGTTTATTTTTATGCTGTTACCACCCCTCGTTTTTTCTCTGACACTGCTTTGGGACGTCCCACTTTGTCAATAGAGAAGCTGTGTCGGTCCATGGACGAAAGAGTAAATAGGATTTTTTACTCACCGTAAAATCCTTTTCTCTGAGTCCATCGACCGACACAGCACCCACCCCTCCTTTTAAGTTTGTACTGCTTTTTGACGAACTGATCTGCGAAGATGCAGACTGAGAGGGTATACCCAGAGGGTCCGCCCCCTGGGCGGTACTGTAGAAGGTGTGATGCAACACTTTTTACAAGTTTTTCTGCCTAGTCACTCCTAATTAACGGATAATACCCACTTTGTCAATAGAGAAGCTGTGTCGGTCCATGGACTCAGAGAAAAGGATTTTACGGTGAGTAAAAAATCCTATTTTTTTAACTGGAGGGTTTAGAACATTGGGTGCCACCTTATCACGAAGAGAAGAAGCTCCCTTGTATATGATTTGTGGTATATCAGGAAGGGCTGTACATAGTATCGAGTCAATATTAATGATATGCCAATGTTTTCTTATCAGGTTCCTGATGTTTTTATGTTAAACAGAGTAAGTGGTGACAAATGGAACCTGGGAGACTGTATTCTTACGTGGTGGTTCGACCCTCAGAAGGTCCTCTCTGTTCATAAGATTGATTTCACCCGGGACACTCATCAAAGAGTCATTGGCATATCCCTTCTCTCTAAACCTTTCTGTTAAGACAGCTGCCTGTGCCAAGAAGTCTTCGTTGTTCGTACAATTGCACTTAAAGCATATAAATTGGCTTTTTGGGACGGACTTAAGCCATGGTTCGTGGTGGCAGCTGTCTACAGGAATATAGGATTTCCTGTCTGTATTTTTGAAATAGGTGGAAGTAATAAATTGATTGTTGTTTATTGTGATACTGAGATCCAAGAAGTTAATAGATGATTGGCTGGCCTCAAAATTCAGATGAATAACCCTAGTGTTGGTATTGAGATGACTCATAAAGAGCTTAATGTCATCACGACCACCATCCCAAAGGAGGAGGACGTCGTCAATGTACCTTGCCCACAACACAAGTTGGGGTCTATGGCAAACATGGGCGACATCCACCTCCCAAAGAGCCATAAACAAATTGGCTTAACTGGGGGCATATTTTGCCCCCATCGCAACCATTCTCTCTTTCTTTATTTTCTACCCACACTTTATATGCTATTTAGTTAGTTACTCGTGGAGTAACAATTATATTGATTGATTTATTCATATTTCAATTGATCAATTCACTTTATACCAAAAATATAATTGTAGCTTAACCACTTCAGCTCCGGAAGGTTTACCCCCTTTCACGACCAGGCCATTTTTTGCAATACGGTACTGCATTACTTTAACCCTTTCACAGCCGTTTTTGTGTTTTTTGCACACATGTTTAAAAGATAATTTTATGCCTGAGGATTACACAAAACCCCAAACATTATATATTTTCTGAAAGCAGACACCCTAGAGAATAAAATAGCGGTAGTTACAATTTTTTATGTCACGCGATATTACCGCAAAGCTCTAGGAAACATTTTTTTCTGTAAAAAACACACTAATGTGAATTTTAGGGCAAACAAACGCAATAAATTACCCAAACTTTTGGTAAAATATAAAAGAATAGCTTATGCCAAGTAAATAGATACCCAATATGCCAAACCTTATTTTTTTTTTGCACCCGTAAAATGGAGGCACACTTTAGTACCCTATATTTTCTATAGGCGATGCTTCAAAGGCCCCCTATAGGTATCAGTTTAGTGTTACGGAGGAGGTCTGGTGCTAGAATTATTGCTCTCACTCCGGCGTATGCGGCTATATGTAACATGTGTATCGCAATCAATGTTTTCACATGTAGGCACCGCAATGCATGCGTTTACGTTCGTGCGTGTGTATATGTGGGGGTGGGGGGGCTCAAATTTTGGGGGGGTTTATCTGCTTGGGTGTAACTTTTTTTGCCAAAAAATATATTTTTTACCTAACTTTTGTTTTTCATCACATAGAGGACAAGCAGTCCCCTATGTGATGATTTTTTGGTGACAGATTCTTTCTATTGATTCTCTCTATATCTATAGCCCCTGCATTCCACTGAATGTTTTGCAATGCAGATCGCATTTCAAAACATCCTTTCTCTGCAAAATGAGCCGGGAACACCGAGAACGTGACACGGAAGTGACATCAGAGACTTCGCTTTCCGGGTCACTGAAAGAAGGGGAGAAGAGCGGACGTGTATCCGCTCTTCTCCTTCCCCTCTACATTCCGGCACCTGCCATGACTGACCCAGGCCCGCCGATGGGCAAGCGGAGCCCGGTAAGCATGGCGGGAGCGCGCACACGGTGGGCGCTGGTACCGGGGGTGTGTGAGAGCGATCGGGTGGCAGCGGCAACACCCAAATGCTCTCACCTGACAGGCAGGAGTCTGCCTGTCAGGTTCACACACAATCCGGTGTCTGCAGCCATCAGATTGTGTGTAATACCCCCCACCGTTAGGTCCATGCAACGTATGGACCTGGCGGCGAAAGGGTTAAGGCCTCATGCACACTGGATGTTTTTGGACATTTTTTACAGCTGCTGTTTTTGGCTTCGGACTTTTTTTCTACAGTCAATAAACTCTACAGCAGGGATATGCAATTAGCGGACCTCCAGCTGTTGCAGAACTACAAGTCCCATGAGGCATAGCAAGATTCTGACAGCCACAAGCATGACACCCAGAGGCAGAGGCATGACGGGACTTGTTTTGCAACAGATGGAGGTCTGATAATTGCATATCCCTGCTCTACAGCATGTTATCCTATGTGTCCATGCACACATATGCTTTTATCAACTGTTTTTGGCTGGGGCTGGGGCGTTTTTTGGCTGTAAAAACCCCCAAAACTAGTGGGTTCTGAGAGGAGTTTTTCAGCTGTAAAAACACCCTAACGACAAAAAACATCAAAAAACTGTGATAAATGCTGATAAACAAACAGCAATTAATGATTTTGATCCCCAAAAAAATGCTTAAAAACGCTATTGCAAAAAATGCTAAAAAACTTTGAAAAACTCACTGCAAAGCTACTGGCGTTTTTATAACATTATTATAATGTCCGGTGTACGTGAGGCCTAACTGACAACTGCACGGTCATGCAATTCTGTACCCAAATAAAATGTTTGTCCTTTTTTCCCCACATAGATCTTACTTTTGGTGGTATTTGATCACCTCTGCGGTTTTTATTTTTGGCACTATAAACAAAAAGACTGTCAATTTAGAAAAAAAACCAATATTTTTTACTTTCTGCTATAAAACATACCCAATAATTCTGCTACATATTTTTGGTAAAAAAATCCCAATAAGCATATTTTGATTGGTGTGCGCAAAAGTTATAGCGTCTACAAACGATGGGATATTTTTATTATTATTTTTTTCTTTTTTTTCTTTGGACTAGTAATGGTGGCAATCAGTGACTTATAGTGGGACTGCGATATTGCGGTGGGAAAATCGGACACCTAACTGACACTTTTGACCCTATTTGGGGACCACCGACACTAATACAGTGATCAGTGCTAAAAAAATATGCACTGTTACTGTATTAATGACACTGGCAGGGAAAGGGTTAACATCAGGAGCGATCAAAGGGTTACCTGTGTTTCCTGGGAGTGCTTTCTAACTGTGTGGGGGTGGTTTCACGGTGGGAAAGCAGAGATCCATGTTTCTGCTTAGCAGAAACACAAGATCTCTGCCTTCCCTTGTCACAGAATGGCGATCTCCCTTGTTTACATAGGCAGACCGCCATTCTGCCTATCTCCCGAATGATCGGTGGGTCCTGGCAACATCATGTCTGCTGGACCCACTGATTGGCTCCTGCTGTGTCCTATTACTGTGCCCAATCACAGCTTGAGCAGGTCCCTAGACCTGGAAGTTCCAGATCACAGTCCCGCAGTATATCTGTGTTGAGCGGTCGTGAAGAGGTTAGAGTGGACTTTTAAGTAAAAAGTTAAGTCCTGCTACACCTGTAGATCATTTCAGGCTAGCCCTTTTTGCAGGTATAGCTATGTAAAACAATTAAAACAAGTGCCTATATTGCTTAAAATCCAGTAATACACTGTCTCATCCTGCTCTGCACATGCTTAGTTGCTCCCTATGCTAAAAATTTAGAGGCCGATCTGCTGACAGCCTAAAGATATAATGCTGCACAGAAGCTTTGGGCTTCAGCAAAATGGCAGCCTTAAGCAAGAAGAAACAGGAACAATGCTAGAGGCAATTTACAGCAGACACTCATTTTGGTAGCATAATTATTAATGTGGAATGTATGTTCCTTGCTAAAGAACTTTTTTTATCAATTTGCTGTGGGTAATGTTCCACTTTAATGTATCAATAAGTTCAAAGTACTGGGAAAAAAGGTCCATTCGCATTATTATAAATGTAATAGCACTCATCTTAAACTCACATTATTATTGTGTGTTAAAGCCCATTAAAGCAGGCTTTAAAGTGAACTTGTATTTTCTTTCTAGCCCTCCTCTTTTGCTACTAATCCATACCTCCCTCTGCTCCCTTGTTTACCCACTGCAGCATCAAGTAGATGCCTTGTGTAAACTCTGTATCAATCTTGTCAAAGCTTACATGGGGCTAAGGACACCCCCTTATCCTGTATGACATTTGCCAATTAGCCATTTAGGCACTAAGCACTGTATATTAGGAGGAAGAAGAAAGGGTTACATTTGCATGTTCACCCAGAAGTGCCAGTTATTTTCCTGCTTGTGAAAAGGTAGACAAAGAATTGCAGTAAAGTAAACTATTAGTACCAGAAGAGGAGCACCATACAGAGAACTTGTTACTTTGCCCGAACTAGTTTTTTAAAAAAAATATGCATTGATGCAAGCTGTAATTGACTTTATTCATATGTTTTCCAAAGAGGGAGAGAACCGACACATGCAATAAACATATTTAATCTAATGTGTATTTAACAAACAACCAAATAAATTGTTACAATATAAGAGCCTGATTCTCTTTTGAGATCAGAGAACAATTTTGAATGACTTGTCCTTGTAACTTTTGGCTGAAAAAAGCATTCAATACACTGCAGGCAAATGGCTGAATAGGCCAAACCTGGCTATGACCTAGTTTACCTGGGACATTGTTACTTTACTTTACAATAACACCCTATAAAATACACTTCTGAAAAGTATGTCCTGGCATTAATCTGTGATACATACATTTCTAAATTGAGAGAGAGTTTATTTAGCCATATTTAAAGTGCACGTACAGCCAAAGCATTTTTCTTGGTTTTGAATGTAGTGGGGAAGGATTAGAACCCCTGTCAGGATTGTACTGCTAGCTGAGGCTCCATTAGAGAGTGGGGAATGCACCAACTGCAACAAAGACAACAATATAAATTAATTTCTTTAGTCATATAAGAGAAGGCTAGAACCCCAGTCAGAGTTTTATTTCTATTTGTGTCCCTTTCGTAGATGTTCCCTTGCTTCCTGTCTGATCCATTTTTAACAGCACAGGAAGTGAGGTAACATTTATCTAATGGAGTCCCAGATAGAAGTAAAAATGCATCAGGAATCACAAATAAAATAATGCACTCAAGAAATAAAACACCCAAACCTTTGACAAATCGTTTATTTTTTTTTAAATGTAAAAGTCCCTTGTTGTACAACTATGTACAACTATCGCTAATCAATCACATTGTCCAGTGATGCAGGTCTATGTCAATCACAATGAACAATGGCCACCAACCCACCTGCAAGACAAAATCCAATGCCCACTGAGACACAACTGATCCCATTGCTTCTCTCACTCCAAATGACACCTCTGAGTCCCTCCTGCTAAAGTAAAAAATGGGGCTCGGTCAACTCATTGGCCAAATATGGGCACGTTCATATTTGGTCAACAACCTCATTGACAAGATATGAACATGTCCATATTTGGCCAATGATATCAGATGAATGACCCCCCTTTTTGTTTTTAGTTTAGCAGCAGGGACTTAGAGATGTAATTTGGAGTGATGGAATCGGAGGTGCATCTCGATATACCCAATGTCAAATGTCGTCACACGGGTGATCCTGCCCCTTTGTTTACTTTAATTGAGGGGACACTGAGATGATGTCTTATCCCATTAATTCCCTCATGCCGAATGACATCCCTGAGTCCTTGCCGCTGAAGTAAATAAAGGGGTGGAATCACTCAGGTGCCATCATTGGCCAGATATGGACATGTCCATTTTTGGTCAATGGCGTCATTGTATGTCCATATACCCTGAAGAACTAAAACATATAATCTGTGAAATCTTCACTTCTTACCTGAGGAATCCTCCAAGTATTCAAAATGTGCTGAACAGAGTGCTAGACTCTTGATAGCTGAATCAATCTAGACTTTGAGATGTGGTCATTGGGTCCATTACTACACTTTTAAAAAGAAGATGATGAAGAAAGTGTGGATAAAGGGTCCTTTATTTTGCTAACACCAAAAACAGCTATTCCTTCATATCTTCAGTTGCACACTACAAATGAAAAAAACTTCTGAAACCATTTCTCGAAAATATTAGGGAGGTCAGATTGATATACAAAGATACCTTTACTTTACACTTAGTAGTAATAACAATCACTTTTTCACCCTGTATAATCCCTCCTGAAGTTCCACACCAGACTACTATCCAGGCATGAAGCCTGGGTGACCATCAGAGTAGGACACAGCAAGCATGCATCCCCACCCTACAGAAGAAAACAAACAAAAAAAATGGTGTAGGTTCCCCTCCAGAAAAGAACCATACTGAACCCTTATACTAGATCTTAGAGGTTCTGGGAGAGAATCTTAACCTCATTTTAACCTTAAATTACACTTCCACAAGCTCTTCTTTCCTCTCCTATACCACACACAAACATATTACACTGCATAATTAAACTATAATAGTTACCTACAACATCTAAATTCTCAAGACTATGCCGTTTACTTTTCACCACATAAAGTGTACTCCCAGATTGACATTTTCCTGGTCTTAAACAAAAAAATCCCCATAGTGCAAAATGCAGACATAGGAAATATAACTTGATCCAACCATGCTCCAATGTTGATAGCTTTAGCATTGTATAAAGTGACCAATCCTATAGCCTGGCAGTGGAATTTGAAATAAAGCCTTCAGCAGGATCCCCAAACCTTAGAAAACATTACTAAAGAACTGTACCTCTATTTATGTAAAAACACCACAATGGACAGTAACCCCATGTCGATCTGGTAAGACCACAAATCATAAATATGTGAAGTCCTGATTAAGCATGGTATCAGGGTAAAAAAAAATAAAAGACAGAGAGGCCAGTATGAAGTGGCTGCTTGATGAAATCCAGCAATTAGAAACCCCATGCTTATACCTAAAGGTTCTTTGCTGAACATTATAATATTATAACATTATAATACAGCACATTAAAGGTATGCCTCAAAAAGGGGTAATCTTTCATAGGGAAGGTTACCATCATTCATAATAAGTGATAACAGAAAAAGGAGCCTAGGGCTACCCCAAAAATTGCCCATGGCCAAATGGAGAAATGGACTATCTCGGAACCCAAGGATTTGACAATGATTCAAATAAAAATTTACATTTTATTGGTAAATATTTTTGATTAAAAAAAAAGAAAGAACATACAAGTTCAAACATTTTAAAAACAATAGTTACAGCCATGCAACATTATTGATTTCATAGGGTCAATAATCCCCAATAAGTACTGGGAATACCAAATATGACAGATCTTGACATGGCCTTTACATGTTTCACGGTGTATACCGGTTCCTCAGGAGGAGTCAATCAGTGTTATCTACAAAATAATAAATCATGAATAATTTATTATCTTGTAGATAACACTGATTGACTCCTCCTTAGGAAGTGGTATATACTGTGAAACATGTAGAGGACCATGTCAAGATCTGCCATATTTGGTATCCCCAGTACTTAGGGATTATTGACCCCCATGAAATCAATAATGTTGCACGGCTGTAACTATTGTTTTTATAATGTTTGAACTTGTATGTTCTTTCTTTTTTTTTAATCAAAAATGTTTACCAATAACATTTAATTTTTTATTTGAATCATTGTCAAATCCTTGGGTACCGAGTCCATTTCTCCATTTGGCCAGGGGTAATATTTGAAGTAGCCCCAGGCTCCTTTTTCCATAATATAACACTAGTAATTTAAATATAAATCTGCACTTGTGTTGTTATTTTGCTAACCAAAACAACAATCTGTATAACAAGGATATGAATGGAGACTATATGCTTACACTGATAAATGAAATAATAGACAGCAGCGGAAGAGACCTTGATGCTTCCAACTTAGCTAAACTAAACAACTGAAAAACTGAGCTGATTATAATGCAAAATAAAGAGTAGCAGTGTCTTACAGGTTTTACAAAATAGAAGTGTCCAAAGTGAAGGCATGCAGAGTTAGGTTAGTAGCCTGCAGCTAGATCTTAGTGGGGAGCTAAGTGGGCTAGTACAATATAGCTATTCCTGGTAGAAAGACTAGCATGTAGATATTTATTTCTGTTTGCAATTTAAAGCTTCTTTTTACATTTTGGCTGCAACTTTAAAGGGTATTCAAATCTAATAAAAAGTAATATATTGAGATCAGTGGTTCTTAGATGTTTCTTTTCTCATGCTTTTTTTCCCTTTATTTTTACCTGGTGAACACAGTTCCTGTCTTAGGATAACAACATTTACTCCCTGTACTGTATTCATGTTGGAACAGCGTTGTCACCCTAGGACATAAAGTTTGGTGGGGATACAGTACACCTCCAAATCTCTATACCCAATGAGGTATTACTGAACTGAACAGGGCAGAGTTAGTAACAATGCACTATATTTCTGGCAGGATCAACCGGAACTTGATTAAAATTTTATTTTGTATATTTAACAGACCATAGGGGGAAAATAAGAGATGTTTGTTATGTACCTGTATGTGCATTTATAAAATGTAGTTAGTACTGTAAATTATATACAATATACAAGGACATGACATAATTAAATAAATGCTATCAGTCAATACAATAAATATGTTACTGCAGAAGAAATATCTCCTCACTATTATTTACATGTTTTCAAAGGTTCCATTGTTATTTCAGGCAAAATTATTCTCATAAAGAGCTTTTATATCTGCATGGATAGACTTAACTATGATTTTTATGAAGCTGCAATTGAAAAGTAAAATTGGAGTTGAAGTTCCCAATTTCAAAGAGGTGGAGTTTTCTCTGCAGTATTTGCACAGATGGTTCTTTAATAGAAGTCTAGTTCTATTGCAAAGTGGAAAACCATTTTAAGTCCAGTTTATCAAAGTTTATAATGCTGCAAAATACATAGTAGAAATATTATTTTCCAGCATTCTGTAAGTACATATAAACTTGTGTTTTTCGCCTGCTCAAGGGTAATGAAATATGTTTAAAATAAACAGCAATTTAGCAATTGCTGTGAGTATCAGCCATGCTTACTGCTACAGCTTTGTAACAGAATGGAAATTATGCAAAAGAGCATTCTTAAAGTCATGTAAACAAATGTCACTAACCACTCATTCTTCTATTACTACTACCTCCTTCCCATCTGCAGTGAGCAATTTTCCAACATATTTTAGCCAAAAGGGCATGAAAGCAGCTGTCTGCACTGTGAAGGCCTGTAGGATGCCAGCAGGACATGCTTCTGCTTGAACTGACTTGTTTTTTCCTTGCTTAGCTGATGGAATAAATTAAATGCATATCACTGAAATTATAATTGTACAGAGTTTTCACATTGCACATGGTTTTATAAGGTACAGTTTAATTTCTGTTATACCCTCTAACTTTTTTGTTTACAAACAATTTTTATTATAGAAAAGGTCAAGGTATAAAAACAAATCACAATGATGGTACAGGTATATATATAAACATTGTTCATATTGAGCATTGTACAGAGGAAAGAGAAAAGGTTCTTTTTTTTTTTTTTTTTTTTTATTAATTAATTATTTTTTAAGTCTGGTATAGGAATGTATATTGTTCAAATGAAGTCAACCAAGAGCATTGTATTGGAGAGAGGGCTAAATGACAATTGCATATATTTTAAGAGTGGGAGGTAAAAAAACGGGAAGGTACTAGACCAGAGAGGTGGTATCCCAGAGAGTCCATTTTTTTTGGTAAAGGGGCATAGAATCATATAATGTGTGGTGAATTCTTTCTGAAAGCTTAATGTTCGACATGCGGTTAAGAATTTGTGGCCAAGGTACCGTAGTGGAGCGCCAATTAAATGCTATGGCCCAGTGGATGGAACTAAGGAGTGTATGGATTAACCTTGTACTAGTCATTGGAATATCCTGTATAGGGGTGAATAAAAGGCCTATTTGGGGTGTAAGAGAGATCTTTCTACTGGATATTTTTTCTATTATAATACTTGCCTTATGCCAAGTGTCTTTAATGTGGGGGCAATTCCAAAAAATATGTAAAAGTGTTCCCTGGGTGGGGCAACCCCTAAAGCAGAGTGGGGATACTGAGGGATAAAATGAATTGAGTTTAGCGGGAGTAAGATACCATCTATAGAGTAGTTTGATGGCCGATTCTCTAATCGAGGTTGTTCTGGTACATTTGTGGAGATTTGTAAAAATTGTATCCCATTGATCAAGAGTAAATGAGGTATTTAAATCTGATTCCCATTGTAACATGGGATGTGATTTATCAGGCATGTTGGTCTCATTTAAATTTTTATATATTCTGGAGATTAAACCCCGGTCACGAGGGGAGGAGATACAAATTTGCTCAAATTGTGTATAAGGGGGGTGGAGTGTAAGTGAGTAATATTTCTCATAGAATTGTTTTATTTTCGCATAGATCTCTAGTTCGGTAGGAGAGATATTGTATTTTGTTTGTAGTCTGGTGAAAGTTAGAAATGCATTGTCTTGGGAGAGCGATTTTAAATGTATTAGATTATGTGACTTCCAATACTTTAGCAAATTTTCATCTTGAGCTCTATCTGGGGGGGAAAAACGTGGGTCACCCATAAAGGAAGCCAAGGGGGGAACATCCGAGGATAACTTAAAATTAGAGATTTGTCTGTTCCATAGTTGAAGAGTGTGAGTGACGATGAGGTTTAAGGGCCTTATTTTTTGTGGTGGAATGACATTGGACCAGAGAAGTCCTTGTAAATTGTAGGGTAGGATAGATTCTTCTTCGAACAGGAGCCAAGGGATTTGGGATGAAGGGGCATACCATTGGGCTAATTGGGTGAATCTGGCTGACAAGTAATATAGCCAAAGGTTTGGAATGCTGAGGCCTCCTTTTAAATGGGGTCTAAACATAAGGGAATAACTAAATCTGGGTTTTTTGTTTTGCCATATAAATTTACTGATTTCTCTCTGTAAAGATTCTAGTGTTTTTTTGGGTAGAATAAGTGGAAGGGTTCTAAAAAAGAATAGAAGTTTGGGTAATATCATCATTTTTGTGGCTACTATCCTGCCCGAGAAAGAAATCTGGTATGATGACCATAGTTTAAGTAGGTTTTTAATATTGTTAAATAAAGGAGGGTAGTTTGCTTGATATAACGTTTTATATGAAGATGTAATCTGAATACCTAGGTATCTAAACGAATCTACGTGCCAATTGGGTGAGAATTTGTCTTTAAGTGAAGATATTAAGGCTGGGGGAATGTTGATTGGTAAAGCCGAGCACTTAGATAGGTTTACTCCCAGACCTGTCAAATCATGGAAGACGTCCAGGGTTTTAGTTAGATTAGGTAGGGAAATAAGAGGGTCAGTTATGAATAGAAGGACGTCATCCGCATAAAGACTCAGTTTGTATTCTTTGGATCCCTTAAGATATCCTTTAATATTTGTATTGTTTCTGATTGCACAGGCGAGGGGTTCTATTGCGAGGGCAAAGAGTAGGGGGGAGAGTGGACAACCTTGTCTGGTACCTTTAGTCAGGGGAAAAAAGTCAGAATTGTTACCTGGGAGTTTGATACGTGTTTGTGGGTTGTGATAGAGAGCCTTAAAGCCATGTAGAAATTCATTGTTGATGCCATATTTGGGGAGAAGAGTGTCAAGATATGACCAGCAAACGCTGTCGAAAGCTTTGTGTATATCAAGACCAAGAAGCAGTGTGGATTTGGAATGAATGTTGGAGTCTTGAATGATATTTGTGGTAAGTCGTATGTTGTCTGTTATTTGTCTGTTGGGAATGAAGCCTGTTTGATCAGGATCAACTAATGGGGAGATAACGGCTGATAATCTGTCTGCTAATACACGGCCGAATATTTTTAGGTCGTTGTTAATAACTGATATTGGGCGGTAGTTTTGAGGGGTGGAGTGATCTTTATTTGGTTTGGGAAGTAAGGACATGTTAGCCAAAATCATCTCGGGTGGGAATTGGCCACCCTGTAAGATATTATTATAAAGTTTAGTAAGGTGTGGTGTAATGGTAGAGGAAATTTTTTTATAGTAAGATGTGGAATAGCCGTCAGGGCCTGGGGCTGTGGATATTTTTAGTGTTCCAATGATTTTGTTAACTTCTATCTCCGAACAAGGGGCATTAAGAGATTCAATTTGATCTCTAGTAAGAGTGGGTAACGTAATGTTATTAAGCCAGTCTAAGGAGGACTGTTTTGGGGGTGTTTTTGGTGAGGTCAGGAGATTTTTATAGAAGTCTGAGAATAATTTCATGACTTCTTTGGGATGGGATACCAAATTACCAGAAGGGTTCCTTAATTTATAGGTGTGTGGGGGTTTCATAGATTGATTTAGTTTTTTAGCAAACATGGTGGAATAAGAATTGCTGTTGAGTAAGAATCTAGCTTTAGACCATCTGAGAGCTTTTTCAGTATCTGATGTTAATAATGTGTCTAAGGTAGTGCGTTTCTCTTGTATCTGTTTAAGTAGGTCACTAGATGGGTTCTGGTTATTTCTATGATATAAGTGATCTAGATCTTTTGTTAGGGATCTAATGTCTGCAAGTTTGGATTTGTTGTTGATTGAGGCGATATTTATCAGGTGACCTCTCATTACCGCTTTATGTGCCATCCATATAGTTGTAGGGGACATGTCTGGTGCTACGTTATGTGCAAAATATTGTTCAAGGTGAGATAGAATTTGTTGGTTGCTTGAAGGATCTGTGAGCAAGGAATCGTTTATTCGCCATGAGTGTGCTGTGTTGGCTAGACCTATATGTGAGGTATCAAAGGAAACTATGTGGTGATCAGACCAAGGACACGGATGGATATCTGCTTTAGAGGAATTGGCAAGTAGAATTGGGGTGCAAAAGATGTAATCAAGACGAGCGAAGCAGTTGTGCGGATGGGAGTAGAATGTGTAAGATTTGGATCCAATGTTATGGGCTCTCCAAGTGTCTATTAATTGATGATTATATAGTGATCTATTCAAGGATTTGGGGAAAGCTTTTGAGGATGGGACAACTTTGCTTCTATCTAGAGCTGAGTGAGCAGCTAAATTGAAATCCACGCCCACTATTAAATGTGTGGAGTGATAATTGTCTAGAGTATCAAAAAATTTGATGAAAAAGTTTGACTGGGCTTCGTTGGGAGCATAAATTGAGGCAATGGTGATAGAACGTCCTTTGATTGAACCTTTCAAGATCAAGTAACGACTGTCTGGATCTTTAAATATGTTTTGAATCTCAAAAAACACTGTGTTTCTAATGAATATAGCAGCACCTCTAGATTTTGTGTTATAAGTAGTGCAATAATATTGGCTGTAACTTTTGTCAAAAAATTTAGGGTGTTTATCTGTGGCAAAGTGCGTTTCCTGCATTAAAATTATATCAGCTCCTAATCTTTTATAATGGCGAAAGGCCTTCTTTCTCTTGTGAGGCGAATTAATACCCTGGGCGTTATGAGAAATCACTCTAAGACCCATTGTATTGGTATTTAGGGGCGATGGTGGTTATGAGGAAATGGCAGTGGGTCACCAAGCCCAGGTTTGAGTATATAGCCAAATCGGAGTGGAGTTAATAATTTGATTATCGCCATTAAGTTCGAAAGTGAAGCTACCTGAGATATAGGCGGAACTAGCCAACATTGTATTGCCATTTGTATCTGTGTATATATATAATATATCAAGATATTCATTCGTATCCAGCATAAATATTTTCTCGTTGACCTTTGTTTGTTGAATAACATTTTGTACCTATACAACAGAACCATGGAGAACAGGGTTCTTGAACAGTGGCACATTAGAACTAGTAAACGTATAGAAAATAACGGTACTGTATCGTACAATGACATTCCATAATCATGTTTTAAGTGAGGTAAAGAGAGTTTGTTTAACCTTTTCAACATTTTGTAGATATAGAGTGTTTTAGTATGACTATGAGAATTAACTTTTATAATTTGGGGGTCAGGGTGAGAAGCACTTCCTGACCGAAAAAAGTATTGATTTGGACAATATTGTCCATTACTCAAAAATAGATCCTCCACCACTAGAACAGAGGATAGCAGGATCAGTAGCAGAAAAATATCCACTAGTTGAACCATGCTTTTGGAGTCCTTTGTGAGTAGGGGGACAAACTAACGCAGGCGGAGCACATCAGCCTTAGCGAGGATGCTATAAAAAGAACATTTTTTATATAAGTGCATGCTGTTACTTATATTGATAAAAAATTAGCATACGAAACAGTATAGAAAAGGAGCAAGAAAAAATGTTAGATATATAATATCGTATAGAAGAAACTATGGTAATACCGACCCGGTACCATTTAAAAGTGTGGTACAGTTGTTTACTATAATCAGAAAAACCAACCTCAAACATTTCGAACTGTAAAAAGTGGTACTTTGAACCTTGCAAAAAGGGAAAAAAAAAAAAAAAAAAGGGGGGGGGAGGAAAAGAGCAAGGTTTTTATAAAAGAAGGAGGGTAAGTTTTGGGCCACAAATGGGATCCATCTTTATCTTCAAGCGTCTAAATTTCTGAATGATGGTCGCCATCTCCTTTGATCACGACGTGTGGCTGGGGTGGCCCAGATAGGTGAGGTGTGGGGAGTTGCTGGAGGTCCTGTATTTGTTCCCGGATCTAAAAGACCTAACTTCACAAGGAGATCCTTGCCTTCTGAGGTGTTGAATATTGTATAGGTTGTCCCGTTGTGTGGCACTGTCAACTTAAATGGAAAACCCCACCGGTATCTAATATGAGCTGATTGTAATACTGAAGTAATCTCCTTCATTTTGCATGCGTCACCTCTAAGATTTGATTGTGTCTTTTAGCTCATCCTGTCTCGTATATCCCCGATTAATGATTCATTACATGTCTGTAATAATGGTATGTACTTCTTGATGAGGGGGCTGCGGGGCCATCAGATTAAGGGTTAAGCAATTAGGAGCCAGGGAGAACTGGTTAATGGTGTGTGGGTGTAGCAAGATGGCCACTCTTAGGAGTGATGAGTACAGCAGTGTCTCTTGAGGCAGAAAATATAGGGGTCCTATGATGGGAACTATTGTTGATAGGTAGATTTACTGGGTAGTTCTAGGATTTCTGCAGAGTGTCTTATAGGAGCCTGTGGAGTCCTTGCTACACTGCTGCTGGGTGCAGCAAGATGGCCGCCACAATAGTCTGTGGGGACAGGGTCCTGGCGATCCCCAGGGTAAACACTGGACTGAGGTGTCCCCAAATCCCCGGCCGAGAATACCCCCTGTGTGGGCCGGATGATGCTGTAGTCCCGCAGGCTAACAAGGGGTGGGGAGGCTACTGTGGGCTCCGAGGGTGTAGCAAGATGGCCGCCTCTCACCTGTGTTTCAGCTGTGATGTGCCTCACAAGTTGCCCCCGGTGGCTCTCCGGTGATTCAGCGCCGGTCTGCGCGGGGAAGGTCCTCCTCTGGTGTGGAGGATTGCCGTCGCCGCCCGCCGGGTGGACCGCGGCACTCGAGCGCCGAGGATGCGGGGATCGCGTAGGCCGCAAGATGGCGGCGGGGCTCTGGTAAGCTGATGCGGTCGCGGGCCCCCGGTGGCTCTCCGGCGACTCAGCGCCGGTCTGCGCGGGGAAGGTCCTCCTCTGGTGTGGAGGATTGCCATCGCCGCCCGCCGGGTGGACCGTGGCACTCGAGCGCCGAGGATGCGGGGATCGCGTAGGCCGCAAGATGGCGGCGGGGCTCTGGTAAGCTGATGCGGTCGCGGGCCGTATAGCGGAGCTGTCCGGTGGTCAGGATGACCAATTTGGTGTTAGGCAGATGTAGGGGACACACTGGAGCCTGGATAGCTGTTTTGGGGGTTTGGGCCGTGGTTAAAAGCTCCGGATGGCATTAGATGGGGTTTGCTGTTGGCGGAGCTCCTCAGTACCACGTCTTTCGCCGCTCACGTCCGGACACGCCCCGTCATACCCTCTAACTTTTACAGGACCACACCATGGCCATCAGTAACTATGTGCAGATTCTTTGTTGACTAATTACACAAGATAAGAAATGTTGACTTCAATATTAAGCTAGTACAAGTACCCAAATGTACCATCAATAGTGCGATAATTTTCTTTATATTGTACAGGCTAATGCCATGATTTTGTCACGAAGATCTAAAATACAGGACACAGGTAAATACATTCTATGCATGAAGGTAAAAAACCTTCTCTGTGCATCAGCCCCCCCCCCTAATGCTTACCTGAGCCCCATCATGATCCAGTGATGTGCACAGCAGCCTTGACTCTCTGGGGACTCTCACTCCTCATTGGCTGAGGCAGCAGCGGGAGCCATTGGTCAATCACAGTCAGTGAGCTAATGAGGAGAGAGAGGGGGTGGGGCCGAGCCATGACATGCAGGTTCCCCCCACAGAAAGCTGTTTTCTCTGAGGGAACTCAGCAGGAGGTGGGACATGTGGTTGCCCCCACAGCAAGCTGTTTGCTCTAAGCGCACTTGGCAGGAGGAGGGGCCTGGGGGGTTGAAAGGGGGCCTGGGGACCAGGGAGGAGGAAGATCTAGGCTGATCTGTGCAAAAGCACTGCACAGAAGTGGGTATGACATGTTTGTTTCTTTTTTTAAACAACAAGCCTTTAATATCACTTTAACCACTTAACGACCGCCCCATGTACATATACATCGGCAAAATGGCACGGACAGGCACAATCACGTACCTGTACGTGACTGCCTTCGTATGGGTGGGGGGTCCGATCGGACCCCCCTCCGGTACATGGGGCGGTCGGTATCGGTTCAGGAGCAATCCGTGATGAGGGGGCGGCCATTGGTTTCTGGCCACCCCCTTGCGATCGCTCACGGCGAATGAGATGCTTCCTCTGCCTGTGTAATGTAAACACAGGCAGAGGAAGTGATGTCATCTCTCCATTCGGCGCTCTATTCGTCCAGAGCCGCCGAGGAGAGAAGACATCAGGTTAGTGCACGAACAGTACACTGACACCAGGACACATAGGCACACAATCCCCCCAGTCACCCCCAGATCACCCCCAGCCCCCAGTCACAGTGTCACCGATTGCAGTGATCATTTATTTACTGATCACTGCAATCAGTGACATTTGTGATAGTAAAAGTGTCAGGTTAGTTAGTGTTAGGTCCCTTTAGGTCCAGGGTACCTCCTAACCCCCCCCAATAAAGGTTTAACCCCTTGATCGCCCCCAGGTAACCCTTTCACCCCCTATCACCACTGTCACTAAGCGATCGTTTTTCTGATCGCTGTATTAGTGTCGGTGGTGCCGCTAGGTAGCCAGTTATTTTTTTAGGTTCGCCGCTAGGTTTTTATAGCATCAGGTACCCCCATATATTATCTAATAAAGGTTTAACCCCTTGATCGCCCCCCCACATAACCCTTTCACCCCCTATCACCAGTGTCACTGAGAGATCGTTTTTCTGATCGCTGTATTAGTTATGCTGGTGCGGCTAGGTAGCCAGTTATTTTTTTAGGTTCGCCGCCAGGTTTTTATAGCGTCAGGTACCCCCATATATTACCTAATAAAGGTTTAACCCCTTGATCGCCCCCCAGGTAACCCTTTCACCCCCTATCACCAGTGTCACTAAGCAATCGTTTTTCTGATCGCTGTATTAGTTATGCTGGTGCCGCTAGGTAGCCAGTTATTTTTTTAGGTTCGCTGCCAGGTTTTTATATCGTGAGGTACCCCCATATATTACCTAATAAAGGTTTAACCCCTTGATCATTCCCCAGGTAACCCTTTCACCCCCTATCACCAGTGTCGATAAGCGATCGTTTTTCTGATCGCTGTATTAGTTATGCTGGTGCCGCTAGGTAGCCAGTTATTTTTTTAGGTTCACCGCCAGCGTCAGGTACCCCCATATATTATCTAATAAAGGTTATAGCGTCAGGTCCCCCCATATATTATCTAATAAAGGTTTTAACCCCCTGATTGCCCCTAGAGTTAACCCTTTCACCAGTGATCACTGTATAAGTGTCACTGGTGACACTGGTTAGCCAGTTAGTTATTTCGTTATTTAGGTTCCCCGTCAGGTTTTTATATAGCGTCAGGTACCCCCATATATTACCTAATAAAGGTTTTAACCCCCTGATTGCCCCTAGTTAACCCTTTCACCAGTGATCACCGTATAAGTGTTACGGGTGACGCTGGTTAGTTTGCTTTTTATAGTGTCAGGGCACCTGCCGCATATAACCCAATAACTGTTTAACCCCCTGATCGCCCGGCGGGTGATATCAATTAGGTTTTAGCGTCAGAGAGGGTCTGCGTCACCCCAGGCAGCGTCAGGTTAGTGCCAGTAACGCTAACACCCACGTGCAAAGCATACACCTCCCTTAGTGGTATAGTATCTGAACAGATCAATATCTGATCTGATCAGATCTATACTAGCATCCCCAGCAGTTTAGGGTTCCCAAAAACGCAGTGTTAGCGGGATCAGCCCAGATACCTGCTAGCACCTGCGTTTTGCCCCTCCGTCCAGCCCAGGCCACCCAAGTGCAGTATTGATCGATCACTGTCACTTACAAAACACAACACACATAACTGCAGCGTTTGCAGAGACAGGCCTGATCCCTGCGACTCCAGTGCTGTAGGAGGTGATTTCACCACCATAGTTAAAAAAAAGAGCATATATTCTGAAGCATGGGGGAAGCAGGGGCGGAGGAGCGATTTTGCTCCTAATGCCGCGTACATACGGTCGAAATTCTGAAGGAGGCTTACCCGTGGAAAAGTCAGACGTGTGTACGCGGCATAACTTTTGTGGGAGGATGCCCCCATGCTTCGGCATATATAAATGGTGCATGTATGCCCATCATTAGAAGTGGGTGAATGAAGGGAGGTATTCTAATGGTGGGCATACCCACCGATCCATCTCTTTTTTTCATTCAGCCAACAGGCTGCATGAAAAAAAAAGATTACAATACATGTCCAACAAGGACCAGCAACGTACTGGTATGTTGCTGGACTTTGAATGGTTATACCAGAATGATGCCTGCGGGTTTAGGTATCATCTTGGTATCATTCTTTTCAGCCAGCAGCCGGCTTTCATGGAAAAGCAATCCTAGTGGCTAATTAGCCTCTGGACTGCTTTTACAAGCAGTGGGAGGGAATGTCCCCGCCCCGGATATAAAAAGCGCCATTGGGAAATTGGGAAAGCATTTTATCACACCGATCTTGGTGTGGTCAGATGATTTGAGGGCAGAGGAAAGATCTAGGGTCTAATAGACCCCAGTTTTTTCAAAAAAAGAGTACCTGTCACTACCTATTGCTATCATAGGGGATATTTACATTCCCTGAGATAACAATAAAAATGATTAAAAAAAATGGAAAGAGCAGTTTAAAAATAAAATAAAAAAGCAAAATAAATAATAAAAAAAAAAAAAAGCACCCCTGTCCCGCCCTGCTCTTATGCAAAGGCGAACGCAAGCGTCGGTCTGGCGTCATATGTAAACAGCAATTGCACCATGTATGTGAGGTATCACCACAAAGGTCAGATCGAGTGCAGTAATTTTAGCAGTAGACCTCCTCTGTAAATCTAATGTGGTAACCTGTAAAGGCTTTTAAAGGCTTTTAAAAATGTATGTAGTTTGTCGCCACTGCGCGTTTGTGCAAGATTTTAAAGCATGTCGTGTTTGGTATCCATGTACTCGGCCTAAGATCATATTTTTTATTTCATCAAACATTTGGGCAATATAGTGTGTTTTAGTGCATTAAAGTGAAAAAAAGTGTATTCTTTATACTGTGTGGAAAAAAATGCCCACCATTTTAATCTGTAGGGCCTTTGCTTTAAAAAAAGATATAATGTTTGGGGGTTCGACGTAATTTTCTTGCAAAAAAAATATGTTTTCATGTAAACAAAAAGTGTCAGAAAGGACTTTGAATTTAAGTGGTTAGAAGAGTGGATGATGTGTGACATAAGCTTCCTAATGTTGTGCATAAAATGCCATGACAGTTCAAAACCCCCCCAAATGACCCCATTTTGGAAAGTAGACGCCCCAAGCTATTTGCTGAGAGGCATGTTGAGTCCATGGAATATTTTATATGTTGACACAAGTTGCAGAAAAAAGAACATTTTTTTTTTGCACAAAGTTGTCACTAAATGATATATTGCTCAAACATGTAACATGTAACCAATATCGTACAAGATGCCAACATACACTACAAAGAGCTATGCCTCCTCAGCCTGGATATTCATAAAGCCTTTGATAGTGTATCCTGGTCTTACCTCAATCACATCCTTCCTAAATTTGGCATCCCTAATAAATTCATGTGTGGCTTTAATGCCCTATACCACTCCCCCCAGACCCGTATTAAAATTCCAGGTCATAACTCGGAATTCTTTCCTCTAAGTAGGGGTACTAGACAAGGCTGCCCTCTATCCCCACTAATGTTCGCACTAGCAATGGAACCGCTTGCCCACAAAATTAGGAACAGCCCGGATATAAAGGGAGTTGTCAAAGGTGAAGATGAGTTTAAGATAAGCCTCTACGCAGATGATGCGTTAATTTTTCTTACCGAACCTCACGTTTCCATTCTCTCCCTTCTTAAGGAACTAAAACTGTTTCACGACATATCAGGTTTAAAAATTAACATGAACAAATGCTCGGCTCTACCCATCAATCTCCCCGATCACCTAAAGACCATGTTGAAAAACAATTTCCCATTTATATGGTGCTCTCAATCATTTAAATATCTGGGCATCTCTATCACCCCAGCACACAACCTACTTTTCAAAACCAATTATATTCCCTTATTCAATAATATATCCTCACTCCTTAAGACCTGGTCAACCTTCCATATATCATTCCTAGGCAGAATTTGCGCAATTAAAATGACAATCCTCCCCAAACTGCTATACTACTTCCGTTCCCTCCCCATTAACATCCCCAAATCCAAACTAGCTTTGCTCCAAAGGGAAATCAACAAATTTATATGGTTCAACAAGAAACCCAGATGCAGCTATGCATATATGCACAGACCTCAATCCATGGGCGGGATGGGTCTCCCTAACCTATGGCATTATTTTCTGGCCGCCAGACTTGCCCAATTAGCACAATGGTTCGCGCCCAATCAAAATATCCCATGGAAAAAATTCGAGGAGTCCTCAATTTCCCCTTTGTATTTACAGGGGATCCTTTGGTCCAAAACAACCTCATACAGCAAACTCTCGAAATACAACAAAATTGTGGCACACTTCTACCAATTGTGGCTCAAAGCACAACACACTTTTGAATTGTCTTCACTCACTCCTCCCCTTGCTTCCTTTCTAGGTGACCTGAGGTTTACCCGTACTCACGGAGATCACTACTCTTTCACCTATTGGACCCATAATAAGCTCACTTCACTTAAATCATTACAAATAAATGGGGAGTTCTCCTCATTCTCCGCTCTGCAAGATAAATATAGTATCCCTGCATCCGAACTTCAACACTATAACCAAATCAAAGCCTTTTACGCAGAACATTACTCTCTCACCACCAAGCCCCCTGTTACTGTATTTGAACGGATCTGCATCTCTTCTTCTAGAGATAAAGGTATCATATCCCATCTATATAGCTATCTAAACACTTTTCATTCACTCGACAAGTCCGGTCAGATGCTCCGTTGGGAAACTGACCTAAATAACACCTTCACAGTAGATGAATGGCATAGTATGTCGGATAATCTCCGGAGGAGTAATATAGCTATCTCCTCCAGAGAAACTCCCATTAAAATATACTCTAGATGGTATCTCACCCCGTCCAAGCTCAACACATTTTATCCTTCTATTTCTCCATACTGTTTCAGGGGCTGTCCAGAACCAGGCACTATCCTACATACATTCTGGAGCTGCAAATACCTGCATCATGCATGGCGCAATGCTGCAGAAATTTTTGATAATACCTTGAAACAGAAAATCCCAATCTCCCCACAGATTTGCCTTCTATATGCAGATATACCCATTGTTCCCATCCCTTGCAAAAGACTTTTCCATACGTTATGTAGCTCCATCCAATGGATGATTGCCTCCAATTGGAGATCAAACAATCTGCCTTGGGCGCAGGTGCTAGCTTGGATGGAGACGATAAAACTTTCAGAAAGAATCTTTCACACACTTCACGATACCTTCCAGGTTTATGTAAGGAAATGGTCATATTGGCCTACAACATAACTCATTACCCTAGAACCTGAATTTCCACCCACACACGCTAGCAAATTCATGCAATCTTGACCTATAGTGCCTACCCTTTTTATATATAACATACGCCCATGTAGGAACTCTTTGTACCAGAAAACTTTTTATATATTTACTATCTTCATGTATGAGCTCGATTATCTCTTCTTCTTTTGAATTTTTTTATTTTTTTTTCTTTTAATATTGATTACCTTTATAAACACTCTATGTAACTGTACATCTGAACTTCCTAATAAAATTTTTGTAAACAAAAAAATGATATATTGCTCAAACATGCCATAGGCATATGTGGAATTACACCCCAAAATACATTCTGTTGCTTTTACTGAGTATGGGGATACTACATGTGTGAGACTTTTTGGGAGCCTAGCCACGTACGGGACCCCAAAAACCAAGCACCGCCTTCAGGCTTTCTAAGGGTGTAATTTTTTGATTTCACTCCTCACTGCCTATCAATGTTTCGGAGGCCATGGAATGCCCAGATGGCACAAAACCGCCCAAATGACCCAATTTTGGAAAGTAGACACCCCAAGATATTTGCTGAGAGGTATGGTGAGTATTTTGTAGATCTCGCTTTTTGTCACAAAGTTTTGAAAATTAAAAAAAAATATATATATTTTCTTTCTTCATTTTCAAAAACAAATAAGAGCTGTAAAATACTCACCATGCCTCTCAGCAAATAGCTTGGGGTGTCTACTTTCCAAAATGGCGTCATTTGAGTGGGTTTTGTACTATTTTGGCATTTTATGGCTTTCGAAACTGTGATAGGTAGTGGGGAGTCAAATCAAAAATTTGCGCCCTTGGTTTTTGGGATACCGTACGCGGCTAGGCTCCCAAAAAGTCCCACACATGTGGTATCCCCGTACTCAGGAGAAGTAGCAAAATGTATTTTGCAATTCCACATATAACCATGGCATGTGTGGGCAATATATCATTTAGTGACAACGTTTTGTCATTTTTTTTTTTTCATTATTCAATCACTTGGGACAAAAAAAAATATTCAATGGGCTCAAAATGCCTCTCAGCAATTTCCTTGGGGTGCCTACTTTCCAAAATGGGGTCATTTGGGGGGGGGGGTTGTACTGCTCTGCCATTTTCGCACCTCAAGAAATTAGATAGGTAGTCATAAATTAAAAGCTGTGTAAATTCCAGAAAATGTACCCTAGTTTGTAGATGCTATAACTTTAGGCGCAAACCAATAAATATACACTTATTGACATCTTTTTTACTAAAGACATGTGACTGAATACATTTTGGCCTAAATGTATGACTAAATTTTAGTTTATTCGATTTTTCTTATAACAAAAAGTAGAAAATATCATTTTTTTTCCAAATTTTCTGTCTTTTTCCGTTTATATCGCAAAAAAATAATAATAACCACAGAGGCAATCAAATACCATTAAAAGAAAGCTCTATTTGTGGGAAGAAAAGGACACAAATTTTGTTTTGGTACAACATTGCATGACCGCGCAATTACCAGTTAAAGCAGCGCAGTGCAAAATTGTAAAGACACCTCTGGTCTTTATGCTGCGTATTGGTCCGAGGCTTAAGTGGTTAAAGTGCATCTATGGATAATATTTAAACTCATATTAATTAACACATTGTATTTCAATTGTTTCTTGCCTACTCCTATTAATCTGAATGATCTTGAAGTCTGTAAATATACTTTTTGAATATCCCACACATTTACACACATTTACTATTTTTAATCTACAAAGCTGCCCCCTGCCAAAGCAGTACAAACTTAATGTTTTCTGTCTCAGGCTGGTAAGAAACAGGAGTAAGTTAGGCCATACATTATGCAATTTATTTCCTTCAGCCATAGGTTGAAGGAAAATAAATTGCTAGATTCCCCCATCAACACAATTATGCCCTGTACACACGATTGGTTTTACCGATGAAAACAGTCCGATGGACTTTTTTCATCGGACAAACCGATCGTGTATGGGCCCCATCGGTCTTTTTTCCATCGGGGGGAAAAAATAGAACATGTTTTAAATTTATCCGATGGAAAAAAAAATGATAGCAAATTCCGATCGTCTGTGTGGAACTCCATCGGAGAAAAAACCCATGCATGCTCACAATCAAGTCGACGCATGCTCAGAAGCATTGAACTTAATTTTTCTCGGCTCGTCTGAGTGTTTTACGTCACAGCGTTTGGGACGGTCGGATTTTTGACTGATGGTGTGTAGGCAAGACTGATGGAAGTCAGCTTCATCGGAATTCCGATGGAAAAATCCATCGGATTTGAATTCATAGGAAATCCGATCGTGTGTACAGGGCTTTAGTGTTAATGGGGCAATCCCTCCTGCTGCGCTAGTTTTTTATGACAGTAGGTTTCCCAGCCATCAGAATACAATGATTATTGCTGGTGGCTATAGCCACTGGCTATGATGAAATGAAAAAAAAAACAACAGGTTGTTTGTACTGAAGTTGAAAGATAGAACCACTTCAGTACAACCAGCCCGCCTATAAATAGATTAAAATTAATTTGATTCCTACTGAACTGGCCAAATTTCGATCCATATATGGCTAGCTTAAGGGGTGGCTAGTTTAACATTTGTTAAAACAAAAAAGAAAAATAATAATATAATTAAACTTCTAAATGCTAATTCTGTGTAAAAGCACAAGATTGTAATTATGAGCAGCAATGGACCCATATTTTTGGCACAAATTCACAAAAAATCTAAAAGGTGCGTGAAAAATGATTGGTTAAACATTCTCCAAAAGCACATTTGTAGCATTATTAACCTCTTCCCGCCCGGCGTATAGTCATATGACGTGCGCAGGAACCTTTCTTCCCTCCGGGCGGACGTCATATGACGTCCGGGGATTCCCTGCAGTGTGGAGAGCGCTCCATCCGCCGCTGGCGCTTGCGCGTGCCTGGCGGTCGCGATGTCCGCCGGGCACCCGCGATTGCTCATCACAGAGCTGGGACATGTAAACACAGAGATCCACGTCCTGTCAGGGAGAGGAGACCGATGGTGTGTCCCTTGTACATAGGGACACTGATCGGTCACCTCCCCCAGTCAGTCTCCTCCCCCCACAGTTAGACTCCCTAGGGAACACATTTAACCCCTTGTTCGCCCCCTAGTGTTAACCCCTTCCCTGCCAGTCACATTTATTCAGTAATCAGTGCATATTTATAGCACTGTTCGCTGTATAAATGTGAATGGTCCCAAAATAGTGTCAAAAGTGTCCGATGTGTCTGCCGCAATATTGCAGTCCTGACAAAAATCGCAGATCGCTGCCATTACTAGTAAAAAAATAAATAATAAAAATGCCATAATTCTATCCCCTATTTTGTAAACCTGCATTGCGTCAGAGAGGGGCGGGGTCACCCGCACGTCACTGGGAAAGCCTGGGTTTCCCCTTGCATCAGAGGGGGATGGGGTCATGTGACAGGTGGCCCCGTCCTCGGCTACATAAGAGCTGTCACTGGCTGAAGCCGCGTCATTCCCGGGGGGTGTCTCCGCTCCGGTGAAGAGAGGACCGTGTGCTGTTCCTCGTCGCTGGAGCCTGGAGAGATCATCCATCGCAGGATACGACATCGCTGGAGTGGAGATTGAGATTGGATTACCACCGCTGGAGTCTTTTTTTTATTCTTTTTTTTTTTAAATAAAGGACTTATCCCAAGTGTTTCTGTGTGTTTTTTAAAAAAAATAAGCTCCCCGCCCGCAGACCCCTACAACCACCGGGCAAGGGGTTGTGGGGATGAGGCCCTTGTCCCCATCCACATGGGGACATGGTGCTTTGGGGTCCAGACCACAAAGCATCCTCCCCATGTTGAGGGCATGTGGCCTGGTACAGTTCAGGAGGGGGGGCGCTCTCTCGTCCCCCCCTCTTTTCCTGCGGCCTGCCAGGTTGCGTGCTCGGATAAGGGTCTGGTATGGATTTTTGGGGGGAACCCCACACCATTTTTTTTTTAATTTGGAGCGGAGTTCCCCTTAATATCCATACCAGTCTTGAAGGGCCTGGTAATTGAATTTGGGGGGACCCCATGCATTTTTTTTTATTATCAATGACTTTCAATGTCTTTTCTCTGTATTGCCAGGACCGGCAATTCATTACAGCCGCGAGTACCTTTAAATAACTATTTTTCCTTCAGAAATTACATTTTGTGCAGAGACTGTTCTAAGCACGGGAAACAAGCACTGTTTTACAGGAATACTATATACTATATATATATATATATAGCGCCCAATATTTTAGATCCCCCCTATGTTAAAAGTACCTTCCTGGACCAGTTGGTGGGTTTCTATCAATGTAAGAGATGTAGAGTATGTTCATATAGTGGTTGTTCACATAGACGTACCAATACGTTTAGGTCTACCATTACTGGTGTTGAATTTGATATCACTCCCTTCATCACTTGTTCCACGGAGAGAGTCGTTTACCTCCTGCAATGTCCTTGCGGACTCCAATATGTGGGCAGGACTAAACGACCTCTCCGTGTGAGACTTAATGAACATATCACGAACATCCTTACGGGTTTCCCTAAGCATCCAGTATCTCGCCACTATTTGGAGGTCCACGCCAAGAATCCCACTAATACTATATTCTTGGGGATTGATAAATATTCCCCAAAATGGAGGGGTGACTCCATGATTCGGAGCATATCCAGATTGGAGATGGCCTGGATCCATAAGTTGAAGAGTTATGCCCCGTTTGGGATGAACGTTGAAGTAGATCTTAACGCTTTTATTGACAACTCTTAGACCAGTTGGGATTGTTCTCAGTGTGTTTACATCTACGCACATGACATCACTGATTCTACGGTCCTAGTGGCCCATTTTTGCATAGGTGAACAGGTTATATTTACATTTTGATTCACTATACGATGCCCCTAGTCATACGATATCATCTTGTTTGACCAGTGTCTTCCTTCTTTTTGCCCTCGGTTTGAGTATATGCATTTTTTTTTGTCTTTTTGGACCTGCATTGATGGTTATACTATTTTATTTTATGAATATACACCATATACTTACATCCACCTTTCCACTTATATACAATTTTTTACATATAATTTTATATATATTTTATATTGTATTTTATAGTATTTTATATATGATAGGTCCACGGATGATTTTCATTTGAAATGTTGATCCTATCTATAATTATCACTTCCAATAGTTTGTTCTGCATGATATTTTAATTATGTGGCTTTCCTCTAGGTTTTTATATATATGCCATCCTTTGCCATTTGATTTTGGTCTGTGAACCTCTGCCTGGAATTCATAGTGAGGCTTGGTTTACATTATGGTTGGAGCTAAGTCTGTGCGGTGATATGGAGGCTCGGCTTTTTGCTCTGCACCCATTGGCCGCTCACAGTGAGGCTTGGCTCCTTGTTACTATATCTTGTGATGCGTCAGCACGTCACCTGATCCCCATTGACGACGTGTAGGAACACGAAACGTGCGTCGGGAGGTGTACGTGCTGACGTCATCACTACGGGACAGGTTACGGTGGACCGGCCAGCCGCTTTGTCTTATCTCCACTTCATTTTTGTAAGTGTTTTTATCCTTTCCTTAATAAATTGTAATTTGGTAATGCACCATCGAGCTTCTTTTTTTCTTTCTGGGGAATACCTGTTGAGATTCAGTCTCTGGTCAGACTCCTAGATGATCTGGTTTTTCACCTTCCGGAATTGCAGATGAGTTCATTTGATTCTTACCTCTGGTAAGCAGCCTATATACTGGTGGTGGACACGGGTGTTTTAGTACCAGTGGATTTGGTTTTCCTACTGCCTATCCCCCCACGGTCTACCTTCCTTCTTGGTCTTCAGCCTTTCACGGGACACTTTTTATTGACACATTGTCACGAATATATTCATTTATGGACTTATTATCACATGTATATTTTTGTGGACAATTTATTGCCAGTATCACTACTGGTTGCATATAATTTTGTTTAGCGCATCTGTTTATATTATACCTTCGTCACTTATATGCAATCACATATCACAGTTGCTGCTTTTATTGTATTGGTCATAGATAGCGCAGTTCCTTTTTTTCCTTTTCTACTATATACACCCCCCAGGTATGAAATTTAAAGGAATATTTCACTTTTATTGTTTCACTTTAAGCATTATTAAAATCACTGCTCCCGAAAAAACGGCTGTTTTTAAAACTTTTTTTGCATTGATACATGTCCCCTGGGGCAGGACCCAGGTCCCAAAACACTTTTTATGAGAATAACTTGCATATAAGCCTTTAAAATTAGCACTTTAGATTTCTCCCATAGACTTTTACAGGGTGTTCAGCGGCTTTTCGAATTTGCCGCAAACACCCCAAATTGTTTGCTGTTCGCGAATAGGCGAACAGGCAATGTTCGAGTCGAATATGAGTTTAACTCAAACTCAAAGCACATCCCTACTGGGCAGGAAGGGGGTGAAAATGCCCGGTATGGAAGCAGTGAATGTTTTTGGCAAATGATAGTGAATGGTGAATTCTAGCAAGTAAAATGATTGTGCAAAGTAAATCCTGATTAACCCAAAACAGCAAATGTGACTGAAGAGACCTCTTTTATTCTGCACATATGAAATTTGGCATCTCTAACATTCCTTTGAACTTCATATTATTGTGTTATAAAATTGGCAGTCAGTAGTAATTTCAGTAGATATAAATAAGAGGTTTATAGATTTATTTGAAAGTTTTAGTGCTTTTGCAGCTCAGTCTCATAGAATAATAACAGATGTTTTCAAAGCTAAAGATGTCTTTGGGCTGAACTTTTGCAATTTTTCAAATACAATGAAGCCAGTGTTTCATTGCTGATCTGATAAAGGTTCTTATAATGGAACAAGTGCACATCCGCATTCCAATCAGCAGTAGGTACAGAGTCCATAGAGCGCCCATTATTTCTTATTTGCAAGGAGGTTTGAACTATAAGCAGTGTGTGGACCAGTAATAAAGCCTAGCCATTACCAGGATCACAGATCAGGATTGGCTATCAGAAGACAAGCCAAGTTATTTACAGGACACCAAAGCAGGATTTATTATGAATAAATAGCATGACTGGCTACAGACTGCACAATAATGCATGTTTACAATTGGGAGAATTTTTAAAAAGTACAATTCAATCATTTCCTGATACTCCCCTTTGTGTGGATAGTTCCAGTGCACTGAGTGTGATTTACATCCTAAAATCTTGAAATCATTACAGGCTCACTTGAGCATGTTCGTACAGCAGTACTCTGTAAAGGCCAGCTGCTGCTGGGGACATGTGCCTCTAGCCTAGGGGAGGGCTGGCAGCCTTAGGCCTGGGGGGCAAGTCCAGTCAAGTGGCCCATTGAACCATCAATGCAGCCTGATCAGTACCCATTAACGCAGCCTGTTCAATGCAGACAGTGCCCATCAGTGAAGCCTCATCAATGCCCATCAACGCAGCCCGATCAGTGCAGCCTCACCAGTGCAGACAGTGAGCATCGGTGCAGCCTGATCAGAGCCTATCAATGCAGCCTCACCAGTGCAGACAGTGCCCATCAGTGCGGACTGATCAGTGCCCATCAACGCAGCCTCAACAATGCCCATCATAGCAGCCTCACCAATGCCCATCAATGCAGCCTCACCAGTGTCCATCAATGCAGCCTCACCAGTGCCCATCAATGCAGCCTCACCAGTGCTCATCAATGCAGCCTCACCAGTGCACATCAATGCAGCCTCACCAGTGTTCATCAGTGCAGCCTCACCAGTGCTCATCAATGCAGCCTCACCAGTGCTCATCAATGCAGCCCGATTAGAGCCCACCAGTGCAGACAGTGCCCATCAGTGCAGCCTGATTAGTGCCCATGGGATGTGGGGGGTCAGCTGGAGGTGTCAGGGTCTGTCTCACCTCGGTAGGTCCTTGCACCGTGCACAACCTCTTTGAGGGGGTTATTATGACAACTTCCAAGCTGCCTCTCTGCTTGTCTCTTGTTCAAAGACTCCGGGAGTGTAGTGGAGAGAGGTAAGCTCAGCTGCCTGCTCATCTCACTCAAAGTAGGCTGCAGTGCTGCTCTCTCAGACATCCCTTCTCCCTCATTTAAGAGGGTAAATTATATTATCTAAAGAGAAAAATGAAAATGGAAAATGTTGGCCCATGTAGCCCACATTTCAGCCCCATACAACTAAACACCCTCTGTGTGTGGGTGCTACTGGAGGTCCAGAATTCTTTTCCAATTACCCATCAGTGCAACCTGATCAGTCCCCATCAATGCAGCCTGATCAGTGTCCATCAATGCAGCCTCACCAGTGCAGACAATGCCCATGAGTGCAGCCTGATCAGTGCCCATCAATGCAGCCTCACCAGTGCAGACAGTGCCCATCAGTGCAGCCTCACCAGTGCAGACAGTGCCCATCAGTGCAGCCTGATCAGAGCCCATCAATTCAGCCTCACCAGTGCAGACAGTGCCCATCAGTGCGGACTGATCAGTGCCCATAAACGCAGCCTCAACAATGCCCATCATAGCAGCCTCATCAATGCAGCCTCACCAGTGCCCATCAATGCAGCCTCACAAGTGCCCATCAATGCAGCCTCACCAGTGCCCATCAATGCAGCCTCACCAGTGCTCATCAATGCAGCCTCACCAGTGCTCATCAATGCAGCCTCACCAGTGTTCATCAGTGCAGCCTCACCAGTGCTTATCAATGCAGCCTCACCAGTGCTCATCAGTGCAGCCTCACCAGTGCCTATCAGTGCAGTCTCACCAGTGCCCATCAATGCAGCCTCACCAGTGCTCATCAATGCAGCCTTACCAGTGCTCATCAATGCAGCCTCACCAGTGCCCATCAGTGCAGTCTCATCAGTACCCATCAGCACAGCCTCACCAGTGGCCAACAATGCAGCCTCACCATTGCCTATCAATGTAGCCTCACCAGTGCAGCTCATCAGTGGCCATCAGTGTGGCCTCATCAGTGCCCATCAGTGTAGCATATCAGTGCTGCCTTATCAGTGCAACTTAAGGCTACTTTCACACTGAGGCACTTTGCAGGTGCTATAGTGCAAAAAATAGCACCTGCAAAGTGCCCTGAAAGAGCCTCTCCTTTCACTCCAGTGTGAAAGCCCGAAGGCTTTCACACTGGAGCGGTGCGCCGGTAAAAAAAGTCCTGCAAGCCGCATCTTTGAGGCACTGTAGGAGCGATGTATACACCGCTCCTACAGCGCCCCTGCCCATTGAAATCAATGGGAAGCGCCGCCGAACCGCCAGCAAAAAGCCGCTGTAGCGGCGATTTGCCGTGGTTTTAACCTTTTTTCGGCCGCTAGCGTGGGTTAAAAGCGCCTTGCTAGCGGCTGAATAGCGCAGCAAAAACAATAGTAAAGTGCCTCTAAAAATAGCGGTGCATTACCGCTGATGCCTCAGTGTGAAAGTAGCCTTAGAGTGTCGCCTAATCAGTGGCAATGAGTGCAGCCTCAACCTCATTAATGAGTTTGCATTGATTTCAGCATGCATGGAACACTTTTCACATGCTGAAATCAATGCAAACTCATTAAACAGACCACATTCATAGAAAGTTCATTAATATACAGATCATGATTTTGCAATAAAGTGATCCATGCTGCAAACTCATTAAACAGTCCACCTTCAGTGAAAGTTCATGTACTGCAAAGTTTGCAGAACATGAACTTTCACAGAAGGTAGCATGTTTAATGAGTTTGCAGCATGGAACACTTTATTGCAAAATCATGATCTGTATCTCATGATAAGAGTAATTTATAAAATTTTACCTGCTGTCCTTGCCAGGGGGTTCCCCTTGCGCTTCTCTCTCTCCTCCTCCTCCTGTCATCAGACAGACCCCTCCCCAAGAGACGATGCAGTGAAGAAAAGCCGCATGGAGGAGGGTGGGCGGAGCTTTAGGCTCCACCTCCGCCAGTCCAATTACATGCAGCCAGTCAGTCACCGGCCGCTTATGGAGCCGTGAGCTTTACTCGCTGCTACAGTAAATACATAAAAAAATAAAAAATAGAGTTGGAAATAGAGCAATTCATAATGATTGTAGTAGGTAGGTGGTCAGGCATTGGAAACCTGACAGACATTGTACAAAAAATTAGATTAAAAAACATTTAAAGTATAATGCTCCCTTGAATAATGTGCTGCAATACAAATTAGAGAAAAGTTGTGCTAGGAGGGTGTATCCAAATAGCCAACCAGTGAGTTTTGCACTTTAGTGGAGAACCTAATGTACCTAGATTCAATCATTCTAGTTTTGGATTGATCAGGGAAGGGAAAAGTGGTTCTAAAACCTCAAGATTTTTTTTACCCTAATGCCCCAAGCACCCCCCCACACACACCTCTTATTCTTACCTGAGCCTGATCTGATCCAGTGACATGCCCGAGAGCTTTCTGGATCCTTATTGGGCGGATTGATAGTAGCAGCAACCATTGGCTCCCACTGCTGTAAATCAAATGCCATGACTAGGGAGCAGGGGGTGGTATTGAGTCACCGGTCTGTGTAAATAGACGCAGACCGGGCAGCTTGAGAGCGAGCATGCACGGGTGCCCCCAGAGAAAGTGTCTTTAAAGTAAGGGGAAATTCTCATTTTAGACAGTTGTTACCAGAACATGTCAAAACTTGAAAAAAGTGGTTATAAAAATACTGTACATTAATTGGAGAAGAGCTTACATTTGTTGGCTTTTTAATCAAACATATAAATAAATCTATAATAATAATAACATGAAAAATAATAAATAATCTCATTCTACCTTTGGAAAATCTTTCTAAATTTTCAGCATAATACATTCCAGTCCAGTAAAGATTGTGACTCACACGTAAACTCAGGAAAGTATTTACTTCTATTTCACTGCACATCATGATTAATGTTTACTTAGGGAAATGTTTACCCAGGCAGTTTTAACATGTAGGGTCAATAAATCTTAATGTAAACCTTAACAGAAGTGGAACTTGTGAAATGTTATAAACCCTACTAATGAAAAGATATAAATCTTTAAAATTAGGATCATTAGTCAGCGTTATATGCTACACTAGTGACTGAACTGAGATTCAAAGTGATGCTTCATGCATCCAGCCTCTGTACTGTTTGGGCAACTTTGGTGTCAAACTATTGCAAACTGCTGCTTATTTATAACTGTTAAATGTCAATTTTAAAATCAACAATATCAAAGAGCCAAAGAAATAATAACATGGCTGCCGATAATAATTTTATTATTCATAGATTTGAGTCGAACAATGGATTTATTATACATAGCTAAGGAAATGGATTGTAAACACCCATAATATTAATTCTGAACAGCTAGATGCCTGTATAGAAGCAAAACTGAAACAGAAAGTTCATAAAGTGAAAAAGAGAACATTTAACTGTAATCACATTACTCTCTAATAACATAGCATTGGGTTTTGTCAGCTTGGGCAGTGGCAAAGTAAAGTTTGTGTATAGTACTGTGAAAACTACTAAAACTGACAAATAAAATCATATGATGTTTGCAAATTATTATTTTTTTTAATACATAAGTAAAAGATTGTAATTGACTGAATAAATGCTATTTTAAAAGATCACAATTTAATGTCTCTATTACTTTCATTTAGACACTAAAACAGATTTGTTTGCTGACATAATACCTAAAGGAGTTGTGTTATGGCAGCCCAATGAGCCTCTACTTAGTTCAAATATGCAATAAACAAGGCATAGTTTCTATTTTAAAAAATTCTCTTAACCTGATTTGCTATTTGTGTTAATGTGAAACTTGTACATATTGTTTGATATAGTTTTGCATTACACTGTTCTGGCTGACTCTTATAAGCAAGCCTTGATTAACAATAAAACAACATTGCCAGCACCAAATCAAAAACACACGCATTGTGCTAATAACTGATCTTCAAAACATGCAGGATCCAGATACATACTGTAGATCTTCAAATCTTAATTTATTTCAGAGTTACAGTTATTGAGATGCAATAAAATACAATAGAAAACCTAACTTTTAGAAAGAATTGTAAGTTCTTTTGTTAAGCTTGTTTTTCCTGAATAGTTATTTTTTAAATATTGTGTAGACTTAGGCATTAGATTTTTATCCCTAAAAATTATTCCTTAAATATGCTTTGACTCCAACATGGTTTGTCTTTATTGTTATTCCAATGTTCCAAATAAAATGACCAGATGTCTCAGTTTTACTGATCCAACTGTAATGTTTATTGCTGTAGACATAAACAATTTTTTGCTACTGACATAATGATTTACTACTTTATTTTTGAGTATATAACAGCCCACACATATTTAATGATTGTTTTACTCTAAATAGCATGCAGAACAAACATTGACCAATATATACCATATTAATACTTTAGTATGATACATTATGGCAATATTCTCAATTTATTTTACTGAACATTTTTATAGTGTCTACAGTCAAGTATGTTTTTTTTAATAGTTTTACATAGATAATATACACTATACATTTACCACTCTGGTACATAATGGCAGTTTTTATCATTGTTCACCTGCCACAATACAGTATCTTCTGTTCAATTGTCCATTTATTTTTACATTACCCAGAATAAAGAAAAGGAGCAGAATTCTGCCATGGCTTTCACAAATCTTCATGGGTTTTCTATATAACCTATCCAGGGTCCACCCTACAGGTCCTCATGACACTTTTTCAAGAATGCAAAGGGGTGTCTGATTTTAAAATTAATTATAATAAATTACACATCTTCAGGTGATCTTCAGGTGATAAAAGAAAATCACCCCTCTCATGGGGCCCGATACCATATTATTACTTTGACATAAAAGTTGCTTGGGTTGAGGGTGTGGACAACCTTCCAGTGGGTCTGGTATCATTCTTGAGGGGATTTCCTGGTTTTAAAAGAAGTCTCTTGTTAAGCGAGCTGCTCTTGCTGAAAAGGGTAAATATACTATGATGTACAAAGTTCACACATAGAAACAATATACAATTATGAAATGAGACTGTACTTAATATTGAACACTATGTTATATATAATATTGAAACCTGTCCTTTTGATGTATCTATAGAAATGTAAGAACCGCCTGAAGAAGACCATAATCTTTGAGGTCGAAATGCATTGGGTCATTTT